>CAWUFW010001499.1:1393169-2786338 GCA_963921515.1 Calotriton arnoldi
CTGATGCATTAATGCTTCTGATTTCCTAATGTTAATAGCACGTATGCTCCAGCAGCCCTCTTCAGTGTTTACTTTTATATCTGCTGGAAATTTCATAGGTTATTGTGCACAGATTCCTTAAAGGTCAAGAGCTGTTTACAAGTTCTCATTGTAATATTTTGAATAGCCCATTAAACCTACCATACACAGCAAAACTATTTTGTGACTCAAGCCGGCTATGATCTTATGAATGCCATTTATTTAAAATCCCTATTGAGTGACACATTTTCTGCATAAACCACTGGCTTTAGGAAAGCCTCCTGTTTTTCGTTTGCATTTTTACACATTACTTTGTATGTTTAAACAAAGCATTACTTTGGTGTTGCTCACAGATCTGTAGCAAGACTCAGTCCATCGGTCGTGAGGCAGTGTGCGTTCAACATGTCGTGTGTTGGTCCATCGGTCGTGGGGCGGTGTCGGTCCATCGGTCGTGGGGCGGTGTCGGTCCATCGGTCGTGGGGCGGTGTCGGTCCATCCGTCGTGGGGCGGTGTCGGTCAATCAATCGTCAGGCGGAAAGTCTGATTCCTGGTCCTTGCTACTTATCGCGCAGTAACAAACAAGCTGGAGAGCTCTGCAATGGCGTACAGTCCAGTTACCAAGCCTTGCAAATGACCCAGATCGATACAGAGTGAACACAGGACATTCCAGACAGCATGGGAAGAAGAGTACTTGTTTGTTGAATGCCCAAAAGAGAAAACCACCTGTTTGCTTTGCAGAGAGAGGTATAACCTGGATCTGCACTGCAAAACGCGACACTCCGGATACACTGGAAACTTCCAATTGAACTCAAAACTGCGTCCTGCAAAAGTGGCATCGTCAAAGCAAGGGCTTCTTTCCCAGCAGAAGATCTTCCTTTGCCAGATGAAGGAATCTGAGGCTGTTACAGAAGCATCGTTCAAAATATGCTACTTGCTTGCCAAACATAAGAAACCATTCACAGAGGCAGAGCTGGTGAAGAAAAGTTTCCTTTCAGCAGCCATAATTATATTTGAAAACTACATTAATAAAGCAAGCATTTTATGGTTTAAATATTTTATTAGCATTTTCAAGTAGAACATGAAATATCAGCACCATATTTCAAACCATCGAGGGTGAACTACCCTGGGTGCGGCATTACAAAGCATTATTTCGTGCTGATAACAAAGTAGAAAAACAAAGGAAAGAGAAAACCCCCATTTAAAGACCCCCAATACCAACCCTCCTCCCCCCACTCACCCCCATTCAGAACAGTAACCTTTGTGTAGTTATGGATTCATTCACTGCTCTGGAGGAACTGCAGGTTGTGGCGTCTCCAGTAGGCGCAGTAGTCTGAGATATCTGGGACATGTCAATTCTCGAAACTCCTGCGATAACAGTGACACAAATGGGCCCCATAACTCCGAGAACGCAGAACCTTTCCCAGCCAAGGACATGGTTATCTTTCCCAATATGTGCCATATCCTGTGTAGCCAGTTTGTATGTGTAGGGGTGAGCACAGTGCACCAGTGGGCGAGAATGGCTTGAGAGGCTGCCCCCAGTGCCATGCCTATTTGCCGGCCACGTCTAGATTTTAAGGGGAATGTAAGTGGGTTTGGAAGGCTGAGCAGCACGTAGGCTGGGAATCGCAGGAGCTGAGGGGCCGATTCACAGAACTAATCTGAGACAAAATCCTAAACGTACTACTTTTGGTATTCACAGAAGGCACTTACGATTTTTGGTATTCACAGAATGCACTTACGAATCCTAACTTTACGTCCGCACTCGGGCCGGAATTTCCGCACCCGGACCGTACTCTCCGCACCCAGACCGTACTCTCCGGCTAGGGCAGTACTCTCCGGCTCGAGCCGTAATCTCCGGGTGGGGCTGGATAAAGTGTAATCAATGGGCCGGATTGCAATTTTTACAAAAAGGAACATTAGGAACGTGTGATAAATGGTAGAGGAGGTCATGAAAAACTGTTTGGGCAGGGAAAAGGGTACAGCCAGACACTACATCATAACCCAGAAAAGTTTTCTCCTTTGCATCATAGTACATGCAGTGCACAATTTGTGCTCCCCTTAGTGTTGACTGCACAGCATGAGTGTATGGGTACTGCCTATGTGAATGGATGAGTGCATGAGTAGTGCCTGAGTGGAAGGTTTGGTGGAAGGGTAATGTCTGGGTCATTTGATGAGTGCAAGTATGAGTGCAAGAGTAATGCCTGGGTCATTGGATGAGTGCATGGGTAGTGCCTGAGTGAATGGATGAGTACATGGGTACTGCCTAAGTGAATGCTAGAGTGTAAGAGTAGTGCCTGTCTGATTCCATGAGTGCACGGGTAGTACCTCAGTGATTGGATGAGTGTATGGGTAATGCCTGACTGGAAGAATGGGTGTAAGGTTAATGCATGGGTCATTGGATGAGTGCATGGTTAGCACCTCAGTGAATGGTAGAGTGGAAGAATAATGCCTGAGTGATTGCATAAGTACATGGGCAGTACCTGGGCGATTGCATAAGTGCAGGGGTACTGTCTGAGTAATTGGATGAGTGCATAGGTAGTCCCTGAGTGACTTTATTAGTGCATGGCTAATGTCTGGTTGCTTAGATGAGTACATGGGTATTGCCTGAGTAAAAGGAAGACTGCAACTGAAATGCCTGGGTCATTGGATGAGTGCATGGGTAGTGTATCACTGAATGAATGAGTGCAGAAGTAGTATTAGAGGTGAATGAATGAGCTCAACAGTAGTGCCTGAGTGATTGCATGAGTACATGGGTAGAGCATTAGTGATTGCATAGGTGCAGGGGTAGTGTCTCGGTGATTGCATGAGTGCATGGGTTTTGCCTCTGTGAAATGAAAAATGCAAGGATAATGCCTGCGTTATCCTATTAGTGCCAAAGTTGTGCTACACAGATTAGATGACAGCATGGATAGTGTTTGTGTGAAAGGCTCACTACCTGGCTGTTGACATCAGCAACATAATGAAAGTTTTAAAATAGTGTAACGGATCAACATTATTTTTAATCGAAATAAATACCATAACAGTGTTGACTGCACAGTCAACAGTGAGGGGTGCGCAAATTGTGCACTGCATGTACCATGATGCAAAGGAGAAAACTTTTCTGGGTTATGATGTAGTGTCTGGCCGTACCCTTTTCCCTGCCCAACTGTTTTTCATGACCTTCTCTACCATTTATCATACATTCCTAATGTTCCTTTTTGTAAAAATTGCAATCCGGCCCATTGATTACACTTTATCCGGCCCTAGTCGGAGATTACGGCTCGAGCCGGAGAGTACGGTCCGAGTGCGGAGAGTATGGTCCGAGTGCGGAGAGTACGGTCCGGGTGCGGAGAGTACGGTCCGAATGCGGAGAGTACGGTCCGGGTGCTGAAATTCTGGCCCAAGTGCGGACGTAAAGGTAGGAGTCGTAAGTGCATTCTGTGAATACCAAAAATCGTAAGTGCCTTCTGTGAATACCAAAAGTAGTAAGTTTAGGATTTTGTCTCAGATTAGTTCTGTGAATCGGCCCCTGAGTGTCTAGGTGGTTGTCTATGTCATCTATAACCTGTGACCAGTATTGCTGAATCTGAGGGCAGTCCCACAGTAGGTGTGTCAGCGACCCCCTGCCCCCACATCCCCGCCAGCAGTTCTCGCTTTGCGTGGGCCTGATTTTATGTAGCCTGACCGGTATGTAATACCAGTGTGTTGTTATTTTGGTCAGGGTCTCCGTGAGTGCCATACTGTGGGCTGTGTGGCGAGCCCTGTATGCTATGTCCTCCCATTCCTTAGTGCTCAGAGTCCGCCCTAGTTCCTCCTCCCATCTTGCCTGCTCCGCCTTAAATGTATGGATATGCGTTTGGAGTAGGAGAGCATATAGCTTGGATATTAGGCTTTTGTCTGACGATTTGGCCAAGAGCCATTTGTTGTATCGGGTTAAGTGGCGCTGCGCGTTGGGTCTATATAGTGGATGTGTGATCCAGTGTCTAAGTTGTAAATAGTGGAACCTTTCGGTCTCCGGGAGTCCAAATTCTTCGCGCAGTTGGGGGAAGGAGAGTATGCCCTCAGTGTCAAAGAAGTGGCCCATAGAATGGCAGGCCGACTGTTTCCAGGTCGCGAATCCCTCCGCCACGGTCCCCGGAGTGAAGTCCGGGTTATCGAGTAGGGGGGTCAGCGGGGATGGATAAGTGATCAGCCCTAATTTGAGACTGGTTTGGTCCCAAGCAGACATGGTCATCCGGGTTATCGGTGATAGATACAAATTCGGGGGCCTGTGTGCTTTAGGAAGAAAGGGGATCTTCCAAAGGGATGTGCCCGCAACTGCCCTGTCTTGAAAAAGCCAGTGTTTCTCGGACTCTGGGCGCCCCCATTCTACTAGATAGCGTAGTTGTGCCGCCGTATAATAGAGTTGTAAGTCCAGGATACCCAAGCCCCTGGCTTCCGGCGGGAGGTAGCTCAAGGATCTCTTCATACCGGGCTTCCTTCCCTGCCAGATAAAGTGTGCTAGCTCTGACTGGAGTTTGGCGATCATGCCCAGCGGCGGCGGGAGGGGCAGGGTCTGAAAGAGGTACAATAGTTTAGGGAGGACCGTCATCTTGGAGGCCGCTATCCGTCCCAGCCAGGAGATTTGGAAGTGTTTCCACCTTCCGAGGTTGTGTCGGATTTGTCAGAGAAGCGCCTTATAGTTGCAATCTGCTGTTGCCTGGATCGTAGGGGCTAGGATGACCCCAGGTACGGGATCGTCTCGGAGGCCCATTGGATGGGGTGACGAGTCGCTAGGTGATCCACAGTGTGGGGGGGGGCACAGAAAGGTTGAGGACCTGAGATTTCCCTATATTGATTTGAAACCCTGAAGCCGCCCCGAAGACTCCCAGCTCCCCTAAAAAGGCCGGCAGGGAAGTGGCCGGATTCTCCAGGGTAGCTAGCACGTCGTTCGCATATAGGCTGATGGAGTGACGGTCACCGCCGAACGGCTCTCCGGTGATGTCCGGGTGGTCTCGAATCCTCTGGACCATGGGCTCCATATAGAGGGCGAAGAGCAAGGGAGATAGGGGGCAGCCCTGCCTGGTGCCTCTATGAATCGGGAAGGGGATGGAAGTATACCCGTTGAGGCGAACTACTGCCATTGGGGCTTGGTAGCAGTTAAGAATGCGTGTCCTGCATTTGTCCCCAAACCCAAAGTGTTTTATAACTTGTTCTAGGTATGGCCAGTGGACTCGGTTGAAGGCTTTTTCTGCGTCGACCGCTAATAGCATATATTCCCCTTGAGCCCTGCCGGCCTTTTCAATAATATGGAGGGTGCGTTTGGTATTGTCGCTAGTATGTCTACAGGGGATAAAGCATGCCTGGTCCAGGTCTACTAGAGAGGGAAGGTATGCATTAAGCCTGTGAGCAATAATGCTCGTGAACAGTTTTAAGTCTATGTTCAATAAAGAAATGGGTCTATAAGAGCTGCAGCGCATTTTATCTTTACCCGGTTTGGGCAAGACTATTATAGAGGCCGCGAGCATCTGGGCTGGGTTCGCCCCCGGGTCTGAGAAAGAATTAAAAAGTCTTGTCAGGATTGGTGCCACTATTGAACAGAAGGTCTTGTAAAAAGCCGCAGAGTACCCATCTGGGCCTGGCGACCTAGCGAGTTTAAGGCATGCGATGGCGGATATGACCTCCTCTATGCGGAAGTCCCCATCAAGGGACTCTGCCTGATCAGGGGTGAGCAAGGCAGTGCGTGCCTCCCTGAGGTATTGCACTCCGGCCCTGGGATCCAGAGATTGACATGAGTATAAGTGTGCATAGAACTCCTTGAAGGCTTTCGCTATGTCCGGACCTTCGGAGACCAGCTCCCCCTGTGTGGTATAAATCGATTGGATGCCTTGGTCTTGTCTCTTTGCCCGCAGTGTGTTAGCCAGGCGGCGACCGCATTTGTCCCCCCCCACATAGTATGAGTGACGCAAGCGGAGAGTGGCATATTCTGTCCTGTCTGTGTCTAACGCTGCCAATTGAGCGCGAGTGTTGGTGAGTTGACGCCAAACCCTGGGGGCACCCGTGCGTTGGTGTATGCGTTCAAGCTCTATGGTTCGTTTGGTTAGGTCCTCTCTCTTTTCCCTGAGGATTTTGTTGTCTGCTGATGATATTGCGATGAGTTCTCCCCTAATGACTGCTTTAAGTATTTCCCACAATACTGCGGGTGTTGTCTCAGGGGTGTCGTAATGTGTGAGGAAAACTTTAAGTGAGTGCTGGATTTGCGTTATGACTTCTTGGCGGTGCAACATGGAGTCTCGTAAGCGCCAATGTCATGAGGGAGGGGTCGCTGGGGGAAGGGACAATGAGATCGCGACTGCCCCATGGTCTGACAGCGTGGCTGTGTGGATGTCTATGTCTTTTATGAGCGAGAGGATCTCCTGTGTGCCCAGGAAGTAGTCCAGCCTAGCATAGGTTTTATGTGCATTAGAATAGAAAGAAAATTCCCTGGACTGCAGGTGCTTGGCCCTCCATAGATCCACCACTCCTAGCTCATGGATTCGCGCCTGACCTTCGCTTGACAGGGCTCCCGTCCGACCATTTCTCTGGGCTGATCTGTTCAGTGAGTTGTCAAATACTAAGTTGAGATCCCCTCCCAGTAATACCAGGTGTTCCCCGGGTCCCAGCGCCCTCTCCAGGGCATTATGTAAGAACATCTCCTGTTTCTCATTGGGAGCGTAGATTGAACTAACTACAAATGACCTCCCCGCAAGGGTGAACTGGTGTATTAGGAGTCTGCCCCTGATCTCATCGACTTTCTGCTCCACTTTGCCCCGAAAAGATTTAGCCACCAATATAGCCACTCCTGCGGATTTGGAAGGGGCGGAAGAAAAAAGTTGCTGTGGAAAGGCCTTTGACCTCAGTCTATGACAGTCCCCAGCCAGGAGGTGGGTCTACTGCAGGAGGCAGATATCCGCCTGTGTGAATTCAAGGTAATTAAGTACTGCCAACGCTTAATCTGATATTTGAGACCTCGCACATTAAGTGTGAGGATTCTAAGAAAGTTACCCGCCATTAGATCGAGGAAATGTCACCAGCTCCTGTCCGCCTGACCTCACCCCCCCCAGGTTGTAATTATCAGAGCAAAACACATTACGGTCCAGTTATGTGTATGATGATGCAGACCGTGTGGAGGTGAGTGTGTACCCCAAACAAAACCCAACCAAAACAGTTCAACAACAGCAATATAAAACTAGAAATTCTGTCTTACGGATAGTCCTGCGGCCAGACGTGGCTGCCTGGTGTGTCCAATGGGGTGTGATGCAGCCAATGGTTCCGCCTCCCCCCACCCGCTGCCCGGCCCCAAGTCTGCAATTAGTGCCGATGGAAGGCCCGGTGTTCAGGTCCCTTTGAGTTTCGCCATAGCTGATGGAACTGCCTCTAGGGCAGCCAGCTGGCCCTTAGCATTCTCCTCCGGGTCTGGTTTAGTTGATGTTCGGCGATGACAATGTTTCTCCGCTCTCTTTGGAAGGGGGGTGGAGACCCCCTGCCTGTTGCTCCTCCGGGGGCTCGATTCCCAGCACTCGGCAGGTCTCTGTTAGTGAGCGCAATTGGTGAAGCTTTCCCTCCCAACGGAAGATCAGGCGGAAAGGGTGGCCCCAAGAGTAGGGAATCCCGTGGCTGCGGAGATGTGCTGTCGCTGGGCGGAATGATCGAAGTTTTTGCAGTGTGAGAGCCGCAAGGTCCTGAAAGAGGGTTGGGGAGTGTCCCTGATAAGCAATGGGGTGCATTTGCGCTCTCAAGATACCCTCTTTGACTTGGAAGTCATGCACGCAGACAAGGATATCCGGCGGGTTGGAGGTGTTTTGCCTGGGGGGCCCTACTCAATGGGCTCTGTCCATTTGGATGCTGGACTCCGGGGGGCCACCCAAGATGTGATGAAAGAGGTCGAGGACAAAGCCAATTATGTCATCCCCCTTCGCCTTGGACGCCATTCCTATTATGCATACGTTGTTCCTCCGGGATCGATTCTCTAGGTCTTCGAGGTGTGATTGCAAATCGATGTGCTGCTCCCGGAGGCGGAGAACTTCTTGCTGGAGCGCCTCCGTCTCCTCGTCCTGGCCCCTTTCTTTGTCCTCCAATTCCGATACCCGCTCTCCAAGGGCGTCCACATCCCTCCGGGTCTCTTTGATTTCTTGGGAGTAATCATGCTTAAGAGAGTAGAGATCGTCCCGGAGGGACGTGAAGAGCGCCTCCATGAACGTGCGCGTCACTGGCTCCTTCGGGGATTGGTCGGCCCGGGCCCCCACCGTGTCCGGTTGCTGGTTTTGTCCTTGGGTGGGCTCACCCCAGGGCGGGAGAGCAGCTCCGTGATTGAGCGGTCTTTTTTGGGGCGCCCAGCTGCCATCAGGTCCGCCCTCCGCAGGGGTCTTGGTATCTTGCTGTGTGTTCCGCCAGTAGCAGGGCTCTGCCCGACGGGGCCTCGGTGTCTCTCCTTGCCTCGGGTGTAGTTTGGTTCCGTTAAGTGGGGTGGCGGTGATGAAGCTCCCCCCTGAGCAGGGGCGAACCCGCTGCCCCCGGTGATCTGCTGTTGATTTGGGGCACAGGCTGTTGTGGCCCCCGGTGCTCTCCAGACCCCTTGACCCTCCCAAGAGCTTCCTCTCTGCTCTTGGTGGTTCTTGAGCCGCGCTTCGGATCCCCAGATGCAGAAAGGGTGTTCTTGTTAGCGAGCCCGAGCCACACACTTGTGCTCTCGTGGGAGGCCGCGGGGAGGTCTCATCGTGGGGCTGGTGAAGGCGAAGGGGCCAAGTCTGCTCATGCGCGGGCCACAGTCTTCCGGGGGACCACTTCCACTTCCAGGGTCGCCCCCCATCGACCGCACCACTCAAGTCACTCCCTCCGGGCCGTATGTAGCTTTAAGGTCCAGTATTTTTGGGAGGGGTGGCAGCCCCCAGCGACAAAGTGCTACTTCCCCGGGGCCCCTCATGCCACTGGCCGCCCCCTTTCTGCTGTCCGTTGTCTATCCGGGCCGATCCGCCCGGCGAAAATGAGGGAATGTAGGGCGGGTCCCCAGGGGCTTCACCAGTCTCGCCGTCGTGGGAGACACCTCGGCGTGGGCCCCAAATCCCGCCACTGAGCCCCTCCTCACCTCGGTGCCGTTACTGTGCGATCACGCAGAGCGGACCAGCGCCCCCCGAGGGGGCCTTCTCGTGCAGCCCTCCTCCTCAGCCCTTCTCAGTGTGGCACTGCGGCGCCCGCGGGCCTCCGTGCCCCAGCCGTGGACCTCGTGAGTTGGGCCTCAGCCTCGGCCTCTGCGCCGTCGCTCCTCAGGCGCCCAGGACTCTTCCCTCCGGGCTCGCCTCAAGCAGGTTTCTCGAGGCTCCGGAGCTTCCTGCTATTCTCGGGGCCCGCCTGCTCACTTTGGCGGCTCTTGGGCAGCAGCCGAGGCCCGGGAAGCGTTAGTTGGGCTGGCGACGGGCAGGAGAGTCATCGAGGCACATCCTACCTCGGCGCCATCTTGGCCACGCCCCCCTAAAGCCAGCATTTTAAAGGAAATTGGTGCATTACAGCTATCAGATTACACATGTGCACGCAGAATAGAGGCAATGGGTTAAAACATCCAGGAGCAGGTGATCAAACCAGTCAGAGAGTAACCGTTCTCCAGCATTGTCATGGATGAGCTCACAGACATAGGCGATGTGGTCCAATTATTAGTTTGGGTGAGGTATTTGGACCAATCACTTCATCCCAAAGAAGAGCTACTATACCTTCTACCACTGCAAGGGCACACAAGAAGAGAAGACATACTGGACAGCAAGTGCAACTACTTTGAAACAAATCACATACCACTGAAAACTCTTGTCAGCAACACAACAGATGGGGCTCCTGCCATGGTAAGTCATGACAGAGGCTTCATATCTATGCTCAAAAAGAAGCTCATCGGACAGACTGTGATAGACTACCACTGTATTATTCAACAAGAAGTATTAAAGCACCGAGAACTGAATATTGTCCTAAAAGTTGCAGTGAAAATTGTTAATTTTATCCGTGCCAAAGCTCATAACCATAGACTTTTTCAAGCAATGCTGCAGGATTCCAAAGCTGAACATACAGACCTCTTGATGCACACTGACATGTGATGGCTAAGCAAAGGGAAAGTTCTGAAGCAGTTCATTGCATTGTTTCATGAAATGTAACTCTTTGTGAACAGCTAAGGTCAATCATTCCCGGTACTAACGGATGTGAAATGGCTTATTATGCTCCATTTTCTTTCAGATCTATTCACACACTTTAATGCTCTCAATTTGACCCTGCAAGGCAAACAACAGCTTGTGTGCTCCATGATGAATGGTATTTACTCATTTGAAAGTAAGATTGTGCTGTTCAAAGAACATCTAGATGATGCTGACTTCACCCACTTCCCAAAAGTTTTGGCTGTGACACAGAGGTTTGCAGATGCACAAAACATTCTGTCAAAGCTAGACCTTGGTGCATGTCTTGAAGAAATTTCTGGGGAGACCAAACACCGATTTTCTCAATTCAGAGCCCTCAACCCTCTGTTCAGGCTGGTTGAAAACCCGTGGATGGTGAGTGCACGAAATCTTGACATTGTTGCGCTTATTGGCATGAAGAGGGCGCAAACAGAAATAGAGCTGATTGACATGCAGCACAATTCAGCCCTCAAAGCATCTTTTTTGGGGCAGGCACCAGAAGAATTCTGGAAAATTGTGCCTTCTGACAAGTTTCCTCTTCTTTTTACGGTGGCAGAAGGTCATTTGTATGTTTGGGTCAACATATGTTTGTGAAAGTTCGTTTTCCACAATGGGACTGTTGAAGAGCAAACTCAGAAATAAGATCACAGACATCCATCTGGATCAGCTCTTAAGGCTTGCTGTTTCAGACATAGTACCAGATTACAGGATACTAATAGGAGACATGAAATGTAAAATAAGTTTGAAGTATATTTGTCTTTAACGTACCAATTTTTTTGTCTCAGTGAAAACTGTGCCTGCAATGGGCCTGTGCTGAGTATCCGGTTAATGCAAATTGCCAGGCAATCCCTCTTATGATTGCTTTTGTCTGCTAATAAAAATGTATTATCAAAATGTGATCATTGTAGTTACATCTGCTTTGGAAATACAGCATTGTCTAGTAATGTTTTGAAAAGGTAGTGATTTTTTTTTTACTTTAGCCCTGCCCCTACTGACTCTGCCCCCCCCACTGATCCCGCCCCCACTGGTGCAGCCCTCGGCCACAAACCACACTGTAAATTTGGCTCTGAGAGAAAGTTTGTGAATACCCATGCCTTAAAACATCTTTTAAGTGTAATTTCCCATTGGGAAAAGATAGAGATTTGGAGTTTGGTGTCTCTGGACTCACGATTTGAAATCACAACTTATGGCGAAGTGGGATTTTGAATTGTAAGTCTGAAAATGACACTTTTAATAAAGTTGGCATTTTCTTACTTTAACCATCCTGTTCCTCTGCCTGTCTCTGAATACACGTCTGGGTTGGGTGACAGTTAGGTTTTGTGCATTCTTCTAGACAGTTATACAGAGGGAGCTGGGGTGTGACATTTGCATCCTGATGGCCCATCACCAGGCTGATGGGCCTTCCTGAGGTAGATTGGGAGGGAGGAAACCTTTCAGCGCTATTAACTTCTAAGCACTGTTTTGGGATTTAATCTTTAAAAATTCCCCACTACACTCTACCTCGTTCAATTCTGCAACATTCCAATCTACAGTATTCCACTCTACAGCGCTTCACTCTACGCCACTACACTGTACGCCACTCCTCTCCACGCTACTGCAGTCTATGCAATTCCACTATACGCCACTACACTGTACCCCACTCCACTCTATGCCACTCTACTCTACACAACTTTACTGCGCCCCACTGCACTGTACGCTATTACACTCTATGCCTCTCTACTCTACACACTGCACTCTACCCTACTCCGGTGTATGCTATTGTACTGTATGCCACTCCAGCACACAAACATTAGAAATTATTAAGGTATAGTAATACCTTAAATTTATAATTTATGCACCACCTTCAAATTAATATAACTTTATTTAGTCTTTAGTTACAAACAAAAGTTAAACTACGGAAAAAATGTAATTTCTAAATTTATGCTTATACCTTTAATTTATAATATATGCAACACCTTCAAATTATTATAATTTGCGTACCTCCATACACAGTGTATTCAACTCTGTAGCCACACTACATTAACTATAACTCACCACTCTCCATGCACTGTGTTCTTACAAAAGGATTGATTTGCAATGTCTAACTGTTCTTGTAAATACTATTATTTGACATGGTATAAGTGAGATGATATAAAACGGTATAAGCAGTGCATGGAGAAGTCGCTAGTTATAGTTAATTTAGTCTGGCTATATATGTGCCCCTCTTTCTTAAAATTCACTTCAAGCTGCCCCTGGACAACCACCTTCAAAAAACGTTCCCCTCTCTTTGATGACCTGGGAGACTATAACATTCAGAAACATCTAATTATAACTAAAGTTCAAGATAATAAGGGTCTGACATTGTCAGAGGCTTCAGAAGAACAGAGAGAGGTGGGGGAGATTGATGTGTGTGACATGTGTTTGAACATTTACCATAGTCTTTTCAGTCTTGTTTATGGTCTCATGTAAGGAAGAATGTTCAATGATATCGGTTGACCTCTGGGCTAGTGTACAAAGTATGTGTTGTATGATCTCTCCTCAGGAGTGTATGGAAGTGTGTGTTAATATTTGAGAATTAAAGCAGGTGCTTTGCTTGGTAAACACCAGGCCTGCTATGTGTGTTGACTCCTGAAAGGAAGCATACAATATATTATTGGCATTTTACCCCTTTTTCAAACCACATCAATTTCTAACAATGATTTTGTTACTACTTGTTTGTGAATTAAAAAGAATATTTCATCATGTGTGTATTTGTTTGATGAATGATTTTTTCTGTTTTTTGTGTATTTCTTTTGTGGTTCAAATCATTGAAAATACTTTGGTTGGGGTCCCCTTTTTCCAGTATGAACTCAGTATGGGACCCTTAAGTCAAATAATGATTCATGGGCGGCCCCCAGGTTCCAGTAGTGATTATGTGGGGGACCAGAGAAATCAAAAGGTTAAGAACCACTGCTCTATGCCACTCCTCTCTACGCCACTCTACCCAATGCTATTACACTCCAGCTTTACTTCCTTTTTTACAAAGCCCTTTCTTCCCCTCCCGCTTTTCTTCGATTTTTATAAGCCCCTTACTATCACTCCTGCTTTACTTCATTTTTTACAAACCTATTTCTTCCCCTTCAGTTTTACTCCTTTTTTTCCAGTATACGCCACTCCACTCTATGCTATTCCAATGTATCCCCACTACACTGTACCTCACTCCACTCTTCACCAGTCCACTCTACAGCACTCCAAGGTATTCCACTCTACTCTATGCCACTCCACTGTATGGCACTGCTCCTTACACCACTCCACTGTACGCTATTCCACTGAATGCTGTTCAACTGTACAATACTCCAGTCTATGCTATGCCACTTCACTGTACTGTACTACACTGTACATCAATACACTCTACACTATTCCACTGTACCCAACTCCACTGTACGACACTCCACTCTATGGTATCCCACTCTATGCCATTTCACTCTATGCCATTTCCCTTTACTCCACTCCACTCTGCGCCTCTGCACTCTACGCCACTCTACGCAACTCCACTCTATTCCATTCCACTCTATGACGCTCCACTCTATGCAATGCCATTCTACGCCACTGCACTGTATGCCACTTCTCTGTATGCCACTACACTCTGCGACAATCCACTGTATGCTATTACAAAGTACATCACTCTATTCTACACCACTCCACTGTACAACACTCCACTCTACGCCAACCCTCTCTACCTACTACACTCTATCCCATTCCACTGTCTGACACTCCATTCTACGCCATTCTATTGTATGCTATTCCACTATATGCCACTCTATTTCACTATACTGTATGCCAGTAACACTAAATATAATTGCACTCTACACCAGTCCACTGTTTGCTACTCCTCTGAACGCCGCTCCACTCTATGCCACTCCACTCTACACTACTACACTTTGTGCTATTCCACTGTATGCCACTCCACTCTACAATTCTCCACTCTACGCCACTCCACAGTACGCTATTACACTGTACGCCACTACAGTCTTCCCCACTCCATTCTATGGTATTCCACTCTCCAATACTCCACTCTATGCCACTACAATGTACGTGACTCCACTCTACGCCACTCCAGTCTATGCTATTCCACAGAATGCCATTGCGTTCTTACTTCCCTCCACTGTATGCCACTGTACTGTACGCTACTCCACTGTACATCACTCCACTCTATACTGTTCCACTCTACGCCATTCCACTCCATGCCATTCCACTCTACCCGCCTCCACTGTACACTATTTTAATTAATGCCAGTCCAGTGTATGCCACTCTATGCCAATCCACTCTATGCTATTCCACTGTAGCCACTTCATTGTACCTCACTCCACTCTATGCCAGACCACTCTAGAACACTACACTGTAAGCCACTCCACTCCATGCCACTCCACGGCATGCCACTCCAATCAATCAATCAATCAATCAGGGAATTGTAAGCACGCTACTCACCCGTGAGGGTCTCAAGGCGCTGAGGGGAGGGGGGTACGCAGATCTGTTTAGCCGAAGAGCCAGGTCTTGAGGGTCTTCCTGAAGGTGTTCAGGGAGGGGTGCATCTGATGTCTGCCGGTAGCTCTGTTCCAGGTCTTGGCTGCAATGTGAGAGAAGGATCTTCCACCTGCTCTGGCTCTGTGGATGCGCGGGTTTCGGCCAGTACGAGGTTGGAAGATCGGAGGTTTCTTTTGGGTACGTGGAAGTTGATTCTGTCATTGAGGTATTTGGGTCCGTTGTTGTGTAGGCATTTGTAGGCGTGAGTGAGGATTTTGAAAGTGATTCTTTTCTCCACGGGGAGCCAGTGGAGACTTCGTAGGTGTTGGCTGATGTGTTCGTGTCGGGGGATGCCGAGGACGAGTCTGGTGGCGGTGTTCTGTATTGTTTGGAGTTTGCGGAGTAGGGACTTGTTGATGCCGGCGTAGAGTGCGTTTCCATAGTCCAGTCTGCTGGTGATGAGTGCGTGGGTGACTGTCTTCCTTGACTCAGGGGGGATCCACTTGAAGGTCTTGCGGAGGATGCGGAGGGTGTTGAAGCAGCTGGAGGTGACGACATTGACCTGTCGGTTCATGGTGAGTGATGAGTCGAGTACGATGCCGAGGTTCTTGGCGTGGTCTGAGGGGGTAGGTGGGCTTCCAAGGGCGGATGGCCACCAGGTGCTGTCCCATGCAGAAGGGGTGGTACCGAGGACGAGGACTTCTGTCTTCTCTGCATTAAGCTTCAGGCAGCTGTTGGTCATCCAGACTGCGACGTCTTGCATTCCTTTCTGGAAGTTGAGTTTGGCAGTGGTGGGGTCTTTGGTGAGGGAGAGGATGAGCTAGGTGTCGTCGGCGTAGGATACGATGTTGAGGCCGTGTTGTCGGACGATGGCTGCGAGGGGGGCCATGTAGATGTTGAAGAGGGTGGGGCTCAGTGATGAACCCTGTGGGACTTCGCAGGTGATTTTCGTGGGGTCGGAGAGGAAGGGTGGGAGTCTGATCCTTTGGCTTCTTCCCGTGAGGAATGATCGGATCCAGTCCAGGGCTGTTCCTTGTATGCCTGCGTCGTGTAGTCTGGCGACTAGTGTGCGGTGGGAGACGGTGTCGAAGGCCGCTGATAGGTTGAGTAGGATGAGGGCTGCGGAGTGGCCTTGGTCCAGGAGGGTGCGGATGTCCTCTGTGGCGGCGAGTAGGGCGGTCTCTGTGCTGTGGTTGCTTCGGAATCCGGATTGGGACGGGTCGAGGACGGCATTCTCTTAAATGAATCGTGTCAGTTTCCTGTTGACTGTTTTCTCTGCAACTTTGGCTGCGAAGGGGAGGAGCGAGATGGGCCGATAGTTCTTGAGGTCGGTGGGGTCAGCTGTGGGCTTCTTGAGCAGGGGTCTGACTTCTGCGCGCTTCCAGTCTGGGAAGGTGCCTGTTTTGAAGGTGGTGTTGATGGTGCGTTGTAGTTCGGGTGTGATGGCGACCGCGGCTCTGTGGTAGATGTGAGGGGGACAGGGGTCGGTGGGGGCCCCCGAGTGGATGCTTTTCATGGTCGAGGCGGTGTCTTCAGCCGTGATCGGTGTCCAGTTGGAGATGGTGGGCTGGCTGGTGTTTCTGGGGGTGGGGGCCATCTGTGGCACCTGGTGGATGGTCGATGAAGTTGTCGTAGAGGTTTTTGATCTTGAGGTGGAAATAGGTTCCAAGCTTGTCGCAGAGGTCTTGGGATGGTGTGATGTCTGTGGCTTTGCTGCGTGGGTTGGTGAATTCCTGAATGACACTGAAAAGTTCCTTGGAGTTGGTGGAGTTGGCCAGGATTTTGTTGTGGATGAAGTTCCTCTTAGTGGCTCTGATCTGGTTATGGTAGTCCGTCATGGAGTGCTTGTAGGTGGTGTGGTTTTCGGTTTCTTGGTGTTTCTCCAGTTCTTCTCCAGGCGTCTGCAGGTGCATCTGGCTTCTTGGAGAGCGGTGGTGAACCAGGCGGCTTTCCTGAGGCGTTGTCTGTCGGGGTTGCGTAGCGGGGCGAGCTCATCTGCGCAGTTGAAGATCCAGGTGTGGAGTCCTCTGGCTGCGTTGTTTGCGTTGTTTGCGTCGGGTGCCCAGGTGTGGTTGTCTCGGGTGAGAGTGGAGTTAAGTTGCTCGTCGGTAACCTTGCTCCAGTTCCTTCGAGGTGGACGTGGGGCTGGTTTGGGTGCCTTGGGTTTGTTGATGGCGAAGTGTATGCAGTGGTGGTCGGTCCATGGCGGCTGTGTTGTGTGGCTGAATTGGACGCTGTTTCCTGCCACGAAGATGGGGTCGAGGGTGTGTCCTGCTCTGTGGGTCGGTGTGTTGATGAGTTGTTTAAGTCCGATGCTGGCGAGGTTGTCACGAACGATAGTGGAGTTGGGGTCGCTGGGGTTGTCGAGGTGGAAGTTCAGGTCTCCAATGAGTATGTAGTTTGCTGAGGCGATGGCGTGGGGTGCGATGAAGTCGGTGATGGTGGTGGCGAAGGGTGTTCAGGGGCCGGGGGGTCTGTAGATGAGGGTTCCTCGGAGTGTGGCTTTGGGGGTGGTCTGGATCTGGAAGTGAAGGTGTTCGGCGGAGGGGAAGGTTTCGCTGGAGGTGGGGAGGCGGAGGGTGCTCTTGTGGGTGATGGCGAGGCCCCCTCCTGGGTGGTTGGGGCGGTCTTTCCTCTGGATCTTGTATCCGTCTGGGATGGCGGTGCTGATGTCGGGAGCGGAGAATGCGTTGGTCCAGGTCTCTGTGAAGAAGGCGATGTCGGGCGAGAGAGAGTCGAGTAGGTTCCAGATTTCCATTGCGTGTTTGTGTACGGAGCGTACGTTGAGGAGGATGCATTTTAGGGTGTCCCCGGTGCTGGCGTCGGCGGTGTTGGAGGCCGGGGTGGCGGTGAGGGTCTGGCGGCAGTGGAGGCAGGAGAACTGGCCGTGGGTCGTGTTCGGCGAGGCCTGTTGGCATTCTCTAAGTCTTCCAGGATTGAGTGCGAGGAGGGTGGTGGTGTCGTAGCGATGGGTAGTGGGAGGTCCAGGGTTCCTGGCACTGGCCGCGGTCGGGTCGCGGATGGGCGCAGACGGGCTTGCCTTTGGCGCGCCGCCGGCGGCGCCACTTTATGCTATTCCACTGTACGCCACTCCACTCCATTCTAACACTCCACTGTACACCACTGCACTGTACACCACTACACTGTACACTTTACACTATTTCACTGTACGCAACTCTATTGCATGGCACTCCACTCTATGCTTTTCCACTCTATGCCACTCCACAGTACTCAACTCCACTGCATGGCACTCTAATATATGGTATTCCATTGTATGCCACTCCACTGTGTGCCACTGCACTCTACACCACTCTACTCTACCCCACTCCACTCTACACCACTCCACTCTATGCCACTCCACTCTGCCCCACTCCCCTCCATGCCATTCCAGTCTACGCCACTGCACCCTATGCTAGTCTCCTCTACGCTACTCCACTTTATGCTATTCCACTGTACAAAACTCCACTCTTCCCACTCCACTCTATGCTATTCCACTCTATGCCACTCCACTCTACACCACTCCACTATACAGTATTCCATTCTATGCCACTACACTCCATGACACTCCACTGTCCAACACTCCACTATACACTACACTACTCTTCCGCACTCCACTCTACACTATTATACTGTATGCTACTACACTATAACTCACTCCAGTGTACGCCACTCCAAACTATGCCATTTCACTAAACGCTACTCCACTATATGCTATTAAACTCTACCACACTACACTCCACGCCACTCTACTCTTTGCCACTCCACTGTACGCTATTCTACTGTATGACACTCAACTCTACACCACTCAACTCTACAACACTCCAATTTACGCTATTCAACTCTATGCCACTCTGCTATGCACTGCTTCACTGTACCATACTCCACTGTACTACACTCCACTCTACCCCACTCCACTGTATGCTACTCCACTGTACGCGATTCAACTATACAACACTCCACTCTACTCCACTCCACTCCACTCTACTCTACAACACTATACTCTACAACAGTACACTTTACAACACTCTCCTCCACTCTACTCTACCACACTCTTCTTAATGACACTCCACTCAACAATAGAAACTCTATGATTTCAATTTTTTTTTAATAAAAATGAAAACCATTGAAATTCAATGGAAAAAACAAGGGTTAAACGTTAGTTATAGTTAGGAAAAAGTTATTTATTCTTTCTTACAAACCAAACTTAAACAATAGAAATTCCCAACTTATAGTTATAACTTAAATGTATAATTTATGCACCACCTTTAAATTAATATAACTTTATTTATTCTTTAGCTACAAACAAAAGTTAAAGTACTGGAAAAATGTATTTTCTAAATTTATGCTTAAACCTTTATTTTATAATTTATGCAACACTTTCAAATTATTCTAACTCGTGCAGTGTATTCAACTCTGTAGCCACAGTACATTAACTACAACTCACCACTTTACATGCACTGTGTTCTCACAAAAGATTTGATTTGTGATGTCATAACTGTTCTTGTAAATACTATTATTTTACATGGTATAAGGGAGATGATATAAAACGGTATAAGCAGCACATGGAGAAGGCGCAAGTTACAGTTAATGAAGTCTGGCTATATATGTGCCCCTCTTTCTTAAAATTCACTTCAAGCTGCCCTTGGACAACCACCTTCAAACATGTTTTCCCCTCTCTTTGATGACCTGGGAGACTATAACATTCAGAAACATCTAATTATAGCTAAAGTCTAAGATATTAAGGGTCTGACATTGTCAGAGGCTTCAGTAGTACAGAGAGAGGTGGGGGAGATGAATGTAAGCGACATGCTTTTGAACATTTACCATAGTCTTTTTAGTCTTGTTTATTGTCTCATATGAGGAAGAATGTACAATTATGTCAGTCGACCTCTGAGCTAGAGTGCAAAGTACGTTTTGTATGATCTTCCTTCAGGAGTGTATGGAAGTGTGTTTTAATATGTGAGAATTACAGCAGGTGCCTTGCTTGGTAAACACCAGGCCTGCTATGTGTGTTGAATCCTCGAAGGAAGCATACAATGCTTAGACGCCTAGACGCTCCAGGGCAATCGTGCGCTATATAAATTCCAAATCAAATCAAATCAAAAATCAATGAATTATTAGCACTTGGCTCCTTTTTCAAACCACTTACATACCCTCTAGCTTTACTCCCTTTTTTTACAAAGCCCTTTCTTCCCCTCCCACTTTTCTTCGATTTTTATAATCCCTTATTCTCACTCCTGCTTTACTCCATTTATTTTACAAACCCATTACTTCACCTTCAGCTTTACTCCTTTTTTACAAACCCCTTTCTTCCACTACGTATTTGCTCCCATTTTGGCAGACTCCTTTACTTCCAATTTCCTCCTTTTTCAAACCCCTTATTTCCCTCCAGTTTTACTCCTGTCTTTATAAACTGCTTACTTCCACTACAGCTTTGCCTCTCTTTTTAAACAAACCCCATACTTCTCCCCCACTTTACCTCCTTCTTGAATAAACCCCTTAATCCCATTCCTATTTCACTACCTTTTTTAAAACCCTTTACTCTCCTTTTTTGTCACCAACCCTTATTCACCCATCCACTTTACTTCCTTTTTCAAATCCCTTACTCCCTCTCCCACTTTACTCCCTTTTTTCTACAAGGTATTTATCTTCCCTCCCGCTTTACTCTCTTTTTTCAAGTCCCTTCCACTTTATTCATTTTATCAAGCCCCTCGCTATTTACCCTTCTCCATTCATTCCCCTGCTGTGTACCAACCCCTTTTCCCTTCTTACCTCTTTATCATGCTGGGTATGAAACAAACATTTAGGGCCTTATTATTATGGCGGTCGGACGAGCGTCCAACCGCCATTGCCGCGGGTAGGTGACTGTCCGACAATGAGTCTATCGTGGTAGGACCGCCGTGCTGCAGTCGGAAAGTGCCTTTTTCTACTGCGGCTGGCACTGCGGCCCAGGAAAAGGGCTGCAGCAAAAGCCGCAATAGTAAAAGGCAATTAGTGCACATCCATGCACCATATGCCAGGCACCATGTAGTGCCTAGCACGGTGCATGGATGTGTGGGGGGTACTACATGTGCCCCCCAGGGCACTCATCAGAGGCTTATGAGGGACAGGGGCCCTGCTTGGGGCCCCCAAAGTCCCTTACTGGCTGCCTTTTCATGGCGATGGGCCTGCCATGAAAAGGCAGTCAGAAAGAGACATCCTAATACTTACGGCGTTCCTGCGCAGGGACCGCCCTCATGGTAGGGATAGGAACCCGACCGCCGCTCCGAAGGGATCCTTTATCCTGTCGGAGGCAGCGGTCTGTCCCCCAGACCGCTGCAGTCTGACTGTTCGCATCTTAATGCGGCGGTCGGACCGATGGCCTGGATGTCGGTGGGATCACCACTGACAGGCTGTCGGTGGCGGTCTCACCGACATCAAAATGAGGACCTTACTGGTTCCACTGACTCATACTTTTGGGGGAAAGGTAATTTGTCATTTTACGTTTTCTCTAAAATGAAGTTTCATAAGGCTGTTTTCGTCAGGCTGCTATTCTTTATTTTAGAAATTAATTTGCAAGAAATCACAATTTCACAGAGAAAGAACTGATAAGCAGTACCAGCACCTAATGGGGAAACTCCGACCACACGAAGTGCTGCAGTTTCACAGGTCATTTGACCTCCATGCACCCTATTACTTTTGAGAATATGGTCTAGAATTTTACCATCTGGAAAACTTCTACACACATTCGGCAATGGGGAGGAGGTCGCCATCTGCTATGGTGGGACTTCCTGTGCAATGATGGACAGGCAACTTATCTGAAGGTCAAACCTCTCACCAAATCTAATAAGTGGCCAAGAGTTGCTAATATACACTGAGAGGCCTGTGGCATCCCCTATAGGTGTCTGTAAATTACAACCTGGTAGGCCCAGGGACTGTGCAGGGAATTTTCGAAGAAACTTCCTCACTCGAAAGTGCCTCAAACATGCAAAAAGGGCCACAGGTAAAGATGGAGCTCGATTCAGAACATCGAGCAACAACGAAACAAAACAAAACAGAAGGACTCATGTGAAGTAGTTCACTTTAAATCATTTTGTGATTGAAATGCTCTGTGCCCTGGCCTTGGGAGAGGCCTGATTCGATGTAAAAGAAGGAGTTACAAGGAGCCAGTCACAGTAAATGCTAATGTGCTTAGTACAAGGTCCTATAGGGTAGCATAGGTCATGGATACCCACTAGTGTGTGCCATTTCTGAGCTGTGCTTCCTTACCGTTTATCCTCTGTGTGCTGCATGTAGAAAGAGCATCCTTGCATATACCATCCTCTCATCTAGATAAGTACCACAGAGATTTGGGTATTTACAGGTTAAATGAAGCTGGGTGGACCAAACGCTTCCTTCCACCCACTCTAACTACTACCCAAACAAAACCGACTTTCACCCTATGAAGGCGACCAGGTCTGCAGACAAAAGCAGCCCCTTGTCCTCTGTGGACAGCCATGTGGTAAGCTTTGCAGCCCGCTCTCCCATTTGATGTTGCCCGGCCTTATACTTAAATACCATTGGTGGCTGCATGTGTTTGATCTCAGAGTACACACTAAGTACCAGTTCCATTCTGGAAGAGATCACATAGTATTCAGTAGACCGTTGCTATGGAACCTGGAAAAACAGACAGAGCGGCTGAACAAAAACATGTGGTATGGAGACCAGGCGTTGGTAGGAGAATCGAGAATGAAGGTGAGTGGTCTAAAGAGATAATCAAGGTTGGCATGAAAGGATCAACTATTAAATATCATTTGTAGCACAAGACAATACTTTATCTGCCATAAAGGGGAGCTATTCATGTGCCACATGTGGCAATGTTTCTTAAACATTAAGGGCCTCATTTACTATATTTTGATGCACGGCAGCGCAGCAAGCCTTCCTGCTGTGCTGCCGTGCGTCAAAATAAAAGGGCAGAACTGCGCTCTAGCTACAAGATACAGCGCATTTTTGTCCTCCCCTGCGCCGGTGAACAAACAGCAGCCGTGTGCCAATGCAGATACCCTTGCATCATGTTGCAAAGGTGCCTGCGTTGCAGGGATGGTTGTTTTAGTGCTTGAAGGGACACCTTCCTGCACAAAACCAATCTTTGATGGCGTTTTCCTCTTTCTATGCGTGCTGCAGACTACAGCACGCATAGAAAGAGGAAAAACGAGGAGAAATAAATGTATTTCTCCTCGTTTTGCCACTCCTACGAGGCGCAGTATTCTGATGCATTCCCAGTTATACATAACATTGTAAATCTGGGAATGTGTCAGATTCCATGGATGTTGCATGGGAACACCCGCAGCAACAACACCCATGGAACGCCCCTTTCACGCAGAGTAATGCGTGAAAGGGGCCCAGATTTACAAGGCAGTGAAAAGTCAGGTAGGATGACTTTACGTGGCCTTGTAAATATGGGCAAGCCCATTGTGCTGCCGGTGCGCCAAAACAAAAGTGAAGCATCAGCGATGCACTGGGCTTGTAAATGAGGCCCTAAGAGAGTTCTGTTTATGTGAAACCCTGGTATTAATTACAGTAGGAGCTACACCTTCACTATACAATGTGCAAAAGCAATGTGACTGTTGTGTGGAAACTTGCACTCAGTTTTATTGCGTGACCTGGAGATGAGGAGGCAGTGCGGGGACCTCCAGGGATCCACTGTGCATAGCCGCAAGCAACAGAGAGCAAGACTTCCACATGTGTGCGGGACCCAGCTCGTGATCTTGTCGAAGAAATTTCCTTTATTTAACCACCAGGTTATGCTCAGCGTAGCAGGTGTGGGGTGCGGGTGCGCATTCAGTATTGCCGAACTATTTACAGCATGGGCATAATATTGCCCAAAACAATAACAAATTAGCCTGAGAAGATTCTAGGGTTCGGCTACAGATCTGGTGTGTTCTAGAACTTAGGAAACTTAGGGTTTCAATGAGGTCAGTAGAGGCTATGACCTCTGCCCTCTTGGCTAAGAAACACCAGCCTTATTTACAGACCCCTGCTTGGTGGTGATCTTTAAGACTCCAGTGAAGCCACCGCCATGGTGGCTCCACTGTAGGCTGGGGGAAATACACAGCAGGTAAGGTGTTGTTCAGGACCTGCTCAGCACTTCTGTTTCTGTTTCAAAAACAAACTCCCAAAGCAGGAGTTTGTTTAAAAAACCACAAAAAGTCAAAGGCAATGGTGCCCTTGGGGTTTTCTCCCTGTGCGTTGGGGGCATTAATCAGTGGGGGCTCCTCAGCTATGGCGGAGGAGTGCCACCACACTGCTTTTAAGCAGTGCAAAGTAAAGGAAACATAAAATGATAACTTTGCATTATTATCATTTTATGTTTCCGTGCTGCTTTGCAGGCGGGTGGATGGGAGGGGCTTGCTCTGCTTTCGAAGCATGGCAGGGTTAGGAGTGGTTTGCCGACTCCTAGGTGCACATGACTGTTTGGCCGGCCCTCTTGGGCCGCCCAAAACAGTCATGCACACTTTCCCTGGTCTCCATGCAGGCTGCATTACAGCCTGCGTGGAGAACATGCCCAGGCCCCCATACCCTGGCTGAGGATCAAACCAGAATGCTCAGACCAATCACAACGCTGCATTGTAGCAAAAGTGATTGGCCAGGGGAGCCTGGCTGTGCTTCCTGTTCCTCGAGTCCGACGAGGAGAGCAGGAGCAGAGACGCGGGACCCGGCGGCAAGGTAAGTGTTTATTTTTTTAATTTGTTTTTTTTACATTGTGCCCCCCCTGCCACCTTCCAACCATGCCAGCCGCCACTGGCATTAATTGATTTCCCTGTCCAGTACTGCCATGCATCACATGGCAATCCCAGGCATGGAAATGTAGTGATGGTCGCCATGCCCTAAATAGGGCAGCGCGGATGTCACTGTTGCTTGGTAGGCCTATGGCAGAAGGGCAACCAAGGCAAGGCTTCCTTCTGGTGGAGCTAGCCAAGGCTCGGCCAATGGTAACCATGTGGTTCGTTACCTCTCAATGGGGAGGGGAAACTGTAAGTTTAGTGAGACAGGTAAACTGCCAATTTAAGGTGATTCGCCCACTTCATCAAATTCTAAACCATTCCCTTAGTGACACACAGACATATATAGGAACGTCAATGTTTTCTTGGCCTTTACGGAAACTACATAACACCCCCTTCGGTTAACCTAAACAGTGCTCAGAGCCAGATAGCAAATGAGGTTCGGAGGCAAGAGACAGATCCAGGGCAAGTTGGTTGTAAGCTCCACTGTACACTTAATGGAGGGTGAAAACAAGGTAGGGCCACAGACTATGATGATTGATTACACTCATTTATACACATGTCCCCCTTCATACCTGTGTGCATCCCCTGCCACACCATGCCATACATAATTCGGCTCTGCTTACTTGCACCCTGCAAGCCACTGTGTGTTGGAATGCTGTGAATTGGCCATCTATTTGGCTGTTGATTACCACTACTAAAGCACATTCACCAGGGATGGACTGGGACAGAAAATAGTCCTTGGTACCAAAATAAAAGTGGTCCCTATTTGCAAACTAGGTAGCAAAAAAAAGTGGCCCTTATTTATAAATCGAGCAACTCCGAACTTTTAAGACCTGCTGTCTGGATGGTTTCCATGGAGTCGAAAACCAAAGACATTTGTGCTTGTTGCAGGCAATGTTCCTCCAGTATCGAAAAGGTAAAAACATGGACACATCCATGCTCTTTTACCCACAGAGTGGTATTGGTCCATCAACACTGCCTTCAATGAGACAATATAAACGCAACAATGGTTCAGGGACTAATTTAAAAGAAAAATAACAATTATAACTTTGGATGATCCATTCAAAGAAAAACACAGATGAATAATTTAGTACCCTCAGACATATATCAAAAAATTATTTGTTAATATACAAATATAAAATATTCAAATATACAATAATACAGTGGTGCTCACAAGGTTACAAAAACATATATAACTAAAAAGAGACAAACTTCAGTGTAAACAAAAACAATGGCAAAGGAAAAAATACAAAAACAAGTTTGGCAAATTACAAAAACAAAATACACTAAATGCTTCCTTTTGATTTTTTGCCCAGGAAGGCGTCGACGGCGTTTCAACCTTGCTAATTTGTCAGGTCATCATCAGGACATATTATATAGAGAGCAACCATCAAATATTCAAGCAATGCTGATCCAGTCTCAAGGATAAAATCAATGAGAGTCCTGCCCTACAATCAATCCAAAGTGAAATTTCCACAAGACAATTGAGGTCTAACGTGGCATAAAGACTTCCAAAGGAATTATCTCCGCGATACCTCCCGATTCCGAATCGCTTTTCTGTTTTAATTACTTAAGTCACTGCCCGCTCCTCTCATCACTGCAT
Source organism: Calotriton arnoldi (assembly GCA_963921515.1). Lineage (NCBI taxonomy): Eukaryota > Metazoa > Chordata > Amphibia > Caudata > Salamandridae > Calotriton > Calotriton arnoldi. Next base: position 1,419,161 of record CAWUFW010001499.1, read on the forward strand.
CCCAAATTGAGACAGTAGCATCCATAATGCACCTTCCTCGTCCCTCAATCTTGTCCCCCTCTTTCCTTCTCTCTTGGTCCCCCTTTTTCACTTCCACCATCCCCCTCAGTGCTTCAGGTGACTGCTCAGTCTTTTTCAGGATTTGAAACTGTGTTTGGCTGGTTACACACAGTATTTTGCAGCAAGCAGATTGACCTCCCCCCAGACTATGGCACCAGGGCCGGACTGGCCTACAGGGTAATCAGACAGTGCTCGATAGACTGGCTGACAAGCTAGAGTGTAGCCCGGTTTTGTGGTTGTTTGTGGGCCTAGTTTATGGTCTGCTAGGCCACTTTTTATTACAGTTGATTTCCCGGATACTAAAACAAACATTGCCTGCAGCTAGCTCAAATCCACGCAGTCTTCCAAACCTTGCAAAACACAGTGTGTCTTTACAAGTCAAAAACTGCCCAAGTTTGCAAATGTGGGCTACTTTTTTAGCTATCACATTCACTAATGGGGCCGCTTTTATTTTGGTGCCCGGGCCTACTTTTGTCCTAGTTTGAACCTGTATGGCACAGATCTCTTTAGCAGGTGCATTAAAAACCTGAGCAACAAATTGAAAGCATTATATCAATAGGTGCTGGATGGACACTTATCACCAAGTACCTTAACCCCCTCAGCATGTGCCTTACCCCCTAAGCCAACTTACTAGTAGATACCATTAAGTGATAAGATTCCTTGGTGGTCAATTTTCCTATTGTAGTTAACAGAGGTCAACCCTGAGGTTACAGGTTAAATATTTTGCAAACACAGCCTTTCATTCTTCAGTGGTGGATAAAATAAGCATAACCGAGTTGAGTACTCTTAACTCCCATAACTATTGCTACCGACTGCATGACTGTGGTAACAAGTAACAGAAACACAAGTAAAGGTAGTGTGAGTATCTGGGTGTCTATATATGCACCCACATCCATAACAAAATGAAGGATGCTGCAGATGGGCATGCTCCTTTCATGTGGGCGGAGCTTAAACTCCGGATGACGATTGCAGCCAAAGTGTCAGAGCTATACTGTGCAGATCTAAAAACACCCTGAACATTATAACAAGGTTGGGCAGTCTGCCTCATCGACCTTCCGTCCTGGCAAGTATTTAGTTTCTATCTCCCCTATAATGGTTAGTCTGGTCCACAACTGTGATTTTAGAAGACAGAAAGCAGAGGCAGAGCGCATGAGGATTGCACACATTACACGTCCCCTAGAATTAGACCAGTAACCCTCTCTCACTCAAGTTATTTAAAAAAAAAATACAACTCAGCAAGTGGAGTAGGGGATTAAGAGCACAATTTGTGTACCTTCTGTAATGTGAATTTTATTTTTGCACTGACTGCCCATGGCCCAGGTGCTGACCGTTTGACCCATGACAAAGGGGAAGAAGTAATTGCTGTCCCAGCATGATGGCCCTTGAAAAATGGCAGGCAGAAGATGCACTGTGGGGTGGAGAAGCAAACAAAACAGCCAAGACCCATGACTGAATGGCATAGTCTTGGGTTGATTAGATCTTTCGATAAATTGGGCTGCATGTTCTGTTGTGACTGGCCTTCAGAGAATGATGCAATGTAGCAGCAGTAGGTGAGAGCATGGCCTCGGCTATCCGGTTCATGGTTAGCGCTGCAAACAGTGATCTGCTTGTCAATTCTCTCCCCCTTCCTGACTGTGGCTAGCTAATAGAGGTATTTGGGAAAGCATCCACTGTGGCTTCTCCAATACAGTTCAAATTTGTGAGGGCTTCACACACCAAATACATGAACACTCTATCCAGGCTATCCACACAGAAGGAGTGGGTAGAGGAGCTATTTACATGTTCTCCAATTCCTCCTCCCTTAGTCTCTTATAGACAAAGAACTTTTGCAAACCTAAATGTGGGACTAGCAGAGGGGAGAGATATGAGTTGAGGGGAAAGAGAGGCAAAGGAGAAAGAGAAAGATGGGGGAAAACATGGGTTAGAGGGAAAAGGAGACATAAAAGATGGGGGATGTAAGAGGGGTGAGCAAAGCATCAGAGAGGTAGGCGATCTAATGTGGTGTTCAGTTGTGGACTTGAAGGGATGAAATCCTTCATTTCACTAGAACCCGTGGCACCCTTATTATGCCACTGTGCATTTCACTATTTGTGAAGTGTGCCATTTCAGTCGTAGGCTGGCGTAGCTTGCCCATTACTGAATATCTGGGTAGATAGTCCTTCCAATTTGTACAGTCAACACATCATTGAAGAACGGATATTCTTGGCTTCTCCTAACTCATCAATGTTCCAACTCAATAACAAGGAAACTGCATCGACCCCAATCAGTCAAAGTAAACGTTATTTGATAATAACCATAAAAGAGCTCATACATAAAATCAACATTACATTGCATCACAACATTTTGTTTCCTGTTAAAATGGCCATACAATAGTTCACTCATAGAAACACCCTCTTCAATAATTAGGACATGAAGTGCCTTATGCAGATGTAAACACTGGGGGGCATATTTACAAGCCCCTTGCGCCACTTTTGCGCTGCCGTTGCGTCACGCATGTAACGCAGCGGTGACGCAAACCATGCGCCGCGTTGCGCAATATTTACAACGTGACGCATCTAGGGAGATGCGTCACGTAGTAAACCCCTGCGCCACATGAAACCTGTGTCAGGTTTCATGTGGGCGTTCCTGCGCAGGGGGGGGGGCGTTCCGGCGCAGGGACGCCTCGGAAAAGTGACGCAGTGATTTCACTCAGTCACTTTTCCGACGCTGGTGCGTCAAATCCTTACGCCTGCTTGAAGCAGGCGTAAGGATTGACGCACCATGTTAGGGATAGGGAAGGTTGGCACAGTGCTGGAGTTGCGTCGCGCTTGCGACACAACTTCAGCACTGCGCCAACCTTTCGCCGGCAGATGCGTCACGCATCTGCTTATCCTTGCGCCACGATGCGCCGCATTGTAAATGCGGCGCATCGGAGGTTGCGCAAGGGTAAACTTGCGTGACGCATTTTCCCTGGCGCATCCCTGCTGATTTGCAGGGATGCGCCAGGGAACGTAAATATGCCCCAGTGAATTCAGATAAGTTCGACATTTCCCTCAGTGCAAGCCGCCCATCTCAGTAATTAAAACCACAAAGTGCCTTGTGCAAATGTAACCAAAAGTATCATCGGGATGCTCGTGATCGTTACAAGCTCAACCGAGCCAACCCATTTCTTCAATTAAAATCACAAGGCGCCTTGTGCAAATGCAAACAACTAATATAATCGGGTTTCTCAGGATCACCACAATGCATTACCATATTAATATAATAAATAATCCATACTTGTAAAGCGCGAACATATCACCCCCTAGGGTTTCGAGGACCTAGGGGCCGTCGGGGAGATTAAGTGAGCTATTGCCCAGAGTCACATGATGCTGAGCTGAGCTGCCGCCGGCGAGAGAACCGGGATCCGTGTGCTCCAGAGTCAGCCGCTCTGGCCGCTGCGCTACACCTCTCCCTAATAATTATTTCCCCACTAGACTCCTCATTCTCACAGCTGCTGAAATACATTTATAAATCATCATGCAAATGTATTCCGTGTGTAAAAGCTGTAAATAAAACAAGGGAGACCTACATCTAATATTCAAAGACCTCAACAAAAGGATTAAAAATTCTTTCCTAGGTACAGCATATAGTTTACAAAAAAAAAAGTGCAGCGTAGACTGCACTGCGAACCACAGGGCAAAGTCAAAATATACATTGCTAGGGTATGAAACCAAAAAGTGAACTATATTAAACCTGAACCTTATCAGACAAAATATTTGGCAATGTTGAAATGGCGGAGGAGATAAGGGCCCATTGAATCTGTGGTTACTAATGGGAGGTAGCCAGACACCCTTTTCTTTCCCATCACTAAGTTTTCTCTGCGCCTTTTGCAATGTGGCTAAAAAATCTTCTTTCAACTGGCATCTAGGAGCAGTGGAAATGTTCTGTGGCTTACAAAAGAGTCAGCTCTCCCTAACATGACAAGTTGCTCTTTACCATCTCTCAACCACGGGAGACTATGTACATTATCAAGACATAAGCAGTCATTAATTACTTACTTAGTGAGGAGAGTGTGGTGCTTATCACAGATTGAGTGCCATAGCATTAGCAGGGCTAGCTTAATACCATCTTCAAAGCTGAATAAACCTAGCTCCATGTGGCAGAGAAATATGGGTAGTCTATGTCTACGGACGGAAACCTTCTCAGGAACACATTTTCATTGACCTGCAAACTGGATGTGTCGCAATATCCCCAAACTCCAACTCCATATATCACAGTAGAGCAGCAGCGATCAATGTAAACATTAATCATAGCATCCAGACGTTTAGAGCCCAGCTTCCCTGCAAATCTAAAAAGGGCCTCAATGGTTTGATCAAACCAAGACTTTCTGACCTTGATTAGAGGCGATCATGTGACTTTGGTATACTTAAATAGGTAAAGGTTGGAACATAAAGACGTTTTTTGCCATTGATGTGGTGGGGTCTCAGACTGGTGCGTGTGTTACTTAAGTCCAATTCACTCATAAATAGGACAAACCTATTCAACAACTTTTATAATCCCACACCAGTTCTTGACATTAAGACACAGTCATCCGCATAAAGCAGGGCAGGGAGCTTTCTGGAGCCCACCCTAGGTCTGCCTGCCTCTCCAATGTTTATGCAGCCACCCATATCATTGATGTATAGACAGAAGAGGAATTGTGCCAGTACGCACCCTTGCCTCACACCACGCTTCATTTTAATGGGAGCAGTGCATTCCCCGTTTGCCTCATACCTTTTGCATCTTGTCACATCTTCATGTAGCTGAGTTAGGAAGTAAACCAGTGCCCTGTCCACACCCATTTCTAGCATTTTATGCCATAATTTCTCTCTATTCACCCAGTCAAAGGCTGAGGTGAGATCTATAAATGCTAGATGGAGATTGCCCTTCTTTGCCAGCATATATTTACTAATAACCAGGTGAATATTAAGCCATTGGTCAACAGTGTCAAGGCCATGTCTAAATCCATACTGCACATCAGAGAAGCTACCCTTTTTTGCCACCCAAGTTTCCAGCCAATTCAATAAAATCCTGCCCTTAACTTTGCTTGTAGAATCAATTAAGGAAATAGGGTGGTATCTTCAGGGTCTGCTCTGTCACTCTTTTGGAATATAGGGAATATAATGGAGTTTGACCATGATTTTGGTGGGCCATCAATAACAGCACTCCCCAAAACATTGGTGAGTAGTGGCGCCCATAGGTCAGGGTTATCAATAAAGAGGTCAAATTGCACTCCGTCAGGACCAGGGGCCTTGTTTCTAGTGCTCTTTCAGAGTGGGGGTGCTAGCTCCAGACCGCCCTCAGACGGTTTCATTAATACTATCTAGGGGTAGCTATCAGATTCAGCATGACTACTACATACCCTGGGAAAGTGCTCAACCCATTTATGTGATGGAACAGTAACATCAATGAGGGTATTATGATTGTCTCCAAAATAGGATGCATTGGCCGTTTTACAAACAAGTCCGACATCATTTTTTACTCTGGCTTCATGCAATGTTGCCCAGGCTTCGCTCCTGATAGCTACCTTCCTATGCACAATAGCTTGTTTGTAATTCTGTCTACAAAGTCTCACCAACCCCCTGTTCCAGAGCACCCGTTCCAAGGCAAGAATAAGAGCTCTGTGAGCCTTTGAGCACTTTCCATCAAACTACCATTTGTGGCCTGGGCTCTCTAGCCTGTCGTTCAGTTGTCAAAAAGTCTGTGAGAGGGTTGCAGATTTCAGCAAATGCCTGCAACGTACCCTTAGGATCTGATTCACTATCCAAGCAGACCATTACCTGCTACCTACTTCTCTCTACTATTTCTTCCAGTATGGCCCCTGGGTCCACCGTGCACCATTTACATAGAACACCCTTATTCTTTATGAGTTCTATTGGCATGGTGTCAAATGTGCCCTGCTGCTTCTCATTGTCCATATCGAAAGAAATGTCTAGGGGGTAATGGTCACTCAAACAATTTTTTAATATTAAAAACTCAATGGCCTTGGGCTTATATTGCTGAGAGAGTGCAAAAAAATCAATAAGGCTACCCAAGCCTCTTCCAGTGTAAGTAACATATCCTGCTACAAGGTGAGCTGCAAGGTCAATAGCAAGAAAAAGAGAATACTTATTCAAAAAAGAGTTAAAGATATCGCCACACAAACTGTGCTTAAAATGGGAGTAGTCCTCAATGTCACAAACCATCGCCCCACAAACAGAACTTTTAGAGATTGGGCACAGCCTACAGTTAAAATCACCCCCAGCTCACAATAAAATCCATATTGGGTGCACTTAAGATCTTGCTAAGAGTTGTTGAAGGGAAGCTCCTACATATATTTTACTAGAGATGAAATTATTATGATAAAAATTAATAATAAGCATTTTACTGGATTTATACAAAAGGTTAATAATTTGAAAATGGGGGAGTCGAGGTATGTTTTGTTGATCCTCCTATCTAGGGTAGTTGAAATCACGGTTAGCAAACCACCTCGATGGTGCTCCCCTCTTGAATAAGCCGCTGGGGTGTGAATAGAAAGAAGCCCGTCTGTGTGAACTGCTTCACAGACCCAGATCTCTTGTAAACAGACAATATTAAAATCCTTGATTAATTCGATCCACTCAACATTCTCTGCCTTATTAAGAAGGCTGGCCACGTTCCAAAACATACATTTAAATTTACATTTGCGTTCTATAGATTGTACAGCAACTTCTAGAGTTGGCCCAGAGTAAGAAGCCATGGCAGAATTGGAGTTGTTGATAATCATCTGTGTCTGGTCGGCCACAGAAGGGACTGTGCTCTGTGTCTCTCTAATCAAGGGCTCAATCATCTTTCCAGATCTGACTGGGGAACTTGACAGAATCGTGTCCAAATACACATTCCCAAGGGGTGGCCACCCTTCAGTATCGCACTTAAGGTACATACCCCCAATTCGTCCAGTTTGCAGGCCAAGGTCCAATGATGTCCCTGTATTAAACAGTCAATCAGCCTGTTCCTTGGGCGTGAAGTGGTTGTATGTTGGTATTTCGTATGGTCTATAAACAGGGGCCCCATGAGTAGAGAGTTTAAATTACCTTGTGCCAGCTGATTTGTTTAAATAGCCCAAAGGAACCACCATTATACATCTGGGAAAAAAGCAGGCTGAGGTGAGCCTTTGCAATAAAGTCCCAACAAAGTGTTGATAACTATGGAGTCCCCCGACTCCTTTTTTGGAGTGGATCCTGCTCATTAGACCCATTGCACATTAAATATATTGCCAAATAGGGTTTCACAGCTGTATAAGTCTGCTGATTTTGCCAACCAATGTACAACTTTATTTTTTAGCTTAATTATCCTCGACCTGGTCGGGGTTTAAGGCTGGAACAATTTTGAAAACTATCACCAGCGGGGTAGCTGCAGGCGGTAACTGGAGAACCCTGTTAAATAATGTTGGGTCCAATCTTTGTTTCTGCTGACAATCTCTATCTGCCCTGCTTTGGCCTATATCTACTGGGCAATGAGCAATTCTCAGTTGGTCTGCTACAGAGGTAATACTTGTAATAGGGGCATATTTACGCAATATGTTAGAGTTGACAGGTCTGGGATGTACCTTGTTGCCCCGGTGACCACCCCCTGATGCAGCATTGATCCTAGCTCCAACATGAAGGGGTATTTGTGTTTGTAAAGGGTCGACAGGGTCTTTGCCCTTGTCAGCCACCTTGATATTTCCTTGATCAACAAAAGTTTTCAGTGAGGAATCTATATTCTTAAGGACAGCAAATAGTGCATCAAAAAGGTTTTGCCAAGGTTGCCTCAAGGGCAGTGACAAACATAGCGTACAATGGCTCCTCTCCATGGGAGCCCTTCACACAGCTATTCGAAGAGCTATTCGAAGAGACCACAGTGGCCTCTAATGCAGTTACAATTCTAATGGTGCTTGCAGCCTTTTTACTGCGTCTAGCAGTCAATCTGGTATTACTTTTAGCTTTTTTTCGGCGGGGGACACTCGTGTTTTCATTACAGTCATTCTGTGGATTACTAAAGCAATCACAAGGTTACTATTAAAAACACATTGGGTAGAGTCTTCAGGAAAAACTTAATTGTTCACGTTGTGACATGTTGTAGGATAGCCCACCGTGGTACCAGAGATCAAGTTTGTTAGAAGAGCTTTTTTAGTGCCCCACAACCTCACCTCTACACATTTAATCTCACTATTGAGCGCTCCAATGGCATTTGTAAGAAAGTTTGTAATAGTAGCAGTTAGTGGGCACTCCTTGGAGGACAATATTGCAGATTATCTTTTCCCCATCAGGCCTTACCTTCAGAGGCAAGTAGTTTCACCAGCGTCAAGGGTTAAGAAAAATTATTAAATGAATGAAGGAGCCAAGAGAGGTGGTCCAGCCAAGCTTTGGCCGGCTGCGGACAGACACAGACGCTGTGGGAGTGTCTGGCATTTATATGCATGATGTAGCCCCTCCTGAGTCCAACTGAAGCTAGGAGACATAGTCCCATCTCATCTGTGGGCCAAGAATCAGTGCAAACAGTGAGGGCAGGGAAAGCCAACAGACTAGTGCCCCACACTGCGGGAGTGTCTGGCACTTAAAGGCACAATGTAGCCCCTACTTAGCCCAATGGAAGTTGGGGGACGTAGTCAGCCAATAGTCATGGGCCGAGAGTCAGTACAAACATTGTGAGCAGGGAAAACCAACAGAATCGAACTATTTTTCACATTTATTGTACTCCTCTTTATAGGCTCTCACCAGAAATCCAGGTCAGTTAACTTACTCAATGAAAGCAAGTTCTGTAATAAAAAAATAATCTTTCTTTTGCGTCAGAACACTGTATTCCACAAAACTGTAAACTGTTACCTTCTAATTAGACACAAGTGGTTCTGGACTTAACAGATCCCATTTGGAGGTACCTGAGGAATTTCAAGTATATCGAAAAACCAGAAATGTTCTCCTGAATTAATTATTCTGGCCCCTTGTTCACCTCAAAGCCTAACCCTCCAAAAAAACATCAGTGGTTCACAGATAACTCTTGTCAATGGAAACGTCAAGGCAGAGCAATGTGAAGACCCTGGAATAAATTGATGTGACTTTTTACACTACGCTGTTACCTTTCACCACCAGACTAATCAATACCCCCCTCTCAATCAAGTCCTCGAGCATGCCATAATCACCCCTATTGTAAAGAAATATTTGGCGACCCAAGGCAATCTTTAAAACTACAGACCTATCTCAGGTTTATCTTGTGTTGCAAAGCACTCGAAACAGTTGTCATCCATTATCTTTCATCAAACCTGGTGTAAAAAGATCTTCTCAATGACTTTCAGTCTCTATTCAGACACCCCCAGAAGCAGAGAGCCTACATTGATAAATGTCAGGGTAGAACTACTCAATATATACCTGTCACCAAAGCACACTATGCATCTTGACTTTAGTAGACCTCTAAGCCACATTGCGACACCATCCGCCACACGGTGCTCCTCAACTGCCTTTCTCATTTGTTTGGCATCAGCGTTAGAATCCTATTTAAGATTACTTCCTGATTTATTTAGTTTTTTGTAAAGCAATGCAAAAAACCTTGGGATAGCTTCAGAGTGCCATGAATCAAATACACAGAAGATTGAAAATGGATTAAATTCAGGATAATAACTTAACATCTCTTGGAGTAGTGTTATCAACAGTCGGAGACCATCAACACATAAGCTGGTAGGAAGTAATAAGGCCGTGGTGAAGATTCTGCAGGATGAAGGGATGAAAAACAGGCTTAGGCATCTGATCAACAGACCTGAGGAAAGAAGGCGAAGAGAGGGAACTAGGGCGGAGCTAACCACTAGTTTGCTTGCAGAAAAGAGGTATTGGCAATCTACTGAATTAGAGAAATTCAGATTCCATGTGTAGAGACAGGCTAGAGAGCTCCACTTGGATGAAGCTTATACAAGGAAGACCATTACTCTGAATTTCTTATAACAAGTGTGAAGAATGGACTGTTAGTTAAAAGTGGCGGAGGCCCCACAGTCGTAGCGGGGGTCCCGCACATGTGGCAGGACCTCTGAACTGCAGTTACCCATTGCAGAGGTCCCACCATAAGTGCGACTGAGGGGCCTTCACCACAAGTGCAGAGACCTTTGTGAATTGGCCCCTAAATGTCTAAAGAGAGGATCGGGGATTAAGGGATAATTCAGAGATCGGCCATGTAAATCTATGTAGATGAGGCAGTTGAATTAGAAAGTTCCTCTTTCCTTTACAAGGAGCCAATGAATGACTTTCAGTGCAGGCACGATGTGTTCATGTTTTACGCTGGAAAGAAGATATGCAGGTTGGTTCTGGACTATATGAGATTGAATATTGATTTGTTAGGGAGGACAGTGTATTCTTGCCAGAGTATCATCTGACATAAATATTGTGTCCTTAATATGGCTTATAATATATCACCCCCTTGAAGTTAACAGTAGCAAGTGAACACGCAACAGAACAATATTTTTGAAAACAATATTTATGGCACAATATTTATGTCAGATGATATTTTTGCATGTGATATTCTGATAAACAACTGCCTGCTATGGCATCCTGGTCATTATATCTACAGATGTTCACAAAACTGGCTCACCACACCATAAAACTGGCCCTCACATAGCCACAAAACAGTCTCACACACGGAGCGGTCAGACATGCCCATCTGGCACTGCCAGGTTGCCCTATACAGCAGTCCAACCCTGAAAATCACTGATGGTGACTTCCTGTCATAACCTTTAATAAGTATTTTATGGCACATTCTACACAGCAGCAAATAGCGGGCCTACTGTCAGAAGAGTAGAGGATAAGCAATTGTCAACAGACAGAGGAGCAGCTAGTGCTGAAGTTGGAAAACTGGCAGGATCTCCTCTCTTTGGAGGCTCTCAAGAACTGACCAGTGGTGGCTCCTTCGCTAAGGCGGAGAAGCGTTGCCCCGCTGCTAAAATGACAATAACGTTATTATCATTTTATTTTTCTATGTGGAGCTCGGAGCCAGGTGGGGGCGGTGCTGGGCTCCATGATGCCAAGCAGAGTGAGGAGTGGTTTGCACTCCTCTAAGTGAGCATGTCGGTTTGGCCGGCCCTCTTGGGCCGGCCAAACCATCATGTGCACTTGGCACGTTCTCCATTGGGCTGAGTTTTTATAGTATCTGATTGCCAATTTTATCTTATTGGGCTGTGTTGCACAGCCCAGTGGAGAACATGCCCAGTCTCTCCAGGCACTGTCTGAGCGTCCAAAGAGGATGCTCAGACCAATCACGACGCTGCTCCTGCAGCGTTGTGATTGGCTGGGAGAGTCTGGAAGCCTGAGTAATTCCGGTGCTTCTTGCAGATCGTGAGGAGGAGGACGGAGGAGAGACGTGCGGTGGCGCGGTGGCAAAGGAAAAGGTAAGTTAATTTTTTATTATTATTTTTTTGTAATCCCGCCCGCCGCACCACCCCCATTCCGAGGCAGCCGCCACTAGAACTGACACACAGCAATAGGTGGGTGAGCCTTAAATACTGAGTCATGCTTTAGTTGCACCCAAAATAACCACCCAGGTGTGTTCTCACTTGAGATCTTGTGAGAGTTGATATTCCCATGAGAACACATCACCGCAGATACTGTGAACCATTTCCAAGCCCCTAACATTGTCAGGCCTACTGTCAACATGATGTCACAACCCACCGAACAGTATTATGCAGGAAGTTTCTACTGGTACCGATCACCCCCGCAAGATGAAGTCAAAGACACTGGGAAACTCCAAGCTCTCCTTTGTAAATGAATTACATACTCAAATATCACTAAGAAGTGGGATAAGTATTTTAAAATGTTTATTTCGAAATCCGAAGTCAAGTGCTTAAAATATGAATGGTAATCATGCAAAATGAAAAAAACAAATGCAACTACACATGTTATGGTCAGCGAGAACAGCAGGATCATTTCTAACATGGTTTCTGAACTCCTAGCATCCTAACAAAATCAAGCTATTTCTAAGTGCTATGCTAATTCTAACTACACTAAATAGCAATCTTTGTTCGAGTTTCTCGAGATGGATCACACAGCATATCTTGTGTTTTCGTAATGAAATAGCAAGTCAGCTATTTTCTATCATAGCTTGCTCAGGGCTGGAATATGAACAACTGCAGGCTGAAGGCCACTTCTTCTTGCTGTACCCAATGTCACCTCCGACTGAGTCTGGTTGGTGCTGCAAATGCACATGACCTCTGACGTGATAGTCCCTCTGTGATTATGGTAAGATACCTGAGTTTTTATAGTATCTGATTGCCAATTTTATCTTATTTTATGAGAACAAGTGTAGCACTTGCAGACACTAAAGCATCAAAGAGACTAAAAATCATGGTGATAAATGTGTCAGCTCGATTCTCATAATGATTATAAGTAACGAGTATCATAAACAATAAAACATGTCATCTTAGACAGTAGGCAGACATAATGCAAACATTTCTACATTTTTTCATATGTCTTTAAAACTTCACTCTTTCTATGAAGGAGATAGAACAGTCTGAAAGTACCTACTGATAGTAAATAGAAAAGCTGGAACTGGAACTGTCACAATGTTCACCACAAAGTGTGACAGAGAACTGAGGGGTATATTCACAAGAACGTGTGATAACTACCGCAAGAGTAGCGTAACGCAACTTTCAATATCGCAGCCTATCGCGGGAAAATAACCCCGTGTCAACGTGGAATTCACAACAAGGCGGTAGCATGCGATAGTCACCAGATAACGCGTCAAATGTCAGCGTGAAAATCAACGCCGAAAAAATGCGAAACGCGAGAAATCATGCGATGAGGCCACAATCGCGGTACAAAAAGTAGCGAAAAGCAGCCACAGGCCTGCAAATCCCACGCGTCTGGCGGGAAATTGCACCATAAAAACCACAGAAACAACACACCAGAAACAAGCCAAAGCACGTAGCAAAATGGATGCACCCTGACTCAGCGCAGAGGTCAACGCGAACCCCACAACCCCCACAGACCACCAGCAAGGAACAACGGGGTCGGGGAAGGCCAAGGAGAAAAGGGAGAGGAAGACGGGGTGCAGACCGCAGGAAAACAAGACCAGCGTCACGGAGGTGACAGAACACTACCAGCAACTGACCCACAAGCAGACCACCTGGAATACAGTTGGAGTGCCAAGGAGGCCAATCCAGGAGGCCAAGAGGCGCCGGCAGGACGTGACAACCTAAACCAGGTACAAACCCGCTGCCAACAGGAAGGCAGCAACAGCGGCAGGAGGTGGCAGTCCTGCGCCACAGGAGGAGCTGGAGGAAACCCAGGCCACAGTCATCAGTGTGGAGACGGTGCAAGGAGGTGGGAGTACGGACACAGCTCGACAAGACCCGACACAACAACAACAGGGTGAGGATCCAACAGGGACTGGGGGGACGGGGGTGATGGGCACAATGGCACACATGCACAACGAGGTGTAGCACACTGCACACCCACAATTACCCAGGGACATGTCCCCCATCCCCGTGGCACACTGCAGCACACACACATAGCAATCACAGCACATACCATGACAATGTGGCACAAAGTGCAACACCCACACTGCAGAACAGGGGACACAACTGGGTCCGCCCAGGCGCAGAAACAGAACAATCACATTGGACAGAGCAGGGAACTGTGAGATGCATATCTACGGCTAAAACCCCACATCAGCCATGTAGGCCAAATGTACACTGTCCCAACTCAAATAGCCACCACCACCCAAACAGTCACAATGTACATTGTCACACAGTCTGCATGTCGACAAGAACAAGGCGCCAACACAATGCCAACATGCACCTCCCCTTCACAATGCAGAGGGACAAACAACACCTCCAGCAGGTCAGAACAGACAACCCATCAGTGATGCCGGAGACGAACACCACACCTTCGACACCCACGCCCTACAACAGCCCATGGACATCCCACACAACCCACCACCAGGACCAGGGCAGACAACCTACTCAGAGGAGAACCTAGCCCCTGCAACAGACCACACAGCATGAATGTAGGAGAGTAGGACCTGCCTCTTATGTTGCCCCCACTTTTTTCTGATGTTTACCCTGGTTTCTGGCTATAGTCGGGCTGGGTCCCTGCTAATCAGGGCCCCAGCCTCTCTGTTCTCTCTAAACAACTTGGAGTGCACTCTAGGTGCACTAGTGATTGGATACTGTGGTACCTTATGAGTCCCTAGTATATGGTACCTTAGGTGCCAAGGGCATAGGTACTTCACAGGCCTACCAGGGGCTGAAGCATGTATTATGCCACCCCTGGGAAGCAGACTAAATCTGACACCACAGGTCTGCTACTGCAGCCTGGGTAAGGTGGTGCATGCACCCCTTACTGTGGTATGGGCTACCTATACCACTACATACATACACACATACAAACCTATAAGTCACTCCTATAGCAGGCCTTATCAATCCTGAAGGCAGAGTGCTGGGTTCTTATGTGGGAAGGTGTCCCTGCGGGAGCAGAGCCCCTCTGCAGCGTTCAGAGACCCTTCTCGGATGCTGTTTGTAGTGCAGCCTGACCATATACTCTTAAGCGCATTATAACCTCGCGTTAAATGATAACTTTGGGATGGCTGCACGGAAACATGTCGTGTTTGGTGTCAAACATCTTGGAATACTACCCCCCCAGCCAGTTCTGGCGGCGGGGGTAGCATTCCACCCTTCTAGAGGGAGAGACATGTACACACCGGCCTAACCGGTAACTTCTTTCCAGAGCCCTGGCATCACAAGATGGATGCCACCAGTCACAGACACTGGGCTGCCCTCCTGCTGATGACCGAAACTCACAGTGGAGGAAGCCCAACAATAGATATCCTGTCGCAAGGGGTGTGACCACCTCCCAGACAGGGTTTAGTGTATTGGGGCTGGGTGGGTGCCCTCTTAGAGTGCTTTGAAGTCCTGCACTGGGGGAGCAGAAGGCTCCTCTGTGCATACCCCAGTTCAAACCGGCTCAGGGGCTACCTGCCCCTGCTCTGGCGTGAAACTGGACAAAGGGAAGTGGGTGTAGCCACCCACTCCCCTGACCCTCCCATAGGTGGGGTCATAGAGCTAGTCCCTCCCTTCTTTTTAGTATAAGAGGGGAACCTGTGCATTGCAACCCAGATCTCCCTGGACGACGCTCTACAGAAGAATCCTGGACCTTCGACGTTCCACTACCTTTGGAAGACTGAAGAATCTCCCTTGGAGTCAAGGAGTGACTCCCCTGCTTGGCAGGCACCAAAAACTACAACGATGGTCGCAAACTATGCCGCTCCCGCCAGAGCCCAAAGTCCCTGCAGCCCAGGAAGAGGATTTCCTGACTTCTCCAAGGCCATCGTGAGTTCCCAGTGAAGCTGAGGCAAGTGGACCCCACGAGCGACGAGGAACCGCAGCCCCTGGGTACCGTGCACTATTGTCAAGTGCAACCCCTTCACGACGTTCTGCGAACTTGTGCTTTGGACCACGTGTGGTCCCAGCCTCTAGCAGAGATCCCTCCCGAATTCAGAGGCCTACACCGTCTCGAGTGACCGTGGGCCCCTGTTGAGTGGATCCTCCCGAGGCATCTTTGCGATCCCTTGCCAGCTGGCTTGTGGGTCCCCAGAAGACTTTCCAACAAAACAAAAGGGCTCCCCTGGTTGCTCCAGGCCTGCCCTGACCTACCCTTGCTGGGTAAGTCCCCCAGACCTTGCTGGTCTGCACCATTGACTTTTCCTCATCACCACGAGACTTGCTGCTACCAAGGCTTGTTGGCTCCAATCGAGTCGCCGACACCTCAGTAAGCTGCAGACGTTATGGAACACACTGAATCCAGTTCCTGGGCATCATCGACGCTGCCTGGACCACGTGGTCGAAGAGTCAAGGCACCTGTGAATGACCCGAAGCTGTCGACGACGGTGGGCATTCATCTTCCTTGCCCAGAGTCACTGCCAAGTGACTGTGAACACTGTCCCCTCTGCTTTCAGGTCTTCCTCCTTCCGAATCCAGGCTTGGATTCCAACGGACACTTCTTCTGTCGTCGCAAGCAGCAAGTCTTCATTGGTTCCCATTGAGAACGACGCCGCGACCCGACACCAAAGGACACCTATGCACCCGGCTCCCCTGGGTGAGGTAACTTCAGCACTACGGTGCTCCTGTGGGTGTGGGCCCTAGAACTACTTACCCTGTAAGTGGCTTGCTTGTAGCTACCCTAGAAGTGCCCTAAAACTCCTATTTTACCCGTGCGATTATCGCACTGGCTCGTACAGGGCTCGCGTCTGTGTTAGACACATCGCGTCCAACTCCCTTGTAACTCTATCAGTATCCGTGTCCTTCGATTCGTACTGACCGATCGGTGTGTTCGCCTCGAACACGCCCGGGACCTGTAACATTGATAACTCAATCGCGTTCTCTCGCATAGACTCGTACAGGACTCGCACCAGTGTCTAAACACCGCGTCCGTCCCCTGTGGGTCTCCTACAACTACCTGGGGTGGTTCTTTGGGGTCCCTCGATTCTAAATGCTCTAGACCACGGTCTAGCCAAGATAAGATTGTGATATTTACTTGTGCTAACTTATTTTGATAAAACATTGACTTGTACATATGTTCCTGGCTTCTAATCTCATAAAGAGATTAGTAGAGAGTTGTTTATTAATAAATACATATATATTTGATATATATACCTGTGTGGTGTCTTTTCATTTGGTGATTCAAGAGATTGTGTGGTAAAACAAGCTGCTTTACATTCCTCCAAGACTTAGCCTGAAGGCTGCTCTCCATAGCTACCACTAGGATAGCTTTCTATAAAGGTTGTCTTAAACCTACTTACCATAAGCGTCGAATTGGACTGGTGCAAGGTGTCCACTTTAATTAGTGAACAGCATATACCAGGCCAACATCTCACATTGGTGGCAGCGTGTGGGATTCCAGCTTGCTATTGTTTTACCAGAAAATCTCTATTTGAATTACTAACTGAAAACCACTATAGGTACCCAAGGTACATATAAAGTCAAGCTTAGTATCAATAAGTTCTACTGAACTTAGAGCTGTGTGCCAAGGGATAGCACACCCTTTCTACAGCTCAAGCTAGGATCAGTAGGCCACAAACTAGTGTAGGTAGTACAACACTGCACAACACTAGAATGTCCTTAAGGGATGGACCCAGTGGATCCACCCAGCTTCAGTATAAGGACATGACTTTCTTTGACTTGAAAGCCATGTGTGCTGAGAGGCACCTGAAGATAGGACAGAGTCCCTCCACACTACACCTGATAGATCTGCTGACAGCAGATGATCTTAGATTAGCTCTAGGAGCTAATGGGTCTGAATCAGGGGGTGGGTCAATTACAGTGTCTGGGTCAGATGATGAACATCAAGTTGACCAAGACTCTGTGATTGTAGGGCCAGGCCCCAAGGGGTCTGAAAAGGACAGAGGAATTCTCCCTAAGAGAACTGACACAGTGAAGGAGAGGCACAGGTCCCTTTCAAGGGACTCTGACCGCTCCTATCACTCTGGCAGAGAATTTGTCCAGCAGAGGAACTCCTACTTTCCAAGAAGAGAGACCTCCTCTGAAAGACTGTGCAAACTGCTGCAGTATGAGGAAGCAAGATTTGCCCTCAAAACCAAGCAGTTGGCATTAGATAGGGAGGCCTTTGAGCTCCAGAGAGCTTCTAGAAAAGAGGGGTTAGAACCCCCTGGTGGCAGCAACAGTGTCCCTAGAGGCAGAGAATATATTCCAGACCATAGGAACCTGAGCAAGGTTGTTCCTCCCTACCAGAGTGGGAATGATATCCATAAGTGGATAACTGCTATGGAAAGGGCCTGTAGAGTACAACAGGTCCCCCAAAAGCAGTGGGCAGCAATCTTGTGGCTCTCCTTTTCAGATAAAGGTAGAGACAAGCTCCTCACTGTTAGAGAAGAGGATGCTGATGACTATGAAGTCCTGAAGAGTGCACTGATAGGGTAAACAGACATAATATCGAATTGCCAAAATATTGAGTTTTTAATATAGAATGGACAGAATATCGAATTGCCAAAATATAGTGGTTAAGAATATCGAAATTCAGGTAAGAAATATCGATTGTCAAAATATCGACAGTCATAATATAGTTGTTAAAAATATCAATTTTTTTTATAGTGTTTTAAGTGTTAGTACATGTGTTAAAAGTATGTATTATTTTTGTAATGTATGTTTTAATTTTTTTAAAGTAATGAATTTTATGTTATTTAATTTTTGCGTAATTTAATTCTGTAGCGGGTTGTGGGTTTATAGGGGAATAGGGTGGGAAGTAATTTAATTATAGTAAATTAAATATTAATTTTTAGGAATTATTAATTATATTTAATTTAATTTTGCGTTTTAGTTCTGTAGCGGGTTGTGGGTTTATAGGGGAATAGGGTGGGAAGTAATTTAAATGTAATTAAGTAATTATTTAATTTTATTTATTGGTATTGATAAATAATTCATTTTTTATTAATTATTAATTGGTAATTAATTTTTATTAATTGGTAATTAATTTTTATTAATTGGTAATTAATTTTTATTAATTTTTTAATTGATAATTATATTAATTGTATTAATTTATTATTCAGAGCGGGTTGTGGGTTTATAGGGGAATAGGGTGGGAAGTAATTTAATTGTAATTCAGTAATTATTTATTTTTATTTATTGGTATTGATTATTAATTTATTGTTAATTAATTCTTATTTGGTAATTAATTTTTATTAATTGGTAATTAATTTTTATTAATTGGTAATTAATTTGTATTAATTTATTAATTGATAATTATGTTAATTGTATTAATTTATTCTTTGTAGCGGGTTGCGGGTTTATAGGGGAATAGGGTGGGAAGTAATTTAATTGTAATTAATTAATTATTGAAAATATTTTGGTGTATTGATAATTAATTTACTGTCAATTAATTATTACTTGGTATTTTTTTATTATTTATTATTTTTTGGTATTGAAAATGAATTCTTTGTTAATTAATAATTAATAGGTAATTACTTTTAAGAAATAATATTTATTGGTATTTAGAATTAATTATTAAATATTTTGTAATTGGTAAGTAATTTTAATTAATTTTTTATTGGTATTGATAATTATTTTATTTTTATTGAAATATTAAATCATTATTTTCCCTACTGCTGCACTCTCTGGAGTGGGAATAGTAATTTTTACCCCTACGCTGTCCAACGCTTTCCCTACTGTTGCACTCACTGGAGTGGGAATAGTAATTTTTACCCCTACGCTATCCAACTCTTTCCCTACTGTTGCACTCTCTGGAGTGGGAATAGTAATTTATACCCCTACGCTATCCAACGCTTTCCCTACTGTTGCACTCTCTGGAGTGGGAATGGTAATTTTTACCCCTACGCTATCCAACGCTTTCCCTACTGTTGCACTCTCTGGAGTGGGAATAGTAATTTTTACCCTCCCGCTATCCAACGCTTTCCCTACTGTTGCACTCACTGGAGTGGGAATAGTAATTTTTACCCTCCCGCTATCCAACGCTTTCCCTACTGTTGCACTCTCTGGAGTGGGAATAGTAATTTTTACCCTCCCGCTATCCAACGCTTTCCCTACTGTTACACTCTCTGGAGTGGGAATAGTAATTTTTACCCCTACGCTATCCAACGTTTTCCCTACTGTTGCACTCTCTGGAGTGGGAATAGTAATTTTTACCCTCCCGCTATCCAACGCTTTCCCTACTGTTGCACTCACTGGAGTGGGAATAGTAATTTTTACCCTCCCGCTATCCAATGCTTTCCCTACTGTTGCACTCACTGGAGTGGTAATAGTAAATGTTACCCTCCCGCTATCCTACGCTAAAAATATTGAATATTTTTTATAAATATTATGTAAATATATATATGTATTAAAAAATAAAAATGTATGTTTATTTGTTTTTAACTTACATTAATTATTTATTAATTTTAAAGTTATTTAAGTATTTTTAAGTATGTTTTAGTTAATTATATATAGTATTTCATTAATTTTACATTACTTTTAAGATATTTAAAAAATTCGATATTTTGACTAACTATATTTTTTACAACTATATTTTGGATTCGATATTTTTGTACTTACCTGTTTGTAGATAGGGATTCGATATTTTGGCATTCTATATTTTTACCTCGATATTTTTGTAGGTCGATATTCTTCTCATCGATATTCTGTCAGTGATCCCACTGATAGATGGGTTTGGCTTAACCACTGAGCAGTACAGGTTGAAGTTCAGAGATACCCAGAAGGCACAGACTCAGGACTGGACTGACTTTGTAGATTGTGCAACCAAGGCTCTGGAGGGTTGGCTGGTTGGCAGTAGGGTTACTGATTTCAAGGGATTGTATAATCTAATGATGAGAGAACAGATCCTTAATAATTGCCAGAACCAGTTGTTGCATCAATACCTGGTGGACTCCGATCTGACCTCTCCCCAAGAATTGGGAAAGAAGGCAGACAAGTGGGTCAGAACCAGGGTGAGGCAGAAAACCCAGAACCAAGGGGGTGACACCAAGAAGCAGGATTCTAAGGGCTCTGAGAAAGGTGGGGATAAGTCAACAGACCAGAAGTCTTCACAAGGGCCCCAAACATCTGCATCTGGTGGGGAGTCACAATCCAACAAGGGAAAAGGCCAAAAGAAGCCCTGGTGCAAATTCTCTAAACAGAAAGGGCACTGGACTTCTGACTGCAACAAGTCCAAAGACCAAACCACCACCACTCCTGCCCCTAAGGCAACTGTTCCCCCTAGTCCAGCTACTGGTGGAGGTGGTACACAGAAGAAGGGTGTAGTAGGGTTGACCCTGGGTTCTGAAGTGGACGCTGACCTAGTCAGAGTACCCACTCAGGCAATGCTGATTTGTGATGGAGACATTGACATGTCCTTCTTAGTAAGCCCCAGTAATCTGGGCAAATACAAACAGCAGCCTGTAATAAATGGCAAACAGGCTTTGGCATTTAGGGACACAGGTGCTAGTGTCACCATGGTGGCAGAGGATCTTGTGGACCCTGGACAGATCATCCTGGGCGAAATGTACCAGGTGACCAATGCAAGCAATGTCAGGACCAACCATAGTCTGGCAGTTGTGAATTTCTCCTGGGGAGGGGTAACTGGCCTCAAGAAGGTTGTAGTCAGTGCAGACCTCCCTGTAGAATGTCTATTGGGCAATGATCTAGAAACTTCAGCCTGGTCTGAAGTAGAGTTATGGACTCATGCTGAGATGTTGGGCATCCCTGCAGAGGTATTTGCTGTGACCAGGTCACAAGCCAAAATGCGTGACACTGAATCAGCTCTGGATCCTGAAATTATGGACCAGATGCTTCCCAAGAGGAGGAGCAGTAGGGTTAAGGCAGTGCCTTCCCCTCTGACTCAGATCACAGATTCCACTCCCCAGGGAGGAGGAGCAGACTCTGAAGAAGGAACTGCCCCAGAGGAACTTGAGCCTGATCAGGTTGAGTTCTTGGGGGCAGGGGGCCCTTCTAGGGAAGATCTGAGTAAGGAGCAAAAGTGCTGCCCCTCTCTTGAACCCCTCAGGCAGCAGGCTGCTGCTGAGGCTGCTGGGAGTGCTAGTGGGTCCCATAAAGTTTATTGGGATGAGGGACTCCTATATTCTGAAGGTAGAGATCCAGCCCCTGGAGCCACCAGGCGGTTGGTAATACCGCAGAAGTTTAGGGGGTTCCTCTTGACCCTAGCACATGACATCCCTTTAGCAGGTCACTTGGGCCAAAACAAGACCTGGGACAGGCTTGTTCCACATTTTCATTGGCCACATATGTCAGAGGACACAAAGGAGTTTTGTCGCTCCTGTGTCACATGCCAAGCCAGTGGCAAGGCAGGTGGCACCACAAAGGCCCCCTGATACCACTACCTGTGGTGGGGGTACCCTTTGAAAGGGTAGGGATTGACATTGTTGGTCCCCTTGACCCTCAAACTGCATCTGGGCACAGATTTATCCTGGTGGTAGTGGATCATGCCACCAGGTACCCAGAGGAAATTCCCCTGAGGACCACAACAGCCCCTGTGGTGGCAAGAGCCCTCATTGGAGTTTTCTCCAGAGTGGGTTTCCCAAAGGAGGTCATCTCTGACAGAGATACCAACTTCATGTCAGGATATCTGAAAGCAATGTGGAAGGAGTGTGGTGTGACTTATAAGTTTACCACCCCCTATCACCCACAATGCAATGGTTTGGTTGAACGCTTCAACAAAACCCTGAAGGGAATGATTAAAGGACTCCCAGAGAAGCTTAGGCGGAAATGGGACCTTCTTCTTCCCTGCCTGTTGTTTGCCTACAGAGAGGTTCCACAGAAGGGGTTGGTTACAGCCCATTTGAGCTTCTGTTTGGGCATCCTGTAAGAGGTCCATTGTGTCTGGTCAAAGAGGGCTGGGAGTTACCTCTCAAGCCCCCAAACAGGATGTGATGGACTATGTACTTGGTCTCCGCTCCAGGATGGCTGAATACATGAAAAAGGCAACCAAAAACCTGGAGGCCAGCCAAGAATTACAAAAAGCTTGGCATGACCAAAAGGCTGTGCTGACTGTGTACCAGCCAGGACAGAAAGTGTGGGTGTTGGAGCCTGTGGCCCCAGCAGCCCTCCAAGACAAGTGGAGTGGCCCCCATACAATAGTTGAACAAAAGGGAGAAGTCACATATCTGGTGAATCTTGGAACTCCCAGGAGCCCCCTAAGGGTGCTCCATGTCAACAGATTGAAACCATATGTTGACAGGGCTGACATGGGCTTGCTCATGGCAACTGATGAGGACCAGGAGGAGGAGAGTGACCCTCTCCCTGACCTTCTCTCACAGAACCCTGATGATGGGTCAGTAGATGGTGTTGCTTTGGCAAGCAGCCTCACTGACCATCAGCAAACTAAGTGCAGGCAGGTTCTGCAACAGTACAGACATATGTTTAGCCTGACCCCTAGTCAGACTACCTGGTGCACCCATGAGGTGGACACTGGGGACAGTCTGCCTGTCAAGAGTAAAATCTACAGGCAACCTGACCATGTCAGGGACTGTATCAGGACTGAAGTCCAGAAAATGTTGGAGTTAGGTGTGATTGAGCCTTCAGATAGCCCATGGGCTAGCCCAGTAGTCCTAGTACCCAAGCCTCATACCCAGGGTGGTAAGAAAGAAATGAGGTTTTGTGTAGACTACAGAGGCCTCAATGCAGTCACTAGGACTGATGCCTATCCTAACCAAGGGCAGATGAGCTGATTGATACTTTGGCCTCAGCCAAGTATCTAAGTACATTTGACCTAACAGCTGGCTACTGGCAGATCAGATTAGCTGATGATGCAAAAGCCAAAACAGCATTTTCGACCCCTGGTGGGCACTACCACTTTGTGGTGATGCCCTTTGGATTGAAAAATGCACCTGACACTTTTCAGAGGTTGGTGAATAAAGTTCTGGCAGGGATGGAAACTTATTGCTCAGCTTATCTAGATGATATTGCTGTCTTTAGTTCCTCCTGGCAGGATCACCTGGTCCACCTCAGGAATGTTTTGGAGGCTCTGCAGAATGCAGGCCTCACTATCAAGGCCACTAAGTGCCAGATAGGGCAGAGTCAGGTTGTGTACCTGGGCCACCTTGTAGGTGGAGGCCAGGTTCAACCTTTCCAGAACAAAATCCAAACCATAATGGAATGGGTTGCTCCAACTACCCAGCCTTCTTAGGCCTGCCTGGGTACTATAGGAGGTTTGTAAAGGGATATGGATCTATAGTGACCCCCTTGAATGATCTAACCTCAAAGAAAATGCCAAAAAAGGTTCAGTGGACAGCTAGCTGTCAGAAGGCATTTGAAGACCTAAAGCAGGCCATGTGCACTGCCCCCATCTTACAGAGTCCAGACTACACCAAAAAGTTCATTGTCCAAACAAATGCTTCTGAGCTGGGTGTGGGAGCTGTACTGTCTCAACTGAATGATGAAGGTCAAGATCAGCCAGTAGCTTTCATTAGCAGAAGGCTGACCCCTAGAGAGAAACGTTGGTCAGCTATAGAGAGGGAGGCCTTTGCTGTGGTGTGGGCCCTGAAGAAGCTGAGGCCATACTTGTTTGGCACTCACTTCATAGTTCAGACCGACCACAAGCCCCTCCTATGGCTTAAACAAATGAAAGGAGAAAACCCGAAACTTTTGAGGTGGTCCATTTCCCTACAGGGGATGGACTATACAGTGGAGCATAGACCTGGGACCCAACATGCCAATGCAGATGGACTCTCAAGGTATTTCCACTTAGAGCACGAAGACTTAACTGGTCAAGGTTAGTTTAGTGTCCCTGCATTTGGGGGGTTGTGTAGGAGAGTAGGATCTGCCTCTTATGTTGCCCCCACTTTTTTCTGATGTTTACACTGGTTTCTGGCTATAGTCGGGCTGGGTCCCTGCTAATCAGGGCCCCAGCCTCTCTGTTCTCTCTAAACGACTTGGAGTGCACTCTAGGTGCACTAGTGATTGGATACTGTGGTACCTTATGAGTCCCTAGTATATGGTACCTTAGGTGCCAAGGGCATAGGTACTTCACAGGCCTACCAGGGGCTGAAGCATGTATTATGCCACCCCTGGGAAGCAGACTAAATCTGACACCACAGGTCTGCTACTGCAGCCTGGGTAAGGTGGTGCATGCACCCCTTACTGTGGTATGGGCTACCTATACCACTACATACATACACACATACAAACCTATAAGTCACTCCTATGGCAGGCCTTATCAATCCTGAAGGCAGAGTGCTGGGTTCTTATGTGGGAGGGTGTCCCTGCGGGAGCAGAGCCCCTCTGCAGCGTTCAGAGACCCTTCTCTGATGCTGTTTGTAGTGCAGCCTGACCATATACTCTTATGCGCATTATAACCTCGCGTTAAATGCTAACTTTGGGATGGCTGCACGGAAACATGTCGTGTTTGGTGTCAAACATCTTGGAATACTACCCCCCTCGCCAGTTCTGGCGGCGGGGGTAGCATTCCACCCTTCTAGAGGGAGAGACATGTACACACCGGCCTAACCGGTAACTTCTTTCCAGAGCCCTGGCATCACAAGATGGATGCCACCAGTCACAGACACTGGGCTGCCCTCCTGCTGATGACCGAAACTCACAGTGGAGGAAGCCCAACAATAGATATCCTGTCGCAAGGGGGTGTGACCACCTCCCAGACAGGGTTTAGTGTATTGGGGCTGGGTGGGTGCCCTCTTAGAGTGCTTTGAAGTCCTGCACTGGGGGAGCAGAAGGCTCCTCTGTGCATACCCCAGTTCAAACCGGCTCAGGGGCTACCTGCCCCTGCTCTGGCGCGAAACTGGACAAAGGGAAGTGGGTGTAGCCACCCACTCCCCTGACCCTCCCATAGGTGGGGTCATAGAGCTAGTCCCTCCCTTCTTTTTAGTATAAGAGGGGGAACCTGTGCATTGCAACCCAGATCTCCCTGGACGACGCTCTACAGAAGAATCCTGGACCTTCCACATTCCACTACCTTTGGAAGACTGAAGAATCTCCCTTGGAGTCAAGGAGTGACTCCCCTGCTTGGCAGGCACCAAAAACTACAATGACGGTCGCAAACTACGCCGCTCCTGCCGGAGCCCGAAGTCCCAGCAGCCCAGGAAGAGGATTTCCTGACTTCTCCAAGGCCATCGTGAGTCCCCAGCGAAGCTGAGGCAAGTGGACCCCACGAGCGACGAGGAACCGCAGCCCCTGGGTACCGTGCACTATTGTCAAGTGCAACCCCTTCACGACGTTCTACGAACTTGTGCTTTGGACCACGTGTGGTGCCAGCCTCTAGCAGAGATCCCTCCCGAATTCAGAGGCCTACACCATCCCGAGTGACCTTGGGCCCCTGTTGAGTGGATCCTCCCGAGGCGTCTTTGCGATCCCTTGCCAGCCAGCTTGTGGGTCCCCAGAAGACTTTCCAACAAAACAAAAGGGCTCCCCTGGTTGCTCCAGGCCTGCCCTGACCTACCCTTTCTGGGTAAGTCCCCCAGACCTTGCTGGTCTGCACCATTGACTTTTTCCTCATTACCACGAGACTTGCTGCTACCAAGGCTTGTTGGCTCCAATCGAGTCGCCAACACCTCAGTAAGCTGCAGACATTGTGGGACACACTGAATCTAGTTCCTGGTAATCATCGACGCTGCCTGGACCATGTGGTCGAAGAGTCAAGGCACCTGTGAACGACCCGAAGCTGTCGACGACGGTGGGCATTCATCTTCCTTGCCCAGAGTCACTGCCAAGTGACTGTGAACACTGTCCCCTCTGCTTTCAGGTCTTCCTCCTTCTGAATCCAGGCTTGGATTCCAACGGACACTTCTTCTGTCGTCGCAAGCAGCAAGTCTTCATTGGTTCCCATTGAGAACGACGCCGCGACCCGACACCAAAGGACACCTATGCACCCGGCTCCCCTGGGTGAGGTAACTTCAGCACTACGGTGCTCCTGTGGGTGTGGGCCCTAGAACTACTTACCCTGTAAGTGGCTTGCTTGTAGCTACCCTAGAAGTGCCCTAAAACTCCTATTTTCCCCGTGCAATTATCGCACTGGCTCGTACAGGGCTCGCGTCTGTGTTAGACACATCGCGTCCAACTCCCTTGTAACTCTATCAGTATCCGCGTCCTTCGACTCGTACTGACCGATCGGTGTGTTTGCCTCGAACACGCCCGGGACCTGTAACATTGATAACTCAATCGCATTCTCTCGCATAGACTCCTACAGGACTCGCACCAGTGTCTAAACACCGCGTCCGTCCCCTGTGGGTCTCCTACAACTACCTGGGGTGGTTCTTTGGGGTCCCTCGATTCTAAATGCTCTAGACCACGGTCTAGCCAAGATAAGATGGTGATATTTACTTGTGCTAACTTATTTTGATAAAACATTGACTTGTACATATGTTCCTGGCTTCTAATCTCATAAAGAGATTAGTAGAGAGTTGTTTATTAATAAATACATATATATTTGATATATATACCTGTGTGGTGTCTTTTCATTTGGTGATTCAAGAGATTGTGTGGTAAAACAAGCTGCTTTACATTCCTCCAAGACTTAGCCTGAAGGCTGCTCTCCACAGCTACCACTAGGATAGCTTTCTATAAAGGTTGTCTTAAACCTACTTACCATAAGAGTCGAATTGGACTGGTGCAAGGTGTCCACTTTAATTAGTGAACAGCATATACCAGGCCAACTTCTCACAATGAAACACCCGCAATCACGGCTGGCTCACAACACTTCACCGACCCACACATGGCACTCCAATGCCAGGTGTCAGAATGCCAAAAAGAGGTGGCCCAACAGGTGCGGGTGTTGCCCAACCCATGGAATGCGAACTAGAACACATACGTGGGTGTCCAATACCCTTCAGGGACCACCTACACCCCACAAAGGAGACCCACACTGCCATAGAGACACATGCAGATGCACATACCCAGTACAGAACCACGCCCAGGGGCACGCACATATCAGTCACACACCCACGTTGGCTCTGCGTACGACGGCACAGTCCACTCCCCTTACGAATTGAGTGGGTGACGACAAAGCTACATGTCCAGGTTCTAGCCCGCTGCCTGCGGTGACATGTATGCGTCCGCTGTACACAGCACAATGTAATGTCGTAGGGCCCAGGGCCCCCATGCATACAACAAGACCACAGGGACACATGCACATATCATGTTGAACTGGCTACGGGCACGTGCACCCGGCCCCTTTATTGGCAGGGCCACATGTACAGTGACGCCTGTGCTGGATGTGTGTGGGGTGAGTATAAGCCAGCCTGCACGGAGTGCTTGGTGCTGGCAACAACCTGAACAGTGGACACCAGTGTAATGGAAACAGAAAACACCAGCATAACAGAGTCAACTGCAGAGCAACATGGAGGGATCCGGAGTAAGGACAGAGGTCACCCAATATTCAGTCAGGAGGTTCCGTGAGTTGCAGTGCACTGAGGTAGGGGCACTAGAGAAGAGCGCGCTCATGTGAGGAAATTGCTAGGATTGTGTCCCTTTGGGTTAGTCCATATGCAGATGCAGTGGGGTGTGTTACACCTGCATCAACTTCCTCATCAACGTCCCAGGTCTCCCACACTGCCTGAGGTGACAGTTGCGTCCGCAGTCCACAGCGCAATACCCAGTAATAGATCCGGGTGTGTAGCTTGACTACCACCACCAGTCTGCATTCCTGCCTTGGGGCTGTTGCCTCCTGCCCTCCCATTGTCTGTGCCTTCTCCCGTCCGCACACATGACACATCTTCCTCATCATAGTCCCAGGTCTACCCCACTGCATGAGGTGACATTGCTGCGCAACCTCACAACAGCACAAAACTCAATCAGTGACGGACAATGGCTTGCGGTGCACTGAATCACTGGCACCTGGAGTGCTGAGCAGGGTATCAGGCCGATGATGGCATCCACGACAGGTCTGAGCAACTCCGTAGGTCTGTCAGGACCACCGTTTTGACTCTGGCAGATGGCGGTTGGAGGTGGTCCTTGCGGTGGTGGCGTGTGCCTCCTGCGGTGATGCGACGTCCGGGCCGGTCAGGACTAGATGCTATGTGTGGGCCCTGGTGGCCCGCAGTTGAGACCGGAGGCTGCGGACAGCGCAGGGCCACAGACACATGGCATTGATGACCCCAAAACCATCGCTTCAGAGGCCATTCAATGTCTCAGAAGAAGGGGTCCCAGACCTGACAAGCACAGAGTTAGTGGCCCCGGATGCACTGCGGCCGGCACAGGCACCCAGCCACGGGACGGTGACTTGCGGTGCAGTCAGATGGGCCATGCGACCTGAGCGGGTCCCCATCAATGTCCGAGGTATATGTTGCAGAGTGTTGCGGGGGACAGTGGAAGGTGTCCTCCAGGGCATGATGCGGAAGGTCTGATGTAATCTGGAAGCAGCAAATGGAGGAGTGGAAAGCGCAACCCTCGTTTTCACCAACAATTCGGTATCAGCTACTTGAGGATGAAAACTAGCCCCTAGTCCATAGACTCAAACGCCACCAATGTACGACCAGTGAGTGTCCATGAATGTCGGGGAACACACTTAGTGGCACAGGTGCTGAGAGGGGATGCAGTCTGCGATGATGCCGGTACACAGATGTGAACTCCAACAATGCCAAATCAAGACTCTGTGACCTACTGGACCGCAGTGTAGGCCGGAGGCAGCGGTCAGCAGTGGCCCACAGCCACGTGTCGTTGGCTCGCGAGGCACAGAGTTAGTGACACAGTGGCAGTTGTCGGTAGTGTTCAATCACCTCCGTAACGATGATCCTGTTCCCTCCGGACTGCAACGCGTCATCCTCTTACACCTCTCCGTGCGTGCGATGATATGTATTCTGCCTTTTGAATTACCGATGTTCAGTTCCAAATCTGTGATCCCACTTGTGCGCAGCGTAGGCCCAGGGCAGTGGTTCGCGTAGGCCCACAGACACGTGTGGTTGTGATGCCATGCACAGACTTGTTGGCACCACATCAAAGAGAGTATAGTGAATTGTTCTCTGCCTTAAATGATGTTCACTGCCATGGTGTAATCAAGACTCAGTTCCAAATGTGTGACCTACCTGACCATGGTGTAGGCCTGAGGCAGCGGTCAGCACGTCCCATTCACCTAGTGTCGCCTGCATAGGTTGGATGGCCCCACCGGCCTGCGTTGTTCAGGTTCAGTGGCACCACGTGTAGCCGGCTGGCGTTGAACAGGGTTAGTGGCACCACGTGTAGCCGGCTGGCACTGAACAGGGTTAGTGGCACCGCGTGTAGCCGGCTGGCGTTGAACAGGGTTAGTGGCACCACGTGTAGCCGGCTGGCGTTGAACAGGGTTAGTGGCACCACGTGTAGCCGGCTGGCGTTGGACAGGGTTAGTGGCACCACGTGTCGCAAGATGCTCATATGGAACTATGCCTCACTGATCGGGGGGGTCTGGTGCTGTGGCCGCTGGCCGGGATTTGGGGTCACTGCCATTCATGACTCAGGACACAGTTTGACATATGGGACCTACTGGTCCGAGGAGTAGGCCGAAGGCGGCAGTGGAGTACGTCAACGAAAAGGGAATAAAGCGGGCCTGTATCGTGGAGGCCGTGATGGTCTGAGGTGGCTGCCAAGGTCGCGGGACTCAGGCTTGGAGCTTGTGCCGGCACGTGGTGGGCCCTCCTTGACACATGCCGGTGTCGGCAGGTGATCAGTGTGGCCTGGCTGCGCAGGGGCGGGCCTGACGGGTTCGTGGTCCAGCGTGCCGGGGTCCGGCAGGCGCACAGCATCACAGGCAACTACGCTCACGAGGACGGCGTCGGCCTTGTGGCGGGGTGGGAGGCGCCGCCCTGGCAGAGACGTGGGGCTTTCCGGGGGAGGACCACACCCAGGCCTACGTGCTTTTTATTCACACCCCTACGCTGGCGTGGCCTACGCTGGGCCATCCCACTCCGGTGACGCTTAGGGGGTGGCGTCACAGGCAACATTTCCGCGAGTCCCCCCACTGGCTGGGGTGGCATGGTTGCATCCACTGTCCACTGCACTCCATACGCCAGAGGTGTATGTCGCCATGGATATGGGTGTGTTCTGCATACTGCGGTCTGTCCAGCACATCTCCGCCACTCTTGGCATTGTGTGCTTTCCCGATCATAGCTCTACTGCATCCTTCACACATGCCTGGTTGCCACCTTTACCCACATTCGGCTATTATGTGGCTGAGGTGCCATGCCGTTGATGGCTCATGTTCAGGGCTTGCCCAGGTTACCATTGTAAGTTGTTCTGTCGTGTCTGGTGGGTGGTCATGTTGTTGTGCATGTTGGTTGTGATTTTGTGGCATGTGCATTGCCAGAGTTGTGAGTTGCATGGTTGTGGAGTTGAGGTGTGTGGGGTGTTCATTTCGGACTTGCCAAGGGGGTGTGCATTTCCCTTTTTGCCATCCTGGGAACGCTGGTTGATGATGGGCTGTCGGAGGATGAAGGTATCATGCACACTGGCTGTGTATTTGAAGGCGACATTGTTGGGGGTTCCACGGTGTTCTGTTGTTGCCTGCACATTGATGTGAGACGTGTGCTTCCTGTTGAGGTGATTGTGTGCTGTGTCAACAGGGGGCACAGGTAGTACATGTGTGCTGTGGATTGCCCCCAACACGTGAGTGCATCCTGCTATGGCGTATGGTCCTTGCTTGGTCGCCAGCGGATCCTGCGCATTGTGTTGTACGTTTGGGGACTGGGGTACCAGTGTGATGGTGATGTCCAGGACAGGTGTGGGGGACTTGGATGTGGCTGGCTGTGTGACTCCTCCGACTCTGGCGGGTGTTGTTTGGGGGGGTACCAGGGGCCAACAAGTGCAGCCAAGCCATCAGCTTTGTGTGGGGTGGGATGTTGGTTGTCCGCTGTGTTGGTGCCGTAGGCCTGTTGGGCGATGATGGTCAGGAGGCGTAGGATGGTTGTCCCTTTCAGCCTGTAGTGGACGGTGACATTGTCAGATGTTGGGTCTGTGCGGCTGGTACGTTTCCTGGGGTTCCGCTGTCTTTGTCTGCGCTGCGTCTGTGGTGGTCCGGGGGGGTGTTCCGGGTGTGGGTTGGGGTCCTGGGGTGGTGGAGGTGGGTGTTGTGGCCCTCTTGGGTGTCCGGGCCGCATGATGGGTGGCTCCATGGCATCTGTTGCCCTTCGGATGTGGCCCTGGGCTGTGCTCCCTTTTGTGGTGCTCTCTGCCGTCCGACTTTACACCAGGTCTGAGCAGGTGTAAATTTCCTGGTTCTAACGCGCCTTATTGCCTGTTTTGTGTTCTTATCACCGATGTGGCTGGTCGTTGTGAATGTTGAGGTGTTCTGTTGTCTCGGCTTTTGGCACGGGAACGCCTACTCTGCATCTCATTAGCGATATTTGCGGGGGTCCTCTGTGGTGATGTTTTTTGCGACTGCTATCGCGGGTAAACTGGTGCTGTGGGCTGTTAACACCGGCTTTTGAATGGGGAGGTAAATTTATCACGACTTTGGCTGGGATAAAGTGACGTTAATTCGGCGATAGCTCCTTGTGAATATGCCCCTGAGTGTTGTTAGGTTACAATCATGTTTTTCTTCATCTGTTTCCAAGCGTCTATTCTATGCTTATAATATCTCATTCAGAACTGCTGTTTCACATTGTTCTGGTGGGGTTTCACCGCTGAACTTCTTAATCATCAACACATTGCAGGTGGCAGTACTAAGACTTTCAGCCTCAGTCATCATGGTACCTAACCTTTCTGTCACTGTGAAGAAAAGAAGCTGAAAGCGTATTCAGAACTTGCCTCCTGGATGATGGGAATAGATCAACAAGTTTATTCATGGACTATCCTTTTAAATTCTGTCTCTACTTGGAAAGTTTCCAATTTCTTAAAATTGCTTGTTTTATTTCGGTACTTTACACAGGAAAGTTTGACATAGGATTTTTCATTGATGTCAATTTCTTTTTTCAATTATTTGTTTCGGAAATCTCCCTCTTTATGCTTTAAACACATTTTCATTTCTTGTTCTAAGTAGGGTTCTGGCCCTTGTTTGAAGATTTAGAGCTGTGTACTTGGACAAAAGAATCCCAATATTTAGAAAGACTTATGGAACAGTAAAGGGCAAGAAAGTTATTTAGTTTAAATCTGATCTGTGGTCAATTGCAATATTTTATTGACTGGAGGGGATATGTTCCAGCTGATCGCTCAAAGGAATCAGCATCTTTTGTGCACACTCTATGTCCTGTATGTGCCTTTCATCAATGATTTGCAACCAAGCCAGAGAGACCTTCTGAAGTGGGAGTGCATTAAAGGGGGCTGGGTGGACTATGAGAATTTTCTTGGGATTGGATTTGGAGTTATCACCAATTACTGGCTGGAAACCCCTATAAGAAACGTTTCCCACCACCGGCTCCTTAGAGCACAACTGAACTTGGAAGAAACAGAAGGGGACAAAATTGCTGATGGATGTATGTGGAATAAGTCAGAGCCTAGACCTGCTGTCCTTTGAATCTAGAAATTGGATGTGATTCCCTAGGTTCAAACCTGCTGTCTAGTGGTCTTGGGGATATAAAGGCCAAGAGCGGAGCTCCTCTGTGAAGTACCTAGCTAACCATTTGGGACTGGACTAGAGCTTACATGAAACCTTGCTGCACTGAATGGATGAGCTCGACTTCCACTGCTGAACTTTGGCCTGAACCTCACAGCTGTGTGGAGGGTCGCAGGAGTGACTAGGAAGTTTTCCTGCATCTTAAAAAGTGGTGACTTTGTCATCTTTGCGACCTCTGTGGGATCTGGACTTTTTGCCAAGGCTCCCCAAAGAAGGCACAGCATTGGTGGCTAAGATTTTCTGGTTTGTTACACTCTTAGCATTTTGTCAGGAGGTTAAAGGTTTCAGCGGGATCATTGAGGGTATATATCCATCCATGTGAAGCCTTTCTTGGATCTTTTCTAGCCCTCCTGGAGGATTTTGAGCTCCAAAAAAGTCTGAAGGTGAAATATGAGAGCAGGAAAATTGGCAAGGTGATCTGAGTGAGGATAGGACTTCACCAGCTACTTTTTTCAAGTCTGTCCCACTTGTAGCTTTATGTCCCAAGAAGACTCAAGGATTCAGTGGGACCTCGTAAATCCAATATCCAGCTTTGAGCGTATCTCATCAACTACTTCCTTGCCCTGGTAGAGGAACTGGTCTTCCATCAAATACTATACAGTAGGTAAAAGTCTTAGCCAATGGAACATACTAGATTAATCTGACCCCCCCAACATCCTACATCATATCTGAACTGAAAATACACTACGGCCCCTATCATCCACAACCATTGACACTTTTCAGTTTCTTGCCACTTAAAAAAACAAAATGTGTTATTAGTTTAATAACAACATAGCATGTTACAGGGCTGTCATTTAACCAAGGATGCAGGTGGACAATTCCCCGGATCCATCAGTGGGAATATTAAACATAATTGTTTCAAGTTATCATTATGTTTCTTGGCAGTTATGACTTATGAACTCAGGTTCCATTATTTTGATTTTGACCATTTGGTGTCATTTCTTCATTTTTAGGTTTTACCTGCACAATGCTTGTGAAATGTATTTTATTTACAAAAAAAATCTTAAAAGGGGCTTAGAGCCCATTACTTATCTCTGCTTACCATTGGCTGTCTATCGCATGGCTCCCACGTTACTTTACTTACCATTGGCTGGCTCCCACATGGGTCTCATTGCCTTTCTTGTAATTGGTCAGTACCTCCTTACTTACCATTGGATGGCTTCCAAGTGGGTCGCCTTTCCTTGCTTCCTATTGGTCAGCGCTCCTCCTGGCCTTCAGCTTCTTCCTCCTGGGCTTGGAGTCTGCTCTATGCCGGTAGAGCTTGGACTAATGCTGCTTCCTGTGGCCAGTGTACTTCCGCTGACCACATGCTTCTCAATGTACATTTTTTTTACTTTTACGAATGCACTCTCAAGAAATGCATGTGTCTGCAGTCCGTCTGCCAGTTTTCTTCTTGCACTCCTGTGTTTGCACAAGTGTCCCATCTCCACCCCCTCGCATTGCTTTCCTGTCCCTCCATACTTCCCCTTCTCGCTGTACACCACCCCCCACATCCCCTCTGGCCCTACCGTCTGCCAAACTTGCACCACAATGGAGAACAGATGCTAATGCTGTGGAGATCTTTTCTCTAGTGTCTCATTCTGAAGTTAGGAGGCTTGTTGTTATCTGTGTTGCTTCGTACTCTTCTTGACCTCTGTCTTTTATGGATTTTGTTGCAGGCACTGCAGTATTTTTTCCTTTCAGACAGCAATGTTGGAAACAAGCCCTGCTTTCATAGGTTAATATTAGCAGGGCGCCGCAGTCTCGTTTACATGGGCACGTCACATCTCCCTCCTTACAACGTCCAGCTGCCAGGAAGTCAGACATTTTCATGAAAGTGTCTCAGGTGTTTGCAGCCACCTGGTGATCTTACATTGGGGGAAGTATGAGTTAACGGTCACTGAAAGCAAGTATCTACCATCTGCTCAGAAGCAGGAGAGGAACAGAGTCTGGTGATGGGGCAAGCTTCAGTCTTTCTGCGATAGGAAGAGCTCACTCTCAGTAGATGACTGACTGCCTTTTACACACTCCAGGAAACGTGCTTTTTAGGTCTCGTCTAGCGTTGCAGCGCGCATGCACTGCTCGCTCTGCAAGACATATTGTGTTAGAGGAGATTTTAGAAGGGGGCTTGAAGCCCCGCCCATTACTTTCATTGGCTGGCGTCATCGTTTATGGAAAAGGGTGGCCTCCGATTGGAAATAAGGCTTGTTTGTTACCGCCCTGTCTCCTTTTCGGACGGCCCATCCGGACTGGATGGTTTGCTTAACGGCTGTCGTGAAGGAATTTCTTATCTATAGGGGGCGTGTAGTGGCAGATCATGCTTCCGACAGCTTTTTAATACGTCTGTGGACAGCTGGAGCACGTCAAGAACAGACAGCCGCTGGCTCGTGGCATTGAAGACTCAATCAGCATTTCACCGAGTATTTCGGACGCCCGAATCGTGCGTGCGCGTGTCGTTGAATACTGCGGCTGGGTATCTTTTCGAGGGGGTTATTTCTGCCCAAATGCCAAACGCCGCAAAGCTTTTGTTTTGTTGTCCATCCATCCGCTCCCATTAGGACTTTATTGAGTTTTTGCTGCTGACACAAACATGCTTCAGGGGTGCCCCCTCTCCCCCCCCCCAGGGCTGATAAAATGGTGCTGGCTGGAATTTCTAGCTGCCTTGGAGTGGAAACGTTCTGGATCCGTGCCGGCCCCTGGGGTGTTTGTATTCTATTGTTCACGGAAATTTCTTTAAGTGGACGGTTTCCTGTATTGCATTTTTTTTTTTTGCTTGAGTTCTTATTACAGGTCTGAATCGTTGATGGTGACGTGTCGTACATTGCTTCAGAGTTTCAAAAAACGACGTGTGCACAGTTGAGTGTTGATCGCTGGTGTCATATAGGCCTGACTTGGTTGCCGAGTCACAAAATAGGCTACGTTATGCTGAATAATTTGCCTTTTCGTACCGCATAATTTAGTAAACCCTATTACATAATTTGAACCTTCCCTGCTGCATAAATGATTCCAGTGGCCTTGCCAATAACTCAGTCTTGCTTCGGACCCCCGTGTCCTAATAAAGAATCTCAGAGAATCACTATTTTCACTTTCAGTAGCTTCTCTCGTCTCGTGGTGCTAAACTACCTCTAGTGCCTCCCACTGGAAAACAGATGCAGCATACAAGGCAGCTCATCTAAACCCACCCAAATAGGTAGATTCAAGAACTCCATGCGGATCCTATATCCGGAATCAAGAGGGGACTGCGCCTGGAGACCCCGAATCCTCTGATACAAAGGATCCTGCAGTGAGCTCTCTCGGGGGCTGCCTCAGACTCACTGGCGCTCTGGGTCAGAGGTGGCCAAGCCACACAAGGCTCGAGCCTGGCTCTGGCTCGGGGTTGAGCGTTCCCAATGAGGAATGCAAATCAAAACAGAGCCGACCTAATGTCACTGACATAGCCATTTTAACCTTCCAAATGTAGGTTTTTAAAAAACAAAAAAGCCTACTAAATAGTAAACAGCTGAGCGCATGACATGTTAAATGCCTTTGTGCTGTCTGCAGCCCAGCTAAGCCCTGTAATAGGACAGCAATCTCCGCGGGATGTCATTGTTTCCTTTGTTTTACTAATTGGTGTAATTGCTGTCATTGGGATGATAACCTGCTGTCTCTTTATCAGTTTTTTTCGTGGGGAGGCAGGGCGTGTGGGGTAAGATCTCCTACCTTCCCTTGCGCTTAATTTTGTAACTTTTTCACAAAGACATTTTATATATGTATAAAATGTCGGATTGAATAAAAGTGTTATGTACATGTACTGAAAATATCGTGCTAGTTTATTTAGTAATGCAGTAATTGAGCACAGCAATTTGCATTTGGTACTGAAACGAAGAGAGCTGGAGGCATTTATCCAGTGACTGAATTGCAGTGTGTAACCAATGAACCTGGACTCAAAAGCTGCTACCCTTTCTCCAAATTGTGTGATCCTATGGAAATCCCTTTACTTTACAGTGCTTCACTTTGAGTGTCTGATCTGAGCGCACCCTCAGTCCGGTCTGGATGTGGTCTGTATATAAAGCTTCACCTACATAAAGTTAAATAGACCGTGTAGCTCCTCGCACACTAACAATATTGGCCTTCTGAACAGTGCCCATGATAAACTGGCACCTCGAGGCACCCGAAGGCAGTGTCGTCAGCAGGGCTTTAAGTGGGCTGGGTCTCACCGGGTCTGAGCACCAGCAGTTTTTTTAAGGGGGCCTCGAAACGGGTCTCTATCGGGCTCTGTTTTGTGCCCTGGCACAGGCGGTCCGTTTTTTCCCCGGACTGCAGTGACAGCGGGCACATCGATGTGCGCCTGCTCACACTGCTTACTTCTCACTAGTGGAGAAGTTACGTCATGACGTCATGCCAGGTGAGCGTTGTAGTAGAAGGGAAATCTTTTAAAGAGAGTCATTTTCTCTCTGGATTTCCCTTCTTTTTTTGAAACTCGGGAGCAGCAACATCGTCGTGGTGTCAGCAGGGCTTTAAGTGGAAGCTTTTTCAATATCATATACAAGAAGCCATAGTTGCTGCTTATTTGTCTTATGCAACTAACAACCATTGACAAAGCCAATAGTCCTGCCTTGTTGTAAGTATGATGTTACTTGTATCATATATCTGGATGCAATGACAGAAACCGCAAAATACAAGTCGGGCGGCACACTATGCTAAGCACAAATTTTTAGCTTATGTGTTTTTAAGCCACGCCCTTAATTACATTGACCACGCCCCTTTGAGAGACCTCCCAGTTTTTTCATCCCACTTAAAGCCCTGGTCGTCAGAGCATTGGGGGTGCAGTAGAGTTCACTTTTAAATACTGTTCATTTTAACAGAAGTCAAATCGGTGCTTTCATCTAATGCACCAAGGGAAAACACGTGTTCAGCTAAAAACTTAACAGTTGACAGTTACCATATTTTGACACGAAGTATACCCTGTCATGTACATGCCAAATCTTTTGGTGGCTTGGCTCATGGTTTGCCTTTTTAGATCCAAGTTCGATCCATGGCTCGGCTCTGACTTGGTGCTCTCGCTAAATTTTCTAACTCGCTCAGCCTTAATCATTAGGAAAGCTCCTTTTATCAAAATCATCAAGGTCAAACTCAAATAAGTGTTCCACTTAGGATAGGCAAGAGCGTCACCACCTCTGAATCAAAAACGTCATGCACGAAATCCACTGTGCCACAAATGACATCTTCTGTGTCCATCCTGCACAAAACCTATTTGTTTCTCAATTCCAGATTTATTCCTTATTCGATTATTGACTCCAACTCCATCATGTGTGATGGCCTGGTTGTTTGTTTCTTTTTATGCTAGGCCTCAATCCTTTATGACATTCCCAACACCTGCACCCCAAAGGACAAATTAACTTGTACAAATTAAAACTATTTTGATCACAGCGACCCTTCCTTTAACAGCGGCAGCGGACCTTTCTTTAGACAACCCTCATCCAAACAAAGGGGCGTGGCCTCTATTAGCGTGAAAATGCTTTATGGGGCGCTTGAAAACAAGCATTTGCAATACAACAGGTCTCGCATTTTATAAACTTTGACCTATCGGTATTGTAAATGACAATGCCTTTTATTATTGTAGGTTTTTTAAACACATAAATAAAAGGCATTGTCATTTACAATACCAATAGCTCAAAATCTCACAATTGAGAGACCTATTGCATTGCAAATGCTTGTTCTGAGATGTCACTGGTAACAGACGGCTACCATGAGAAGGAACAGCACAGGACACTGCACGCAGCAAAACAGACCATGGAGGAGGTCGCGCGCACCGCGACCCAAGATGGGCGCCGCCTGACGGAGCTCCGCGCTACACTGAGCCTCCGGGTCCGATTTCGGCGTTCCTAACGTCGTTTTTCGGCGCTTCTTTGATGTATTCCTGAAGCGGAATACCAACGCTGTGGGAGGCTGTTTTTTCTACATGTCTGCATCCTTAAAATGCCTCTGTTTTCTCTCAGGTGACTCTCTGGGGCTATGCGGCCGCCATTTTGTTTTTCTCACAGGCATGGTTTTTACCTCAGCTCTTTAATATTATGCGCCCTGGACTGTACTTTGCTTCTCAATATTTCTCCAATTTTTGGGTGATTTTTCCTGAGCAGTTTTCCTTCACCTGAAGAGCTCATTCAATATTTCAACATTCAGACTCTGCTTTTAAACTTGCGTCACTTATTCTCCCCTGCGCTACATCCTGTTTCTTGATCTGTGATTGCGCCGCTTCATGGGTAGGAGCAAGAAGCTACTTCATTCCTCTAAAAAGCTTAACCCCAGCGACACAGTACTTTCTTCCATCTCCACAACAGCTTGTATTTTTCCTTCGCAATCTTCTGAGGCTGTTCCTCTAGCGACGTCTTCAGCTTCTCCGAACATGGCGTCCAAAAATCAAATATCATCCTCTACTGTCAAACGTCTTAAACAGGATCCTCCCTCTCCTCCCAAACCTACCTCTCCTGTTTCGCTGGATATCGTTCTGGAGGAAATTCGAGCTCTCAGACCATTTATTGAAGATACTAACTCTCGTTTGCAAGCGATGGATAATAAATGGTCAGCTATGGAGTCTCGT
Source organism: Calotriton arnoldi (assembly GCA_963921515.1). NCBI lineage: Eukaryota > Metazoa > Chordata > Amphibia > Caudata > Salamandridae > Calotriton > Calotriton arnoldi. The sequence continues at coordinate 1,458,740 of CAWUFW010001499.1, forward strand.
CTCACCATGGTGGAACAACAAATCAGCGACGTACAGGATTCATCCTCCAGAATTTCATGTCTGGAGAGGGAGGTCCTGCAACTAAGAAGAGCTTCTGAAGATCTTGAAAATAGAAATCGCCGCAACAACCTTCGCCTGTATGGTCTTCCTGAGGGTCTTGAGGGTGATGATCCGGTATCGTACTTCACCTCTTTTCTTCCACAACTCTTGAATCTTCCTGCTACTATCAAATTGAATATCCAACGAGCTCATAGACTGGGTCCACGTTTATCCTCTTCTTCTGCTCCATCCAAACCCCGTGGAGTGAATCTCCTATTTCTCCAATTCACGGATCTTCTACAGGTTCTCAACGCTGCTAAAGCCATGAAGCAATTGAACTGGTTGGGCACCAAACTCTTTATTTCTCAGGATGTCTCCTCGTCCACTGCCAAGCGACGCAAAGAATTCCTGGATCTTCGCCCCGCTCTTCGGTCCTTGGGTGCTTGATATGGCTTATTCCACCCATGCTTGTTTAAAGTCACCTTCATGAATAAAACTTCTACATTTGAAGACCCTGCGGACCTTAGGAAATGTATCCATTCTCATTCGTCTTCTTTGATGGAGATTGCTGGTCCTTCCCAGATTACTTGACTTTATTTGTATTTTTGGATTCTCTACTTATTGTCACATGCTGTTTAGTTCCATGACACGTTGTTTGTGTAACCTTTTGATTCATATTGCAGGTTTCTTCGACTCCTTGCTGTTCCTGCCTCCCCTCCCACTCCTGAGTATGTTTCCTTGATGCTCCGATGTAGTGCGTTGCCTCTGTTGGGTGTGCCGTCCCTGTTGTCCGTTGCCGCCTCTCACCTTTTCCTTGTGTTCCCCTTTACTGGTATGTATTACAGTCGTCTTTTTGACATGTACTGTCTCTTTTTACTCTTCTCTTTTTTCCCTTTTTCCTCTTTATTCTTTGGTATCTTCCTTTCCTTTTTCATTTCTCTTCCTCTTTTTCACTTGGTGTCACTTCACTCTCTTCACTCTAAGATTTTTCCTTTACATGACTCCTTGATGTCTTCTATTCCTTCCCCTTTTTTCCTTTTTTGATATCACTCCAGCGTATTTTTTTCCTTTACTCTTGCTTTTTCTACTTTTTTCACTATTACCTTATTATTGAACGTATTGCTATGTATATACTGTTGAATTTGTTTCATTCAGAGTTATTTCATGGAATGTGAAAGGTTTTAATAATCCAATTAAACGACAGAGAATTTTATCTCATCTTGCCTCTTACAATCCTGACTTAGTGTTTCTACAAGAAACCCATCTCACTGACTCCGAAGCCTCAAAATTGAAAAAGGGATGGGTTGGTTCTGTTTTAGTCTCCCCCTCTTCATCTAAAAACAAGCATTGAAAATGCAATAGGTCTCGCCTTTGATTAAGTTAAAGCCATTTGCTTTGCTAATGGTATTGTATAGCAAGGCAAATGGCTTTAACTTAATGTAAGGCGAGACCTATTGCATTTTTAATGCTTGGCAACAAAGAGGCAACTGTGGGAACAGAAGCTACTGAGCAGCAGTCACTCGGCAACCTCTCGCCCCATCATTCAGCACATTATTATTACAGCGAAGCAGAGGCAAACTGTGCAAGGAATGAGCGGCGGCGGTACCAGCCTGCCTGTTGTCACGGTCATGAGGCAAACGAGAAATAAACCATGTGCTTTGTTTTAAGGCAGCGATGGAGGCAATAGTTTACTTTTGAATATTCTAGTTTGGTGCGTGAGCATCTGCATTCAAGCATTGATAGTAGCGCAGGGCATTTAATGTGCAGCGCCCCAAAACCGCAGAGGGTGGGGGGGCATTATTTTCCTTTATTGGGGTCTATGACACACTGGCTCGGCTACTGGGTGGAGTCTCCACTTTTACATTAGGTGGGCACGCGCTCTTCGTTTTTTTCACAGGTGGGGGATATTGTTTCCACACATTTCCACTTTTCACTAGACATCTGTCCGTGGTTAACGTTTAAATATATATATAGCTTGCTTCTTTATTTCACATGCTTATGGCTCTGTGGCACTATGAGCATCGGTTATTACTACTGCCCAAATTACTGAGCCTATCCCTGATGAGGATGAAAGGTTGAGCCAAGCTCACCATGGCTAATATGTGTGACATGCCACTCGGCAGCCGGCACGTCAACCCACCGCGCTGCCTCATTTCTCTAGTCGGTCAATTCGGTGTTCTCAAAAGATCACAGGCCACTGCGGCGTCGCTTGTGTTCCGTTTGTCTAATATGGGGCATCCCTGGAGGAAAAATCGGCTGGACAATTTACAACTGGTTTCAGCTGCAGCATTTATATGTACATTTGACCATATGCCTGTGCTCTTCGAATTAAAACCCCAGACAGACACCACCATGTGCCACAAACAAATTCCAAGGTACAACTGGGACTGCTTCACAGTAGTCGAGCGCTTGCCCCAAACACCCTAAAGCCAGGAAGCAACTCTGTCCAATGGAAACCATATGTAACTAGTCGACTAGAATTTCTTTTTGCAGTTTTTATGTAGCGCAAACTCGACCCGAGGTAGGGAGCGCTCTACATGAGCACCAGTTACGTTACAGAAAGACACACATATATAGGAATGGGACGATTAAGTGATTTGCCCAGGATCACAGGATGTTGAGCCGACGCCGAGACTCGAACTCGGTTCCACAGGTCCAAAGTGGCAGCTCTGGTCGTTATACCACATCCTCTCATTTCCAACAGCAAAGGGCGCCTGAGAGATTAACCATTTCCCGTGGTGGTCTGATTTTAGGAGACTTGGAAGACAACGCCGAGTAGCACTAGAGCAGAAGGCACCATTGCGAGCATTCAAAACGTGCCTCTTTCACTACCCACGACTGCCCCCTCGTCTGCCGAAAGCGCCTTGAGGCAGCCCAAGGCTAGTGGTTTATGAATCAATTAATTCCATGACCATACGGTTCGACGTGGCAGCGCATGAACCCACTGAGTTGTTGCTCTCTTTTAGCTGGTCGGGCACAAGTTGGTCTCGAAATGCACTGTCCCAATTTTTATTTTTTTTCCACGATTTAAGGGACCTTGCAAAACTTTACTAGTTTTAAAATATCTGCGTTTTTGTTGTTGAAATACAAACAGGTACTGAAATGTATTTTGACGGAGACCATCTATGTACTTGCCAAACCCGCGATAAGCTTCTCCTCCCTCCTTTCCACCCAAACGCGTCAACGGCCGCACTGTGTGTGTCCTTGTCTATATATAGCTGCACTCCCCTCGTGCGCGCTCCAACAGGTGCATTAACCCACCGAGCCGCCGAGTTTGTGGAAGGGGGGCAGGGGCCAGTAAGGGAGAGGGGGGCGGCTGAAAAGATAAGCAGATCATAGTGAGGGGGAGGGAGGCGAATGAAAACGAGAGGAAAGGGACGAGTGCGTGGAGAGAGGACAGGCTGTCGAAAGCAAAACGCGACCCAGTGAGAGGAGCAGGAGACAGATGGGCGAAAAAAGAGAGAGCGGGGACTAATGAGGGAGAGGGGACCAGCTGAGGAGAAAGAGAGGAGGGACAGACGAGGAACGGAGATTATGGACTGATGGAAAGGAGAGCAGTGTGCAGGCACTGGTGAGCGCGAGGGACACACGGGCTGATATTAACGAGGGAGAGAGGACAGACGGACGAACAGGAGGATGGTCGAATTTGGGGGGTGTGCGGCGAGAGCAGACTGGCCAATGGAGAACTACAACTAGATATGGGAGAGAGGCCCCATGATGAAAAGAGGAGCATGGACTAGTGGGGAGAGGCGGGTGAAAAGGTGAGTAGAGGACCAGTGAGTGGAGCAGGGACGGCCTGCTGAAAGAAGCGCAGGAGGCAGTGTGGGAGCGGGCACAGACGGACGAAATGGAGAGCGGATACCAACGAGGGAGAGGCAGGACAGACGGATGCGAGTGAAACCAGGGGGTCGGGGGCGTCGAATGGTGAATGGATACAAAATACCAGCGTGGTTAGGGTGGCAGACGGGGGAATGGTTCACGGGAGCTAGTGAACATTAGAGGACTGGGTGAAGAGGAGAGCGGGGAGAGTAGATAGGCGGATGAAAGGGGGAGCGAGCAGGGAGTACTCACTGGAGAGTAGACTGACTGACTGGTGACAGACTGGTTAAAAGAGAGAAGGGGCTAATGAGGGAGCGGCGACAGGCGGGAGGCAGAGCGGGGATGTGTGAGCGGAGAGTGGTCGGCTGGTGAAAGGAGAAGACGAACTAATAGGGCAGATGAGTGAAAGAGACCACGGACTAATAAGAGAGAGAGGGAGAGGGCAGACGGATAAAAGGAGAGCAGAGACGAATGAGCAAAAGATGAATTTTGGAGTGATAAAAAGGACAGCAGGAAGAGATAAGGGAGTGAGAATATGGGTGAAATGGGGAGCAGATACTAATGAGGGAGAGAGGACGGGTGAAGACGAGGAACGGACAGGTGTAAAGGACAGCAGGGGCCGGTGAGGAAAGACTGAGGACAGGGAGAGGGTGAACTCATGAGAAAAGAAAGGTGAGATATGTCTGGGAGTAGAAACTGTGGTGATGCTCAACTCGAGTTATGGCACACACGGGATGCGGGGTGTAACGCAGGCGCTGGCAGCCCCAGCGAGGCGATGGAGGGGGGCCGGGCAACCACTGAGAGGGCCCCTATGCATCAGCGGCCCTCCATCCAGTCCGAGGCCAATGGATATGTGTGCGGTATGGAGACTCAGGGCCTTCATCACATTTTCCGTGGGGAGGGGGTCATTATTTTGCAGTCCGCCGCTAACGGAACCCCCTCATTAACGATGCTTTCCCGACCCTCCTAGGAAGCATACATGGCCGAGTCAGCCCTTCACAAACGGCAGGTTACACAGATCTCGGAGAAAAAGGCATTGACCCCATGAGCTAATTATCGTGCGTCGTAGGGTGGTTTGAGGGATGCCGTTTTAGGCGGGGGGCTCAGTTTCAAAGTTAAAAACAAGCTATCGCGCGCGAGAGAACAGAGCGGGCGTGGAGGCCAGCGCAAACGATGAAGGGAGGGGGGAGAGGAGGACACAGTGAAGGAAAACGAACAATAAAGAAAGCGAAGGTGCAGACAGAACGAGAGCGAATCCTTACCGCGTGCGATCTCTTGTCTTTATGGGGCCATGTGTTTAAACACATGGCCCCATAAAGATAAGAAATCGTTTACGACAGAAGGAAAGCAGGAGAGCCAGTCCAAGTGGGCCGGCACAAAAAGCCAAAGGGAGGCAACATAGATAGCTCATTTCCAATGGCTGGCCACCGTATAGCATAAACGGTGACGCCAGCCAATGGAAATGAGGGGCGGGGCTTAAAGCCCTCTTCTGAAAATCCTCTCCTACAAAATCTCTCGCGGAGGCGAAGCAGGGCTCTGCCCTGCAACGCCACGCAAGACCTAAAAATGGTGTCATCATTTTATGTCATAAAAAACTGAAATGTAAAATCTTATCTCAAGAAACAGATACAGAGGGAAGATGGCTGTTAGCTAAATTACTTATTAATAACATTTTGTTGACTGTTTTTAATGTTTATGGGCCTACTCAACCAGATTATTCCTTTTGGCCTACCATCACACAAAAATGTATACAATTTAGAGATGATCTCTTTATACTTGGAGGCGATTGTAATCAAATTGTCGACCCTTTTATTGACAGAAAATCCCAGGTCCGCTTCATCCCTCATAAATCCCATAAGTAATTCCTCAATACTATCTCGCAAGCACATCTTGTTGACGCATGGAGACTGTCTCATCCTGATACTATTGACTTTTCCTTTTTCTCTCCTCCTCACAACTCTCTTTCCCGCTTAGACTATATCTTTCTCTCACAATCTCTTTCTCAAAACCTTATTTCTTCTTCAATTGAACCTATTGTTATCTCTGACCATGCTCCGGTTGTCACTGACTTTGATTTGCTCCCCACGCACCCTAGGTCTTCCCGCTGGCGTTTTAATAATTCCCTCTTACTAGACCCTCTTTTCTCTTCTGCATTTACCTCCTTTGCTGATGAATTCTTTACATTAAACAATAATCCCGATACTCCATATTATATAATCTGGGACTCTTTTAAAGCTACTGCTCGAGGCTTCATCATAGATTTCGTCTCCAAAAAAAAGAAACGTTTCCTCCAAAAACACAAATCTACCCTTGCGGATATCAAAGCCTTGGAGCACAAATTTTATACTTCTCCATCAGATTCTGTCATCCAAGATCTTGTCCGAGCTAAATTGAAATTTAATAAAGCCACCACCGACAACGCTTCATCTATACTTCTTCGAAGTAGTGCTCGCTATTATGGCGGACGTAATAAAATGGGCAAACTGTTGGCAAATTATCTTAAATTCCGGAAGGATCGTACTTTAATTGACTCCATTTGCTCTTCGGATGGGAAGCTTCTTCATAAAGATAAAGACATCCTTGATCAATTCATGTTACTTTATAAAGATTTATATACTCCAGAATCTTCCTCTTCCACTCCCCTTATCCAATCCTATCTTGATAAGTTACCTGCTTCATCTAATCATTCTCTCAATTTCTCTCAACTTGAATTAGACCTCTCTCTTGAAGAAATCTCTAGCGCCCTATCAATCCTAAAGAAAGGTAAAACCCCTGGTCCTGATGGGTTTACAGTTGAGTTCTACTTACATTTCTCTACTTTACTACTTCCTAAACTTCTCCACCTATTTCATTCATTTTCTCTTTCCGGTAATGCAAGCGGCACCTTCCAAGAAGCTACGATTTGTTTAATCCACAAAGAGGGTCGTGATCCTATGCTTTGTAAAAATTATCGTCCTATATCCCTGGTTAATGTTGATTATAAAATATTTGCTAAACTGATTGCTTTAAGACTGGAACCCCTCATGCCCCACTTAATTGGTAAGGAGCAATGCGGATTTGTTAAGGGTAGGCTTACTTCAGATAATTCTCGGTTATTCCTTAATGTATTAAATAAAATTTCTTCTCTTCTCAACTCCCTAGCAGCTATTTCCATTGATGCTGAAAAAGCTTTTGACAGGGTAGATTGGTCCTTTTTGTTTCAGACTCTTAATTGGCATGGTTTCGGCCCCAAAATAATCTCTCTTATCTCTTTACTATATTCCACCCCTAGAGCTTCGGTATTAGTGAATGGTTGCACATCCCCCTATTTTTCACTACAGCGTGGAGTCCGTCAAGGTTGTCCTCTTTCCCCTCTTCTTTTTATTCTAGCTCTTGAACCCTTTTTATCCTCTATTCACAACAATGATTCTATAACCGGTTTTCCTATGGTGATCACCATTTAAAAATCTCAGCTTACGCTGATGACATTTTACTTTTTATTTCCAACCCTGAAACTTGTATCCCTGCTTTATTGCAGGAATTCTCTTCATTCTCCGCAGTCTCAGGTTATAAGATTAACTCTGACAAAACTGAAATTCTCCCTCTCACAAAATGTTGTACTCAGCACTCTTTCTCTTCAACTGGATTATCGTGGAATAGAACTAAAATTAAGGGGCATATTAGCAATGCCTGGCGATAATTATCGCAAAGCGCAATTAGCGCTTGGATAATTATCGCCAGGCATCGCCGGTTTCTATCGCGGAGTTAGCGTGCAATCAGCAATGCTAATCTCCAAAGCGATAGAAACCTTGAGAACAGTGTGAATATCGCCTGAAAACAGGCGATATTCACACTGTTCCCCAGTTCTGCTTGCTGATAGTGCGAGGGGGACTTAGCCATGTAATCCACCTCTCATTGGATTACATGGCTAAGTCAGGGTGGGACCAGGTGTTAGGCAAACCAGCGCTAAACGTGTTTAGCGCTGGTTCGCTAATCACCGCCCCTGCCTCGCTGATAGGCGTTAGCGACCTCAGCGACTGTTTCCAGTCGCTGTTAGGTGGGGAACGCCTACTTTGCATGCCATTAGCGATAAATATCGCTGACATGCAAAGCGGCACCCAACCCGGTCGCTATCGCCTACAAGCTGTCGCTAACAGCAGTTAGCGACAGCTTGTTGATAAGGCGATAATATTATCGCAGCTTTAGCGGGAAAAAGTCCCGCTAAAGTGGCGATAATCGCCTTGCTAATATGCCCCTAAGTATTTAGGAATATGGTTCTCTAATTCCATATCTTCTTCAGTTAAACTAAATATGGCAGATGTTCTGTCTCGCATTGATAAACTAATTTCTTCTTGGAATCCTCTTTTCCTCTCATGGTGGGATCTACTTGATTCCATCAAAATGATGATTACCCCTATCTTACTTTATATCTTTTCTATGCTTCCTATTTCCATTCCTTCTTGCTATTTTAAGAAAATAGATTCTCTTCTCTCCAAATTTCTTTGGAAAGGTAAAAAATCTAGGATATCCTTATCATTGCTTCGGAGGACAAAATCCAATGGTGGGGTCAACTTCCCTGATTTCAGAATTTATCATAAATCCTTTAGTCTGCGCCAAGCCTCCAAATGGCTTATCTCAGACTCCTCTCCCTTTACACCTTTATGGCTTACTATTGAACGTTCCTTACTTTCACCCTTTTCTACGAAGGAGATATTGGCTTTCTCTGCAAAAACCCCTCAAACCTCTCTTCCTTTATTTAAACATACTTGCTCCCTATTAAAACCTCTTACTCAATCAGTGATTAACTCGAAGGAGTCCTTCCTATGCTCACCTATATGGCATAACCGCCTTATTACTATTAATAATCAAACTTTCTTTTGGAAGTCTTGGAGACTTCGTGGTATAATTTGGGTCAATGATTTATTTGATGGTACATCCCCTTGTTCTTTTCCTCAATTCCAATCCGCTTTCAAGTGTCCCCGTTCCTTTTGGCATAGATTTTCTATCCTAATGGCAATCATACTTGATATATACTTTTCTCTTCCTTCAATCCCTCAATCCTCAGAGGAAAATTCCCTTTTTAGGATTCTTATTACTCTTCCTAAAGCCTCTCTGATATACAAGCACTTTTTATCCCCTGACCCTTCCCGCCCTAAGAGTAAATTGGAATTAGCCTGGGAATCTGATCTGGGATGTGATTGGAGCATTTCCTTTTGGGACAAAATCTGGAGCCATTCTCTCAAAATCTCTAGATTTGCATCTGTCACTCAATCTATGTCTTTCTTATATCATAGATTATATTTTACTCCCACTGCTATCGCTACTTTCTCTCATTCTTCTAACACGAATTGTTGGACATGTGATTCTCCATCTGCTGATCTAATGCATCTTCTATTTCTGTGCCCTAATGTTATTACTTTTTGGAAGAAAATATGGTACTATATTTCTCTTATCTTTAAAATACACCTCCCCCTCTCTAATGTCACACTTTTCCTAGGAAGTTTGTTTGATCCTCTTGAACTTCCTTCCCACAAGCATGGCCTTTTTGATCTTACTCTGGCCCTAGCTTTTCAACAAATTACACTCAATTGGAAAAACGCCGCTAAATTATCTATCCAACACTGGTGGAACAATTTATGTCATTACCACCGACTTGATATTGCTTTTGCCTCCTCCTGTAAACCATTTGTTAATAGAGATCTTTTCTGGCTGCCACTTACATCTTATTTAGATAACAATATAAAAAGTTCTTGTATTCGTGCTGAAAACTTCAAACCTCCTTAATTGTCTTTATTTTCTCTGTTCTCCTTTTCATTGAATTCCTGTGGTCACATTGTTGTTTTAATTAGAATAGACATGTTTTTGTAACCAGTTATTATTATGCAATATAACACGTTCTTTATTTAAAAGAGTATGTCCTTTCCTCTCCCTTCCTTCCCCTTTTCTTTATTTTTCCCTATCCTTCTTTCCTTCTTATTGTTAAAAATTATAAATAGCTTTCCCTTTTATTCTTTAGGCTGGTTGTACTTTGTATTCCATTATTAATTGCTTTTACTATATGTTCACTGGCCTTTGTATATCCCTCATATTTTTCAATAAAGCTTTTCAAACATAAAAAAAAAAACAGTCCATGGATTTCAGAGTACAGAATAGGAGTACCCATAACGGGACAGAATTTCCAAACTAAGATCTTTTCTGTCCTCTGTTTTGGTGCAGGTTGCTGCTAATAACGCTGAGAACATTTGTTGAGCCGAATTTTTGTCACCCAAAGTGCTTCTTACTGTTCTAATGGTGATTTCTCTAACGTTCTATCCTGCTTACATCATTGAACGGCAGGCCCAATTCAAAACCGCCTACATTACCCGCAGAGCGCTGCACTCCTCTTCACCCTCCTATCTAAACGAGAAACTGAAAATCTCTGGAGCAAATAGTGGTTCCAGAAATGCCCAATCCCTGCTCCTGGAGCCCTCCACCTTCAGTCAAGAACGGTACATGAGCCAGTCATTCTCAGGTAGTGCCGCAAGAATCTGGAACTTCTTACCTCCCTTCCTTCGCCTAACAACCTGCATAGCCACCTTCAAAAAGGACCTCAAGTGCCTTCTATTTGACAGACATCTGGGTTAATCACCCTCGACCATACTTAAGTATTCTATCCACCAGGATTCGAACTACCTTCCTTATGTGACCCCACCTTCTTAATCAATGCTTGGACCATGTATGACCCTTGACCAACTGCTGCCTTTGTGTTGGGTGCAGATACCGATGCACAAGTCTGAATTTAATTATTGTAACTTTAACTTGTTGTACTCTTGTATCCTGCTACTGTTGAAAAGTGCTCTGATGCCTGCGGGCCTTGTCCGCTCTATATAAAATTGCAAAAATATAAAATAAGTACCAGTGTTCATCTGGCATCTTTGTCCACTGGGCTTTGTCTACATATCATTATCGCTGTTTTTCATGCAAACGCTCACTAACTATAGCGCCTGCAGCCTAAGAATGGGAAGGGGTTAAAGCGCCTCTTGCGGATATCTCTGTGTAACCATATGGTTACGGTGTCCACAGCTCCCTAAGATAGCTTAGTGGTCAATGTGCCTGCTGCAGAGATCTGTGTGCGGATACAGTTCAGGGGGTTAAAGAGCTCAGGGTGTGTATCAGATTTTCGATATTGCTTAACTGCCACTTTTGCATCACATTGTGTTTGTGAGCATGATCTGGGCGAGGCAAAATAGACGTACGTGTAATGTCTGTGATATGCACAGTTTAGCGAGATCTTTAAAAGAACAATAGCAAATTCTGCTGTTACTTGATATTATAGTGTCAAAAATGCTCTCAATACCAGAGAGTGATGTATATAAATGATACCACATAGGCCAGGCTTGCTCTCTGGTGGTCATGAAGGCATAGGTGTCTGACATTGTATTCTGGCAGTCACTTGATAGCATAGATTTGCGGTACCAGAGGAGCGCTCTATACAAGCATTGGCAAAGCCAGCAGGTTTCGGCTATGCGAGTTATTGGCTTTGCCAATGTTTTCAGCCATGTTGCACAGCAGCATGGCTGACTGAAAGTTATATATAAAAAAATCATTGGCAAAGCCAGTGGGTTTCACCTAAGCAAGATCTATTGGCTTTGTCAATGTTTTTTAGACTTGTTGCACAGCATCGCAGGCTGCTGTGCAATATGGCTGCAAGTAAAGAAAATAATAGGTCTATGACGAGGTCAACGCTGGCACCGTCATGTTTTTTTAAAATTTTACTTCAAGCTATGTTTTTTTAAAATTTTACTTCAAGCTACGTTGCACAGCAGCTCGTGCTGCTGTGCAATAAGTCTAAAAAACATTGACAAAGCCAATAGATTTTGTATAGGCGAAACCTATTGGCTTTGCCAATGCTTGTTACTGAATTGGTTTGGTTTATTTTTTGTTTAACATTTCTCTGCTTCTTTGTTTCCTTACTTCTGGGGTAAATCCCAGCTTTTGTCATTTAAACTGTTTTGGCTTAGCAAGGTACTAGATTATTAATATTTGTGACCCTTCCCCCCAAATTTATAATGCCGAATTTTGCACGAAGGATCAGTGTTTGTCAGTTATTTATTTGTTATTTGTTTTAAATGTCTTGCAGTATTTTTAATGAGACATGATGCAAATGATACTATATTAATATCTGTTCTTTTCTTTTTTGATCTATGTATGATTGCTGCATTGTACACTTCTTTAAATTACCTTAACTGCCACTATTATTAGTCAGCTGTCTATAATCATGTTCTCTGCACAGCTTCCCAAACAACAAAAATGAGGTGCCGTAGTGAAGGACATATTGACCAAAGAGCTTCTGCCTGAACCTATTATGTACTGCTTAGGCTGCAAATTTTACTGGCAGCTCATGCCGCAGGGACACACCCACTTCCATTTAAGGTGTGATGTAACATTTAATTTTCATCCTTTGATAGGAAATTGTAAAGAGAACCAAATTCACAGCTGACAGGTAACCTGTAGCGAAAAGACGGTCAGATCAGAAAGATGACAGTTGTACTGTAGCCTTAAAGCAGGTATGGGATGCATTGTGCCTATTTTCAGCTGTGGTGCTTTGAAATAGACATATATATTTCTATCTGGATCCAACTCCCTTTGGCATTTGGTAATGCTCTGATCTCCATTGGCCATTTCTAATAATGTATACACAAAGCATAGAATGTGCTGGTGGGGGTACTCTGGGCCTGGCAGAAAAGCATATGTGGGTGACTAGGTTTGGAAACATCTTCCTGCTTCATAGTACATGTACAAGCAGACTTTCTGGTGCCCTATTGCTATGTAAAGCCTAGACCAACTGCTGTCTGGGGAAGTAGTTTTCCTTTGTATTCAGAAACTGAGAAGAACATTAAGTGAAGTTGAGTAAAAAGGGAAAAATCTGAACAGCGAAGACAAGGTTTCACCATCTTGCTTTCTAGGTATGCGGAACTTCATAAGAATTTAACGCAGCAACTCACAATCCAGGAACAAGAAGGGCACCGCCTTGCTGAAAGTATGACAGCTGGAAGCGAAAAAGGATTATTAGGATTGGCTTGTGGGTTCCCATCAATATTAAACTAATTTGCTACATAAAACACCCTGCATGAGCCACTGCAGGGAAGAACCTGCTGGATACAGATGAATAGAAGAAGACTTTCCTGTTTGCTGAAGTGTATAATGCCTGACTTCCTGTCAGCAGTCTTAGGGAGAGCTCTATCCAGCTCCATCCTGAACCTCTGTCTCCAGCATTCCTGTCCATAATTACTAGTACCTTTTTCCAGAATGGATGGCCACTGAGGTACATGGACTTATCTTCTGGGAAGCGCTGGCCTCCTAGTGGAACTTGGTACAGGTCGCCTGTGTGCTAGGGAGCGTGAAGGCACCTGTCTGCTGGTAGGTGCTTGCCTGTGTTGGAGGACCTTACCCGGGGGAGTGTGAGTGGAGAGAGGAGATAAAAAAGCTTTTGCAGAGAGAGTTGCCTTTATTCCTCAAGCTGCTTCGCATAAGGTTGTCCCCTGTCTGTAGTAGCACAATAAGTATAAAAACATAACGTAATGGATTGATGCCCAGTGGTTGGGATTAATTGACTCATTCCGCCCATCACTTTTTTGTTTTACTGATAGTTGATAATAATGCCTCAATTGATCTTAGTTTACATTGTTAGAATGTAATTGCCCTTCTGGGGGGTTGTTACTCAGAACTTTCCTTATAGCCATGACATAAGAGCTTATTTTGTGTGAATGAGACAAAACCTTCTGTAGAGGAATGGGTGACAGATATGGTGATTCTTAATTTAGTCTGCAATGGTTTAATGATGTTTATCACTAACTGAGCAATTGATTTGGGTTTTGCTGGCTGCCTTATTGCTTCTCTTTATATGTTGTTGGTATTAAAATGAATAACATTGTTAATGTGTTTTGGGACAACTGGAATGGTGTAGAATGGTGCAGAATTGATAATTGTTAATAGGCAATTGACCATATATTGAAGGAAATTTTATAATGGAAGCCGATACCTTCCCCCATGCCTCCTCCTTCGACCTGAATACAGATGCTTAGTAAAGGAACAACTAGAGTTGGGGAAACAGGAAAGAAGGGATAGAGAAGGGATAAAACAGGAATTTAATTGTGTTCTGGAATCCTCTGGGGAAATGTTACCGCCTACTGCAAAACACAGTAAATTTAATAAGAAGAACAGGTTGAATATTAAACTATAACAATTGGTATCTGGACATATGCACTCACCACTGTAGACTAGAAGAGGTGAGTTGCCCACAGGGTGAGTATGAATACTCCTGCAGTAGAACCAGAGGAGGTGAAACAGGATGCAGCAACAGGACTCAGAAACTGGAGTAAGAAGACAATGCTGAAGAGTTAAGGAAGGAAGCAGAGAGATAACCGAAAGGAGCATCCAAAACTGCCAAACGACACACGGAAGTAAACAGGGTCTGAAATAGTATGGCAGCAATGGAGCCCAACAAGGAACACAGTTTTGAGGCAATATGTTTTGGTATGAGCTGCTTATATACTATCTCTTCTGTGTTAATCTTGCAAGTAATACACCTTCGCAATCTTGGATAGAGAAAATTTAATAGCCCAAACCAGCAGAGACACCATTGTGGAACAGGAAGGAAGCCGTCACTCTCTTCTTTTTTTAATTTCAGAGAATGTTTATTGAGGATTCGTGATAAACAAAACATAACAAAATAATAATGATCATTTTGATCTTGTAAATGGTACATCAAAGAAAATATCTAAACATAAGGAGCACATATAGACAGCCTTGAGACAAAATAAAGAGAGCAGCAGAATCCGTCTGTACAGGGGTAAGTAGCTTTAGTTTTGAGAACAATGATCTATGGTATCTATAGTTGTGTCTAGCAGTATTGGTAATAAAATCCCAAGTGCTCTTATTAATCAGAGTAGAATGACATGGTGATAAGGAACCTTAAGTGATGGACCAAAGTTTTATATATTACAAACCAAACTAAAAAATAAAAAGCTTGCGTAATATTTAAGAGAAACTAGGAGGAAAAATAGGATACAGATAAGCACAGAGAAACAAAAGACAAAGAGCTCAAAACATTGATGGATCACCGAAGGGGACGATCATTCAGGCAGAGGAAGAAATAGATCAAGTCACTTGTAGGAGCAGGTTTAAAGTGTTCCGAATTTTCTGGGAAATTATGGGGTGTCCTGGGGATTTATGTTGAGGGATGTGAGAGCTGTGCAAATATGTTACCCACGCCCACCAGGTGTGAGATTGAGAGATTTCCAGTTTAGCAGGATGACTTTCATAGCAATCGTTAGTAGTAGGTCAAGGAGTGCAAAATCACCTACTGAAAGGTAAAGGCAGGGTGAGGCCACGTTAGGTCCCAGGATTATAGATGGGGAATATATGTTTAAGTTTATTTTGAAGATGCAGATCACTTGGGTGAGTTGCTCCTAAAAACGAGTGAGAAACTTGCATTTGAAAAACGTGTTCCAAATCACAGCAAATTTTGTTGCAGGACCAACATAGTTTGGAAGTTATCAAGTTTAAGTTATATCATTAGTCAGGTGACCAATAAAGGAGGTGGATCCCAAAACGTTTGGTCTGAGAGAGAGAGGGCGCACTTTTATTTGAGTGCCAAATCACAAATCCTATCCCATTGTTCTTCTGAAAAGGGTCTCCCCTACTTTTTACAAGTAGGCATTCCATTTAGATTGAATAGGAGTGGGTGATTTTCTAGGCTGTTTTGTAGAAATGTATAGAATTTGGAGGCTGTATTGCCCACCGTAGCGAAAGCAGAGACAGAAAAGAGGGAGAACCAATCGGACCTAATTTAGTTCGTTTAGCTTTAATTTTTAAGAATTCGTAGAAGTCCAAATTCAATAGACCGAATATCTGTTGTAGCAAGACAAACGACAAGGGAATCCTCATCTACAAAAAGATTGCTGACAAGAACAATGCCTTTTTCAAACTATACATTAGCAATTGGACAGGAATTTGTTACTCTCATTTTTTTACGGTACTACAGAGATAGAAGTTTAGATTTATGTATCGAGCAAGGACGTTTTTTGTCAATTAGCTTTAGGGCACTGATAGTGGACGCATAATATGTTTATAGTGTCTGATTGGGAGTTGATCCATAGATAACAGTGATTGAATAGGAAATGGTGAGTACTGATGTCTTTCAATAATAAGCCAGGGAGAGTATGATGAAGCAAGATGTAGTAGCCATTTTGCTCTTTGTGCAGGTAAGATGTCTAATAATTGTGCCAGTTGGGGAAATTGCAGTCTCCATCATGCTTGATCAATCACAACTTTTAAGAGAGATTCTTGCTCTCTTCTGGGCCCACAGAAATTCTGAAGTAAGTTTGTCGATAATGTGAAAAAAGACTGACAGAGACAAATAGGAAGCATGCTAGAGAGGAAGCCAACTAACGGGGTGACCATCATCTTAATGGTTTCTAACCTACCCCACTATGAGAGGTTCTTATGGGACCATGAAGACAGTGGTTTTTGATTTTAAGAATTGTTTGTTGGTCATTATGCACATCTGAATCAGATAGATTACTATTAAAACAGATACCTAGCTACTTAATATAGTTGGCTTGCCAATGGATTCCTGTGTCTTTAATGCATGATGAAATACAGAGTGGGTTGAGGGGAAGCACCTCAATTTTGCCCTTATTTAAGGAATATCCTGAAAAATATTGAGACAGAGTCAATGACATCCATGATAGCAGAGATTGCTAAGTCTATTTCTTCCGAAAATATCAAGATATCATCAGCATAAGCCGCTGTCTTAAAACAGTTATTATGGAACGAGAAACCTTTACTATTAGACCAGTTGTTAATGAGGCAAATAAGTGGGTCAATGGAAATAAGAAAAAGTAAGGGCAGTAAGGGGCAGCCTTGCTGGGTGCCTTGTTGAAGAGGAAATGGATCTGATATTGTTTTTGATACACACAGCCTGGGGCTGGTGTATAATGACATAGCCATTTTTATAAAAGTGTCCCCGGAGACCACCTCAGGATCCGGTCGCCTCTAAATGTGGCCAGGTGATTTTGTAAAACGCCTTTTCTGTGTCAAGTGCAATAGCAGCAGAGGGCGTGGTATAGAAGGCGGTACTTTCGATGACGTGACAGAAAGCACAGATGTTATTGCTGACCAACTTACCCTTAATGAACCCGGCTTGGGAGTTATGTATAATTTATGTGATTTTGAGACCGATGGCTTAGATCTTCCCATACATTTTTGCTTCCATATTGATACGGTAAATTGGTCAATAGTTTTTGGGGTCTAGATGGTCTTTGCCTTCTTTTGGAATTACCAGTATGGTAGCGAGCGCAGCAGTACCTGTTACATTGCCAGGGGCCGCAATTGATTAAGCGTAGACTCTAGTGGAGAAATAATCACAAAGGTCAGAGATTTATTAAAGCTGATCCAGAAGCCATCAGGACCAGGAACTTTACCCAAAGGGATTAATTTGATGGCATCAAGGACGTTTTTTTCCTTATAGAGATATGTCTAATTTTCACTTTTCATTTTCTGAGATATGAGTTTGAGGGATGGTGCTCAGGAAATCTAAGTATGCTTCCTTAGGGTTTAAGACAGAAGGCATATATAATTTGGCATAGAAGTCTCTAAAGACCTTCAATATATCGATGGTACTGGTTTTAATTTTACCCATAGGATCCTTAATGCTAGAGATAATGGAACTGTTTTTAAATTTCAAATATGCAGCAAGAGATTTCCTCGCTCTGTTAAAGTAAATACGTTTTTTCCTTTTTGAGTATGAACCCATAGATGTGCCCTTTTATTTACAACAGAGTTATATTTGTATATCAGTTTCTTGAGCTTCTCAAAGCTCAGTGGGTTTGTAGAGTTTCTAAAAGAGATTTCCTGAAGCTTGATTTCCTTAGAAAGAGATTCAATAGATTGATTGATATCTTTGTTTTTCCTAACCATGCGTCCAATAATGTATCCAAGTATTGAGAATTTTAGTGCGTCCCACAAAGTGATCAGTAAAGAGATGGAGCCAACATTTTCCTGAAGAAATAAGTTGATCACTTAAGCTAGGTCCTTGAGCTCAACCAGATGGTCAATGATTTCGGTGTTTGAGCATAATGATTTAGATTTAACACAGGGGGAGATTTTAAGAGAAATTATAATGGGCGCATGATCAGAAAAAGTGATGAGTTTGGTTGAGGAAGAGATTGAGTCCTGTACAAGAGAAGAATCAACCAATAGATAATCTATTTTGGAGAAGCTTTGAGGAGGGTGGGAGAAAAGGGTAAAGTCTCTACCATGGGATTGTGTAGCCGCCAAACATGCTCATGTCATAAGGCAGAGCAGAGCTTGCGCATGTACTTATGTAATTTGGGGGGGTCAAAACTTTAAATTTAAAACTGAATCTCTATTGGGAATTGGATCCATTTGCTATTTGAAGTTGATACCACAGATGATTCAGGCAGAGTGGGAATGGACGCCAATTTAGATGTGAGTGTCGACCAGAAACATGGATCATCTCCATTGGGAGCACACACATTGATGCCATATATTTCTGAATCACCACACTGTAGTGTAGTGATTAACCATCTTCCCTCGTTATCTTGTTGGGCGGTTTTGATTTAAATACCCGGATTTCTTGAGATTAGAGTAATTACCCTACTCCTCTTGGTAACGGCATCAGAGCACACCAGGTCATTGACCCACCCACAATTCATCGAGAGAGCCTGTTTATAACTGATTTTGGTTTCTTCAAGGAATACCATGTCTCCAGTCAGGTTATGACAATATTCAGGTATTTTACAATATTTTACTGGGTGGCTGTGACCCTTTGAATTTGATTGAATCACTTTTATGGTGGCAATGTTACGGGAAGAGGGTGTGGAAGGCCTGACATATTCATATATTTATGTGGAGGGGATGTGAAGGTGCGCACAACAAAATGGTATGGTCGACATATCTCATGGTGAAACCTACATGTCTGAAGGAAACTGTGTTAAAGGACCGCTGATAATCAAAGAGGGTGCTGAATAGAGATCGTCTGTAGTCTTTGAGACACACCAGAAAGCCAATTCGAGCCAAATGAAGAAAAGTAAAAGAAGTTAAAAGAACTAGCAAGAAGATAGACAAAACATCCCTGAAAAGAAATGGAGAGGTCTCTAAGAGATGATCGGAAAGACCCAGGGCTATAGGAAAACACAAGTGAGGGGGAGCCTGCAGCTATAGATAAATGATAATTAAGATCCCTTAAATCCACCACTCTGATGTTTATTGTATTCAATTACTGACTCTTGAGAGACTCTAGTCTTACCTTCATGTTAGATGACTCGGTCGGTGACGAGTGTAATCTTGGTAAGTTAACTATGGTGGGTAAACACAGTTGTGCCTATCACTCCCATATATCCTCACTACACAGCATTCTTAAGCACAGCTACAAGTTTGTCACAACAAGGTCAGGGAAAAACCTCTGAATCACAAACACACAGTGCTAACATTTTTGCTACATGCACTACGTGAAAAACACACACTCTGCTGGCCATGCGCTAAAGACGGAGTAATATCTTACTCCACCACTCAAAAGCTCTTTTGGCCTTGCAATGTTTAGGAAGGCCAAAGCTAATACAATACATACAGTACAAATACAATATATCATACAAATGGAATTTTCACTATGATATCATTTACCATCTTTTCTGGATGCAGGAGGACATCTAGGGGATCTTTCCAAATGAAAGACAAGATTGAGAGTGAATTGTTGATTCCCTTGCCATTTGATGTATGTTTTCCAATTGATTCCAGTAATGCATATGGTACTCAACAGTTTTCGGAAGGTTTGGATGGCAACTTCAAATGTGTACGGACAAAACCCAAATCGTCCTCTGTCTGTACATTGATGCAGGACACCAATCTAACTATGTGGACCATTTAAAACAAAGATCCCATTATATGAGGGACAGTTTTCTGAGCCTCAATAGAACCCAAACTGGAATTCTATTACTAAGAAGAACAAACAGAGAATGCATTAGTGAGACATGACCTCCAGTCTTAGGAACATCTGCAAAGTCTGATCTGAGAAACCTTGGTTTAATCTTTGAATCAGCTATTTCATTAATTCCTCCAAAGAAATTAGTTGTAAAGGGGACCAAGTCCCACCTGTTGATGCTCTTTAAGACTCTAACACACCTTTGAGTAGAACATTCAATGGCACTCACCTGATCAAGTGTCATGGTATGATTCATCAACTGTTATAGGGTCTCATTGGGGCACTCTAAGAGCCCCATTGACAGTTTACATCATCTACCAGTTTGAACATAAACTGAAAGAAATATATTACACCTCACCCGAAATACTCCACTAGCTCCCAGTGGAAGCCACAATCAAATACAAAATGTTGTGTAAAATTACAAAAAGGGTCAGGTTGCACCTAGAAGGGTCAGATATTAAATTTTCTCTTTGGAAATAGCTTCAGGGATGAGGTCTCAAACTCCCAGTGGAGTCTTGAATTGCCATGCTAGACGTGTTGACGTGTTTTCGTTTCTTAAGGCTGGAGTCCTGCTGAGACTGGATAACTGCGTGAAAGACAATGCTGGTGATGTTCACCTACCTGTGCAGGTGTGCTATGGAGCATTCTCAAATGTTTTTGTGTCGTTTATGTTTTTGCTCATTGAGTTCCTCGTGATGCAGTGTATTTGTGTATCTTGTACTCCAATGACACAAAAATGTGGCTGTCTTTTTTTCGGATCATTAAAAACAATGGGAATCTTCGAAATCGACTCTGCATCCAATGTTTGGGCAGTTTCTACAACTTCATACCAGTAGGTGGAGCGTCAGAGGATTTCTGTTTATCACCGAGGCGCTGGGGAAAGCTGTCTCTGCAGTTGCATGTTTGTTTCCAGCTGGGGCAAAGAATCGAAGTCCATAATCATCCCAGTGAGCACTTACTCATTGTCCAAAATGTATGGAGGCGTGCGCTGCCCATTCAACAAAAACGCCTCTATGCCTCATTAGGGGTATAAAGCACTGTACACATAGGCAGTGCAATTGCAAACACCGCAGTTTAGTGCATACGTCTTGAGCATGCTCTATAATTGCTGAACATTTTTTTTTTATTGCTTTCTCTCTGTTTGCTATTTTCCTGGGTCTTGTGCAAGGGCCCTTGTTTTACACTAGGCCTCAGCGGGCTCTGGTAACTTTGTAAGCATACCTAGGTTGGAACCAGAATGGCCAGACAATATACACTTAATAGGACTTTTTAGGTCTCACGCCTAGCGTTGCAGTGCGCAGCCCTGCTTGCGCAGCGCGAGACCTCTAGAAAGGGCTTCTGAAAGCTACCCACACGCTCGTGCGTGTGGTTTTGCTTTCCGAAGCCCACATTGGCTGTAGCGTGATTTTTTTTCGGAAAAACGGCCCGCGATTGGGCAAAGGCGGGCGCATGTCCCGCCTTTGCTCCTCCCATTCCCGTCGGTGGCCAGCACGCGCAGCAGCGCGCGTTCGTCTCGCTGCCGCGCTCCCTCCCCCCCCGCTCCTCTGTGGTTCTGGGGTGGCCCAAAGAATGTCCGAATTCTGATGTACACTGTCAGTCCTGCCAGTGTCTACAATCGTTAAAGGAAAAGCGTTGATGTTTTCTTTTTGCGCTTATTCTATTGTTTCTGTATTGTGAGTAGGGTGCGCGTGCTAGTTGTCTGTGCTGTCTGCGGAATAGTTGTCTGGAGGGGCCCTTGGTCCAGGCAGCTGCTGATGCTGCGTTATTGTTATTCATTCGGACCGATCAGGGTTAACAACACTGCCGGAGTCCTGCTCATACGTTGTCATGGGTGCCTGAATCTTGTTTCCCGTGGGTCGCAGCCGGTCGGTCACCCCTTTCTGTTTTGTTTTTAATCTGTGTTTTGTAAATACGGATGCTGAGAAGAAGGGGCGGGGCACAGTGGGTTGCAGCATCAGTCATGTGCTTCGTCTTGTTTTGGGGAATTACAGCATGGCTGCGGGCTCCGTCATGCTCACACGTCCACGTAGCAAGGCTAAAAACCTAGCCAATGTATTTATTATCTAATGTCCGTCTGAGTACAGGAGCATCCCACCTGCCCGGTGTGCATAGAGGTAGCCGAGGTTATGGTTCCTCGTTGTGCGCTTTGTTTTCCCACACACCTTCTTTGCCGTTTAATACGTGTTGATGTTGCTTGGAGCCCATCTGTATTCCTTTCGCTCACTTTGGCTTATATATTTTTGATTCGGGTTGGAGTGGTGTGCGTTCTTAGGGGTACTGAGACAGCTTTAATTTTTGTACTTGGTGTAAATTAATATCCAACATTATTTCGTGATTGCTTGACATGTTGCTTCCGTGCACCAGGGTCAATGAGTAGCAATCTCAGGGCTTTAAGTGTGATGAAAAAATCCGGGGGCATTTGTGATCTCTCAAAGGGGCGTGGCCGATGTAATTAGGGTGTGGCTTAAAAACACGGAAACTATGGGGGGTAGGCTCAACCTGGCCTTCTTCCTCTCTCCCGCCATCTTGCTTCCTGCTGGGTGTAAGGGCTCGACTACGTTTGGCTCAGCAGCCGGACCAGGCCCACCGTGCTGCAGCATGTCTTTGAAGGCGTTGGGCTCGACCTCCAACACCTCTATGCCTTGGCCCTCCCTCCCGAGTCGGACCTGGTCCTGGTAGGACAGCAGTCGCGCTTGCCGCCTCTTTTGGCCTGCAGCTCTCTCCCTAGCCTGCCCTCTGCGAGCCAGGTCACCACCAAAAGCTGAAACGGCATCAGACGCATCCTGGTTCTCCTCTCTCTCTTCAAGGCCTCGGGCTATGTGTGCAGTGGCGCCCTCGGGCCCTGTCTCTTTATACCGGAAGCAGCGTCATGGCTGATGCAGGGGGTCCCTAGGGCAGCAGCTTTGGCACATTTACAGGAGGCCTTAATTATAATAGGGGCATTTATGCTAATTGAACCGCCAGCTCGTCATCTAGGCGTGTGTGTATGTTAGGGGCGCTTTCAAGCCTCGGCCCGGGGGTCATTACTTGGCGGGGCAGCTCGCAGAAGTTGTTGATTCGCCGTCTGGGAAAGAGGCTGCCCACCCTCGGGTGTGTATTACCTAAATCAACAAAGCATTTGCGGGACCCACGAGTGCGCATTTCAAAGAAGTGCTGACCCGCCATGTGCTCGGCACTGGATAAACAAATATTATGCACAGCGGCCCTCCACAGCAGTTGCACATCAGTCAACGTGTATTTACTAAAACGAATTGTGAAACCGGTTTGTGCATGTAGAGACCATGTAACCTCATAATCTCACTGCACTGTATGATTGAGAAGAATACGTGATTAATGTAAATAAACAGGGCTCTTGATAAAACAATATGCTTGCTTTTATCAAAAGCTGTGCAGACAAAATAAACACAGGCTGTTGCATCTAATGATGCTCGATTTTCTTAAGATGGAGCTGATACAATCAATGCCTCAATTCGCCAGCAAGAAAACATTCACAAAGACTGGCAGCAAATGTGAATGACGTAAAATGAGTGGATTAGTGTATGTTATTTTTGTTACGCTTGACTGTCTCCTCTACAACAAATATGATGCATCTGGTACTGAGATTTCCTTTTAACAATCATAAGTGTATTATTCCACTTGGCCTAATAAAATAAAGACTACAACTCTCAGAGTGCACTGTTAAAAACATGAAAGCTCTGGCCTGGAAAAAAATCCAAAATGTCTTTGGTAAAGACATGCCTTGTTTTTTCCAGTGCCACCAATTAACACATCAGGTGCTAGGTCAGCATGGTGCAACACCTAGAACCCGCTCCAGACACCTGACCTGTGCTCAGGCAGTCATAGTGCCACTTGGCCCACTCAAGTAATTTCTTCTTACATCTCCGAAATATCTGGCATTAAGTTGGAGAGAAACATACAGCCAAACCTAAAACGTGAAACAAGTAAGATCATTCTTTTAAGCTTCCCTTAGTCCAGGATTACAAGCAAGGACAAAATCCAGTCCAGTTTCAATTTGGCAACTGTAGTCATCCATTCTCCTTAAGTCAGGGTTCAAATGAAGAATTCACAACCTAGGCACACATTAAACAAGCACTTGCAATGCAATAGGTCTCGCATTACTGAATGTTTGAGCTATTAGTGTTGCATTATTATTTGCAAGGCCAATAGCTCCAACTTTTAGTAATGCGAGACCTATTGCATTGCAAATGCTTGTTTTTTTATATCTCTGTGTCACGCAGGAGTCGCCAATGTATGTATCTAAATAATGCGGGATTTTAATTATGGCAAGGGACCTCTAACATTTAAAGAGCACGGGGTATTAAGGGCCAACTAGGCACAACGCCATCGTTTTTCGGCCGGTATATATGCCATTTGGGTGATTAATTGGTACCTACTCAACCTGCGTGACCCTGAATTCTAGGACTTGATTATTAGTAAATGTCACGTCACGTTAGCCTCGACAGTTTCCTCGCGCTCGAGGAGGGCGGAGACTCCAGCTGCGCGAGCTGGACGCGAACCCAGGCAAATCCATGTTAATTCCCAGGCCTGCTCCTAGCAAAGCTGCAATTAAGTCAACTCCCAAGTCATTTCCGGCTTTGATGATATTTTAAGGAAACGTTGCGGATTAAAGACGTCTTCCCTTTTAAAAGTTCTCTGTACAAGTTAATACAAAGATAAACTGATTGCGTTTTCCAGCTGTCTGCAGGCCACACCCAGCTTAAAGAAAATGTCTTTAGGGGGGAGTGAAGAAGCCACGGAAAATAGAGAATTATCCATATCAAAGAATATAAAAGAATATAAAACCTTACTGTCGTGCATTGGGCAGTGCTGTGAAGATATTGGTTCGCCAAATCGATTTGGGTCTTAAAACTGATAAAAAGGTGCTAACTCAAATGGATTGATGAGTCAGGGTAGCGATATAATATTATTTTTTAAATTATTTTCTCTTCAACAGAAGCAATACAAAAGTACATATCAATACAAATGTAAACCTATGTAGAAAATCAACTCACCCGTAACCACTAAAATTACTGTCAAAATTCCCCATTTTCCTACCATTTGCAACGAAAACGTTGTAAAGATCAGGAACATGCATCCAACTATTTTTTAAATACACAGTGGCAGATTTACAAGCCCCTTGCGCCACTTTTGCGTCACTTTTCCCATGTTAAAAATGACGCAAAAGTGGCGCAAGGGGCTTGTAAATCTGCCCCACAACATATTTATTGAGTTTTCTCCCTAAGTTGTTTTCATTAACATAGAAACATGCAGTGAAAACATACCACAAATATGCATTTCTGTTTCGGCTAAATTAGAATCATTTCTAGCGGCATTCAACTTTTAAATATTTGCCCACAATGTTATGTTATGGGTATTTGTAGAGCGCACAACCCAGCTGGTAGGGAATCCTGGTCTAGCCATAAAGAAAGCGAAACCTTTTTGTTATACAAGCTGTAAGAAATTGGGTTGTTGGTTGAGGGGGGTGGAAGCAGCCAACAACCACAATCCTAGTCAGGGTGAACCACAAAAGTCACTAAATTAAGCTGTGCTTAACCCTCTGGCAGCTTGGCACAAAGCAGTCAGGCTTAACTTAGGGACAATGTGTAAAATATTCATGCAGCACACAAACAGTAATAAAATGAAAACACATCACAAGAAAAATCCAAAGGCAATTAGGAAAAATAGTACACTTTAAATACCAGAAAAGCAAAAATACAATTAGTAGAACCGGAGATTTCCAGTTTGAAATTTTTTTGTGAAAATACCACCTAAAAGCACAGAGTGCCACTCACAGTCATCTGGTCGCGCTGGACCGCTGGAAAGTCATAAGTTCAGGCTGACCACGATGGATCGCGGGTCAGATACAGAGATCAAATTAGTCCCGCTGTGAAGGTACCTTCAAAGTCTGAAGAGTTCCGTTCATCTTGGAGTAGGCCGCAAGGAGCAGGCTGTGCATAAGGGAGGGTTGTTGCTGTAGAACAAAGAGCAGAGCAGGCATTGCGGACGGTCATCAGTGTAACGAGAAGAGCCATTGGGCGTAGCAGACGGTCATTGCTGTAGATTCGCCTTGGTGGTTTCCGTGGGCTGTCGTTGCTGCTGTGGGAAGTGCGGCTCTTGCATTGTTGGGTGTTGCTGGCAGTCTCTGTAATGCAAAGATAGATCTCACTGAAGCTTTGCGTTTGCTGTCATCGCAGGCAACAGAGTCTCAGCATGAACAGGCCCATTCACGGTCACGATGAGCCCAAACTTCAGGATTTTCCCCTTTTCTTGCAGAAGAGTACATTCTGATGTCATCCAAGGGTTCAGGAACTATGGAGGCATGTTCTGGGGATCAGGGTTCAAACCCACAGAGGCCAGCAGAACTCGGGCAGGTCCACTCACACGTCCAGTTGCAGCAGGTCAGCTGGAGTGTTGCAGGGAGGACTCGAAAGCTAATTGTGTTCTTCTAGCTCACACAGGAGGTCAGCCAACTGACCCTTGGAGTCACTCTGGATTAACCTGCAATGACGGCAAGCAGGTACAGTCTTCCTTCTCAGCCAGCAAGGCAGTTCTTCAAGCAGCAGGGCAGTCCTCTGGCAGGAGGGGTGTCCTTCTGTAACTTTCACAGTTCCAGGTGTGTTCTAAAGAGTGGCTCTGGAGGTCCAGTATTTATACCTGGTATCAGCTAGTGCTTAATTTGAGTCGGTGGTTTCCGGTGCTCAGCACCAGCACTTAATTGTCAGCACCAGGGCCTGTGAGAATCTGCCACAAGGTGGCGCTATCTGGCTATTTTTGAGATGATCATAACAACAGTTAATTTTTAACTCAGTATACATTAAAATGAATATTACCTTCCGCCCAAGCCATTCTTATAGCTTTGGGGGCCTGAAATAGTCAGAAATGGCACACTTGCAGGAGTGTGAATGTTAACACTTGTGTTGGCACTATCATTGGCAGCATTGCTGGGGAAATATGTGGTACAAGCTGCAGTGGCCTCCTGACAAGAGCCCGGCACTAACTGTTTTGCAGAGTAAGCACTGGTATCAGCCTTTGTGTGGGGGGATTCCCTGTCCTACCTCCACTTCTGGTTCTGGAAAGTTCTTCCCCTGCCAAGGCTCCAAACTGTCTAGGGGCGACAAAAGGCAGGGCGTACCTGGTGTCAGATTCATTTGTATGTGCAGGAGGCAAAGCCCTTTGAAGTGTAAGTTGGTGTCATGATCCTCCTAATTATCCTCCAAGTATGCTCCAAGTAGACTGTATTCGTCTTAGACTGTATTCTGCCACATGTCTGCCCTCTCACTGGCAGCAGCGAAGTATGCGCAGAGTACTCCGTTGGCAGAAATGGAGTGTGCACCATTCGTGATTTAAACTGTATGCATTACCATGAACTAAGTTGTGTCACAAACTAAATGCATTTGCCCATCGCAAAATAATGAA
This sequence comes from Calotriton arnoldi, assembly GCA_963921515.1. Lineage (NCBI taxonomy): Eukaryota > Metazoa > Chordata > Amphibia > Caudata > Salamandridae > Calotriton > Calotriton arnoldi. Next base: position 1,485,978 of record CAWUFW010001499.1, read on the forward strand.
GAAATGAATCACCAAGCAAAAAGGAATCATGCATGCCATTTCATTTTATTTCGTTTTACTTTTTCATTTTCACTTTTTCGTTTCCTTATTTATAGATTTTATTTTCATCTAGCCAGATTCGCGTTGTGCTGTTTTGTGTTGCCTTGAAGCCACCGTATTCACGTTACCGCTATATAAGCAGCCACACCCAGCCGCTCCCTGCGGATTATTCCAGCATCGACGCGCGGAGAGTCTTCTTCCTGCTTCGCGTCCGATAGCAACTTTGCCGGTAAGATTCTTCGTACCAGTTTTCTGGTCCAGAGACAACATTCTAAGGTAGGAGACGACGGTTTCCTCATTTAGCCATTTGAGTCTTCGGAGTTCTTGGGCATTTCTGAAACGCGCTTCATTCTTGGGCATTTCGCGTTTGGGCATTGAAACGAGCACGTGAACAAAAACTACAGCGCTTACTGTCATTAAGAAAGAAAGTGAAATTACGATAACCGGCACGTTCCTGCATTATTGTCAAGCATATTAATCATTTATGTTACAACCACTCACGGAATTGAAAGGCGCATAGACAATTTTGAATATATATATAAAGCGCATGTGTTGACTTTGAGTATAAAAACATAAACATGAATTCTTATTTCGTTATGGTTGAAATAATGAAACAAATAAGAGTGGTTAAAGTTGGAATGCACATATAATGATAAAGTATTAAGGATAAATACTAAGAACTGCAAATCTAAGAAATAGTATTATTCAGAGTTTATTGAACCTTGTAATACTGTGAATATATCACTGGAGAGTATCCTCAAAGACATTATTGGAGATAGTCAAAAAATATTCATTACTGAATTTATGTGAATACTTTTAATGTGATTCCTGTGAAAAGACTTCCTGATTTTTCTTTTACAGGTAATGGTGGTTCATAGTACATATCATATATATATTTAATGTTATAGAGGTCAAGACAGAGAACATAGAACTCAACTGTTGGTTGTTTTCGTTCCAGATCTCCTTCCCCGCAGTACCCTCCCTAATTTCCTTCCCCTCGTCTGGCCACTTTGATCCTCTGGTGTTTTTTAACTCAGAGTCAGAGCTGCCGGAAGGTGGGCTTCTTGAGGGTACTGCTCTTGAGGAACTGAACGCTCTTGACAGTTGGGAGGGTGCAATCATCCTGAGAGGATGGGCCATATTGTCCACACCTAGGCCCCTTTGAGTCACTTTCTGAAAGGAATACGCAAACCCCAACAGCAAAGTCATTCAGAGTCATGTGACCTAGGACACTGGCAGAAGGCACAAATGGTTGGGCCAAGAAAATGCCAACTTTCTAAAAGTGCAAAAAGATGGCAGGGTATGCCCAGACGTGGGTCCCTTGCTCACTTTGCCACTGGATTTAAGCTAGCCTGGCTGATGAGGGCTGTTAGCCCGAAATCGGTACCAGGATGCCTGTTTCCGGTCCAGGGAAGACATGGCTTGGCAGTTCGGGCTGCACTGTTCCCATGAGGCACAGGGTCAAGACTGATTTGCATATAGCTGTGTCTGAACTGGGGTGGCGAAGTGAGCTAAAGAACGATGATGGATTCAACCCAGATCTGTGACTGGGGGTGAGTGCCTGAATAGTTTCAGCGCTCCGTCCATCATCTCCTTGTGTTTGCTTTGTTCGCCCTTAGTTGGCAGGGTATGCCCAGACGTGGGTCCCTTGCTCACTTTGCCACTGGATTCAAGCTAGCCTGGCTGATGAGGGCTGTTAGCCCGAAACCGGTACCAGGATGCTTGTTTCCGGTCCAGGAAAGACATGGCTTGGCAGTTCGGGCTGGACTGTTCCCATGAGGCACAGGGTCGACTGATTTGCATATAGCTGTGTCTGAACTGGGGTGGCGAAGTGAGCTAAAGAACGATGATGGATTCAACCCAGATCTGTGACTAGGGGTGAGTGCCTGAATAGTTTCAGCGCTCCGTCCATCATCTCCTTGTGTTTGCAACTTTCTAAAAGTGGCATTTTCAGAATTGTGATATAAAATTCGACTTTACCACTAAAGATGATTTTAAATTACAATTCATTTGAGTGTAAACAGCATAGCTCTATCTTCTCCCAATCCAAAGTTATTAAATGTAATAATGTAAACCAGTGTTAGTCAATGGGAGAGATAGGCCTTGCAATATTGAAAAATGAGTTTTTCGCTGCCTGGGCATGTAAAACGTAAGTGCACATGTCCTACTTTTTAAATACATTGTACCCTGCCCTATGAGCCTTTAGGTAACTACCTTAGGGGTGTATTAAAAGTACTAAATTGGAAGGTTTAGGCCTGGCAAAATCTTTATTTTGTGAGATCAAAAAGGTAGTTTGAAACTGCACTACAGGCTGCAGTGGCAGGCTGGAGGCATGTTTTAGAAGGCTACTTTAAGTGGGTGGCATAATGAGTGCTGCAGGCCCACTAATAGCATTTAATTTACAGGCCCTGTGTACATGTAGTACCATTTACTAGGGACTTACAAGTAAATGAAATGTGCCAAGGCTGTTGACAGCCAGGTGCAGATATCTCACACTTCTTTTGCCCATGTTGTTTCAATTTGGAGACAGTGCCAATGCTACCTGCTGTGAGAAGCATCATTTTACACAAAGACTGCGTCTGGAGGGAAGCTTGAGAAGGACACTTGCAAGAGAACCACCCAAACTGGTTTTGAAGCTTGAGACAGTGGAACCACCTTCTTTATCTAGAAATTGTGAACAAACGTGGGATCCAAACTATACCACTTTGTTCCTGTTCCAAGTCCTTTATGATCATGGAAGTGAATGCTCAACAGAGTACTTAAAGGACTTCTGTGCATCCAGGGCTGACTGACTGTCAGTCTTCCAGGACGTGAAGTCCACGCTTTCTGCTGGAGAAGATGTGAACATGCCCAGAAGCACCTAGGAGCCTGCCTGCATGCTGAGAGAGGACATGAGCCTGTCTGGTCCTCCAGTAGGATAGACTGTCGAGGAAGAGAGGCCTAGTGTATTATTGGTCGATGAACACCCAGAGGAAGCAGACTGCCTTAGAGAGCGAAGGAGATGGGACCTGTGCTGCAGAAGGTCTCTTGGTCCTTCTCTGCTGTTCCTGGTTAGAACCGCACCAGCTTGCCTCAGGCTGCAGATACCATGCTGCGTGATTCTACACCAGCCACTGTTGAGCTGCAATTGCCATGGGTACTGCACTGGCCAATGTTGAGCTGCAACTGCTCTAGACCCTGTAATAGGCTGTGCTATACGTGTCATTCTATGTGAATCCTGCATCGGCCCTTGCTTGCCTGCAACTGCCCACTGTGTGAATCCTGCACTGGCCCTTATCAGGCTGTAACTGCCTTGCTACATGAATCTATTACCGGACTGTGTCGGGCTACAACTGCTGTGCTGCATGATGTTGCCTGGGGCTGTGTTGGGTTGCCATTGGTGTACGCTTGATTCCTGCACTGGACCATTGAGGGTTGTACCTACCATAATGTGTTTTCGTCAGAGACCACTCTAGGCCCGGGTGAAATTTTCAATTCTGCTCTCAGAATTGGAGGAATCTGGCCAAATTTTGCAAATCGCCATGAGGTGGAATTTTTTTCTCGTTCGAGCAACGCAATGACAACAAGAACAACGTGAGACTCCAGCAAGTGAGCTGGCGAGTGTGAGTGAGATTTGGTGTCCTCGATTTTCTAACTCAAGCGGTCATGGTGAGAGGGCTACTTCCGAGTAGATTTTCTACTCAAGAAGGAGCAAAATGAACTTGAAATGTTTTCCGAGTAACTATTCTACCCAAATGGATGGTTCTGTTTTTCCTTTTAGCACAAAACACATATTTTTTAATTTTACTGTTTTTTCCAACAGGAATGAAGTGCCACAGAGACTTCAACTTCCTCTTCCTGTACAGACTGCTCCTCCCACTGCTTTGTCCACTCCTTGGTCACTTTCATTTGGATTTAGAGTAGAAAGGATCACTCTCCTCTTTGACTGCAATCCTTGCTGCATATACCATTGGAATTTTAAGGATTTATTTTGTGAGAAATCAAATAAGTTAAAGAACTTTTATATACGTTTGTTGATTGAAGGAGGGCATGCATCAGTATTTTTTTAAACTTTTTTCTTAAATGTTTAAATTTGATTGTGGGTGGCTTGGAGTTTCTTTAGGAGCCTATATTGCATTCACTTTTTAGCTTTTTTCTAAGGGAAAAAGTTTGCACATTTTTGGGAGGACTGAGGACCTTGTTTTAAAGTACCTTTTCTCCAATTTATTGTGTGTTGGTTGTGAATTCTGCAGTAATTTGCTTATTTCACTGTCTGGGGCCTAGTCTGCCCTTGGGCCACGACCAGCCAGCACTAGGCAGTGGGTATATATTAAGAAACATTTTCTGTGCCATATGTTTTTTACAACATCTATTGATTTATGGATGGCCTTGGATTAAATGCAAAATGTTTTATTTTTTTACTATTTTACGTTTTTGTTCAAAGTGTTAAAGTGTATTTTGGTGTGGTAATTTTGATGCCTTGTGATGTTTGTGGTTTGATAATGTATTTATAAAGTTCATTTAATTTTTGTTTTTGGCAATGCTGAATTAATGGTAGTGTTCTCTTCTTTGTTTACCATGCCTCCTTCCGTTGCTGGCCTGGTGACCATTTTTGTGTGCTAGTGTGTTTGTTTGCCATAGGCCACCATTTTGTCTTTCTTCTAGGCCTACTTTGTTCTCCATGCCATGTGGCAGGGTGGCCATTTAGTTTAGTCAGTGTGCTTTTGCCATAGGCCTGAATGTGTTCTTTGTTGCCAATGCATTCTTGCTTGTCGTTGTGAACATGTGGCAGCGAACAGTTTGTGTAATCAGTGTGCTTTTGCCATAGGTCTGCATGTGCTCTTTTGTTGTCCATGACTTCACCCTTGGTGGCCATGTGGAAAGGCGGACATTTTGTGTAGCCAGTGTGCTTTGCTTTTGCCATAGGTCTGCATGTGCTCTTTGTTGTCCAAACCTTCACCCTTGATGGCCATGTGGCAGACCGGCCATTTTGTGTAGCCAGTGCACTTTGCTTTTGCCATAGGCCTGCATGTACTCTTTTGTTGTCCATGCCTTCACCCTTGATGGCCAAGTGGCAGGGCGGCCATTTTGTGTGGCCAGTTTGCCTTTGCCCTTGGTGGCCATGTGGCAGGGCGGTCATTTTGTGTAGCCAGTGTGCTTTGCTTTTGCCATAGCCCTGCAAGTGCTCTTTGTTGTCCATGCTTTCCTGCTTATTGTTCTGAACATATGGCTGGGGAACATTTTGTATAGCCAGTGTGTACTGTAAATCCTTTTCTTCCACTTGTCAAAGCCATTTTCTAGGGACATCAATTGTAGAGGCCTACACCTTTTTGTTTTTGTTTATTTTTAATTTTTTCCCTGATATGAGTTTAATGTGCTTGAGGATGTGTGTAGTACAGTGTTTTTATGCATTGTTTTCATTTTCCCCTGTACCTCCTTGCCTCCCATAGGATTTCTCATAGTCCCTAGGAAGACACCAGGAATTATTATTTTTTCAATTATTTGATTTTTCCCTGCATCCCCTGCCTACCATATGTGTGTCAAAAGTCATAGGCGCACACAAGCAATCGTTTTGTAAGAATGATTCCATTTTCCCCTACACCCACTGCATGCCATAGGTAAGTCATAGGACATAAGTGCATAACGCCAATACATTTTTTAAGGATTATTATATTTTTCCCTGCATCCCCTGTCTGCAATAGGTGTCTAGTCTCATAGGCCATGGGCACACACCAGCAATACATTTGTAAGAATTATTCCATTTTCCCCTGCTCCCCTGCCTACCATAGGTGTCTCATTTGCCATTGACATACACTAAGATTTTTTTTTTTAAGGTTTATTCCATTTCCCTTGCACCCCATGCCGGCCATAGGTGTCTCATAGGTGCACACCAGCAATAATTTGTTTAAGGATTATTCCATTTTGCCCTGCATTCCCTGCCTGCCATAGGTGTCTCATAGGCACACACCAGTGATACATTTTTAAGGATTATTCCATTTTCCTCTGTACCCCCTGCCTTTTATAGGTGTCTCATAGGCACACACCAGCAATCATTTTTTCAAGGATTATTCCATTTTCACCTGCACCCTCTGCCTGTCAATGGTGTCTCATAGGCCATAGGCGCACACCAGCAATATTTTTTAAGGATTATTCCATTTTCCCCTGCACACACTGCCACAGACTTCTCTCAGGCCTTAGAGGAACATAAAGTAACCTTTTCAATCTGTATGTTAAATATTATATTTATGCACGGTTTGGAATGGATACATTATTGCTAAATATTTGTGATGACCTCACTAAAGTATATTGTCTGTAGATTCAAACTGCAAATGCCACATTTCACAAATTTTTTAACTTGTTTGTTTGCTTGTAGGTGCACAACAAGAAACATCACACACAGTACTGCCAGACAGAAGGCCGGCAGTGACACCACTTTAGTCCTCCCCTGCTTCCACTTGTACAGCTAAGTGGCAGCTGCAAGAGCTAAGAAAGAACTTGAAGATTGCCCAAAGAAGGGTGTTCCTGCCATGAAAGTGGCCAATAAGAAGGAGAAGAAGAAGGATGTTGCAACTACTATGCCTTTTTCAGGTGTTCTTCCTGTGGACAGTAAAAGGCTGAGAGCGACACTCCCGCATCAACGGCACCCCAACCTAAGGCTAAGCCCAAGCCCACATCTCTCAGCGATGCAGTCACTGCAGTCATTGCGATGAGCAGTGAGTCTGAACTGGATTTGTCTCAGCCGCAAAGTACCCAATTGTCACAGAAAAGTGGACAACAGGAGGCACAGCCAGCAACAGTTCTTCCTGAAGTAGGAGCAGAACAGTAGGTTGAGCTTCCTGCTGAGGAAGATGTTGCTCTTCACCATTGGCCTCACGATCTCCAGCAGTAAATTGAAAATGGACTCCACCATCTTTTCCAAGCCCCCTTCTGATGATCTGGAATTAATTGGACCCCAGCCGAGTATAAGACCTGCCCTAAGAGACAATGGAAAAGGAAAGTTACTGAAAATCTTAGAATTATGGAAAGTTACAGAAATGACAACGAGTTAGTGATTGTTAATATGGACGGCGGCTCAGAGGACAACAAGATGATCCCTCCTATTCACCCTGCTCTGACGGATGAGGTTCCACCACCACCACTGCCAGGTTCCATATTTATAAAATCTCCGCCGAAACCTACATCCACCACTACCACAGTCCAAGTACATACACCCTACAGAGGGGCAAACGGCATAGCCAACTTCCTCCAGTTCTTCAAGCATTGGCAGTGGCACACTAAAAAAGTTATCCTCCCCAGTTTAGGATTTCCTTAATATTAGCAAGCAGGAGGATAACATTGCAATATGCTCCATTTGCCATGCAAGTGTTTGCAGAGGTAAGCCAGGTTCGCACCACTGTACTGGAGGCCTAACGTCCCTTCTGAAAAAACATCACACAATCTGGTGGGAGGAGCACCTGAAAAAAATATAGCTGATGGTGTTGGTGATGAGAGAGGGGAAGCAGCTCAGTTCACACACAGTGATAGAAGAAGAAGGTGGTCATCATAAGGAAGAAGAGGATGACAGCATAAAGCAAAGCCGTTCTGCCCCTGAAGTGTGCCAGCATCACCCGCATCAGCAACCTCCCATGTCAAAAGACTCAGATGCAGACACGGCCCCACACAGTGATTCTGGCAAGATGCACATTGAGTCTACCACCTCCTGGTTCTCTCCGGAAGTCGCCTGTGTCAGTGGCACCACAAAAGAAAAAAATACAAGCTACCATTACAGGCATGTTAAGGCAGGAGGGGCCCTATGAACGCAACCACCCAAAGGCACATTTGTACAATGGGAAGCTAGCTAAAATGTTTGTGCTGGACCTCCCCTCTTTGTCTTTTGTGGAAAGAGTTGTTTGTTTAGAATTTGTGACAGCCATATTCCCGATATTGAAGATTCCCTGCCGGACCTGTTGTGCCAGAGTTGCTGTTCCAGCTCACCATCATGTTGTGCTTCAATTGGTTTGCCAAGCTGTGCCACAGACTGCTCTTCAGACTATCCACCTGATGACAGACATGTGGACCACTTGTCAAGCAACTGATTACATGTGTATTATTGTACACTGGATCTCTTTGTGGGGATTAGGCAACAGCTTTTTGAAAGTCTCAGCACTGAAGAAAGGTTTAAGCGCATTCGGCGCCTGCAACAGTAGCAATGTTCGCCATAGGAAATCCCATACAGCTGTAAACATCTTGGAAGAGTTTAACAGTAAGGCTTTTGAATGGCTTCGACCCAGAGGTCTCAAGATTGGATTTGTTGCCACGGACAATGGCAGTAATATAGTCAAAGCCATGGCAGCTGGTGGCTATTTCAGGGTTCTGTTTTTGGTGCATTACATCAACCTGATTGTGCAGGACTTTCTCAAAAAAAGAAGACCTAATCAACATCATACTCTCTACCTACTGAAGAATCCATACTAATTTCAGTCACCCTTTTAAAGCCCGGAAGCAGTTGAGGATCATTCAGCCTGCTAATAGAGTACCAGTTAAGGCCCTCATACAGGAGGTGCCAACACGTTGGAACTCAACCTACTATTTGCTGTAACGGCTGTTTGAGCAGTACAGACTGATCACCGACTATGTCCTTCAAAGAGAAGGGGATGCAACTGAGAAAAGCATGACAATGGGGGTGGACAAATGGAAGCTAGTCAAATGCCTGCCTCAAATACTACTTCCTGTTGAGGTTTTCACAAAGGAAGTCAGCAGTGAGGAAAGTACGATGAGCCAAGCAATCCTGTTGTTGCATCTGCTACAGGACTACTTGAAAATGATGGTGCAAAGGTTCATCAATGTGAATGAAGAAACATATGAGTTGGATCAGAACTAAATCCTTTGATTTGCTGGTAATCCAAGGCTGCAAAGAGAGATTGTGTCCTCCAAAGAGTACATATATGCCACAATACTTGGTCTATAAATACTGGCCACTTTCAATCCTTTTTCAGAAGGGGATGTTTCACTTTACAAGACTTGGATTGTCAATCAAGCGAGAGACCTAGAAGCAGAATGGCTGGAAGTTAGAGGCCTGTGCAGAAGTTCTGTGGTGCAGCCTCTAACCTCAAGAGAGGGCAGTACTGTTGTTTCATAGCCAACACCATCACCAGCAACACCAGCAACAGGAGAATCCGACCCAACCTCTGCAATGTCTTCATTTCAAGTGGCAGGACTTAAGTCAAGTACAGAGGAGAAGGCAACAGAGGTCGAGCAAGTGGCAGCACTGATGACCATTCAGAGGATGGTCCAAGACTATCTGGATGGCCCAAAAAGAGGTTCACCTGGATTAAAACCCATTGGTCTATTGGTGTGGGAAGATGAGACAATGGCCAGAGCAAACTGGCAATAAAGTATCTGGCCAGTGCGTTTTCCAAGCGTGTGTTCAGTGCAGCTGGTGCAGTTGTCACAGTCAGAAGGGCCAGTCTCTTGCCTCAAAACGTGGAGAGATTGACTATGATTAAAATGAGCAAACGCTTCATACCACAAGATTACACTCTTCCTGAAACAGCACAGGAGGAGAATGAGGGAATTTGCTGATGAACGTCTGGGCAAACTACTTCCCTTACTAATCAGCCCTCAACAGAACTTGCATACATTTTGTCAAACTGATTTGAAAAAGAATTATAGAATAACATTTATATATTTAGTGTCTGGCTTACGCTGTCCCCTCTAGTCACATGTAAGGAGTGGACCTGTGTGAACACAAGAAGCCTCCATTCCCTTAAAGAACATGAAGACAATCCCTCCCATCTCTATCCTTCCTGTTTTTTCATTCCCTAGCAAGGCTGCCAGTAAAGATCATCATTCATTATTCAAGACTGCCCTTGTGTATCACTTCCATGGTAAAAGAGATACAATAGGCAAATGTGTACCAGGCTTGGAACTAGTAACTATTGCATCAATGAGTGATATATTGAATGATTAATGATTCATGTAGTGGCTGAGAGGGTGTTGAAACTAATTTTTAAACCTGATATGTAATGTTTGGAGCCCGGGCGACTGTTCTGCCTGAATCATCACTGTAATTACTTACTTGGTTCTTTCATGTACTTCTTTTTTCAGGTTCTTCTTAGACCAGTCAGCTTAGTTACCAAAACTACACAAAATGCTCAAATTATTTTACTTTTCCTGTTCATCAACACTACAGGTCTATCTCATTTGGGTCAGACTCAGGATAAGAGTTGGGACGGGACTACCGCAACAGCCAGAAGAAGAAAGTTAGGGACAATGACTATCTACTTCAATTGGAAAGAACAAGACAAGGACTAAGAGGTCTACTCTTGTGGACTGTAATGAAGAGTGTTGATTAGAAAAATGCAGAGTAGTGGCTCCAATGTCACACTCTAATTTCGGGGTTGTGGACTGGGGGGACTGTCACTGGACATATGTCACACGATGAACGCATACAACTAAATGGTTTTGACATTTGTAGGATTGATCAGCCAGGTACATGCAGCTACTTGTCTGGGATTCATGGAGAGATTGTTCTCACCTCTCAGGTAATCGCACACGACTGCACCTGCCTATGCTCTGCCCTCTTGATCCTCATCCACCATGAAGCTTACCTGTCTCTGACTCCACAAAATTGACATATACTTTTTTGCATTCCACAGACCTTCTTTTCTTCTGCATGAAAGCTCCATAACACTCCTGCTTGGACCATTTCAGCCCTGCACCCAAGACAGACATTCCGAGAAGCAGAACGCAAAGGAATCATCTATTTTGGCATTTTTATATACAGTATTATTATTCTTTTCTTAACAATGACAGTTTTTAGAATTGTGTGGGTCCTCCCTATCTTGTATTTTTCAACAATCGGTGACATAACTATTAGATAACTTGGTACTCTGGGGCTGAAAGACTGTTTGCATTAAGTAATTGAACTGTCTTCTTCCTTCCACAACAGATGTAATAATGATGTGCTGCTCATCGACTTGATGAATATTGTGTTTGCTTTTGTCTCACCCTTCCCTTAACCCTCTTCCCAAGGGGTGTGTGATCTATTGAGTTGTAACTTCATAAATGGATCACACACTTGGTGGGGAGGATGTGGTTAAAGCGACGCCAACTGTTACAAGATCTTAACTAAACAATAGCCCACGCCGGCCCTACTACCTATCAGGCGTGAAAGTGACATCATCATAGTGCAGAGTTTTAGAACAATGTTTGTCCAAGGATAGGTAGTACTAGTGTATGGCCTGGTTCACAAAGGTGAAGTTACACTTTGGGTGTAAGTTTACTCTTGCAGTTTAATTGTACTACCAGTAACTTTATAAGTAGTAGGTAACTAACTTTACGAGTAGTGCACTTTTTTGTTGCTAAACAGTGGTAAGGTGCTTGTGTTCTCTCCTTAAAACATGATACAATTGCCATTTACCTGATTGGTAGATTTAATTTGCTTGCAAGTTCATAGTAATTAGTACTACATGTACCCAGGGCCTGTAAATTAAATGTTATTAGTGTGCCTGGAGCACATGTGCCACCCACTAAAGTAGCCTTTTAAAACATGTCATGTTTTAAACTGCCATTTTGACCTGGCAAAATAAACATTTTGCCCGACATCAGCCTTTCTTTTTAACACACGTAAGTCACCCCAAAGGTAGGCCCTAAAGGCTCATAGGGCAGGGTGCATTTTATTTAAAAAGAAAAGTAGGACATGTGGGTTTAACTTTTACATGTCCTGGGAGTGAAAAGTAGCAAAGTAGTTTTTCACTGTTGCAAGGCCTATCTCTCACATTGATTAACACTGTGCTACCTTATTACATTTAATAAGTGATAACATTAGATTAGAAGCAGATAGAAATATGCTGTTTAGACTCAAATGAATGGTAATTGAAAATCCTCTTTAATGGTGAAGTCGGATTTTAACACACAATTTTGAAAATGCCACTTTTAAAAGTTGTTAATCAAGGGAGGGTTGGGTCCTTTGCGTAACCTAGATCAGACCACTTTATACTTTATACCAACACAGTATCTAGTTGCAACCTTTGTTATTTACTTATCAAATGAAGGTACCAAAGTTTACTGTTTCTTTGGCCCTTGTGATTTATTTCACTTTTCTTTAACCTTTTCAGAAAAGATTTTTACATTATCATGTCATTGTTGAAGGGCAACACTTCATTGTGAAGCCAAAATTATAAACATAAATCAATATACATTTATATACAAAAGGTCAGTCGAAACACATTTAAAACATACATTAACAAACTGACAAAATCATATATGTGACAAAAACAATGAATCTACTTCCTTTGACCTGTCCATAATTTACATGTTTACACTGGGCTGATGATTCCTTTTTATTGTGTTTAGTGTATCCTGCCTCTGTGTGCAGCCTTCGGGACGCAAGTTTAAAACGTTCTCAAGGAGAGAGTTATTCCTTTCTACACAATCTCTCTCAGACAATCTCAATTGTAAATGCGAGTATTCTTTCCCCAATGGCATTAATCGGTCAACGCGTTTCAAACCACACTCGATTCGGGGGTTCTCCTCAGGACCTGGACTTGGTCATGTCTCTAATGACATTGATTTCAAATCCCCATGCGTAAGGTGTGACCACAGTGGATAATTTTGAAAACACGAATTCCTTTTGCTTCAAAAGTGGTTAATCTTCATCCTTTGTGCCCTCATTGAAAGGTTAGACGGCATAGGTCGTTTGTGAAATTCTTTTTTATGACACGGCGTTCCTGCTGCTGTCTCGTGGCTGTTTGGTTTGAACATTTCAAACGTACTCTATTTTCCTAACTTGGCTCGGGAATTTTCTTGTATTGTGTTTTCGCTGTATTACTGTTTGTGTGCTGCATAAACACTTTACACATGGACCTCTAAGTTAAGCCTGACTGTTTTGTGCCACAATACCAGAGGTTTAAGCACATGTTAATTTAGTGACTTCTATGGTTCACCCTGACAAGGATTGTGGTTGTTGCCTGAGTGGGACTTCCACCGCCTTCAACAAATAGCCCAATTACTTACATCCACTCACACTGAAGACGTGGGCTATGCCCGGCCTTGCACTCTCTGTTAGAAAAGCATGCAAAGACTGTGGGCCTGTTGTTGCGAGTCAGCCACTGCAATGAGCTGAAGTGAGCGTGAGGACTTGTGAGAGTGCCAATGCCCGCTACAACATCAGAGGTAAGGAAAAGACTGAACTGACTGTGCATTTGAGCTCTGGAAAACACAATCTGCATCTGTCAATCATTCATGCTCCTACCACACTTTACTGGGATCTATCTGAGACAGAGCACAGATGGAAAGGGAGGGGTTAGTGCCCACAGGGGAATCATCTTCCGGGATAATACCCTGTATACTTCAATTGAATTGTGCAGTATTTAGTATCGCTGTGTGATTAAAAGTACTTTTTTCTATCGAAAAGACAAGCGCTGGGCTGGACAATAATCTATTGTGTCGGTTGGTTTTTCTGTTCTGAGCTCGTGCCATGAGAAACCTTTCATTGCTTGTCCTCGCTACCCTGAGAGTCAAATGCAGAAAATGGTACTTGGCCCAGTTTGCAGAGGCATAGTAGGACTGACCTCAGGAAACCAGTGGCAAACTACCTCAACCACCATGGCTGGTGCCCAATAGCCCTTCTCTGCCTTGTGGCCCCCTGAAGGAGGTCTACAGCAGCCATAAAAGAATTATGCACCCACATTAAAGCAGCTTGCTATTTTATATTTCAAGTCAGAACTTCCAGATGCCTGCCATCCATGTGACAAGCAGCTCGATCAAATGCATTGTAATTCATTCAACAGTCAAGAAAGCACAAGAAAGCATAGGTTCCCAAATGCAATGTCAAGGAGCAATGTCTGTCTCACTGTTGCAGGTGCTAGCATACACGGTCAAGTAAACAACAAACCTTATTCTCCGTATGGAGAAGAGTTCTCTGTCCTTTGGCCTGTAAACAGACTTATTACACAAGGACTCACAAGTAGAGATAAGCCCTGATTATAAGCATGCCAGTAACTGTGTGAAGCAGAAAAATGTCTGGTAGTTGGATTACTGAACGTTTTTTTTAGCTCTGCCTCATCGTGGAGGCGTCTGCAGTATTACCAGTAGTTGCACTGGTAATACGTGGAACAGCCCAGTAACACCACTCATCTCCCTTGAATTCTAAAACATGATTCCCGCAGTGTTATGGTGTTTGACAGTTATTGCCTATATTATAGGGCTCGAAGTAAAGACGTAGAAAGGACTGCTAATAGTTTCCTGAATGTTACTGGACCAATTCATAAGCGGGGCACTTAGTCTGGAGTGAGCAAAAGGTGTATTTAAATGTGCAAGAAGGTGATTGCTGCACATTTAATTAACACTTTTCTCTGATTTGCAGTAATATGGTAGAACTAATGATGGCAATAGCACAATGCAGAAAGTGAAACAGAGGGCTTGACGATGTTTTCTCAGTAAATCCTCAGTTAGGATGCATTCCAGGGATACACCTGTCAGATGGATTTGCATCTTCCTGCAGAGAAATAATCTATTTCCAAGGCTTTTAAAAAACATACAGATTTTCTTTAGGTCTCACCGATCAGACAGCGCAAGCTATCTGGTTGCAAAAGACCTATTGTGGGCTTACCACCAGTGGCGGCCGATTGCCTTTGAAAGTGGTGAGGCGCGTGAAAGGAAAATAAATATATATATATATATAACGAGCAGTAAATGCTTAATAAATAGAATGTGCCCGAACACCTCTACAATTGGAATTCCATTTTGAAGCACACCATAGCTGCAGAATGGAAAACGTAATGCAGAGGTGATCGGCACTGCCTATTTAAAAGCATTTAACGTCCGTTAAAAGCATGGACTACTGCATTAAATAAATAAACTTTATCTTACCTTTATTGCAGTACTCCCGACGTGTCACTCTGCCTAGCTGAGAAAATAAGCCTGAAGCTTTCCAGCCAATCTAAGCACTGCTCTCATGCTTTCTATAATACTAAACAGCATTAGAGCAGTGCCAGTATTGGCTGAGTCAGGCAAGCACAACGGTCCATCGGAGACCGATGAAGCTTTGTCTCTGCTATTCCAGCTCCTCCTAACATTGGTTCTGGAAGCCTTAACTGCGCATGTCAGGCTGCCCATGATGAAAACACGGCCAATCTGACATGTGCAGTCCAGTTTCCATAATCTCAGCTGGTCTTGATCGTCCCTCTCGCTGTAGCCCCGCCCCCTAGTGGAAAAACAGTGACAGAATGGGTAAGTTAAAGTTTTAGTTTAAAAAATGAGTCTCTCGGTCTGTGGGGGCTCCCAGTAGGGGGTCAACGCCCCCAAACTCCTGTAGAGGAACCGCCCCTGCTTACCACAATAGGGCTAACGACCTGCCCATTGCTTGCTATTGGTTGGCTTTATTGTCACTCTCATTTGCTTGCATCTTAGTTGGTGGCTTGCGTTCCTCTTCTTGAGTTTGTTCCTCTCCTGGAGTGTAAATTCTATAGCATCCTTTTGAGTGGCTGAGTTGCATCCTTCCACTGCTTACCTTTAGGGAACTTTTTTTTTTCTTTTTGATTAAGCATTCCATGAGAGTGCTTATGCTTTCCAGCTCTCTCCTTTGCGTGCTTCCCCCTGCCAAACATGTGCCAGCCTGCGCTCCAGAGCAGTACATTAAAAAACTGCAGCCACATCATTTTGTTGGTACACGTATGCGTGGTGACACATGCATCCACACATCAACATGCATGCGTGTGCCTACGAAATGGTGCAGATTTTTTATATTTTGCCAATGCTGTGCAGCATTGGCAAAAATAGGCTTTTGCCAATTTGCACAGCATCAGCAAACAGCATTGTCAAAGCCAGTTTGTCCAAAAGGGGAGACCTATTGGCTGTGCCAATGCCTGTTTTGTAGATGTCACTGAGACCCTCAGTCTCCCGCCTATAATGTGAGAGAGAAGCAGCAAAAGAGGCATATTTCTCTCACACAAACAGTGTGCATTGCTTGGCTGTTGTTAGCAAGTAGCAGGAACGTGAAACAACAAGACGTCGGCCTGAGTGATACTTATTCAGCAGTAAAAAACAAGCAGATTCATGAGTTCACATTATGCAGCAAGGGCCTTGGATGTGTGCTGCACACCTCACATTCTCCAGGACTTAGCATGCATGCAGCTTGCCAGAAGGATGCCATGTGTGCCAAGCAGACTGGCTTGAAGTCCAAGAAGATCAGACACACGCTGTAAAGACGGTCCATACATACCTCATGCTCTTGCTTCAAGTCCGACAGTCGCATCTAGGGCCAAGGCAGAGCCGGCTTTTCTCCAATCCTCCTCGTCTGTTTACTTTACGGCGCTCCTGAGCAGGATTTTAGTCACAAGGCTTCCTTTTGCTGTATCTTCATTTACATTCCCTGCTGCTACCACTGGTGAGGCCTTGAAGTGCTGCTGCAGTCCTTGTCTCAATTGCCTCAAGCCAGAGTTGCCTGCATGATTGAAAGAGTATGTTTTTAGTTTGACCTACATGGGAAGTTTTCGGTGTTTATATTGTTTGTTTATTTGTGGTTTTATATAGCACAAACATGACTCATGGGCATTAAAGCGCTTCACAAGAGAACAGGTAGTCAAACATGGAAACAATTATCATATCACAACACTGAAGTCTGAAAACATAATGAAGAAGACAGCTTCTATCACAATGGATAGGACAAATCATTGAAAACATAGATTCCTTTATACAAAGTGTAGTGTCTTGTAAATAAAAGAACGCTGGAACTCTTTGGTTCTCACTGTACACTGTAGGCCTGTTACGTAAGCGTTGGAGAGATGTGTTGAAGGCAGGCTTAGAATGTTGAGTTCTCACTTACACACAGAGGAATAAAGAAATGTAAAATTACTCTCCATGTGTGGTGTGGTTAATGGCGAGTACCTGGGCTGGCAAGACGCTACAACTGGTGACAAGATAGGGGATACAAAGCCCATACACTGAAAGCGCTCTTCCAGAGGGTTGGTCGTGGTCCAGCAAACTGCTCATGTGTGCCATGTGTGTCGAAGTCAAAGTGCAGAATTGACGCTGGCACTGGTGGAGTCTCAGCCTGTGTAAATGGCTTGAAAATAAAGAAAGTGACATTGAAAGTCTACATGTCAGTGGCCAGGAACTGAATGAAATTGCTGTAAATAAAGGTACTGTGCCATCCTGTGTAAATGGCTTGAAGATAAAGAAAGTGACATAGAAAGTCTACATGTCAGTGGCCAGGAACTGAATGAAATGGCCGCAAATAAAAGGTACTGTGCCATTACGCAAACTAATTCAATATGCTATACGGACTAAGAATGCTAAAGGCGGATGCAACCAAGTTACGAAAGCAGCGTAGAGTAGTAGTTCAGTACAGATAAAACTGAAATTCATGTGCTATAAAACAGATATTAACCAGGTGTTTGTGAAGAAACATTTAAGCACAAAGCTGACCAAATATCATACCGTTATCTGCATTCATGGACTAGTAGTGTACCAGGTTTTTCTACTTACCGAAACGACAAATGACTGATCATGCAGTGACGTGCTGTGAAGAAGTCCCAGAAGGAAGGTTGGTGGTTGTGTTTGACAGCTGTGCGGCCACCACCAAAGCTGCTGCATATGGGCCCATAACAACTGGCTTGACTGCCATCAAATAAAGAGCTTTGATGGAGACCTAGGGTGGGATCTAAGCTCCAAAAGTTATTAAGGCTCGACCCTGAAGCCAGCACGTCACAGGGCACTAGAGAAGCTCTGCCTGATCAAGTTCCACACGAAGCCCCGGAGAGACCACTACTGTCTACAAATGTGTATGCGGCTGCTGCATTCTTAAAACCGCCATCTGCATTGGATACTGCTAAAAAACACAATGGGGCCGATTCACAGAACTAATCTGAGATAAAATCCTAAACTTACTACTTTTGGTATTCACAGAAGGCATTTAGTAGTAGTAAAGTTAGGACTCCTAACTTACTACTACTAAACTGAGACAAAATCCTAACTTTACGACTTTCGGTATTCACAAAGGCATTTAGTAGTAGTAAAGTTAGGAGTCCTAACTTTACTACTACTAAATGCCTTCTGTGAATACCAAAAGTAGTAAGTTTAGGATTTTATCTCAGATTAGTTCTGTGAATCGGCCCCAATATTGGCAATGGATGGTATGCATGCATAGAGACTTTTGAAGACTTCATAGATGTAATAGAGGAAAAAGATAATAAGAAGATCATAAACTATTGGAGGAACATGGCTGGTGAAGGAGTGAAAGAAGCCATAAAAAGGATACCACCAGAAGGTAAAGTGACATACGATCAAATCAAAACAGCCTGGAATATTAAGTTAAATCCAGTGCCAAATGTAGATTATGAAAGATACATGTTCAGTGAAGAAAGTCAGAGACCATGTGAAACCATCGATGAGTTTGTTGAGAGATTGGTTGTTCTGGTGAAGCACTGTGAATTTAATGAATTTAATGAGGAGAAAGCTACCTGCCTCAGAGTAATTTATGGATGTCCGTCAGATTCCTTTCGAGATTGAATGCGGAAGGAAACTCTGAGCTTAGAACAAGTCCTCAAGGCTGCTCGCGCTGAAGAGCGTGCTGATCGTCCAGCGACTGACATGTAGGCCGGAGGTGCCCAAAGTGCGTCAGTCATGAGCATGAAAAGTAAGCCAAGGTAGAAGGCTGAGGGACACAAGGCGATGTCTCCACAGAAAAAGAAAATATGTTACAGGTGTGGACTGTTATTTCCACACAAAGGTAAAAGTCCCACCATTGGACAGATATGCATCGGCTGTGGTAATGTGAACCATTTTGTGATGACGTGCAAGGCAAAGAGAAGTATCAATAATTGTCTTCGTTACCAAAACGTACGAAGCCAAAAACTGAAGTATATGCATGGGCTGCTTCGACACCCTTAAAGAGTCAAGGCTCCTCTGTAGCCATGATGAAACATAAGAAAACTGTGGTACAAGCACCTATTCATGTACTTCAAGCAGCAGCTTCAAG
Source organism: Calotriton arnoldi (assembly GCA_963921515.1). NCBI lineage: Eukaryota > Metazoa > Chordata > Amphibia > Caudata > Salamandridae > Calotriton > Calotriton arnoldi. Next base: position 1,504,957 of record CAWUFW010001499.1, read on the forward strand.
CGCCTGTTTGCTGAGTTTCAATACTGCTGCTAATATGGGACTGATATCAGTGAACTACAATATGAATGCTCATCATGTAATTGTGAGTCAGTTTCCTTCAATATTTCATGGGTTAGGAAAGTTCAAAACAATGAGAGTAAAGTTACATATAAATGAGGATGTTCATCTTTTGCTCAAAGACACAGACAAAGTGTGTTTCACTTGCAAGAAGTTGTTGAAAAGGAACTTAATTTGTTGCTTAAACATGACATAATTGAATGCTCCACTGGTCCAACACCATGGGTTTCTCCAATTGTAGTAGCACGCAAGAGAGACAGTGAAGAAGCTGTACGTATATGCGTTGACATGCATCAGGCCAGCAAGGCAATTCAGTGAGAGAGACATCCTGGCCTTCACATTGCTGATACAATAACGCAATTGATTAGTGCGAAGTTCTTCTCTCGACTTGACTTAAATAAAAGATATCACCAATTGGAACTTGAAGAAAAATCCTGGTACATTACAACCTTTTCTACACAAATTGTTCTGTTTCTTTATAGGCGATTGGGTTTTGTTGTATCCTCAGCTGCAGAACGTTTCCAAGACATCATGAGACGTATCATACAGCCTGTAGTAAATGCATTTAACTATAGTGATGACATATTGGTTTTCGGAGCCACACAGAAAGAGCATGACAAATCTCTCATGCAAGTATGTCAGTTGCTGAGTGATGCAGGCTTAACTCTGAATGCTGACAAATGTGAATTTCACAAGAACAGCTTGAAATTCTTTGGCCATGTCTTTTCTGATGGGGCATGAAACCTGATCCAGCTAAAGTGCAAGCGTTGTCTGCTGCACATTCCCCACAAGATATTTCAATGTTACAATCATTTCTTGGAATGGCCAGTTACTGTTCTAGATACATACAAGTCTTTGCTATGGTCAGTGCACCGTTATGAGAACTAATGAAGAACAATGTGTCTTTTCATTGGTCACGTGAATGTGAGAAGAGCTTTCAGAAAATCAAGCAAGCTATTGAGAGTGCCACTGAAATGGCCTAGTTTGTTCCCAAACTTTATACAGAGGTTGTAGTTGACGCTAGCCCTGCCGGGTCAGGTGCAATCCTTGCACAGCACAACAGACAGCTAAATGCTCGAAGACATATTGTGGCATATGCCAGTAAAAGCCTGTCACATACAAAACGTGCTTAGTCGCAACCTGAGAAAGAAAGTTTGGCAGTGGTTTGGGCTTGTGAATATTTCCATGTATTCTTGCACAGAAACTCTTTCACAGTAGTGACTGATCATCAAGCACTGTTGACAATATTTGGCAATCCCAAAGCCAAATTGCCTTCTTGAATTGAACGTTAGGGTTTGAAGTTACACAAATACAACTATACAATTCTTCATCGTCCAGGGTAAGATCAGAATCCTGCTGATTATTTTTCAAGTGTTCCATTACAGTGCCCTGGTACACCATTTAAGACAGCGGAGGCCTACATCAATTTAATTGTGAAATCGAGCACACCAGCTGACATGCCTTTAGAACAGATTGTCACTGCCATGAGCAAAAAGAGTGACATGTTAAAGTTAAAACACATTATTGCTCATCAACCTTGGAACCAGCACTATAGACCTCTCACTAATGACAGTGAGAACTTGAAGTTCAAAAATGTAAGAGATGGATGGACTTTCAGTGTCTCAAAAAGGTCTCATTCTGCAAGGTAAAAAAATTGTTATTCCAGAGAGTCTACGACAACGAGTGATCCATGTCACCCATGAGGTACATCGAGGAAAAGTTGCCAGTAAGAGAGCTGTCTGTGACCGAGTATGGTTTCCTTACCTCGACGAAAGGGTTGAAGAAGACTTAAAGACTTGTCATATATGCAACTGTCTTTCATCTCAAGTTATTCAGCACCCTTTGAACATGTCAGAATTGCCACATTGTACTTGGGATAGAATTGCTAGTGATTTCTTTGGTACACTTAACAAGGGACATCATCTTCCAGTAATTGTTGATGAATACTCCCGTTTTCCATTGGTAGAAGACCTTTCATCCACTACACATGTAAAGGTTATTCAAAAATCAGATGGCATCTTTGCGACATGGGGTGTACCTACAATCTTAAAATCTGACAACGGCCCACCTTTTAATAGTCGAGAATTCAAAGACTTTCTAAATCACATCAATAGAAAGCATCAAAAAAGAACTCCTCTTTGGCCCCAGGCCAATGGTCTGGGGGGAGAACGGTTCATGAGCACTCTAAAGACAGCTGTTCAGCATGCTGCATTGGAGAAGCTCGACCTCAAAGTTATTTTGAACACTACTCTTCGAGCTTACAATTCGACCCCTCACTCAGCGACAGGGGAAAACCCTGCAACTCTCATGGTTTGAAGAGCCCTGACGACCAAGTTGCCCAATGGACCAACCTCAGATCCAAGAATGAGGAAGACATTCATACCACGGACTTTGGTCACAAACAGTAGATGAAAGTATATGCTGACAGACGACATCATGTAAAAGATGTCACCTTTGAAAGAGGAGATTGAGTGCTTGTCAGACAACACAGGAAAAGAAAGTCTGATGCTCCTTTTGAGACTGAGGAATTTACCATCACTGACACCAAAGGACACATGGTGACTGCCCAGCGTCCTGGGAAGTCCTTTATGAGAGATTCATCTCATTTTTGCCATTTTGGCCCATCACTCACCAAACATCGATGTCAATGTAGAGACTAGGTCCAGACAGACTGTTGACTCTGTGTCTGCTGATGATTCACCTCACCTGTGCAGATCACTGACACTTCGATTGCCAGATCCCGGTTCCAGTGACCCGATGTGGAAGTGTGATACTGGTGCTACGACGTTTAATTGAAGAATCACAATTGCCTGTATGTCTATGTATTGTTTCATGCATTTATTCGTACATTTATTTTGAAAAGTTGTAACTTTTATTTAACAAAGCAGGAGCTGTAGTGTCTTGTAAATAAAAGAACGCTTAAAATCTTTTGGTTCCCGCTGTACACCGTAGGCCTGTGACGTAAGTGTTAGACAGATGAGTTGAAGGCAGGCTTAGAATGTTGACTTCTGACTGACATGAAGTGGAATAATGGCATATAAAATTACTCTCCATGTGTAGCATGGTTACTGGCAAGTACCTGGGCTACACAAAGTATCTCTGAAATAAGAGGATTTTGAGTTCCTTTTTGAAAGAGACATGATTCGATGAGGTGTGCAGACATGGTTGATGGGAGGTCCATATCCCTGTTGCGCTGCAAAAGGCCTGCTTCATATGGTGATTTTGCCTGTATATCAGAGGCTACAGAAGAAGAGATACTGCATTCCCCAAACCCCATTGGGCGGCAGACTTTCAGCTTTTCAGACAAAAAGGAGAGTTTAGATTTGTGCAGTGCTTTATTAGTGTTGTATACTGTCTTAAACTGAGCTCTTGCTTCAATGGACAGCCATTTTAGGGTGCAAAGGAAAGAAAGGATTAATATGGTCGAATTTATTGTGACTTGTGACAAAGCGGGTAGCTGCATGATGCCAAATACTTTTTAGGGAGAATGGAGAGGAATGAGTTCCCATTGTCCAGCCTGCAGAGGACCAGTGCCTGGACTATGGGCTTTGGATTGTGTTCTGGTATGAATGGGCGATGCCGCAAGTCTGAACTAGTGGCGGGCATTATTGGACATAACCGAGATTTGTTTCTGAACATTGCCATGGTTGTCAAGGATAAATTCAGGAGGTTTGTCATTCTCCACAATGTCAAGTTTACAGTTCAGTAGAGAGTAGAATTCCAACCATTCTTGAATGGGGTGGCTTGTTTTGTCAGAGAAATCAGTAAACTCACTGGGGCATATTCTCAAGGAGCTATCGCCAAGCCAACGGCACTTTATCGCAGCCAAATCCGCGATAAAGTTATCACCCCATTCCCAAGCTGGTGCTAACAGCCCATAACACCAGGTTACCTGCAATAGCAGGCGCAAAAAACATCGCCACAGAGGAGCCCGGCAACTAACGCTAATGATATGCAGAGTAGGCGTTCCCGTGCAAAAAGACGCGACAACACCACTCCACAACATTCTCAATGACCAGCCAGATCGGCGATAAGATCACAAAACATGCGCTAAGGCGCGTTAGCAGCAGGGAACTAACACCTGCTCCTACCTGGTGTAAAGTCGGACGACAACCGGCACCAGACAAGGGAGCACAGCCCAAAGCCACACATGAAGAACAACAGATGCCCTGGAGCAACCCATCATGCAGGCCTGAGCCCCAATAGGACAACAACACCCACCGCCACCACCCCCAGGACCCCACCCCCCATCCCCCTCCCCCCCCCCGGGCCCTACCCCGGGCACCCCACACACTGCCCCTATGGACAAAGATATTGCACATCAACTCCACGAAATCATGAACCAAACAAATCGCCTGAAGTCGCACAATCACAACACCCAACATACATGTGTGGCCAGAAAAATGGAAATCATACACCCATATCAAAATATCCAAACAATACGTTTATAACAGAACAAACCAAAAAACAAAATCTGAAGAGGCATGGCGGGTCGTCTCAGGACATTCTGTAAGTCACAGCCTGCAAAACAGAAATCTGGATCAGAAGGTGTGCCATGCGCCCATCAAAGTACAGAGAGAGAGAGCGAAAGAGAGGAAGAGAGAGGGAGAGAGAGGGAGAGAGAAAGAGAGTGGGAGAGAGGGAGAGAGAAAGAGAGAGGGAGAGAGAAAGAGAGAGGGAGAGAGAAAGAGAGAGGGAGAGAGGGAGAGAGAAAGAGAAAGGGAGAGATGGAGAGAGAAAGAGAGAGGGAGAGAGAAAGAGAGAGGGAGAGAGGGAGAGAGTGCTGACACTGCAGACCTAGGCCTCACTGCTCACCTGCTGCCACCGGTGTGTCTCCAACCACGTGTCGGTATTCACAGCAGTCCCCCAGGTCCTTCATCTGAAACAGTTTCCACAGACATGAATGGCAGAGTCCATACAGTTGCACACGCCATCATCGCTTGCCCGCCCCTGCGCACACAGGCTGCTGCACCCCAGCCCCTCCCGCCGCCCAGCGGTGATTGCCCGCCCCTGCGCAACCAGGCCTCACTGCTCACCTTCCGCCACCGGCGTGTCTCCAAGAGGGCCCACCACGTTCCGGAGGGATCTCCAAGCCCGGTGCCCGCGACCATGGCACCCTCCACATCATGCAGCCCCGCACCGCAGGCCACCAGGTCACACACCTGACTCTGGGTCTTGATTACGCAATGGCAGAGACCACATCAGTGCACACGGCATCATCGCAGGCTGCACACCCGCTCAGCGCTTGAGGTGCCACTAACTCTGTGAAGCGCGACGCAACGCCACGTGGTGGGAGGGCCGCACTGCCCGCTGGCCCAGGCCTACACTGCGGCCCAGCAGGGCTCACACTAATCCTTGCCAGTCCGGACCGCCAGGACGGCGCATCATCGCAGGCTGCACACCCGCTCAGCACTTTAGGTGCCCCTATCTCACTGCACCGCAAGACACCGTCCAGTGGCGGGGTGCCTGTGCCTGCCACAGTGTATCCGGTGCCACCAAGTCTGTGCCCCGCTAGCCCTGGACCCTGAATGATTGAGTCCCGTTGTGCGGACGCCATCATGTCACCCCCGGCACTGGGCACTGTAAGGTGGCAGGGCCCTAGGCCCTCATGCACACATGAGAACTACACGGAGACACCCAGTTAGAGAGAGTGGAAATGGCGTCCAGCACGTGCGCCAGGCCATTTTTATTGCCAGGGTCACATGTCCTGTGACGCCAGTGCTGGATGGGTGTGGTGTGGGTGTACACCAGCCGTGAGGGAGTGGCTGTGGCATGCTGACAACTAGACCTGTGAGCTTCAAATCCCCACAGTGAAGACCTAGGACATGTAGCGCTGTCCCCCCCCCCTGTGTGTGTAATCGAAGTGGGCTGTCCTGGCGTATGCCAGTCCAGCGTAAGGGTGTGAACAATGACCCCGGGGCTCTGGGCGTGGGTCCGTCCTGGGCTGGACAAGGAAGTGACTAATTGATGTTTCTCCGTTGTAGTGTCGGCGCCACCCGGACCGGAATCAGCAATCTGTCACCCTGTGACAGTAGTCCCACAACATGGGCAACATGGATGTAAGGGGAATCACTGACCCTACATTCATCCATACTTCCACACTTGAAAGATCATAGACATGACACATCTGTGTGGATATGAATGTTTATTACACATTCAAGGGAGTGTTGCAGCTGGAGCAGTACAGGCCATGCCAACCCCACTTCACATTGTCGGCCCGTGGAGGGCCAGCCAGAGTCCTTCAGGGAATGACAGGTACATCAGGAGAGGAGGACTGTGTCATTGGTCACCAAACAGAATATGGCAGTCCATGTCGAGGTCAGAGGTGAGTGTCGCAGAGTGCATCGGGGGACAGTGGAAGGTGATGATGCAGAGGGCAGAACCAAGCAGAAACAGGCCACATGGCGGAGATGAATGCTACTGCGTCCTCCTGACCATGAGGGTGGGTTCATCCGCATCTTCGTCCTCTGCTGTTGCATGTGCCTCACATGTGGGTGGTGGTGTACTGTCCCCAGCACTGTGTGGCACAGACACATCAGGGGCCGGAGATGTGGATGGGGTGGTGGTAGCAGCATGCATCAGCACCAGGCCTTGTGGCAGCAATGCCATGAGGAAGGGCTTCAGGGCATTGAGGGACCCAGCTACCTCTTGCTGGTGTGCAGCCGTGGCAGCCGCACTTTCCGCCTGCGTCCGCTCCATGTTCTCCATGATCCTCCGCATGTGTCCCAACTCCCGGGCGAGATCGCTGGAGGAACTCTGGCTAGACAGTCGTTCTTGTCGCAGAGTCAGGACTCTGGCGATGTCAGCCATGGTCCATTGGAGAGCATGGAGCGGACTGTGGGCATCCGTTAGGGACTGTGAGTGGTCCCTGATGGGACTCAGACACCCACGTATGGCATCTAGTTTGGCTGCCATGCGGTCGAACCCCACCTGCACCTGCTCAGCCAGATTCTCCTGGCACCCCAACACATGGCGTTGGAAGGCCATGTGTTCGTCGGGGGGTTCCTGGGAGGCAGCCGTGGTGGTGGGTGCTGCCTGCTGTGCGTACTGTGCAGGGGGGGGCTCCTCGTGGTAGCTGGGTTGCCCTGATCCTGGAAGTGGGCTGCGGAGGCTCTCCACGAGCTGTTCGAGGCGTCTGAGTCGAAGGTGTGGTGGTCCTCTTCGGTCATCAGAGAAGAGAGGTTCGAACTGCTCTGCAGGAGGTGTTGGATTTCCCCTGCAATGTGAAGGGGAGATGCAGTTTGACATCGTGTACACATGTATGTTGACGCATTGTACATGTCTGCATTCAGACTGCATGACAGTGTACATTGTGACTGTTTGGGGGGGCTGCCTATTTGATGCGAGACAGTGGACATTCCGACTACATCACGGATGTGAGTTTGTACTTGTACATTGTCTACTCACATTTCCCTGCAGTGCCATATGTGATTGGCCAGTTTCTACGCACATGCAGCACCTGTTGTGTCCTCTGTTCTGTTGTGGACGTGTTGCGGTTTGTACCACCTCGTTGTCAATGTTGATGTGCTCTGCATGTTATGTGTGTGCCGCATTTTGGGGGAGTCGCCCCTGCAGCTCTGATTTAGCTGCCCTCCTCCCTTCCATGCGGTGTGCCTCTGGGTTCTGTGCTTCTGCAGTGCTGAGATGTTGCATACCTGTGTGCATTCAATCAGGGAATTGTAATCAATCAGGGAATTGTAAGCGCGCTACTCACCCGTGAGGGTCTCAAGGCGCTGAGGGGGGGGTCCGCAGATCTGTTTAGCCGAAGAGCCAGGTCTTGAGGGTCTTCCTGAAGGTGTTCAGGGAGGGGGCGCTTATTATGTCTGCCGGTAGCTCGTTCCAGGTCTTGGCTGCAATGTGAGAGAAGGATCTTCCGCCTGCTCTGGCTCTGTGGATGCGCGGGGTTTCGGCCAGTGCGAGGTTGGAAGATCGGAGGTTTCTTTTGGGTACGTGGAAGTTGATTCTGTCGTTGAGGTATTTGGGTCCGTTGTTGTGTAGGCATTTGTAGGCGTGAGTGAGGATTTTGAAAGTGACTCTTTTCTCCACGGGAGCCAGTGGAGACTTCGTAGGTGTTGGCTGATGTGTTCGTGTCGGGGGATGCCGAGGACGAGTCTGCGGCGGTGTTCTGTACTGTCTGGAGTTTGCGGAGTAGGGACTTGTTGATGCCGGCGTAGAGTGCGTTTCCATAGTCCAGTCTGCTGGTGATGAGTGCGTGGGTGACTGTCTTCCTTGACTCAGGGGGGAACCACTTGAAGGTCTTGCTGAGGATGCGGAGGGTGTTGAAGCAGCTGGAGGTGACGGCGTTGACCTGTTGGTTCATGGAGAGTGATGAGTCGAGTATGATGCCAAGGTTCTTGGCGTGGTCTGAGGGGGTAGGTGGGCTTCCGAGGGCGGTCGGCCACCAGGTGCTGTCCCATGCAGAAGGGGTGGTACCGAGGACGAGGACTTCTGTCTTCTCGGTGTTGAGTTTCAGGCAGCTGTTGGTCATCCAGACTGCGACGTCTTGCATTCCTTTCTGGAAGTTGAGTTTGGCAGTGGTGGGGTCTTTGGTGAGGGAGAGGATGAGCTGGGTGTCGTCGGCGTAGGATACGATGTTGAGGCCGTGTTGTCGGATGATGGCTGCGAGGGGGCCATGTAAATGTTGAAGAGGGTGGGGCTCAGTGATGAACCCTGTGGGACCCCGCAGGTGATTTTCGTGGGGTCGGAGAGGAAGGGTGGGAGTCTGATCCTTTGGCTTCTTCCGGTGAGGAATGATCGGATCCAGTCCAGGGCTGTTCCTTGTATGCCTGCGTCGTGTAGTCTGACGACTAGTGTGCGATGGGATGCATTGGTCTCTTGGTGGGAGTTGTGGGTCTGTGGCATGGTTTGTCCGCAGATGTGCTATGCTTAATTGTGCATGTGTGCCATTGTGCCCATCTCCCCCCGTCCCCCCAGTCCCTGGTGGTTACTCACCCTGTTGCTGTTGTGTCCTGCCATGTTGAGCAGTGTCCGGTCCCCCGACTCCTGCCACCGTCTCCCCACTGATGACTCTGGACACCATTTCCTCCATCTCGTCCAGCTCCTCCTGTTGTGCAGGACTCCCACCTCCAGTCTGCATTGCTGCCTTCCGGTTGTTTGCGAGTTTCAGCTTGGTTTTGCGCTTGACATCATTCCAGCGCCTCTTGACCTCGTCCATTGTCCTCTTCAGCACTCCGACCGCATTCACCTTGTCCACGATGGTCTGCCATATTCCATTTTTAGTTGCCAGTGACACAGTGGAGGTGACGAACAGTGATTGATGGTGTTCTATCACCTCCGTTATCAGGATCCTGTTTTCCTGCGGACTGAACTTCGTCTTCCTCTTCTTTTTGTCCTTGCCCTTCCCTGACCCCGAGGTCCCAGGCTGGTCGTCCGTGGGGCTTGTGGGGTTCTGGTTGTCCTCTGTACTTGCTCCGGCTGCCTCCATTGTGCTTCGCTGTTGTTTGGCTTTTGTCGGTATGTTTTTTTCTACTTTTATGGTGCATTTTCCCGCATGACGCGTGGGAATTGCAGGCCTGTGGCTGGTTTTCGTAGATTTTTGTATCGCGATTGGCGTCATCGCTACTATTTTCACGTTGGGGTTTCGCGTTTTTGCGGCATCACGTTGTTTCTAACGCGTTCATTTGACGCGTTGTCCTGTGACTATCGCATGGTACTGCCGTGTTGTGAATACCACGTTAACACAGAGTTGTTTTCCCGCGATGGACTGCGATGTGTAGGGTTGCGTTAAGCTACACTTGCGGTAGTTATCAATCAATCAATCAATACATTTATAGAGCGCACTACATACCCGCGAGGGTCTCAAGGCGCTAGGGGGGATGGGTGCTGCTATTGCTCGAAAAGCCAGGTCTTGAGAAGTCTCCTGAAGGCCAGTAGGTCCTGAGTCTGTCGCAGGTGGATGGGGAGGGTGTTCCAGGTCTTGGCGGCGAGGTGGGAGAACGATCTGCCCCCGGTGGTTGTTCTTCGGATGCGGGGGATGGCGGCGAGGGCGAGGTTGGCAGAGCGGAGCTGGCGGTTCGGGGTGTAGAAGGTGAGACGTCTGTTGAGGTATGTTGGTCCGGTGTTGTGGAGTGCCTTGTGAGCGTGGGTGAGGAGCTTGAAGGTGATCCTCTTGTTGACGGGGAGCCAGTGCAGGTCTCTCAGGTGGGGTGTGATGTGGCTGTGGTGGGGTGTGTCGAGGATGAGGTGAGCAGAGGCGTTCTGTATCCGTTGTAGTCGTTTCAGGAGTTTGGTCGATGCTCCTGCGTAGAGGGCGTTGCCGTAGTCCAGTCTGCTGCTGACGAGGGCCTGGGTGACCGTCCTTCTGGTCTCGGTGGGGATCCATCTGTAGATCTTGCGGAGCATGCGGAGGGTGTTGAAGCAGGAGGATGAGACAGCGTTGACCTGCTTGGACATGGAGAGCGATGCGTCGAGGATGAACCCCAGGTTGCGTGCGTGGTCGGTGGGTGTTGGTGCAGTTCCTAGTGTTGTCGGCCACCAGGAGTCGTCCCAGGCGGAGGGGGTGGAGCCGAGGATGAGGACCTCCGTCTTGTCCGAGTTCAGTTTCTGTCGGCTGTTTTTCATCCATTCGGCAACGGTTTTCATTCCTTCGTGGAGGTTGGTTCTGGCGGTGGAGGGGTCCTTGGTGAGGGAGAGGATCAGCTGGGTGTCGTCGGCATAGGAGATGATGTTATCACACGTTCTTGAGAACATGTCCCACTGTTTTGTAGGTTTGAGTTTAAATTGTGGTTTGCCATCCATTTTTGGACTCTGTCCAAGGTGTTGGTGAGTAGGATAATATTATTTGGGAATGAAATCTTCAGATTTATATGGGCCTCTCCTGCATATTGGTGATACAGAATTCTTGAGATTCTTAGCTTGTCCCCATTAGGTTTGAGAAACAGATTAAACAAAGTTGTTGGTTGGATTGAGCCCTGTGGAACACCTTGTTCTATGTTGGTTTTGCTAGAAATAGAACTCCTTGCTTTCACTATTTGTGATCAGTTTGACAAATAGTAAATGAACCTGTACAAATTTTCAAGTTTACATCATAGATGTCCATCCATTCCCTCAAGATGTTAATCAGTACAAGGTGGTTAACAGTATCAAAGGCAGCCACAAAGTCTAAAAGAACAATAAGGCATGAATTACCTGTGTTAGGGTGGTGGAGGGTGTTGTCAATAAGTGGAAGAACAATTTGAAGAAGGGTGGTTTCTGTGCTATCGCCCTTTATGAATCCAGAGTGAAAGGTATAGAGTTTATTTTTCTGGATACAGAGAAATACTTGTGAGGAAACACAGCTTTCTTACACCTTTCCTGAGAATGGAAGTGTTGAGACAGTTTTGAAGTTGTTCAGTTCTCCTATGTTGGCTGGGGGTTGTTTTAAGGGGATAGACCCTTGGACAATCTTCAAACTGTCAGTGAAAACATCTTTCTTAAGTGAGGAATTCACCAGAGATGTCCAGTAGGATACCTGTGGTTTGTCCATTTCCTTACTAACTGAACCACGCATTGGGTGTGAAAGGTGATTAGATGGTTTAACCTTGATTATAGTATCAAGTAACTCTGACTCAGAAACGTTATCAAAATGTGACCTGGTCCATTGGGCTTTGCGGATCAACTTGCAATCAGTCAGATTGTCAGATCTTGGAGGAAGAAATTGTTCAATAGACTTCACTTTCTCTCAGGAGACGTTTGTGAATCCTCACATTTGTATTATAGCACAGGGGCCATGCTAATGGAAGAATGGTTGTTTGCTTGTATAATAATATCAAATACAAGTTTTGGTTGATTTTAGCAGTATTTAGCACAGATTTAATGTGGGAGGTTTGTGCTATAAATATATTCAATTTGTAGTTTCTTCCAGCATCCCTAAGTCTAGTAAGATTATACTGAGGCCATGCTTGTCTCCATAGTGTCTCGAGATATTTGTTTTGTTTTCTTTCAGCACATATATCCTTAGAGAACCAGGAACAAGATGGCTTTGGACGTTTCCTCCTGCTTTTCAACACAGCATGTTCTTTGAGCAGGATTTATATGCACTTATTGTATTCCACTTTCAAAAACTTTAATATCATGCTGGGTAGAAGGAATTAGAAGGTTACCACAAGCCTTGTTGGCAAGAGCACCACTGCCAGAGATTTAGTGTGGTGGAACCAAAATTTCACTTTTAAACTGACCTGAAATGTAATGGGCATGAGTGATAGAGGGAAAGGAATTTAAAAGTGGTCAGACCAATATACTGGAATAGACTCATCAGTGGTCAATAGCGAATCCTTTGAGATAATCAGGTCCAGAATGCAGCCTTTGTAGTCGGTGGCTTTTTGGCAGCATTGGAAGAGGTTGTTGTCACAAGGAAAGAAGAAAACTGTTTCTCAGGTTTGTAGTTATCTTCACCCTGGTGTAGATTAAAATCCACTAAAAAGATGATTGTCTTGGAGATGAGCAATTGCAACAACATAAATTCCACACATTCTTTGACTAATGTGCTATTTTCACCTAGAGGATGGTATATGACATTAATTTTGATGTAAGAGATTTTATGGCCAGAGAAAAACATTGGAAGAAGTGGAAGCAATCAGTATGAAGAAACCTGCAACTTCGCTAGTGTTTTTGTGAATGACTGCTACTCCACCACCATGTATGTCTGCATGGTTACATTGGAGAATGGAGTAATGTGAGGGGGTAAGAAAGTCAAGTATATTGTTTGAGCTGTCATTGAGTCATATTCTGTCAAGATGTTTAGGATGAAATTTGTAACAGTGTCTGAGAGCTGCAAGCAGTGCTTAATTGTGGAATGGCAATTATGTAGTATGCACCTTAGGGACGAGTAAGTGGGTTTGGACTTGTGACTTCTTTGGCGTTTGATGTGTACCTGAGAGAAAGTGGAAAGATACTTATTTCTGGGTGGTATGTGTGGGGGCAGTTGTCTGTTGTTTCTGATGGTAGGGATATGGAAATTGTCTTCAGCTTGGCTACAAAAAGGTCTGACTCCTGATTGGAAGGTAAAGAGGAGTTTATTTCCCTGGATATAGAGCAATAGTTATGAGGCAACATGGGTTTCTAACAATTGAAGTGTTCAGGCTTGACAGAAGTCGTTCAGGTCACCTGAATTGGCTGTGGATTAAGACAGGGCAGTAGCACAGAAACCACCCTTCTTCAAATTGTTTGTAGCTGAGCAGATTTGATGACTATACTTAGATCGTCGTAACTTTCAATCAGTTTTCTAAGAACAACACCTTCCTGTGGTGCTTTGTTCTGTACGGTCTTGGTTACCGCTTGAACCAAGGTAGAATTTCACCCCAGGTATTCTTCTTCAGGGCATGACAGATAGGATGTGGATTATGGGGTGAACAGCATTTGAGTGTGTAAATAGAATGTGAAAGTTATGAGACTGCTTGTGATAATACTTTGATTTGATTAGAAGCAAAGTTCAAGGGATGATAGAGATAAAGAAAGTGAGACAGGGGCTATGGGAGGAGGTTTGGAATGTCTATCCAGATTTGGAGAGATGTCTAGTGGTCTAGTCCCAGGAGTTGGTTGCAGAAAATTTGAAGTTTGAGGAGACAGGCTAGTGTTTGAGTCACAGAGGGAGACAGACATTGTATATGGTGTGTATTATGTGAGTAGAGGAAGATGGAAGAGACTGGGGTTGCTGGCTGGTGTAAGATTGGCTCCAAGACTTGAGCGAAGGAAAGAGTGATCAGTGGGTAGCAGGCATGTAAGTGTGTTATGTCTGGGTGGAAATGGAATGGAGCCCTGGTGGGTTATTAGTGATGGGTAGGTTGAGAGTGAATAAGAGCAGTAGGGGATGGGATGCAGATTAGGTCATCTGAAGGAGTGCTTATAGGGAGTTCGAGAATGTGGAATTTGAAGATAATGAGAAGCAGTAAAGGGAGTAATTTTAAGGTGAGAAGAGGATAAGGCAAGCAAGGGTGTTATGGTTTGACCAAGGAGACTGCGATTGAAATGGTGGGGTAACAAGGGGCAGTTTAGAGTGGGTTATTCAGGAGTGTCCCCGAGTGAAAGGAGGAAGGGCCAGTCATAAGGGGGAGTGGGAGAGAATGTTTGTATGGAAATACAGAGGAGGTTGAAAGTAAGCAGTGATATTAACTGGATTAGTAGGAGAATTGTCGATTGGGTAGAAAGGAGAAATGACCATTGGAGAGGTTGAGAGCCCTTTAAGAAATCATTAGGATTATAGGGGATTGTAATAGAAAAGTCAGAGAGAGACCATGTGTGAGGAGCAGTATTAGGGTAGAGAGATGGTAAATGGTGATAAAGCAGTGCTAGAATTTCATTGTTCAATTTAATTATAATATTTATGTTGTTTGAAGTGGAGATAAAGAGAATGCCATTGAAGTTTGTAGAGGGTTAGACCTTCAGCTTTCTTCTATTAGACATTTACATATTATCTAGGCTCCTTTGCAGAGAGTTTAACCAATGGTCTGCTTTGTGAGTGAAAAGTAGAAGATCGGTTTACAAGGTTCTCTTTTGATCATAGTGATATTGGTCAGCAATCAGTGTTCTTCTTTTTTTAAATGGCTTTGAAGATGGCAATTTTTTAAAGCCACAGTTCTATTTGGCAAACATGGTTTTATTCCAAGTACATTTTCCTTCTCTGGCAGCCGCTTGCTGTCCATCATGTCAAGGTCTCTCTCACAACCCTTCACAATACCATCCAGCACCATCAAGTGAAGCTGGTGTCTGACTAGATAACCCATAAGCAGCTCCAAGTATCATAGACTTAAGGGCTGAAGTCACTTTTTTGCCCTTTTACGAAACTGCAGAAAGTCTACATATGTCACCTGGGGGTGCGGGGAGTCTGCAACATCCATTTACTCATCACCTTGACAGATTACCGCCGACAAACTCTTGTAATTTCTTCTGGCACCTAATGTGAGGCTAAGTGGTGTTGATGTAACACCAAGTGTATGATCATAAGAGGACCTGAGGGTGAGGGATGGGAGGCATGAGGGCCAAATGGAGCCTTTTTATTTTTGTGCCCTGATCAGAACTGAAGCAGTGGTCACAGAGACAACTTTCCCAATGCAAATTAGTCGCCTTACCATCTCGGGGGTTGGAAACTGCTCAGTGGTCTGCAGGCGCAATTAGGGTCACAAACCATTGATGCACCACATAAGGGCTTTGTACATGATGCCCCTATTCCATAAAAGTCCTCTTCCTTTGCTTTTCTTTAGCAGATACATAGTTGTTCTTTCTTCTTTTGGTTATGAATAGAACCCTATTGCTCTAGATGCCTTCCAAACACAAAGATTAAACAGACTACCAAAATCAAGCTATTTTATTAATTATGTTAATAGTTTTAAATAAAAGCAGACAAAACATACATTTACACTGGATTAAAAACATGACAAATAAATTACTAATGTCATATAAACCTATACAAACTCCAAAATTTTATGCATTTAAAATGATTTAAAAACATTTATAAATGCTAAAATATTGTCTTTATTCCCCAGATATGTAGATCAAACTCATGGCATCTGACGCTACTTTGCATCCAGAATGTAAGTACATTTTATACGATTAAAGATTTGGCATATGTTCTAAAGCAGCCAGGTTAAAATAACATGGTTATATCTTGAATACCTTCACCACACAATCCACTTTCTTGCAATTTTCTTGGGGGTCATCCTCCAATGATCCAAATCTTCTTCAAAAGGATTACCTCCTGTATGTAATTTAGAAAAAAATCAAATTTCTAGGGTGTTTAACTTTTCGCGATATTCCTGAAATTTGACCTGTGATACAGGATATATTGCATCCACAAACAGGATTTTGAGTGACAATATGCCAAATCAACTCTAATAGTGCAAGTGTTTGCTTTAGTTTTCAGAGACTCTTTAAGTGTACACATTGTTGCCATTCCGGAAACTGTTTCTACAGATATGCCTAAGTTTTACTGCTTTTTCCAACCTAGCTTTGAGAGTCTGTTCTTGCAAAATAGAAAAGATATAAGAAGCAACAGATCCTTGTAGAGCATGGGGCAATCGATACCATACTATTAATGTTGAATTAGCTTTTGGCAAGTTCCTAACTACGCCAAACGCCAGCCTGATAAACTCTATTGGTATGCTTTCCCAATGGCGGCCGGTACTTACAGCAGGGGGGGGCAGACAGGACACAAAAGCACACATAAACACTGACACACACATGCATTCACGCACACACGCACACACATACACATATCTATTCACACCACTGATTCTCATATATTCATGCACGCGCACAACAAACTTTAAAAAACACTACGCACATACCTGCGCAGCTCTACCTCAGAGGTCCTAGGAGGGTTGGGACTGCTGCCTTCCCTCATTGGCTGATGTTAGGCCAGCCAATGAGGGGAGGCAGCAGTCCTTACTTGTCACAGAGTGGGATGGGGTCAGTGAGGCTGCTGACCGCACCCCACCCTGTGAGGAGGTGTCACTGATTGACACTCGGTCCTTGGCACTTCAGTGCTTAGAACTGAAGCGCCCAGGTCCGAGGCAAGCACTGATGGTCCCCCTCATCACAAGGGGGAGGGCCTTGAGGTGCTTTGTGAGGCTGAAGATGTCACGCCCACAGGAGCTGTGACATCTCCAGCCCCGCAAAGTTCAGCTCAGGCAGCCAGGAGCCTACATTTTTGTGCATGTCTAGCTCCTGGCTGCCTGACCTGAAATAAAGAGTGTCTGTCAGGCTGACCTTTGCTCAGCCTGACAGACGCTTTTCTTTTTTGGCAAAAGGTGAGGGGGCATGGCCCCTTCGCCCATTAGGACAAGCTGCTGCTGTGCTTTCCCATATAACAGTAGGTCCCACCTGATTAATATCCCCCCATTTTCTTTTTTTGTATTACATTTCTTTATTAACCAATCAAACATTACAACTGCAGGTATACCTATTGTTCCAGTCTGCATTAAAAAAAGTCATTAAATTTAAGCGAAATAAAATAGTCGGAAAGGAGGAAAGAACATAGGAGGTCAATCCCCGTTGCAGACCTAAGGTAACCCATTTTCACCACTAACAATGGGTACTGCGTAATGTAATATATTATATTATAAACCCTGCCAATGCAAAAGTCCAAAAATTTCAAGCAATGGTAAAAGATGGAGATAAACTAATTCCTAGGAACTGGTGGGGTTGGGTATAATCCCATAGTACCATGCATTCCATACCCCAACTTTCCAAATAAATAAAGATACAAGGGGAAAATAAAAAGGAGAATGGGGTTGGAAGGTGTATGTATGTATTTATGTATTTAAGCTTATATAGCGCTCAGCTACCCCCAACGGGGGTGTCCCGGCGCTTGCAGATACAGTGGGGGGGTGAAGGCAAGTTAAAATTGTCGGGTCCTAGTTTGCTAAAGGAGACTGAAAAGCCAAGTCTTCAAATCCTTCCGGAAGATAGGTTCCGACTTGGCTTTCCTAATATGATCAGGCATGGAATTCCACAGGGTCGCAGTTTTGACGGAAAAGGACCGTCCTCCTATTCTAGACTTAGAGAAACGGGGGATGACAAGGCACTCACGATGATTAGATCTTAGGGTCCTGGACTGATGGTATTTGCGAACTCTCTTCTTTAGATATTGCGGGCCAATATCATTAAGTGCTCTGTATGCAAGAGTAAGTGCCTTAAATTCAGTTCTTCTCTTAACAGGCAGCCAATGGAGACTACGCAAATGAGGGGATATATGATGTCTTAGTGGGATGTTCCTAATAAGCCTGGCTGCTGCATTCTGCACAGTTTGCAGTTTCCTAAGCAGGTATGCTGGCAGCCCGATGTACAGACTATTTGCATAGTCAAGCTGTGATGTAATCACCGCATGGACTATTGTTTTCCTACAGTCCATCGGTAGGAAGTAGAGGAATCTCCGAAGGGCCTTCATTTTCCAAAAGCAGGACGAGGAAACATGAGCTATCTGAGTCTTACATGACAGGGAAGTATCTAGTTTGAACCCCAAATTCCTTGCAGACGAGACTGGAAGAGGAGGGGGGTTAAGTTCTGCGGGCCACCAGAAATCTGATAATGGAGGTGAGGGCTGGTTGAAAAATAGCACTTCCGTTTTTTCTGTGTTCAGCTTTAGGCAGTTAGCTGTCATCCAAGCTGAGATGTCCATGAGACACTGCCTAAAGTTTGAAAAACCGGCCTCAGAGCAGTCTTGGAAGGAAAACACAAGCTGCGTGTCATCAGCATATGAAATAACATCTACCCCGCGTTGCTTTACCAGAGGGGCCAGGGGAGCGAGGTAAACATTAAAAAGGGTCAGGCTAAGGGCTGAACCCTGAGGCACTCCACAGATCACAGGGCGAGAATTCGAAGTGTAAGGATGCAACCGAATTCTCTGGGAGCGGCCTTCTAGGAAGGAACAAAACCAAGCTAAAGTAGTCCCTGTCACTCCCAACTGTTGAAGCCTATCTAAGAGGATCTTATGAGACACTGTGTCAAATGCTGCTGACAAATCCAGCAGCACCAGCATTGCACAGTTCCCATTATCCATTGTCTCCCGGACAGATTCTGTTACTTCGAGTAGTGCTGTCTCCGTGCTGTAACCTGCTCTAAATCCCGACTGGGTGTCGTGAAGCAGTTTATTTGATTCAAGAAATGTGGACAGTTGTTTTTGCACTTCTTTTCGAGAATCTTAGCAGGTACTGGCAAAAGGAGAGATGGGTCTAAAGTTTTTCAATATTGTAGGGTCTGCATTCTCCTTTTGAGGATAGGTTGAACAATAGCGATTTTCCAGCTAGATGGATAAATGCCAGTTTCCAATGAGGTGTTCCAGAGCTGGTTTAGCGCAGGGTTGAGCAGTGGAGCTAATATTTTAAAAAACCTGGCCGGGCAAGGGTCAAGTGGAGACCCGGATTTGGTTTTTTCCAACTGCTTGAGGGAAGTAGCCAAATCTAAAGGGCTAAATTCAGACCAAATATTTGTCGGGAGGGGGCAAGGCAGAGATGTATTGAACGGATCTGTCTCAGGAAAGGCTGCATAGATGTCATGGATCTTTTCCTGGAAAAAGACCGAGAGATCCTCACAGAGTGTGGCAGAGGGAACTATATTGCTTTTCATTGCCTCTGGTTTAAGGAAACCCTGAACAATTAAAAAAATTTCCTTAGTGGAGTTATCAGCTGATTTTATTTGATTGGCAATATGATCCTTGATAATATTGCGTTTTAATTTGTGAAACTGTTTTATTGCCTTTCTGTATATGATTTTTGCTTCAGGGTCGTAAGCAAAACGCCAGGCTCGCTCAAGTTTCTTACAGCGGCTTTTCCCTGCTCGAAGTTCTGGTGTAAACCAGGGGGCAGAAGATGTGTTCCTGGCCTGTTTCGTTGTTTTCATGGGAGTTATTTGGTCAAGAGCCGACGTGACCCAGTGATTAAAGGTTACAGTATCACAGTTCGGGTCTCCGGTGAATGACAGAGGAGTGTTTTCTAAAACAGGTCCTAGTACTTCAGGAGTAACTTTCCTCCAATTTCTTCTATCTTCATATTCAGATTTTATAACATTGTGGTTTGTACCGATAGTTAGAGAGAAAGGAATAAGATTGTGGTCAGACCACAAGAGGGGGATAGGATCTTCAGTTGTTAAGGTGGAGATATTCGTGAAAATAAGATCCAAGATGTGGCCAGCCCTATGTGTGGGTTTGTGGACCAGTTGTTTAAGATTCAATCCTGTCAGTGTCTCCACTAATTGGATGGTCGTGGGACATAAGGCATTGTCCATATGGACATTAAAGGTGCTCCTGTAAGCAAGAATCCAGGAGAACGCCAGACCTCTGGGTGCTATGTAAGGATAGGCAATGGCCAAAGGTCTAGCTATATGAAATGCTGTTCAGCTTTCTCAGGTTGTTTGTGCCTTGAAGGAATATCCCCAGAGCTCCTGGAATACCAGCAGCTTATTATTGTCCCTGAATATAACTTTTTTAAATTCCGCCTTTTCATGCATGTTTTCTAGCCAGGTCTAAAATGTAGGAGTTGCAGTCATCGTAGCGACACCTAATGTAGTAGCTATCCATCTGTTTACATGGGATGTAAGAGTAGGTAAGTCCGATGTGTCATACAGCAGTACCATATGGACAGTCAATGCTGTTGGTGTGCGGAGTTCAGTCTTCAAACAGTCCCATATTTGGTGCCAGTACACGTCAAGGACCGTTGCACTCCCACAAGATGTGCACTATGTTACAGCCTGGCTCCCATCACGTTCAGCATCGGGAGTCGTTGCTAAGCTTCTCTTTGTACAATTTTAGTCCCTTATTTTAGCCAATAATGTTTCTCCCTCTCCCTCATGAAATTGGGTACCCAGTCTTGTTGTGCACCATATAACCCGGATATAGTTTCACCCTAGTCCTTCTACGTGTAAATGTAAATATAAAATATGTAAATCGGTATTTGTAAAGCGCGAACTACTCCCCCTTACGGGTACATGTATCGTGTTTGGAGGGATCTGTCTAGGGTAGGAGACGTACATCCCATTTGTCCATGTGTCAGTTTGATGATATCTCCATCTCTGGGAGTGGGATAGGCCATATTTCCGTAGTATGTCTGCAAAGGCTTTTGGGGAGCCAACCATCAGAACATCGTCAATGTATTGTATACTGCAAGCTTTTTAGAGGAACCGATTGATCTCTTCCCCGCCAGCCATTATACCCACTTTGGGTCATAAAGGCACTTTGGAGTGGACATATTCTAGCACCTTTATCAACTTGTGTGCTCGTTTCCATGCATATTAGGAGGTAGCGAGGATAGGGTTCGTAAGGGGTGTCATTTGGGGTATTACGTGTAGTAGACAACGAGATCGTCCCACATATTATTAATGTGCAGTTCGATAATGATCCAGTAAGACAAAGATCAGTGATTTTTCATCACGTACAATGAACGGCAGTGGCTGCTCCTCTGCTAAGGCAGAGGAGGGTCACCCCACTGTCTACGCAGCCAGCAGGGGGTGGAGCAAATATGTGCACTAAGTGCGCATGATGGTTTGGCCACCCAACAGTCATGCGCACGTAGCATGTTCCCCACCAGGCTGTAATGCACAGCCTGGTGAGGAACATGCACAGGCTCCCATTGCTTGTCTGAGCGCCGAACCACGGCACTCAGACCAATCACAATGATGCATTGCAGCATTGTGATTGGCTATCGGTAGCCTGTTTGTGCTTTCTGTTCCGGCCAGACCAAGCAGACGACGACGATGGAGGAGAGTTGACGGCTTTGTAAGGTAAGTGCTATTTATTTTTTAAACCACTTCTGCCCCCCACCCCACCACCCTCGTTTATTACCAGCCATGAATGATGAGTGGGCCAGCAGTTGCACCAACCAATAGATTGCTATATGAGGTAGGTGGAGTCCCCCTTTCTCTTTTGGTGACTAAAGCTTAGAGCACTTACTTCTTGGTCTATCTCCACCCTAAATGATTCTGATGATATCCTGCTCTATAATATCCTTGAAGAGAGTTTGTTTAAATGGGGAGCGGTAGCATGCCAAATACATAGTTGAATTTGGGTATTGTGGTCATCTGAATGATTTGGACCCTCCCCCAGAAAGATAGATTTAGGTGAGTCCATTTCTGAACGTCTTGTCTCCTTGTTGTAACGCTGTGTGATATGTTATCCTCTACCATGCCATGCAGTCCTTGATTTATGTAGATCCAATGGTATTTTAATTTTCTGTGGAACCATTTGAATGGTCTGTGACCCAGGAATGCTTTCGTGATGGCAATTGTGAGGGGCAAAGCCTCAATTTGGACCAGTTACCTTTATTGCCCATACAACAGGAGAAATAATCTAATTGGCTCATTAGGGCAGTTATGGATTCAGAAGGTCTGGATAGGGCTAGTAAAATGTGATCCGCATAGTACAATGCTTTATGCTCACCTGCAGTCATATTAATCCCCCGAACATGTTTGTTAGTGTGAAAGGCAATCGCCAGGGGTTCTAGGGCTATCAAGAATAACAATAGGGAAAGGGGGCATCCCTTATGCGTCCCTCTATATATTTGGAAATAAGGTGAATTGTGGCCAACACAGCTTACTGATGCGGTGGGTGCATGATACATGCCTGTAGTGAGTATGAGGAAGTTTTGTCCATGCCCATCCTCTCCATCCTTCGAAAGATGTACCCCTATCCCACCAACGCCTTTTCGGTGTCTAAAGATAGGAGAACTTTCTCATCTAGGTACTCTATCACCTGCCATAACTGATGTGAAAGCGTTCTTAGATGGTTAAAGGAGGACCATCCTGGCACAAAATCCACCTGAGAAGGATGGATTGAGTGGTAGATATCTTTCTTCAGGCAGTTTGCTAGGACGATAGCCAAAATCACAAAGTCTGCTTTTATTAGAGATGTTGGCCTGTAACTGGGGCACTCTAGGGGGTTCTTGCCTGGCTTATGGATTACTGATATTCTAGCTTGGAGAAAGTCATCATTCAAATGAACCTTAATTATTTTATTTTTTTATTTATAAAGTTTTATGAACTATTACCATCATACAAATATGAAATAACAACAACGTGTGACTTGCTGCAATTACAATGCGTGGTCGCCCCCCATCAACAGGCAAAGGTACATTACAGTGATAATGTGTGATCTGTTTCCATGGAATTTTGTACAACCTTATTTATCCTCAGGCAAGTGTGAGTCCCGCGTTCTCAAGTAGTCCAGCAATGGCTCCCAGATATCTTTTGGTCTTGACGGTGGCGGCAGGTCCTCGGCATACAATGTCAAGTTTTCTTTGCAGTAAACTAAGTCTTTAATCCACAGCTCGGCCTTAGGAGATGCCCTGCTCTCCCAGCACATCGCCACCCCCCGTTTTGCCAAATTCAATGCAATTTTTATAAATCTACCAGTGGCACCTTTAAGAGTAGGTATTATACATAGTAGGCATACTTCATGGCAGCACGGCAGTACAACATCCATCATAATCCGCAGCTTAGTGATCACCTCAACCCAGAATTCCTGTACCCGCCCACAGTGCCATGCGAGGTGTATGAAATCTGCACCCAGAGCGCCACATCTCTTACATTCATCTGTTTCCCTAAGTTTGTACTTCTGTAGTCGGGCAGGCGTATAATACGTTTGGTGCAGGTATTTAAAGAGAATAATACGTAGGTTGCCATTCGGGGTAAGGGCCTCAATAAGCTGACAGGTGTATTCCCACTCCTTCTGTGTTATCTGGGGCATCAGTTGTTCATTCCACCTGGCTAAACTGCTATCAGTGTCCGACAGGCATTCCTCCCTAGCTGCACGATAAAGTCTAGTGATAAGTTTATGTCTTGTTGGGCTCAGAAGCAATGTCTGTAGAGCTTGAAGTGTCGGAGGTTCGTGCAGGAAGGTAGGATAGTGTGATTTTACCGCTTCTTTTAGTTTGCGGTATGCAAACATGAATAGTGGTGATTTGTTTTGTATACAGTTTAGTCCCTCTAGCGTTAAAAAGGCACCGTTCGGGAACAGGTCTTGCATTTTGTCTATGCCTGCTAGCTTGAGTGCACGGGCAGCCCCTGTCTCTTGTGTGACCGATAGTTCCGCATGATGCGAGAGGGGAAGTAGAGGTGCATATAGCGTAGTTTCGCTGCCAAGCAACCCAATTCATGCCAAGCTGATATGGTGCAGTCTATAGCGTTGATTTCAGCTTTAGGAGTGCCTCATTTGGTGTGTGATAGGATGCTTTTCAGAGGGATTGGGTGTGCATCCCCGTCTTCCACCTCTACGTGCGGTATAAACGCGTGGGAGTTGTATCCGAAGTTTGCATATTGCGCCTGAGCACACAGGTAGTATAGATGCAGATCAGGTACTCCGAAGCCACCCTTTTTGTAGTCCAGTATAAGTGTATCCCAACACACCCTGGGTTGTTTCCCGCCCCAAATCAGTTTCAACAGTTGTGTGCGCAAGTTCTTAAAGAATTGGCTGGTTAGTTTAATGGGGATGTTATTAAAAAGATACAGAAAGCGCGGGAGCACAACCATCTTGATAAGTGCAATTGTGTCTGCTAATGACAGCGGCAAACCGACCCACCTCGTCACCTGACTCTCTAATTGGGAGTACGCCCTGCCATAATTTTCTCGTACCACTATGTCTGGGTTGCGGTGAATCCATATACCGAGATATTTTACAGGGTCGGCAGTCCACTCAAGGGGGAAATCAAGAGCATGCTGGACAGTGCTTTCAGTGAGAGGCACAGCTGTCAATTTGGCCCAGTTGATAGCCAGGCCGAGGAAATGCCCAAAATGGATATATTTGCGTAAGATGGGCTCCAGGTACGTCTGGGGCTCTCTGACATACAGTACCATGTCGTCCGCGTATAACGATATATTCACTGTTCTCAGTGTGAATCTAAGGGCTGACGTCCCATGGCGTTGTCGGATAATGCAGGCCAGGGGTTCCAGCAGTATTGAAAAGAGAAGAGGCAATAACGGGCACCCCTGCCTGGTCCCTCTGCAAATTTTTATGGGTTCCGAGGTCTGTCCCTCAATCCGTACCCGCGCTACTGGGTCAGTGTATAGCAGTGTCACCCATCTGCAAAAGTACACCGGGAGCCCTATTCTGCCTAGTATTTGAAACATGTATCCCCATTCAATGGAATCAAACACTTTGGCTGCATCTAGCAGCTCTGCTACCGCTTGTAAGTCAGGGTTTAATATGTGAAACAGGGAAAAAATCGTACGTAAATTGTATGAAGTGGACCTCTCCGGTATAAAACCAGATTGGTCTGGCAGTACTATGTTCGGGAGAAGGGGTTGAAGCCTAGTGGCAAGTATCTTTGCAAGTATCTTGGTACCAGTATTGATGAGCGATAGCGGGCGATACGATTCGCATCGTGATGGAGGCTTGTCTTTTTTTAACAAGGCAATGATCAGAGCCTCTCTGAGTGAGGGTGGTAGAGTTCCTGTCTCGTATGCCTCCTCAAACATCGCCATCAAGTAGGGCACCAGCTCTTCTGCAAATTCCTTATAGAATTCGCTCGTGAGCCCGTCATGGCCCGGTGCTTTACTATTTGGGAGGGCCTTAATCGCATCTTTGACTTCTTCAGCCGCTATCGGGCGAGCTAGATAGTCTTGCTGTGCCTTAGATAGCCAGGCTAGTGCAATATCCTCTAGATGTTCGTGCAGTCTAGCAGGTTCTGCTATGCCCCTAGAGGTGTATAGCTCAGCATGGAAGTCTCGAAATTGAGCTGTGATGTCATGTGGCGAGTAGAAATTCTCCCCCATTTCGTCAGTGATATGGCTAATCGTGGGTTGATCGTGTCTCATCTTAACTCTAGCTGCAAGATTATGGCCTGGTCTTCCACCCTCTCCGTATGCCCTAGCAACATGCCTTTTCGACAAGTTTTTCCCCTCATCTGCCGCCAATTCATTGTACTCTGTCACTGCTTCCTTAATTTTCGCTAGTGTGTCTGAGCATGGGGCAAGCTCTTGTGCGCTTTCGAGCTCTTTAAGTGTCTTTTCCAATCTCGAAAGCCGCCCCCTAATATCCTTTAAGATGCCTGCATTGGTACTGATACATGTCCCCCTAATTGTGACCTTAAAGGCCTCCCAGAGTGTAGCTGCTTCACTGACCGACCCCACATTGAGAGTGAAATATTGCTGTATGGCTTCCCTGATCTTAGCCGTGTATATTGGATCCAGTAATGCCTCAGCTCTAAATCTCCAAGTGAATTGACGGGGGATCGTATTTGGAATACATATCGTGAGCCTGACCGGATTGTGATCTGACAATGTTCTAGGTAGTCTAGCTACATATGTCAGCCTTGCATTGACCCCTGTGCTGGTAAGCCAGTAATCTAATCTCGACCAGCTTCCGTCTGCTGTGGATATGCATGTGCCCTCTAATGTGTCGACATTCCGTGTTCTCCATGTGTCGACTAACCCTAGGTCTTCCATTCCCGCTTTGATGACATGAGCAGCTCTAGGTGAATGCCCCCGCTGCTGACTTGATTTATCATTAGTGGGGTCCAGGTGTGTATTAAGATCCCCTCCCCATATTATTTCGGAATCTGGTCCCTCACGTAGCGCTTTCAGTAAGTCTTCATAAAACTTGGGTTCATCCGTGTTAGGACCGTATGTGTTCACAATAGTGAGGAGCACCCCATGAAGTTTACCATGTACAATAGCATACCTGCCATTGCTGTCAATGGTTGAGTTAATAACTGTGAAGGGAGTGCCTTTTTTGATTAGTATAACCACCCCTCTTGCATAGGATGAATAGGATGAGAACAGCCAGTAGCCCTCCCAGTGAGCGCCCACCCTAGCTTCATTATGTTTAGTCAGGTGTGTTTCCTGAAGGAGAGCGACTTTAATGTGATGTCTGTCTAGGTGGGCTAACACTTGTCGGATCTTCTTCGGGCAGTTCAGCCCACGTACGTTCCATGTCATGCATGCTATTGAGGCACTATCAGCCTGTGCTACCCCTGCCATCTAGCATACCGGAAGTGTATACTGTAGGCGGATGCGACCAGATACACAAAGAAAAAGTCATATGCTGCCAACAAGTCACATAACTGTCCCATAAACCAATACCCCCCGCCCCAGCCCACCCTCATCAGCATCCCAAACATGCTGAGGACAATAATTCCCAGAACCCCACCCCAACCCTAGGAACCTTCTAGGTATAAAGATAGTGAAAAACGGGGATCACCCAGTGGGGGGTCGTTAGGAGCCCGTACTTCCTCCTCAACGGAGGTGGCCGGGCGAAACAGAGTACTAGTCAATCCCATTGCAAACATTAATAAGTCTACATCAAGTTCAAGTGCCCAGGGCAGATACTTATCAGAGGTCTGCCTTCAGCTTCAATCCGAGTCCGCCGGATCCTGCGAACGCTGAGATCGTATTCTTTTTTGTGCAGTTTTCAAGAAATCCTGCACAGCTTTATGGGAGTTGTAGATTTTCTGATGGCCTTCGTACTCAACTCGCAGCCTTGCTGGGTATAACATGGCGTACGTGATGTTTGCCTTCTGTAGTTGCTTTTTGACCACCGTGTATTCTCTCCTTGCCGCCTGAACACTGGCCGTGAAGTTGGGATAAAAGGCAACCTGGAATCCCTGGTATTGTAGATCCGCTTTCTCGCGGGCCTCGCGGAGGACCGTATCATGGTCTCGGTAATTTAAGAGTTTCGCAATCACCAGTCTGGGAGGGTGCGCCTGGGGTGGTCTGACTGCGAGAGTTCTGTGGGCGCGCTCAACCACAAACATTGCTGAAAGGCAATCCCAGCCAAATAGATCAATGAGTAGCTGCTCCATGTACAGCTCCATCCTGCCAGTGTTGGTGGTCTCCGGAACACCTAAGATTCGGATATTGCTGCACCTAGAACGCTCTTCTAGGTCTTCGGTCTTGGCTTGAATTATGTGTAGAAGTTTTTCCATTTCAGTACATTTGCTTGTTGTGGCTTGTGCAACATCCTCCACGTTAGATATTCTCTGTTCTGCCTCCACAATTCTAGTTGCTTGCTTGTCAAGTTTAGATGACATGGAGTCCATGCACTGGTTTAGGGCGTCCATTTTGTTGTCTATGGACAGAAGACTCTGCTGCACGGCCATGAAGCATCGCCGCCAATTGCATGAGGTCCGGCGCAGCCGGGGTCTGCTCCTGCTCTTCCCTATCGCCCTGCTCACCCTGCGCGGTTTTCAGTGATTTTTTTACTTCAAAGGTGAGCCGAGGCTGTCCTTTATCTGGTTTGCCCATTGTTATATCCTAGCCTGCAATGACGCTGAGCAGTGTTTCGGTGATTGAGCCGTAATCGGAGCGCAGCGGTGCAGGTTCACAGAATTTTAGCTTTCGAGAACCAGTCTCAATGCCCCACCAGCATGAAGATCGATTGCTCTGGAGCTTGTCCTAGTTGCTGTCGCCGCTGCCCAGTGCCTATTGATTAGTGATGCTATGGTCGTAGTTGAGGCCTGTGTGACTTTTTTTTAGCATCTACATCCAGTCGTCAGGTATCCCGGCCGGCCCTGCACCTTATTTCCAGCCTAGCAGGAGGGGGATGCCATTCATGCCGCCTCCACTCGCCTCAGTCTCAATGGGGGTTTGCACACCCGCCATAGGCTTGCCGGCCTGCTCGCGCTGAGTCCCTTCAGGCCCCGGGTGCTTGCTGACAAAATGGCGTCTGCGCCGGATCTCTGAGGGCCGCAGCTATTCCCCCCCAGATCGCCCCAGAGTACCAAGTGGGTAGTGGCTGCAGTTAAATGCTGCTCCAGTCAGCGTTAGTCCCCCGCCTCTGAGTGCCGGCAATTGTGCGACCCGTCAGCGCCCCTCTCTTACACCTTGCAGGGCTTCAAATGTCTATCAGGGCCGCGTAACGCTGCCGAGCCCTCACACGGTGCCCCTCTCGCGGCCGCACGGGACTCGGCATGGCAGCTCACCAAACCCTTCCCACCGCATCAGATCGTAGCTCCCGCCGTTGCTCCGATGCGGGATATCCGGGTCGCAGGTATCGGGACCACAGCTCGCCAAACCGCTAGCTTCACGTCCAGCTTGCCGCGCAGGCGGTACTGGCTCCGCCAGGCCCCGCCGCATCGCTCACTCAGGCACAGCAGTACCGCGCCACCGCGCGACTCCGCCGGACAATATTTTGCTCTGTACACCTTCCTCGCTTATATCATGTAGCTGAGAAGTCCGTAGGCGCTGGGATGAAGGATTTTTGCCGGATAATGTTCGCCTGGCCGGCGGAGCTGCACTAAGGCGCGGCCATCTTGCACCGGGTCTCTCATTCAAATTAACCTTAATTAATGTGTCTATAAATACTGATGTCAGGAGGGGAACATTGATTGGTTTAGTCATCTTGTAGAATTCCACCTGAAAGCCATCCTCTCCGGGGGCTTTACCCGTGTCCATGCCGTTATTTGCCTTTGCTATTTTGTCCTGGGATATGTCACTATCTAGCTTGTCAGTTTGTTCCTGTGTTAATCTAGGCAGAGTCAACTGATTGAAAAAGGCATTCTCCTCATCTATCTGTGGGCAAGAAATAGAAGTACACAAGGACTTATAGTACTTCTGAAATTCAGCCTGAATATCTGGTGGGTGCATGAGAAGTTCCCCCCTGGTGTCACAGAGGGCAGGTATTATTTTAAGTGAGTCTATTTGGTGAAATTGCAAAGCCAGGTGGCAGCCAGCTTTCTCTCCCCTTTCATAATGCCTTTGACAAATGCAGAGAAGAGACCTCTATTCTTCTATCATGTAAAGCGTATTTAAGGATGTTTTGGCATTTAGCATTTCTCACAAAGTGCCATTAGATGAAGAACCGGAGTATTCCTTAGTCAAAGTGTGGATTTATGTCTCTTTGTATGCTTGGACTGAGCTTTGTGTAAACCTGAGTCTCTCATCAAAAGACCTCGCATTGTGGCTTTCCCTGCCTCCCACAATATCTGTGCAGAGGTTACTGAGAAATTGTCCTTGAGAAATTGTTCAAAATCAGAGCATGGGCGTATTGTGTCTTATGGGTTTTTGTAGTGTGAATGGTTCCTCCACCAAAGACCTTTTGGAGCGGTCGCACATCTAAATCAGTGTGAATCATAATTAAGTTGTGGCCCAATACCTCTCATGGTGTTATGAAGGTGTCTGCCACGCTTTGGAGGAGATTATGTGCATTCAGAAAGTAATCACTTTTGGTGCTGAGATTATGTGGGGGGCAGTAGGTGAAGATGTATCCGGGTCTCAGGGGTGTAGCAGTCTCCAGGGTTCTTGTAGAGCATTGTCTTGTATCATGCGGCTCTATCCCTATTGGGAATCATGTCATATTTACCCGATCTATCTAGGATGGGGGGTCTATCGTTACATTCCAGTTCCACAGCGGATAACTTTCACATTACCAAACAAAGTAAGTATTCTACTAATTTGGGAGAGGGATCTGGATTTGTCTCCAATGGGGCCATGCATAGATCTCACAATGATACTGGAATCATCGATACAAAGTTTTGTAAAGATGTACAAACGCTCCATATGTGACCAAGTTCGTAACAGTTTGAAAGAAAGTGATTTATGTGTTAGAATCACTACACCCCTTGTTCTAGATTGATGTGACCCCTCTCAGGTGGTCTCCCTGCTGGTGGTGGAACTTGTGTGTATTACTCTGCTCACCCAATCTCTCTGGAGGGTATCACTCGTGTCTCGAGTACAGTGGGTCTCTTACAGAAGTGCATTGTTTAGTTTCTTATAACCTAGGAAGGAGCACACTCTTTTTCTTTTGATAAAATGGGTCAGAATGTTGGCATTAAGGGAGGTCAATTCCAGTGGTCTTTGTGACTGTGGGGGCAGAGTGGCTCACTATGCTCGGCAAGGATCGATAGGTAAAGAAAGGAACAGGCTGTTATCTTGCAACCTCTGAGGGGGATAGATTTGCTCAGCAGCTTTGTCAGTGAAGCAATAGTGTTGGTCAAGGAAAATTGTGGGTCGTGTATGTGTGATAAGATGTTAGTAATTGGTCATCAGCAGTAGTTACAGCTAACCGTGGTGAAGGAGGTCACCAACAGCTCCTTCAATGAGTTAGGGAAGAGGTTTCAGGAGGTAAAGTAAGTTCCTTATGTGCACTATGAAATTTAGGAAGATCAATGCCTAATCTAAGATGCGCTGCAATATCCCAGTTGGGGTTTTTTGTCCTAGAAGATAGGGGTGATGTCTCTACCGGCATGGAAAGAGTCATTGAGTCAGATGCAGAGTAGCTGTAGCTGTAGTGCACTGATTATTTGAATTAATTTATTTAGGGTGTAGTTGACGGGAATGTTAGCCTAGTCCATGGTTAGGTAATTCTGCTACTAAGTTTGGATTCTCTGCAGCCTTCTTATTGTTGAGAGTGGAATGTAGTGGGCTAGTTCGTTAGCATAATCACATTTAGGGAGGATGAATGATGTTGCTGTGTCTTTTGAGGAAATCGAAGATGTGGAAAGATGATTTTAAGTGTTTTCACTGTGCAGAAAGTTGATTTAGACAGACTGACTTTAGAGCATTCATGGAAAGGGTAGATTTGAAGACAATTCTAAGGTTTTGTACTTTTTGAGCTTCAGTTTTTGAAGCATTTAACTTGAGATGATTCTGCATCATCCATTGATCTACAGCTGTAAAGCAGGTATTGATTTTTGATTTTTCCTATGCCCTGCAGGTTTTCAACTTGAAAATTATCTGTGTGTGATCCGCATACTTGTAGCACTTGAGCTCAAAATTGTTGATTGGTTTCAGGTATATGTTGAAAAGCAGAGGCGAGATGATAGGTCCTTGTGGAACTCCTGTTTTTATGCAGTAAGCATTTGATAAAAAAGTGGGTATGAAAGAGAATGGAGAGCTCCTGTGGAAGGACAGGGTTATGAGACACTTTTATCCCACCTGTGGCATCAGGACCGTGACTGGTTTAGAGAAATGACTGCTATAACCCCCTTGGGGCTCATAATTGGGTATTGGACCAGGACTTAGAGATTTACAGTTGTCAAGCTGGCAAAGTTTAAAAAATCTGTGAAGTTGCACTGTTGGTTTTTCCACCATTTTATGGGCACTTTCCGAATATAAAATTCCCCAATTGCGATCAAAATCGCATTTTTGCGCAAACATAAATTGTGAATTAGGCGCTATCTGCTTAGATGTTTTCAAACTTCCAGCCATGAGTTATTTTGACTTATAGCAGTTTAAAAAAACACAAATGCGGTTCGGTTATGTGTTATGTTTTTGTAGAATCGTAAAAGTATCCAAAAGAGGCTATAAAAGCCTTTCAAGTCCTTTGGACAGGTGAAATAACTGATCCGCCCTTAAGTTACATAAAATGACTGAAAGGCGAGCCCTGTTATGTTTAGATATACAGCAGGATCAAAGTTACGTTTGCTGTTGGAACCCTTAATAATCGGGGAGAAATGGAAGCAAGCGAAATGAATGGAAGTGCTTGGCGGGTGGTGTACAATGGACTGAAAGTGTGTTCATGCCAGGGCATGACTGTGGAAGATAATGCCCGCTTTGATCTCTTCTGCTCTTTGTGCACGAGTGTGAGGTAGCCATGTGAATGAGTAATGCACATTACAGCAGCTTTAGGCATTGCTGCCTGGCATGTTTGATGTCGGAACTGAAAATAAAATACTATTGCTAAAGTGAAGTACTTAACATAATGCTAGAGCAATTAAATAAACTTAATAAAAAGAAATAACAAATTGGGAAACTTCTGTAATCTGAGCAAAGTGATTTAGTGTGCTGTAACAATACGGAGGAATGCACTATATATTTTAATTGGACTGCAGTTTTCTGTAATAAATTAACTTTACAGTGAACTATTTAGAACCACCTTAGTATTACTATTTCTGCTCGCATTTAGTGGTGTTAAAATATATAAATCATGAATATATTCTATGGTTATGGTGTTATGTTATTTTTCACGTTTTTAAGTCTAGACAAATAGAACTATTTAATTCAAAATAGACTTAGAGTGGGCTTTCTGCTGGTCCCTTGCTTACTATTTGATGGCTTGTCTATGTTGCTTCCCTGCTTATGATTCAATGATTTTCCTCCCAATTCTTGTGTTTGTCCCACTTAAGGAGCATTTTGTTCTCACCGTGTTTTGATTGGATAGTATGTATCCTTCCTCTGCTGATGCCAGAGCTGTGTCTATGAAGGACCTTTTTCTCTCCATTTCTATCTCTCCAAGTCTCTCCCCTTTGCCCTCACCCAGCTCTCCTTATTAAAGAGTCTTCCCTAGGCACCCGTTTGCCCTCCCAGGACTATCACCCTGCACCAACCCAATGCATAATCAGTGGGCGGTGAGATTTAAATAGTTTTGAAACCATTTCAGGATGGCCACTCGTGTGCGTGCATGCACATGCATGCATGGAAGTCACCTCAGACTGACTTTTTTTCAAAGATAATCCCTTCCAAGATGGATGCCTTGTAAGATGTCCACTGTATGTAAACACCCATACGCAATGACCACCATTGAATGATTTTTCTTGAAGCAAAGAAAAACCATTCCAAGATGGTTACTCTGCATGAGCACGCTTATATGGCGGTGATCTTGCATTGATTTTCTTTTGCTTTAAGAAAAAATCATTCCAAGATAACCACTGTGCAAGCATTCAGACGCACAGCAGCTTTCTGAAAAAAGAACGCATTGGAAAAGCCAATAGGTGTTATGGGCGAGACCTACTGGCTGTGCTATTAACAAACACATGGACATTAAAGCAGAAAGTTAGTCAAAGCTTCACATTCACTACCTACTCACTAAGAGGGCTTTAATTGCTGCACATCATGCAACAGATCATCTTGGGATAAGTATGATGTAGTGATTGTAGTGATTGTGTTTATTGCAGTCGAGGCTGCCATGTTATAACAGGAGCCTTGTTTCATTCTGTGGGAGCTGGACCAATTCTAGAATTCTACTCCTACTTCTATGTCTGTTCAGGGTGCCTGCATGCCATTCTTATTACCACAGTGGTCGAGTTGGGGCAGCATGTCCTGCCTCTGTTCTGTAGTTTTTCCGGTGAACCCTACTTGCTCTTCAGCAGGGCTGTCTGACATTTTTAAAGGGTCACAATCTATACTTATCAGAAAGACTGTTGTATGTCTAATGGCCCAAGCCATAATTTACTACTGGTGCTGCCATGCTTTTGAAAAGGACAACATTGACACTTATCAGAATAACTGCTTTACATATAATTCATTTCCCAGACAGAATGCCATACATGTTTAATAAAAGAGTACTTATTGAAAATAGTACTGTCACTTTCAGCTGAGCATCATTGTGTTTAATGGGAATTTGGAAACACATCTCAGGAGGGTTGCTACACCTTTAATGGTCTGCGGCATCAGTTCTCAGCAGGGATCTTGTGTTTCTGACCAAACAGTCCAAATTCAATAATGTTCCCTTCAGAGTGAATTTAGGTCAAAGAACGTAAGTCACATACATTTCAATTATACAAAACAAAGAAAAAAAACTCACTTACATTCCATCCATTCCTTATTACACTTACATGAGACAGAAAAAACTTATGTGAAAACCAGGTGTCTAGAAAATAAACATATCATTTTAATCTGAATAAGTAAAATAATAAAAAATGTAAAAAAATACACAACCATTTGTTAAACATGCCACAATGTACTACACGTAGCCACGGAAGACAATTTTTTTAAAGACAAATTGATTTGCCGTTAAGCAGATGCACCTCTGCCAAATATATCACTGAGCATTCAAGAATTTAATCATGTAAGAATGTCCAATGTGGCTAGATCATAGCACACTAAATTATCAACACGTTTTGGTGGGTTGAATTATAAATTCTATCTTCTTCAGGATTATAAGATTTTTATCTTTTTCAAAAGTTAAAATCAGATTTCACACAAACATCTGAATTATAAATTCTATCTTCTTCAGGATTATAAGATTTTTATCTTTTTCAAAAGTTAAAATCAGATTTCACACAAACATCTTGTGAGGATCTGGCCTAGGTGGAACGCATTCTTCGCTCTGTGTCCGGTCGCAGAGGCAGCATAGATCCACAATCCCCAGAGAACATCTAACGGCCAGTGGATACTGTATCCCTGTTACTCGACTGATGCTCCCAAGGGAAGGGGGGTTGGGAACAAACAATAAAGTAACAAAACAAACTAAAATAATTGTCAGACAGGTGCACATTCATGCCCAAGGAGAAAGCAAACCATGAGGTCTCTTGCCTTGACCAGGAGTCTGCCTTTACACAACCTACTAGTGCAAACACAAGTGGGAGACGTAGCCCAATACTCACTCACTCAAATGCTTTCAACCAAAATGGGCTCCCGGATATCTTGAAAAGTGGAAACAGCAGGATAGGTCCTGCCTGAATAGTGCTTGCTGATCCCCCGAGTAGTATAGTGGTTCACTTGTTGAGCTTTTGTAGCCCCTGTTACTTCACAAGGAGAAAAGCCTATTCACACAGAAACTACCCCTTGAAATCTTGACTAGCGAAGGTCTGTTGAAGGATCAAACCTTTCTATCATCTCACACACACTGAGCATAATGGGATCAAATGTTGTTCATATCACCACACACGCATACTGAGCATAATATAATTAGTCATCAGACTAGCCAAGTTTGGAAATCTGTAAATGTTACGTCCCAACATTCACCAGGATAGGTTTCTTTAACCTTTGTTTCCCACAATGATACCAATCACAGTTCACAGAAAACGTTAGCAAGTATAGAACTCCAACCCGGTAATTTTAGATGCATTGTCAGTCGCTACAAGCACTTAATATTGGAAAAGTACGTTCTACACCGGAGTTGAGACAACAAACAAGCACTTATCTGTGTCTCTGGAGATCTGTGCCAGGTCCAGCAGACTGCGCAGGGACTTGAATTCACTCAGATTGACAGAAAATTGACCGGAGTCTCCACCTCACCAGGAAACT
Organism: Calotriton arnoldi; assembly: GCA_963921515.1. Taxonomy (NCBI): domain Eukaryota; kingdom Metazoa; phylum Chordata; class Amphibia; order Caudata; family Salamandridae; genus Calotriton; species Calotriton arnoldi. The sequence goes on from CAWUFW010001499.1 coordinate 1,540,336, forward strand.
CAATGCAAAGCATCGAGCACCTTTCTGGGCGGAGATTAAATACTGTGAGGTCCCCAAGATAGTCGCCGAGATTTAGGGGCACTGGTGAGAGTTGCCGCTGCAGCACCTACCACAAAGGGCTGCCAAAAAGCCTATCAGAGGCAGCTCCATCCACAAAGGGCTGTCAAACGTCTGATTAGTGCAGCCCCAACTGCAAAGGGTCATCTGAAATCAAGATCAACGCTCCCCCTGCCACAAAGGGTCCTTCTGGTCCTTTAAAAAAGGTGGCACAAGCCACGAGTGGGTCTCCCTGAAAGTGTTCAGGGCTGTAGTGCTTCAGCATTGTATGTCTATAGGAATCATGGAGTAAGGAAAAACTTGTAAAGTGGAAACCATTCATGCTTTTTTCTCTCCATGCATTTATAAGGGTCATTGCTGCCATGCACCATACTCCAGTTCTAATGTCGCTGGAGACGCTGTCGCCACACTGCTAACCAGCATGGGAAGGGGTCAACGGGAAAGTGGGTGAATAATGCCAGTAACCTGGTGACATGTTGGCTTGTGCGAATGTGAGGTTTGTGCACCAGAGGTGGTTTCCTGACTGTACCCTCCTCCCAAGGCCCAGGTACCGGGCCAGGTTTGACAGGATGGCGATCGTATAACAGGTGAGGAAAGTGAGGAGCGTCAACATTTGAGGCCGGCTCCCAGATTCTCTTATGGGGGCTATAACCTTTTCAGTCAATTAAATAAAAAAGTTTTCCTTGCATTAGTCATGGGTCGATGATAGAACGTGTTTCATGTTCTTGGTGTCCTTGGAATGTAATTGGGGCTGGGGGCACTTGGGAACACATATTGGGGTGGACATGTTTGGGTAAAGAAACATGCAAAGTGGGATGAATGTTTATGGTGTTGGGTAATTGTACTGCTGCGTTTCCATAAAGATTGGTGATGAAAATGGGCCTATAAATGAAGCATGGTAAAAATGTTCAGGGTCCCTTTAGGCGCAGATGCCTAGTCGAAAGTCACACCTTTATGCCTATCGAGTAGTCAGGGGCTGGACTTCATTTTCTATCTGTGGATTTCTTGTATGCTGCTTGGGCCTGAGATGGATGTTCTGGCACAGCGGTCAGGGTGTTACGCAACAACTTGTGTCGTTCATTAGCCAAGTTGTTTTTGAATGGGGTTGGATTTACAATGGGAAGGAAGCGGGGTGACAACCATAAAGGACATAGAAGGGTAAAAATTCAGTAGATAAATTGACAGCATTGTTATGACAAAACTCAACTAACCAGACCTATTCCACCCATTGTTCTTGTTCCATGAAAAAGCACTGCAAAAACTGCTAAACATTTTGGTTCATTGGTTCCATCTGTCCATCTAACTGCAGATGACAAGTGGTTGAAAGATTCACAGAAAAAACCTAATAATTTGCAGAATGCCTGACAGAAATGGTAGGCAAACTGCACCCCATGGTCAGACACTATGCTAGTGTTACCACTCGTGTCCCTGTCATGCCTGATTTCCTAGCATAACCGCTTTCATGTCTGCTTTTCTCTACCTTTCCCTTTAAGACCCCTCTCCTTCCTCATTGGACTATGGCACACCATGTGACGTTAGGTGTTGCTATATAGAGACACCTGACACTATTCGCGATGCTTGACTTTAAACGATTTACTGATTGTTCGAATTCCAGCAGAGAGAGAGCGCAGGAGCGCTTGTCTTTCAACTCTCCCCTTTGTTCCCGTGCGCAGCAGGAGCTGCGAGCACGATCAAGATTCCACTGACCGCGGGTGCGGTCCATTGTTCTTTGAATCCTTTCCACGGTGCACGGCAGGAGCCGTTAGCACTTCTACAACGTATCCGACCGCGGATGCGGTCCTTCGTCCTTTGTTCTGTTCTTGGGTGTGCGGCAGGAGCCGTGAGCACCTCTACACGCAATTCCAGCCGCGGAGGCGGTTTTCTGGACTTTGTTTCGATCACGGGTGCGCGGCAGGAGCCGTGAGCACCCCGGAGACATTTCCAACCGCGAACGTGGTTCTTTGTTGTTCAAGACTGGTGCACGGCTGGCGCCGTAAATGCCTTTGCAATTACTCAACCCATAAAAAAACGGTTCATAGTTCTTTTTCTCTTTTCCGGTGCGCGGCGGGAGCCGCTAGCACCACACTAACTGCTCAGACCGCGGACGTGGTCCTTTGCTCAAAGAGAAGAAAAAAAAGGGCCTTTATACAGTGCGCGGCAGGACCGTGTACATCCACAAGCTTTTCACAAGACCACAGGCGCGGTTCCTTGTTTCTTCTTTCACTTTCCCGATGTGCGGCAGGAGCCGTAAACACCGCAAAGCCTCTTCACGACCGCAGGTGCGGTTCCTTGGTTGTTGGATTTTCCTTTTTACTGCTTTATCCCATCGGAGTTTGGAGGTCATCTGGGAGAAGTATCCAGTTCTAGGACCATTATTTCAAAGATTCTACATTTCTTTAAATCATGGTGAGTGCACACCTCTATGTCTCTTCTTCCCCAGTAGAGTAGGTTTCCTTGGTCTGTCGTGTACTTACCTTATTCTTTGCTTTCCTACTCTAACGTCCCACTCCTGTTTATGTCTTCCAGACCCTGGCCTCCCCCGTTGATCCTCAGACACAACCCAGATCAACACTGTCTGCGGTCCCCTCCGTCCCCTATCACGAATTTCCAGAATTCTACGCCCGTCACCATTACCCTCAACCCCAACAGCATCCGGTGGGGTATATTCACGTCCCTTTCCCCTTGGGATCAATCGCCCATCCTGTTGTCGTCAGTGTGGGGGATTGGTCCGGAGGGGAGAGGGGGGACTCTCTTCGTTTCCGCGGTTCCTGGTTTTCAGGTGAGTGGAGTTGTGACAAAAAGTCAAGCCCACAAACTTTCTACCGCCCAAGCGAAGATGGATCAGGAGGAGATTGGTGAGACCCAATTCCCTGCAGACGCTACTCCCATTACGTCAGTATAGGAATTAGCGGCGGCTCTGGTAGTCATGCAGACAGAGGTTCAGAATCTCAGACAAGAGAATCAAACACTAAAGAATGAACTCCTAAATAGGCAGGTAGGAACAGCATGGGGTCCTCAGCCTGGGGCTATTCCTAAGACGTCTCGTCCGGTGGTACAACCTGCCACTTTCCTCTTTGACAAACCCCAAATGGGTAGCGGGGCTCCACCTGCTAGCATTACAGTAGTCACTCCTGTTCCAGTTCCATTAGCTGCTCCCGAGAGGTTTAGCTGAGAAAGTGGTAAATACCGTAGTTTCACGACCCAATGTCATCTACAGTACATGTGTCGGCCTACTTCCTTTCCTGATGATTCGGCCAAGGTGGCGTTTGTAATATCTTACCTTATGGGTACCGCTGCCAATTGGTCAATACCATTAGTAGAAACTGATGACCCTCTTTTACATGATTTTCCAGCTTTTAAAGAACAGATGAGGAAGCTTTTTGACAAGCATACGTTTATGCAGGCCAGTGACACTGAACTGCTAAACCTTCGTCAGGGTAGGAACCCTCTGCTCTCTTATGTGACCAACTTCAGTAGGTTGTTGGCAGAAACCCGTTGGCCTTCTGACAAAAGAACATCCTTGTTTTATCGGGGACTTAACGATGAATTGAAGGATGTCCTATCCCAAATAGTTGATCCTCCGGAGGATTGTACGGAATTCATAGATTTAGTTGTAAAGATGGATCACAGACTCCGTGAAAGGCATGGAGAGAAAGGGAGAAACAAGAACACCCGTGTCTTGGTATATAAAAGCGACAAGAAAGAAGAAAATCGAACACCCCCAGCCGAACCAATGCAAATCGGAGGGGTCCGAGGGCTATTAACCCGAGAGGAGAAAGAAAAAAGACGCATTCTCAACCTTTACCTCTATTGTGGTAAAGGGGGTCATTTCGCGTGAGAATGTCCTATTCGACCTAAAACCCCTGTGCCTAGAAAGACTGTTGCTTATGCTCAACATCTCCTGAGTACCTTGGTAGCAAGGGTGCCTAGACACTTTACCATTAATGTAACCTTGATATTATCCAATAGAAACCAAGTAACGTTGTCGGTGTTTTTGGATTCAGGAGCTATAGGCAATTTCTTGGATAATCAGTTAGCCACTTCCCTAGGTATTGATTGTATAAAGAAAAAAGAGCCGGAACCCGTAAGAGCTGTGGATGGGACTGAATTATCATCAGGACTCATTACGAGGCATACTGCCCCATGGACTCTAGTGTGTGACAACGGTCATTCCGAGGAGATCTCTTTTGATCTAATAGACACCCCAGTATTTGGAGTAATTCTCGGGGTACCCTGGTTGCAAATGCATACCCCCAAGATAGACTGGATACGGAGAACTGTGACCTTGGATTCCAGTCATTGCATCCAGCAATGTTATCAAGAGGCTATAGAATGGGCCTCTCCTTTGGTATGTGCTTCCTGTATCATCCCTGAACAAAGCACAATAGCTCACATGTATCTACAATACGCTGATGTGTTCGATAAAATAAAAGCAACTGCATTGCCTCCTCATCGCAGTTTCGATTGTCGCATAGATCTAGAACCTGGAGGGGTGCTGCTGTGTAGCCGGATCTATGCCTTATCAGAACCTGAAACTGCACACCTAAAAGATTATTTGGATGAGATGTTAGCGTGTGGGTTCATTAGACACTCCTCTTCACCGATCTCTTCTCTTTTTTTTATATCAAAGAAGGACGGGGGCCTTCGCGCTTGCATAGATTATAGGTCCCTTAATAAGGTTACCATAAAGAATAAATACCCGTTACCACTCATCCCCGTACTGTTAGATCAAATAAAATATGCCACCGTTTTTACTAAGTTAGATCTACGAGGGGCGTACCATCTCATCAGAGTACGTGAAGGGGATGAGTGGAAAACGGCGTACCGAACTAAATTCGGTTTATTTGAATACTGCGTAATGCCTTTCGGCCTTTGTAATGCCCCTGCAGCCTTTCAGTTTTTTATAACTGAGATATTTCGAGATTTTCTGGACCGTTTCTTAATCGTCTACATAGACAATATTTTGATCTTTTCTAAAAACACTAGTGAACATGAAGAGCATGTGAGACAAGTGCTGCAAAGGCTGAGAGAACATTACCTGTTTGCCAAGCTCAAAAAATGCACATTTCATGCTTCACGGTGGAGTTTTTGGGTTTTGTAATTTCAGAAACCGGGATACAGATGGATAAAAAGAAAGTGGAAGCCATCTTATCATGGCCAGTACCCACTTGTGTAAAAGACATAGAGTCCCTGTTGGGTTTTGCGAATTTCTACTGTCGCTTTATCACGCTTTTCTCAGATGTGGTAACACCCATAACACGGCTCGTGAAAAAAGGGGTTCCTTTTGTTTGGTCTCCGGAAGCACAACATGCTTTTGACGTGTTAAAAGCAGCATTCACCTCTGCCCCTGTTTTAATACACCCTGACCCATCTATACCTTTCTTTGTTGAAGCAGATGCATCACAATATGCAGTAGGAGGGGTTTTGTCCCAGAGAGACACGAATGTACAGATGCACCCTATCGCATTCTTTTCGAAGAAATTATTACCTGCGGAACAGAACTACACAATCGCAGAAAGGGAGTTGTTGGCCATCAAAAAAGCCTTTCAGGAGTGGAGGCATTATCTCTGGGGAGCTAGGCACCCCATAACTATATATTCCGATCATAAAAATCTAGAATTCTTTCGCACCGCTAGAGCATTGACACCCAGACAGATGCAATGGGTGTCTTTCTTTAACGAGTTTGATTTTGTAATCACTTATCGACCTGCTTCACAACAGGTCAAAGTAGACGCTCTATCCCGATTATGTGTGTCACTCCCGCATAAAAGAATCAACCCTAATCTTGAGGCACTTATACCTTCTGACAAAATTCTAGGTTGCGTTTCCTTCGATCAGTTCTGTACCGACCTGGAAAAGACATTAATCGAAACAGACATGTCCCCGTGGTTAGAACAACCCAATTATCATCCAAAAAAGGGTTTACTTTATCATGGGGAACGGTTGTACATCCCGAGCAAACACCGCGACCAAGTTTTACAGTGGGTCCACTCTTCAGCTTTAGTGAGTCACCCTGGCATTCAAAAGACTAAAGATATATGCAACAGATGGTTATGCTGGGAGAACATGGCTAGTGACATAAAAGACTATGTCTCATCTTGTCCGATATGTGCAACACAGAAAGTACCCCATACCACGCCTGATGGGTTATTACAACCTCTTCCTGTCCCCCCTTATCCCTGGCATACTGTGAGTATGGATTTTATCACAGATCTCCCTAAGGAAGAGGGCGTCACCACTATCTTTGTAGTAGTGGACTCCTTTACTAAGACAGCACATTTTGTGCCTCTTCCTAAGATCACTACCGCAGGTGAACTCGAGTCTGTCTTCATACAAAAGGTCATACGCTTGCACGGGGTGCCCTCAGTACTGGTTTCTGATCGGGGTCCCCAATTTGTTTCTAGATTTTGGCACGAGATAGGTTCCGCTCTAAAGATGGATCTGCGTTTGTCATTCGCCTATCATCCTCTGACGGATGGACAGACAGAGCGAGTTAACCAAACTATGGAGCAGTATCTTCGTTGTTTGTTAGCAACTCTAACGAGTAATTGGGTAAAGGCATTGCCTGTGGCGGAGTTTGCATACAACAACAGCTTACACTCCGCATTAGGCATGTCACCTTTCTTTTGTGCCATGGGTTTTCACCCCAGAACAGTGCCCTTGCAACCCGCTTTCAGAGTCCCCACAGTTGATTCCCTATGTGTAAACCTGAAAGAGATATGGAAGGCAGCTCAATCTCAATTACAGTTGACCAAAGAAACAATGAAAAAAAAGGCAGACAAACATAGACGCCCTGCTCCTTGCTATGCCCTTGGAGACAAAGTTTGGTTAGCCTCAAAAAACCTACGATTGGCAGGACCAAAGAAGTTGCAGCCTCGTTTCGTTGGTCCATTTAAAATAATACAAGTCATCAATCCAGTGGCCATAAAACTAGAATTACCGGATGAATATCGCATCCAACCGGTGTTTCACACTTCCCTTCTCAAGCCCTTTGTTCCTTCTACTCATCCCTTGATTCCGCCACCACCATTGATAGTTAATGACCAGGAGGAGTACGAGGTAAATCGTATTCTAGATTCACGGAAACAAAATAGGAGACTGTATTATTTGGTGGATTGGAAGGGATACCCACCTGAGGAAAGGACTTGGGAACCTGCCACGCATGTTCATGCACCCCTCTTGATACAGAGGTTTCATGCTCGTTACCCTGCTAAACCTCGCCCTATTAAACGACCTTTGAGGGGGAGGTAATGTTACCACTCGTGTCCCTGTCATGCTCGATTTACTAGCATAACCGCTTTCATGTCTGCTTTTCTCTACCTTTCCCTTTAAGACCCCTCTCCTTCCTCATTGGACTATGGCACACCATGTGACGTTAGGTGTTGCTATATAGAGACACCTGACACTATTCGCGATGCTTGACTTTAAACGATTTACTGGTTGTTCGAATTCCGGCAGAGAGAGAGCGCAGGAGCGCTTGTCTTTCAACTCTCTCCTTTGTTCCCGTGCGCAGCAGGAGCTGCGAGCAAGATCAAGATTCCACTGATCGTGGGTGTGGTCCATTGTTCTTTGAATCCTTTCCACGGTGCACGGCAGGAGCCGTTAGCACCTCTACAACGTATCCGACGTGTCCTTCGTCCTTTGTTCTGTTCTTGGGTGTGCGGCAGGAGCCGTGAGCACCCCGGAGACATTTCCAACCGCGAACGCGGTTCTTTGTTGTTCAAGACTGGTGCACGGCTGGCACCGTTACCGCCTTTGCAATTACTCAACCCTCCAAAAAAACGGTTCATAGTTCTTTTTCTCTTTTCCGGTGCGCGGCGGGAGCCGCTACCACCACACTAACTGCTCAGACCGCGGACGTGGTCCTTTGCTCAAAGAGAAGAAAAAAAAGGGCCTTTATTCAGTGCGCGTCAGGAGCCGTGTACATCCACAAGCTTTTCACAAGACCGCAGGCGTAGTTCCTTGTTTCTTGTTTCACTTTCCCGATGTGCAGCAGGAGCCGTAAACACCGCAAAGCCTCTTCACGACCGCAGGTGCGGTTCCTTGGTTGTTGGATTTTCCTTTTTACTGCTTTATCCCATCGGAGCTTGGAGGTCATCTGGGAGAAGTATCCAGTTCTAGGACCATTATTTCAAAGATTCTACATTTCTTTAAATCATGGTGAGTGCACTTCTCTATGTCTCTTCTTCCCCAGTAGAGTAGGTTTCCTTGGTCTGTCGTGTACTTACCTTATTATTTTCTTTCCGTCTCTAACGTACCACTCCTGTTTATGTCTTCCGGACCCTGGCCTCCCCCGTTGATCCTCAGACTCTACCCAGATCAACACTGTCTGCAGTCCCCTCCGTCCCCTATCACGAATTTCCAGAATTCTACGCCCGTCACCATTACCCTCAACCCCAACAGCATCCGGTGGGGTATATTCACGTCCCTTTCCCCTTGGGATCAATCGCCCATCCTGTGTAGTCAGTGTGGGGAATTGGTCCGTAGGTGAGAGGGGGGACTCTCTTGTTTTCCGCGGTTCCTGGTTTTCAGGTGAGTGGAGTTGGGACAGCTAGAGGGAAGACCATGTAAATGAACAATATGTTGTAGGAAGAGAAAAGCTAATTGTGGGGCGTTAGGAATTCCTTGTGCATGAATACAATGGCACATTTAGATAAACGGTTGACAACTCCGATCAAGGTGGTGAACCCACTGCCCTCTGGAAAGTCTATGATTAGGTCCATAGAAATAGAATCCTATGGTTGAGGTGGAATAGGTTGAGGATGCAATAGCCCCTCTGGTTTCCTATGTTCACTCTTGGCTTGGGCGCAAACAGCACAGGATGACACATATTGTTGACAATCCCTTGACATGGTATCCCACCAGAAGTCTTGTTTCAGAAATTCTAGGGTCTTAGAGATGTCTAAATGGCCTGATAGTGGTGAATCATAACACCAACTCAAAGCTTGGTTTCGTAAAGCCATGGTGGGTAGATACATTTGTTTTCCATGAAAAAGCAGCCCTTGGTCTAATCTCCCCTGGGGGTGAGCAGTTACCCAAGCAAGGGTATCAACGCGTGATAGAGCCTGTGTAAGAGCCATCTTCCACTCCATGGATTGGGTAAGGGTACAATTGATAAAATTAGTTTTGGTGAGCAAAGAAGGTGGATTATTGGCAACCTCAGTCTCCTGATGTGGTCAAGACAATGAGTCAGCTTTTCCATGCTTCCGCCCTAGGCTGAAAGTTATTACGAAGGAGTAGTCACAGACCACCGTAACTGTCGATGGGACAAAGCCTACACTTATTTTAAAAATTGCAAGTTACGGTGATCGGTATAGACTGTCACCAATGTTTGGCTCCCAAGAGATAATGGCCCGAATCCTGGAAAGCTGCTTTCACAGCTATGAATTCCTTATCAAACACTGTGTAGTTTTTTTCGACATTAATTAACTTGCGTGAAAAGAAGGCTACAGGGTGTAGTTGCCCTGTGTCTCAATGACGTTGAGAAAGTATGGCCCCTAAAGCCTCATTGGAAGCATCCACCTCCACATAGAAGGGTTGCATAGTATTAGGATGTTTAAGTATGGGGGCCAAAGATGATTACTTTTTTAAGTGTTGAAAGGTGGAATTGGCCTCAGGAGTCCACTGGAATACTTTCTATTTGAGAAGGAGTGAGGTAATAGGAGAGATGATCTGAGAGAACCCTGTGATAAACCTGCGATAAAAACCTGTAAAGCCAGGAAGCTTTGTACTTCCTTGACACAAGTTGGAACAGGCCACTGTGGAATGGCTTGTACCTTAGATGGATCGATGCTAAGTCCATCTGGGGAGATGACGAAGCCCAGAAATTGGACAACTCTTACATGGAACTCACACTTTTCAAATTTGCCGAATAACCCATTGTTTTGTAGAGCTTGAACAACTAGGCGAACATGGTTGATGTGTTATGAAAGGGATGGAGAATAGATCAAAATATAATCGATATAAACCACTACAAATACATCGGCGTACTCTCTTAGAATGCTGTTAACAAAATATTGGAAGGCGGCCGGGGCATTACATAGTCAAAAGGGCATTACCTGATACTCGTAGAGGCCAAGTTTTGTCCTGAATGCCGTTTTCCATTCGTCCCCTTTGCGAACCTGTACCAAATGGTAAGCCCCACGCAGACCTAGTTTTGGAAAGACTGAGGCTGAACAGATCTGGTCTAACATAGTAGGTATTCATGGGAGCGAATTATGGTTCTTGATAGTTATTTGGTTCAAGGACCTGTAGTCAATGCAGGTTCACAACTCACCAGTTTATTCAAAGGACAAAAAACAATGGCGATGAAGATGGGGCCTTAGAAGGTCTGATAAAACCATTGATCAGATATATGGTCAAGTATTCCTTTAGGCGTTTATTCTTTTTCTCTCTCAGCGAGTAAATACGACTGCAAGGATCATCGCCCCAGGTTCTCAGTCTATCTGCAAATCAAATTCCCTATGGGGTGGTAAAGTTTCTGCCATCTGCTCACTAAAAACTTCACTGAAGTCTTGGTAGCATCACGGGAGTGGAGACATTGCTAGAGTGGCTATACCCACCCCAGGTAGGTTGGCTGGGGCACTGATTCCTGGGTTCTGTTTGAGGACTTTGGGTGAGGTGCAAAACGCTTGAAAGCAGTCAGAGAGAAAGGTGACAGTTCTATCATGTCAGTCTATGGAAGGATTGTGCTCTGCCAGCCAAGGGAGTCATAAAATTAATTTGCATCTATCAGATGTAGTGCTTCAGCGTGGGATGTCTATAGGAATCATGGAGTAAGGTAATACTTGTAAAGTGGAAACAATTCATGCTTTTTCTCTTCCATGCATTTATGAGGGTTAATGCTGCCATGCACCATACCCCAATTCTAATGTCATTGGAGATACTGTTGCCACACTGCTGACCAGCATGGGAAGGGGTCAACGGGAAAGTGGGTAACACCAACAACCTGGTGACACGTTGGGTATTGCGCACTGGAGGTTTGCACACTGGAGGTGGCTTCCTGACTGTATCCCCCCCCCCCAACAAGGCCAAGGTATCTGGCCAGGTTTGGTGAGATGACAATCGTGGAATAGGCGAAGAAGCCGAGGAGTGTAGACATTTGAGGCAGGCTCTGAGGTTCTCTCATGGGGGCATAACCTTTCCAGTCAATTAAATAAAAAAGTTTTCCTCACACTAGCCGTGAGTTGATGATAGAACGTACTTAAAGATCTTGGTGTCCTTGGAAGGCAATTGGGGCTGTGAGCAGTTGGGAATGCATATTGGGCTGGACAAGTTTGAATAAAGAAACATGAAACATCGAACTGTGAAACTTTGTAATGGTTGTCAAGACCAGTCATAATTAATTTAATGGTTTCATGGGTGATTGGCCCTGAGGTAAGCTGGGAGCCATCCACAGTGTAAACCTGTACCACTTATGCCTTTCGTATAATTGGGATATGATGCATGCGAACAAAAGACCAATCACAAAAATGACTTGTGGCCCCCCGAGTCAAGCATTACTGAGACGTTAGCAAAATTCACAGTAGGCTCACAAAAGGATACATTCATCGTTATGTGTGCTGCTGCCATTTGAAAGCAGTTGGCAGCTACTCCTTAGGTTGTTGCTGGGCTTCTGAACATTTTTGGGGGGTTTTCGTTGCAATTCTGTACGAAATGACCGCCCTGGCCTCAATAAAGACAAACATTATCACAATGTCGCTTCTCTTTTTCTACTGTGGAGAAAGTGGATGAATCGTTCCGATCTGCATTAGCTCGGGCCATCTACAGTGGTCTTTTGTGCTCTGGTCTCAGCACGAGGTGGTACAGGACTTGGCACCCTTCCGCACGACTTCTTTCCCCTTTACGTTCTGCTAGATTGTGGTCCAACTGGAGAACCAAACTGGTCAGATCATTGCAATTTGCAGGCCGATCAACAACCTGGGCCAGAATATCCTTAATTCAGCTCAGAGGCCCCAATAAACATGCATTGGCATAGCCAATAGGTCTCGCTTTTGGGCCCTTATAAGTGTTTAGGCAGAGCTATTGACTTTGCCAATGTGTTTGATTGCTGCAAAAGTAAAGAAATAGAAAAAACATCTATTTCTTTACTTTTGCAGCAATCGCGGCACCGGCGCTTTACTTTTAACATGGTTAAAGGTAAAGCGCCGGTTACACTGATATAGCAAAAGTAAAGAAATAGATGTTTTTCGATTTCTTTACTTTTGCAGCAATCAGCGGCACCGGCGCTTTACCTAAACCATGTTAAAGTAAGCGCTGGTGTCGCGATTGACAAAAGTAAAGAAATAGAAAAAACATCTATTTCTTTACTTTTGCTATAATCGCTGCACCGGCGCTTTACTTTTAACATGCAATCGCGGCACCGGCGCTTTACTTTTAACATGGTTAAAGGTAAGCGCCGGTGCTGATTATACAAAAGTAAAGAAATAGATGTTTTTTCTATTTCTTTACTTTTGCAGCAATCATGACACCGGCGCTTTACCTAAACCATGTTAAAAGTAAAGCGGGTGCCGCGATTAACAAAAGTAAAGAAATAGATAAAAACATCTATTTCTTTACTTTTGCTATAATCGCGTGCACCGGCGCTATACTTTTAACATGGTTCCAGCGGGAGGAGCTGGACACGCTCTGTGGTGGGGGAGGGGCGTGTGTTGAGGCATGGGAGAGCGAGACAAATGCCAGATGGCGGCTGCGCGCGTGCACGCGTGCGTAACCGCACACTGGTGGCCGGAAAAAGCCTCTTTGATAGCACTTTCAAAAGCCCCTTACTAAATGTCTCGCAGAGCAGCGCATGCGCGCTGGCTCAGCGAGACCTAAAAAAGGGAGCCGCCTTAGCCTCTGGCCATCCTGCCTCTACCAAAAGACAGTTAAATTGGGCCAAATAACTCAAGAGGTCTCATTTTCCTTGCCACAGTTCAAGCAGTTCTACAGTTTGTGTGATGGTGGTATGATGAAATATACATCGGAGCTCCGCCTCGAAGCAATCAAAAGAATAGAGAATTGAATTGTCATTTGCCACTAATGTGGTGGACCAGGCTGCTGCTTCTCCCAAAAGGTAGGCGAGCACAAAGGCACTTTGTGATGCTGGCAATGGAAATGCTAAAGGCCGGCACAGGAAATGGAGTCTACATTATGTTAAGAAAATGTTTAGTTTCTGGGGGTCTCCCCATATCGTTCTGGGAGGGGCAATGGAACAGCAAATTGGTTTAGCATGGTGGCTGCTGGTAAAGATGGTGGGGGAGTGCTCATAGAACTACTTCCTTGTGGAGGTGTGGGCCGCTTAACTGAGACTGCACACGTTCTAAACGTTGGGACATCCCTACCATGTGGGACCCCAGTGCTTGATTCTCCACCCGTGCCAACTCCACCTGTCTATGGAGTTCACATAAAGTACTTGTGATGGCAGATACGTCAAACGACCTGAATCCATGCTGTTTGGGTGATCTTAATAACGTTTGCTTCGCATTCTATCAGGAAATGGCCTAGGTATAATATGTTCCTTGCTCTGTGTCCGGTTGCAGAAGCAGCATGGACATACAATACCCCGAGAACATCTGATCGGCAGTGGATACTGTATCACCGCTACCCGACTGATGCTCCCAAGGAAGGGGGGTTGGGAACAAACAATAAACTAACAAAACAAACTAAAATAACAATTGTCAGACAGGTGTTCGTTTGTGCCCATGGAGAAAGCAAACCATGAGGTTTCCAGCCTTGACCAGAAGTCTGCCTTCACACAACCTGCTTATGCATACACAGGTGGAAGACGTGCCCCAGTACTCACTAACTCTTATGCTTTCACCCAAACTGGACTCCCGGATATCTCGAAGAGGGGAAACAGCAGGATAGGTCCTGCCTGAGTAGTGTTCATTGCAACCCAGAGTAATATAGTGGTTCACTTGTTGCGCTTTTATAGCCCCTGTTACTTCACAAGGAGAAAAGCCTATTCACACAGAGATTACCCCTTGAAAGCTTAATTAGTGCAGGTCTGTTCGAAGGATCAACCCTTTCTATCATCACACACATGCACACTGGGCCCGATTCACAAAGGTAAAGTTAGACCCAAGTCTAACTTTACGACTTCAGTATTCACAAAGGGCATTTACTACTCATAAATGCCCTTTGTGAATACTGAAAGTCGTAAGTTCGACTTTCGGTATTCACAAAGGGCATTTACGAGTAGTAAATGCCCTTTGTGAATACCGAAAGTTGTAAAGTTAGACTTTGGTCTAAATTTACCTTGGTGAATCGGTCCCACTGAGCGTAATAGGATCAAATCTTGTTCATATCATCACACGCGCATACTGAGCTAACATAGGTAGCCATGAGACTAGCCAAGTTCAGAAATCCGTGAATGCTACCAATCACAGTTCACAGAAAATGTTAGCAAGTATAAAACTCCAACCAGGTAATTGTCTGTGTTGTGCCAGTCGCTACAAGCTCTCAGTATTGGAAAAGTACATTCTAAACAGGAGTTCAGCCAACAAAGGAGCACTGATCTGTGTCTTTGGAGATCTGCGCCGGGCCCATCAGACTGCTGGGGACGTGAATCCACTCAGCTGGCCCGAGAAATCGACCGGAGAGAATCCACCTCACCAGGAAACTCAATGTGAAGCATCGAGCACCTTCCTGGGCGGAGTTTAAATACTGTGAGGCAAGGGCGTAGTTAGCCACCCGCTTTACCAGCTAAAGCAGGGTTGTTACAGCAGCAGATTCAATTGTTTTTATGACCTTTCTTGACTTTTATCTCGGGCTCACAGGTCAACGCAAGTCAGAAGCAGAAACGGTGACAGAAAGAAAGAAAAAATATTAAAATGTCTGAGACAAATTAGATAGAGGCAAATGAAGTGAGATAGCAAAAAGGGAGGAAAGTAAAATGCAAATAATGAAAAAAAGAAGGAAAAAGAAGCATGAAGGAAAGTGGTACAAAAGGATACAGGAAATAAGGAGAAAGATGAAAAGGAAGGAAAAAGGAAGGAACAACGAAATAAATAAGAAAACTGAAGGAGGGAAAGAATGAAAGCAGAAAAATATATTAAAATAAAGAGGAAGTGTGAGAGGAAAGGATGGGAGACTGAAGGAAAGAATCGAAAAAAGAATTGATGGAAAGAATACAAAAAGAACAGATGCGAAGAAGGTGTCAATGAACAAGAGCATTGTAAAAATAAAGGGATATGAAAAAGGATGGAAAGCTACAAAAAGGTCAGATGAAATAAGATAAAATAGACAGAAGGAAAGAAAGATGGAAAAAAGAATGAAATACACATCAAAACAAAGGAAAGATGATGGAAAGAAGGAAGGAAAAAGCATAAAAGGAAAGAAAGAAGATGGAAAGGAGGAAGGAGATAAATAAGCCAGTACCTGTGAGTTTTTGTGTAAGTGTAGTTTTTGGCCAAATTCATCTAAAATCTTTCTGTAAGATTCGTAATTTTGCATCAATTTCTGCAAATTTTCCCCAGGGGTACTATTCCCATGGCACATCATAGGAAGAGTTTGGATCACTCACTTTATTTGCGCATTTATTGCTATGTATGGGTCAAAGTGAGGGGCATTTTATTTTTCTGGCTACTACCCAGCTGTTAGGTCCCCATGATGACCTCCGAGATTTAGGGACTTTCGTGAGAATTGCCGGTGCAGCCCCTCCCACAAAAGGCCACCAAAAAGCCGATCAGCGCAGCCCCAACCACATAGGGCCGCCAAAGATCTGATTTCCACAGCCCCAACCTTAAAGGGCCATCGAAGGCCAGATTAACCCAGCCCCAACCGCAAAGGGCTGCCTGAAATCACGATCAACGCTGCCCTTGCCACAATGGGTCCTCCTGGTCCTTCAAAAAGGTGGCACCAGCCATGAGTGGGTCCCCCTGAAAGTGTCCAGTGCTGTAGTGCTTCATCGTTGGATGTCTATAGGAATCATAGAGTAAGGAAATACTTGTAAAGTGGAAACGATTCATGCTTTTTCCCATCCATGCATTTATGAGGGTCATTGCTGCCATGCACCATACCCCAATTCTAATGTCGTTGGAGACGCTGTTGCCACACTTCCCCAGTAACCTGGTGACACGTGGGGTTTTGCTCACCGGAGGTTTGCGCACCAGAGTTAGCTTCCTGAAACATCTAGTCTGGTTTCAATGATGCACTTGGGCGATGTGGATGAACACCCACTCGTCAATGAGTAGTGGTTAAAATCATATGCTTCCTTAAAAGTTTTCCTTGGGCCTTAGTTGCAACAACAAGATTATAATATCACTTCCCCATGTGGGGATCCAGGTACTCTTTCCAGGGTTATATTATGCCGTTAATGGAACTCGTCTGGACTTAGGCCTCTACAATGAGGCTAATCTGTTGTTTATCATAATAAGATTTTCAAGGCATATGGTAGTCGAGCTGACGTGCTTACATCTTAAAACACTGAAGTACTTTACTACTTTATACCCTCATCAGTCAAAGACTCACGCGTATTCCGGCGATGAACACCACAAATGTGGCCCCACATCTCTCTGTACTTATGCAAGAAAGTAACTGACAGAAAAGCACCAGCAGGTCACAGACAGGCTGCCAGTATCTTAATGACACAGTATCATCACTTATTGGCAGATTCATGTACGCGCCTAAGGTCTTAATTGACATAGTGTGAACTCCCTCCCACCTTAAAATGTGATACACACCAGTTGCCAATGTCAGAAGCATACACTGGTGTGTAGCATTCCTGCCACAGTGCTCACACTCTGGCACGTTTTATGATCTCCCATGTGCCTGACAAGTAAGTAATTTACACTACCCAAATGTTGTAAAGCAATGTTGAATGTGTGATGACATGGTATGTAGAGTGGAATATTTGAATGTTGGAATGTTTATTCTTGAGGGTGTTCTTTGTTTTTAGGGGACAAACGATGGTCCTTTTGAATCCTACACATTATTTACTGTGGGGCGAATGCCTCTATGTCTGGATTTGTACTTTTCACATGAATAAACTGCTGCATCAACTACACCGTGTCCTGCATGCTTCTTTGTAACATAGGTGACAAGTGATCTGCCTAGCCTCTACCAGCCCACGCCAAGGCCAGAGCTGTATTTGTGTTTGCTGTGAAATGTTGTATTTCGTGCTGTACATGCTTTAAAATATTGGGTTTGGTGCTGAAACTAGTTGTCACACAGAGTTTCTTTTATAAATGATTGAAAGCTGCACAGTAACTAAGGGCCTGCATTAGAGTTTGATGTACACATATGTGAAGTTTATCCAGTACACCTTATTGCCATATGATATCACACAGTTGTAATATGGCGGATGGGATTTCTGCCATGTTTGTGATGGAGTGACCCGTCTGTCACACTCTAAATCATGATGTAAGAAGGGGTATAGCTTCAGGGGGTGTTTGGGGTGTGACACTCCCTGAATAAATGCATTCCTGGCTTTGTTGTTGTGTTGGGGGCCCTGAGTCGGGTCTCTTATCTCCGTGCCGGGTTTTCTCATCCTCAGCCAAGAAAAAAACAGATCAAACGGTTACCTTTGATTCAACACCAGCTTTCCTGAATTGTATGATCCTAGGCAAATAGTTTATTTGCCTAGGATCATACAACGCCTCCTATGTAGGTCGAGCCTGGGCAGTGCATGCGCTGCTCTGCGAGGCATGCTGTTTTGGAGGATGGACTTGAAGCCCCGCCCACTCTCCGCCCATATTTGTCATTGGCTTGTGTCATTGTCCTTCGTAAATGTTGGCTTCTGGCTCTTTAATAGGCTTTTTTGTCCCTCCTTAGTACCGCCTTGTCTTCATGTGTCACCTCCCATGAGGACTGGCCGTTTTATGTCTGTTGTTACACCGTATGTCTTATTTAGTCTGTAAGCACTATTTTCTTTAATGAGTTTCTCCTATCGCAGGCACGACATGCAACATGCAACATTCAGCGTGCCATGCGCGCTTTCACTTTCCAAGCAGCCCAGGACACTGGCGGCTGCTTCTTTGAAATGAAATAGGTCTCGCATTTACAAGAGTTTGAGCTATTGGCATTGTAAATGGTAATGCCTTTTATTCATGTGATAATTATCAAAACAGATAAATAAAAGTCATTGTCAATTACAATGCCCATAGCTTAAACTCTCGCAAATGCGAGACCTATGGCATTGTCAATGCTTGTTCTTGATTATTATCTGTGAGCACACTTTTAAATACTTCAGTTCAGGATGTGCGCTGCACAAGCACCTGTTTGATTTAATAGGCTGTAATGTTGCTCTTCCTATCACAAGAATCTAGGCCACATTTAGGGTTTACTGCTTGTTTAGTTGGGCAATTTGAGATTCACACCCCCTTCTCTCACTGACCAAGCTACGCCCAGGGCCGGACTGGCTACCGGGCGTTTTGGCATGCTGCCGAGCTGGGGGCTGATGTCACTGCGGTGGGGGCTAATTTTGTTGATGGAGACCTGCGTGGGCTTCGAAATAAACAAAGCAAAACGAATTTCGTTCAGCACACGCAGGTCCCCATCAACGAAATCAGCCCCCAGCTCGGCAGCATTCCAAAACGCCCGGTAGCCAGTCCGGCCCTGGCTACGCCCCCCCGTGGCTGTAAGAGATTCGCACATTTTACTTCAAAATTGTACTTCTAGGGGTCCAGCAGTCCTGCAGTGCTCTCCCAGCTCAGACTTCATTGGGACATAAGTGGCACTGACTCTCTCTTAAGACTGAACTGCTTCCTGATTCTAATGTGATCCGCAGCACGTAAACTGTGCAGCTGGTACTTTGCAGGATGACATTTGAGAATATGCAGCTGGATTGCACCAGCAAAGGGAACGCTAATAAACTTGATTAAATAGTAAAAAAAAAAAAACACAGGAGGCACCATAGTTTAATAATGCACAAATTTATTTCACGAAATCTCAGTTTTAAATAATGAAGCTCTGCTCAACAAACATCCCTATTGTCTAGCAAGAAAGATTCAGCTACAGAATTCAGCTGAAGATTTGTACTTTCCAATTCAAAAAGTGGCTAATATATTCAAGCTGTACCTCAAGTGATAATTTCCATTTGTTGCCTGCACTCTTACCTGCTTAAACCTTGGCTAGTAACACATATTTCGCGATTCTACATTGTTTCTACAAGATTATTACATTATTATTGACAGTACAAGCATTAATAAATAAACAAAACTAAAGTTAAAACACAGAATTTTTAAATCGCTCAGTTTAGCTCATGATTGATGTCAGTTAATTCGTAAAATGGAAGTATCAATCAAACTTCTTAGTTATTTTATTCCCATTTGTATTTCAGTGCCTCGCAATTTAATTCATATACTAATCTATATATGTAGCTGTTGTAATAACAAGTATTAGTGTTTGTTATAAATTCTCTGAGCTTGTTTCTCTTTTGAACCTCATAATCTGAAAATATAAAAATACTAGCAGCACAACCCTTCATTACCTTACTGGTTGTATAAACATTCTGAAAAAAACACATTTCTTAGAGGGAGAACAGATATGCCTAAATCCGGTACCATAAAGGGGTAAATCTGTTTCGCTACTTTAAGAATAATAATAATAATAATAATTCCATTTGTAGAGCGCCTGTTTACACCCATCGGTGTGTCCCCGTGCTAGGATCCAAACCCCCCCAGAAGGAGAGCAGAGATAGCACCTAAGTGAGAAAGAGGAGTACAGGAAGGCGGTATGCAGACATAATATCGAGTTTTAAATATCGATATGCCATAATATCGATGTTTAAATTTTGATGTGACAGAATATCGACCTGCAAGAATATCGTCAACAAGAATATCGACATGCAGGTAAGAAATATCGTTTTACTTAATATCGAAGTTAGTAATATCGTAAGTAAAAATATCGTTGTTTATAATATCGATTTTTTTTTAGTGTTTTGTATGTTAGTATATGTGTTAAATGTATAGCTTATTTTTTAATGTATGTTTGAATTTTTTACAAGTAATTAATTTTATTTTAATTAATTTTTGCGTATTTTAGTTCTGTAGCGGGTTGCGGGTTTATAGGGGAATAGGGTGGGAAGTAATTTAATTATAATATATTACTTAATATTTTTTTTAGAAGTTATTAATTTAAAAAAAGAAAAAATATTGCATTTTAGTTCCGTAGCGGGTTGTGGGTTTATAGGGGAATAGGGTGGGAAGTAATTTAATTGAAATTAATTAATTAATGATTTTATTAATTAATATTTTTGTATTTAATAATTTATATTGTTAATTGTGTTAATTAATTGGTTATTAACAATTAATAATTAATTGGTAAATATGTTAATTGTGTAATTTTTTTAGGAGCGGGTTTTGGTTTTATAGGGGAGTAGGGTGGGAAGTAATTTAATGATAATTAATTAATTAATAATTTTATTAATTAATATTTATGTAATTAATATTTTATATTGTTAATTGCGTTAAAAAGTTATTAATTGGTTATTAATTGGATATTCATTATTAATAATTAATTGGTAAATATGTTAATTGTGTAATTTTTTTAGGAGCAGGTTGTGGGTTGATAGGGAGTAGGGTGGGAAGTAATTTAATTGTAATTACATTTTTAATATTTTTTTATATAACATTTATTTAAAGTTATTTTATAGTGTTAATTGTGCGATCTAATTTATTTTTGATTGTTTTTAATTTGCTTGCTAATTGTTATTAATTAATTAATTGTTAATTAATTATGTTAATTGTGTAATATTTTATAATATTGGTGGTGTCGTTTATAGGGGAATATGGTGGGATGTTAATTATTTTTGACAAATTAATTATTTGTTAATTAATGTTAATTATTCTGCAGGAGTGGGAATACTAAATTATTCCCTCCGCTATCCAACACTTTCACTACTGTAGCATTTGCTGGAGTGGGAATAGTAAATTATTCCCCTACGCTATCCAACACTTTCCCTACTGTTACACTTGGTGGAGTGGGAATAGTAAATTATTCCCACCCGCTATCCAACACTTTCCCTACTGTTGCACTCGCTGGAGTGGGAATTGTAAATTTTACCCACCCGCTATCCAATACTTTCCCTACTGTTGCACTCACTGGTGTGGGAATAGTAATTTTTACCCCCCCCTATCCAACACTTTCCCTACTGTTGCACTCACTGGAGTGGGAATAGTAATTTTTACCTACCCGCTATCCAACACTTTCCCTACTGTTGCAATTACTGGAGTGGGAATAGTAATTTTTACCCCTCTGCTATCCAACACTTTCCCTACTGTTACACTCGTTGGAGTGGGAATAGTAATTTTTATCCACCCGCTGTCCAACACTTTCCCTACTGTTACACTCGTTGGAGTGGGAATATAAATTTTTATCTCCCCGCTATCCAATCACTTTCCCTACTGTTGCACTCACTGGAGTGGGAATAGTAATTTTTACCCACCCGCTATCCAACACTTTCCCAACTGTTGCACTCAATGGAGTAGGAATAGTAAATTTTACAACTCCGCTATCCAACACTTTCCCTACTGTTACACTTGTTGGAGTGGGAATATAAATTTTTACCTCTCCGCTATCCAACACTTTCCCTACTGTTGCACTCACTGGAGTGGGAATAGTAATTTTTACCCACCCGCTATCCAACACTTTCCCTACTGTTGCATTTGCTGGAGTGGAAATAGTAATTTTTACCCTACGCTATCCAACACTTTCCCTACTGGTGCACTCACTGGAGTGGGAATAGTAATTTTTACCCTCCCGCTATCCAACACTTTCCCTACTGTTGCAATTACTGGAGTGGGAATAGTAATTTTAACCCTTCCGCTATTCAACACTTTCCCTACTGTTACACTCCGTGGAGTGGGAATAGTAAATTATTCCCTTCCGCTATCCAACACTTTCCCTACTGTTACACTTGCTGGAGTGGAATAGTAAATTATTCCCCTCCGCTATCCAACACTTTCCCTACTGTTGCACTGTTTGGAGTGGGAATAGTAATGTTATCCCCTACGCTATCCAACCTTTTCCCTACTGTTATAGTTAATGTAGTGTAAAATATTTTTACAAATAAATATTAATTTTAATATTTTAATTTATGATATATATATATTTTATTTTTATATTTATATTACAGGTTTATATATATATATGTATTTATAATTTTTATTATGTTTCTAACATTTTATAATTAAATAAAATAATTATTTATTAATATTATTAAGTTAATATATATATATTTTTTTTAAATATGTATGTTTAATTTTTTATATATTACATTTATTATTTATCATTTTTAACTTTTTAAATAATTCTAACTATGGGCATCATTACGATGGCGGACGGAGAAAGTCCGCCCGCCACACATAGCAGACTGCGGGACCGTCCCGCAGGGGTGCGGCGGTCCCGCACATGATATTAGGATGCCACCGCCACCGTGGCGGTGGCGAGCCCTATTCACAGCATTGCTGGTGGGCGGTGCTCACCGCACCGCCCGCCACAATGCTGTGAATGCACGTCGTGCATTTGCATGCACAAGGTGACAGGCACCGCGTGGTGCTTGCCACCTTGTGCATACAAATACGAGGGGTACCACAGGTACCCCCATGTGCACCCCCACCCCCTCAACACCGTGGGGGCCCGCAACGGGCCCCCAAATGCAAAGACCGTATGCCTTTCCATGGCGGCAACGCCGCCATGGAAAGGCTGCCCTCCGCAGTCATCATAATATGGATGGCGGTGTCTTGGAGACACCGCCACCATATTCATCCTTGTTCTCCGCCGGTCGACTGAGTCAGACCAGCTGTAAAGTTATGTCCTAAATGCCATTTGCCAAACTGTTGGCCAATTGGGTGTAGATTTTATGTTACTTAATATATTGGAAATAATTCTGCAGTCTATACTTAGCATGCTATATTTTTCTCAGACTATATTCTGACAATGATTGAATGCCAAATTATCATCTATAAAAATATTGTCTGTGGTTAAATTGCTGTTTATTTCCACAGTGTTCTAGGTCTTTTTTAATAGCCAACATTTTTACTAGGTGATTTAGCATTTTCTTCTTGTTTATTAGTGTTGTTTAACCCGGTTTCACTGAATCCTTACGTTCAACCATTGCCACGATTTTACTTATGTTGACCGGCCATGTTAATGAATTTCTTTATTGAAGATAGCAACAATCTTTGTTCCCCTTTGGACTGTCCTATGAGGAACACTGTCTAGGCCTCTTGCAGTTTGTGTTAGTTTGGTCTTGTGTTTTTTTGTGTTTGTAAATATTGTTATATGTTGTTGACCATATATAGGTGGGGTTTTTGGTGCCTAATATTATTTTTTATATTTGAAAAGCTTTATTTGAATACAATAGCAATACAAAGGTCAGCAAGACATAAAAAGACTTATTAAAGTGATACATAATAGAAAAAATGGCTAACGGCAATTCAAGGAAGAAAGCTGTTTAGGATTATATCGGAAATGAAAGGAAGGGGAAGAGGGGAAGGGGAGGGGGGGAAAGAGGGGGGAAAGAGGGGGAAGGGGAGAGGAAGAGAGAAGGGAAGGGGGAAACTCTTACAATTTAAAATGGAATATGGATTTGCATATTTTCATGGAAATATAAGCAATAAACAGTAACCATCATATGGAAATAAAAGATAACAAAATTATGAATTAGAAGTAAGAGGCAGAGAAAATAAATTAATTAATTAAGGAGGCTTAAAATGTTCTGCATTCAAACGGGAGTTGTCTGCCAAAGCCAACTTATCTAAATAGGTAGTAAGAGGAATCCAAAAAAGTTCTCTATCAATCCTTGGTTTACAGGAGGAAGCAAAAGCGATATCTAGGCGATGAAAATGACACAAATTGTTCCACCAATGTTGGACTGAAAGTTTTGAGAGAGTTTTCCAATTAAGGGTTATGTGTTGGAAAGCTAGAGCTATCATGAGGTCAAAGAGACCATGCATAGGAGGGGAAGATCTAGGGACTGAGAACAGGCTGCCAGCAAAAAGAAGAGGAAAAGAATAAGGAATAAGAATATTAAACATGCGAGAAATATAGGTCCAAACTTTTCCCCAAAGGTAGAGACAGAAGGGCACAGAAAAAGGAGATGTATGAGACCAGCATTAGAAGACCCACAAGACCAACAATTAGCATCAGAAGAGTGAGAAAAACCAGTAATAGAAACAGGAGTAAAGTAAAGTCTATGATAGAGAAAAAACATAGATTGAGTAAGAGAGGCAGAACGAGATATTTTAAGGGAACGGGCCCAAAGTCTATCCCAAAAAATGGTAGTCCAATCACATGTAAGGTCAGACTCCCATGCGAGTTCCACTTTAGTCTTAGGGCGATCAGGTTTAGGAGACAGAAAGAATTTATAAATAAGAGAATCTTTGGGAAAAAGAAGAATTTTGCGCAAAGGGTTCTGATCCGAAGGAGGGGGATAGAGGGAAGAGAGTAAAAGGATTCAAGAATAATCGCCATAAGAGTTGAAAATCTCTGAAAAAAGGAGCGGGGACAGTGAAAAGTGAGTTGAAAATGGGGAATGAACATGGATCTAAACCATCAAATAGATCTTTAACCCAAATTATCCCCTAAGTCTCCAGGACCTCCAAAAGATGGGTCTGCTATTGATTGTAATAAGAGAATTATGCCATATTGGAGACTCTAAAAAGGATTCTCTAGAGAAGGGTTTTGTATGAAGTAACGGTTTTAGAATGGAATAAGTATGTTTAAATAGAGAAGGGAGGTAAGGGGGTCTTAACAGAAAAGGCCAAAACTTCACTAAATGAGAAGGGAGAGACCAGGGCACGTTCAATAGTATACCACAAAGGGGTGTAAGAAGACTGACCATCTAAGAGCCATTTGGCGGCTTGACGCAGGCAAAAAGATTTATGATATAAGCGAAAATCAGGGAAGTTCACACCTCCATTAAGTTTTGTCTTACGAAGGGAGGAAAAGGAGATCCTGGATTTCTTACCCTTCCAAAGAAACCTGGAAAGAAGGGAATCAATTTGTTTAAAATAACAGGCAAGGATGTGAACCGGAAGCATGGAAAGAGTATATATCAAAATAGGGGTTATCATCATCTTAATGGAGTCTAACCGACCCCACCAAGAAAGAAAGAGAGGGTTCCAAGAGGAAAGTAATTTATCAATCCGAGAGATGACCGCGGTCATATTTAACTTAACAGAAGAGGATATGGAATTAGAGAACCAGATACCTAAGTATTTAATTTTGGCGGGGGACCAAGCAAACCCCGTGGAAGAGAAGGAATGCGGAAGACAAAATTTTGTAAGAGGTAAAATTTCTGTTTTATCAGAATTGATTTTATAACCAGAGACGAGGGAAAAAGAATTAAATTCATCTAATAGAGGAGGAATAGAATTCTGAGGGTTGGAAATAAAAAGGAGAATATCATCGGCATATCAATCAATCAATCAGGGAATTGTAAGCGCGCTACTCACCCGTGAGGGTCTCAAGGTGCTGAGGGGGGGTCCGCAGATCTGTTTAGCCGAAGAGCCAGGTCTTGAGGGTCTTCCTGAAGGTGTTCAGGGAGGGGGCGCGTGTGATGTCTGCCGGTAGCTCGTTCCAGGTCTTGGCTGCAATGTGAGAGAAGGATCTTCCGCCTGCTCTGGCTCTGTGGATGCGCGGGGTTTCGGCCAGTGCGAGGTTGGAAGATCGGAGGTTTCTTTTGGGTACGTGGAAGTTGATTCTGTCGTTGAGGTAGTTGGGTCCGTTGTTATGTAGGCATTTGTAGGCGTGAGTGAGGATTTTGAAAGTGACTCTTTTCTCCACGGGGAGCCAGTGGAGACTTCGTAGGTGTTGGCTGATGTGTTCGTGTCGGGGGATGCCGAGGACGAGTCTGGCGGCGGTGTTCTATACTGTCTGGAGTTTGCGGAGTAGGGACTTGTTGATGCCGGCGTAGAGTGCGTTTCCATAGTCCAGTCTGCTGGTGATGAGTGCGTGGGTGACTGTCTTCCTTGACTCAGGGGGGATCCACTTGAAGGTCTTGCGGAGGATGCGGAGGGTATTGAAGCAGCTGGAGGTGACGGCGTTGACCTGTCGGTTCATGGAGAGTGATGAGTCGAGTACGATGCCGAGGTTCTTGGCGTGGTCTGAGGGGGTAGGTGGGCTTCCGAGGGCAGTCGGCCACCAGGTGCTGTCCCATGCAGAAGGGGTGGTACCGAGGACGAGGACTTCTGTCTTCTCGGCGTTGAGCTTCAGGCAGCTGTTGGTCATCCAGACCGCGACGTCTTGCATTCCTTTCTGGAAGTTGAGTTTGGCAGTGGTGGGGTCTTTGGTGAGGGAGAGGATGAGCTGGGTGTCATCGGCATAGGATACGATGTTGAGGCCGTGTTGTCGGACGATGGCTGCGAGGGGGGCCATGTAAATGTTGAAGAGGGTGGGGCTCAGTGATGAACCCTGTGGGACTCCGCAGGTGATTTTCATGGGGTCGGAGAGGAAGGGTGGGAGTCTGATCCTTTGGCTTCTTCCGGTGAGGAATGATCGGATCCAGTCCAGGGCTGTTCCTTGTATGCCTGCGTCGTGTAGTCTGACGACTAGTGTGCGATGGGAGACGTTGTCGAAGGCCGCTGATAGGTCGAGTAGGATGAGGGCTGCGGAGTGGCCTTGGTCCAGGAGGGTGCGGATGTCGTCTGTGGCGGCGAGTAGGGTGGTCTCTGTGCTGTGGTTGCTTCGGAATCCGGATTGGGACAGGTCGAGGACAGCGTTTTCTTCAATGAATCGTGTCAGTTTCCTGTTGACTGTTTTCTCTGCAACTTTGGCTGCGAAGGGAGGAGGAGCGAGATGGGCCGATAGTTCTTGAGGTCGGTGGGGTCAGCTGTGGGCTTCTTGAGCGGGGTCTGACTTCTGCGCGCTTCCAGTCGTCTGGGAAGGTGCCTGTTTGAAGGTGGTGTTGATGGTGCGTTGTAGTTCGGGTGCAATGGCGGCCACGGCTCTGTGGTAGATGTGAGGGGGGCAGGGGTCGGTGGGGGCCCCCGAGTGGATGCTTTTCATGGTTGAGGCAGTGTCTTTGGCCGTGATCGGTGTCCAGTTGGAGATGGTGGGCTGGCTGGTGTTTCTGGGGGGCGGGGGGCCGTCTGTGGCGCCTGGTGGATGGTCGATGAAGTTGTCGTAGAGATTTTTGATCTTGAGGTGGAAATAGGTTCCAAGCTTGTCGCAGAGGTCTTGGGATGGGGTGATGTCTGTGGCTTCGCTGCGTGGGTTGGTGAATTCTTAAATGACACTGAAAAGTTCCTTGGAGTTGGTGGAGTTGGCCAGGATTTTGTTGTGGATGAAGTTCCTTTTGGTGGCTCTGATCTGGGATCTGCGGAAAGTTTTAGGTCATGATCACCATAGGAAAAACCAGAAATCGAGGCATTATTGCGAATTGAGGATAAAAAGGGTTCGAGAGCCAAAATGAAAAGAAGAGGGGAAAGAGGACAGCCCTGACGGACACCACGTCGTAGAGGAAAGTAAGAAGAAATGCATCCATTAACTAGTACGGAGGCTCTAGGAGCAGAGTATAATAAAGAAATAAGCGAGATTAACTTAGGGCCGAATCCATGCCACTTTAGGGCGGCAAGTAAAAAAGACCAGTCAACTCTATCAAACGCTTTTTCAGCATCGACAGAGATGGCCGCCAAAGAAGAGGAAAGAGAGGGAATTTTATTGAGAACATTTAGGAGGAGACGAGAATTATCTGAAGTTAATCTGCCTTTAACAAAGCCACATTGTTCTTTACCTACCAAGTGAGGCATAAGGGGATCCAAGCGCAAAGCAAGTGATTTGGCAAATAATTTATAATCTACATTAAGCAAGGAAATTGGACGGTAGTTTTTACAAAATTTAGGGTCACGTCCATCCTTATGTATGAGACAAATCGTGGCCTCCTGAAAATCCCCTCAGAAAGAAGAAAAGAATGAAAAAGATGCAGGAGTCCAGGAAGTAATAGATTAGAAAAGTGCAGATAAAATTCGACTGAAAAACCGTCAGGGCCAGGAGATTTACCTTTCTTTAGAGTGGATAAAGCCTGGGATAGCTCCTGAAGAGAGAGGTCTGATTCCAAATTAGAAAGATTAAGATGATCATTAGACGGAGTTGGAAGCGCGTCAAGATAAGAATGGATAAGGGAAGAAGAAGGAGGAGAGTCAGGGGTATAAAGATCTTGGTAGAAAAGCATAAATTCCTTCAGGATGTCTTCATTTTTGTAAACCGGAGAGCCATCTGAGGAATAAACCATATCAATCAGAGTACGTTCTTTACGGGACTTGAGGTAATTCGCTAAAAGTTTCCCCATCTTATTACGACCTCCATAGTACCTAGCACTACTGCGCAGCAATATGGAAGATGCATTATCAGTAGTGGATTTATTAAAGGCCAACTTGGCACGAATAAGAGCAGGCAGAACTGAATCTGTCAATGAAGTATAGAACCGATGTTCTAGTGATTTAATGTTCTCCAGGGCAGCTTTACGTTGGTGAAGGAAATGTTTCTTTTTCCTGGAGACAAAATCTATAATGAAACCTCGTGCTGTAGCTTTAAATGAGTCCCATAATATATGTAGAGGGACATTGGGGGTATCATTTAAATCGAAAAATTCCTCAGCAAAAGTCGTAAAAGAGGAGGAGAAAATAGGATCAAGGAGAAGAGAGTTATTAAATCGCCAGCGGGAAGAACTAGGATGAGAGGGAAGCAAGTCAAGGTCCATCACGATTGGGGCATGATCCGATATAACAATAGGTTCAATAGTGGAAGATAGTAAGTTCTGAGAGAGAGATTTAGATAGGAAAAGATAGTCAAGACGAGAGAGAGAATTATGAGGAGGAGAGAAAAAAGAAAAATCAAGAGAGTCAGGATGAGTGAGCCTCCATGCATCCACCAGGTTAGCCTGGGAAATGGTATCAAGAAAGTGTTTGTGTGTCCTATAGGGAACAAAACGTGTTTGTGATTGGCGGTCAAGAAAGGGATCAACAATCTGGTTGCAATCTCCTCCTAGAATAAAAAAGTCATCTTTAAATTGAATACATTTCTGAGTAATCAAGGGCCAAAAGGAACAATCAGGATGTGTAGGACCATAAACATTAAATATAGTCAGCGAGATATTATTAATTAATAACTTAACCAGCACCCATCTACCTTCAGTATCATTTTCTTGCGAAACAACTTTGCAATTCAGCCTCTTATGACATAAAATAATCACACCATTTTTTTTGTTAGAAGTGGGGGAAACTAAAACCGAGCCCACCCAGCTTCTTTTTAACTTTAACGACTCAGGTTCTGTGAGATGAGTTTCTTGTAAAAGAACCAGATCTGGGTTATATGAGGCCAAGTGGGAGAGTATTCTCTGTCTCTTAATTGGGCTAATGAAACCTTTCACATTCCATGAGATAACCTTGAATGTAGAACTATCAGACTTACATAAAAATCCATATATACAACAGTAATGATAAAGAGTAAGAGAGAATAGGGAAAAAAGGGGAAAGATAATAAAGAGATAGTGAAGGAAAACCATGTAACGAGAGGAGGAGGGAAGGTATCCAGGGAGAAAAAGGGGTAGGACACAGAGAGAGGAAGAGAGAGAAGAGGAAGAAAAAATAGGAACAAGAAGAGACAGTACATGTCAAAAAAGACGACTGCAATACGTACCTTACAGGGAACAAGGAAGGATGAGAGGGCGACGGACAACAAAAACAGCACACCCAACAGGGAGGGGGCAACGCAACACACCAAAAACGGCAGATACTACACAGGGGCACGAGCAGGAATACGTAGAGGAGCAAATTAAGCATCTATGAACCTGTAAAAGGAAATAAGAGTTATACAACATCGAATAAGAAAGTTGATATAGGCAAAGTAATAATTAAACTTATAACAAGAATATTAATGCAAAGATATAAAAGAAGGAGTACAACAGTCACGATCCAAAGGAAGAAGGAGTTGTCTCCATTGAGGCGTGAGAATGAGTCTGACTAAATCTTCTTAGGTCAACAGGATCCTCGAAGGTGGAAGTTTTGTTGAGAAAAGTGACCTTGAAAATGCAGGGATGGAACAGGCCATATCTAGCGCCCAAAGAACGGAGAGGTGGACGAAGATCCAAAAACTCTTTGCATCGTTTGGCTGTAGCTGAAGAAAGATCCTGAGAAATATAAACTTTGGAGCCCTGCCAGGAGAGGTTCTTTTTAGATTTAGCGGCATTCAGAACCAGCAGAAGGTCAGTAAATTGGAGGAATAGAATAATCATTCCGCGGGGTTTAGTTGGCGCAGATGAGGAAGAAAGGCGAGGACCCAGTCTAGGGGCGCGTTGTAGGTTCAGTTTGGTCGTAGACGGAAGACCCAGGAGCTGTGGAAGGAAAGAAGTGAAGAATGCGACAGGGTCATCACCCTCAAGACCCTCCGGAAGGCCATACACGCGTAGATTATTACGATGGTTTCTGTGTTCCAAATCCTCAGTGGCCTTTTGAAGTTGCAAGACTTCCTTTTCCAGAAAGGAAACTTTTGAAGGTGCATCCTGTACGAGACCGAGCTGTTGTTCCACCACAGTCACACGGGAATCCATAGAGGCTCATTTGGAGTCCATTGATTGAAGGCGGGCATTAGTTTCCTCCACAAACGGTCGGATAGCACGAATCTCCTCAAGAACCATGTCCAAAGAAACCGGGGAGGCAGACTTAGGGGGAGACGGAGGATCCTGCTTGAGCCTCTTGCCGCTGGTCGAAGGTAGCGGTACTTTGGATGCCATTGTTGCAGATGATTCTGCAGTGGAAGAACAATCACTGTGTGACGAAGCCTGAGAAAAGTAGGAGAATCTATTATAAACAGTGCAGCCGGTTCCAGGAATATTAGGAGTATTCCCTTCCAAATTCTGAGTGTGGCGTAGTACGCGTTTGCTCCTACCCATGAAATACTGACCACAGGAAAATTCAGCGAAATACAAGTACAATATCCCCAGACAGCCTCGGAATATTAGACCATGGAGTAAACTGCAGGATATCAGCAGGAGGAACCAACTACCAACGAAGCTGAGTTTTGCGTGAGAAAATATGAGGAGGAAGTAGGGAGGAAAAAGCGCCAAAAGAGGACAACTGAAAGTCAAATGCAGTCTTCTGCAACGCCCAACGTCCCTCTCACACTAGGCAACAAACTCCCTCAGGCAGGCTCCACAAAACGAAGGAAAGTCATGGTAAGTGTAAGCTGCTGCTTCTAGTAGAAGAGAACATCAAGAGCGAAGAAATATACAGGCACCATGCAATAAAATGGGCAAAAATGCTCCTCTATAGCCAGTCAATATTGAAAAAATAAGTAAGTAAACATTTCCAGCGTTAAAGTAGCAGGGTAATGTGGTAGATGCAAAAATGAGCCATTTACAGCAAAGAAGAGCTTTCTGGAACATCGCGTGAGGTGAAAGCTGAGGGAAAATCAGCAGGCAGCATCCAAAATGGCGGCCTTTACCTGAGTCCAAAAGTCCTCTGCATAATTTCCCCACTTCTGGCAAGTCTTCGTTGACGAAAAGCAGTGCCTCGAGAAGAGCCTGTATTCCGATTTAGAAATATGGCATTGTTGATGTCCAAGGAGCTCTGTAACCGCTCCTAATTACAAATTATTGCCGGCGAGCCACGGAGCCCCGACGTCAGGCGGCCATTTTGAGTCGCGGTGCGAGCCGCCTCCATGGTGCCTAATATTATTAATGTACAAGGTGGGTTACAATGAAATAAACAATAGAAAATGCAATATGCCTTTCCAATATATTTTTGATTGCATCTGGCTCAAAGGGGCACTTTTCTCTTTTGCTATCTAATTTTTAGGTTTGACCGGTTGTAGTTTTTTGTTACTGTTAGTTTCATGGTTTTATTATGTTTGATTCTTTGCTGATTAGTTATATTCAGGTATTTGGCCTTCATACATTTTGTATAATTGATGGTTTGTATATCTGTAACTTTTTGGGATGTTTTATGTTATTTTTTTCCGTATTTTACGCATTTGTTTTGAAATTATACACTAAAATTACTCCACTTCTTGCCCTGTTAGAGTGTAGACATCAAGAGATGCAGGTAAAGTATGATAAGATATTATAAGGGATGTGAAAACTGTATCAATCACTCTAGTGTGTGTGTGTGAGAGAAAGCGAGAGAGCGAGACAGAGAGAGAAAGAGAAAGAGTGCGAGAGACAGAGAGAGAGAGAGAGAGAGAGAAAGAGAGAGAGATGGGAGGATTAGTTACTTTCACTTTTTTGTGGTTGCACACATTAAATGATTCACCCTGGTGTATAAACCTCACTGTTCATAAAAAGCACAGGGTTTGCAACTGCAAAATGGCTTTTTGCTATGTACTAAAAACATTTTCTGAGTTGGGAATGTTTTACCAACTCACATTGATCCATTATACTGACTCCTTGAAGGAGGTGCTAACAAATCCACAAAGGGAAAGCTGTCCCTATTGTGTCCCCAAACTGGACTTTTTTAAAGCAGCATCGGTTCCTTTATGGAACATGTGCTACTTCAAAAAAAAGGTTTTCTGGTTGGGAATGCAGACATATGGTGGTTGGCTGTTCCTCGCAGGCCATCATCCCTGTATTTGTAGCCAATTGCAGGGCATCGCAAATAGCTTTCTACATAATTAATATTCATTAGAGAGGTCTTTCTGCACCCCCTGTGACTGCAGATTGTGTGATGCAACCTGTTGGTACATAGGTAGCATCACAAAATTAAAGACTAGTCACAATAGGTCAATGCCCAATTTGCAAACACTTTTGACAACCAGTTTTTTCATACATCTGCTCCCTAGATATGCGTCTGCATAAATCTTAAATAAGTGAGTTAAAAGGGTAGGGGTAAGATGGCCTATATATCTCTCCATGGTATGTTCACAAGGTGCAGCTGGACATATATAACTCAGGTTGTAGTGCCATCTGTTGCCAGAGCACACATTGTGGACTACTGACAACAGTGAGGGCTTTGTCTGGGATGTGGTAAAGAGGGAGTAAGGTGTCACAGGCAGCTGAACAGAGCTGGTATAAGTGAAAATGTAGGTGAATTTCACATCAGTGCTGCTTGTGGATGGAACAGTGTCAAATGCAGAGAAGAGCAATGTACATAAAAATAGTTTCTCTAAGGCATTGTATACATTTCTCTTCTCATCTGGAACCAATTTACTAAATTTACTACTTGGGAGTCATCGCCAAAGAGCTGCATGTGATCCGTTGAGATATTTATGCATGCTATTCAAAGTGCTTCCTGTGTACAGTTGTAGTTGTTTACTGTTGTGTACTGTTGTAGTCACAAAACACATTATGACTTTAGAGAGCACATGAAAATTCAATTGAAATAGCATTAGGGTCAGTGTTAAGGTTATAGCTGCAATACATTATTAGTTAAACTGGGAATGTAATTCACAACGACATGCGGTCTTTAGATGGATTGCATAGAATAGTGAATGCTACCGTCCATCTACCCACTCTATGGGGCATATTAGCAACAGACGGAGATAAATATCGCAAAGCGCGCTTAGCGCTTTCATATTTATCGCCGTCTATCGCGGTTATTTATCGCCAGGTTAGCGCGTTATTTACAACGTGTATAACCTAAGCGATAAATATTCAAGCAATAGTGCAAAAATGGGCAAACATCGCTGGAAAACCAGCGATGTTCACCCAAATACAGCGTTAACATTGGTGATACGAGCATGTGGTCGTAGGCACATAATCCACATCCTATGCAAAGTAT
Source organism: Calotriton arnoldi (assembly GCA_963921515.1). Classification (NCBI taxonomy): domain Eukaryota; kingdom Metazoa; phylum Chordata; class Amphibia; order Caudata; family Salamandridae; genus Calotriton; species Calotriton arnoldi. The sequence continues at coordinate 1,574,028 of CAWUFW010001499.1, forward strand.
GCCCTAGTCTGAATTTTAACAGACGTTAAAATCCAGATCTAAGGGCGCGTTAGCGCGATTAAGATTATGACTACACTGGATTTGGGGTTCTTGTAAATATCGCAAAGCTAGTTTAGCGATAATTTCCCAAGGGAGTCTTGTCAGGCACGCCTCCTTTGCATCTCATTAGCGATGCGATGGGAGGCGTGCTGACAAGGGGCGCTATTGCAAGGAAACACACGCTAGCGTGTCCTTGTTGATAATGCGATAATATTATCGCCACCCCTTGTTGATATGCCCCTCTGTCTCTACGTCTACCCATGCATTTGTCTTTCTGAATAGCCAAACATCCACCATGGATGTTTTTCATGTAATGTTCTATTACGACTCTCTTTCCAAGTTGGCCGGTAATGCGACTTGGACGCAAACGGATTTTGACCCAAAACAGCATTAGAAGTCATGCATACATTTTGTCCAGACCTGGTACTTCCCCCAAGTAACCCTTGGACATCTTAAGGATTTTATGGACCCTGGGCCAAAAGTATTTTGGGGGGCCCTGTTCGGAGCAGCTTTTAATTTGTGATCGAATTTCAGCTCTTTCATGCCCTCTTTGGCCAGGTCACTGACACTGCACAGACACACTGGTCAAAATTTTAAATGTGTTTAAATCTAATATTCAGGGACAGTGATGTGTGTTTTCAATAATACAACAGCAGCTCACTAATATTATTGCAAATAATCTATGTGGCACATTTTTCATATGTGAGGTACTGCTTTGATCTAAAAGAAACGTTGTTTATGGATGTTGGATGGTGCTGAAAAATATAAACATTTCGCTGCAAAATGCCTCTTAAAGACTCCCACACATCACCCTAATTACAAATAAATTAAAGGAAAACGTTATTTAACACAATATGTGTAAGAATTATTCAAGGTCATCAGGACAAGACTCAGCAGATCAGAGCTGGCTCTATCAGGGGGGCCTCTGAAAGGCTGGGGCCCTGGGCCTAGGCTCACTTTGCCCATACATTAAAACGTCTCTGACGTAACCTATAGCATTACCTTGTTATTCGTACCTGAAGAACTCGTAATGAGTTAGTAACGCTGCACGAAGGAAAGAATGCAGCGCTATCTGTATTTCCCTGGAGGTCTTACCGAACCCGTATATCCCTAACTCTGTAAGTAGGTAGGTGGTGTAGTCAGTAGTAGGGGTACAATAACAGTACCTATATAAAGTGATTAACATTATTTCTAATTTGTTGCTAAAGAAAAATCCTGGCTATTGTGTTAGCCATGAATTGTCAAAAGTCACACACTATCCAGAAGCTCATTGTTTTGCTATGCTAATTCTAAAGCGCACTGACACCAATTACGTGGTTTTGCGGCACTAAGCTGACGTGAAGAGAAAGAATGAGTCTTCTGAGGCATCTCAGACAGAAGAAAACTGATTTGAACACATTTGAGATTTGCTGCAGATGCAGACAGGTCGGTATTGAAATGGGCTCTGAGCCGAGACCACTCTGGAGAGCTCAGCAGAATGGGCCAAAGGATTCAGCTAAGTAGATGTGAGGTTGCAGAGTCGATGGAAATTAGCAAACATTAGATTCTCAATTTTAAAAGGGTTGAATTTTAAGAAGCTTTAGCCCACTCACTCCTAAATAGCCAATTCATAACTGGTAAACATGGAGGTAGTATTACACGGATCCTGATTGAGCTGCATGGCAATCTAAGAAACATCAATGTACTTGTATGGGGGCGTGGCCAAGATGGCGACCGGATGCTTGATCATGAGCACTGGCCTGGACCCAGCCTTTGTTCTTCCTCATTCTGGGTGCGACGACTTACCAATACCCACCGTGAGGCGTCTGTGCCCACCCCCCACCCATGACACCTGACACGGCGAAGTGGTCAGAATGGTTGGATGCCCGGGCGAAGGCTGCTGATGGTGTGCGGCAGTGCTGACTTCGAGAGGACCATGTGGCTGGTGATAGCGGTGGCTCTCGGGTGGGGCATCCGCGAACTGTGAGAAGGTGGAGGTGCACCCCCCTGCTTCTGAGGACATCAGAGGCGGGGACGATCGGCCCCAAAGACTGCTTTTTGGCTCCCTGAGCAGAACCTTGGTGCCCAAGGCCTTAGGTAACACGTTGCAGCATGTTAAGCCGGTGAAGCCTGAGATCCATGAGGGTGATATATACGGAGGTTGGGGTGCACCGAATATCTGGAGCCCCCCCACTGAAGCGGAAACTGGGGAATGGAGCAACTGGTCCTGAAGGCTGCACCAGAGGCCAGCGGAGAGACGTTGCAGCAAGGCAAGCCAGCACTGCCTGAGGCCTGTGCGGGCGCTATATGTGGAGGTGGGGTGCCCCTCTTGAACATCCCCTCACTGGAGTGGACACTGGGGGTTAGGGCGACTGGTCCGAAAGTTGCGTTTGGGACCTGCAGCAACATGCTGCAGCTAGGTAGGCTGTTACTCATTGAGGCCTGCGCTTGTGTTATATGTGGGGGTGGAGGTGCCCCCTTGAAAACCTGGAACCCCCGCCATTAGGAGCCGACACTGGGGTGACCAGCACCAAAAACTGCACCTGGGCTCCACCAGTGGGTCTAGGACGCCTGCAGCAATAGGTAACGGGCATTATAGGCCGGTAGTGACTACGGAACGTGCAGGAGACGTGGCCGAGCCCAGGCGGAGTGTAGCCCGTGTGGATGTCCAGCAAGCAGGCCGGCATGTAACAGCAGAAGGGTGCATGGGACCGAAGCAGCCCAGACTACATAGAGCTAGATGAGAAGTGGACGATAATGGTCGTGGGTGAGACGGCAAGGGACTGCTGCTGGCTGGGACTGTGGAGGACCCCACTTTGGAGCTTGCCCCCACATTTGAACAGCTGTGAGGTATGGTGGCAACTGGGGGGTCTGTTGCAATGCCCCTCCCCTGTGGGACCCTGAGTGAGGCACAGCACCTGGGGCCCCACAAGATCCTGACTAGAGGTGGTTGCCCTGGGGGACCCTGAGCGAGGCGGTTACTGAGAAAATCCTGCTGAGCCCCGTGGTGCTGCATCGAGGTGCAAGCTTGGAGGCCCCCAGTGGCGGTGGCTCAGACTGCAGTCAGGTACATCCTTTGTGGAGTGATGGCATGTTGCTTGGCATGAGTGTAGCCCACACCCCAGAGTGCCAGGAGGGCCCAGGAAGCCCCCAGCTGAATGCGCTGTGCCTTTGATGTGTGCCCTCTGCCCCTGATCTGGACAATGGTGAAGCCTAAACAGCCCAAGGCCTCATCCCTACATGACAATGGCCCGAGATGGTGAGTCGAGGAGAGGTGATGGCACTCTGTGCAACCTGGAGGCCACCCTGGACAAACATTCGGCCCAATTCAAGAAGATCCTACAGGCCATCATGGACACTAAGAGCACTTTGGAATCTAAAATTGACGAGGTCTCCATGCATGTTAGGCTACTCTGAGTGGGCCACCTGAAATTGGCAGAAAGGGTGGACCACACAGAATCAGCATTAATCTTGCTGCATCCCATGGTGCAGGAGCTACAATTACCGATTCAAGGAATACAGGTAGACATCAACACCTTGCAACGGAAGGCAGAGGATGCAGAGGAGTGTTCGCACCGGAACAATGTACGCTTCCTGGAATTCCTGGAGCGCTCAGAGGGCCGGAGTGTGGAACTTTTCCTTTAGCAGTGGCTGGTGTCCATGGTGTTGTCCGGCAAGGCACCAAAATACTTCTTGAACAAGCGTGCTCACTGCCTACTGGGCCATTCCACCCTCCCATCCGGGGGCCCCGCCGCGCCGATGAAAGCACGCCTCCTGAATTTCAGAGACAGGGACTTCATCCTCCAGCTTTTCAGGATGAACATAACATCATTGCCTACCCAGACTACACTGTGGAGGTGTAGTGGTGCTGCGGCTCCTATGCGTCAGTAGAACAACAGCTGCGAAGACTTGGATTGAAATATGCACTCCTCTTCCTGGTAAAACTCAAGGTCATTGAGGGGGAGGAGACCTGCTTCTTCTTAACTCATGAGGACGCTTGGACTTGGATGCAAGCCAAAGACCTAGTGACGCCGCCGATGGTGGACCAGCACTCTGTGGATTGGTTGATTCCAAAATCGCACCGCCATCACTCCAGAAGGCCGAGACATCGTACTACTACCTATCAGGTGGCCAGAGAACAAGCACAAGTAGTGGCAGAAGTGTTGCAGTAGAGCTGTAACCCCTTTGCGGTTCCACAACTGGACTGTGCCTCCATTACTGGATCAGACTCTAATGATACTGCGGACTCTCTTGGTGGGGGCAGCCTTAGGCCAGTGCTAACGCCACATTTGGTGGAAGACCTGCAGTAAGGAACTCTGGTTTGCATGGTTAGTAAACCCCGTGTCTTAGTCACTCAGCCAGGCGAACTGGAAACCGGGCTGAGTGGGGAGGGGTCGGGTGGTGGGCGCTCAGTGCATTGTGAACGGCCCAGGAGGCTGAGTCCCACAGAACATTAATTGCCAATCACCCCAGTTCACTGTATTGGACTTGATTTATGCAGTTATTTCATGTATGTTTACAATATTGATGTTGTTTTTGTGATGGCTGACCACCGGGTGGTGCTTAGACAGGGTGGGTGGGATGGGAGGGAGTGTTTGTAATGTTTGTACACTCTTGGAGCTACACCTCTGCACATGGCAAGTCACCACTGGCACCACCACACCTTGGAAGGCGGGGGAGACACAGGGCTGGGGGTAACCTGGACCAACTAGCTACACAAACAACCAATGGCCGCACCTCTACGAGCGCAGACACAGCAATATAACCCACTGACCTTGAATGTGAGAGACATGGCCACTCTCACCAGGAGACACTATATTCAATCATACCTAAAAAGGCAACACACGCATATAGCATTCCTACAGGAGACTCACATGACATCAGAGGAATTAGGCAAACTCCGAATGAAATGGAGGGTCAGATCTACGGGACAACAACATTGGCATATGCCAAGGGGGTACTGGTGTGGATAGCCCCAGGGGTCCCATTCGTGACAGTCATGCACAGGGAAAGATCCAGAGGGAAGATATGGGGTAGTAGAGGGCCCTAAGATGGCATGCCCCTTGCGCTGGTGGCTATCTATGCGCCGAATGCCGTCCACTCTGCGTTCCTGGACTGCCTCATTCCGGCTATCCTCAGCGACTCACACAACACTACCATATGGGGCAGGGACTCCAATTGCGTTCCAGACATTGTCAGGGATAGATCTTACCCGCCGATGCTGGGGGCTAGGTGTCATAAAACGACCCAACACTTCCAGGGCTGGCTGACTGGTGGTGGGTTGTACAATATATGGCACCTTCAACATATGGAGGACAACGAGTTCTCTTTTTACTCGCCAGTCCACCGCCTTCATACCAGACTAGATCTTTTCCTCTGTGGTGCAGCACTCGCCCCTTGATCCTTCTCACAGAGTACTTGGCGCGTACACTCTCTGATCACTGCCTGTTACTGCTGACGTTGCAGTGGGGAAGGGCCTGCACCTGTATTTCCACGTAGAGGCTCCAAACAGAGGCTCTCCAAGACATTTCCTTTCGTGATGCACTGACGATGCACATTGTTCAATACGTTGTCGCGTACATGGGCACAGGAAATTGGACTCACAGAAGATGGTTATGAGGTGGCAGTGCAATGCCACGTTGTGGGGGGTCCAGCAGACTGTGCAGAGGGAGGTAATGAAGCAGGAAAGGGAGCTGAGACACCTAGAGAATGAGCTGCCGTTGCAGACCGTGGAGGTGGACTGGCTAGGACTGCTGAGGGGGGGAACACTGGGAACTTGAGGCACGTTTGAGGAAGCTAGACTATAAGCACTAACTTGCCTGCCTTAATAGTGAAGGGGATAGAGTGGGCCATTGATGGCATGGCTGGTTCATGAGGAATGGAAACGTTCACCGATTGGGGTGCTGAGGCTGGATGGGCGGCACGTTCTTAATACACAAGTGGCCATCAATTATGCCTTTGTAGCTTACTGTCGGGACCTGTATGATGGGGGGCTTCTGAAGAGAGACTGCATGGTTTTCTGCGGGGGCTCCCTTTCCCCCAACTGGATCTCCTCTAGATCGTGGAGCTTGACACTCCTCTCCAGGTGGAGGAGATCCACTTGGCTACAACGCAGATAGCTCATAATAATGCCCCGGGCACAGATGGACTCCCCAGAGAATACTATGCTACTTTCACTGCCTCGCTCTCTCCAGGGTTGCTTGAGATGTATAATGAGGCCTGGGGTCAACTTCCGGATTCCCTCTGTGAAACCTTGATTATGGTGCTTTCCAAGACGGGTCCGGACCCGTTAGATATTCAGTCTTATCGGCCACTATCGCTACTGAACCTAGACTACAAAATTAAAGGGAAGGTCCTGGTAAACAGGTTGATACCTGCAGTTAGTGCTATTTTACACCCGGATCAGAATGAGTCCATTCCCTGACTCAACACCTTCCTCAACATTTGTCGACTCCTCAGGCTGATGAAGGACCTCCCGACGGGGGAGAAGGACTTTGATATCCTGGGATGGGAGTTCTTATTTGAGACCTTGAAAGAGATGCACTTTGGCCTAGGGCATTTTCTATGGCTTCATGCCTTATATGGGCAGCTGGTGGCATGGGTTAAGACGGGGCAGCTGATCTCTGAGAGCTTTGATATCCAACAAGGCACCCAACAGGATTGCCCTTTGTCACCCTTGATCTTTGCCCTGGCCTATAAACTGCAATTGCAGGCTCACCAGTGGAGAATGGAGACACTGGACACCCAACATGTGGTCTCCTTATATGTCGACAGAGCTTTATTGGATGACTTTGGGGCAGTATCAGGCCTTAACGTGAACTGTTCCAAGTCCATCCTGTTCCCCCTTCACCTGATCCCGGAACGGGACAGGGGGACTGCCCCCTTCTCGTCTCACGTGGTAATTTGACACATTCAGGTACTTGGGCATACAGATTTTTCATTCCGATGTCAATCTCATTAAGGGGAATGTGGGTAGGGGCTGAACGCGATCTCAGGCTCCATACAGTTCTGGGTATCACTACCACCCTCGCCTGTGGGCCAGGTGCGATTTTGAAGATGCTCATAGTCCCGTCCCACGACTGCTGTACTACTTTGCTGCTCTGCCCATTGTGATTCCCACACACTTCTTTACAGACCTAATGAAGACACTAGTAGAACTGATTTGGGTTTTAGGTAAATGCCAAGTAGAGCTCTCCAAGCTCTGTTGACCACTGCATGAAGGTGGACTTTGGGCTACTAATTATAATCTTTATTAGGCGGCGGCCCAGTTGCAGTGACCGGTGCAATAGCTGGGGACAGCCTCTTGCTCTAAGCTGCCAAAGATCTGGCGTATCCTGGACAGGTCTCATGCTTACACCTGATTATCCTCCCCTAAGTAGCATCTCCCCCACGTGACACACCAGATAAAAACTGCACGACACTGCTGGCGGAAATACATCTGCGGTAATGCGGCCCAACCTCCTTACTCACCACTGTTCCCCATCTGGCACATGGCAGCACTTCAGGGATTCTCCGACACCATGATATACATAGCTGGCGGGATGCCAGAGTATAACGCATGGGGGACCTGATCAGGGAGGGGACGTTCTTGTCCTTCCAGGAACTCAGGGACACTCACGCCATACTAGTGAGACATTTCCTGTTATGTGATGCAGTGCATTTGGCGATCGCCATGCATTGGGTGTGGAGTGGCACTAAACCACCTATGGTGAAACCGCTGCACATGGCTTTATCCCACAGGGTGCAAACAGACTCATATTGGCCCTCTACACTGCATTGCTGAATCATTATCACAGGCCGGACACTAGGGCGCGCGACCGTTGGCAGCTGGACTTGCACACACCCCTCACAGACAAGCAAAGGGGTCAAACCTTGCAACAGGTTAAAGGGTATCACACAACCCATGCTTTTGCTTCACACAGTTTAATTTCTTGCCCCAAGCGTACCTCACATTGCGGTGCATAGCGCAGATGAACCCCACTGCCTCATCAGCGTGCCCTAGATGTAGATCATCAGATGCAGGCTTCGTCCACATGGAGTGGGAATGCTTGGTGATTAAGCGGACCTGGGAGGAGGGGGTGGAGGCCACCTCCGAGCTGGTCAATGGGGTGGTCTTGACTATGTCAGAATCCTGCTTACTGGGTATTCGCCCACAGCCTAAGGGGGATAAATTCTTGCATAGATTTATAGATCTGGCACTTGTGCTGTTCATGCTGCAGATTGCATTGTCATGGAAATCGTAGGTGGCCCCAGAGGTGCTATGTTGGCTCTGCACTTTATTGAAGCGGACGTGAGCTGATGCATTGGTCCTTGCAGAGGCCCCGAGACGGGGAGAAGATGGGACTGGGGAAATGATCTGGGACATCTATCTTGGGAACCTTGAAGCACGGGATGACTTGCATCCACCCTGACTGACCCTGCACACACCTCTTGATGTGTGCCCCCCTGTGTAGGGGGCCTGTTATGGCTGGGGAAGCAGACCTACGGTTGAGACATGCTGCCCGGGGATATCTTATCAGGCCCTACCCCTTGACTGAATGAGTGGCGCGATCGGGCAGTAGCTGATCCTACCGAGGGGGGATGCTCAAATGCTTGCATCCTGGTGCAGTGTGCCCTGATCCCTGCACGTCCGGGTGACTTGCCCAGTGCAATACGATCCGGGGTCTCTTCTCCCCCCGCCATGGATCTCTAGAATGGGTTATGTGCTATTTATTTGTATATTGTTACTGGTTTAGCTGTCTGGTGACAAACGTGTCAAATTTTCGCTTGTGTAACTCCATTCCTAGGCCCGGTTTGGGTCTTGGACTGTTTGTTGATATGGTTTCATTTTTCATGTTATTGAATAAAGATCTTGAAAGAAAAAAACTCAATGTACTTGTAAAACAATAGGTTGAGGGATCTTATCAGGGCTGTTCATAAAGGAAGGTAGAAAGTGCAGAACAAAGAGGTAAAGTTAGGCCATGTGAACTCTGCAGGTTATGTTGTTGGGGCCTAAGCTGAATTTTCTGAGGAAAACGATATTGTCTGTTCTCTGGGCCACAAGAAACTAAGCAGCACCTGGGCAATGCTTGTAACAAGTGCTGACTGTTGTGCCTTGAAGTTTCGGAACCAGTTAGTAATGCAAACTCACTTAATTTCAAGATTCTCCTTTCTAGGTTTTTGACTCTGAGGGGTTAGAAATGGTGAACAGTCAAGGCTTACTCTTAAACAGTGGGTGGAATTGAATGTTCATATATAGTCATGATAAATATAATGAGCAGGCAGTTCTATAACTTTATGAAAGTATAAGACATTAATTCACAATAAAAGTTCAAGTGCACAGTAAAATGACTGCTTTAGCTGCACAGCAATTTATTTTCAAGACAGTAATTGTGATCTTACTGTGTCATCTATGTGGACGGACCATAGGTTCCTAAATTCTAACTGCGTTGCAACATTAACAATAGTGGCCGTGTTGTACTGATGTGATGTCTGGCAATGTCAGAAAGTTCTATGTGGCTATCTTGTATGAGCCTTGCTGTCTTGGACATAGGTCTGCATGCTGGGTGTTTTTTCGGGCCGTGAGCATTCCAATGGATGTGTTCATAGACATAGTTGGTAGGAAACGGAAAGGCAGTGAGATGTGAGATCATGCCAGAGGCATGGATCTCGAGCCCTGATAGCAATTCACACTTGAGGCAGTGACCTTCAGAGCAAACACAAGGAGATGATGGACGGAGCGCTGAAACTTTTCAGACACTCACCTCCAGTCACAGATCTGGGTTGAATCCATCATCGTTCTTTTGCTCACTTTGCCACCCGAGTTCAGACCCAGCCATATGCAAATCAGTCTTGACCCTGTTCCTCAAATATACAGTCCAGCCCGAACTGTCAAGCCAGGTCTTCCCATGACCGGAAACAAGCATCCTGGGACCGGTTTCAGGGTAACACCCCTCATCAGCCAGGCTAGCTTGAATCCAGTGGCAAACTGAGCAAGAGACCCACGTCTGGGAATATCCTGCCAACTTAGGGCAAGCAAAGCAAACACAAGGAGATGATGGACAGAGCGCTGAAACTTTTCAGACACTCACCCCCAGTCACAGATCTGGGTTAAATCCATCATCGTTCTTTAGCTCACTTCGCCACCCCAGTTCAGACCCAGCCATATGCAAATCAGTCTTGACCCTGTTCCTCATGGGAACAGTCCAGCCCGAACTGCCAAGCCAGGTCTTCTCTGGACCAGAAACAAGCATCCTGGGACCGGTTTCGGGGTAACACCCCTCTTCAGCCAGGCTAGCTTGAATCGAGTGGTAAATTGAGAAGTGCATGGTGAGCAAAATAACGATGGATTTAGGCCCAGATCTCTGTACTGGGGTGAATGTTTGACATTGTTCAACATTCTGTCCATCGATTGTTCTTTTAGCATTAGTCACCCTGAGTGGGAAGGGTATGCCCAGACGTGGGTCCCGTGCTCTCCATGCCACTGGAGTCAAACTAGCCCGGCTGATGACGGGTGGAACCCCGAAACCGGTCCTAGGATGCTTGTTTTCCAGTCCAAGAAAACCTGGCCTGGCAGTTCAGGCTGGACTGTTCCCATGTGGAACAGGGTCAAGACTGATTTGCATATGGCTGGGTTTAAACTGGAAGGGCATGGGGAGCAAATAAACGATGGATTTAGACCCAGGTCTCTGTACTGATGTAAATGTTTGACATTGTTCAACATTCTGTCCATCAATTGTTCTTTTTGCAGTGATCTTCAGAGCAGCATACCAGCAGGTGGGCATTGGAGCTTCGTGCTGGTGGTACATGTTTTGAGTATGCAAGGCAGCCTATCTCTTTCTCTCCAGCAGTTCTCAGCAACACCAGCATTCTCTGCATTCCTTTAGCCTGGTCTTGACTCTTTGGTGATGACAGCCAATGTTCCTATTACTAGTGCATCCATTCTCTGGTTGTGTGCAGTTTATGTTGGAAGTGAAGTTGAATGCATTTTCCTTGATCATGTGTCCATCCGGGATCCTTAAATAGTGGTTGTTGGAGGGACTGGACCCAGTGCAAGTGGGTACAAATGCATCTTGCCCAGCCTTGAATTTGATTTCTTAAAAAACATCCCTTAAAGTTATAGAAGTCTTGGATCTATAATGCTGGGAGGTACCTCACAATATACCTAAGGGCAGTGGATTAAACAAATACAGTCCTTCCCCAAACAAGTACTTGTTGCAGAATTTCAGGCCTCTTCTCCCAGAGGTCGGAAAAGAGCATTCAGAACATTCCCTTAGTTCATGCATTGCGATGACCGCGCCCTTGTCCACAGTCTTTCATAATGTGATGCTTCCATCACTGCCACAGGCTGACCTGCCCAAGGTGGTCTGAACTTGTGTTGTACACAAGAAGGATATCTTCCACTACCATTGAGAATTTCTGATCAGAACCATACACACAATGTGGCTAAAACGGCCTGGACAGGGAGAGGTAGAGGGAAGTGGATGAGCACTATAGTCAAATGGGGGAGATGGGAAAAGACAGCTCTCTGAATACCTAGCTGTCTATCATGGCAGCCCACATTCCTGGGCTAAAGATACACCATGGTTTGCAGGTTTTTGTTATTCTAAAAACGTTACTACCATCACTAAGCTAATATTTTACAATTCCAAACTGCAAGCTGCGTAAGGACAAATCAGCTCTATGCTATTGTTTAATTTACACAATGTCACAATATAGAAGGGAGGAGTCCAGTATTTGGACCTAAATTTCTTAACTATGTAGATGGTCAAGTTGGTACACTGACTAAAGACATCCACTCTATTTTGTTGTGTTGTCGACAGTTCGATGCCCCTGGATTAAGGCACAGCCTTCCTCTGGACTCTTGACAACAAAACTAGTGTCCAAAGGATATAACTCTAAAGACACGCCAGAACCAATAATTGTCGTTTAATAACTCATAAGATACCATTTCCACTGAGATTGGCACCTTAAATTTGATTGCTGGAAGTGGGTAAATATTTTGCTTCCTTGTTTGCATTCTGGCAACTCTGCTTCGTTGACTTGAACCCTTCTTGACGCCAGTCTAGACTTTACGAATAAGCTACGTTTCTGTTGAACTGGCTCCCAAACTCACAGATTGAAAACGAGATATAACCTATAAAGTGCACCCTGTTTAAAACAGCAACCAACAGGATGATCCATAAGGTCAGTACACATTGAAATCAAACACAAAATGATTCATGATGAGAAGCTACCTTAGTAGAAATTGCATTAGTTCCCTTGTACGCTGCAGCACTACACTGCAAAGCACACACTGAATTTGTGTGAACACAGTTTAGGCAGGGTTGGCTTTAGGGCAGTGCGACCAGTGAGGCCGCACTGGGCACCGTGTTTAGCAATAACTTATGATTGTAGAGATGAGGGGCTCTTTTTCCCGGTGGTAGTGAGAGAATCCGAGAAGGCGGTTATGGGATGTGGAAGAGCCATAAAATGGTTGTCGCACTGGGCGCCACCAGCGCTAAAGCCGGCCCTGAGTTAGGGTGCTTGCTGTCATATATCCTGGTTGCGGCACACTGCAGTGGGACAAACTCATGGGTTTTGTTGGAACCATGCCAGAATCTGGTCCCAGCAAAAGTGTAGCAGCTTGGTCCTGAAACGGGCTGGCTTCACCTCTAGACTAAAGAATGTCTAATTGACGAATCATTTAGTAAGAGTGTACTTCCAGTCTCTGAACTCGATTTTCCAGGACTACTGGGAAAGAAAAGTCCTGCTATGGATGGTTTTGGTGCTCTTGGCTGCGTAGTTCTGCCTCATGTGATTCTCAACTCTCCAGCAGTGCGGAGGGTCCATGAAGGTCTACCAGCCATGAAGGTCATTGTACTTTTTTTTTGACGTATTCTTGCCCATCAATACAAGAAAATATGTTTTCCACATATGTACATCTTTTCAAGTACATTGGTCCTAATTCATGCTCCGCGCCCCCTAAATTACAGCAGTTTACTTGACATTTCAAGGCCTGCTGTTCTCTTCACCCTAAAAAGCACAACGCCAATTACTTGAGGTTTGAAAGTACTTTTTTTTTTATTGTTTACCATATGGACTTCACGGTTTTTCACAAGTTACGCAGCGCGCACTGACAGGCCTTCGCGTACGAGAACAACAACAGGTGGTGACATCGCCTCTACTGGATTTGAAAGGCCCTGGGGATTGTGGGCCGCAGGGCTGTAGGTCACTGCGGTCAAGCTTTTATCACCAGGCAACGGTGCACTCTCCGCTCACGTGCTGCTACATTTAAAGTTGACGTTATGCTCCTCGTGAGAGGTTCAGAGCACGTGGCTTGCGCAGGAAGTGCCCTTTTGGAAGCGTGAAGTGATTATGCTAATTGGCAGTACTTATTTTTACAAAAGTTTCAAAAGATCAGATTGAACTGCAGGCCGATCCTCCACCTCCTTCTGAGGCCCATCACAGATTAAACTGATTATCAACTTGTGGAAATAAGTAAGTTAAAAAGGTCACATTTAAGGGAAACTCGATAAATCCCAGCTTTTCAGAAGGAGTGACGCCACGCTCTAACTTCTAAAACCACGTGTGTGCCCAAATACTCCGGCATTCTGGATAAATGAGCATCACAATTAAGGATTAGTTTTACGATTATTACCTTGGAGTATGCGAGGGTGAGACATCTGTGTGCCAGCATGCTGTGGCCAAGAGATGTAGGGCCCTATTCACAAACTTAAGTTTGCATGTCTCGTCACCTAGGTGTAATTCTCCTATGGATGGAATTCACCAATTCCGTGTGCAGATTTACACCTAGATGTTGACTAGCTAGCAGGGCTTTAAGTGGGATCGAAAAACTGGGGGCGGGGTCTCTAAAAGGGGCATGACCTATGTAATTAAAGGCAAGGCTTAAATACCTGGGGTCTCATTTATGTTTTTTTTGCCATAGGGCAGCGCAGCCGGGCTTGCTGCTGCGCTGCCCTACGGCAAAAGAAAAGGGCAGGAATGCGCGGTTTCTATTGGATACGGCGCATTTCAGTCCTCTTCCCCTGCGCCGGCGCATAATGGGCTGCCGTGTGCCAACGCAGGCACCTTTGCACCATTGTGCAAGGGTGACTGCACTGCGGGGATGATTATTTTTGTACAGGAAGGGAAACCTTCCTGCACAAAAACAATCACAAGAGTCTTTTTTATCTTTCTGTGTGTGCTGATTTCTCGTAAATCTGGGGCTGTGTCAAAAAGTAATGGATGTTGCTGGGAACGCCCCCAGCAACACCCATTGCACGCCCCTTTCACGCTGTTTTCTGCGTGAAAGGGGCACATATCTATAAGGCCATTTATGTGGCCTTCTAAATATGCCAGTAGCACATTGCTGTGAAGCCTTGGCCTTTTCTATCTCCTTTAACCATAAGCTTACCTTTTCGGGTGCCCTTATCTATCACCCTCCTGGGCCTTCTCATAACTGGTGCTCAGCCTTTTCCGACCTACTGGCTCCCCATATTCTCCGAGCTGCTAACTTCTCGGTGCTTGGTGATCTCAACCTCCACCTGGAGAACCTCGAAGATAAATCAGCATCCACATTCATTGAGGACATGAATATTCTCAATCTTTCATTGTTAAATTCACTTCCCACTCACATTGCTGGTCATCTTCTGGATCCTATTTTTTCTAATCTTGCTACTTTATCCGTAGCACCACATGTCCAGCTTTGCTGGACTGATCATTTTGCAGTTAATTTTATCATCAAGCTTCCTTTTTCCTCTTCTACTAGGCTGACCTCATTGTCTAAAACTCGGAACTGGTCCAAACTTAATATGACAACACTCAACAAAGTGCTTTGGGACAATATCCCTTCTCTTGACTCCCCCCCTGACCAAGCCCAGCTTTCCGTGCACCAATAGCTCACAGCGGCCACTGATTCTGCACTACCTCTTTCTATAAAGCCACAGTTTAGAACCCATCTTCCTGCCCCTTGGTTTACTGATTCTCTTAAACAAGAGAAAAAATGCTGCAAAGCCTTAGAAAGACAATGGAGGAAACATTACTTGTCTGATGCTAAGTTGGAATATATGGGAGCATTAAAGAGATATCATGCTCTTTGCAGATCGGCTCTTGCAGCCTTCTTTATTGAGAAGATTTCTAGCTCCCAAAACTGTCAGAAAACTTTGTTTAAGGTGATTACGAAACTCTCAGCTGCCAGTGCATTTTTGTCTCCTCCCTCGCTCTCCCAACCTCAATGTGATGAGCTAGCACTGTTCTTCTACAATACAGTCAAGTGCATCCATGACCAACCTGCTGTGGATGCCTCCCAACAAGGGAATCTAATGTTTCCTGTCAGCCCCACGACAGGGCCCCCTGAATTTTCTTCCCAGGCTCCTGCGTCTGAGTATTCTTCACAGATTAGTTCATGGCCTCTTTTGGATTCACCTTCCTTGAAGCTGTCGTTGAGATCTATTAAGTCTGGTTCACCTCTTGATCCTCTCCCCCCTTCTAAACTTAGTCTCTTGGACAAGGCAGCCCTTACTGTGAATCTTAATCTTCTTAATACTTCTCCAAGTACAGGTTTGGTACCTCAGGGGTGGAAACATGCACTCGTCCTACCTATACTAAAAAAAAGAAGGTCTTGACCCTCTCTGTTGGTCTAATTTTCTTCCTATTTCTCTATTGCCTGTGTTTTCAAAAATTTTGGAACAACACATTAATGCTCAACTTTTTTCTTTTGTCACAACTCGCAATCTGCTGCACCCCTCTCAGTCTGGCTTTAGACCTGGCCATAGTACCGAGTCTGCTCATCTCGGGGTTACTGAGCACCTCAGGCTACAACTTGACTCCTCAGGTACTTCCGCCCTCATCCTGCTGGATTTGAGCGCGGCTTTTGATAGGGTGTCACATTCCATTCTGATAGACCGTCTCGAAGCCTCTGGCATTGTGGGTCTGGCTCTGAGGTGGTTGATCTCTTTTTTAAAAGACCGTACCTTTCAGGTCTTCTCGAATGAAGTGAGATCTAACACTCTAGCTCTAACTTCCAGAGTACCTCAGGGTTCTATTTTGAGCCCTTTACTTTTTAATATATATGTTTGCTCTTTGGCCGACATTGCTGAGAAGTCAGAACTGACTATTTTTTCTTATGCCGACAATACCCAGATTATCTTCTCCCTCTCCGCTGCCCAGCACCTAGATCCTTCCCTGCGGCAGCTTGGCCTGAGGAATGTTTCCTCGTGGCTGACCAGTAACGCTCTGAAGCTAAACGGCACCAAAACTGAGGTGCTTATTCTGGGTAATAACCCTGAGCTTTGGGGAATTAAACACTGGCCTGATATTCTGGGCCCTGTGCCTGCCTCTGTCCCAAAGTTAATAACCTGGGTTTTTTTATTGATAAAAATCTCTCCCTTAAACCTAAGGTTTCCAGGGTTGCGGCATCCTGATTTGCTGTTCTTAGATGGATCAAAAAAAATCCTCTGGCTAATTCCACCGGCAGCTCAGAGAACGGTTCTGCAGGCTTTGGTGATATCCAGGCTGGACTACGGCAATGTGCTGTACCTGGGTGCAGACAAAGCTTCAATACATTAGCTGCAGGTCATTCAAAATGCAGCTGCTCGTCTTCTTTTCCATCTGCCTAGATGTGCCTCTGTGTCTCCTTTGCTCAACCAACTCCACTGGCTTAAAGTCAATAAGCGCATTGAGTTCAAGGCCCTCTGTTACATGTTTCGTGCCAAATGTGAATAGTACAACTCACACAATGGCGGACTATTAGAGCCGCACTTCGCTATTCTGTTTCTTTTTCTGTATTTCTTATATTTTATACGCAGATGTGCACAATAATTCCTGCACCTGCTGTTGTTCGGTGCAACTGCAACGCAGAACAAAATTCTTGATTCTTGGAATGGTGCACTGTCAAACTTGTTGTCCACAGTCAATAAAGATATACGTAAAATCAAATAATCCTTTTAATCCTTTCTTTATTTATTCAATTCAAATCCAACACACAACATCCAGCCAACGCGTTTCGTTCAGTATACACTTGAACTTCATCAGGGCTTCGTTCAATAATAATTCATTGGGATGTTCAAGTTCCTCTTAAAATGCTGTGTATGCACAGTAAGGCATGTATATTTTTCAAAGAATATAATTCCGTTATATCCCAAGGTAGCAAAGTTCAAAGACGCCAAGGCACATATTAAGGCTACGGGTAAAGTAGCCCGTTACGTATGCCGAACCGTGGCGATGACCAGTCAGGACTCCAGCCGGATCAGCATCCAAATGTGGCCTTGCCCCTTCGTACATTCAAAGTTTGGTAACACCTTATGTTCCGGCTCGACAGTTGAGATCCTCCAGCCTCACACTGTTTTCATTTCCCAGGTTTCGACTTGCCCGTATGAGGGGTCGTTCATTTTCCTGTCTTGGCCCCAGGCTCTGGAATGCTCTTCTAATTGACCTTAGGAACTGTCATTCTCTGCTTGCCTTCCGTAAGCGCTTAAAGACGCTGCTGTTCAGTGACCTGGTTTGATTTCCTTCTCCTTTTCCTTTTGCCTGCTGTCTAAGTTGTTCTGCCTCCACATGTTCAGCGCCGGGAGACCCTGTTGGGTAGCTGCGCGCTTTATAAGTGCATTAATAATAATAATTGCGCCACCGGAACGTTAAAAAGGTGACGTTCCGGCAGTGCAAAAGTGCCAGTAGGGCCTCATAAATGAGGCCTCTGGCATTTTGCTACCTCTTTCTGTTTTTGCATTCAGATTTATAAAACAACAACTGCCATTACACACAAAACATGCCAGAACTATTGGCTTTGTAAGTGGTTGTTAGCTGCATAAGATAAATGAGTAACAACAATGATTATGTTGTAAATAATTTTGAACATGCTTCAATTCCGAAATTATGAGATTATGAAATAACTATAATGCTCCTTTAGGAACGTTAAATCAAACTCTTTGTAGAATATTTAGCAGTGGTCGCTCCTCTGCAATGGCGGAAGAGCGTCACCCCATTGCCTGGCTCAGAGCCAGCAAATGTAAAATAAAACGTTTATTTTGCATCTGCAGACTCTTAGCCAGTGCTGTAGGGAGGGATAGGGCCTAGGCATGGGCAGGGGGAGGATGAGTGCTATGTGCACTCCACTCCCTAAGTGCTCATGTGTGTTTGGTCGGCCGTCTCAGGCTGACCAAAACACACATGCGCACTTAGGGTTACTCCAGCCCAGCTGCAGTGAGCAGCCAGGCTGGAGAAACCCCACAGACTCCATGACCTGAGCAGGGCGTTTTTCTAGCCTGCTCAGGCCAATCCCCGTGGCCCAGGGAGTCTGTCCCGGGGCCTGCTGGGACCCAGGAAGAGGAGAGGAGGCGAACACGACGCAACACTGGAGGAGGCTGGCGGCTAAGGGTTTTAATTTTTTTTAAATGTAATATTTCGAACCCCTCCCTCCCGTGCGACCTCTACTGCGTTCGATCCACCCGCCCTACCACACTTTGTTTATGGTGGCTGCCACTGATATTTAGTTTTATTTATTGTGGGCTTGAAAAATGTCTAGAAGCTGGTAATACTTGGCAGCAGCAACCCATGCATCTGCTTTACACCTGTTACATTTAGAGCCTGAGCTCTGCCTTTCACCCCTCCTACACCTCTAAGGATTCCACGGTGAGTGCATCCAGTAGTGTCTTTGAAGTTTCATCAAAGGCCTGTGATGCTTGGTGCTGCCGTCTGAGTTAAGATTTTTTTTTCATGCTGCCACCTAAGGTAAGATCTTTTTTTCATGCTGAGGGTGAGGGCAAAAATGGAGAACCCGATAGGGACCTGTCTCAGCACCTGGTTTTTAGAACTGCTGGTGTTGAGCACTTACAGGACCTGGCCAACTTAAGGCTTACGCTCCTCCACCCCCATATGCGAAGTGGTGGAGATACCACAACTGAATTTGCGACTGGAAATTTAATATTAGAAACTTTCTGACTCTTTTTGGAGATCTCTGCCACCAAGGAGGAATTTATTAATACATTTTTAACTTCATTTATTCTTTTTTTATTTAAACCTTTTTTAATTAAATCACATAATTATATTACATGTTAATTTTCAGTCCCCACCCCTTACAGTATGATTTATGTAGAATGTGTTGTAATCTTGGATTCAACTTATTTATTATTGTGCATGTGATTTAATTTGTTTTTAAAAATAGGTTATCTTTTTAAATATTTTTCATTAAATGTTATCATGTACATTACTAAACTTAGTTTTATTTTTGAAATTTAAAATATGTAATACTGAACTTAAAAATAATTTAAATAAAGTTCAATGTAAAATGTTAGTTAATTTGTTTTATGTTTCCCTTTCTGTTGAGGTGGATGGCTGCCAATGGCACAGCAGGCTCAGGGGGACTGTGGCACAGGGCTTTGAGGGGACTTTTCACCCCAGTTATGGTTGTCTTTTTACAACTCAGCATGGGAGTTAGGTGCCCATTTTTCATGCTTACATTAGGACCCAGGCTTACTACGCCACTATATGTGTTAATCTTATTGTCTGCCCCTGTTAATTTCTATGGGAATGTGTTGCAGTACCAGTGGTTGTCCGCATGTGGTGCTTCACTTACTCCAAGGCGGGGCTGGAGTACACGTGTGCCAGTCTTGTCAGTAGTACTACCGTAGTAGATTTCAATGTGTGTTTTACGAATTGCAACTGTCTTACTCTTATTATGTGTGTGCTTTGTATAAACTAAGCATATGCCTCCCTAATCCCTTCCTTCAGTCTTACTTAACCCCACTTGTTTTGTAGTGATTATTCGACATTTTACATTCACTTCACATTTCTCCCACATCTACTACTAAATCCTATACCTAGATGTTATTCCTGCCTCAGGGACAGAGTTCTCCATTCAGAATAGATGAGAGAGGCGGAGGCAAAGATCTACGCCTAGAGATTTGTGAATTCCATTTTGAAGTAAGTAAAGAAGTACTACTTTACATATCCCAAAACAGCTGTAATGAATAGACCTCTTCATTTTCCATTGGCTGAGAGAGACTCAGCCCCACCATTTTGAAGCTGGAGCCTGCCACCAAATTCGATAGCCTAGGGAACAGTGGCGGCTCATCTGCTAAGATGGAGGAGCGTTGCCCCACTGCTCACTGAGTGAGCAATTAAAAACGGAAAAATAAAATGATAATAACTTAACGTTATTATCATTTTATTCAAACGTACTGGCTAAGTTGTTCGGGGCGGGGTGGGGCTGGGCTGTTTAGAGGCTGGGGAGGAGTGGTAGGCACTTCTTAGTGTGCATGACTTTTGGCCACCTGACTTGGGCTGGCCAAAATGTTATGCGCACTTTGCATGTTCTCCACCCTGGCTGCATTACAGCCTGGGTGGAGAACATGCCCAGGGTGCCATTCCCTGTCTGAGCGCCGAACCACTGGGAGCCTGGGTGCTTCCTGCTTCCACTGCGAAGATGGAGGAAAGGCGGTTACCGGCCGCATCCAGAAAAGTGAGTTTTTTCAAATTTATTTTTAATCCCCCCACTCCACCTCCACTCCCCCCCACGCACCCCCACCACACCGTTTGGTAGCAGCCGCTACTGCTAGGGAAAGCAAATTCCCTTACCGAAATTCAGCAACTATGCATGTGAGGCTAGGATCAAGTCCCCAGCTGCACATATGTAAGACATATTTAAAGAAGTATTGCAAAAAGGAGAACATAAGCTTCAATGCAAGGCTCCCACACCACTCGTGCCCCCACTGAGGTAGTAAACAGTAGTCATAATTAGTGGGCAGTGAGTCTCCCACACCCATGGCTCCTGGTGCCACTGTACCTTATGCACTAATTATAGCTACATTGCAGGTTTTTATGCTATGATATGTAGTGTTTCCTCAGTGCTGGGGATTTGCTGAGGGTGTCTTGTTCATTGAACACTGGGCAGTGACCACCATCGGTAATGCAGAAAATGCCTGATGTTTGACCTTGATAGAGGTCCCAATAAACCTATCCAGCACTGATAGGCAAGCTAGACCATCCCTATGGAGCCAAGCACCATTCCCAGGTCCAGCTCCAAATGCTATGGAAGAGATGCCAGCTGCAGGCACAGGGGAGCTTTCCCCAATGCCAGTTATATGACGGGTGCACATCGCTGGCTCATGCTGACTAGTAGCAGGGGAGTAACCAGAAAAATCAAATACCCCCACCTGGACCTACATCCGGAATGGCTTTCTATAAGGACTAATGTTCATCCCTCCTCTATCTTTCCTCTTTTCTCTCCCATCTTTTACCTCTCCTTCTATCTAATCCCCCTTTTCTTTCTTCTCACCTTTCTTGTGCCCCCTTCTCCTTTTGTCTTTCTCCTCTCATTGCACTCCTTCCTATTTTTGCCTTTGCCTCCCTTTTTTACCTCTTTCGTCTCCTTCTCCCCTTGTCTTTTTACCTACACCCCCTCCTCTCTTGCCCCCCCCTGCTCAATGTCTCACGCTCTCTCCTCCAAGTAGAGCGTTCTCACTATGCCTATCTCTGCAACTCTCATCTCTTTCCCTTTTACATTTGTCTTTTCTTCCCTTTTCTTGCTTCTAACTCCTATACCAATTTGTCTCTTTCTCTCCCTCTTTTCCCTCCTGTTGTCTTTGTTATTCCTTCTCATTCCTCTCCTTCTCTCTTTCTCTCCCTCTCTAACCTCCTGCTTTTTCTCCTGAACAGTTGAGAAACCAAGAGAACATTTGCTTTGATCAGCACTTCACTAATTTGGACAAAAACAATCATTACTCATTTTTGTCACTTTTACACAAAAGTGGCCAAACATTTCTGTATTTAATAAAATAAAGCTATCAGTTAGATCAAAACGGCCCCACACATGAAAAGGGTTGCATCTTCTTTCTACAAGCATGTTTGGTGTTTTCATTCATAATGGCCAAGATTAATATAAAGATGATGTGATGAAAAAAATAAAAATGTTCAGCTAGAAATGCTGTTCCCACCCTTTCTACTTTAAGAGGAATACATACTACTTGATAAAAAAACAGATTATTTTTTGTAGTCTTCAAAGTCTGATGGGGAAAGCAGTTTAATTTTTTTTTATTTTCAGTACTTATTTTTTCACTTACAGCAAGATACTTTTAACTTGGAATAAAGATTTTATCAACATGTAAGAAATGCAGGTTTAGCAGCCTGCAACACAGATGAAACACTCCAACAGAAGCAGCTTATTTAAGAAGAGATGGGAGGGAAATGCAGTTGAGGGCTCCCTCTCTATCTTTTGTCCAGATAGAAAATGGACATCTTACCAGCGATGGAAGATGGTGACTGGGTTCGAAAGGCAGGACTGAGAAATAGGCCTGCCGACTTCAGCCTTCATGAAGATCAGTCAGTGCAACAAGCAAACCAGGCTGGTGTGGTCATGCACACTGATAATTCGTTGCCCAGTGCTCTGTGAGCCCGGTAGCACCCTCATGGCCCACAACTAGGCCTGCGCGTGAAATTCTGCTCCGCTCACAGAGTTTGCAGAGTTTTTCCCAATCTGCGCTACGCGTAGCGGGCGGAGTTCCAGAAAACTCCACGGAGTGGAGTTTTTTCCTCGCTCGCGCTTACCAACGTTAAGTTGGCGAGCGCAAGTGAGGAAAATCTTACTCCAGACCACCCGGTTCACGTTGAGAAGCTGCCATAAAAAGCAGTGCCCTCTTGTGCTGTGCGTGGTGCCGTTTGCGCTAATTTTACAGCGTGGGACAAACACTCAGCGCTAAAAATCAGCACGAACAGCGCGACGTAACGCACTCCGCCACTTGCAGAACTCCACGTAGCACGGCAGAGTTTACTCCGCTAAGGCCTACCCACCACCCCTCGCTCCAGCTTCTGAATCGGGGATAGGGGAGGGTTTGGTGCCACTGCTAGGTGTGCCTCTATGTTTGGTAATGACTCTGGCACTGCTTGCCTGGACTCCAGGCTGTCCTGTGTACTGCCAGAGTCCTGAGGATAGAGCTGCCAATCTAGAGACAGCCGAGAGGTTTTTCATCTGTTCTTTTCTATTTCTTTTTGTCATTGCAAAATTATGTGTACCATTTCAAGTAATGTTTTGTAATGTGCAGTGTTGTAAAGCACTATTGGAGGAGCATAACTGATGGCAGTACTGGCCATAAACTGACACTGGTCTACCATGGCATTAATGAGCATATCAACATGGAGTGGCTGGACATATAATGGTATTATTGGACACATGATGAAATTACTGAACAGAAAATGACCCCACCACATAGGGCATTACTGAACATATAATTTAATTACTGGGCATCTTTGGGCATTTTGTGGGCTGTCATGGAATTCCTTGGCTTAGGGCATTAATTGCCATATAATGCCACTGCCCGGTATATCATTGTTTGAAATATGAGGACCATCCTTGGAATACAAAATGACTCTATGACATATGAAATCAACGGGCATGTCATATCACTGGTTGGCAAACAATGTTATTGCTATAACATTAGGGAAAATGTTATGTCAATTTTGGACATATGACTGCATTGCTTAGCAAATCATGGCAGTTGCTTGCCATCTCAAAACATTACTTGGCAATCCATGAGTTTCTGGATATGGCATGATATTGAAAGGCCTGCCTTGGCACATGCCTTGGCACATCTGAGCATTTCAAAGTGTTGCTTGGCATACAGTGGAACTGCTTGTCATGAATCCCTGAGCAGCATATTGTTTCATTGCTCAGCGTGTTCTGGTGTTGTGTGGCATGGTATAGAAATCCCTTGCATATGACGGCGATCCCGGGGCATGTCATGGCATTCCTTGGAAAATGATGTTATTGCTTTCCACATTACTTTGTGCATGACATTTCTTGACATATTGTGGCATTACACCTATCTCTTTAGTAAGAGCAATGCGGCCATTAAAGACTCAGGGGTCGATTCCGATTCGGGCCGGAAAACGTACCGACCGACTCGGAGCCGGAATTCTATCCGACCAACACGTACCGGTGCAGCCCGACCCGCAAAGTACGATGAGAAGCGTGCAAAACCCGACCGACTCGTACGGAACACAAGCCGAACGACCGAGCTGCGCGGAAAACAGCAATCCGGCCGGAAAAACACGCGAATCGAACCGACCGACACGCACCCGGAACAATCCCGAACGAAACGTACCCGCGAACTCCTACCCGCCAAGTACGATGCAACGCGTGGAAAACACGACCGAGTCGCACGGAGGACAAACCGTACGACCGACACGCATACAAAACTGCGAGCCGAAGCAACCCAAAACACCGCGACCGACGCGTACGCAGCATAGAAAACAGCACAAACACAGCGTGAACGACTCGGAGAAGCTCGTACGAGACAACTGCAGGGTCCGACTCGGTCACAAGAACGTCTCCTACATGCACAAAAAGTACAAAGGGAAAATACACAAAAAAGGCCAAACAAGCAATTACAAAGCCAGTAAATACTGGGGGGGCAGGGAACAAAGACACACCCACAACTCCACCCATATAAAGGACACAAATCCCTACCATGATCCTTTGCAAATTCAAATTACCTGCCAGCACTCAACAGACAG
Source organism: Calotriton arnoldi (assembly GCA_963921515.1). Classification (NCBI taxonomy): domain Eukaryota; kingdom Metazoa; phylum Chordata; class Amphibia; order Caudata; family Salamandridae; genus Calotriton; species Calotriton arnoldi. The sequence continues at coordinate 1,598,511 of CAWUFW010001499.1, forward strand.
CAACCACACACCCACAGCTCATCCATCACACAAGCCACACACCATCAGCACCTCAACAAATAGCACCCTCACATACACCCAGCAAAACACACACTCACACACCTTCACCTGCACACCAACACACACATCACTCACCATCACCACCCATCACCATGCCCCCAAAGAAGAATCATAAGTTCCTAGATAGTGAATTGGAAGTCCTGGTAGATAAGATCCTCAGGGTAGAGCCACAGCTGTTTGGTACACTGGTCCAACAAACACCCATGTCGCAGAAAACCAAGATGTGGGAGAGGATCGTCGACAGGGTGAACGCACAATCACCATGTTTGCGCACAAAGGTAGACATCCAGAACAGGTGGTATGACGTGCGCAGGAGGGTCAGGGAGCTGTTGAAGAAGGACTACCTCTTGAGCCAACACACCGGCAGTGGCCCTCCTGCCAAACCAGTATACCTCAGGCCCTGGGAGGAGAAGGTGCGGGCCATCCTACCACCAGTGAGCGTATATGGACTAGAAAACATCCCAGAGCCTGGTGAGTACACAACAAATGTACACAATATTGTGCGACAATACACACACATCACTGTCAAGGGGAGAGTCAAACCATGCACCCTTAGCAAATACACACCAACCAGAACAGAATCATCCCAAAATGTGTATGTCAGTCAGATAAACACAACACATGCCATCTCATAGTGATATGTAACTGTGTCATCACATGTACAAACACAACTACAACTACAGCTAGGCAGTGGCACAAATATAACTAACAAACACATCCAGACATGTAGCCACCACTACAACACCACCTCACAGTGAAGCCCACTGAAAGGAAGGAATTCTGTGTATGCTGGGCAAGTCAGTGTAGCCAATAGCATCATGGGAGTCGTAGTCACAGATATTGCCCACCCTCACAATGCGCACATCAACACCACCATGAACCATGCCCACATCACAGGGAGTGGAAAACAACTGACAGGATGGCTGACACTGGCTACTGCTGTGGGGAGCACAAGGCCCTGCCGGGAACTGTGCACCAACCAACAGCAGGACACCACTGACTGACAACCTGAAAGACAACTTGCACTCCCTGCAATAGAAGCACGTTCCATGGTGGGATATCTGGCTGGGTGGGAAGGAGGACTGACACCTCAGACCATATGAACAAGCAGCTTTTCACACACACCCCCTTAACACAAACTCCACACAACTCACCTGGGAGAATGCATTGCCTCAAGCACACAAATCAAATATCCCACAAAGAACCACAACCCTGGGTCATGCCTTTTGAAGCACAGGGACACACATGGGACTTGTAGCAAAACTAACCCCAGGATAACACTGTCAGCCATCTTGTCAGCACAGGCACACAACCCCACAGGGAAGCAGAGTCAAAGGAAGGAAGCATGGGCATGCTGGGAAGGGGGTGGAGGCAAAAGCATGATGGGAGTGGTAGTCACAGCCCAACATCCCCCACCCACATGGCCCAGCAAGATCACACCCAAGCATGCACACCTCACAGGGAGTCAAAAGCCACATCAAAGATGTCTGACACTGGTGCAATGTTGTGGGGAGCACAAGGCCCTGCTGGGAACTGGGCACCAACCAACAGCAGGACACCACTGTCAGCCATCTTGCCATTGCTGTCACACTCACACACAGTGAAGTACACTCAAAAGGAAGGAAGTATGGGCATGCTGGGAAGGGGGTGGAGGCAATAGCATGATGGGAGTGGTAGTCACAGATATTGCTCACCCTCACAACTGTCCCATCAACACCACCCTGAACCATGTGCACATCACAGGGAGTGGAAAAGAACTGACAAGATGGCTGACACTGGCTACTGCTGTGGGGAGCACAAGGCCCTGCTGGCAACTGTGCACCAACCAACAGCAGGACACCACTGACTGACATCCTGAAAGACAACTTGCACTCCCTGCAATGGAAGCACGTTCCATGGTGGGATATCTGGCTGGGTGGGAAGGAGGACTCACAGCCCTGACCATAGTTACCAGCAGCTCCACTCACACACACCCCTAACACAAACTCCACACAACTCACCTGGGAGAATGCATTGCCTCACACTCCAATCAAATATCCCACAAAGAACCACAACCCTGGGTCATGCTGAGTGAAGCACAGGGACACACATGGGACTTGTAGCAAAACTAACCCCAGGATAACACTGTCAGCCATCTTGTCAGCACAGGCACACAACCCCACAGGGAGGCAGAGTCAAAAGGAAGGAAGCATGGGCATGCTGGGAAGGGGGTGGAGGCAATAGCATGATGGGAGTGGTAGTCACAGCTCAACATCCCCCACCCACATGGCCCAGCAAGCTCACACTCAAGCATGCACACCTCACAGAGAGTGGAAAGCCCCATCAAAGATGTCTGACACTGATGCTCTGTTGTGGGAGCACAAGGCCATGCTGGGAACTGGCCACCAACCAACAGCAGGACACCACTGTCAGCCATCTTGCCATTGCTCTCACACTCACACACAGTGAAGTCCACCCAAAAGCAAGTAAGTATGGGCATGCTGGGAAGTGGGGTGGAGGCAATAACATGATGGGAGTGGTAGTCACAGCTCAACATCCCCCACCCACATGGCCCAGCAAGCTCACACTCAAGCATGCACACCCCACAGAGAGTGGAAAGCCCCATCAAAGATGTCTGACACTGGTGCTCTGTTGTGGGGAGCACAAGGCCATGCTGGGAACTGGCCACCAACCAACAGCAGGACACCACTGTCAGCCATCTTGCCATTGCCCTCACACTCACACACAGTGAAGTCCACCCAAAAGCAAGTAAGTATGGGCATGCTGGGAAGTGGGGTGGAGGCAATAACATGATGGGAGTGGTAGTCACAGCTCAACATCCCCCACCCACATGGCCCAGCAAGCTCACACTCAAGCATGCACACCCCACAGAGAGTGGAAAGCCCCATCAAAGATGTCTGACACTGGTGCTCTGTTGTGGGGAGCACAAGGCCATGCTGGGAACTGGCCACCAACCAACAGCAGGACACCACTGTCAGCCATCTTGCCATTGCCCTCACACTCACACACAGTGAAGTCCACCCAAAAGCAAGTAAGTATGGGCATGCTGGGAAGTGGGGTGGAGGCAATAGCATGATGGGAGTGGTAGTCACAGCTCAACATCCCCCACCCACATGGCCCAGCAAGATCACACTCAAGCATGCACACCTCACAGGGAGTGAAAAGCCACTTCAAAGATGTCTGACAATGGTGCTCTGTTGTGGGAGCACAAGGCCCTGCTGAGAACTGTGCACCAACCAACAGCAGGACACCACTGACTGACATCCTGAAAGCCAACTTGCACTCCCTGCAATGGAAGCACGTTCCATGGTGGGATATCTGGCTGGGTGGGAAGGAGGACTCACAGCACTGACCATAGTTACAAGCAGTTCTCCTCACACCCCCTCAACACTAACTCCACATAACCCACCTGGGAGAATGCAATGCCTCACACCCTAATTGAATATCCCACAAAGAACCATCACCCTGGGTTATGCTGTGTGAAGCACAGGGACACTCTTGGGACTTGTAGCCAAACAACTGCCAGGACAACACTGTCAGCCATCCTGTCAGCACAGGCACACTACCCCACAGGGAAGCAGAGTCAAAAGGAAGGAAGTATGGGCATGCTGGGAAGGGGGTGTAGGCAATAGCATGATGGGAGTGGTAGTCACAGCTCAACATCCCCCACCCACATGGCCCAGCAAGCTAGCACTGAAGCATGCACACCTCACAGGGAGTGGAAAGCCACTTCAAAGATGTCTGACACTGGTGCTCTGTTGTGGGGAGCACAAGGCCCTGCTGGGAACTGGCCACCAACCAACAGCAGGACACCACTGTCAGCCATCTTGCCATTGCCCTCACACTCACACACAGTGAAGTCCACCCAAAAGCAAGTAAGTATGGGCATGCTGGGAAGTGGGGTGGAGGCAATAGCATGATGGGAGTGGTAGTCACAGCTCAACATCCCCCACCCACATGGCCCAGCAAGATCACACTCAAGCATGCACACCTCACAGGGAGTGAAAAGCCACTTCAAAGATGTCTGACAATGGTGCTCTGTTGTGGGGAGCACAAGGCCCTGCTGGGAACTGTGCACCAACCAAAAGCAGGACACCACTGACTGACATCCTGAAAGCCAACTTGCACTCCCTGCAATGGAAGCACATTCCATGGTGGGATATCTGGCTGGGTGGGAAGGAGGACTCACAGCACTGACCATAGTTACAAGCAGTTCTCCTCACACACCCCCTCAACACTAACTCCACATAACCCACCTGGGAGAATGCAATGCCTCACACCCTAATTGAATATCCCACAAAGAACCACCACCCTGGGTTATGCTGTGTGAAGCACAGGGACACTCTTGGGACTTGTAGCCAAACAACTGCCAGGACAACACTGTCAGCCATCCTGTCAGCACAGGCACACTACCCCACAGGGAAGAAGAGTCAAAAGGAAGGAAGTATGGGCATGCTGGGAAGGGGGTGTAGGCAATAGCATGATGGGAGTGGTAGTCACAGCTCAACATCCCCCACCCACATGGCCCAGCAAGCTAGCACTGAAGCATGCACACCTCACAGGGAGTGAAAAGCCACTTCAAAGATGTCTGACACTGGCCTCAGCTGTGGGGAGCACAAGGCCCTGCTGGGAACTGGGCACCAACAAACAACAGGACCACATCGTCAGCCATCTTGCCATTGCTGTCACACTCACACACAGTGAAGTCCACTCAAAAGGAAGGAAGTATGGGCATGCTGGGAAGGGGGTGTAGGCAATAGCATGATGGGAGTTGGAGTCACAGATATTGGTCACCCTCACAATTGGCCCATCAACACCATCCTGAACCATGCTCACATCACAGGCAGTGGAAAGCCCCATCAAAGATGTCTGACACTGGTGCTCTGTTGTGGGAGCACAAGGCCATGCTGGGAACTGGCCACCAACTAACAGCAGGACACCACTGTCAGCCATCTTGCCATTGCTCTCACACTCACACACAGTGAAGTCCACCCAAAAGCAAGTAAGTATGGGCATGCTGGGAAGTGGGGTGGAGGCAATAGCATGATGGGAGTGGTAGTCACAGATATTGGTCACCCCCACAACTGTCCCATCAACACCACCCTGAACCATGCGCACATCACAGGGAGTGGAAAACAACTGACAAGATGGCTGACACTGGCCTACTGCTGTGGGGAGCACAAGGCCCTGCTGGCAACTGTGTACCAACCAACAGCAGGACACCACTGACTGACATCCTGAAAGACAACTTGCACTCCCTGCAATGGAAGCACGTTCCATGGTGGAATATCTGGCTGGGTGGGAAGGAGGGCCGGATGTCAACCAAATACAACCAATGCAGACCATGTACACACCCCAACATCCACATAGAAATGCCCAAATAATGCAGGACAATGTGCTACACCAATATCAACCTCTGACTGTGACAACTTAGGACAATGCAATGTACAGGCCCGCATCCAGAGGCACAGTCACAACTGTCAGGTGTGTTAACCATTGATGCCTGCAGAAACATAACATACAATGTGTGTGTCTCCCAAAAACAGGTGATGATGGGGACACAGCAGCACACGCTGAGGATTCCCCGTCCCAGGCTCAAGAGGATACGGAGCTCACTGGTGTGGAACAGCCTCTGCCCTCCTCGGATGAAGAAGACCTACCTGGCACCTCCGGAGCAAGTCATCATGCAGCACCAGCAGGACCACCAGCTGTACCCCCTGCGCCCACCCCTCCAACGACTGTCAACACACATACCACCGCTGCCGACATGGACAGACCAAGGAGCACCACCACCACCAGCACAGAGACTCTGGACCAACGTGGGGCCATGGACACCAACACCACCAACAACCCCCAAGGGGGCCCAGGGTCACCTGTGCGTGCCACCTCAGGTACTGCACGTGTCGCCAGGGGTGGTGGGAGGGGTGGGAGACATAGGTCGCTGATCGCAGAGGGGTCTGGACTGCATGATGACCCACAACTGGCACGCATAGCCGATGCGTACCAGTCCAGCACCGGAGAGCTCAGCCAGGTAGTGGGGCTCCTCAGGGACATTAAACAGCAGCAGGCTGCCCATCATGCCCGCTTGGACACACACATGTCACGCGTGGAGTCCAAGTGGGACACACTGCAAGAGATGACGGCGGTGCATAGGGACATATTACAATGCCTCCGCCAGATGAGCAGCAACCAGTCAACACCTCCTGTGTGCCCACAACATCTGGTGCTGAAACAACTGCAACTGCCACAGGGAGGAGGATGACTCTGGCGGAGAGTCCCCTGCACTGCAGCAGCCTGCACTTGAGGGCCCCCCCCCAAAGAAGAGGGGTCGTCCGAGGAGGGACAACTGAGAGGCCGATGGCCATGTGCAACCTCCAGGAAGCCAAAACCTGTTCTGGATAATCACCTTTGTGCGCAAACTGTTCACCCTGTTGACTGCAACACAACTCCCCCACATGACATGGGGAGTACAAGTTGGACCAATGTCTCAGATGACTGTGGACTTGATACAGGACATTTCTGCTACCAGGACTTCCAATTCATCTAGGAACTTTGGATTGCAATCAAAATGTACAGCACTCACCATCCTGTGCACTATTCACACACATGTATGACAATAAACACACTAATACACCATACCTGCCTCTGTCGTGATTCCAACGTGGTTTCTGTCATGGAGATGATGACCAGCAAAATTACACTGTGCATGCTAACTGCTACAGCTAGTACAACACAGGCATGTGAGTCATGGCAACGTGACACATATGAGGGAGACACACCACCAGGGCTACACAACAAATACACACCTAGGCCATCTGACTCATTGCCTACACTGATTTTGCCAGGAAATACGGTGCAATGCACAGACACAACAGCTATTCACAGTCTTTGTCAACTAGCCCACTGGTGCAGTAAGCAAATGTCAGTCAAATGTGTGACCACAGACAACGCACATCACAAAGTGAAGCACAGGTTTATTACACATTTGCTACATGTTGTAACCACTACAGATGCAAGGTAATCCCACCTGGCAGCGGGCACACAGGGCCTGATTCACAGAACTAACTTACGTCAAAAACGTAAAGTTAGTACCTTTTGGTATTCACAGAATACACTTACTCATTTTGGTATTCACAGAATGAACTTACTCATTTCGGTATTCACAGAAGTTAGTAGTCTTAACTTTAGGACTCCTATGCCTTCTGTGAATACCGAAAGTCTTAAAGTTAGGATTTTCTCAGTTTAGGAGTAGTAAAGTTAAGACTCCTAACTTTACTACTCCTAAACTGAGAAAAATCCTAACTTTAAGACTTTCGGTATTCACAGAAGGCATTTAGGAGTCCTAAAGTTAGTAGTCCTAACTTTACAACTCCTAAAATGAGAAAAATCCTAACTTTAAGACTTTCGGTATTCACAGAAGGCATTTAGGAGTCCTAAAGTTAGGAGTCCTAACTTTACTACTCCTAAACTGAGAAAAATCCTAACTTTAAGACTTTCGGTATTCACAGAAGGCATTTAGGAGTCCTAAAGTTAGTAGTCCTAACTTTACAACTCCTAAAATGAGAAAATCCTAACTTTAAGACTTTCGGTATTCACAGAAGGCATTTAGGAGTCCTAAAGTTAGGAGTCCTAACTTTACTACTCTAAACTGAGAGAAAATCCTAATCTTTAAGACTTTTCGGTATTCACAGAAGGCATTTAGGAGTCCTAAAGTTAGGACTACTAACTTCTGTGAATACCGAAATGAGTAAGTTCATTCTGTGAATACCAAAATGAGTAAGTGTATTCTGTGAATACTAAAGGTACTAACTTTACGTTTTTGACGTGAAGTTAGTTCTGTGAATCAGGCCCACAGTCAACAAGTGTAGAAGGAAGGAAGTCCATGGGTGTGGCGCACATCACCTGTAGGGACACGACAGCTACCACCCTGGAAGTCGAATCACGGTGTCGGGGATCACAGTTGACCAAACGACTCAGAAAGTACCCTGTGAAGGACAGAAATGACACACAGTCAAAAGCACTGAAGAACAGGACAGAACTGCAATACTCATGCCCAATACATGTCACAAGATACCCACCCAGAACCAAGTTAGCATGTCAACACTGTTGGGGAGTACAGACTACCTGTAAGGACACATCGCTACACGCATACAGTCATGTAGCCCATGGACACACTCAAACAGCACCAGAGCACCACCAACACATATCATGCAAACTCACATCATTGACATGACATCTCTGGATACTCACATTCAGCTGAAGAAGTTGGTGATGAGCTGTGTGCGGACATCACCATCACCATCATCATAATCATCATCACTGGCATCGTGGTCCAGGCCAGGATCCTCCACAGGTGGCGGATGTTGGTCATCGTCATCCAGGATGAGAGGCAACTCCTTCCGCACTGCCAGGTTGTGTAGCATGCAGCAGACGATGACAATCTTGCACACCTTTGCTGGGGCATATGGGAGGGCCCCTCCTGTCTTGTCCAGGCAGTGGAAGCGGCTCTTCAGGAGACCAAATGTCCGCTCAATCACTCTCCTTGTCCGACCATGTGCCTCATTGTAGCGCATCTGGGCTGGTGTCACAGGGTTCCTGAGGGCGTCAGCAACCACGGCATGTTGGGGTATCCGGAGTCACCTACAGACAATTGCACATTAGCTGAGTTGGAAAAGAGGGTGGAACACTACATTGCAGAACACACACAATGGTACAAAGTCAGTACACACCAACAAGCCAGGCACGCTGGTTCGGCATCTGTGACATCATCCTCGGGATGCGACTACTCCTCATCACGTAGGCATCATGTGCAGACCCGGGGAAACGGGCACACACGTGTGAGATGCTCATATCTGCAAGACAGACCACCAGTGCATTGACCGAGTGGTAGTGTTTGCGGTTCCTGTATGCCTGCTCTTGGGCCTGTGGTGGTACCAAAGCCACATGTGTCCCATCAATGGAGCCAATGACATGCGGCATCCTCCCCAGGGCATAGAAGTCACTCTTCACGTCAGTGAGTTGTTGGAGTCTAGGGAAATAGATGTACTGGTTCAGGTATATCAACATAGCCTCCAAAACATCGCGGAGCACACGGCTGAACATGGTCTGTGACAACCCACCAGCAGTCGCCAGAGTGTGTTGAAAGGTACCGGTGGCAAAGAAGTGTAGGGCTGCCATCACCTTCACCTTGGGGGTCAGCGCTGTAGGGTACGGCCGGCCAGGTTGCACATGTGGTGCCAAGCGCACTGCCAAATCCTCAATCAGCTGCCTGGTGAAGCGGTACCGTCGGATGCTGTCATGTTCCACCATCGTTGCCAGGTCAGGGAATGATCTATGGACAGCTGGTGCCCTGCAGTGCATAGGTGAAGAAAGAAATATTGTCCGTCACCCCACATATGTGGCATTGAACACACTCAATATCACATGATACATCATTATGAGGCACAAGTACATGATGTGTGCAGTTCCGTAAGGACATGTATGGCACATACATGGCCAACATCTAACATCACAGTTCAACAAGTGGCATCAATAAGTCCCAGGTTGTGCCATTGGATATCATGAGGCTGTGTCACAGTTCCCATCTCCTGCTGCCACGTTACAAACACACCCCACAGTGACATGTGAGGACAGATGTGCCCCAGCCATCACAGCTCAACGACAGGTAGATTCCCAGGGACCCTGTATTGCCACATGGACACTGGCATGACATGGTGTATCATGTATACACCACAGCAAAACAACCATGACCCCCACAGGTAGTGGTCCCTGTTGCCTCGGCAGGACAGACATGGACGTCTGTGACACACACACGCACAACATCAAAGTCCATGCACAAACAACGTGGATGTGGAGACTGTCTCCCATTGTGCACATGAAATCAGAGACATTGTAAACACAACATGCACACAGACTGTGGAGGACCATCACTATTGTGCCAATGGGTCACCCTGGGTTAAACATACCGTCCCACATGGGACTCAGGGGGTATGTGACATGACATACACATACACCACCGTGAAATGTGACCATGCCACATGCTCAGATATGAACAGTTGCACATCACAGTGGTCATGTTCACGAAACACCAAGGATTCTGTCCCCATGAACACGTGCACAACCTGGGGGTGGCTGTCCCCAAGTGACACCCACAGAACAACATGTTCACCCCCATACACGGAATAGGTAATGCAGCCTTACATGCCTTAGGATACAGTTTGGACAGGCTGTGGTGTTGTAGGTGTGCCCCTCACTCCCTGGGAAGTATATGTGGCTGGCATATGTTCACCTGTGACAGGCATGGTGACATATGCCAGTGACTTGTACAGGGACGCGTTGGACAGCAATGGACCGATCGGTGCGCACACATTGGCCATTGCATTCAATGTGTGCTGGTACGCGTTGTATTCGCAATACGCGTTGGACAGCAATGGACCGATCGGTGCGCACACATTGGCCATTGCATTCAATGTGTGCTGAGTACGCGTTGTATCCTGAGTACGCGTTGAACAGCAATGGACCGATCGGTGTGCCCGGCCGGCCCATTGCATTCAATCTGTGCGGGTACGCGTTGTATCCTGGGTACGCGTTGATTAGCAATGGACCGATCGGTGTGCCCGGCCGGCCCATTGCATTCAATGTGTGCGGGTACGCGTTGTATCCTGGGTACGCGTTGAACAGCAATGGACCGATCGGTGTGCCCGGCCGGCCCATTGCATTCAATGTGTCGGGTGCGCGTTGTATCCTGGGTACGCGTTGATCAGCAATGGACCGATCGGTGTGCCCGGCCGGCCCATTGCATTCAATGTGTGTGGGTACGCGTTGTATCCTGGGTACGGCGTTGAACAGCAATGGACCGATCGGTGTGCCCGGCCGGCCCATTGCATTCAATGTGTGCGGGTGCGCGTTGTATCCTGGAGTACGCGTTGATCAGCAATGGACCGATCGGTGTGCCCGGCCGGCCCATTGCATTCAATGTGTGCGGGTACGCGTTGTATCCTGGGTACGCGTTGAACAGCAATGGACCGATCGGTGCTCACCCATTGGCTATGGCCTGGCCTGGCAACGGACGCGTTTTCAAATTTTGAGCGAGTCTGATGCTGTAAATTCAGTTGGTCACCCACAACAATGTTGCAAATTCATGGGTGTCATGAAGTTGAACTTTTGAAGGATGCTGTGGGCGTGTGTAAGTGGTGCAATTCCATGGATTGGCCAGATTCAGAAGATGCAAACGACTTGGACCTATCACTTTGGACACATGGGACAGTATCTGCCTCTGCAGCACACATATAATGCTGGCTGTTACCCTGAGAGCTCACTTGCCTGCACTACATGCTCCAGGACGACATCTGCCACCACCACTGCTGCTGTAACTGCACCCTCTGGACCCTGCAATGGCACGTACTGTGGAGAGAGCCCCAGCCTTCAGCACTGAGGAGAACCAGGCCCTGCTGGACAGCCTCCTTCCACAGTACAGCAAGCTGTATGGGAAAGCAGGGGAGCAGGTGAGTGTTCTGTCCACTGCCTTTCTAAATGTGCATGTTGTCTGACTAGCAAGGCTAACAGTCTGCACGCCACTGGCTAGCAGGCTCACTGAGTAGTTGTCACCCCCCATAGTGTGTAGTTACATGCACTGAACAGGTATAGTGCAGTGACAGTGCATTTAAACAAGGTTTTACTTCCCAGGCAATGATACCATGTAGTAACTGCTGGCATACTGTCCATGGCCATCGTTGCACTGCCTGTGTACATCATGTGCCCCTGTGATTGAGACATGTATATCCAACTGTGTAATGCACGGATATGTTGCATGTGTAGTAATGGCATTCTCACTTTGTCATCCTCACAGGTTGATGCCCACCAGAAGCAGCAGATATGGCTGACCATCGTCCGGGCAGTGAGATCCGTGGGGGTCTACAAGCGCTGGATCCGCAACTGCCAGAAGAGGTGGCAGGACCTTCGGGGCTGGACCCGGAGGATCGCACGGGTCCAGCTGAAGCTGTCGCCTCCTCGCAGGAGGGGCGGACACCGGACCCTGACCCTCCACATGCTCAGGATCCTGGCAGTGGTCTTCCCTGATCTGGATGGGCAGCTGAAGGCCAGAGAGCAGCAAGGAGGGGGTGAGTCCATGACTGCATTGTGAACTTTGTCTGCCATGCTATGTGCCCTCCTCTGGCCTGGTTAAACTTCCACAGTACATCAGTCATGTGGTCCAGGACCCATGTCCCTCTATTGTGCACTGCCCACTCCTCATCTGATACCCAGGTGTGGCCCTTACAGTCAGGGAATTGTGTCACTTGGGTACTGTGTCCTTGCAGTTTGCTTGACTCAAGGTGGGGGACAGCATCTGTTTCCCTAACTCTGTGGTGGGCATCATGGGTGGGTCCATTGCTTACACAATGCCTGTGTTCTGACATGTAATCTGCGTGTTACTTTGATATGTGGTCCAATTGCTGAGCTGATCCACCACATGTGCCTGGGGTATCTGGCACACACCCATGCTGCGGGTGGGAACAATGTTTGGGCCCCAGGAGTGTGTATATTACGTGTGTCACACATACTTAGCCACCTGCCTACTGTCCAGGGCTCATCCCTCATTCATGTGGGGCAGGACAGTCATGCCTACTCCAGGCCATACAATACACTCTGTACTCCCACTCCCGTGTATCAGCTGACACGTTGTGCTCAGTGATATGTCCCCTCAGGTGTCTGCCTCTGTGTCAGTGTGCTGTGGCTTCGTTGTCAGGACTGCTGGGGTGTTTCTCGGTTGGGGCTCAGCATGCCACCGGAGATGTGACCATAGGAGACGATACTTGTGTGACACATAGGTGTTTGATCACCTGACCGTGCAGCTTGGGGTATGCGAATGTGAAGTTCAGGCAGCTGTTTCCCATTCACAGCAGATTGTGAGGTGCTCAGGTTCAGAGGGTTGTGTTACAGGTCTCCCATATGTCCAATCGGTATGACCTGGACAGATAAGGGTTCAGATGATGTGGTGTGTGGGGGATGTACATGTGCACTTGTTCAGCTCCAGGACTTGCATTCCCCATGACCTACTATTGTGACACAGTGCAGAGTGTTGTTGTCTGGCTGCCCTGCCCATGTGACTGGACAGAGTGATGTATGACTTAGCAGGCATGCCTGTGCCATGGCATGTGACTTCCTATGAGTGATCCTGCAGGGGAGTGACATGTGCTACATGCACACCATTGTGGCAATGGCTATCAGGACATGGGTGCATCATGGTGTCTGTCGCTGGTATGCATCACATGCATTTCCTATTTGACTCTGGGCATCCCTTTCATCTGGACACCTGTACTGACTCAGTGGCAAGAGTCGTGATGTGTGCATGTTCACATGCTTCACCGTGTTCTCTGCACTGTCCAACTACTGTGTAGGTGGTGCATGTGTCCACACTGGGGTATTGCCATCCAACAGACACCAGACAGATGGGTGCAAGGCCAGGTGGGATGTGAGTGCCATGGTTGACCATCAGACTGACAATTGGCTTCTCCTGTTCTGTTTGGGCACTTTTAGCAATGTTCAACTAAGGATGCCAGGGCTTGCTCTGTAATGTGCTGTACTTACTGTGGTGTGTGCGTTCGGTGCAGGTGACTGATGTCTGTCTGTTTCCCTATTGATTGCAGATACATCCACGGCCACAGGAGGGGACAGCTCCACGGACCAGGAGGAGCCGCAGAGCCAGACTGGGTCAGCAGCCGAGGAGTGGTCGGAGGGACCCAGTGGCACGGAGGGCGAGGGGAGCCACACCGAGGAGTCCTCAGCACCATCCACCTCAGCTGAGGACCACAGCAGCTCGGAGGATGACTCCCTTATGGAGGCGGGTGTCAGCAGCCACCACACCCCAGCTAGTGTTGCTGTCCCCGCCACCACCACCACCGCCCTCCCATCGGCTCCCATTCCCGAGGTCCGTGGAGGCTCCCATGTTCGGGAGCGTGTCTCCTTCGGGCCAGGCACCGCACCCCCTGCCCCTGTGTCCCCTGCTGCCCTGAGTGAGGAGTCTGTGTACCTCCTTCGCCAGCTCCATGTAGGGCAGACAGCGATGCTGAGTGTCCTCCATGCACACACCACTCTGTTGACTCAGCTGGTGTCGTTCATGGAGGGCATCTCATCGGGCATGTCTGCCCTACAGAGGGGCAATAGGTCCATGGACTCCTCCCTGACGGCAGCAGTGTCCCTCCTCCGACAGTCCCTCACCCCTCCTGCCTCTGCCCCATCCACACTCCCCAGCACCTTACCTGTCCCAAGCACACACACACCGGCACAGGCACACACCAGCACAGACACGAGCAGCACACAGACACACACGCCACAAACAAGACGCACACGCACGCACAGTCAGGGGACTGAAACCACACTCACAGGGGATGGGGCCCAGGCACACACACACGCATCCACGAGCACTGCGCAGTCCTCAGTTGCCTCTCCCTCCAAAGCCCCCTCCCTTGCCTCACCTGCAACCCCAAAGACACAGCGGCTCTTCCTCAGTGACCTCGGCCTCTTCCCCTCCGATCCAGCTGATACAGCATTCAGGGGAAGAGGAAGCCCACCCACACGGAGCGGAGTGCCCCTCGCCCTCGGACACCCTCCCCAGGCGCAGACCGACTGACGCCCCCACCCGCAAGTCCCCCGGACCCGGAAGAGCAAGACTCCGCCGCCGCCCTGCAGCTCAGGCACCAAGTCTCCTTCCTCCATCCCTCAGGCCCCCACTCCACAGGTGCCCCCACCACACCCTGCCCCAGGTTCCCCCACCCACAGATACACCATCCCCAAAAGGATCAGGCCTTCTCTCCCTGCCACTTGCTCTTCCGGCCCCACACCCCGCTGCGCTTGTCTGTGCCACTGGTGTGGTGAGGGTGTCCTCCCCCTCTGTCCTGCCCACCTTACCTGATCCCCATTCTCCTCCCCTGGAGGTAGGCACTGCAGTGGAGTCCACTACCACCCTGTCTGACTTGGGCACTGCAGTGGCGAACCTGTCCACTCCATCTGCACGGTCCACTGCAGTCGTGCCGGCACCCACACCATCTGAGTCATGCCCCCAGTTGTGCCGGCACCCACCATGTCAGACACCTCCACTGCAGTTGTCAGTGGCTCTCCAGCACCCACCACCCCTTCCCTGCCTCCTTCTGGTGAGCCCTGATCCTGTCCCTGCGGTGCCTGGCCTGCCCCCCGTATGCCCCTCCGAGGGGATTGTCCCTGGTTTTTATCAGTGCAGGCATGCGTAGGGTGACATCTGCCACTGTCACCCTGTTTTGACTTTCATGATGGACTGGCCATTGGCCTTTGTTTATTTTTTACATGACTTCAACTTTTGAACCCACATATGCTGAATAAAGCAACTTTCTGTTCTCTAGTGCTTTTGCTTCTGATGTACATGATGTTGATGATGCTAAGCATGCCCTTGCTGCAGTGATGGTGATATTTGGTCTCATGAAAATGAAGTGTTACTGTGCAGGAACCCATGTGGTCCAGGGGGACTGTGTCCTATCCTGTGGTGTATCCATGTCATCCTTAGCAGCATCTGAGGGTGTAATGTTTTCAATATTTGGCAATGGGATTTCCTACTTACATTAGCAATGTCACATCTGTGGCTTCCACCCCTGCACATCTGTTGTGCTTGCCATTGTTCAATTAGTCTACTTCCCTGACCGTGTGGCCATCTCCACTGGACATGCAGGTTTGGGCATCAATGGGGAAGGACTCATCTGTGTTGTCAGTGCAACTTGCTATACATGTGTGTTGGATCTGTGCTGATGATTTCGTTGACACTCCCATGACCAGGCTGATGTGACGGGAGCCTTCATTTGGTGCTAATTGTTGACTGTGTGACCAAGTGTTCTGCTGACATGATGGAGCCCTACTGAGGCAACATATGGCACAGCTTTCCTCACACAGGAGTGGAGTCCCCTCATGGCAGTGTGTACTCCTGTGACATCGCCTGCGCCCAAGGTGTGTGTTGTATGAGCATGTCTGTGTGTTCACTTCCATTTTGCTGTGCATGCTGGGATCCCTAGTGATGTTCCTGTTTGTGATGCTTGCTGAGTTGACCTATGTTCCCCCAAAGTCTTCTCCCTGGGTTCTCTGTGATGTGGGTGCATGGCACATTACTGGTCATCAGGGTGTCACCCATAGGTGTGTTTGCTGTCAGGGCTGAGTTTGTGGGCAGACGCTGATGGGTCACAGTCAGGATTCCCCTTGGCACTTGTTGTTTACACCTGTCATGTGATTTCCGGTTTGTGTTAGCTTTCATTGGTTGTGACACGTTGTGTGTGTGACTGCTGGCACTCCTCAGGGTCAGGGCTGCAATGTTGGTAGTTGTCTATGTGTGTTCTTTGTGGGTGACCTTGGCTTCTTCATTGGTGTGTGACTGTGGCTGGGATCCCATTGGTTGGTGTGGTATTGCCGTCAGGTCCATGTACAGCGTAGTGTGCAGTGTGTCAGACATTCAGGAGTCTTGTTGAGTGGCCATGTGTGATGTGTGTCTGCACCTTGCTTCCCACCACCCCCTGGGATTGTCATGGGTGCATGTGCAATGTCACCAGTGCATGTGAGCTTCACTGCTGCACATTGTTGGAGGTCGAGGTGTGTGGTGTTGAGTGTGTGCAGATGAGAGTTGTTGCCCGGCTAGACCCCTGCCTCCATGTTGGCCTTGGCTTACTGGCCGTGCTGATTGATTTGTGCTTGTGTAGGTGTGATGGTAGTTTGTTGCTCAGGACACATGACTGTGGTTCACAGTGTGAACGACATCTAGCTTTGTCATCACAGTGGTATTGTAATGCAGACCAGGGTCACCACATTGTGGGGGCCCTGGGGGTAGTGCTGTGGTGTCTCTGTGTCTTGCTGTGTCAGTTGCTGTTCCTACATGCTTGTGTGACATGTGTGATTTGTGCTCCATCTCATCTGACAATGCCTGATTGCCCACATAGGGGATTTGGATCCATGAGTTACCTTTGTGTGGCACTGTATGCACATCTGTGTAATTGGTATTCAGGCCTCCTCATGTGTTGTGTGGTTGCCTGGGGACACTGGCACCCCCTCACCTGTTGTGTTTGATGTGCAGTGTGGGTCTGCCTGTTTGTGCTTGTGCATCTGCACCACTGCATTGGCATATCTTTAGTGTGCCATTGGCTGTATGTTGTTTGGTGTGTTTCCCCTGCTGTCCCTGGGACTCCTAGGTCATCAGTCAGCACAATGATCATTGTTTGTGTGTCCCATTGCTGCCATGGTATGGTATCTGTTCACCTCACATCTACAGTCTCCACAGGGTATCTGCATTTGTGTGCCCATTGGTACAAATATGTGGGTCTGCATTCTGATGGTCACTTCTGTCATTGTGTCATTGATGACTGTTGACAGTGTCAGCCCCCATGGATGATGTTTGTCTGCACATGGCCAAAGGTATGTCTTATTTGCACTGCACTGTTTGCCTCCCCCAATCTATGTTGCTATGGGACACAAGCACTACTTTGCCACTGATGTGTTTGTTGTTCTGTGACCAGGAATCATCCATGCAGTTTGGCAGTTGCAGCTTTTTCTTTGTCAACACTTACATTTTGGTAACTGTGATGATGGGGGTTCGGACCCCATTGCCACAATGTTCAAAATGTGCTTCAGCTATGGACCCCACACTTACATTTTGGTCACTGTGATGATGGGGGTTTGGACCCCATTGCCACAATGTTCAAGATGTGCTTCAGCTATGGACCCCACACTTACATTTTGGTCACTGTGATGATGGGGTTTTGGACCCCATTGCCACAATGGTCATGGCCTGCTTGCATTGTGGGGGCCACACACATTTATGTGTGGCACATGTGATAGGGGGTCACATTGTATGTTCAAAGTCATGTTCAGTGTTGTAGGCATTTGACACAGTCTACACACGCTTGTCATGGTGTTGGGGGGATGTCTTTATGTTGCATTCTTTATGTTGGTGTGTGCTTGTTGTGTCATGTATTAGCCATCCTGTGAGTGGGGGTGTTGTTGGTGGTAGGCATCCAGCCCCCCATGGGTAGGGGTGGTAGTAGTGGTAGGCATCTGGCACCCCCTGGGTAGGGGTGGTAGTAGTGGTAGGCATCTGGCACCCCCTGGGTAGTGGTGGTAGTAGTGGTAGGCATCTGGCATCCCCTGGGTAGAGGGTGGTAGTAGTGGTAGGCATCCAGCCCCCATGGGTAGAGGTGGTAGTAGTGGTAGGCATCTGGCACCCCTGGGTAGAGGTGGTAGTAGTGGTAGGCATCTGGCACCCCTGGGTAGAGGTGGTAGTAGTGGTAGGCAACTGGCACCCCCTGGGTAGTGGTGGTAGTAGTGGTAGGCATCTGGCACCCCCTGGGTAAGGGTGGTAGTAGTGGTAGGCATCCAGCCCCCCATGGGTAGAGGTGGTAGTAGTGGTAGGCATCTGGCACCCCCTGGATAGAGGTGGTAGTAGTGGTAGGCATCCAGCGCCCATGGGTAGAGGTGGTAGTAGTGGTAGGCATCCAGCCCCCCATGGGTAGAGGTGGTAGTAGTGGTAGGCATCTGGCACCCCCTGGGTAGTGGTGGTAGTAGTGGTAGGCATCTGGCACCCCCTGGGTAGGGGTGGTAGTAGTGGTAGGCATCTGGCACCCCCTGGGTAGTGGTGGTAGTAGTGGTAGGCATCTGCCACCCCTGGGTAGAGGTGGTAGTAGTGGTAGGCATCTGGCACCCCTGGGTAAGGGTGGTAGTAGTGGTAGGCATCCAGCCCCCATGGGTAGAGGTGGTAGTAGTGGTAGGCATCTGGCACCCCCTGGGTAGAGGTGGTAGTAGTGGTAGGCATCTGGCACCCCTGGGTAGAGTGTGGTAGGCATCTGGCACCCCCTGGGTAAGGGTGGTAGTAGTGGTAGGCATCTGGCACCCACTGGGTAAGGGTGGTAGTAGTGGTAGGCATCCAGCCCCCCATGGGTAGAGGTGGTAGTAGTGGTAGGCATCTGGCACCCCCTGGGTAGAGGTGGTAGTAGTGGTAGGCATCTGGCACCCCCTGGGTAGAGGTGGTAGTAGTGGTAGGCATCTGGTACCCCCTGGGTAAGGGTGGTAGTAGTGGTAGGCATCTGGCACCCCCTGGGTAAGGGTGGTAGTAGTGGTAGGCATCCAGCCCCCCATGGGTAGAGGTGGTAGTAGTGGTAGGCATCTGGCACCCCCTGGGTAGAGGTGGTAGTAGTGACAGGCATCCAGCCCCCCATGGGTAGAGGTGGTAGTAGTGGTAGGCATCCAGCCCCCCATGGGTAGAGGTGGTAGTAGTGGTAGGCATCTGGCACCCCCTGGGTAGTGGTGGTAGTAGTGGTAGGCATCTGGCACCCCTGGGTAAGGGTGGTAGTAGTGGTAGGCATCTGGCACCTCCTGGGTAGAGGTGGTAGTAGTGGTAGGCATCCAGCCCCCCATGGGTAGAGGTGGTAGTAGTGGTAGGCATCCAGCCCCCCATGGGTAGAGGTGGTAATAGTGGTAGGCATCTGGCACCCCCTGGGTAGTGGTGGTAGTAGTGGTAGGCATCTGGCACCCCCTGGGTAAGGGTGGTAGTAGTGGTAGGTATCTGGCACCCCCTGGGTAAGGGTGGTAGTAGTGGTAGGCATCCAGCCCCCCATGGGTAGAGGTGGTAGTAGTGGTAGGCATCTGGCACCCCTGGGTAGAGGTGGTAGTAGTGACAGGCATCCAGCCCCCATGGGTAGAGGTGGTAGTAGTGGTAGGCATCCAGCCCCCATGGGTAGAGGTGGTAGTAGTGGTAGGCATCTGGCACCCCTGGGTAGTGGTGGTAGTAGTGGTAGGCATCTGGCACCCCTGGGTAGGGTGGTAGTAGTGGTAGGCATCTGGCACCCCTGGGTAGAGGTGGTAGTAGTGGTAGGCATCTGGCACCCCTGGGTAGAGGTGGTAGTAGTGGTAGGCATCCAGCCCCCCATGGGTAGAGGTGGTAGTAGTGGTAGGCATCTGGCACACCCTGGGTAGAGGTGGTAGTAGTGGTAGGCATCTGGCACCCCCTGGGTAGAGGTGGTAGTAGTGGTAGGCATTTGGCACCCCCTGGGTAAGGGTGGTAGTAGTGGTAGGCATCTGGCACCCCTGGGTAGGGGTGGTAGTAGTGGTAGGCATCCAGCCCCCATGGGTAGAGGTGGTAGTAGTGGTAGGCATCTGGCACCCCTGGGTAGAGGTGGTAGTAGTGACAGGCATCCAGCACCCCATGGGTAGAGGTGGTAGTAGTGGTAGGCATCCAGCCCCCATGGGTAGTGGTGGTAGTAGTGGTAGGCATCTGGCACCCCCTGGGTAGTGGTGGTAGTAGTGGTAGGCATCTGGCACCCCTGGGTAAGGGTGGTAGTAGTGGTAGGCATCTGGCACCCCTGGGTAGAGGTGGTAGTAGTGGTAGGCATCCAGCCCCCATGGGTAGAGGTGGTAGTAGTGGTAGGCATCCAGCCCCCATGGGTAGAGGTGGTAGTAGTGGTAGGCATCTGGCACCCCTGGGTAGTGGTGGTAGTAGTGGTAGGCATCTGGCACCCCCTGGGTAAGGGTGGTAGTAGTGGTAGGCATCTGGCACCCCCTGGGTAAGGGTGGTAGTAGTGGTAGGCATCTGGCACCCCCTGGGTAAGGGTGGTAGTAGTGGTAGGCATCTGGCACCCCCATGGGTAGAGGTGGTAGTAGTGGTAGGCATCTGGCACCCCCTGGGTAGTGGTGGTAGTAGTGGTAGGCATCTGGCACCCCCTGGGTTGAGGTGGTAGTAGTGGTAGGCATCTGGCACCCCCTGGGTAAGGGTGGTTGTAGTGGTAGGCATCCAGCCCCCCATGGGTAGAGGTGGTAGTAGTGGTAGGCATCTGGCACCCCCTGGGTAGAGGTGGTAGTAGTGGTAGGCATCTGGCACCCCCTGGGTAAGGGTGGTAGTAGTGGTAGGCATCTGGCACCCCCTGGGTAAGGGTGGTAGTAGTGGTAGGCATCTGGCACCCCCATGGGTAGAGGTGGTAGTAGTGGTAGGCATCTGGCACCCCTGGGTAGTGGTGGTAGTAGTGGTAGGCATCTGGCACCCCCTGGGTAAGGGTGGTAGTAGTGGTAGGCATCTGGCACCCCCTGGGTAGGGGTGGTAGTGGTGGTGGGCATCCGGGCCCCTATGTTTATATGTGGCATTGGTGATGGCCATCCCGCCCCTATGGTGCTGCTGTTGCTGGTGTAAGTAATTTCTGCATCCCTCTGTGTGTGTGTGATATGTCGGGTACGTGTAGTTTGTTTTTGTGGTTGGTGTCTGACTTACCTTCTGCGCCGTACGCGTCCGTGCCTGTTCCGGTAGTAGATGTAGAATATTGGTAGGATCGGCACGATGGTATTTATGGTTGGTTCGTCTCGTTCGTCTTTCTCGTTGCTTCGCCTCGTCCTCGTCGCTGGCGTGTTCGTCTCGTAGCCGTGGATCGTGTTGTGGCGCGAATCGGAGCTTATGTGCACCTCTCCCGGATGCTTTGACGTGCCGTGCGTAGCGACGGGTTCGGCGCGTACGGGAAGCGCATTGTACTTGTCCGGCCGGACAGAGCTGCATTTTGGCTTCCGTGCGACTCGATTCTGCGTTTACGGATCCGGCTCAGTCGGGGAACAGGACCTGGATTGGGTGAGTACGACTGGGTCGGAGTCTATGCTGTTGTGCGCATCGTACTTGCTCGTTCGGAATAATGTGCGGATCGGTCGGGAAACAGGCATTCGCATGGCTTTTTTCCCGACCGAATGGTGTTAGGTGCGCCTCCGACCGAGATCGGAATCGGCCCCTCTGTTGTGGAGACTTTCAAAAATTCAATATGTAATTTACATTTATTGAACAACTGCAGCTACACTCCAAACTCGTTACCAGACACAGTCCTAACAAATGAGCCAGTACAACCTGGATAAGTGGCGTAGCAAGGGGGAGGGGGTTCGGTCTGCCCCGGGCAGCACGTGTTTTGGTGGCGGCAGCGGCCTCCCCCGACCCCACTCTTACCTGTGGCTGTCGCAGAAATCGCCAGCTCCTCCCTGCTCTTTCATACGGGCGGCCGAAGGTCTAGCTACGCCACTGACCTGGGTGTATTATAACAGGAATGTTCAGACTATGGTTTCTGACGGGAAATTTGGAATGACATTCCAGGCAGTGCTTGAAATGGAAAAATAAAAGTGCAGGTACTCTGTACCAGAGTACCTTGCCAATTAAAGGTATTGCATTTCTCTTGAGAAATGCCGGTACTCTCCTCCTCAAAATAAAAAAGTGCCAGTACTCCGTACCGGACAGTACCGGCCCATTTAAAGCACTTATTCCAGGTGCCCCAGACAACCAAAAGAGCTAGGAAGCCGCTCTAATGACAAGCTACCTTCCTCGCGTATTCTATAAACTCTGTGTTACAACACAGCATGCACCTAGTAAATCCTTATCCATTCTACTGAATTGGCAGGTACTCATGCACGTGCAAGGTGAGGTGACTGGTATTGATTGTTATGATAAGCTTTCAGTCTACACAATGAACACAATGGACCCAATTCACAAATGGATTTTTGGTATAAACATACTTTTATGGTGGAAAACTGCTTCATTTACACCTGCCAGAAATTAACAAAAGAAACCCTGGCAGCTGTAAATGAGTTTACTAATGGAATATTTCTCCACCACATGTGCGGAGAAGTCTACAGCAGTAACTGCTACTCAAAGGTTGCTTAGTGGGCTGAACAAAGCATGGTTTGCCTTGTAAGCAAGTGGCCACCCACAAACTATTATATTTGTGAGCATTCACAAATTCTGATCCCACCCTTTCCCGACTTGGAAATTGTTGGTGATTTACTCGAGCAAAGGGCTTGAGTTAGTGCTTAATTTGAGCCGGTGGTTTCCAGTGCTTGCCACCAGCATTTAATTGTGAACACCAGCACTTATGACAGTCTGCCACATGGCGGCGCTGTCTGTGTAATTTAGAGATGAGCAGAACAACAGCTGTTTATAAATTCAACATACATGAAAAACGATTAATTCCTGTCTCTCAAGCCATTGTTATAGCTTTGGGGGCCTGAAATAGTCTGAATTATCACACTTGTAGGAGTTGTAATGATTAGTAGTTATGTGGGTATTGCCGTTGTCAGCACTGGCTGGTCCTGACGAGGCTCTGGCACATATTTTATTGCAAATTAAGCACTTGCTTGAGTAACTCCCCTTCTAGGATAGGAGAGGCAACAAATCACACCCCGAGTTGGAGGATATGCATACGAAAGGAGTTTTCTATGGGAAAAAAGTTTTTCCATGGAGAAAAAAAGAAAAGAAAAACATGTGAACTTAAACATCGGCTCCATTTCCCCAGTGAGTAATTGTACGTGGTGTAGAAATACGCTTTGGGTAAAATGGTAATCCTTAGCATATGTCACATGCTATTCCCAATAGTAGGCCTGTGCCAGGTGCAGCTTTCCAGATGTTCTATTGGAAATCATTGTGAATTCCAGAAAGTAGTCAATCTGCCACTTATTGTAGGAGTGCTTTTAAGGGTGAATTCTGCTCAATTGGTTGGTGATCTAAATTTTTGCAATCTCTACAGGCATTAAAGACAGGATTCATATCCGATGTGTTCTCTATGGCTCAAAAGGTTTCAAACTAATCCAACATTGTTTACAGATGTGCCTTTTGGGAAACCGCTTGCAGTGGAGCAGTTGGGCTTAAAGTTGGATCCAGGGATTTGCCTTACATAGCTTTGGTCACTTCAGGGATCTCATTGGAGGCTACTGCAGGAGATCTCTTGGCAATCAATGGCCAAAAGCACAGTGTAGCTAGCAAAATATTATAGCATATTATTGTATTTTTTCCTGTGCACACGGGGGTAAAACTTGTTTATGACATCAGCATGTTTGTATCTTCCTCTAATGCAAATTCTACCAACTGACAATAAAGCTCCATGTAGCACTCAATTTGCAGAGGTTCAAAAAAACAACACATCCATTTTGCACTGTTTTGCAGTTTGTATAATTTAGAACGAGCAAACACATTCTGCTCCAGTCCATATTCCAGAATGATTTTTGGCCCAGGGGTAACATAGAGAAAATGAATAGTAAAACAAGTGCTAAGCATACAATTAATTTACCGCATCTAAATGTTTTTACACAGTAAATGATTATGACAAAGAAATCCCAATCCATAAATAACCCTTCCTTAGAAAATACAAAATAAAAAATAGTCAAAAATTATTTTGCACTTTATGTTCCTATACATTAAGATTAATTTCACCCCAAAACTGACCTATCTTCCACATTTGTGAAGTAGAAAAATCTGCTCTCTCAGTTTTCTTTATAAAAAAACTAATGAACATTATGGAATCAGTTGACCCATGTTTTGCCCTGGTGCAAACTTCAGCTACTAGCAAACACTGTGTGACTTTCCCCCATCACCCAGGCCACCTATATAGTGCAAACAGAAAAAGCCTCTTTTTTGCACCAGTGGAACATTTCTCTTCCATGGTCAGTGATCTTTGTTTTCACTGCAGTAGCGAATATTGAAATGTATTTACTTAAAAAGCATAGCTTAACATCAATGCAACAGGATCACACTTGTTTTTCCTGCTCTTTTACTCTGCCCAAGTAGTGACAATGCCATTTACATATACCATAGAAATAATGAATGGAAAGCATTATTTGTAATCCCTTAGGCCCACAACAGCACCTTCCTATGGTACACAGAGAGCATAAAAAGGTATCGGGTGGGCCGCTAACTGCTGGGGAGGCATAGGTCCCACCTCCGCCAACCCTGCATAGAGATCCCCGCCATTTCGATGCTGCAATTGCCAGTGCTGGTTCAGTACAATATCACAGCGGCCATATCGGCATTTTTTTTTTTTATGGAAAAAAACTCCCAAAGTGGAGGCTGTTACTGATAAACAAAAAAGCAGCATTCCTGACGTTCTGGGAGATTTCTCCCAAAGCATGGGGACATTGTTGCGTTCAACCTATGCGTGACTACAATGCATTGTGGTGAATAGAAAACACCACCATCAAAGGGTTTACTCTAACTCACACGGGCCTTCAAATGCCATAGACATGCTAGTCCTTTTGGTTGGATGGCTTCAAAGAACTTGCTGACCACGAAGGTGGTTATGGCTCCTGTTTTAGAACAAGCATTTGCAATGCAATAGGTCTCGCAGTTGCGATATTTTGAGCTATTGGCATTGTAAATGACAAGGCCAGTTATTTGTGTTTAAAAAGCCTGCAATAATAAAAGGCATTGTCATTTACAATACCAATAGGTCAAAGTTTCTAAAACGCTAGCCCTATTGCATTGCAAATGCTTGTTTCCCTTTCATCCTTACAAGATATGCGTACATGATAAGGTGCCCCCCCCCTTTCTTTTCACAGTTGATGGTGCAGCATAGCCGTGTTAGAAGTAAGTGTTCGACTGCTCATCACAGTGTTTGCCGTTACTGCTTGAACTGTATGACTATGAGTATGTAACCGTGTTTTCCATAGTTTTCTAGACCCCGCCTCCTTCCCGATAAATGAGGGGGTAAGTAGCGCTCCTTCCAAGTTACGATAATATGGAATGTCTATGCACTTTATATGAACGCGCTACACCTCGCGCCCTCTTTGTTCATCTGCTGCACATTATGATGCTATTTTACAAACGGTGCTTCACAATGTATGTTGTATGAGCCAGTGATTTATCTAAGATATGCAACCCGTATCAACATGAGGTGTACAACCACACATTCTAAACAATTCTGGTTCAAAGAAATAGAGATCTGACCAACATATCGTTAGTTACGGAGCCAAACTTCTTAAAGTCACTTATTTACGAGGAGCATTACTATCACCTATCACGGCCCACTTAATCGTTCAGTTAGTGCCATTCTCCCCTAATTAACATTTCATGAGGTAGCACTGAGCACCTTATAACAACAAGAAGCACGGCCGCCATGATTAAATGTAAAAAACAAGAATTATTTGGGGATCTGCGCGATCCGTTCTGCGAGTGATGCGCTTGGCCCCATTAAGAAAGTGAAAGCGCGCTGCACATAGAAACAAGGCAGTGTGTAGAACAAAGGTCTAGTGGAGGCCAAAAGGTCCTCAGGTAGCCACACTAATGAGATCGAAACGCCGTCGACCTCTCCAACCAAAACTCCATTATTGCATTCGATTTATTTAGGAGTTTTGCCTACTAATGTTGTTTTACAATGCGATGTAAATTTTAAATGTCACCAGCACTTCCCCACTTCACGCACTTTCACTTTCTGTGTGAGCACTAGAACTATTACCTAAGTATATGATATTCCATTTATGCAGATAATAAATGTGTTGTCATTCCAAAAACCTTGTGTCCCAACATATATTGCGTATCCGAGTCCCACCTGGACTTCTTTGTATTGTTTCATCTGACTAAATACTGCTCTTTAATCATTAGTAGCCTAGGCTACCTGAGGACCTTTTGGCCTCCACTAGACCTTTGTTCTACACACCGCCTAATACTACCCTTGTCTCACTACTGGGGTCCCCTTGTTCTTTAAACATAGCACATAGAAACAAGCCATGCCCAGCCACCATCGGGTGCTGGTGCACTTTGAGTGTGGGACATGTATGTGCTACAGTGCGTGCGGAGGACAGTGGCGGTGCGTCCATTGGGGCGCTGGGGCGTTGCCCCACTAATGCCACATGGCCCCATTCATAAACAACTTTGTTCTAAGTTACTTATACTGACGCGAATTCTGGGCCGGACGGTCACCGGGCCACGCCCGAGGCAATCAGGACGCTGAAGGGGTTGGGGCAGCACTCAGGATTTGACTGACAGTGGCAACAAGCAAGGGTGGTGACGGTCTAGCGCACTAAGCGCAGCAGCAATAGTGCGCATGTTCGGTTTTGGGCTGGTCATTTTTCCGACCAGCCCGAACATGCGCACTAGCCTGCACATTAGGAGAGCGAGGGTTGCTTCATGCCGCAGCCCCCTGTCTCCTAATGGGCGGGGAAGTATCCCTGCTCAAGCCAATCCTAGCGCTGCTGGAGCAGCGTCTGCATTGGCTGAGAGGCACACGTTCACCGTGCAGTCTGAGGCATATTAGGCATTGGGTGCCGCGCGTGGGTGGCACTTGGTGGAAAAGTATGACCAATCACTGTGGCTTATGTGAAGCCATGCAGACAGTGATTGGCCATTTCGTTGATGATGACGACCGTGACGTCGTCGCAGCAGACCGCGCCACACACACGACACACCTCGTGTTCAGTGCCTACTACTGCTCGTGGCTCATGCTTGGGTCACCTCTCAGCCTTGGTTGGTTGGATTGATTTCATTTCTTTCGTCACCAAAAGATCCTGATCATCGATCTGATAGATGTAAGTCAGTGATTCTAGTCACAGTAGTAAGCAGTCTAAAATGAAAGTACCGTCTAATGTTGCACCACATTTTAGCATTTATTTTATTGTTAAATTTGTGTATCCACTGGATGTTAGTACCATGCGGAGTCATTATTTGTTACATAAAACCCTTCCAACGCTGTGAATATGATAGTCTGGGCGGCTGTTTTAAAGCAGCAGCGTCTTGAATAACTATAAGTCTGAGAGAACACGGGTAGAGTCATCAATCTCTGACACACACCTCAACTACTCCTCCGGAGCGACTGAAGAGGAACTGACAGTGAGCGGGACACCGCACGCAGGTCTTAGTCGAGACAAGAAAACCTAATCTTTCTATGTCTTGCAATATTTCGAAGATGAAACAAAAGCAGCATTTCTAACGAGTTTCTTGCGTGAGTCCCTCTTCAGGTCTGTGGTGTCTGTGAGTTAGGAGTAGCAGTTGACTTGTCCCTCGGCTCGTCACGCTGTGTGATCGTCTGGCAGATTAGGACGCTCGTCTACAGCAAATCCGGAACTAATTTATTTACATATTGTTTTACATGTGCACGAGGCCGGACTGGAAACCAAAATGAGAGTCATAGGATCCAGGAGGTTGGATGACAGCGGAGGAGCCAGAACTGCTCGTGCTGCCTTGAACCCAATAGCCGCAGTCTCACATATACTCTGTTGATTTGTGCCTTTGTAGCAAAGGGTGATAGAAGGGTTCAATAACAGTCCAGGATGACGAATCCAGTCCACTGCCTGGACGCCATCTTGTATAGCACTGAGGAGGGCGAGGATATGGCCTTTGCTGTGGGTAAGAAGGAGGTCAGTAGTTGGGGTTATATGTGGCACTTCAGAAGTATTCCAATCGGAAGATATAGTTTACCCGGTATGAACGATTCTTAATAGGATGGTGTCAGTGGGAAGTAAGAGGTTGATTTTATTTTTATTTTGGTTGTGATTAGTTTAAAGAGCTCATTTATGAAAGAGAGCTGTTTCTACGACGCTGTTATATAGCATCAGGCCTCAGTCTCCTTGTAGTAGTAAGGCAAAGGGGGAGGTCAACTAGGAGGAGTTCAAAGGACGACAAGGAGAGGGTGAATGCACGTTTCTATCACGGACAGCAATGTGTGCGAAATTAATGGATCCAAAAACAGAAAAAAACACTTTTGTCGTCTTTTTTGACATTTTTGTTTTCACAGTGCGCTTTGGGAATGAAAGGTTCAAACTGTGAAAAATAAATAAAAAACGAAATAAAGCAAGTCAGAGTGTTCGCAAAGTGGCTAGATTGATTTTATTCACACCCAAACATATTAGCGCTACGTCACAGAGTTTGCCAGTGAAGCAGTACTTTTGTTTTCTTGTCTTTTTTTTAACAGCATTGTTTTCCCGGGTGGGGAAGTGCACCAATCCTGGGTACTACAATGACTGATTGATGGGTGGATTGGTAACCATGTTCTTCCTGCTTACATTTCACATGCTTTACTTTGCTTTTTCCAGGATGTTGGTACTTTTTATTTAGGCAGCATATTGCTCTCTTGTCTAGTGCATAATTTGAATGGAGTTGCAAGTATATTATGGTTCTAAAAGCACTCGCTACCCCCTTCCTGGCCTCTAGCAATTTTCAGAAACAATAAAAATGTCATGATAACGCTGATGGTTAATGTTTTTCCTAGAGAGAGATCAGAGTTTTGTCTAGTGGAAGTTTTGACTCATGGAAAGGTAGCGCAGAAGGTTAATGTGCCTGCTGCAAAGAACATGTACCTGATGCAGATCACAAAATGCACATGATGTAAATAGGTCAGTGAGTCACTGCTTTTGTCAGAGAGATCCTTTTGTTACTTGCAGTTTGTAAGTTAAAATCCTAACATAGAACAGTGAGCTCTTAACTGTCATCTAAGAGCTGCATGCAAACTGCAAGGTAAAAATTAGAGCGTTATGTTTTTTTCCCCCAGTCTTTGTTTTAGTATCGCCACCGCGAAACTATGGAATGAACTGCCACTTGAAATCAGACAATGTAGTACCTTGTCCTTGTTTAGGAAAAGGATCAAAACGTGGCTGTTCCCCAGAAATTGATCCTGTTGTCTCTGAGTATTGCCCATTTTAGGTTCTGTCCTCGTCGCCTTACGTTGGTCTGTGTTCACATATCTTTAGCGCCAGGGTACCCGTGGGGTGTTTGTTGCGCTTTATAAATGCTATATACAATACTATACAATACAATTTCAAAAATAAATTGTTATATTTTTATTTTCAGCACCTGGTAAAGCTTCACAAGCATTACCTAATTTTTGGGCAATTTTTGGGCGAAGAACAAGAGGCCCCAACCTCCTTTGCTGCTCTTTCACCCCGGCTACAACCCAGCAAACACCAGTGTTAAAGGTAAGGAAACTGATGCTATATTTTTTTACATTGGAGTTAGGGCTATGTATGTGGTCACTCTACATGGTGGTTGGGGTGGGTGCACATTTTGAACATTGTACCCTCAGAGGATGGAATTTACTAATAGCCTTAGCCCTGTGCTTTGGGCAATAATGGTTGTTAAAGGCACTATCTATCCCTTGCCTTGTAAAAGGCCCTCAAGCAGTGTCTGTTTCAGTGCCTTCAGCAACCAGTATGGCACACAGAGGCAGCAGGCAGTAAGGCTGTATTTTTAGAAGTCATGTTGTGCAAAGGGGAGCTGTTGGAGATATATTGCGATAATGCACAAGATATATGTATTTATACTGAAATTTGATATTATTGCACCAAACCTTATACGTTGTACTTTGATTATTGACAGGTTTCTTTAATATTGGTAAGGCCAGCATCGGCATGAATACAGTAGAACAGCTACTTGCAAGGTCATTCTTTGGACGGACACTTCAAGAGAAACTAAATATAAAGCAATTAGGACCTGATCGGCCTGACCTAAAACTACAACAAATTTCCCAGGACAGAGGAAAGACTTACAAACGTACATTCTCAAACACCTGGTACACAAAAGTTGATTAGCTTACAGGGTGCGCGTCAAGAAATTCTCTGTTCTGTTTCCCCTGCTTGCTGTTTGGTGGTGACATTCCTTGGATAAAACAAAGAGTAATAGACTTGAAGCATTTGTTTGACAAAATAAAGAAGCATGCACACACAAGAAACCATATGGAAAACCTGACGAGACTGGGAATGTTGGGAGACACTGATTGAGCACCACATAAACGACGCATACCGCAAAACACTACAGAAACACAATGAAGCAGTTGATAGGAATAGACACATACTATCAAAAAATTATTGATTGCATTTGTTTCTGTGGTGCTTTCGAACTGGCATTGCGAGGCCATGATGAATCTAAAAGTTCCTCAAATCCTGGAACATTCAGAGGCCTTGTGGATTTAATAGCAAGCATAGACAATGAAATGGAAGCACATTTAGCAAGTGCTACAGTCTTTAAGGGCACCTCTAAAACGATACAAAATGAACTCCTTGAGTGTATGCTAGAAATTATGAGAAGCCATATTGTCCAAGAGGTGCAAAACACAGACTTTGTGGCTATTCAGGCTGATGACACCACTGATGTGGCCTCAAAAACACAGTCCATATTAGTCTTTCGGTACCTTGACAATGACAGTAAAGTTGTGGAGAGGTTCTATGGTTTCACACATTTAAGAGACTCTAGAGCAGAAACCATTACTTCAGCTATACTGCGTGAACTGAACTTGATTTTTCCAGAGCTGCCTCAAAAAAAAAACTTATCGCACAAAGCTATGATGGTGCGTCCGTAATGAGTGGAAGCCTTGGTGGAGTACAGAAAAGAATTAGAGATGTGTACCCTAATGCTCATTATGTGCATTGTTACGCCCACCAACTTAATCTTATTATGCAACAGGCAGTATCAAAGATCTCCGAGACACAAATTTTCTTTCTCGATGTAGGAGGCATGGCAGCATTCTTCTCACGTTCCCCCAAAAGAACGGAAGTACTTCAGGAGATTGTGGCCAAAAGGCTTCCAAGGGGACCCTCAACTCGTTGGAACTTTAACATACGTACAATCAACCTAATATATCAACATAGGGAGGACCTTGAGAAATGTTTTGACGCCATAGAAGCCAATGAAGACTTTGATTTCAAAAGTCAGAATGAAGCCTGTGGCTTTGCTAGAACACTATAAGACAGAAAGTTTCAGTTCTTTCTGTTTTTATTTCATGAAATAATGTTTTATGTCGACATATTATACAACCAGTTACAATCACGAGCCATAGATACTGTCTCTGTGCAAAGAGATACCAGTATGTTTGTCACCAGCATGAGCAAAGTGAGAGATGGGGTAGACAATTTAGACAGCAAACTGCCAAAGGATTCTACTTTTTCAAACCGCAGGAAAAACATCAGCAGTCTGGTCCGAATTGCAAAGGAGATATGTGACATTATAATTGTGCATGCACAAGAACGTTTTTCTTTCACAAAACATTTGGTGAGTGCCGCATTATTGCAAAGTGAACACTTTGCAAAATATGATCAATCCTTCCCTGAGCAAGCTCTGAATGAGGCTGTGGAAGCTTATCCTATGCTCAACAAAGAGGACCTGAAAACTGAGTTGACTGTACTGTACGGAATGAGTGTATACCGGAAGGCCACTGGTGCCATTTCTTTGCTGACTTTAATTCAGAAACTTAATATGGAAAAGTCACTTACAGAGACAGTGGCTTTACTAAAAATAGTCATTACCACTCCTATGACAACAGCAGAGTCGGAACGATGTTTTTCCACCTTAAACAGAATTAAGACATTCCTGAGGAACACCATGATTCAGGAAAGACTGAATGCTTTAGCTCTCTATAGAGAGCGACCTAGTTAAAAGAATCCCAGACTGTAACGTTCAAGTTATTGAGAAGTTCGCTGCTATTAAAGACAGACGTGCTGATTTTGTCTACAAAAAGTGAACAATTTGTTAATCCTAACATTTCTTGAACAGTTTGTGGCCATTTTTTGAATGCTGCTCGTTTGTGACCTGCTCAGTTGTTTCTTATCTGCTGTACAGATATTGGAGACACTGAAATTAATGGTGTATAACGTATTATGCCTAAATTCAATCTGTTTAATGTACACATTATGGTTGGTTGCTCTCAATGAGACGTACAGTGCCTTGTAGGGTGCCCTACTACCTGTTAATGTTTATTGCTTGCTGTCTCAACATGTTCAGTCCAATAAATCACAGTAGCTTGTATTTCCTCAATATACGTAATTTCTAAAGATATCTATAAATAAAGAAATATGTGAGGTACTCAGCATTGTTATTTATCTCAAAGTCTTTAATGAAGATCTGTGGTTATATTGATAAGCAGCAACCTACATTATATTATCATACAAAATCTCTATATTGATGTAATTGCTACACTTTCCCAATTGCTTTATTAACATTCTTGCTTTCTGAAATATCCTTGAAAATGCACCATTTGGCCACTCTTTTTTCAAAATTTCCTCGGGGTAGAACCCCCCCGATACCCCCCTTGATATGTTTGGGCTCGCAAGCTACGCTCGTCGCCACAGTGCACCGCACACAACTTTTACGCCACACCACTTTCAAATGTCACCAGCCGCCACTGGCGGAGGAGGGGAGTGAGTGAGCACTGACATGCTGATGATAACAGGACGGGGCACACGCTCACCTTGGAGGCACTCTGCTCTCCATTCTCGCCCACTTTCTGTGTTGCACAGCTCCAGTGAGTGGCTGCCCTCGTGCCTCGAAGCACACAGAAAGGATTAGGAAGGGGGAGGCTGGGACAGCTGAAGCAGCGTATGTCGTGCCTGTAGTAAGAGAAACTCATTAAAGAAAATAGTGCTTACAGACTAATTGATACGTACCGTGTAACAACCAAAGTAAAAGGGCAAGCCCTCATGGGAGGTTACAAATGAAGACAAGGCGGTACTAAGGAGGGACTAGCAAGCTTATTTACGAATCGGAAGGCAGCATTTACGTAGGACAATGACACAAGCCAATGACAAATATAGGCGGAGAGTGGGGCGGCTTCAAGTGCATACTTCAATACAGCATTCCTTTTTTTTTTTTTGCAGAGTTTTATATAGCGCGAACTTGACCCGAATCGGGTATCAGAGCGCTTTACATAGCACCAGTTACGTTACGACACACATTAATTTTTGTTAGGCACAGGGAGATTAAGTGATTTGCCCAGAATCACAGGATGTTCAGCGTCGTTGCCAAGACTCGAACCCAGTTCCCCAGATTCGAGGTCGGACGCCCTAGCTGTTAGGCCAACTCCTCTCCCCCTGGCTCGACCTAAAAAGTGGTTCTCACTCATCTCATTGAGGCTGAGAATTTTAAGTCTGTGACTTCTGTCCATTCGTGACTACAGCCCATTTGCCACCTGACTCTGAATGATTGCCTGTCTATCTCTGAGATGCGATGACTGATTCACTGAGCCACACCCCAATGGCTTATCTTACAAATGCAAACTCACTTTTGAAATTCACAAAAAAAGGATTTGCATTCGTCAAGGTATATACTCTTGCATAATATTACACCATTATGGTGTAATATTGTGCATGGATAAATGACGTCCCAGTGGCTGTGTGTAGGCATTCTAGATTTGGGATGCCGTGGAAAGTTTGACTCACCGACAAACTCAGAGGTTTTTTCATGAACCATTCTCACCTGGAAGTATCTGGAGATTTACTCCTGCTAAAGGAATGAATAGGCCCATATCCAGGGCAGCAATGCTAATGAGCGAGACCATAATCGGTGGGAGGGTAGAGGAATGGGTTTCCCCAGGGAAAAATAATATTTTCCTCACAGAGAAAAGAAACAAAAAAAGAAAATGAATTGCACTGATGAAAGCCATTTTTACACGGGAGGCCGTACAATGTGCAGTTAAACATGTGAACTGTCTTCACATGGGCATAGTACATTTATTGAAAATATCTGTGAAGTCTCAAAATGTGTTAACCAGCACCCAAATGTGGGAGTAAATCTCTAGGTACAAATTTATGAACTGTTTTATAAATAGCGTCCTATGTGTATTTGATGCATTGGTTTTCTGCTTCGAACTCCAACGGGAATGAGTTACATGGGTTTCAAGCAGCACCACACTCCATGAAATAGAGTAGATGCATTCAGCTGATGATGTACAAGGAGGTAAAAAGCAGCCCCAGGAATAAGTTTATAATGGCCCCACACTGTACCTAATGGGTGTAGCAACTTCCGTCTCAAGGAGGATTTTGGGGTGCAAAATAAATACTTGCCCACAGAAGAAATGTTCACGTTCTCTTGGGGCTGTTGTCCAGAATGAATAGCTAATAATCCCTTCTTCCAGCTGTCCCTAAAAGATGCCCCCTAATGTAACTGGTGCTCATGTAAAGTGCTCCATTACCCTTTGGTCGAGTTTGCGCTGTGCAAAACTGCAATATAAATCTCTGACAGGAATTTCTTGTGCTCCCTAGTCTTGATGCAAAAACATAATATTCAGGGCCTCCTTTTCAAACTTGATACAGTCATTAAAATTGTGCAAAGCACAGTTAAGAGCTATCAGACCAAAATACATGATTTTTTTTCTTAAATAACACCGTTCACTTAGATGCTGTGTTGGCCTTTCTAGGTGTTTTTCTAGAAAGGCCTCTTCTAGCCTTTTTAGGTCTTGCCTGCAACAGTGCATTCACTGCATGCACTCTCACTTGCAAGAGATATTGTATACAAGGGGCTTGAGGACCACCCACAGCATTAACATTTGTTGGCTTAGTTGTCACTCTTATTTTCTGTCTTCCAGTTGGCCAGCGCGTGCTGGCTTCACTTCCTATTCTTTTGGCTGGAGTTTTCAGCAATCAAGCTTCAGCTTGATTGCTGTCCTTCAGCTGACCGACGCTGTGATTCAGGTACTGTTTTTATTTATTCTTCTTCCCTGTCATCCTTGTTGAAATTCTTGCCATTTGTAGATATGTTTTACTGTGCCACATGCACTCCAAAGAAGCCCTCTTGTCCTTTGAAATGGATGTTCATTGTGACAACAGATGTTATCTATTTGTATTGTAACAACAGATGTTATTTATCTGCTTCCAAATGTATTTTCAATAAGACATGGACATAGGTGCAATTGCTTTCATGATGTGATAGAATTTTTTTTGTCAAATTACATATTTGTTTTCTTTTTCAGGCATGGGCGATTAACTGATTTACTCAGAATCACAGCGGTGTTGTGCTGAGACCTAGCAAGCATTGGTAAATGTAATACGTGTCACATTTGCTCTGCCATTGCCTTTTGTTTCTGCTGTACAGCATGGGCTTTTTCAACTGTGGCAATGATTTGTAGCAAAGCTGTATCTTTAAAGGGGGCTCTTATCAGTTCCCATGGCCGAATTACAGTGTTCATTCGCTATTGTGTGGAACTTTTTTTTTGTTAACTTCCCCTGGCTGCACGCATTTACGATACTTCTACTAAAGCTGTTCACCCTGCTTAAGCCCCATTCAAAGCCAAGATAAGATCTCTTCCCACGGAAAAGGAAGACAGCTTCTAACAGAATGTTGGAATGCTTGCTTTTAATTAATTAGTTGTGTAAAGCAGATGCTTTAGCCTTAGAACATTTGTGGCATTTCCTATTCATGCCTCAGTACCTTTCTTTGCACTTTGTAGGCATTATTGGTTTAATTTTTTCAACTTAATCTATTTGGTCATTATCATCAATTTCTAAATGTAATAAACATTGCATGTTAAAAATAAAGTTAATATACCAAAGCTATGCTATATTTTACTACTAAGCAGGCAGTCACAAGTGCAGCTACCTTGCAGACAATAGGGTCATGTTTTGAATGGTGCAGCAGGTGCAGTAGCACCTGGCCCAAAAGTTGTCATAACTCCTCTAAACACATAATATTGCTATATATTACAACTAAACAGGCAGTGACAAAAGCAGTTATCTAGCAAGTGCTAGGGTCATGATTTCAACAGTACACTGTAAACAAAATTTCCAAGCCCCCTACTAAACACTGAAAATTGCTTTATTTTACAACTAAACAGGAAGTAACAAGTACAGTTATCTTTCAGGCACTAGGGGCTTGATTTAAATGATGCAGCAGGTGCAGTGTCAATGGGGCCAAACGTTTTCATAACTCTACTAAACACCAAATATTGCTAGATTTTGCTACTAAACAGGCAATTACAAGTGCAGTTATCTTTCAGGCACTAGGATCATGATTTGAATGGTGCAGTAGGTGCAGTGGCACCATGCCAAAAAGTTATCAGAACTCCTCTAAACACCTATCATTGCTATATTTTACTTCTAAACAGGCAGTCACACTTGCAGTTACCTTGCAATTGAAAGGGGCTTGATATAAATGGTGCAGCAGGTGTAGTGGCACCAGGGCCAAAAGTTATGATAACTCCACTAAACAACAAATATTGCTGTATTTTGCTACTAAACAGGCAGTTATCTTGCAGGCAACAGGGTCATTGTTTGAATGGTGCAGCAGGCGCAGTTGCACTGGGTCCAAAAGTTGTCAGAACTCCTAAACACCCAATATTGCTATATTTTACAACTAAACAGGCAGTGACATGTGCAATTATCTAGCAAGCAAAAGGGTCATGATTTCAATAGTGCTGCAGCTGCAGTGGCAACGGGACCAAAAGCTCCAGGCACCCCACTAAACACCTAATATTGCTATATTTTTGTCTACTAAGTAGGCAGTCACAAGTGCAGTTACCTTTCAGAAAACAGGGTCATGATTTGAATGTGAAGCAGGTGCAGTGGCAATGTGCCCAACAATTATCAGAACTCCTCTAAAAACCTACTATTGCTATATTTTACTACTAAACAGGCAGTCACAATTGCAGTTACCTTGCAGTTAAATGGGACTTGGTTTGAATGGTGCAGCAGGTGCAGTGGCACTGGGGCCAAATGCTTTAGGGACCTCACTTAACCCAGATTATTTCTACATTTTACTGCTAAACAAGACAGTCACAAGTGCATTTATCTAGCGGGCAATAGTGTTATGGTTTGAATGGTGCGGCAGGTGCATTAGCAACAGGACCCAAAGCTCTAGGCACCCCACTAAACACCTAATATTGCTATATTTTTGTGTACTAAGTAGGCAGTCACAAGTGCAGTTACCTTGCAGACAACAGGGTCATGATTTGAATGGTGAAGCAGGTGCAGTGGCACTGTGTCCAAAAGTTGTCAGACCTCCTCTAAAAACCTCCTATTGCTATATTTTACTACTATACAGGTAGACACAAATGCAGTTATCTTGCAGGCTCTAGGGGCATGATTTGAATGGTGCAGCAGGTGCAATGGCACCAGGCCCAAAAGTTGTAAGAACTCTTCTAAACACATAATATTGCTATTACATCAATTAATTCTATTATTTACGTCTTTCATTTCATTTTTCATAATTATGCTCTTGCTTACCCACACTATACCACTAGTAACAGCACAATATATTGCCTTTTTGTACATAAACAAGTCATAACACTTTAACAGACTTTCTGTAACTTATATTGTACAACTACTCGGCAAGCTATAACTGAATTTACAACAAAAAACAGCTTATTATTAATCACATAGGTAAAACCTAATGAATTTACCAATGCTTGTTAAAATATTTTAAGCCACACTGCAAAGCGCCTGTGCTGCTGTACATCATAGCTACAAAACATTGACATAGCCAATAGCTCTCATAGGCAAGACCGATTGGCTTTGCCAATGCTTGTTTTTTTTTTTTGCAGATTCAAACAGCGGGAACTTGGCCCGATGGCATTAGAACCCTTTACATGAACCTAAACTACATAATACAACCCCAGATAAATTTGTGTTTGTGCACCAGGACATTAAGTGATTTGCTCAGAATCCGAGGATGTTGAGCCAATGCTGGGACTTGAACCTGGTACCCTAGTTCTACAATCAGCAGCTCAAGCCCTATGTCCACATCTCCTTCCGTTCAGGGCCAGATGAACTGCATGAACTTCTCATCTCCAATGTGCTATGTTGCAAGAGAAGGTCGGTGGCACTCTGAGCACGCACAACAATGTAACTAACGTGCAAGCTCACCCGGCCCGCTTTTTAAAAACCGACACAAGCATTTTAATTCAACTAAAAGTGCTGCCTAAAGGCAGAATCGAGATGGTCAGGCAGAGACCATGACCCATAGCACCCAGTCGCTACCGGGAATATTTTCCACCAGCTTGGATATGTCTGCTCCGTATTTCAGCATTTTGAAATGTAAGTGAAGCATGCCAGAACCAGTGTCATCTGAGTTCAAGCGTCGTCAAGCTTCATCAAAGAATGCTGGTGCTGTACATTCAGAGGAGTTTGGCCATGCAGCTGAAATGTGCTCTGAGGCGCACGTGCAACAACTTCAACCGCAGCTTCTGCTCTGAGAGTTGTCCGTGTTTGCTTTAATCCCCATTAAAAACGAAAGTGATGACAGAACGGATTGTGACACCAAATAAACTCGTCTGGGATTTTTGTATCGGGAAGGAAACTAATTATCTGCAGTTATGGCTTAAAGCTAGGAAAGGGGGGTCTAGGTTCCAGAGTCACGGTTATCAGTGCCTGCTGACACTGACACACATTTTGATATGTGTAATCACCAGTGCTTTAAATGCCGCAGTGGCTGACACAGGTAAACGCGGTGAGGCGGGGCGGGGCAGGGTGGGAGGGGGGGGAAGTTGACAGACGACGGAATAGGCAGTGGCGGCTCACAGAGGGAACGCTGTGGGGCGGCGGGGCGGTGGGGCGGGGCGGGGGCGGGGCAAGGTGGAGGGTAGTGGAGTCGGACATACGACGGCAAGGAGTAAAGTAAGTAAATAAATAAAACTATTTACCTTGCGCTCGCTGCATCGCCAACTCGGCGATGCAGCGAGCGTGAGCGCCAACTCGGCGATACAGCGAGCGCAAGGTAAATAGTTTTATTTATTCATTTATTTACTTACTTTACTCCTTGCCGTCGTATGTCCGACTCCACTACCCCCCCACCCTGCCCCGCCCCGCCTCACCACCCCACAGCATTCACTCTGCGAGCCGCCACTGGGAATAGGTATAATTAAATAAATAAATAATACCTATTCCTTGGTCTGTCGAATTCCCCCCCCCCTGCTGCGCCCTGCCCCACCCCACAGCCTCACCGCGCTAACCTGTGCCGGCCGCCGCTGTTTATATGGGCCGATACTGTCCAGTACTGAGTACTGGCACTTTTATATTTTGAGAGGGAGAGTACTGGCACTTCTCAAGAGAAATGTAATACTTTTAATTGGAGAGTACCGGCACTTCTCAGAAACGAGCAGGTACTCTGTAACAGGGTACCAGCACTTCTATTTTTCCATTTCAAGCACTGATAAACACCTACAAATCATTCAAACACACACACAAAGTGGAACTCAAACCAGTGCCGGAAATAAGTGGGATCCTTTTGGACGCTGTGATCTGATAGTTATTCTTGAGCAGGATCCAGGACCCAGTGAAATGTACTGAATATGTCCTGGTGTGATTTACCGACACAGGGACACATTCAGCGGCACCCACATGTTGTCTGATTTCTTTACAAAGGAGCAACCTACACGGTTTTGACTTGCTTGTTTTCACTTCCAGCTGGGCCTTAAAAACAAAGGCCTCATTTAAAGGGCCATCAGCTCTTCTTTTATTCAAGTGTAATCCTGGCTGGGAGCTATCTGGACCCTAACACCGTGATGCCAATACAATACAATGGAGGTAAACAAAGGTACACACAGTACTTCACAAGTACTTAAGAGAAACTATGATTTGGAGGCAGTTTTTTGACTAAGTTGAACCCATGGATGTAGGAAATGTGCATGCACTGTAAGATTGTAAGATTATTTGTCTGTTTGACCAATTACACAAATAAGGATTTATATAGCACTTACTATTTTTTTTTAATTGAACTCTTTTATAAAGCTACTCATTCCAATGTAGAGAGTCAGAGCACTTTACATCACACACACCACAATAAATCATGCAAGTGTGTAAATGAATGTACAGGAAGTGTTACATAAGACAATGAGGGCTACAAGTCACATATTGTTCACGCTGTCAGGCATTATATGTGAAGCGTACATGGGCGGGAGAAACACAAAGTCAGGATATAAAATGTGGCACAGTGTTTGAGGTTGCCTGCACTAAGACTTAATTACTACCAAAAGGAACCCTTATCAATCTTAAAATATTGACAGATTAAGGAAAAATAAAGATCTAAACCCTAATGCATGTTAATGGCTCACTGTTCTAAATTAGAAGGATTGCAACAAAGGAAATGCAAGTTCTCCAAATAATATATATTTATTTCAACCTGAGGGCCATGCAAATGGAGCATTCCAAGCAAATTTTTAAAAATATTATCTTGCTCTAGAGTGTGAATACAAAAATAAACGTCTCAAAACATTTTGGCCCACTGCTTCAAGTTGGCCCAATCAGGATCTCCGGATCTCTAGTGTTAATCCCAATTTGATAGTGGCAGTTCGATCTGCTGAGTTTCTATGACCGGAAAATGTAGAAAGCCACTTTCGTATACAGGGTTTCTGAGTCTGTCCGGCAGCCTGTGACAATGCCTCACTGCACCTTCTTATATTCTGAGCTAAAAACAGTGGTTGAAGGATCTCCCTTCGCACACCCAATGTGTGTGTGCATAGAAGCATGAAGTGCAAGACGGACTATTGACATCAAGCTTGCACGTACATTGGTCACTACTGATTGTGCTCTTTTTATCACTTTTTGGTGTAGGACAGTACTGGCAATGTTCTGAGTTTTAGGTATGGGGTCTGTTTTTTCCTCCAGAAATAAGGTGCTTAAGTATGATTCAGAAATGACTGAAGTAAGCGACTCCATGACTGTGCCCGCTGGGCTCTCATGCGTTCACAGTCTCATATGAGCTTTCTAACATTGCCTTGGCTTTGTAAGCTCTGATGGAAGGCTTAAGGGATCGTCCACCAACGTTATTATCTCCAAATATTAAAAACCTGACAGTTAAGAAAAGGCTTGGTTTACTTGGAAGTCATTTCTCTGGATCAGGATCCTACACCACTTAGGCCCCTGGCCAGCAAAGCCAGTTTCTTTACTCTCCCTGATCTTGTCTGAGAGTTCAAAGCAAATAAAACAGGATGTGGAGTAAAATGTGGACAACTGTTGGCTGGAGTTCCATGGTCCAGGAAAAAGTGATTTCGGCACAAACATTGTTTAATGTTTGAGATGCATCGGGGGTTCTTTTGCAATTCAGAGTTACACAAAAAACAGTGACTGTTGCTTAGTTCTGCTTCACATGGGCAATCTGAAAGAAGTCAGGTACACCAATCATGTGGGGGGTACAAAATCAAACCTCCGAATGGAGCTAGCAAAGAAGGATAGGTTTAGGGATTCTGCCTCTATCACTCAGCCACAACGTACGGTTCTGGCAGAATGCCTCTAGAGCATTTGGAATGCGGTAGCAGACTGGCACACCCAACTTAACATAGATTTCAACAAATGCCATCTTTACCCTTCGGCATTCAAAATA
Organism: Calotriton arnoldi; assembly: GCA_963921515.1. Lineage (NCBI taxonomy): Eukaryota > Metazoa > Chordata > Amphibia > Caudata > Salamandridae > Calotriton > Calotriton arnoldi. The sequence continues at coordinate 1,640,356 of CAWUFW010001499.1, forward strand.
TATTTTTACTTTGTGGAATTTATTCAAAGAATGCCATTTTGCATCCTGCCTCAATACTCAACTACGTTTTTTTTTCAGTTGGAATCCTGATCCTGACATTTTAATGTATACTTCTGCGATTAGTGAAGCGTGGTTCATTATTGTATTGTATTGTATTGAATTTATATAGTGCTTACTACCCCTGATGAGGCGTCGAAGCGCTTTTTCGGAGAGTAGCACGCTACTCCGGAACCCATAAAGGATTAGTGGTGAATTAGTATAGTGAAATATGAAAGTAATAGGAGTGGTGGATATGTTAGTCAGTTATTTGGATTGAGAAGGATAGTGGAGGGATAGAAGAGGGAAATAGGTTTGCATTTATATAGCACTTGATGGGGTGTTGAAATGCTTTTTCGGCGAGTAGCACACTACTCCGGAACCCATAAAGGAATAATGGTGAATTAGTATTATGCATTCACTTCATTCATAATTATGTATTAATCTATGGCTTAAATGAGGTGTTTACAACTATCTCTGGTGATGATCACCAATTTCTGGGGATCCCAAGTATGTGCCCCAGCCTGCTAGTACTGTCAGTGAATTGCCCAGTTATTTTGCCAACATTTCCCCATCTTCTAATGAACCCTCAGGGTCAATGCCACAATCTTATAATGTTGCATTCTCCACACCGTACAGGTCAGTGGGTTTCAAGCCAGTCTGGGGAATCCTTAGCATTTTAAAAGAGGCTGCTATCCTCAATCGAGATTCGAGAAACTCCAAGGTCTGCATGGCAGTCCTGGCACTTTTATTCTATTTCAGCAATTATAACTTTCATGGTATATTTTCCTGCACAATTGTCGAAGCAAGAGAAATCCATTTCAGTAAAGATGGTAAACCAATGGGAGAGTGCATCCGTTTGTCTGTCAATTGCCGGGAAGAATTAAAATGACTATCACTAAGATTCCTTAATATATTTCCAAGTGGACCGTGTCCTTCATCTGAAATAAGTATATTTTCATCCTGATATTCATCCTTTGAAATCCTTGTCAAATAAATTGACTATATTATTGTTTTTGATTCCATTTAAAAGGGTGATGTGAAATATATATTGTAAACATTCATTGCTCTCCATCGGGCTGTTGTTTCACAATCTCTGAAGGACAAAAAACTGGATTGACAATCCATATTTTCCAAACAACAAAGGCCTTGTGTGGGCAGATGTTTAAAATGTTTATGTAATCTCACAAACTACATTGCTTACCATTTGCTGGCTTCAGTGTCACTCTTCATTGCTGCCTTCAAATTGACCAGGGCAGGCCAAGCGTCACTTCCGTTCCTTCCTGTGGAGCATGAACCAAGCACAGATTGATTGAACATAATTAGTGCCCGTCCACTGGTCACACTTTGATTGAGGTCTTGTTTCTTCTTCGCTCCTTTCACCCATCCCTTCTCCGTGTTGCTGCCCCTGTCTGGTGCTCCCTCCCTCCTCCCCCGCACCTCCCTTGTGTTGCTTTTCCACTCTCCCATTGTTGCTGCTCCTACATGCCTCCCCTGCACCTCCCTGATTTTGCTTTCCCCACCCATGCTTTTAAAAAATATATATATTCTAGAGCAGCATGGGTTGGTGTGCAGCATGGCTTAAAAAAAAGAGCTATAATGCGGTCAATGCTGGCTGCATCATAGCACTTTTTTTTTTACTTCAAGCCATGTCACACAACAGCTCACGCTGCTGTGCAACATGTCTTAAAAACATTGACAAAGCCAATAGATCTTGCATTAGCGAGACCAGTTGGCTTTGCCAATGCTTGTATCTGCAAGTCTGTAGCACACTCTTCTATGGCTGTTGTCAATATGCTTCAAAGAAGAATAATAGTGATGTTATCTGTATAGGGGCGTAAGACAGGAACCTGCAGTTCAGGGAGGACCAACCCTTCAGGGGACCCCAAAACACTTCAGGGGCCCCTCATTCAGCCGAAAACCTATGAATATTTGTGAGATTTTGGAGACTCAGAGGCCTCTTATCACATTCTGCAGGGTGGCGCCATCATTTTGCGCAGCGCCACTCCATCCAAACTTAGCTCTTCCTGTGGTTCAGGAGCATATTCACTGTTTAAACTTTACTTCTATGCAATTAAAGCAGGAAAAACTAAGCATAATACTTGCATAACACTTGCCTCCATGCCTAATTGTCTTGACAAAAATTTTATGTTTTCCTGATAGTAACTGGAAAATCTGTAATTTATGGCAGAGAAGTCCAAGACTAGAAACATGACATCCTGTTATAGTAGAGCGAGTTGGAAATCCTGGTAAAATCCTCTCATTGTTACATCACACGTTTGATGTTATAGAAGCGACATTTGGTGTGGAGGTACTAACATACGTATACAAAAGCAGCAGTACAAGCTCCTATGCACTTTCAGGCAACGACTTTACTTCCCCATCACTTCCCTCTCACGCGCCTCCAGAAGGCAAGTTCGTCCAACTGCCTCCTTAATGAGCACCAACACCTTCTTCACACCCCATAATCAGCCCGTGTCACTCTCCAGAGTGCAGACCAACGCCTAACCCTCTCCTACAAAGCTGCACAAAAGGCATGTGACTTTACTACAGCCTAAAATATTGCTTTTGTCGATACCGAGGGTAACCGGTTGATTTCATGTCACCGTGACACCAGGTCTCAGTCCTGTTTTTTTCAGATATCATAACTTTCAGTCGCTACATTGCTTTATTGGCTCGCTGTCCAGACCTGTGCTGAATTGCACCTTTAACTGTGTCATTTCTAGCCTTCATTAGTTAGTGTGTATCAGCGAAAGACTGAGCCATGGTTTGAAATTGCAACTTCACCTTTCACTGCCTGTAGGCTTATTTTTAAGCGGGACAGTGCTCCCCCCACAGGAGACCACACATTGTTACTTCATATGCCTTCCAGGGGTTGACCTGGGAGATTTCCCTGATCTCTATACCTCCTCAGAAGAGGTGCAGTCAGAAGAGTGGGGGATACTGACTGCCACCTCATATGTGACCCATAATCAGTCTGCCACTCCACTGCTTTTTTGCCCCTTTGCCCACTTCTGTAATACGACTCACATGTAAGCATGAAGGCATTCCCGAATTTGTCACACTCCATTCAAATGAGGCAGCGCCACCCTGGTATTGGGCTGGTGCCCATATGCTCTAGTGTGCTCCACATTACAGAAGGGGCCGCACAAACATGAGGACTACTGTAAGAAATGGACACAACTACAACTACCTGTTGCACCTGGGGGAACTGTGTTCTTTCTACGAATTAATGCTTGTTTTGGAACTACCTGTGGGACTAAATAAGCATGTTCTGCAACTGATACATAGAATCCACGTGCCAAACGCATGCACTTTCTTGGTAAGTATGACCACGTACATCCCAATGCATCTGAAAATAAGGCGGTTGGCATGATCTTATAATGTGATTTATGACTGTTTTCCATCCAACCTGCTTTAAAATACCCACAGTGGCCTCTACTAAATCCAGACAAACTATGAACAGTCAAACCACTGTCTGCAAAGATTCCATTAAGTGAGACTCAGATTAATCCGTTGATAGGAGGATATTTCCTCTGAACTCAGCAGTTTCCAGCTCTGGGTTGCCAATTAAAAGCTGCCAACAAGGGCATAAAATGGGGCCAGGATTTATGCAAATGTTCAACCGAGTTAAATTTATGGTCATCAGAGCTCAACATTATATTGCTTGCTTTTTTTGCACAGTGAGGGGACGTCCATGACAGGAGGAAGTCTATATTTGTGGTATGCAAATTGAAAAGCAGAAGAAAATAAAAATAGAGTGGTTTTAGCTATAAAGGTATTTATATTCCCCTTCCGTCTGCATACAGAAGCAAAAAAAAAACAGAAGTAGCCTGCCACTGAAGACTATTCAAGGAGACCGCGTGGTTCATAAACTCTTTCCCACAAAAGTTGAAGCAAAAGGAGACTGGTGAAAGGGCAACCCACTTATCACAACTTAAGGCGTAAAGCTAAATGAAAGTGTGTAGGACACCGGATTAGCTCAACGTTGGTGTTTGTGGGTTGGTTGGACGGGGTACCATCAGCAGCACGTCAGGATGCGGTTGTAATGCACTTTCTAAACTTGTGTCATTTCCTCTTGCACAAGCACTACAGTGAACAAGAAATTTGTTTACGTGGGTGGCTGTGGTCGAGAAGCGCTGCTGCCCGGTTGGTGTGAAGCACAACTAATTTCTAGCAGTAATTGCATCTTTCACTATTTTTCAATAATTGCAAGGTTTTGTAGATTTTTTTTTATTTCCAAGATGACATTTATTTTTCACTTCAGAGTAATTACAATTACAAATATGATATAGTTGAATTGTGCATACATTTTTGTTTGTATTTATACAATAGTTTTAAGCATGCTTTTCACCATTTTTAACAAGTATGCATTTTTATTCATTACTTACCATTGTTCAAAAATTATAATATATAAAAAAGCACAGAAAAATCTGTTTCATACTTTAATCTGTATTTTTGAATATATATTTATACATAAAAAAGTTGTACATTTTTATAAACACAGAAAAACTATATAAGAATTTTAATATATTGTTTATTAGTTTATAAACATGAATAAATAAAATCAATTTTTACATTGATTTCTATGGGATGGAGGCCTTTTTCTAATTTTAATTTTTCTGCCACTGTTTTCCAGTTTCCTGGATATGTCATCTTTCTTCATCAATTTTGGACTGTTCGTGGAGTCTGGGGTTGCAGTTTCTCATTGCTAGTGTTTGATTCAGGTAAGACTATTTTAAACATATTCTCTTAGGGGCCGATTCACAGAACTAATCTGAGATAAAATCCTAAACTTACTACTTTTGGTATTCACGGAAGGCATTTAGTAGTAGTAAAGTTAGGACTCCTAACTTTACTACTACTAAACTGAGACAAAATCCTAACTTTACGACTTTCGGTATTCACAAAAGGCATTTAGTAGTAGTAAAGTTAGGAGTCCTAACTTTACTACTACTAAATTCCTTCTGTGAATACCAAAAGTAGTACGTTTAGGATTTTATCTCAGTTTAGTATTAGTAAAGTTAGGAGTCCTAACTTTACTACTACTAAATGCCTTCTGTGAATACCAAAAGTAGTAAGTTTAGGATTTTATCTCAGATTAGTTCTGTGAATCGGCCCCCAAAGGTTTAGTGGTGGAAGGAGGGGTTTAGACTTTGGGCCTGAATTAGATCTTGGTGGACAGGTTACTTTGTCACAACGGTGATGGATATCTCATCCGCCGAAATATAAATCCCATAGAAATAAGGCCCTTAGTTAGGCTAGTCTATTTTTTCGTGTGATATTCTTCCCTTCAAGGTTTTGTTGTTGGCCTTATAGTGAAATGTAATGTTTATTTGTATTTTATATGAGTGTTTTATGTGTTTAACATTTATTTTAATGTGTTATTTTTACTGTGCATTGTTTTATACTAGGGTTGTAAGTGTTGTTTTTTGGTGGGTTTAAATATTTTATTTTTGGGGGGCTGACTTTATTTATAACTTGGATACATTTTTTTTTAAATAAAGAAGAGTTAGTTATTTTTAACTGAAATTATTCTAAACTTTTTCTTTTCTTTTACTGTTTTATTGAAGTGTTTATTTTTTTCAAAATTTTCCGGGTTTGTATGGACTCAGTGGATTATTGTACTCATACTGGATTTTTTTTAACTCTTTTTCATAAATATTTTTGTTTTGTGATTGCATTTTTTGATCATCATTTCACTGACCAGGAATTCAACTACAAAATCATTAGTGTTACCTGATTTGATATATTTATGTTACTGAGCGGCAATGTAAATTTTTTTAATCTTATCTTTGTTTATTTGTTGTCTATATATATGATTTTATTAAGACTTAGCATATTTTTATTGGCGCTAGAAAAGTGTTTGGCTTATTTAAAATAATGTTGGTTATTTAGCATTGTGTATTTATTTCTTTTTAAATATTTATTATAGTAAATTTTAATTGTCTATCTGAATTCTTGTCTTTTGATTGTTTTATTCATCTGGCATTTTAAATCTGCTATTTAGAAATAAATATTAATAAAGTATGAGTGTTTGTTTTTTCTAGATAGAATAAAACATTTTGTTGTTTAGTGTCTTTTTAAGTAGGGTTCTTGCTTTTGAGTGTGGATAGGGTAGGCCTGGTCTGTTAGTAAATAGTCTTTCTTTGCATGCTATGAGTTCTTGGTTTGAATTGAGTTGGGGATTGTTCCATTCTTAGCTCCTGGCACATTTGTTCTTTCTTATTATATCTGGTATGGTGTATGGCGGATTCTTCCTAATGTTTCTTGGAAGGAGTTGTTCCACCCTTCCACTGTGCTGTCTTTTTTCTTGGAACATGGTGCTGTCATAGACATGTCAATATGGCAGCTAATACTTGGGTTGATGTCTGTTGCCTCATTGGTACATGCGACTAACTCAAGTATCACCAAAATAATCCATTAGTGGAGCTTGTTTTGGTTCATGTTGTTGGTAATAGGGGGATTCAATTAGCAAATCATGTTTAGTCACTTCTATTGCAGAGACTCATTGAGCTATTAGCTATTTATTTCATGAGCATATTCTAAGTTAGTTGCATATTTTTTATGCTTAGGGTGGATTTTTGTCGGTGCCCCCAGATGCTCTGGTTAAAGTGATAGTAGCGCCCCCTTAAATGCAGTGTGTGAATTGATTGTAATTTTGCCTGTTAAAAGTCTATGATGATTTTTTTGTGGATTATGGTTGATAGATTGGTGTTTTATATGTGTTTGTATTTCATTGTAAGCTGCACTTTGTTAGGTAACTCTGCTTACACTAATGGGATATGGGATTTTTTTTCATTGACCATGTATTGTGTATATTTGGCAGATAGCACAATCTTATAGTGGCATCCATCATCTGTTTGTTATATTGCACTAAAGTTAGTAAATTGTTATTGGTAGAATAAATTATTATTCTTTTATCATCATGGAGGTTGTCATATCGTCCAAAGGTATCTTTTTATCTGTGATTAGTAAGTGTTGGTGTCTATGTATAGCTCCATATTTTTTAGATGTTTCCCTTTCTACGTTTTCTGGCAAATAATCTTTTTAGGGTTGGTATGGCTGAGAGTTGATCTGTTGCTTGTTTAGGAACATTTGGTATAATCATTTTAAGTACTGTTTATGTTGGCTCTTCTGAATTTTAGGTCTTTTAAAATATTTCTGACTTTTATTTCAGTAATTAGAGGGATGGTTACGTTCCATAACACTTTTAACCATTTCATTTTTTTTGCCTTGCCATAGCATGCATTTGAATAATATTTGGTTCATTTCCATTGTGTTTTCTCACTGGTGGTGCTGTCCTTACTGTATGTACTTTTTTGGGATTTGATGTGTTTTGCTGTTTCTGACATTTTATCTGTGGGTTATACCATGTAGAAAATGTGTATTCATGTTTTGATAAAAACAATATGTGATGTTATATTTATTTTAATATTTTTTACATTGGAGGTGCACATTTTAACTTAAGTTGTAAATATTGTCTTCACTTCTTTTCAGGTGCAGATTTTTGCTTTGCAGGTCTGATTGGTCTTGTTTTTAGCAGAGTTTTCTTTTGTTGCAGTCTATTGAGATCAAACAAACTTGTTTGTTGTGTCCATTTATTTTTTCATATAAAATGTGGTTAGAAGTTTGTTTTACTTGATTTTGTTAATATGTTAAAACATTATTTTTATTTTTATTGTAGGTTTGTGCTTTGGGTACAATACTTACTTTTGATGTGAACTTTTTGTATTCTGAGTAATTAGTCTGTGTATTTATTTTATTTTCCTTTTACTGATTTTATGTCTTGCCCGAATCAATGCACGCACTGTTACGAGATGGCTTATAAATTTAAAAAAACTAAAAAGGGCTAGGAGCCCACCCATTACTTGCCAATGGTTAGCTTCAACATCACTCTCATGTCCTTGCATGTCATTGGTCCCTTCCTGTGTTTGTCGTTCTGTGAAGCACGGACCAAGTACAGTTTCCAGTCCCACTGGTCGCATGCTTTTTAAAATTTAATTTGTAGCATTCTGTAAGAGTGCATGTGTTTGCAGGCCGTCTCCCCTCCCCCCCAGCGTTGCTCGCATCCGCCACAGTCTTTGCTTGCACCTACCAGCCCCGCTGCAAGTTATGGCTTGCACTCGACCTGCCCCCGCCTCCCTTCCTCGTAGTTGCTGCTTACTACTTACCTAAACTATTTAAACTCTCACCCAAGTTGAGTAAATTTTGTTTGCTTCACACAAAAAGCTTGAAATGCTCACACAATAGACCTTTTCTCACCAGAAAGATTGACACTGTGGGAGCTACTGCCCCACTCAGAAGACCCTATATTTAAATCACATGAATAAATAAGGCAGGAGAATTGACTATATTTCTGAATACACAGGGGGTGCCGTGCACCACCCCTCCCCCTCTCCAAATTCATAAATGATAAGGTTGAAAGAAAATAGCAACAGTGGGCAACTTCTTCTGTGCAATTCTGCAAGACTGTGGTCATTGCAAAAGGCTGCTTTGTAAACACTTCCAGCAGTCGGTCATCTTTCCGTCAATGGTCTTTGATTCTGAGACCGCACCGATTGACATTCCAATAGCTCTTGCATAGGCGAGACCTATTAGCATGGCTAATGCTTCTTTCCTTATTGTAGAGAATGTACCTGTAATTTGGAGAAATAAGCATGTACCATATTTTTAATTATCTGTTATCTTAGCACACTTTCAGTTAGTTATTAATTTTGTTACCTTTCATTTATTGCCAAACTTACTTTGTTTCTAGTATTTAGTAGTTCGTTGAAGTGTTGCAGTCTTCTTTTGTAGGTTTGGAATCCAGCAGTCACGCTGTCCTGCTGTAACCCTTTTTTAGAAAGATTTCTTTTTGTGCATTTTTGGGATCTTTAATATTGTTTGTTAATTGAAAAAGTGTTTCTATTTGTGAAGTGTTGTTTTAAGTTTAACTTAATAGGTCGGTTGGAGACTAGTTTAAACTTTTTTTGCACCATTTATGGTAAACACTAATTAGTGTTTTCATTATTTGTTTAATATATATTAATTATATTTTGACTTATCTTTATATGTGTGTAGATATTTAATGTAATATTTTGCATTTTAGTAAAAATTATGTACATTTTCCGGAGTTCAATATTTTGTTTTCATGACTTTTTTTTAAATGTTTCTCTGTTTTAATGTGTGGGTGATATTTGTAATTTCTTTATTTTTGTTTATCATATTGTTATGTTTTACATATTTTTTTCACAATACTTTTGTCATTGATAGTTATGTGTTTATTTTTAAGTATAGGGTCGCGATATTTAAGTTTTTGAGATCTTTGGCGATTTTGATGTATGCCGATATTTATTTCTCTATATAGTGACATACAACCAGGAATTCCAAAGTTTTGCCGCATGTACTGAGAAAGCAGTGCCACCAATGGTTTTCTTCTGATGTGCTGAAATTATTCAGGGCCTGATTACGATGGCGGACGGACTTCAGTCCGTTTGCCATCCTTTCCTATTTGGGACCGCCTGCCTACAAGGTGGCATTCCCACAGAAGGAATTACGATGCGATCGCATTGCCTATTTTTGGTATTGCGGCACGTGCTGCTGACTGCAGCACCCACCGCAAGACAAAAAGGGGAAACCACACATATCCCTGCACTACGTGGCAGACACCTTGCGGTGCATGCCACATGGTGCAGGGACATATAGGGGGCACCATAGGTGCCTCCAGTTCCCACAGCCTAGGGCCAGGGGGGAAGAGGGGGCCCGCTTCGGGCCCCCAATGTCTCTTTCTGCTAGCTATTCATGGCGGGTGAACCGCCACCAATGCAAGGATTGCGAGGTCCTCCGCCGCACCGGTGGGCTCAAGTTGCCCGTTGGATGTGTGGTGGTCGGTGTTTTCGACTGCCATCACACTGCCCGCCATCCTAATGTGGTGGGCGGTGAAGGTGGTCCCAATGGCGGTGAGACCGCCACTGACAGCCTGTCGGTGGTAGTCTTGCCACCATCGTAATGACCCCCTAAGTGCTGTATTTTAGGATTTTTGCTTGAATTAATCTTGGTCCTTTGCCATCAATGGCTTTGTAAGTGATGCACAGTAGTTTGAAAGAGAATTATTTTGCTTTTGGGAGTCACTGTAGCTCTTGAGGAAATGTGGGATTGTAAATTTATATTTAGAAGATGTCTTGCTAATTAGGCCCTTATTACGATGTCGAGCGGACATGCGCCCCACCGATACCATTGCTGGAAAGAAACCGCCCGACCATAGGTTGGCCGTTCGCATTCCTAATTAGGATGCAACTGCACATAGGTGCTGATTACGATGCTCGCAGTCGAAAAGGAAACCATTCTGTCATTCTGAATCGGTTCTGACCGGCTTTCGACGACTCCGAGTCGGTCAAAGCCGAATCATACAGCTCTATGGATTGCGTTTCCGACCAATGTATTACGATGTCGGATTCGGACAGCCTTTCCGACTTGGTCTGTCCCACACAAAAAGGCTGCCAGAAACTGACTTTGGGAGCACGTAGCAGGCCCCCCTTCATCCTGAGGCCTCTGTCTGGGAGCTGTGGGGGTACCCATGTGACCCCCCTGTAAAACCATGCACAATGTGGCAGGCACCTTGGGGTGCCTGCGACAGGGTGCAAGGTTTACCGCAACCACCCCTTTTTTCAATGGGAGCCTGTGTTGTCGGTCAGAATACAGGCTCCCATTGATGTCAATGGGAGACTTTCCGAACGATGTTCGGAAGCTTCGTAAACGGTCGTGCGGACTCGCCGAACGTGAGTCGGTCGGAACCGAATCCAACAAGAAGTCGGTCGGTTTGCTTTCCGACCGACATCGTAATGAGCCCCATAGTGCGGTCGGGAACTTCAATTTTTCAATGGGAGTTTGTGCAACGGGCTGAAAAAGCCTGCAGCACAATATCCCATTGAAAAATGCAAGTCTGTAAACATCCCTGCACCGTGTGGCAGGCACCGTAAGGTGCCTGCCACACGGTTCAGTGATGTTGAGGGGGACACCATACGTGCCCCCAGGCCCAAATGCGGAGGGCCAGGGGGGAAGGGCCCCTAAAGTCAGTTTCTGACAGCCAATCCATGTCCAAATGGCCAACATGGATTGGCTGTCAGAAACCGACATCATAACCCCGAGTGCGGAAACGCCATCCTTAAGGGATTATGGTGCCTTGAGGCCGTCGGAACCGCGTTTGATTCCCCCGCCGGTTTAAACTCTGACCGCCATCATCCTAATGAGGTGGTCGGAATTTAAAGCTATCATGTCAGGCCCTCTGTTTTTGTTTCTTTGTAGGCTTGTCATAATTGAGAGTAGAGTGCTGTGGTATAGTCTGTTAACATAGGCATGTTTTGAGAGAATGAGTGATGTTGTTGCTTGTACCTTTTGAGGAATTCAAACATTTTGAGAGATGCATCTGTGTGTTTCCATTGTGTAGAAGGTAGATTGGGACAGCCTAGCCATTGGAGTATTCTTGAACAGTGGAGAGTTAAAGAAATATCCTAGATTTTTCATATTTGTGTTTTTTTTGGTGAGGGCCTGAGTTCATCTGCCCAGAAAGATTTAGGGTTATAGTTTTTCCAATCACCGCAGGTTAATATTTCAGTTTTTGAAGCATTCAGCTTGAGGTGATTCCATGTTATCCATTGTCCTACGGCTATGCGGCAGGTGTTATATTTTAATGTTTCGAGGTTTCTAGGGGTTTCCAGTTTGAGAATTATCTGTGTGTCAATCTGCAAAGATGTAGCGAGTGAGTTTGAAACTGTTGATAAGATTTTGTAGTGGTTTCATACATATGTTAAAGAGTAGAGATGCCATGATAGATCCTTGTGGAACTCTTGTTCGTATGCAGTAATAATTTTAAGAGAAAGGTGGTGTGTGAATCTGGTAGGATTTGGTGTTTAGGTAAGAGGAAATCCAGTTGAGAGTGATGCCATCTATACCAGCTTCTTTCAGACTAACAATCTGTCATGACCTCAGTGTCAAAAGCTGCAGGGAGGTCCAGGAGTACTAATGCAGCTACTCTATTTTTGTCAACTATATTTTTTAAGCTGTCCGAAATTGTGATTAGAGCAGATTCTATCCCTAACCCAAGGCAAATTCTGTATGCCAGTCTGAGATTAGTTTGTTTTCTTTAATGAATTCTGGGATCTGCTGAAGGACTGCTCTTTCCATAAACGTGCTAAGGAAAGACATATTGGAGATTGGTTAGTAGCTGGTGGGATCTTGAGGGTCTAAGTTCAGCTTCAATAGTGGGCGTATGAATGTTGTTGTTCAAATTCGGAAATTGTAATTTCTTGAAAGGCTGATGTAGATGGAAGCTGAGTATCTGCTGTGATTGTTGTTGGATGTATAGAATGGAAGTTCCTGTTTTTCTTGGTTGAAAGATACAACCAATCTCCAGTGTGTCTGTTTTGTTTAGATAATGTGTTTATTACAGAAATCTCGTGAAACTGGGGTGGAAGTTTGATAGCTGTCTGGATTGCGAAATTTTGATAGAACTTCGTGAAGTATCTTGGTTGGCCATTTGGCATTGTCCACCATGCGTGAGCAGCGGATTTTCTGGCCTCTATGTATGATTTGTATATTCTGGCTGTCTGTGTAGAGACATTTTGCGGGTTCTTGGACTTGACCCATCTGCATGGAGTGTTGAGAGTTGTCCTTTGTATTTTTTTCAGCTCTTTATTCATCCTAGGATCCTTCATTTTCCTTTTGAAGTTGTTTGGGGGATTAATACGTTGAAAGCTGAGGAAATCCATTCATAGAGATTTTCCACAGAGTTTGCTGTTTCCAGTTGAACATTTATTGTTAGATTTGATTCCAACTCCTGCATGTTTACTTTGTTCCACTTTCTATAGGTTGTAGTCGGTTGGTGAGCTTTAACAGATATTTTATTTGGGCTCTTGTATGAGAAGGTGATGATTTGAAGAATGGTGAGTTTTGTTAAATAATTATTAGTTCCAGTATGGAGAAATTATATCCAATGCATATCCTGCTATGTGGGGGGGGGGCGGGTGGTAAGCCAGATGTTTAGGTCACCAAGTATAGATATTTTGGACAGTTTTGTTGATAGATCTTAGGCAAAGCATCAGTAAAAGCTCCATTGTTGGGTGGAGGTATACAGTAAGAGGATGTGGCAAGTGAACATGGGGCGTCCTTGGCATCTAGCAAGAAGGGCTTCACAACCTTGTACAGTTACTTCTTCCTACTTAGTGATTGTTATATTATCCTTAAATACAATAGCTAGTCTGCCTCCTTTTTTTCCTTCATGGTTATGTGTAATGGCTCGATATTCAGGGAGGATAGCTTCATGCAGTACTGGAGTCATTTCATTTTGCAACCATATTTCAGTGATGACTAGCATTTCTGAATCTGGATCTGTCAGCAGGTCAAAATGCAGTATTTATTTTTACTCACTGAATGGGTGTTAATAAGCAAAAAATATAAATGCGATAGTTTTCTTTTGATGAAGAGAGGGTATGCACCTGGATTATTGTTGGTTTTATACCTTGTGCTATTTGTGTATATGTGGTTACTATTGATTAAGATTCTTCTCTGTGTGTATGAGAAGGTGAGGAGGTAGGAAGTGCTACTGGAATGATGGTCCTGGGATTATGACATTCCACACCTTCACTGTCCTGCTCAAGTAGATGATTTAATAAACATAAAATTGGGTTTTTATAAAAGGAAGAGTATGAGTTTGAGTCCGATTTTGTTTGTGGGTGAGTTGTGGGTTTAGGATTTTGTTTCCGCGATGTGTTGAAACAGGGTTGAGTTCTGTTGTGATGTAGCATGGGGGATGCAAAGTTTGTGTGATTAGTGGTGTTTGTTTTCTTTTGTTCATTGAATGTGTAAGGGGTATGACTAAGAGTGGTGGGGAGCATGGTGGTGTAGTTTTAGTGCTCTAAACTCAGCAATTGATAAGAGTCTTTGATAGGTGCATTGAAAGCATATGAAAGTTGTGGATGAGTAGATTTGTGTGGTTTTGAGTAGTGTTGAGTTGTGCTGAGTGATAAAAGTGTCAGATGAAGAGGGAGAGTGTGAGGATGGGGTTTGTGAGGAGCTCTGTGACCTTTTCTGGTGGTAAGATGAGGGTTGTTGGTGAATGGGGGAACATGTGGAATGTGTTTGTGAGTGGAAGATTGTACGTTTGAGGGATGAGGTGATGTTAAGAGTTAAAGTAGTATTATATATTCAAATTATTATATTAGATGTTAGTGGGGAGGGTTTACATGTGTTAGGATAGTGAGCTGTGAGTTGAGGTACATTGGGAGAGGTTATATAGATGTGTGGTGAGTGTGGGTGTCTAGGGTGGGGTTAGCATGCTGTATAGGGAATATAATGTGTGTAAGAGTAGTGGGAATAGGTATCAGGGGATGGCTGTAGAATGGAGTTGATTTGAAGGGAAGGATGGATAGAGGAGGTGGAGTTGAAAGATGGTATTGAAGTATTAGTTGTTGAAATGCAATGTGGGGAAGCGAGTAAGGCAGGCTATCGGGAATACAGTAGTTAGTTGGAGTAGCAGTGTGAGAGGACAGAGGGCATGGAGGTGAGGTTGTGCATAAATGAGTAAGTGTAAAGATAGGGAGAGAGTTTGGATAGGTAGGATGTGAGTGTGGATACATGTCCATTTAAAAACGTGATGAGATGTTGTAATGTGTTGTAAGGTTGTGTAGAGGTGAGGAGAGTGCAAGAGTGAGCAAGTTTAAGTGCAGGAGTAGATGATTATCTTACATTGGATGTGGCGCAGGGGTATCTGTGTACTTGTTGTGAGTGTGATTTCAGGAAACGTTGCTGGCCCTATATCCTTTCTCTGTCCTAACAGGCACAAACCGATGGCCCTCTTTATCTGACACCTTTTACCTGGACGACCAGGAATCCTTTGTACCCTAACTTTATTTGTAGAAGTGTTCTGGCTTCCACAATATATAATATCACTCTCTATGCACAAGCAGTTGATTCTTAATGAAAGGCAAGTGAATGGTATGTGACAGCATGTGCACACTTTAGAATCTTGATCTTGAGTTTCATGCTTAGTCACCATTTTGGACTGAGGTACTCAGTCAGCTGTATGTCAGAATATCATTTACAGAAATATTGCCTGAGACAAATATTGTGTCTTAAATCTTAAATGCTGTTTACAAGAATACCTTTCTATTGGGTGTAGATTTTCTTTTGTTAACTCCAATGGGGAACTATGTTTATAAACAATATTTAGGATACAATATTTATGTTGGATGATACTCTAACAATGATATACTGGTATGACACCATGCTATCTAGTAGTTCCGAACATAAGTGTTCATCCAAAGTCACACACAGACAGATGGCATTTTTCATTCAAGGCCCGCATTCGGAAGACGCCATCCAGGACTCACCAAAGGGAACTTACGTTGTGTGGCTGTACCAGATATGTTGAAAACCTCTGTGGAGACTACTAGAAACAGATGTTTGGGCAACAATATTTTCTCAGACGGCTTTCATTAGATTGGTCTGGGAATGGTGGTTTTTTTCATGTTAAATCTTTCAGGCCACCAATCTTGGGGCCTTTATAGAGAAGATAATGTGGGATCTATTCACAACGGGAGATTCAATCCTAAACTTACGTTTATGGACGGATTTCTCTTTTTTACGCCTGCCAGGAATTTCCAAATTAATCTGTGGCAGGCATAAATGTTTTACCAGGGATGAGAGCCCACTTCAAGAGTGAAGATGTCTGCTCATGTACATCACACTGAAGAGATGTGAAAAAGGCATTTCAAGACATCGATTACCTCAGAATTTTGGTACCGCCCACAAAAATGTACATTTGTCTGCATTTCTAATCTCCACTTCACCCTAAGAAATGATCTAAGATTTTCTCCAGTACAGGAGGAAAAATATTTTCTCAGCAGAGAAATAAATTAAGAAAAAATGTGTGCATGCACAAGGGGTTTTATTCCCTCTGTGAGGACTTTTCGACTATGGAGACCTGTGAGATAAATGACCACATATTTAGAAATCAACATATTCTATTCTATTAGAAATGCAATGTAGAACATGTTTAAATGCAAATAAAAATGCCCGTTTTAGAAATGACTCACAAATTGCATGAAATACCTTTTAGTAGAATAATTAAATTAAATGTTATCAGAAATGCGTCATTTATAATTGCATCTTTTCAAAAAATTTGCACCATCAACTATACTTTAGCCTGTGCAGCGACTAGGCCCGAAGCTTTCCTTTTCGACCGTTGCTCATGGTAAAGTATTCTGTGCAACAGCCTGACATTGATGTCATCCTAGAAATGTGCTGACTTTAATATTATGTTTATTTAGCTCCTCTCACCCCATGTTAGATCATTTCCACTAAGAATAATAGACTCATTGAAACTGTAAAGAATAAATGATGATGTAGACTTATAAATGTTGCTTCAGAATTAACTTGATATATGTTTTCATATTTGCTGACTAACCTATGTTACTGCGTTGAAACTCATAATGCAGCTTTAGTGTGGGTAATAGGGTTCTCATGAGAACCTTCCCTCATGTAACAATTAAAAGAAAACTTTACCAATCCAGATGTCAAGAGTGCAGACTGTCGAAATCGGAAGACGATGCATCGTGTGACTGACAACACCACATTACGAGCTGTTCTGATTGGACATCGAGTGAAGGCGTCATCGAAGATTTGATACATGTGTTAAAAGGTTATAATAATGAGTGTTTCTAGCTAGTAAGAAACACAGCTCTACTTTCCCTTTGCCCATCCGGGAGTCCTGCAGCTGGAATTCTCCCCTGACCGAGACTCTTCTTTATGGAGAGTTGATTTTCCTTTTAGAATCTTGAGGTGATTCCTCTATAATTTGTGATCTATGCTACCGCACAGATTCACTATTCAAAAACTGTTTCTACTGCAATTGTGGGGAACTCGGCTGAATTTTCAGTAGCTACTGTTCATGAGAAGTTTGTCCTTCATTTACTGCTCTTTTCCAACAGAACTCTTAATGGGTTCTTATATGGAATACGTCCCTTAGCTCGTCTATTGCATTTCTTTATGGAACACATGTCTTGCTTGTTTGTTTCTAATCTCTTTATTAGTTCTGTAAACTACTATACTGAATAATGATCTATGAGATCCTAACCTTATAGATAAAATAAAGCCTTTACATTTTCCTAAACCTCTCATCATTGACTCATCGTAAATTACAGAAGGCTATGATGTTTTGAATGACTTTATTTCTCAACGGAGCCCTAATTCTGAGCACGGTGGAAAAGGTCCATTGACCTTTCTGGATCCTGGAGGATTCCCCACATTGCCATTTGTAAGTGGATGTGTGATAAGATTTGAACCATCATGAGAGTCCTTTTGTTTGCTAGCCCCAGTGCATAGCAGGAATAGAAGCCCGCGTGAAAAATGCATCAAACCTTCCCACTGATACGCCTGGAAACCTGGTCCTACTACCAAAAATTTTCATATATAGGGAACAAATGTGAAAATACATTCAGGTAGAGGCGGAAATCACCGCCCCTATTTTTACCTTTATTTTCACGAATATGCCTATTTGTACTGAAGACTGCAGAACACTGATACTTTCTATTAAAAACTGCTTTGACAGAACAGTGGTCATTGTTGGAACTTTCAGTTAGATGGCGTAACAGTTATGATTTGTACTGTATAGGAACATTTACCTCCCTTCTAACCAGCACCTAAAATTAACAAATGTTTCATATTGTTTAGACAGATAGGCCAATATTTGAGTGTATCGAATAATACAACTGCAAGAACTTTCGGTATATATTTAATAAAAAAACACAGTCAGGGGAAGCAGAACAGTATAATTAGTGTGGCATGTTATAATATATTTCAGTAAATAGCATGATTGATATGCTACTCATGATTTCCTTTCTGTTCCAGTTAGGTCCAGGGGGGACAGGGCACTGTATACCGACTGGAGTTGTCTCCTCCCATTTTTCCTTTTCTCATGAGTTCTTTTTCTTATCTATTGAAAACTGAGTGAAGGGCTGAGGTGGAAAAGCCATGGCACTCCTGCGGCGAAGTTCGGGTACTCATTCTTGTACAATAACAGTAAATACATTTAAAAGTGACTATGCCATTCTTTTAAAAAAATGACATAATGTGCAGTAAGATAAAAACTGAGTCAAATTCGTTCATTATATGTGTCAAGATTTGCGATCATATGTGGCATAGGATTTAAAATCCATTTTATATCAAATTATAGTTTTGTTTCTCCACCACATCAATTTCATTTAATAAAACTTCATGTGGCACCCCAACTGTGTACCTGCAAGGCAAATCAGACCTCTGCACCGTTTGTTAGCAGTGACACCACCTCAACCAAATAAGCCTTTCTTAGTGCAGACTCTAGCACTCCACATTTTCACAACTAAATCTGACTGAGCTTCTAGCCAAAGACCTGACTAATTTCCTCTCAACATTGAACATAGATCCCAGCTTATTTGCGGCCAAATTGCAGGCTTTGGATTCTGTAAGATTCCAACGTTTAGATCCATTTATAACTACAAATACGAAATGCCTTTTCCTTCATTGACCTTGGCAGCCATATCCTTGGCAGTGGCGGCTGCTACTTAACGTGGGTGGTGAGGCATGGGGTTGGGGTGGGATTTTAAATGGAAAAAAGACCCACTTACCTGCAGGCTGGCCGCCGCCTCTTGGTCCTCTTCAGCTGACTCCAGGAGCAGGAAGCACACAGGCTCCCAAACACCTCTAGCCAATCACGACGCTGTGTTACAGCCGTGTTGTGATTGGTCTGAGCGCCATGGTTCGGCGCTCAGAGAGGGACTGGGAGGCTGTGCATGTTCTCCACCCAGACTGTGCAACACAGCCGGTGGAGAACATGCAAAGTGTGCATAACTGTTTGGCCAGCCCAAGACGGCTGGCCAAACCGTCATGCGCACTTAGAGTGTGCTCACCACTCCTCTCCCAGGCCCCTGCTCTGGCCAGCCCAGCCCAGCCCAGCCCCACCCCGCATGCACCTAAGCAGGAACAGAAAAATAAAATTTAAACTGCTCGCAGAGCAGTGGGGCGACCCTCCTCGGCTTAGAGGAGGAGCCGCTGCTAACCTTTGTTCTTCATTTGCTATCCTCATTGTAGCAGTTATATGCCTAAAACTGGCTCCTGCAATCCTGCTTGTGTTACACAAGTCTCTTTACCTACAGAGACACCACTAAAGCTTCTCCATGTACCTTGCATTCCAAGACAGTTGTATTTATCAATGGCCTAGACATTTAGAATTAGACAACATTTCTTGTCCATCTCGCTTTTGCAATCTGCTAACACCCCTACTATAAAAACTCCGAAATTGGCTTAGCAGGAGTTTGTATGCCTGTATAAAATATCTAAAACAGAAGAATAAAAGTATAAATATTAACTGTATGGCTTATTTATATGTAGTTACGAAACTTGAGCCAGATGTACAAAGATATTTTGTGGTTGGCAAGCCTGTGGTTTGCTACATCACAGGGTTTGTGTTGGTAAAGTATTGTATTGTATTGTAATTGCATTTATATAGCGCTTACTACCCCTGACATGGCGTCAAAGCGTTTTTTCAGCGAGTAGCACGTTACTCCAGAACCCATAAAGGATTAGTGGTGAATTATTATAGTGAAATATGAAAGTAATTTGAGTGGTGGATATGTTAGTCAGTTATTTGGATTGAGAAGGATAGTGGAGGGATAGAAGAGGGAAAAAGGTTTGCAATTATATTGCTCTTGTTACCCCTGATCGGGTGTTGAAGTGCTTTTTCGGCAAGTTGCATGCTACTCCAGAACCCATAAACGATTATTGGTGAATTTGTATAATGAAATATGAAAGTAATTTGAGTGGTGGATATGTTAGTCAGTTGTTTGGGTTGAGAAGGATAGTGGAGGGATAGAAGAGGGAAAAAGGTTTGCATTTATATAGCGCTCCCTACCCCTGATGGAGTGCTGAATGCTTTTTCGGCGAGTAGCACGCTACTTCAGAA
Source organism: Calotriton arnoldi (assembly GCA_963921515.1). Taxonomy (NCBI): domain Eukaryota; kingdom Metazoa; phylum Chordata; class Amphibia; order Caudata; family Salamandridae; genus Calotriton; species Calotriton arnoldi. The sequence goes on from CAWUFW010001499.1 coordinate 1,660,367, forward strand.
CCCATAAAGGATTAGTGGTGAATTAGTATAGTGAAATATGAAAGTAATTTGAGTGGTGGATATGTTAGTCAGTTGTTTGGGTTGAGAAGGATAGTGGAGGGATAGAAGAGGGAAAAAGGTTTGCATTTATATAGCGCTTGCTACCCCTGATGAGGTTTTGAAGCGCTTTTTCGGCGAGTAGCACGCTACTCCGGAACCCATAAAGGATTAGTGGTGAATTAGTACAGTGAAGTATCAAATTAATTTGAGTGGTGGACATGTTAGTCTGTTATTTGGATTGAAAAGGATAGTGGAGGGATAGAAGAGGGAAGGACTTAGAACTTTTTTTTTGGAGCTCATAGCAGTAGGAGGAGGCTTGGGATGAGTCAAAGGGAGGTGGAGGGGGAAGAGTCAGAGGGAAGGGTTTAGAAAGGCTTGTTATGGGAGATCGGAACAGTAAAAGAGGTTTGAGATGATGCAAGGAGGGGTAGAGGAGGGAAGAGTCTAGAAAGGGTTATTTAGGGATCATAGTAGTGGTATGGGGTTTTGGATGAAGGAGAGAGTGGAGGTAGAGGATATATTGATAGAGGTATAGGGTGAGAAATAGGGTAGTGCATTGGAAAGAGTAGTAGAAAGAGGTTTAAGTTGAGTCAGAGGCTTGAGGTAGAGAATACATTGAGAGCGGTATAGAGTGGGAAATAGGGTAGTGCATTGGATATGCTGTATTAGAAGAAAAGTAATAAATATATAGATCTATAAGTACCTGGAAGGTATATAGATGCACACAAGTAGGTAGTATATGTAGATTAAAGATGCATTAAATAAACTCCAGCTTTCAAGTATTGTTGTACTTTAAATTAATTTTTATTTATTTATTTATTAATTATTTTTTTGTAATTCAATAGTGAAGCAATTCTAGATAAATAGTTAGGATATAAGATTTACTTATTTACGCAGTCACTTATATACATGTTAAAAACATAGAATAATGTAACCATCAGTAATGTGTACTTTTGTTAAGCACAACTAGTAAATATCTATATTTATTTTAAAGCATAGTTATTCTACACGTTTATACAAAGCGATACGCATATATAGGTACATATCTACAGTACAAATAAATGCTTATATACAGAGGGATATGCTGTATATTTGTGGGGGAAGAGCCAATTCTTGAGTATTTTTCTGAATTAAGGTGGTTATCTGCGGATCTTATGTTGGGGGGTATAGAGTTCCATAGTTTGGCTGCTTGAACAACGAAAGATGTGCCACCCATGGTTTTCTTCTTGCACGTTGGGATTTTGAGGTGAGGTGCCACTCTAGAGCGGAGGTTCCTTTGTTGAATGTGTTTGGTGATTTTATTCCTGATGAAGAGTGGTCCTGTTCCATGTATCGCTTTGTGGGTGATACAAAGCTGCTTGAATGTGGATCTTCTGGCAACCGATAACCAATGCAGGGCTTTCAAGGCAGGGGAGATGTGGTCTTGCGATTTTACATGTAGGAGTAGTCTGGCAGCCGAGTTCTGAATCCGTTGTAGTCTTTTCATGGTCGTTAAAGGTGATCCGTGGTAGAGGCTATTGGCGTAATCGAGTTTGGACAGAACAAGGGAAATGGTAGCCTGGACCTTGTGTGGAAATCCCAAATGGGGGAAGATTTGTCACAGAGTTTTTATAGTAGCAAAGCTTGATCTTGCTAGTTTGTCCACTTGGGCATTCATTGATAGCTTGGAGTCCATGGTCATTCAGAGGTTTCTTACTTCCTTCGATACTTTAGGCGGGGTTCCCAGATCATCAGGCCATGTGGTGAGCGAGTCATAATGTTTCCAATTTCCGTTTCGGAAGCATTCAATTTGAGATGGCTCCACATCATCCATGGCTCTGAGACAACTGAAAATTGGTGAGTTTCCATGTCTTTGGAGCGTTCCAGTTAGAGAAGTATGTGTGTGTGTCATCTGCATAGTTATAGCATGTGAGGTGAAATTGATTGAGCAGTGCTGGTAATGACTTCATGTAGATGTTGAAAAGCATGGGCTAGATGATAGAGCCTTGAGGGACCCCTGCTTTTTTGAAGTACGGTTTGGAAGAGAAAGGGGGGTATGGATGACATTAGTTCTGTTGCGAAGGTAGGATGTGATCCAGTCTAGAGAAATCCCATCTATGCCGGCTTCGTAGAGTCTTTGTATCAGTGTCAAGAATCCAGACGCTCCTGCAGATGACTCGAAAAGACATGGAGGAACAACAAAACCCCAGAAACACGCGCCATCTACAAAGCAGCGCACACCACCAACTCATCAAATCCACGAGGAAGAAATCCCTCCAAGACAGAATCCTCACCAATGCACACAACACAAAAGAGCTCTTCTTCATCATCAAGGAATTATTCCAAACCCTGCACCGAAACAACAGACGTCCCACCCTCCCAAGACCTCTGCAACAGACTCAGCACCTTCTTCCACCACAACATCAAGATGATCTACAACAACTTCGACAACCAAGACCACCTCACCGCTCCAGCTCCTCCCTCATGCGATGCCACCCAACAGACCCTGCTCAAATGGATCCTGCTCACGACAGAAGACACCTTGAAGACCATGAAAAGCTTTCACTCTGGATCACCCTCAGACCCCTGCCCACACTACATCTTCCACAGGCCATAGCACCTGAACTACGTTGGACGATCAACTGCTCCTTTGAGACCGCCACTTTCCCTGATGACTGGAAACACGCCAAAGTCAACCCCCTCCTGAAGAAACCCTCTGCAGACCCGATGGACCTCAACAACTTCAGGCCCATCTCCCTGCTTCCCTTCGCAGCCAAGGTCATCGAAAAGGCTATCAACACCCAGCTAATAAACTTCATTGAAGCTAACAATGTCCTTGACATCTCGCAATCCGGATTCCGAAGCAACCACAGCACTGAGACCGCCCTACTCGCCGCCACCTACGACATTCGCTCCCTCCTCCACCAGGGCGAAATGGGAGCCCTCATCCTCCTGGACCCCTCGGCTACATTCGACACCGTCTCCCACCGCACCCTAGCCACCAGACTCCACAACGCCGGCATTAGCCGCAAGGCCCTCAACTGGATCTGCTCCTTCCTCATCGGCAGAACTCAGCGGGTCAAACTCCCTCCCTACCTCTCGGAACCTACAGAGACCAACTGTGGCATGCCCCAGGGCTCCTCCCTCAGCCCCACCCTCTTCAACGTCTACATGGCCCCCTTCACAACCATCGTCAGGAACCACAGGCTCAACATCATCTCCTACGTCGACGACACCCAGTTGATCCTCTCCCTCACCAACGAACCCAACATCACCAGACACAACTTTCAAAAAGGGATGAAAGCCGTCGCCCCCTCCACATGGAACGACTCCTGGTTGCCCTCGGAAATCCCCCAACCCCGATGGACCACGCACGACACCTCGGCATCATACTAGACTCATCGTTCACAATGAACCGCCAGATCAATGCTGTCTCCTCGACCTGCTTCAACACTCTCCACATGCTTCGAAAGACTTTCAGATGGATCCCAACTGAAACCAGAAAAACTGTCATGCACGCACTCGTCAGCAGCAGACCGGACTACGGCAACGCTCTCTACGCCGAAATCAACAAGAAACTCCTCTGCAAACTCCAGACTGTCCAGAATGCCTCAGCCAGACTGATCTTCGACATCCCCCGTCACAGTCACATCACCCAACACCTGCATGATCTCCACTGGCTTCCAGTCGAAAAAAGAATACCCTTCAAACTCCTCACCCACACTTACAAGGCCCTTCACAACATCGGACACGCATACCTGAACAGTCGCATCTCCTTCCTTGCACCCAAAAGACACCTCCGATCAACCCAGCTCTCTCTGGCCAGTGTCCCACGTATCAGCAAGACTAGAACAGGAGGAAACTCCTTCTCCTACCTCGCAGCCAAAGCCTGGAACACCCTCCCCCTCCACATCCGGCAATCTCCCACACTGCCCCAGTTCAGGAAGGACCTCAAGACCTGGCTCTTCGGATGACCCCAGCACTCAACAGAGCCGCCCCCTCCCCCCCAGTGCCTTGAGACCCTCACGGGTGAGTAGTTGTGCTTTACCAACTCTACCATAGTGCAAGGGTGCCTGCGTTGTGGGAAATGATTGTTTATGTGCAGGAAGGCATTCCCTTCCTGCACTTAAACAATCATAAATGGTGATTTGTAACTTCTATGTGTGCTGCTTGTGCAGCACACATAGAAGTTGGAACTCGTCATTTTTACACATAAGCAATCATACATGGTGTTTGCTGTTTCTATGTGTGCTGCACAATGCAGCGCACATAGAAACAGCAAAAACGAGGCAAAATCTAGCATTTCTCCTTGTTTCGCCTGTTTAAGATCAGGTTTTCCCTGGTCTTAATTTTGGCGCTGCCTCATATTTTTGCCACCCTTGTAAATATGGGGCAGCATCAAAATCAATGGGCATTGCGGCGGAACGCCCACCACAACACCTATTGCTCACCCCTTTCACGCTAAGTATGGCGTGAAATGGTGCCTTATTCAGAAGGCGGCGTTAAGCCACATTAAGTGGCTTAACGCCGCCTTGTCAATAAGTCGAAGACCCTATCCCCACAGAAACGTTGATAAAAGTGACGTTCCTGTTGTGATAGGGGATTGTTAATATGCCCCAATGTTTGAAAGCAGGGATTGAAAGGTAGCGATGGAGTTCTGCTTTCCCTTTCAGGCCTCTTTCACTGACATTTTTTCACCTATTTCTGAAAACTTGCAAAATATCTCTCATCTCAGTAATATTCTTGAGACAGGGGGCCTCATTTATGAAGTGTTGCATCCCTGCGGGAAAGCAGAGATGCAACACTTTTCATAGCGCCATCCTTGCGACATCATGGATGCGCCGTATTTACTGTACGGCGCTCCATGTAGCAAGGATATACAGATACGTCAGTAATCCTGACATATCTGTAGGTGCAAAAATGGGGCAGTGTTGGACTGTGTAAGAAAACAGACGCAACTCCAGCAATGTGTCATTTCACATAGGGTAAGCCCCTTGTGAAAGGCAATACGTCACCCCTTATGCCCGCTACAAGGAGGCGTAAGGGTTTGACGCACTGACATTGTAGAAGTGTCACAGTGAAATCTTATAGATTTCACTGCATCACTTCTACTTGGCTTTCTTGCGTAGGAACGCCCACCCTGCATGCATTATACCTTTCGCAGGTATAATGTAGCGCAGGGGGTTACAAAGTGACGCATGTGCCTAGATGTGTCACTTTGTAACTATGGCGCAGCGTGGTGCATTTTTTACACCACCGCAGCGTCACAAAAAGTGACTCAACGGCGGCATAAGGGCCTCATAAATAAGGCCCAGGAAGTTTTGCCCTTCTTGCAAATATACATTTTTGCGATGCGACTCGTTAGTGCATCAGTTGTGCTGCAAAGACATTTTTACTTGTCATTCAGTTTGTAAATGTATAGATTGACAAGTGACCTCTTTCAAGTTATGGTATTTTTCCTTGAAATTCTTTCTAACTTAGACTTAAACATCTTTCAAAAGCCACTGTGAGTCATGAGCGGGTAAAGGCTTTCTTTACTGAAACTAAATAAACAATCCCTAAAGACGTGTCCAGCGTGCCTTCTTTGTGACTGACAGCCTATCCGAGCTCATCCATCATCCTTAGCCGTCCTGTCATATCAGTCCCAAATATTGAATGAGCCAATGAATAAAGAGCATAGGTCGCTTCAAAAAGGCGCCTAGAGGGCTATATTTCTAGGTGGTGCTAAATCCACTCAAGCCTGCCGGGGCACCAGCTCCAGCTGAGATGAAGCATGTCAGAGCCTGCCCACAAAAGAAGCTATCAGTTTCACCTCGTGCAGAGGAAGAAAGGTGTTGAGTGACTCTTCGCTTTTATGGCTTGGGGCTGCAGCTTTCCTGTTTTTTGGCATCACTTGTTTGTGTTCCGTGTGATTAATTGTTCGCTCATGAGGGTAGGACCGGGACATGCGCAACGGTGTTTAGCAGAGGACTTTACAACAATTACTTAGAAAATGTAAGCTTTATGCACGGACTCACATGAATGGAAACTGGTCAGTACTACCACTAGAAGGGATAATTGTTCCCCATCAATTCAAACAAAGTGGCAGGGAGCAACTTTAACACCGTCGAGTCATCGTCCATATACTTTCTTTTAAGGTTAAATGTAATGGAGGTTGCTCACATTTTTTAATTAAATACTTATTTATTTATTTATGGTGTGATCCACGTAAAAAAAACTATGTTCTCTATTAACAATTGAACTCTTTTGTGTATCTATAAACTCAACAAAATGTCTATGGGCCTCATTCACAAAGGTAAACTTACGCTTTTATGTAAGTTTACTATTTTTGAGGATTTACGAACTGTGGGCCCGATTCACAAAAGTAAACTGAGACAAAATCCTAACTTTACGACTTTCGGTATTCACAAAAGGCATTTAGGAGTAGTAAAGTTAGGATTCCTAACATCTTGGTCGAATAGGTTGGTTGGTCGAATCCAACCTACTGCATGAATATTAATGAGGTTGGTCACAAATTCTGACTTGCTCTGATTGGAGGCAATCACAGGGATGGTGGCTTGCTGGGGTCAGCGGACCTCCATGATTGTGATTGCTTTTTGATAAAGAAATCTTTTTTTTTTAATGCAGACTATTTCCCTTGGTCAGTGACATCAGTGGTGACATCTCAAATGACATCACTGACTGTCCACAGACTTGTGGTGGCCTGGAGCTTGTCGTGCTCCAGGAAGGCAACTATTACTTGGTGGATTTTGCCTGGATGTTGCTGGCCTGCAGCTAATTACCAACTGTCAACACTCTCCAAGGACCGGTTGGCTGGTCTCCTTTCCACAAGATCCTAAGGACAGAAAGGATTTCCCCATTTCCACAAGATCATAAGGGTAGTCTGTAGTATCCTGCATATGTTGTGTAATGTATTTTCCACCCACCTGCTTAGCCAGTGCCTGTGATCTGATCACAATAGAATGTTGGAGTCTGATGAGCCTCGGAATGTTGGGACTCAGAGAGGTGAAGTGACAGTTGGTCATGGGCTGAGCAGCACACAGGCTGCTCCTGGTGGGGCTCTCCTTTATAACTTATCTACTTGTTATACTACTTGTTACCTGCTTGAATAAATCACCTTAAGATAACCTGAACAAGCGGATTTAAGGTACCTGGCGAACACAGTTGGACCTGGAGATGGCGCAATCTACAGAAACTACAGTGGCTACTACCACAATGTACAAAAGCGGAGGTATCCAAAGGAAACGTAAAGGTGCCAACATGAAACAAGCGTGTTCAACAATCTACATTTAAGACAAGAAGAGGCGAGTAACAAGCATCAAAAAGAAAAGAAGACAACAACACAACTAAGATGAAGCACTACGCCATTCAGCCCCACCAGTGGCCTCACCATCGGCCAGCCCTAGCCCAGGCGTCCTGTGCTCATCTACACTACACAATTTGTTCTTTAGCGTTACCACCGCAGGCTGCTACTCCGCAGGGCAGTCTTCCACTACTCACGGACAGCTGTTTGTTTCATCTTGGTTTTTCTAACAGCGGTAAGAAGATGTTGTTGCTGAACGTTGCCTTCTTTCTACATTGTACCGTGTGATCCTCTGCATCTGCTGGCTACGTTGTGTGACCTTGTGCACATCTACACTACGTTTTGTTGGACTTACAGTCTTTCTAGATGTGGTACTGTCATTGTGACCATCTTCATTATACTGAATAACCGGGCGAACATCCTCACACTATCTACAACTCCTGAAAATGGTCTTCGGTTATTTCACTTCTTGTCTCACGCTTTTGCTGACGCATTGGCATCACGCTGCCTTACATTCCTGTTTGTCACTGTGGGCAAAGTGGTGACTGATCGTTGTCCACGAGTCAACCAGGTCTGTAGTGTTTATTTTATGCCTATGTATCTGTTTGCATCGACTTGAGTATGGTTCTTACACATTTATTTCAGCGTGACTTTTCCAGTTCACAATGTGTGGCACTCCACTTCTGGATTTTCTCTCATGGCGGATTGAAAACCTGACATCGTTACAAGAAAACGTTGGAGGCCTGTTCAGCGGCAGTTTAAACGGTCAAAAATGATCGTTATCTTGTGCGCGCAGCGCTTACCTCAACAACGAAGCAGCTCATGCCTTCTCGAGTTCCCTCTGTGACGTCAAGCTCGGAACTCTGTCTTTGCTGCTTCTTGACGTCTGCCTGCAACAATGCACCGTGAGCCATCCTGCACGGCGTGCTCTGCGTGCCGCCATTCTTGATTTTTTCAGCAACAGGGTCACGGCGGACTTTGTTTTGCCGATCCTGCATGAGTTCCTCCGTCATCTATTACAACAGGTGAGAGGAGAAGATAATTCACCAATCGGGCGCACGCAGAAAAACTCTGCGAGGGTTGTTCACAATCTCGTTTCAGCTGCATGCCGTGTGGTGAAAAGGAATGAAGCACACACAGAGGAGAATTTATGCTGCCATTTCGTGCTGCAATATTTAATCCGTTTCTAGAGACTGGTAGGATGAAAGACCCATCTCTTTCTATGGCGTGTGAACTTCCAAATGACAGCGCTCATGAGTACACAGCTTCTTGGATCTTGATAATGACTGTATTTACAAGCATACTTTAAATTTAAAAACTACAGTCTTCCTGTTTCATCTTATGGTATGGACGTTCCTGTGTTGTACATGAGCATTCTGGCTGTGCACTTCCTCTCTCTCAAAGTACAATTGCAGCCAGTCACAATTTGAAATTAATTTCACTTTCAATTGTGAGACATGTATTGATTGTTAGCCGTTTTTCTACATGGTTGCTGGGGTCACTACGCCCTTGGGGAATTACTCCGTACCTAGGGTCCATATTTCTGGAGTACAGTTTATTGGCAACACTTTGGTGAGGGGGTCTTTTAAGGGTATTTAACCCTTTTGCCACAGCATCTCTTACTTGTGGGACTAGAATGTATTCCTAGGCATTCACACTATCCACCCCCCACTCAGGGTACATACCTTCATTGGGTTTACCGTTCATTCTACATGTGTACGTTTTTACATTTTGTTTCTTTCCCTACTTAGGGATGGCAATGGGTTCTAGCCCCATTTGCTATCTTACACGTGCCTACACGGGCTACTTACGGTTTTCTCCCTTACACAGGGGACCGTTGCATAGGTTACAATCCCATTTACATTTACACAGGTACCCTTACTCAGGGCACCGTTTCACGGGTCACAGCCCCATTTACTTTTACACTGGTATCCTTACGCAGGGCACCGTCTCATGGGTCACAGTCCCATTCACATTGTCACCCTCACACAGGGCGTATTATGGGTTACAGTCCCATCTTTACAGGGCAGTACTGTTTTCCTCTACATGGGGGTTGACTTTACACGGCCTGCTTTGTCATGGGCTTTTGTCCCATTCAAGTGCTCCTCACCCTCCTGTCTAGGAGTAGAGGACCGCCATGGGTCTTAGTCCCATTGGCTGGTATTTCCTTTGTATTTTCTAGGATGTTACATTGCTGTTTTATTTACGTAATGTTACACTCAAACTTTTATTGTATTATCCATTGGGATATGGGGAGGAGTTTAGTGATACTGTTTGTGTCTCTTCGCTTCCTCTCTGTTTCCTTCAGTTCAGCTTTCCTATTGATGTCACTTCCTTTTCATCTTGGGAATCTGGACCATACACATTTCGCTGTTATTTCTTCTTTAGTATTCAGTCTTTCCCTTTCTGCAATGTTCTTCTCGTTCTTCCTTGTTCAGGAGGAATCTCTTCCTTCTCTTCTCCTTGTGCTTGGGTATGTCTTCAGTTCTGTTCCCGTCGTGCCCTGTCCTTCTTTCCTTGCTTGCCTGCCTGGCCAGTGGGTGTGCGTAGGGGTTGCATTTGGTACGTCTGTATCTTCGCTATTTCTTATTTCCTCGCTTGCGTCTCACTGTCTTTTACTTTCTATTTCGCTGTTGTTGAGGATGGGTTTTTTCTATTTGCTTCTTACACTTTACCTTCTCCTCCTTGTCTTCTCCCATCTATCTCTTTGCTCTGCTTTGCTTGTTCTGTTCCTTGACTTTCTCTCTGCCACTCCGTTGTTCCTTCCTAGCTCTCTGTCCTTTGTTCTCACCTGTTATATTTTATCATATATTGCATTTGTTCTTCTGTTGGAAGGAAAAGGGATATGTAGTATCCTGCATATGTTGTGTAGTGTATTTTCCACCCACCTGCTTAGCCAGTGCCTGTGATCTGATCACAATAGAATGTTGGAGTCTGATGAGCCTCGGAATGTTGGGACTCAGAGAGGTGAAGTGACAGTTGGTCATGGGCTGAGCAGCACACAGGCTGCTCCTGGTGGGGCTCTCCTTTATAACTTATCTACTTGTTATACTACTTGTTACCTGCTTGAATAAATCACCTTAAGATAACCTACCTGCGTGGACCTTCGTTACTACATAGTCCTTACGATCTCGTGGAAATGGGGAGATCCTTTCTGTCCCTGGGATCTCGTGGTGCGGGGGAAATGGGTGGAAGTGATCTTCGGTTGGGACAAGGACAGTTCTGGTGTACGCTGTAATCACACTGTGCAGAGGAGTGTGCTCATAAAGATCATCGGCCCAGCTGAGGTGCCGAAACGTGAGGAGTTCGAAGAGTGCTGGGGAAGTTTGCTGAGTTCAAGGGACCCAAGCTTGCAACCGAAAACCTCTGCTAGCTCGCACTCCATAACATGTGGTGTCCGAGGGGTGTTTGAGGATGTTTTCCAAGTCTGTGGGACCTGAGCTGGAAGCCTAGACTGTCTCTGACCTCTAGAAGGACGACAGTGCCTGACATAGTGTCCACCATCCGACGTTGCCGCCTCCCTCTTCCCAGAGCCTTGCCAGAAGGTACTCTGTTGTTGAGAATATCGAGACTGGACCAGGGGGGGTCTTGTTGTGCATGGTGTGCACCCATGGCTGGCTGCCGGGAGCAACTGCAGCTCGCACCGTCGCCTGAGGGGAAACTTTCATCCAATTCGGAAGAGCACCAGCTTCCAGTGTCACAGTCTTTTGACTACTGGGGGATAGTGATCCTGCACTTTTGAAGGTGCAGCTGGGTGCCAAAAGGCCTAATCTGGAGGGATGAAACCAAGTAACTTTTCCTTCTGCTTTAGGTGGCCCTGAAAATCTAATCAAAGTGTGGAACATGTATCGTTGGCTTGTGTAGTTTGAGTGGCTGAGGGGCTGGGTCACGAGGCACAGTCAAAACCTGTGATTTCTTTACCATTACAACTGTATGGGGTATACAATATTGGGAATGTCGTGTTTTATGGTAATGTGTTATCAGGAAAGTGGAATAACTCTGAAAAACCTGCTTATATATTTCTGTTGCTTTTGATGTGGGAGGGATTGCTTGGATTGTGAACACCTCTGGAAAGTACGCACATAGGTTTATGCTGCTTATGAGGTTGAGGGGATAACAGGGCAGGTGACTACCTATGACTTGTAAATATATATTCATGCCATTCTGCTGTTAATGGGAGAGTTCGACAATTGCATATAACTGTAAAGCATATATCCAATGTGAATGTCGTTTTGTTTTCAATGTGTGTGTAATACAAAGACCAATGTTTTATATATATGGTGTAGTGTCTTTTTGCAGTGTACTCAGTGTGCTGAGAGGGTGGTGTTGTGCTAATACTTTACACTCTGACCCTGAGGATAAGCCTGACTGCTCTGTGCCAAGCTACCCAAGGGTGAGCATGGGTTATTGGACTAGTGTAGCATACTTATCCTATCTAGGACGGTGGATTCTGTCTGGCTTTGATGCATCCCAGTGAACACAATGCCATGCGCCAACACAGGCACCCTTGCGCCATGGTGCAAGGGTGCCTGCGTTGTGGGGCTGATTGATTTTGTGCAGGAAGGGACACCTTCCTGCACAAAATCAATTCATTCAGGCAATTTCCTCTTTCTATGTGTGCTGCAAGGAAAAAACGAGGAGAATTGAAAACATTTCTCCATGTTGCGCCTCCCTAACACCACCCCTGGGGTGGCATTAGATTCTGAGGCATTTATGATTTCTCGTAGAATCTGGGAATGCTTCAGATTCCATGGGTGTTGCGTGGGAACACCCACAGCAACACCCATGGAACACCCCTTTCACGCAGTGTTCTGCGCGAAAGGGGCACATATTTGCAAGGCCATGAAAAGCCACGTAAAGTGGCTTTACCTGGCCTTGTAAAGATGCAGTGGCACCAGAACATCTTTCTGGCGGTGCAAAAATGCATAAATGATGCCCTAAATTTCCACCAATGGATAGCATGAGATGTTATCCTTCAAAACAACCTGCGGTTCCTACTTTTAACAGATTCCTCCTCTTAGCTGACCTGGATCAAAATGACTGACTCCAGGTTACCTCCTCTTGTTTGCATAACCTTAGGGCTTCCAGTTTAGCTCGATGTTCTTCCACTAAACTACCCAATGAGATTATACCTACTTACGAGATAGGACCATCCCTTCGAGTTCTTAGTTGGAACGTTGCTGGTATAAGGGACAAGTAGTTGGACCCAGAATGGCTCAACTTCCAGTTTGATATTATTATGCTGCAGGAAACCTGGGCCCAGGAGCCGGTCGTTTGGGATGGTTATGAAAGCTTTAGCGTGGCAGCAACTCTTTCCCCTGGTCATAGATCGCGTGGTGGTTTAACCACCCTGGTTCGTATTTCCAAACAACTAAGGGCTCTACCAGTCCCCCTCATGCATAATGGGATTCAGATCTTATGGATGATTACCTCTAATGAGTTCCGCTTTTTTTGGTGAATTTCTATAATTCAATTATCGATCCAAGATGTCAGATTGAGGCCCTCTTTGAAGCAATATCCATTCTTGAGGCAAGATCACATGCATATTTTAAGTTTTTTAATATCGTAATAGGCAGGGACTTTAACACCAACTTGGGAGTAAATCAAACCCATAGCAACACCCTTTTTGGTCGAAGAGCCTTTTGAATCTACTTTTGGCCAAAGGGGGCGCAAGCTGCTTGATGCACTTGGGCAGGCAAGTTTATGTAATGTAATGTCTAGGTGGTATTGTTCACCTGCTGAATTGCTGGGGGAAAGGACCACTATTGACTATGTATTTCTATATAGGTCGCTTGTTGATTTTCTTAGCCCAGGGGTGGTGAACAATATCTGCTTTTGTGTTCATAACCCTATAGAAATTAGGGTAGCAGTGAAAGCCGGCACAGGCACAAGCCCCATCCCGGGCCTGACTGGACTAACTGTGAAAGAAAGGGGACTTAGGGTGAAGTGGTGTGACCTCCCAATTCTAACCCTGCTGTAGACCATAGTTAGATCCAATAAAGAATATATTACGGAGACTCTATTAGCTTTTAAAACATCCCCTGCATCAATTCTGGAAGCCTTCGCTCAAGTGAATAGTTCCATAAACGCCATTATGAGGGATATGTCGGGCCAGCACAGAGTAATGCAATCTGGCCTATTAGACAAAGACTGTAGGTCGGTCAACAAGCATTTACGCAAAGTTCTTAATTTCAAACCTTGCAACCAGCACACTATCAAGGACTCAAGAATAGCTTATAAATTAGCTATAGGGAAGCAGAAAGCTGAGCTTAAAAAAGCATCTTGGGAACGTCTGGTGTCTACTTGTATCATCAAGGATTCTAGGGATTTTTGGGCGGTGGTTAACAGAAGGCAGCCTAATGTTGCTGCTCCCGATGACATAGGCTCCACTATTACTTCAGCACACTGGGTGGCTCCCTTTCAAAGGGTTTATGCTCTCGATACAAACTTGCCCCCAGTTATGGAAGAAGATAGATGCTTGTACCCACTAGAGATTAGGTTTGAGCTTGAGGAAGTATACGCGGTAATTGCCAGTGCTTCATCCAGCAAAGCCCCTGGCCCCTATGAGATACCTGTGGCTCTCTATAAGGCCGAAGCTCATCTCTGCGCCCCTTTCTTAACTAAGCTGCTACGCAGGTTGGCTTCCCTTCATTTTATAAATCAGCCACTGTAATCCCAGTCTTCAAAAAGGGTAATAGGCAAGATCCCACCTGCTACAGACCTATTTCTCGCTTAAATTCTGTCATGAAGGTGGTGGATCATGTTATCCTGCAGCGTGAGTGTTAGAAATGGGGGTCTCTAGTAGGCAATGGTTTGCACCTTGTCCAAGTAGGGACCCTTCCTTCTAGTCAGGATAAGGGAGTTACACTCCTAAAATAACCCCTGCTCACCCCCTTGGTAGCTTGGCACGAGCAGTCAGGCTTATCTTAGAGGCAGTGTGTAAAGTATTTGCACATAACCAACAGTAATACAGTGTAAGCACTACAAAAGGACACCACACCAGTTTAGAAAAATATCCAATATTTTTATATACTTAAGACAAGACCAAAAACAATAAAAATCCACAATACAGTACTTAGAAATCTTCAGTTATCAAAATAACCTTGAAAAACAGTTCCTTGAAGTCGATAGCTCCCTCTGGGGCTATCACGGCGTTGTGACCAAACAAATCCAAACAGTTCTGGCTGACCGCGGCGTCGCGGGCCAGCTACGGTGTCGGAAAGACCCGCAAAACAGTACCTTTAGAAATGCAGGGCGTCGGCGACCTCTCGTTGAGCTTCCGAAAGCACGCCGTCCACAGGCGTCAGTTCCGTGGGTCGGTGCAGGAGTCGTCGGGCCCTTGAAATCACACCCGTTGCAGATCGATCTCCTCGAGGTTGAAGTCAGGAGCGCTGGCATTGGCGGGCGTCGGGTGCTGCGGTGTGAAGTGCAGCAGTGCGGTGTGCGATGCCCTCAGGTCGCGGTGCGAGCAGCGGCTCTGTGGCGGCGTCAGATGGCGTCGTTGGTGAGACCAGGGTCGCGGTGCGAAGTGATGCGGTTCTCGTCGCGGTGCTGACAGGTCACGGTGCAAGCAGCGGCGGCGTCGTTGCTGAAGCGCTGTCGTCGGCTGACGAACTGGAGTCGCTGGTGCCGGCGTCGGTAGGCCAAGGCTGCGGTGCGGAATGAGGGCGGTGCGTCGTGTAGCTTTACGAGCGGTGCCCCCGAACCACGGTGCAGGCAGCGGCGTCGATTTCGGCGTGGAGCGGCATCGGGGATACCAAGGCGGCATCGTGAATCGAGGCGGTGCGGAGTGCGGTGCGTACAGGTCGCGGTGCAAGCAGAGGCTCAGTGGCAGCGGCGTCGGTGAGACCAGGGTTGCGGTGCAGCATTGCGGCGGTGCCCTCTGCGGTGCCTTCAGGACACGGAGTTGGCAGCGGCATCGTAGACGGCGTCGGGTTGCTTTTTCTTCTGTTGCAGCACAAGACACACAGTCCCCAGTGCTGAGGGCAGAAGAACTTGAAGTCTTTGCTGTTCCTGAGACTTCTTGAACAGGGGGCAAGCTCTATCTCAAGCCCTTGGAGAAACTCACAAAAATAGATTGGAGAAAGTTCAGTCCAGTCCTTTCACTGCTCAAGACAGAAGCAGCCACTGCAGGCCAACACAGCAAAGCACTCAGCAAAGTGGTAGTTCCTCCTCACATTTTCACCAGCTCTTCTTCTTGGCAGTCTTCTTGGTCCAAAAGAGTTCTAAAGTTCAGGGGTTTGGGCTCCACTGTTTATAGCCCAAAATCCTTTGTCGTCTCAGGCAGAGAGTGTCTGTGCCCAGCCAGAACCAGTTCTGCCCTCTCTGGTGTGGCTTCCTGGCAGGAGGTGGAGACGGCATTGTCAGAGGCAGACCAGGCCCATTCAGGTGAAAGGAAATCTCCTCCCCCTACTCTAAATGCAGCCCAGGTCTATTCAGCCCTTTCCTGGCCCACCTAGACTATCTGGAGCCACTGCTGCTCCCCAGCCCCTGTCATCCAAAACCCAGACAGTCAATCCACAAACCCAGCAGAGGCCTGCTGGATGGCTGAGCAAGAAAATACCTACTTTCTAAAAGTGGTATTTTCAAACACAGAATGTAAAAATCACCTTCACTAAAAGATGCATCTTTAGATTCTGAGTTCAGGCATACTAAACTTTATTTTTCTACCTAGTTCCCAGGGCCAGTTATGTTTATAAGATGTTATAAATAAACTCCCCATTCTGTCCTATGGGAAGAGGTAGCCTTGCAATAGTGACAAACGAAATTGGCAGTAATTCACTATCAGGACATACCACACACACCAGGGCATGTCCTAGCTTTCACATACACTGCACCCTGCCCACAGGGGTACATTGGGCCTACCTTAGAGGTGACTGACATGTAAGAAAAGGGAAGGTTTAGGGCCTGGCAAGTGGGTGCACTTGCCAGAGTCGACATGGCAGTACCAGACTGCACACAGGCTCTGCAATGGCACAAGTCACATTCACAGGCTGTTTGTGTGGGTGGCACAATCCAGTGCGCAGCCCTCTAACAGCATTTGATTTACAGGCCCTGGCACCCTCAGTGCACTTTACTAGGGACTGACAAGTAAATCAAATATGCCAATCATGGAAACACCAATCTATAACACAGTTCACAACAGAAGCACTTGCACTTTACCACTGATCAGCAATGAGAAAAGTGCGCAGAGACACTAAGCCAGCAAAAACAGAGTCAAAACCGGGAGGTCAGAAAGCAAAAAACTCAGGGGAAACACGCCAAAAGATGCCAAGTCTAACACATGTCCCCCCCAGCTGAAAGTAGGGAGAACTACCCAACCTCCTGGGAGTTCTCTTCACTAAGGCGGAAGAACCTGGACAGACCATCTGCGTTGGCGTGTTCTATGCCAGGGCGGTGTTCCACCGTAATGTCCATTCCCTGTAGGGAGATGGAGCACCTCAGCAGTTTTGGATTCTCTCCCCTCATTTGCATCAACCATCTGAGGGGCTTGTGGTCTGTCTGAACCTGGAAGTGAGTCCCAAACAGGTAGGGCTTTAGCTTCTTTAGTGCCCAGACCACAGCAAAATCTTCCCTTTCTATGGCACTCCACCTCTGTTCCCTGGGGAGTAGTCTCCTGCTAAGGAAGACTACAGGCTGGTCTAGGCCCTCTTCGTTCAATTGTGAGAGCACCGCTCCCACACCATGCTCTGAAGCGTCAGTCTGCACGACGAATTCCTTGGAGAAGTCGGGTGCCTTGAGCACGGGCGCCGTGCACATGGCGGCCTTCAGGGCATCAAAAGCCTTCTGGCAGGACTCAGTCCAGATCACCTTCTCGGGCTGCTTCCTGGAAGTCAGCTCTGTTAAGGGGGCAACAATGGTGCCGTAACCCTTAACAAACCTCCTGTAGTAACCGGTGAGACCGAAAAAGGCTCTCACCTCTGTCTGGGTCTTGGGGGGTTCCCAAGCCAGAATGGTGTCAATCTTGGGCTGTAGGGGCACCACCTGGTCACTTCCTACCTGGTGTCCCAAGTACACCACAGAACCCTGCCCGATCTTGCACTTACTGGCCTTGATCGTGAGGCCTGCCCTCTGCAGAGCCCTCAACACTTAACTGAGGTGCTGCAAGTGTTCTTCCCAGCTGGAACTGAACACTGCGATGTCATCCAGGTATGCGGCACTGAAATCCTCCAATCCAGCCACCACCTGGTTGACCAACCTCTGAAAGGTGGCAGGGGCATTCTTCAACCCAAAGGGCATCACCTGGAACTGTTAATGTCCTTCTGGGGTTGAGAATGCTGACCTCTCCTTGGCCCCATCGGTTAAGGCAATCTGCCAGTACCCAGACGTTAAATCAAACGTGCTGAGGAACTTGGCAGCTCCCAACCGTTCAATAAGCTCATCAGCTCTGGGGATGGGGTGCGCATCAGTCCTGGTGACAGCATTTAGCCCACGGTAGTCCACACAAAACCGCAGCTCTGGAGTGGCACCGGGTGCAGCAGCCTTTGGGACCAAGACCACTGGGCTGGCCCAAGGACTGTTGGAGGGCTCGATCACCCCTAACGCCAACATCTTAGAGACCTCCTCCTTGATGCTGGCCCGGACCCGGTCAGTCAACCTGTAAATCTTGTGCTTCACAGGAGGGCTGTCACCGGTGTCCACGTCATGGGTACACCAGTGAGTAACACCTGGGGTCAGAGAGAACAGTGGGGCAAACTGTCCCAACAACTGGTGACAGTGGCTCTGCTGCTCTGGGGTTAGTGTAGGGGAGAGGATCACACCTTCCACTGACCCATCGTGCTCCTTGGTCGACAGGAGGTCAGGGAGAGGTTCACTCTCCTCTTCCACCCCATCATCTGTCGCCAAGAGCATGCTCACTTCGGACCTCTCGAAGTAGGGCTTGAGGCGGTTCACGTGCAGGACCCTCAAAGGGTTCCTTAGAGTCCGCAAATCCACCAGATAGGTGACATCACTTTTGCGCTCCACCACCTCAAACGGCCCAGTCCACTTGTCCTGCAAGGCACAAGGTTCCACTGGGGCCATGACCCACACTTTTTGCCCAGGTTGAAATTCGACCAGAGTGGCATTCTGGTCATACCACTTTTTCATTTCTTCCTGGCTTGCTTCTAGGTTTGCCTGAGCGAGTTTCCTGAAGCGGGCAGTTTGGTTTCTGAAGGCCAGCATGTAACTAAACACATCCTGGGGAGTTTTCCTGGGAGCTGCCTCCCAGCCTTCCTTCACCAAACTCAGAGGTCCTCTCACAGGGTGACCATACAGAAGCTTAAAGGGACTGAACCCAAGAGACTTCTGTGGTACCTCCCTGTACGCAAAGAGAAGGCATGGCAAGAGGACGACCCACTTACGCCTCATGGGTTCTGTTAGACCCTTAATCATGCCCTTCAAGGTCTTGTTGAATCTCTCCACCAGACCGTTACCTTGTGGGTGGTAAGGAGTGGTGAACTTGTAAGTTACACCACACTCCTTCCACAGGATGTCATATACTTGGATATGAAATTGGTCCCCCTGTCAGAAACAACCTCTCTGGGGAACCCCACGCGGGAAAAGATCCCCATTAACGCCCGGCCCACCACTGGCGCCGTCGTTGTCCTGAGAGGGATTGCCTCCAGGTACCGGGTGGCATGGTCCACCCAGACCAGGATGTACCTGTTGCCCATGGCTGTCTTGGGATCCAGTGGCCCCACAATGTCCATCCCTACCCTTTCAAAGGGTGTTCCAACAACTGGAAAGGGTTGGAGAGGAGCTTTGACCTTCCTCCCACTCTTACCCCTTGCCTGACAAGTTGGGCAAGACCTACAATGACCATCCGACTGCCTTCGTATTTGCGCCAGAAGAAGTGGGTGACAAGCCTGTCAAAGGTCTTGTCCCGCCCCAAATGTCCTGCCAAAGGCACGTCATGAGCCAGACCCAGTAGGAAGGTCCTGAAGCACTGGGGTACCACCAGCACACGGGCTGACCCAGGCTCAGCGACCTTAGGCTCACTATACAGGAGACCATTCTCCCAGTAGATCCAATGTGATCCAGACTGATCACCAGCTGCCTGGTCTGCAGCCTGCCGTCGCAGACCCTCCAGGGAAGGGCACTCTTTCTGCTCCCTACAGAATTCTTCCCTGGTGGGACCCCCTTCTTGCTGCCAATGGGTCAGCTCAGAGATGTCCCCCAGTTCAGCTACCTGCTCCCCTGTAGGCACCGGGGCGTCCCCCTCAAGGTCCGCCTCCTCCCGGTCCGTGGGAACTTCAGGGCCCGGTTTCCCGCACCCCTTGCCCTTTCTCTTGGCAGGGACCTGGGCCACTGTTTCAGGCTCCAAGTCCTTCTGATGACCCTTTCTGGCCGCCATTGACCGAGTAGACACGCATGCCCACTCTGGCAACCCAAGCATCTCCAAGTGAGACCTGAGCTCAACATCCTTCCATAAGGACTGCTCCAGGTCGTTACCTAGCAGACAATCTACAGGCATGGTAGGGCTCACAACCACCCTCAAGGGACCTGAGACCCCCCCCCATTCAAAGGGAACCTGCACCACCATACACTGGTGCTCCGAGTTGTCCACAGCAACTACTTGGTGGAATACCCCTGGGACTACCTGCTCCTCAGAGACCAGGTGACACCGGACTGAGGTCACACTGGCTCCAGTATCTCTGAGAGCCTCTACCCTTTTCCCATTGATGGTCACCCAGGTGCTGTATTTCTTTGTGTTAGGGGGCACCTGGTTTCCTGGGACCATCTCACTGTCCCCTAGTAAGACGAGGGTCATTTCTGCGGGATCCCCACCCTCCTGTGGGCACCCCTCCTCCCCAAGCGCTACACTAGCCAACACCTTGGACTGCCCACCGGTGGGTGGCTGTGCCCTCTTGGGACACTTGGGGTCCCCCTTCAAGTGACCCACCTGGTCACATGCAAAACACTTTCGGGGGCCGGTCTCAGCAGGTTTTCCTGAAGAGACCACTGCTTTCTTATCTCCTGGGGGATGGGAACCTTTACCCTGGGTGTTAGTTTGGGGCCCTTTAGAGAACTCCTGTGCTTTACCCTTGTTCCCCCCCCCCCACTTTTCTGCTGGTGACCCTGCCCACCTTTGGCTGAGTCTCCCCCCAAATGCTTTCTTGTGGACCCGGGTACTCACCCAGCGGTCCCCCTCTATAGCAAGCTTCCTGGGGTCAGTTAGCTTACTATCAACCAAGTCTTGGCCCAGATCTGCAAAACATAGACTAGACAAGTGCTCCCATGCAATCAAATTGTAGAGCCCCTGAAAATCTGTTACATTACTCCCCTTCACCCAGCCATCCAGAGACCTGCAGAACGAATCCACAAATTCCAACCAAGTGTTGGCATCAGACTTCTTACTGGACCTAAACTAATCCCTGTACTTTTAAGGAGTGAGTCCATACCTGGTGAGGAGAGCGTCTTTCATGTCAGCATAGGTGAGGTTCTGCCCCTTACCCAAAGCTATCAGAGTATCCCTAGCTTCTTCTGGGAAGAGAGGCCACAACCCTGCTCCCCAATTCTTCTCAGGGACCCCATTCATATGAATAGATGCCTCAAACCCCTGGAACCACCTTTGTATGTCATCACCCTTCTTGTACTCCTTGCCTACATCCTTGGGGATGTGCACAATTCTGTTTGACTGCCCTGACGAATTGCTAACACCATCTGAGCTGGTTCTACTCCTCTGATCCAGCTCCTTTAACCTGATCTCATGGTCTAGCATCATCCTTTTCTCCTCCACGGCTAACTTAAGCTTCTCTAGTTCCATAGCAACTCTCCTTGCTTCCCGCCTGTCCTCCAGCTCCTCTGGGGACAAGCCACTGCTGCCTGGTTTAGAGGGTGCCCCCCTCCCAAAAGCACATCCACCCTTGGAATAGGCTCCTCTGCCTCCATGCCAAGATCCCCAGACAGCTCACTAGCATGTCTGGCTGCTACCCAGGCCCTCAGTGCCTTTTGTAGCTCCTCTTTTCTGGTGAGGCCCCTGATTTGGACGTTGAGGTTTTTGCAGCTCGCCTTCAATTCCTTAACGTTGTAGGTTTCTAACCTCTCCTCCTCAAAGGCCACTTCCAAGGATGCAGCAGATGATGCAATTGATTCAGGCATGTTGTACTGGAAAGTTCAAGTTCAAGACCAATGGAAAGGCAAAAATAGATTTTAAAAAAACAGTATGTGGTATGTAATGGTCTGCGATATGGTAGTAGTGCACACCAATCACTGTAAGTCAAGTGCAAATGCAAGTCCTATCCTCACCGCTGACAACCAACGTTAGAAATGGGGGTCTCTAGTAGGCAATGGTTTGCACCTTGTCCAAGTAGGGACCCTTCCTTCTAGTCAGGATAAGGGAGTTACACTCCTAAAATAACCCCTGCTCACCCCCTTGGTAGCTTGGCACGAGCAGTCAGGCTTATCTTAGAGGCAGTGTGTAAAGCATTTGCACATAACCAACAGTAATACAGTGTAAGCACTACAAAAGGACACCACACCAGTTTAGAAAAATATCCAATATTTTTATATACTTAAGACAAGACCAAAAACAATAAAAATCCACAATACAGTACTTAGAAATCTTCAGTTATCAAAATAACCTTGAAAAACAGTTCCTTGAAGTCGATAGCTCCCACTGGGGCTATCACGGCGTCGTGACCAAACAAATCCAAACAGTTCTGGCTGACCGCGGCGTCGTGGGCCAGCTACGGTGTCGGGAAGACCCGCAAAACAGTACCTTTAGAAATTAAGGGCGTCGGCGACCTCTCGTTGAGCTTCCGAAAGCACGGTGTCTGCAGGTGTCGGTTCTGGGGGTCGGTGCAGGAGTCGTCGGGCCCTTGAAGTCACACGCGTTGCAGATCGATCTCCTCGCGGTTGAAGTCAGGAGCGCTGGCGTCGGCGGTCGTCGGGTGCTGCGTTGCGAAGTGCAGCGGTGCGGTGTGCGATGCCCTCAGGTCGCGGTGTGAGCAGCTGCTCTGTGGCGGCATAAGATGGCATCGTCGGTGAGACTAGGGTCGCGGTGCGAAGTGATGCAGTGCTCGTCGCGGTGCTGACAGGTCACGGTGCAAGCAGCGACGTCGTTGTTGCTAAAGCGATGTCATCAGCTGACGAACTGGAGTCGATGGCGCCGGCAGGCCAAAGCTGCCGTGCGGGATGAGGGCGGTGCATCATGTAGCTTTACGAGCTGTGCCCCCGAACAACGGTGCAGGCAGCGGCGTCGATTTCGGCATGGAGCGGCATCATCCGGCATACCAAGGCTGCGTCGCGAGGCGGTGCGGAGTGCGGTGCCCACAGGTCGTGGTGCAAGCAGCGGCTCGGTGGTGGCATCAGCAGGCGTCGTCGGTGAGACCAGGGTTGCGGTGCAGCGTTGTGGCGGTGCCCTCTGCGGTGCCATCAGGACACGTAGTCGGCAGCGGCGTCGGGTTGCTTTTTCTTCTGTTGCAGCACAAGACACACAGTCCCCAGTGCTGAGGGCAGAAGAACTTGAAGTCTTTGCTGTTCCTGAGACTTCTTGAAGAGGGGGCAAGCTCTACCTCAAGCCCTTGGAGAAACTCACAAAAATAGATTGCAGAAAGTTCAGTCCAGTCCTTTCACTGCCCAAGACAGAAGCAGCCACTGCAGGCCAACACAGCAAAGCACTCAGCAAAGTGGTAGTTCCTCCTCACAGCTTCTCCAGCTCTTCTTCTTGGCAGTCTTCTTGGTCCAAAAGAGTTCTAAAGTTCAGGGGTTTGAACTCCACTTTTTATAGCCCAAAATCCTTTGTCCTCTCAGGCAGAGAGTGTCTGTGCACAGCCAGAACCAGTTCTGCCCTCTCTGGTGTGGCTTCCTGGCAGGAGGTGGAGACGGCATTGTCAGAGGCAGACCAGGCCCATTCAGGTGAAAGGAAATCTCCTCCCCTACTCTAAATGCAGCCCAGGTCTATTCAGCCCTTTCCATGGCCCACCTAGACTATCTGGAGCCACTGCTGCTCCCCAGCCCCTGTCATCCAAAACCCAGACAGTCAATCCACAAACCCAGCAGAGGCCTGCTAGATGGCTGAGCAAGAAAATACCTACTTTCTAAAAGTGGTATTTTCAAACACAGAATGTAAAAATCACCTTCACTAAAATATGCATCTTTAGATTCTGAGTTCAGGCATACTAAACTTTATTTTTCTACCTAGTTCCCAGGGCCAGTTATGTTTATAAGATGTTATAAACAAACTCCACATTCTGTCCTATGGGAAGACGTAGCCTTGCAATAGTGAAAAACGAAATTGGCAGTAATTCACTATCAGGACATGCCACACACACCAGGGCATGTCCTACCTTTCACATACACTGCACCTTGCCCACAGGGGTACCTTGGACCTACCTTAGGGGTGACTGACATGTAAGAAAAGGGAAGGTTTAGGGCCTGGCAAGTGGGTGCACTTGCCAAGTCGACATGGTAGTACCAGACTGCACACAGGCTCTGCAATGGCAGGCCAGAGTCACATTCACAGGCTGTTTGTGTGGGTGGCACAATCCAGTGCTGCAGCCCTCTAACAGCATTTGATTTACAGGCCCTGGCACCCTCAGTGCACTTTACTAGGGACTGACAAGTAAATCAAATATGCCAATCATGGAAACACCAATCTATAATACAGGTTACAACAGGAGCACTTGCACTTTACCACTGATCAGCAGTAAGAAAAGTGCGCAGAGACACTAAGCCAGCAAAAACAGAGTCAAAACCGGGAGGTCAGAAAGCAAAAAACTCAGGGGAAACACGCCAAAAGATGCCAAGTCTAACAGTGAGGAAATCTTGGCCTAAGCTAATAATATTCTTTGCCCTGTCCAGTATGGGCTTAGGGAAGCGAAGGGCACAATGGAGCAATCTCTGAACCTAAACCTTATTATTGGAAACTATGCTAAACAAAGAACAATCTTTCTTGCATTTATGGACCTCAGCAGTGCTTTTGACCAGGTAAATAGGTCAAAGCTTTTGAATAATTTGGCAGCACTAGGGCTACCTTCTCCATTGGTCAATTTCCTTAGAGCCTTACGCATGAATGTGAACGCTTGTGTCACATATGGTATGTGTGGAGAATGCACTCCAACCTTCGGCCTTACAAGGAGGTAAGACAGGGCTGTGTGTTGGCACCTGTCCTAGTTTTGCTGTACACTAGTAGCCTGAACACCTGTTTGGTTGCCAACAGGAAAGATCTGCCCATTGTAAAGTCACCTTTTGTGCCTTCCCT
Source organism: Calotriton arnoldi (assembly GCA_963921515.1). Taxonomy (NCBI): domain Eukaryota; kingdom Metazoa; phylum Chordata; class Amphibia; order Caudata; family Salamandridae; genus Calotriton; species Calotriton arnoldi. The sequence continues at coordinate 1,684,873 of CAWUFW010001499.1, forward strand.
GCTCCACGCTGATGATGCAGTGTTTGTTGGCCCAAATGGCTAACGGCCTTAAGTTATTATTTGGCCTTTTTGTTAGCTTTATGGATGACTTGGAATTGGATACAAACATCGCCAAGGAGCATTACCTGGTGTGTGGGAGGAACTTTTCCAAAACCAGCCCCATAGCCATTGAGGGGCAAATAATTACTAAGGTGCCTGTTTTTCCCTATCTGTGAGTCTTATTTGATCCGCAGAATAACTGGCTTACCTGTATATCCAATTGTTGATCCCGGTTTAGTCTCGCCTGCAGTGCTCTGTTTAGATTTTTATCATCAATAGGTAGCAAACCTCTTTTGCCCCTACTGCAAATCAACAAAATGAAATGCCTCCCTGTAATGACATATGTTGCTGCAGTTTAGGGATAACGTAACTGTTAGGTCATCCAGCAGGAAGAAGATCGATTCTGCAGAAAACTTTGGGTCTGGGCATAAATAGCTCATCATTTTTCATCAATGAAGAACTGAGATTGGACTTTGTGGAGAATTGTGTCAAACTGGCTGCATTGCTATTATGGATTTCAGTGTGGTGTGAGGAGCACTTGGATTTTAACAGGGATGTGACTGAGGACTGCCTTGGGTGCATGTACGGCCACAAGATACCGTGGTTAGATAATATTAAAACTGTTGCTCAGTGCCTAGGCTGCATTGACCTCTTTTATAGGTCGCAGCTTCTTAAAAAAAGGTATCGGAGGCTATTCAGGGTTCGATTTTTAAACCAACCAAATGGTGAGAGGCAAGCTAGGGTTCTTGGGAAACACACTTCTAGATCCTTTTTGTTTTTGAAAACTGTTGGAGGTACTGAACCCTATCTTTCAGCTGTCGGACATTCTTGGGAGAGATCATTGTTAACAAAATATCACCTGTGCTCCATCCACCCAACTATTTTTTTTCCTCCGGGCCAGTTTGATCACCATTCAATCCTGGTATGCCCCTGTGATGGTTGCTGCCCCCAAACCTTGGTGCACTTGGTTTTATTTTGTAGATTTTATGATTTTGTGCACAAAAGGTACCTAACACCACTTTGAAAAAACCAGGGGATTTCGGCAGGTCCGGCCAGCCTTTTTACATCTGCAGTTATTACCAGACTACGCTGTGATGTTGGCTGTTTCCCGTTTCTTCCTATTTAAACGGGGCTTTATACTAGGACAAAATTATGAACTCCTAATAATCCTACCTGTTGTATTTTGATCTCAATTTTTATAGATTGCATGTAGGGGGAAGTGATGCATCGATTCCAAGATGGTTCTGTTGTGCGCGAGCTGCATCGGAAAAACTTGGTGCACAGGCATGATGCATGAAAAACCGGGATGCGCTGGAGGTTGATGCACCAGCAGCAGACAGGTGCTGCGTTGATTTCTTTAGCCGCGGTCCCACGATGCGATGTTTCTTTTAGCCACTCAGCAGGGCCTGCGTCAGAGTTGGGCGGTGGTCTCGGACTTCAGAGACCAGTGCATCAAACTCGGCATGTTGCAGTTCTTTGGGCCGCTGATAGGCGCTGCATTGATTTCTTCAGCCACACAGCGCTATGCGTCGGGATTTTGTCCCATGCAGCGGTGCTGCCGCGGAAAATACAGCCGCAAGAAGGGCGGAGCTCGATTTTGCAGTTTTCTTCAGTTCTTTGTAGTTCTTTCAAGTAGGAACAACCTCCAAGGGCCCAGAACTGGATTCAGCACCACAAGGGAGGTCAGGAATCCCAGCAGTGGAGTGCAAGGATGCTGCAGGTGAAGTCTTTGTGTCCCTGAGACTTCTTAACAGGAGGCAAGCTCTACTTCAAGCCCTTGGAGACTATTCTTAAACAGCATACCACAGCAAGGCAAAAGTACAGTTCTTTCCACTGCCCACAGACAAAAGCAACAACTTCAGGCCAACCCCGCAAAGCAACACAGAGCAAAGGGGCAGTACTCCTCCTGGCAGCTCTTCAGCTTTTCTTCTTGGCAGGGTCCTCTTAGTCCAGAAGTAATCTTAAATTCTGGGGTTTTAGATCGAATACCTATACCCCTTTTCCCCTTTGACGTCTTTGTAAGAAAAGTATCTCTTGCTCAGTAAAACCAGTTTTGTCCTCCATGGTCCAGTCTCCACCCCCTACAGAGTGTGGAGACAGCATTGTGCAAGGCAGTCACAACCTATTCAGGTGTTAGTGACAACTCCTCCCACCACTCTAGTCCAGAAAGGCCCATCAGCAGATGCAGGGCACACCTCAGCTCCCTTTGTGTGAGTGTCTGGAGTGAATGCACAAACAAGGAGTAGGAGGCTGGCTTAGTATATGGTACATACTTATTTAAGTGAAGCACCTTGCACTAATCCAGACAACACTTATGGTGATGTTAGTGGTATTAGACAACCATAGAAATCTCTATAAGTGGTAGCTGTAGAGAGCAGCCTTCAGGCTTAGTCCAGAAGGAGAGTAAAGCAGCTTGTTGTACGAGAACTAATCATATAGTGTAGTTTAAACAAAAAAGAACCACACAGTGTAGTTATAAAAATAGTTATATTTATTATACACACTAACTAACACATTGGTATATCTCCTACCCGGATATATCAACACAATACACACAATATTTCAAATGTAAACAGGTAAGTAAGCACAAATACACAGTGGTCTCTTCAAGGGGAAGACCAAACCATATACTACAGAAGTGAAATGCGAACTGCGACCAAAGTCAGGAGTTGGACCAGAAGACTCAGAAGAGCTGTAGACACAAGGAACCACTCAAGGTAAGTACCTAGGAACCCCACAGAGGCTGTGTGCAGAGTTGAAACACCACAGCGTACTCAATGCAAGTCAATGAAAAAGTAACGGTTGCACTTTTTAAGAAGAAGGACCCTTCCCAGTGGACCCTGAAGAAATCCTGTGGAAGATGGAAGGTTGGAGAGTCACCCCACCCGTGGATACACCAGGAACCAGGATACCTACACTAGGGAAGCCAGGTGCATAGGTGCGAAGTGATGTCGGAAACCGCCATAGACCACAATGGAGGACTTCAGAAAAGATGCCGCTGGCGAACAAGGTGAAATAGTCCAGAGGAATGCAAGGATGGATTCTTGAAGAGGAGTACCTGCAAGCAGATGGGACAGAGTTTATGCTACTCTGGAGTTACCAGGAGGCACGGAAGACCATTGACCACTGATGACGGAAGATGCAGGAGAAATGGCTGTGACCTTGTCGCTGCAGCTGTGAAGACCGGGCGACACTGTGGAAGACCAGGAGCCGTTCACTAGCTGTTCCACATCGGAAGTCAAGAACCAGAGGGTCGGTGTCCAGCGGGAGCACCAACAAGCCTTGGCAGCAGCAACAGACGTGGTATACAAAAAAGGTGCAGCATTGGGACCAGCAAGGTCCAAGGGACTCACCAAGTGCAGGAGAGTCATAGCAGGCCCCTAACAAACAGGAGAGGGCACTGAAGCCAAAGAAAGCCCTCAAGAGGACCCACAGGCCAAAGGCACAGGCGTCGCAAGAGGACCTAGAGCAGCTCACCAAAGATGCAGGCCCACGTTACAGAGGATGCAGTGAGGACAAAGATCTTGGCAGGAAGAGATGCTGGCGGCTGGAGCTTCTTGTAGCCTGAAGATCTCTGGAGGACAGAGTCAACAAGCCTTGGCAACGGCAAGTCGAGGCGGTGCACAGGGGTTCTGTTCCAGCTGTTCCGACGAGGGATACTGGCTTCAAACTTGCTGAGAAGACAGTGCAGGCCGTGAGGGAGTTGCAGAACTACCACCTGTGTTGCTGAGCCTTTCAGAGTCCATAGGAGCAGTAGACCGGTAAGCTTGGTTGCGGTGCCTGCAGATGAAGGGGAGTGACTCCTTCACTCCAAGGGAGATTACTTTGATCCCCACAGGCCTGTAGAAGAACCTGGATGAAGCACAGACGATGCAGAAGACTGGCAGGACGACGAGACCAGGAGCAGCAGGAGTCTCCCTTGATGCAGTCTCGGGTCCAGGTGAAGTTCAGCAAGGTCCAAAGTGCCCAGATGGTAAAAGTTGAAGTGGTTTCAGGTTTGAATCTTGTTCCACGATGAATATGAAGAGCCACCTACAGGTAAGCCCTTAAGTACCCTAGGGAAAGGTTTGGAACGATTCAAGAGGAGGAGGGGCTGGACAGAGGGGAGGATACTCCCATGTCCTTTGTCCAGTCTCACGCCAGAGTGGGAGCCAACTGGAGTATGCAAGGAGAGAACCAAATATGCCCTTCAAAGCAGTCTGGTGGCACTGACAAGTGCCCCACCACAGCCCAATAGACTAAGTCCTGTCTGGGAGGTGGTCACACCTCCCTGTGACAGGAAACCTATAGTTCTACCTTCCCCTGCTTTAGCTCAGCTCAGCAGCAGGAGGGCAGAATTGCTTCTGTGGTCAGCAGCAGCACTAGCTAGATGGCAGACCCTGAAAGGCTGGTACTGGGAATACGGGGGGTACCCTAGTGGAACCCCAAGTGCATGGGACCCTACATCCAACACTGGAATCGGTGTTGGGGTTGGTTTCCAACATGTTTGATACCAAACATGACTGATTACAGAACAGCCAATATATAGTTAGACATCTCGTATTTGACTTGATGTCCCCTATATATGTTAAATGTCTGACCGCACTTACAAAGCCTGGAGAATCAACTCCGGGGTTTGTAAAGGGGCCCTGCTCATGCAGGGCCACCCTCACACTTGTAGCTAAGCACCCTGCCCTCAGGACTGAAGAGCCTGCCGTAGGGGTGACTTATAGGTTTTAAGTGCAGTGACCTCAGTTATAAAGAAACTTATATCTGTTGTAAGTGGTGCTAGTTATGGCAGACCTGTAGTCATTGTTTGAGTGGCTCTCATGGGTGGCATTATGTATGCTGCAGCCCATGGGAGACCCCTGGGGTACCCATGCCCTGGGTACCCTAGTACCATATACTAGGGACTTACCTGCATACACCAGTAGCCAATTAGGAAGGTACCAAAGTACTTACCACTGTCAAATTTAGGGAGGAAGCACAGTGACTGGGGTCCTGATTAGCAGGATCCCAGTCAGACTAGTCAGAAAACAGAATAACACCAGCAGAAAGTGGGGGTAACCATGACAGCAGATCCTCCTTTACTACATAAGCCCTTGTCAGTCTAAACCAGACGTTGATTCAAAAGGCAGGCATTGGCACAAGATGGTTAAACGAGAAAATGCCCACTTTCTAAAAGTGGCATTTTCAAACACACAATTTAAAAACCACCTGTACTAAATAATGTGTTATTAAATTATGAGCTCAGGGAGCCCAAACTCCAAATCTCTAGCTGTTCCCAATTGAAAGTTACACTTGTAAAATGTTACAAGGCAGCTCCAATGATAGCCTATGGGAGAGCCAGTCCTTCAAATAGTGAAAACCAAAATACACAGTATTTCACTATCAGGACATGTAAAATACACCAGTACATGTCCCACCTTTTACATAAACTGCACCCTGCCCATGGGCCTACTTTTGGGGTGCCTTACATGTAAGAAAAGGGAAGGTTAGGGTACACTTGCCAGGTCGACATGGCAGTTAATACCTGCACACGCAGACACTGCATGGACAGGTCTGAGACACATTTGAAAGGCTACTTGCATGGGTGGCACAATCAATGCTGCAGGCCCACTAGTGCAAAAGAAACAATTGATGGACGGAATGCTGGACAATGCAAACATTCACCCCCAGTCACAAGGATCTGGGGGTTAAATCCATCATTCTTTTGCTCACCACACCACCCCAGTTTGAACCCAGCCATATGCAAATCAATCTTGACCCTGTTCCTTATGGGAACAGTCCAGCCCGAACTGCCAAGTCAGGTCCTCCCTGGACCGGAAACAAGCATCTTGGGACTGGTTTCAGGGCATCACCCTTCATCAATCAGGCTAGCTTGAATCCAGTGGTGTAGTGAGCATGGGACCCACGTCTGGGCATACCCTGCCCACTAGTAGCATTTGATTTACAGGCTCTTGCCACACACTGTGGATTTTACTAGGTACTTACCAGTAAATCAAATATGCCAATCATGGAGACCCAATCAGAATTACAATTTACACAGGTAGCACTTGCACTTTGGCACTGATCTGCAGTGGCAAAGTGCCCAGAGTACCTAAAATAGCAAAAACGAAATCAGCACAGTCAAAAAATACAGGTGGTAGAGGAAAAAAGTCAGGAAAAACCACACCAAGAATGCCAGCTCTAACACGTGTCCCCTCCAGCTGAAAAGTGGGGAGAACTACCCATCCTCCTGGGAGTTCTCATCACTAAGGCGGAAGAATCAGAGCAGACAATCAGCATTGGCGTGTTCCGTACCAGGTCGGCGTTCCACCGTAAAGTCCATCTCCTGTAAAGAAATAACCACCTCAACAGTTTTGGGTTCTCACCTTTCATCTGCATTAACCATCTGAGGGGCCTGTGGTCTGTCTGAACCCAGAAGTGAGTCCCAAACATGTAGGGCCTCAGGTTCTTCAGTGACCAGACCACAGCAAACGCTTCTCGCTCAATTGCACTCCACCTCTGTTCCCTGGGAAATAACATCCGATAGAGGCAAAAAGTCTGGGGAAAACACACCAAGGATGCCAGGTCTAGCACTGCTTGATAATCGTTTTAGAATATGTAATCTGAGGCAAAAATGTTGGCTTGCATGTTTTAATATATTTATGTGGTTTTCTATGTTGTTATCTTTTATGATTATGTTGTAAAATGTAGATTTTCTCCAGCTTTGATGGTCAGAAAATCTGGATTTTATTAAAGACACCGAGGCTAATATTATTGCAATCTTCTTTAATTGTGCCACTCAGAGCAGCCCCTTTAAAGAATACAGAACTTTAACACAATTCCAATGCAAACAAAAGGCCAGAATCCCCAGCCATCTTCCTTCTTTTTAAGGAACTGCCAACATAACACAATAAAACAATACTTATATATCTCAACTAGATTACATTTTTTGCCAAAGTCCAAAATCAACTTCTTTAATTCGAAATGACTTAGATCCATTTCTCCGAAGTTTCTTCCATCTTCCTCTATTGTTGTGCACGAGCTACGAGACAAAAAATCAACAACCATCAAAACTGGGTTGAGTACAAGAGAGGGATAATATAAGCCTCTGTGCCTTTAACAAAATCCAGATTTTCTGACCACCAAAGCTGAGAAAAATGTACATTTTATGGCAAAAACGGAGGCTAACATTATTGCAAGCTTCTTTAATAAACAAGCAGATGCTTTCACAACAGGTTTAAAATAAAATCTTCAGAAAATTACATCATTAGACCAATCTGCACACCTCAAAATGTCTTGCAAAGCACCCCAGGCATAAAAAGCCTTTGAAGCTGAAGCACTCCTCACAGAATGTGCACCAAACAAGCTTACATCCACACCTGCATTCTTCATTATCTCTTTCACCCAACGAGCAAGAGTAGGTGCTGATACAGCCTTATGTGGGTGTCTAAAAGATATTAGTAACTGATGCTCAGTAAGGGATCGAAGTCGAGAAGTCCTCTTTTCATACTCTTTCACACAACGCACCACACATAGGGGCAGATTTACAAGGACTGGCGCATCTCTGCATATTAGCAGGGATGCGCCAGTAAAGATGGGACACGCAAAAATACCCTTGCGCCACCACGGATGCGTCGCATTTACAATGCGGTGCACCGTGGCGCAAGGATAGACAGATGCGTGTCGCATCTTTTGTCGCAAGGGCAGCGCATTGCTGGAGTCGTGTTGAAAGCGCGATGCAACCCAAGCAATGCTCAGCGGCGGCCTATACTTATTGTGCTGCGTCACTCCTTATGCCTGCTTCAAGCAGGCGTAAGGTTTTGACGCAGCGGCGTCGTATAAGTGACTCAGTGAAATCTTGAAGATTTCACTGCGTCACTTTTACAAGACTTTCTTGCGACGCAACGCCCACCCTGCATACATTATACCTGACGCAGGTATAATGTAGCGCAGGGCTTTACAACGTGACGCATCTCCCTAGATGCGTCACGTTGTAAATATGTTGCAACGTGGCGCATTGTTTACGCCGCCACTGCGTCACAGAAGTGACGCAACGGCGGCGCAAATGTGTTGCAAGGGGCTTGTAAATCTGCCCCATAATTTCTCATGTTCATCAAAATATGGATAGAATATAGTTTCTGAATTTGACTTTGTCCTTTTGCTCAAATAAAAACAAACCCCTTCTGGATTAAAAATTCTTCCACAAACAACTAATGCTCTAATACTGATACTCTTCTAAAAGAAAGTAAACATAACAAAATAGTCAACTTCTGAGTCAAAATCTTCAAATCTAAAACAGAATTGTTCCCCAAATCTTCCAAATAGTTAAGCACTCTGGACACATCCCAAGCAGAATCATACCTAGAAACTGGGGGGCAGATTTACAAGGACTGGCGCATCTCTGCATATTAGCAGGGATGCGCCAGTAAAGAAGCGACACGCAAAAATACCCTTGCGCCACCACGGATGCGTCGCATTTACAATGCGGCGCACCGTGGTGCACGGAAAGACAGATGCCTGTCACATCTTTTGTCGTAAGGGCAGCGCATTGCTGGAGTCGTGTCGCAAGCACAACGCAACTCCAGCAATGCTCAGGGGCGGCCTATACTTATTGTGCTGCGTCACTCCAGGCGTAAGGTTTTGACGCAGAGGCGTCGTAAAAGTGACTCAGTGAAATCTTGTAGATTTCACTGCGTCACTTTTACGAGGCTTTCTTGCGACGGAACGCCCACCCTGCATACATTATACCTGATGCAGGTATAATGTAGCGCAGGGCTTTACAACGTGACGCATCTCCCTAGATGCGTCACGTTGTAAATATGTCGCAACGTGGCGCATTGTTTACGACGCCGCTGCGTCCACAGAAGTGACGCAACGGCGGCGCTAATGTGTCGCAAGGGGCTTGTAAATCTGCCCCTGGAGGTTTAGAAACTCTCGCACTCCTCATTAAACTTCTCACCAGAGCATCCTGTCCCACAGATACACCATTTACCAACGTATGTCCTGCAGCAATAGCAGACCTATGCACATTAATAGTCTTGTAAGCCAAGCCTGAACCGAACAGGTTAAATCATTAACCACTTCAACTATACACACTGAAACGGGATCAAAATCCCTCTCCACACACCAGCAAAGATATTTCTTCCATGCCAATTTATACATCTTCATGGTACCGAGTGCCCAGGACTTACTAATAAGACTTGAAGCCTTCTGCGAAAGTCCAGGCACATCTCAGATGCACCTGAAATTCTTCATGCTACCAGTCTCAACTGTTCGGATATCACCATCTCGTGCAATTCTCCCATTGACCCTAACAGAACCTCCTGAAACACTGGGAGTAGTATTGGAAAATCTACTGACATCTCCAGGAGAATCGGATACCAAACCTGGGACTTCCAAAGAGGTGTCACCAAGACCATCGTCTCTCTCCATCTGCGTACCATCAAAGTTACACGTGTAATCATTGCGAATGGAGGGAACGCATAGGGTCTGAGTCCCCTCCAATCCTGCCTGCAAGCATCTATTCCTGCCAACTCCGGATCCAGACGCCAGCTGAAAAATTTCTCCAACTGATTATTTAATCTGTTCGCAAACAGATCCACCTGACAAGGACCCCACACCTCCATCAATCTTGTGAAAACTGTTCTGTGCAGTCTCCAATGGATGGAATCCCTGTAATTCCTGGAATACCAATCCGCCTCCAAATTCTTCAACCCTGGAATATGTTCCGCCTGTACTAAAACATTCTGATTCAAACAGTAATCCCAAAAAATCTTTGCCTGATCTGCCAGATCTTTCGAACTAGGACTCCCCCAACTTGTTCACATATCTCACATATGAGATATTGTCCATCCTCAGAAGAACGGAACACTGAGCTCTGTCCCTTGTAAAACTCCTTATTGCAAAGGAACCTGCCAGAAGCTCTAGACAATTTATATGTAGCCTTCTTTCTTCCTCTGTCCAAATGTCTCTTGTTGAAATCACATCACAACGTGCTCCCCAACCAGTCAAACTTCCATCCAACTCTATAACCAACTCAGGATTTTCTCCAAAAATGGCTCTCCCATTCCAAGCTTCCATATTTCGTAACCACCACTGTAGTTCTCCCTTCGCTTCCTCTGTTAGCACAATCTCCTCTAAATATTTCAAATCACATCTGAAAAGTCTGCCCTTCAAACTCTGAAGTGCACGATAAATTCAATGGTCTGGGAAAAATAGTCAGAATAGTAGAAGATAGCAGACCAACCACTCTCGCTAGCATTCTCAAAGAAATCTTTTTCAACATCAACACCTTCTGAATTTCTCTTCTTACTCTCTTTAACTTTTCCATGGGCAACTTTAATTGTCCCTGTACAGTATTCACTAGAAACCCTAAGAACTGATTTTCCTGACTAGGTATCAAACATGATTTCTGCCTGTTCACCACAAAACCAATACTTTCCAACAACAATACCGCCAACCTTGTGTGCTCCTCTACTCTCACCCTGTTCTGATCCATTAACAAAATATTGTCTATATAAATAATTAGACGTATTCCTCGTTCTCTCAAGTACTCTGCTACTGGACGAGGCACCTTCGTAAAGCAGCAAGGAGTTACGATAGACCGAACAGAAGGCAAACAAACTTCCACAACTTCTCTGCCCACCTGAATTGAAGAAATCTCTGATGTGGTTCCCAAATAGGAACCGTCAAATAAGCATCCTTTAAGTCTAACCGGGTCATCCAATCTCCTGACCGCAGCACATCTCTCAGCATATGCATCCCTTCCATCTTGAAATGATGATACACAACCCAGTCGTTGAGATGTCTTAAATTTATGACAGGCCTCATGCCCTTGTCCTTCTTTTCCACCAGGAAAAAATTGTTCACAAAACTTGGCATGCCGTTTCTTACTTCTACAATCGCACCTTTGCTTTCCAGTTCTAAGACCTCCCTGCTCAGCAAATCTAAAAGATTTGCATCGAATCTTATCATGTCCAGAAGCCGACACTGAACCGGTTCCTCCTTAAAATCTATATGATATCCTAACACAGACTGAAGAACCCATGGATCTTTTGTTATTGAAGTCCAATTGTGAAAAAAATGAGCAAGTCTGACACCCGAATGTAACTGGGTAATAAAAGGGTCTTGTTCTACCTGATCCCCGGTTTGTACGGCTTCCTCTAGCCCTTGATCTTTGTCTCTGGGGATAGAAATTTCCTGGCTGGTAAGAGGTCTGGTACTGGTAAGGCCTGAATCCTCTTTAAAAAGAGGATCTGTTGATGCCTTGCCCATGGCCGTGGAACCGACCTCTTGTTCCCCCGGCCCCACCAAAAGCTCGACGGTCAAAGACCTTCTTAATCTCTCTCTCTGAGAGTTCTGTAAAGAACTGAAAGCACCAACGTACTTAGACACCTCTTTAATAAAAGTGTCTCCAAAAAGGATCCCATTTGCATCCTGCTCTGCCTCATTGTTAGCCAGCTCCACCAATTTTGGGTTTATCTTAAGAAGAATACTCTTTCTTCTTTCAACCGATATGGCCGTGTTCGCATTGCCCAGGAAACATACTGCTCTCTGGAGCCACGCCCTCAGCTCTTCAACATCCAGAGCTTTCTTTGCCACATAAGCTTCTTCAGACATGTCGACAACATTTGTAAGTGGGCGCGTAAGATCTAACAACCTGTCTTGGCACATTCTAAGACCCTTCTCTAAACCCTTTACCAATGAAGGCCAAAATCTTGGCATCAAGATCAGGTGTCATAGATATTTTATTGGCCACATTTGGCTGTTGACACTCTGGACACAATCTAATTCTCACATCTTTGGGAATCTGTTTGTGCAGCCATGTTTCCACATACTCTGATACATGAGGTGCTGGAGTCCATTCAGGAGAAAGAAGATGCTTCAGAAGCATCGGATCAAACATAGACTCCCCAAGAGGATCGGTTAGAGACCCAAGACCAACACTCTTATCCCTAATCATCTGTCCTGACTGCTGAACAATCCCAACATCATCCACATTTGAATCAAATTCTGACAAACAACTTAACTCTATTTCAGCACTTTCAGATGATTCGTCGCAAAGGATAGAGGCATGTTTGTGAACACTCTCAGGCCCTTATTTATGAGGGCTTGCGCCACTGTTGCATCTCGTTTTTGTGACGCTGTGGCGGTGTAAACAAGGCACAACACTGCGCCCTATTTACAAAGTGACACATCTAGGCAGATGCATCACTTGGTAAAGCCCTGTGCTATACACAATTTTTTGAGAATCAATACAGGCTGTCAACTTGTATACTGTGCACCCGTCAAAAATGTCATTTGAAAACATATTAAATATCACGGACAATCATGCAGACAAAAGAGATTATACTCCTGAACAAGCCATGGAAATTTACGCGTTAATTAAGGAAACAAAGTCTTTGGAACGACGGGAGAAACCACAACTCAACAATTAAAACAATTGCAATACTTACTGCGCAGAGAGTTGAATCAAAAATTGCATGCATCAACATTAATCCAGTATCATAAAGTAAAGCGAATTCCACGAGGGCTTAGATTAGCAATCAAACCCATGCTTTTCAAGTTTCAGCATAATAATATTTTCATGGTAAAATAGTTTGCGATTCTAAACAAAAGCTCTTTGGATTTAATACTCTTACTAATAGAAGAATTGTCATGTACTATCAAAGAAATTGAGGATGAAATATACATCATCAAACAGGAGTTGTCCACAAGAGTGTAACAGGAAAAGTGGATGATTACTTTAAATGATTTAACTGTGAAACTGGAGGCTTACTGCAAAGAATTACAGGAGAGGAAATTACGTAAGTTTAGAAGGGACACTATGGATTATAAGCTTAATGAAGTTTATACATGGGCTGAGGTTTATGCCCAAAGAAGACCTTTCAAGAAACCTGAAGCATCATCAGAAGAAAGTGTGGTATCAGATAAGGATATTGCTTCAACACGATTGCCTCTCTCTCAGACTGACCATCATATTGAGCCAGTAGCAGATAAAACAGCACATTTGAACACAACTTTTTTATCCTCAAGTCTGGACATCGATCATCCACCAGAAACATCAACATTAAAATCTCAAAGCATAGTCTCAATACCTGTAGAGTAAAAAGAAAAAGTCAGGAAAAACTTACAGAATCAACTCTAACTTTAATCATGAACCTCTCATCAGTAACACCGACAAGTCAACAACGAGCAATTTTGGAGAAAGGGACATCATTTGTCCCAACATATAACACCAACTTATTGGAAACTGAAATGTCAATTTACAAATTTATGAGGCCCTTATATTTTCCCCATTTCTTTGAAAACGTAGTAACCCCCCCCCCCGCCCCCCCTCCATTCCTCCTAAGGAGCAATCAGAGTATTTGGAATTCAAACGAAGAGCACTTTTGTTGCTCCGGTTTCACACAAAACTTTGGCTACCTTCGAAACCTTGATTAAAAAAGATATGATGACAATAAAATTTGGAGCGGGAAAACGCTCCAACTTATCAAGAGCAGAGATAAGCACACTAAGGACATTGGCACAAAACATCGACTTGATATTCCAGCGGACAAAGGGGGAGCGCTGGTAATTATGGATAAGAGTTATTATGTTTTCAAACTAAATGAGCACCTTTCAGACGTTTCGACTTACATGTTATTAATGAGCGACCCAACACATGAGGTTTTAAAGGTATTAACAAAGATACTTGATAAAAGTGTGGATATGAAGTGGATTAACACCACTACAAAGTCTCTTTTGCAAACAGAATTTCCGAGAAGACCCAGATTATACATGCAACCTAAAGTGCATAAAAATTCTATTGACCCACCATTCAGGCCAATTGTTTCGGCATGCGGATCATTGCATGAGCCTTTAGGGAGGTACCTGGATTTCTTTTTACAACCATTTGTACAACAATGGAAATCATATGTACAAGACACAACACATTTCTTAAAGCGGCTACAGGAAGTATCACAAGACGCATTGGTAAACTGCTGGTTGTGTGCACTATAGATGTGACAGCATTATACACCTCCATTCCCCACTGTGAAGGTTTGGAAGCGGTGGAGTGGGCGTTGCTCTAACAATCTAATCTTAAAGCAAATAAAGTATTTCTATTAGAAATTCTTCACTTCTGCTTATATCACAGCTACTTCTCATGGGGAGGCAAGTTTTATTTACAACAGAATGGAACTTCAATGGGTTTTGCTGGGGCTCCAGCATACGCTAACATTTACATGGCAAAATTTGAGGAAGAACACATCTTCATGCGACTAGAATGGAACAAACACATCTTATTATACTGCCGGTTCATCGACGACATCTTTGTTCTGTAAAGTGGTACAAAACATTCATTTGAAGACAACATGGACACTTTAAACTTAAGGAACCCAAGAATAAAATGTACACATTCCATCGACAGGCACCAGTTAACATTTTTAGATGCTTTAGTTGAAATCACTGAATCGCAAATCCAGACCAGCGTTTTTCGTAAGGGCACAGATCGGAATAACTGTTTATTGTTCCAAAGTTTCCATTCACCATCTTTAATCAAAAACCTACCTTAATCTCAATTTATGAGCATCAGAAGGATAACCTCAAATGAGCAATTGTGCCAATCGACCATCGGAGAACAGATGAAAGCATATGAAGCTAGAGGATATCCTAGAGAGCTGTTATTAAACACGGCGGAAAATGTGATGTCCACACCAAGAGTCTTTGTTCACAAAAACAGTTAAGAAAAAAACGGCACACCAGTCTTTGTATCCAAGTTTTCTACTAGGTCACTGAGCATCAAGAAGATCATCAAGAGAAGATGGGAATTATTACAGTGTGAACCAGAGTTTCGAGGAATTTTTTCAGATCCTCCGATATTTGTGTACACCGGGACAAAGAATTTAAAAGAATTATTATCAACACAAAAAAAAAACACAGCTGGAAAATGACATGGGACACAAAGATGTTTAAGCTGCCTTCATTGCAACAATGTGATAACTGGCAACACCATAACACATCCACAGGGCCGGACTGGCCGTAGCGGGCACCGGGCATTTCCCCGGTGGATCGCCAGAGAGGGGGACGGTTTTGGGCGCCCTGGGAGGCTGTTTTTGTTACAGGGCCGCTTTGGCAGCATAGCTGCAATATCAGCCCCTGTAACAAAATCGGCCGAAACCGGCCCTGGCAAACAGCTCGGCCGCACCCCAACCACCCGGGGGGGGGGGGCGGCCGAGCACTTTGCCAGGGCCGGTTTTGGTTCCCAGTCCGGGCCTGTACATCCATCAACAGGTCGAACCACAAAGTTACGACATACATCAAATTTTAACACCAGTAATTAATTTATTCCATCAAATGTCCCTGTGGAGTCATGTACATTGCAAAGACTGAAAGAAGAATCAAAATCCGCATCACAGAGCACAAGAGTCTCATAAGAAACAACAATCCCAATTCTAACTTAACTGCTCATTGGGCTGAACATAATCATAACTTGGCACAATTAAGGTTTCAAATAGTGGAAGTGCTAGAAATGACTCTAGGCTCAAACAACTCCAGAATATTAACTCAAAGGGAAACATTCTGGATAAAATATTTCAATACTCTTATACCAAGAGGTTTGAATGAGAATTTAGCTGTTTCTAATAAACATTCACATTTAATATCAGACATTCATTTGTCTTAGGTATCACGCAAGATAGGTGTTATCCAGAAGAATATGAAATATAAGAAATTGGCTGTATTGTGTGAGTAGTGGTAAACAGAAATGCATCAATGCAAAAATTTTGTATGAAAGTAATTGATCCATTATATGCCAATCCCCACAAAAAAATGTACAATTTCATGCAGTTTCATTGATTACATAGTTCGAATCCACAGGGATCAACGCTCTTTTCTATTATATTAACAGTTTACTTTGTCACTCACTTTTTCAAGTTTTATTATTTCTTGTGCATGTTCAAACCAGTCACGTTTCAAACGAATGCGGACGATGTTTCATTGTCAATCCATTATGGCAATGGAAATAGTACTGGTTTTATTTTTACTCAAATGAGATCAGTCTGTGCACCGTGGGGGGCAGACATACCTAAGGCATGTTTCGTCGGTTTTACAGTTGTGGTGTAGAGTGGGACTCGCCTCTCAATACATCCAGTGGCGTCACTAGGGTTGGTGTCACCCAGTGCGGTAACTCCCGAGTCCGGGGGTGCGGGGGTGCGGACCGCACCGGGGCGGGTGACACCATCACATGGGGTGACACCGTGAGCCTCTGCTTAAAGCAGAGGCTCACGGTGTCATCCCATGTGATGGTGTCACCCAGTGCGGTCCGCACCCCCGCACCCCCTAGTGACGCCACTGAATACATCTTAAGCATGGTGCTTTGGTAATCAGAATTGAGATGCGGTAGAAACTAAAGAGATCCTATTTCGATGTTACTGACAGAACGGGACGTGAAGATACTTTGGCAGCGCATAAAAAGATGGGTTACGTGGAAGTGAATCGATACACTCGTCATGGCGTGGCAGCAGTGTTAAGACGGTGTTCCTGATCCCAGGCACACTCGGGTAAGATTCTTGAACTTCTGCACGATATGGTCGGTAACGCGATTTGAAGATCAGTTCTGAAAGTGTGTTGATTATAGTGTAGATTCGCAAGCAGAACGATCTGGGATAGCCTTGCTCTAACATTGAATAAATTATGCTGATAGCGCAGAGGTACGTTGGATGTGGATGGATTCAATGACAGAGAACTGACAGCTTTGGTTCTTTTGATATGGTAGGAATAGAGCATTCTATTTTTGAAGAAGAATTACGATGGTTTGTTTGTACCTCGTGTTATCAGTCGCAATGTGAGTGTCCCGCATTTCATTAACATTCTAAATAGCATGAACCACTGAGCACTTGTGGGAAATAGTGAATTACACATGACAGCACCGTTATGCTACAGCTTTGTTGTATCTGTGTACATAGGGGCATATTACCAAGGATGTGCGATAATTA
The DNA here is from genome assembly GCA_963921515.1 of Calotriton arnoldi. Classification (NCBI taxonomy): domain Eukaryota; kingdom Metazoa; phylum Chordata; class Amphibia; order Caudata; family Salamandridae; genus Calotriton; species Calotriton arnoldi. The sequence goes on from CAWUFW010001499.1 coordinate 1,701,855, forward strand.
TCGCAAAGCGCACTTAGCGTTGTTTTTTTTATCGCCGGCTATCTCTGGATTACATCGCGGAGATAACGCGTTATTATCAACGCTTATCTCCAAGGCGATAGAGAATCCAGCGATAGCGGCGAAACCCAGAAATAGCGCGCGAAATCCAGCGATAAATTCCACGCGCTAATGAAAAGCTTGCTAATAGGCAGGTGAGGACTTAACCTTACAATCCACCTCCCATTGACTAGAATGGCTAAGTCAAGTTTTAAAGAGGTGTTAGATTCCAGCGATAATCGCGGTTAGCGCGAATTATTTTATCGCTTCGCGGGCATTGCTAATAGGGGGAAGTTGTGTTTGCGACTGTTTTCAGTCGCTATTAGTTGGGAAGGCCTACTTTGCATGTCATTAATGATAATTATCGCTGACATGCAAAGCGGCAAGAAAACGGCCGCTTTCGCCAAAAAGCTGTCGCTAACAGCTGTTAGCGACAGCTTGCTAATAGGGCGATAAAAATATCGCCGATCGCCGCTTTAGCGGCAAAAAGTGCTGCTAAAGTGGCGATACTGCCCTTGATAATATGCCCCGTAGTCTTTTTACCAGAATTGACATGGACTGGTGAGCACATCCATCGGGCTAGAATACTCTCTGGGAATGAGGCTACTGGTGGGAGAGGGCATCCACACAGATCATAGCAACTATTATGATTACGTTTACTAAAAATGCATCCTGTCATTTGACTTTGTTTCCAGTTGCCCCTGAAGAATGAATTACTACATTCTGAAATGCAGTGGGCTTCAAACAATTGAAGAAAAACATTATTTGTATTGTGATTAATGCATTGATTATGTATAGCAGGTGACAGGAACGTCAAGCTGTATTTTTGTTAAAAGATTATACAAAGTAATAGTATTTTGAATATTAATTAAATGTATACATTGTGAGAGTGAAAAGATTTGTTAAAAATTTGAGTTGATAGATTCTCTTGTAGTGCTTGCTGCACCACACAATCATTATTGTATGGGCTTTATTATAGGTGTAAACAAGGCGCCACACTATGCCCTATTTACAAAGTGACGCATCTAGGCACATGTGTCACTTGGTAAAGCCCTGCTTAACATTATACCTGCGTCAGGTATAATGTATGCAGTGTGGGCGTTCCCACGTAAAAAAAGCATTGTAGAAGTGGCACAGTGACATCTCTGAGATTTCACAGTTCCACTCCTATGACTTGACTGCGTCACGATCCTTCCGCCTGCTTCAAGCAGGAGTAAGGAGTGACGCAGGGCCTTTTACATGGGTCTTGCCCCATGTGTAATGACAAATTGCTGGAGTTGCGTCAGTTTAATGACACACTCCAACAGTGCGTCATTACTGCGCCAACAGACACTTCAGGATTCCTGACGTATCTGTGCAATCCTTGTGACATGGTGCGCCGTAGTGTAAATATGGCGTATCCATGGTGTTACAAGGATAGCGCAATGAAAAGTGTTGCATCGCTGTTTTTCTCCAGCGATGCAACACTTTTCATTAATGAGGCCCCCAGTTTTCAAATTAGCCTTCACTGGATCCTTATTCTGGTCCCCCTGTGTGTCCTCGACACTTCCATGGTTCGTGCGGCTACGAAATCCACATTCTGCCAATGCATATTTACTATTTTACCTTTTAACTGATCAGCATCCACATGCTTACGTTTCCTGTTTACTTTACCACCTTTCCTACCAACTGGACCCTCCCTAGCTGACCAAAAATGTTTTTCCTGTGAAGAAAAACCCCTAACCTGTAATCAACAGCGGTTGATCCTGAGAAGCAGCAGTGGGGCAGGGAAGGGGAGGGGAAGAGGGGGTTTAAAAAAAAATGTAACTCACCTGCCGGCAGGCCGGCCGCCCCCTCTCCTGCGTCCTCTTCCTGGCTTCTGTGCAAGCAGGAAGCTTCCGGGCTCCCAAGTTCCCCATAGCCAATAACAATGCTGCAATGCAGCGTTGTGATTGGTCTGAGCGCCTTAGTTCGGCGCTCAGCCATGGACTGAGAGCCTGGGCATGTTCTCCACCCAGACTGTAATGCAGCCTGGGTGGAGAAATGTAAAGTGCGCATGACTGTTCCCTCTGCTCTGAGATCAGAGCAGCCCGCCCCACCCGCAAAGCTGCCAAGTAGCAGGAACAAATAAAATGATAATAACAGCAAGTTATTATCACTTTATTTGTCCTTCTTTGCACTTCTAAAAGTAGTGTGGCAATGCTCCTCCGCCTTAGTAGAGGAGCCGCCACTGCCTGTAATAAATCATCTAATTTCTTTTCCATTTTTTTACCTAAATCTACAGCAAATTTATTTAACAAATTACCTATTCTATCCTCTAAGGAAATATCTGATTCCCTAATTATACTTTCCTCTGCCATCTTATTAACCAATCAGTACCAACTAATGAACTAGAAATAATTGTTCTCCAAAATTCTAAACTTCAAGATTTATTACAATCTTTTTAATGTACAACTAATTCAAATCCTTGCAAAGGTCTCTTAATGATGCCGACATCAGCTGTGAGAAAATAAACACGTTTTAACTACCAGCTGACAGAACCAAACTAGTTTCTAAAGATGGTAATCCTACCCATTCAGCTTCAATTAAAACGGCTATAGACCTCTTGAATAAACAATGTCCTAAGAGTAGATGCAATCCATAAATATAAGTCCTTCTAACCAGGAATGATCCAGCATCGCACGCACACTTTCTGTCAGTTTCCTCACGAAGCTAACTGAAAACAAAACCGCTGCGAGACACAGCTCTGACACGATGCGTACGGTGTCTGCTCACGGTCAAAATCGATCAATCGACTGTGACATAAGCACTCAAAAGTGCTATTAGCAGTTTAGACCCCAATCAATATGGCCGCCGGAACATGCTTACGCACCCACGCATTATGACAATCCATAAGGAACATTCATGTCTGGCAACGGGCACCAGGCTTGCTCACAGGTAAAATTATTTTTTAAATATTCTAACGGTTTCAAACACGAAACCTTAGCGATCTAAACGAAAACCCCAAAATTAAGCGATACCAAACACTTGAGGTCTTCAAATAAAACCAACTGGTCCCCCTAATGTAAACCTCGACACTGAAGTCGATATCCAGCTTGGCACCAAGCTGCTAATCAGTGCTTGATTTGTAAAATATTAAGTGCCAGGGCTCTGACCAGGAGGACACTGCAGCTTGCACCACCCATCGCCCTTGTCATTGCTGCCAAAACAACAGCTAACCATCTCTCTTGCATTTAAATGTGACAGTTCAGATTATTCCAGGTCCCCAAAGCCAAAGGAATGCCTGGGGAGGCAGGTATTAGCAATTTTAATCTATATTGTAGTCCTAAACTACCATTGTTCTGCTCATCTCTAAATTAGATGAGCAGCGCCACCATGTGGTGGACTGTTCTAAGTATGGTGTTGACAATTTGGTGCCGAGCACCAGAAACCAATTAAGTGCCGGTGCTGAGCACCGGAAAACACCGGCTCAAATTAAGCACTGCATTGGTTATTTCTAATTAAGCTTGTGATTGAGACCGACACACTAAAATTATCGCTTGTTACATCAGGCTATTGCTCAGTATTAGACGCTTGGATCAGCTATGGTTTTCGTGGGTAGACTTCGGCAGTGTAAGGGGATTAGCAGCAGTGCTTAATTTGAGCCGGTGCTTTCCGGTGCTCAGCACGGCACTTAATTGGTTTCCGGTACTCGGCACCGGCACCAAATTGTCAACACCATACTTAGAACAGTCCACCACATGGTGGCACTGCTCATCTAATTTAGAGATGAGCAGAACAAAGGTAGTTTAGGTCTACAATATAGATTAAAATTGTTAATACCTGCCTCCTCAGGCATTTCTTTAGCTTTGGGGACCTGGAATAATCTGAACTGTCACATTTAAATGCGAGAGAGATGGTTAGTAGTTGTTTTGTCAGCGATGACAAGGGCGATGGGTGGTGCAAGCTGCAGTGGCCTCCTGGTCAGAGCCCTGGCACTTAATATCTTACAAATTAAGCACTGAACCAATGTGTGTATCACACTCAAACTACCGTCTTTAAAATGAACAGTCCCAAATAAGTCTTTGCTGATACTCACGTTCAAAAAGTCATTTGTTCAAAACATTAACATCCAAAATCGTTACCCTTCATCAGAGCAACACGGACAAAGCAACAGAGCGCACATAGATTTATCTCTGTGAGCATCAGCAAAAAGGAAATAAGATGGCTGGGGATTCTGGCCTTTTGCTGGCATTGGAATTTTGTTAAAGTTCTGTATTCTTTAAACGGGCTGCAGTGAGTGGCGCTATTAAAGGACACTGCAATAGTGTTAGCCTTCAGTCTTGCCATAAAATCGAATAAAGATTCTTTCAATCAATAACTCAATTTAACCCAAACAAAGGAGAAACAGAACTTCAAAACCAATCTCATGAATTGCGGCCTGGCACCCTGCTTTGATTTTCCTGAAAAGTAAGTTCCATCGGTCTTACAGCAGTTGTTTGTTTTCCTTAGTGAGGCTTGGATCTGGTAATGGGCGTTTTGAATATGTAAATGATGGCAATGCACAGTCAGGACTAAATTATATACTTTGAGGAAAAACGAACGGCCGCAAAACTTTAATGTAGGCTTACTGGTTTAGGGAGGCGCGGCATTAGGGGCCCTGCCGTGTCAATTAAACGAGAAAAACACATGCCCCGCAGCTGCCATTTTCAGAGAGACAAAATGACGTTCCTTTGTCATATCGGTTACCACGCAGAGCCCTCTTACGCTCTGCAAACCAGGCTTCACGTTTTGGAAGGCGCACAAGACGTAACATAATTCCTTTCCTTTCAAGCCTATTTCGTCTGGTGTCTTGGCGGAAGTGATACTGTGCCAAACGCGTCTTAGGTGGCCTCAAAGCGCGCCGCACTTCAGACAGAATGACCACGCCGGCCAACTGGCCGAACGAGAACACATTTTTTCTTTAAAGTTTTGCTTATGCGATTGAATGTGGGGCATATTAGCAAGACCGGCGATAAAATTATCGCCGTTTTAGCGGCAGGAAACTGCCGCTAAAACTGCGATAATGGGCATGCTAATATGCGTTATAGAATTCCAATAGAAGCCCAGGTTAGATGTCCTGCACATCTAACCTGGGCTCTATTGAATTCCATAACGCATATTAGCAAGCCCATTATCGCCGTTTTAGCGGCAGTTTCCTGCCGCTAAACTGGCGATAATTTTATCGCCGATCTTGCTAATATGCCCTTAGTCTTTAATGATGTGAGCAGCTATATATATATAAAAAAAAGCCTTCAAGGGCTTTAGCAATTTTTTCATACATTAAAGGGGATCAAGGGGGACATTTTTTAAAGTTCCTAAAAATAGATTTCTTTAAAGATTTTAATGCAACAAAAAGTCTACTTTGTGAGGTTTAGCGAAAGGAGACGCTGACTCACTCGGGTCTGGCTCCAAGCATGCACTTGGCAAACGCCCTCTCATTAGAATGCTGGTATTTTGACACTTCTGGTAAATGACACTCTTAAAGGTGAGTAATACATTTTTTTTCCTCCAGACTGTGCTTTGCTTACTTCTTCGTGGCCCGCAGTGTGGTTATTTGAAACCAAAGAGGTACCGCAGGTAGCCCAGGAGATGTTGAGAAGGGTGAAATGGGATTTCTTTGCAAAGCCCTCATGGCAAGATAGCATTACGATATCGCTTTGCTCCTTTCTCCATTTGCACCCCCTGAGGATCTTTTGATATTGCTGTGCTTGCATAGTGATCCATTATCAAACAGCACTGTCAGGTCACCACAATAGTGCTTGTACCCTCGGGGTAACGTGAGAAATCCAAACCTCTCAAGCAAAGGCATGTTAGTAACGCTAGCGAATTGTGAGCGATACCGCAGGCGGGGTACAGTTACCACTAATGTGAAGTGATGTCTGTCACCGTGTTAGGAGATGTCATCTTGCCTGGCTGGCCCATCACACCTAATTTGAGTATATGATGTTTTTTATGTAAATTGCAAAATCTCTCAGCTTGAAATTAATCAATTAGAAAGTTATACTTCATGATTTGTGGTACACACCTTTTGGAAACAGCTTTTCTATGATACATAGGGCCTCATTCATGAAAAGTGGTGCATCGCTGGGGAAAAATTTTCAGAAAGCCAAGGCGAGTCCATGCCACTATTCTACTACACGAGCTACATTGGCTCCCGGTCAGGCAGAGAATAAAGTTCAAAGGTCTCTGCATTGCCCACAAGGCCATGTATGGCCAAGCCCCTAGCTATATTAAAGACCGTCTAGCTAACTATGTTCCTAGTAGGGTGCTTCGGTCAGCTGTGGCCTGCCTAATGGCTTGCCCCCGTTTTAACTTGTCCTCAGTTGGAGGAAGAGCCTACTCAGCATCAATACCTCGGCTGTGGAATAGTCTCCCGGTAAACTTACGCAAGGAACTGTACCTACTCCCTTTTAGAAAGAAGCTGAAGACAGTACTTTTCTTAGAAGCCGGGGGCATCATTTAACCCCTGCCATTTCACCACTCACTAGGTTATGTGTCCCTCTGGTAGCGCTTATAGACCTGCTGGTGATAACGCGCTTGACAAATGCAAATTACAATTACAATTACAAAAACATCGATGTGACACCTTTCATTGCGCTCTCCTTGCGACACCATGGATGAGCAGTATTTACACTACAGCGCTCCATGTCGCAAGGATTGACCAGATACGTCAGGAATCCTGACTTATCTGGTGGTGCAGTAATAACGCACTGCTGGAGTGTGTCGGACAACTGACGCAACTCCAGCAATGGTGTCATTACACATAGGCGAGTCTCATGTCAAAGGCCCTGCGTCACTCCTTACGCCTGCATGAAGCAGACTTAAGGATTTGACACAGTCAAGTAGTAGAAGTGGCGCAGTGAAATCTCATGATTTCACTGCCTCACTTCTACAATCCTTTTTTACGTGAGAAAGCCCACCCTGCATACCTTATACCTGACGCATATATAATGTAGCACAAGTATTTACAAAGTGACTCATCTGCCTAGATGCGTCACTTTGCAAATAGGGCGCAGTATGGCGTATTGCTTACGCTGCCGCAGAGTCACAAAAAAGTGACGCAAGGGCGGCGTAAGCTCTTCACAAATAAGGGCCATACAGTGGTATAAAAATCATGTGCCACACAAGTTTACCTACAAGCCAAAATACCGAAGCATAACATAACTCAATCAAATATACAAGTGGAGCAAAGCATAACTAGTCTTGCAGTTACTGTACCATTTCAGATTAAAGTATTTGCACAAAAAGTGCAAAATGTGTTAATGTGATTTCAATCAAAAATCCTTCAGCTATACTTCACATAAACCAGACATTAAAGTGGCTTACATATAAAAACTTACCTAGGCATTGGTTTGTATACTGCCATCATTGCCTGAAAGCCTTCAAGGTGCTTAAGATCCAGAGAGTGGCCAAAGAATCTAACTGTAAGAGAAATTCAGTGAGCAGAGATTGATGCCAGCAGAGCCAATTAGGCTGCAAGCAATCAGGATTTTACAGGTGCGGCTGTTAGAGGGTGTACAGATATGAGTGTAGGGAGCCCATGGCGTTAAACCCTTGACAGCGCAAACCTTCCCTGGAAATTGTGGGGTGATGTTGAAATCTGTTCAAAACAACACAAAACTGTTAAGAGATGGAGACTGTCATGGACAGGAAATTAGAATTCTTTGAGCTGTAACATTTGTAAAGGCACTGAAATGTGATCTCTAGTAGTCTGCCACGCAGCAAAAGGCTAGGGCTATAGGGCCAGATGTACGACCATTCCATTTTGCGAGTCGCAAATTGCGATGTTTTGCGACTTGCAATTTGCGGCTCGCAAAATGGAATGTACAACAGTGTCTCAGACACTGTTTGCGATTCCTAATAGGGTCGCACATGACCTGCCTGATCAATATTCATGAGGCAGCTCACAATTTGCGACACATTTGGAATGGCCAGCACTCGCAGGGATGGTGGCCTGCTGGGGTCAGCAGACCACCATGTCTGTGACTGCTTTTTCAACAAAGCAGGTTTTTTTTTTTTTAAATGCAGCCTCGGGATGTATTTAAAAAAGAAAAATGAAAAGTTTCTGTTTCATTTTTTAAGAGTAGATAGAGGTCCGTGGAACCACTGCCGGCTCTACAAAAAAATATTTTCGCATCCATTCACAAAGGGGGACCCCTACCTGTTTGTGAGTGGCTTACCACCTACTTGAAGTAGGTGGTAAACTGCAAGTGTTTTGCGTCCGAAAATGCGGTTGCAAAACAATGGTACATACCATTCTGACTCGCTATTAGGAAGGGACGCCCTTGGCATGCCCTTTCCTAATAGCGACTCACAAACACTATTTTGCGAGTCACCGACTTCCCGTTTGCGACCGCAAAAAACGGTTGTACATTTGGCCCATAAAGTCAAAGCTTACATAGTACATACCTGGTAAGGGCCTGACAATATAATTAAGCAAGATGGGAATAGGACATGTGAAAAACATTGGCAGAAGTACTGTCCACTATCCACACCAACGTTTGACTGGTCTGTTGTAAGGAATATAGCATGTTACTATGCATACTATCACATCGCGTTCCTTTACAACGCATTCGTTACAACGACCGCGTTGTTAGAACGCGATACCTTTACAACGCAAGTCATTAGATCCACTTGCTGTAGGGGGGCGCGCTGGATTTAGGAATAGTATAATTTACTAATCCAACTCCAGCCTGCGCAACGGTAGGGAAGGTGTTGGAATAGTAAATTATACTATTCCTTATGTTAGAGCGCCCCCTACAGCAGGTCGATCTAATGACTTGCGCTGTAAAGGCATCGCATTCTAACAACGCAGTCATTGTAACAACCGCGTTGTAAAGGAACTGCAATGTGATGACTGCGTTGTAAACGCTGTCTCCCTTTGTAAGGCAACTGGAGTCAGACGTCCTCGTGGCATAACCTCCTACAGCTTGGTCACCGCACACATCATCAGAAATTGTTGGCATGACCAGATATTACGCCTGACTGGCCACCTACTATAGGGTGACTTGTGTGCTGTTAATTCTGGCAGCATCAACACCATGGAACATCCACTCATACTATGTCTGGGGCAGGTCAAATGTGAGCACTAAGTTTACAAAGTACTCTCACTTTGGTAAATATTCTAATTGACACGTAATATACAGGAATACTAGCATCTCTCTGAACGGCTTTTAAATATATTGAGCAGTGAGAGGAACACTCACTAGTTACCACCTACCAGTGCTGCATTGTGTGGCTAGTGGAAAGAAACTCGGATCTATCTAGTTAATATGTAATTACCCCACCGTTTTGCCAAGAGATGGAATCATCAAAGTAATTCCCTCTTTTTTCTTTAATACTCAAATTGTATTGGGTTTGCACAGTCAAAAACAAGACAAGACCTCGTTGGTACAATAAATGCGGATGCGTACTTCTGATCACACTTGGATAACCCTTCCCCACACCCGAGTCCGAACAATTTTCGGACCTATGAGCTTCCCAGCCCAAGGCATGAAATACAAAAAAAACAAAAAACAAAGACCCTCACAGTCCATTTCCCCAATCAGTCCAGCAGTCCCAGCCATTTGCCCCAGATTCGCTTGTATTTCTTTGGGCATCCCCGGGCCAAGTCTACCAGTTGCTCCTGCGAGGCGCACCAGTCTACGCCCCTGCGCCATTGGGTCATCGTGGGAGGAGAGGAGCTTCTCCATTTGGCGGCAATGTCCCTTTTGGCCACCATCAGGGCCGTGCCGAAGAATCTCCTGCCTGCTCTAGACCCTCCCACGCCCTCCAGGATCCCCAAGAGCACAACCTGGGGTGTACAAGGCAGTTCCGTTTCCAACGTTTTGCTCAATTCTTCCAACACTCGCACCCAGTAATTTGCCACAGGGGCACAGGACCAGGTCATATGGAAAAAGTCTGCGGGTTCTGTTGCACAACGGGGGCAGCTCGGGGCAGGCAGACAGCCAGCGCGGTGTAATCTATCAGGGTTGACGTATGCACAGTGGAGATAGTAAAGTTGGATTAGCCTCAGCCTAGCTGAGATGGTGATCACTCGGGGGGCCATAACAGTGTCCCTCCAGTCGTCGTCCTCCAACGGGCCCAACCATCCCTCTCATTTGGTTCGCAAGTGGTCTAGTGTGGTGGGGGAATTTATAATGAGGGATTTGTATATCCAGAAGACCCCTCCTTGACCTAATACCCCCATGAGTATCATCGCCTCCGGGGGGGCTAGACTCAGTAAGCATGGTGTTCTTGGGTGTATGCGTCGCAAGCGCATGTCGGAGCTGCAGGTATTTATGAAATTGTGTGGTGTTAAGCGAGTATAAGTGCTGGAGGTCCTGAAAAGTTCGGAGGTGTCCTCCCTTCCAGATGTCCCCAATTTGGGAAATACCAATCAGATCCCATTTTTGGAAACCTTCTAATCGTGACACCTCCCCCAACCGCGAGCCCTGCCATAAGGGTGTTTGCAGTGTCAGCTTATGGTCCCATCGGGTGTAGGGAAGTGCAGATCGCCATGCCCAGAGGACAGATCTGGTAACAGGCGGGATCCTCTGAGGGATTGGTGCACCATATAGCATTTCTTGAATCTGTGGGAGCCCCAGACTGTCGAGTTCCAGCTGGTAGGCCGGATCTGCCCACCCTCCTGACATCCATTCGTTGATCACCAGTAAGCATGTGGCTATGTAATACAGATATAGGTTTACCATTCCCATACCACCATCACAGGGGGTCAGCTGACAGAGGGCCAATGCCATGCGGGGCTGCGAGTTGCCCCAGAGGAACGCAGTTGACATTCTGGCGAGAGCCTGGAACCTGTGTCTAGGTAGGTGCAGCGGGGTATTTTGTAAGACGTAGAGAAAACGGGGAAGGATCATCATTTTGTACAGTGCAATCTTTCCCATTGGATTTAGAGGAAGAGTCTGCACGTTCCGCAGCTCGTCGTTGGTCCTCTTAAGTAGCGGAGTGAAATTCAGGGACCAAGTGAGTTCCGGGTGTAACGCTACCCATATCCCCAGGTATCGGAAACTCAGTCGACCGATGGGGATGGTTGTCTGCCAGTCAAAGCACTCTCGAGACGGGTGAAGGGGACCAATATGGACTTGGCAGGGTTGAGTTTCAGACCTGAGGCTTCTCCAAAGCGCGGGAGGATCTGCAAGCAACGGGGGCCCGAGCGTATAGGATCCGCCATGTATAAAAGCACATCATCCGCTTATAAAGCTATGCGTTCTTCGTCAGATGAGCCCCACCTCCATCCCTGGAGTTGGTTGTCTGACCTAATGAGTCGGGCCAAGTGTTCAATGGCAAGGGCAAATAATAGGGGAGAGAGGGGACATCCCTGTCGTGTGCCACGTCTTATGTGAAACTCTTCTAATAGGATACGGTTGGTCATGACCCGGGCCGAGGGGTTGGAATGTAGCACTCTGACCAATCCTCTGAAGTACGGGCCAAGGCCCAGGCGGACCAGTACGGCTTCCAGGTATCCCCAGTCCACCGTATCAAAGGCCTTCTCAAAGTCTATTAATACGAGAGCCAGGTACGGTGGGAGGAGTTCTCTGTGGGCCAGTGCGACCTGTAGGCGTCGCAGACAGTGTCTTGTGCTCCCACGGGGCATTAACCCACATTGGTCAGGGTGCACAAGGGTTGTAATTACCCCTTTGAGTCACCTCACTAGGATTGAGGCGTATAACTTAACCTCTGTATTAATGAGTGAGATGGGGCGGTATGCCGAGCACTCGGTGGAGGGAGGATCAGTTTTGGGGATTACCACAATCGTCGCGACATAAATGTCACGCGCAAAGCCTCCCCTCTCCACTGCCTCTTCATACAAAGCCAGGAGGTGTGAGGTCAGGAGGTCTCTAAAGGCCAGATAATATTCCACCGGGTACCCATCGGGACCTGGGGTCTTATTTGTGGCCAGTGACGAGATGGCCTGCTCTATCTCTTTCAAAGTAATTGGCTGATCCAGCGAGTGGGTCTCCACTTTGGACAGTCTGGTAAGTGGGGTCCCTCCCAAGAAGTGCGTGATAAGATTGGCAGTTGGGGACTGGGAAGTGGATTAGAGCCGTTTGTAGTAGGATGCAAAGGTCTGGGCAATTGCCTCTGGGGCCCAGTGTGTATTGCCTTCCAGGTCAGTTACCTCAGGGATTATCCTATTGGCGAGAGGGCGGGTTGCTAGCCAGTAGAGGAGTTTCCCATTTTTGTCTCCCCAACCGTAGAACCGTGCCGAGGAGGACCTCCACATTTACTTAGCCGACTCGAGAGAGGTGTGTCGTATTTCTTCACGAATGAGATAGAGCTGGCGGGCCTGAATGTCCCTGGTCTCTGTGCCCCAAGCCCCCTCCAAGAGCATAGCCCATGATTCCAGGTAGGCAAGATGTTCGTCCCTGGCCTGGTACTTTCTTCTGACATACCCTTTGGCAATGCCTCAGATCGTCGCTTCATCGGCTGCCCAGAGGGTGGTCGCCGCACCGATCCCTCATTCTCTAGAAAGTATTGGCGTACCTCCCTCTTGAGCACTTTCTTACAGTCTCTATCTTGTAAGAACCAAGCGTTTAGACGCCATATGGGGCGGAGGGCGCTGGTGGGCCGCCCTATGTCTAGTACTAGCGGGGAGTGGTCCGAGTGACCTCGGGCGAGCGTGTGGACATCAACAATCTGTCTACAGTCGGGGCGGGCATAAACAACATATCAATTCGTGAGTGAGTATGGTGGGCAGCTGATATGTGTGTGTATTGGTGGAGGCAAGGTTGCCATGTTCTCCAAAAATCACATAGCCCCAGACGGGAGGCCCAACCGGAGAGTTTCTTAACAGAGCTAATCCGCTGTGGGGAAGGGGTGCCAGATGCATCACTTTCCGGGTTCATGACTGCGTTAAAATTGCCTCCCACCACGGTAACACCCTGGGGCAGATAAGACAGTAGGTTTCCGAGGTCGTGGAGAGAGGGCTGAGGACTGCTGGAGGCATATAGACAGAGATCATGTTGAGATGGCATCCCCCCACTACACCCGAGAGGGCCAGAAAACGCCCATGGGGATCATGGATTATTTGGTTCAGTACAAATGGGCGAGAGCGGTGGAGGAGGATCACCACCCCGTGGGACCCCCTCGTGAAGCCTGCATGATATACTCTGCCATAACCCTGTCTGGCGAGAAATGGACATTGATCCCCTAACAGATGAGTTTCTTGCAACATGAGCACATCAGGCCTAGAGTGGGTGGAGGTCTTCAGAACCGCGGTACGCTTCAACTTGTCCAGGAGTCCGTTGACGTTCCAGGACAGGATCCGCAGGGATTGTAGGTCTTGATGGGTGGCGGCCATGAGTGGGAATGTCAAAAGGGTGGCTGCTTATGGGCCAGGGTGTGTTGGGGCCCTCACGGAAGTGCACCATGTGGGTGGGGTGCAGAAACAGTGCTCATGGGGGGGAGTGTGTGATTGGTACAGGTCTGTCTGGTCGTGTGTCACATAAAGCCTAATCAAAAGAACCCTAAACAAGTAACAAAAACCCCAGAGAAGCCCTTAAAAGTGAACTAAAACAACGGTTGCGACGCCCCGGTGGTCTGGAAGCCCGCCTCTTATCATTATTGGACTGTCCTCTCGCCGCTGCGGAGGGGGTCTTGGCCCCCCTGGTCAGGGGGCGTTCTTCAGTGGCCCAGCTCCACGCCGCCTCCTAGGTGTCGAAGAAAAAGCTCTTGTTGTCATGGATCACTCTTAGTTGGGCTGGGAACAGGAGTCTATACGAGAGGCCGAGCGCGCGTAGCTTTTGTTTAACTGCAGTGTATGATCTTCGCTGCGCCTGTACCTCTCTGGTGTAGTCTGGGAAGATCATAACTTTATTCCCTTGGAAGGAGAGATTGGCCTGGGAGCGCGCTTCCTGCAGAATGGCATCTTGGTCTTTGAAATTGAAGAAGCGCGCTATGATGGGTCTATGAGGTGCTCCTGGGGGAGGCCGAGGTGCGAGTGCGCGGTGTGCCCTCTCAATCATGAACCATGCACATAGGCGGCCCTCAGGCATCCAGGACTTAATCCAGGTTTCTATGAATGGGGCCACTTGGGCAGGCTCCGTGCCCTCTGGAAGACCTACCAGACGGAGGTTATCTCTGCGCAAACGATTTTCTGCATCCTCGGCTCGCCTGTGGAGCTCCGAGGTTTGAGAGAGAAGCTTCGAGATCTGGGACTTAATGGTGGTAACTTCGTCCTCTACGAAGGGCAGCTGAGATTCCGCCTCTGTGATTCTAACTATGGCGTTGCGGAGATCCTGGCATATGAGAGTCATATCGACCCGTACTTCCCCAATTTTAGTCTCCACTGAGTCCTGGGACGTACAGATCGCTTGAAGGATAGTGGCCAAATCCCCCCCGGGTGATGGGACAGCACTGCTGGGAGTGGCACTGGTGGCCACGACATTCGTTGTAAATTACGACATCCGTGTCTGGGAGGGGAAGGGGGGTTTGCTGGTCTATCCTTGCCCATGACTGTCCTTGGGCTACTGAACATTGCCACAGTTGGGAGTTGAACAAGGTCTGCTAGAAGTCAGCGACAGAACTGGCAGGGCCTCTCCCGCATCCAGGGTCCAGCACGGCTCCGGTCGCCGAAATGGGTGATTGCGATGGATCATGTGCTGGGTTGCCTTGTGTCTGGGCCCTCTATCTCCCTTGGGACAGCCCTGCGGACGTTGTCGCTATTGGGGTCGCTGCCTGTTCGATTAGGGGCTCTCCGGAGACTCCCCCGGATATTTCCTCCTCCTTTTACGCCTCTTTGGCTGCGAAATTGCCTTTCCCGCTCCCAAGTGGGATCCAGGACCAAGGAAGTCCGGGTGTAAAGTTGGTGTATGTCCCTGTTGTGAGCCCGGGAAGTTCGTTACACAATGTTCCTCTTTGGCTCCTTGGTTCACGCTCCTCACTCGCTGTGCTTGCTGGGGATCACCAGGCGTCGTCTGGCTTCTTCCTCGCCGCCTTCCCCCAGGCTCGCGGGTAGCAGTTATTTGAAGGCCTATTCCACCGGATCGACCTCTTCATAGGACCTCAGAGCCCGAACAAAGCGTTCCCTGGGTTCGGGTGGGTGAAGCGTAGCCCACATCCTCATTTGGATGTCCCCGTTCTGGCAGATGGGACCACTCCTGGACTCCGCTCGAGGAGGTCCCCCTTACCTATGGATTTTGCTCCTGTAGTGAAACACGGCGGGATCCGATTCCAATGGGGGCCCTATGTACCAGGCAATGAGTGGGGGCTCCCCCGCTGCAGAAGCAGTCATGGCGGGCCCAGACCTAAGGCGTCCCCGCGCTGTTCCGGGCCTCCGGGCTATGTTCCGAACGTCGGGCACATTCATGTCCCTCCTCCAGGACTCCCCCGCGTGCCCGGGTCTGGAGCCGGCCGGGACTCAGGCCAGGGGACCGCCCCGCGGTTCCACCGGGTCACTGCTGGACTGGACTGCGATGGCGCAGGTCAGGGTTCCATCCGCATCTCGAGGCCGCCATCGTGGTTATGTCTGGAGATGCCAGGCATGCTCAAGCCAGGAGGTCCTGTGTAGAGAACTCCTCGGGGATTTGACCTGCGCAGATGACCCCGCAGCAGGCCTGGACCTTGGGCGCCCACCTCGCCGCTGCGACACTCCCTCTCCACTTGCCTGCGGATGCCGAGGTATTCTGTGCAGGGTAGACCCCGGTGTCTCCGGTCCCCGGGTCTCGACTCAGGCGTCAGATCCGCCTCTTTTTACCCATCGGGCGGACCAGGTGCATCAGAGTCCGGAATCAGAGGAGACCCAGGCCAGGGAACCGCCTCACAGCCATGCCGGACCCCCACAGAAGCAGTCCTCGCAGGTGCAGGTCAGGGTTCTGACAGCGCCCCAGGTCTGCCATTTTGCCCGCAGCTGGAGATGCCCGACCTTCTCCCTCGCGGCAGAAGATGACTTGCCTGGCTCAACCATCGGCCGCCCTAACCACCTCCTCACTGCTCCCGCTTCACTGACCTGGGAATTCAGCCGGCCCGGTGCAGGCGGGAGTGTGGAGTCACCAGTCTCCGGGCCACTGTTCAGGCAACGGGTCCACAGCAGTCCTGTTTCCAGGGGTCTCACCGGGGGGTCCGACTGCCCCAATGCACTCAAGCGAGGGGGCGGAGGAGGTCACGGCCCGGAAACCACTCCGCGGCTCCACTGGTGCACCGCAGGATCGGACCCCACAGATGCGTGGCTCCACTGGTGCACCGCAGGATCGGACCCCACAGTTGCAGGCCGGGACTCCGTCAGCAGCACGGGTCCGCAATCTTAGTTGCGGGGATCAGCGCCCTTTTGCGGCCCCGGCAGGGCTCAGAGCCTCAGCTTTGGAGGGTGATAATTTTCTCCCTAAGGCAAGCAGGAGCACCTGGGAGTACTTCGATGCGGTTCCAACTCCAGGGATTGGCATTAGCAATGAGAAGATGACGGAGGGTTCTGGAGCACACTGAGAGTGCGACCGCCACCTTGGCACTCGTCGCCACACCCATAATTCCCTCTTAACCTATTAAAAAACAGCCTAATAGCTTAATCAATATGCATATTTCTCACTCAACCATATGGCACATGCTCAATGCTATACAAGTTTGTCCATACTCCAATATAAAGGAGAGTTTTAAAAAAAGAACGATACAAGGATTCTAAAACCCCTTGTATTGGTTTGTACATGCGGAGCATCATATTTCCTACTCAATGGCTTTTCTAATAGGATAACCGGTTTTAGTGACCATCCTAAATCTTTATGAGGGTCTATAAAAATGTATCTAAATTCTCAATTCTCTAATTGTTGAACTTCTAACTCAATGACCAGCAAAGATCAGAAAACCATTAGATGGAAGATTCTCAATGTATGGGACAAGGACTTCAGGGATATTATCCTGCGTCAATACCTACTCTTGGCAAAATACCAGGATACAGAGAATGCAAATTTTCCTTTAAAATATCTTTAAATCCAAGTTTTTGACACTAGTCACATGATGTGTTATGAAATACTACCATAATACATGGGCATGGTAGAATTTCCTTTACAGGCATTTCTCCCAAAAGGGGATTCTCCCAAAAGCCATGTTTGTCAACTTTCAGTCTGGTAGATATTCACTGCCAGACGGGCATTCATGCTCACTTGCAAAGTGTGCTCACCACTCCCCCTGCTCTTGTGTCAGAGCAGCCCCACCCTGCAGAGCTGCTTCAGCAGGACAAAATAAAATGATAATAACCTCGAGTTATTATCATTTTATTTTTCCTTGATTTCACTGCTGCACAGCAGTGGGGCGAGGCTCCTCCGCCTTCGCGGATGAGCCGCCACTGCAGAAGAGATGTCTTTGCAACAAGGAACTGAATAAAATAATCCATTTGAATTAGCTAAATCAAGAATTTTTAATACGTGGGAGATCATTTCAGAAATTCATAAATTTTCTGCCTGTAAGTTTTTCATTGCAAAATTATGACCAGGATTCTCTTTTTTCAAAATCGCCCTGTCTGCAAGAAGTTTACTTTCGACTGTTTTGTGATGCAATTCTGTGACCAATAACATCTGCTTCAAAATGTGGTGCTCTACTTACACCTTATTTTGATGGCTTCATTTTTGACTTATGGTTTTGAAGTTGACTCTATAAGATTCTGGTTGTGACCAAGGGGCGTGAAGGCTTCCCTTTAATTTCTTTATTGTTTTCTAATGGCATCCAAGAGCCGCGACTTGAGAGAATTTCAGGGAGGAATATTTAGACTGATATTGGCTTTTAAGGGCCAGCAATTTCAGAGGATGAGTAGACAAGTAATATTTCTCTTTTAGAGCAGCTGTAATTGTCAGTTATGGACAAAGAGTGTTCAACAAGTTCTAGGGTACTACTCAGAGCTTCATCAATGCTAAAAAGTCATTAAACTGAAGCTAAGAAGAAGGAAGTGTAACGCTTAAGGGCCAACTCTAGTGCCTGCATAGGATTGTGTGTATCCGCTAAAGTAGTGCTGCCACATGACTTATGGTCTCATTAAATATTTGATGCAAGTTCTACCTGTCCCACCAAATTGGAAGAGGCCCTGACCCCTGCTCCTCGGGAGAGGACCACCTACCATAGTTAAAGATCCCCGACTGGATCTTCATACCTCCAGTTGATCCACAGATGTGATAGATGCACTGATGAGAGACTTGTTTGCAAATTGGCACAGTGCTTTGTTGTTCCTGCTCAACAAACATTTTTTATTATACTGAAACAATTTCAACAAGGAGTTTGTTTGAGTAAAATAAGTGATCTATGGCCCTGTGGTTCCCCACCACAATATAAAGTGGAGGAAATAGAAGTTTGGCAAATGGGGCATCCAACCTTTTTTACCAGCTGACCCCATCCATCAACCTCTACATGAGGCCTTTAGTGTGTCAATAACTTTTTGTCAAGGCAGCATTAACAACAGCATCAAGTTACTTACTGATTAGGCTTTGCATATAACAGGGTTTTTATATTGCTTATTTCTTTGTGTGACCTGAGTATATGTGTACTATAGGCAGCCAGAGCCGAAGGAGCTGTGATGTTATGACTGAAATGCTGGAGAAAGGAGAGTGTGAGTCAGTGATGAATGAGATGCTTAATAGAGAGGAGTCATGAGTATACCAGAGTGGTCTGGGTGACTGGGGCTGCAGTACACCAGATAGAAGCTTTCATAGAAGTAGCCCTTGGGGAAGCTCATTATTTGAAAATTATCCGGGAACTTTCAGACATATCCTACGAGAGGTTGTAGGCCCGAGACAGCAAATGGGTTTCAGTGAACCAATCACCCATCATCAGTAAGATGGCTGCTCGATGAGAGATTTAGAACAGGGCAAATAGTGTCTCCACTGAACTGTCAGGAGTAACACTCAAGTTTTAGCAGCAATTGGGTTGAATGTGTCCCACCATCTTTGTCTGAGTAATAAAGACTTATCTGGTGGGACTCCTACAAAGTGATGAATAAGTGTGGTTAATAACATTGGATATGAGATGTCCATTTACAGGAGGTGCAGCTGTCAAAACTAAAGAATAGCAAAGAACAACAATAATAGCAGAGTCTACCTGTTTGGCACATTTACAGTAAGAGTCTTTCCAGTCACAGGAATACACTTAGGTTGCCCACATGTAGTATTAGTCACAACAATCCAAATGCGTGTCAAGTTCTTCTTCAAAGATGTTTGGAAGGCAAGCATGTACTCAGTATGAGGTTTGCGCGGATTATTTAAAAAAAAGTTGAATTGATGATTTAAAATGGTTTATATGTGCATTATTTCGAGAAAAGGAGATGTACATTATTGTTGGGTTCGGCAGTCTGTGACTGGCGCAAGTTGCAGTTCCCCATTACAGTTAGACAGGAAAATGTGTTACACCCAAAAAAAGATGGATTGGACAGTGGTCTATTAACAATATGGCATTGAGTACTATATACTTGATGTTCAGCTGTAATGTCTGTGCCCGTTTGGCATTGAAGGGAAACTAGAAATCCTGAAACAAAGATTTTAAGTTCAGCAAGCAAGTTCCTCACTGTTAGACTTGGCTTTTTCAGCGGGTTTACCCCCAGACTTTTTGCTTTTTGGCCTCCTGTTTTTGACCCTGTTTTTGTTGGTTTTAGGACTCTGGGCACTTTACCACTGCTAATCAGTGCTAAAGTGCATATGCTCTCTGTGTAAATTGTGTTATGGATGGGTGTTTCCATGATTGGATATTTGATTTACCTGTTAGCCCCTAGTAAAGTGCACTGTGTGTGCCAGGGCTGGTGAATCAAATGCTACTCGGGGGCCTGCAGCACTGGTTGTGCCACCCCGTGAGTAGCCCTGAAAACAGTAACTCAGACCTGCCATTGCAGAAGTCTGCGCGCAGTTTGTACTGCCATGTCTTACATGTCAGACACCCCTCAGGTAGGCCCAAGGTACCCCTGTGGCCAGGGTGCAGTGTATGTGAAAGGTGGGACATGCCCTGGTGTGTGTGGCATGTCCTGATAGTGAATTACAGCCAATTTCGTTTTTCACTATTCCAAGGCTACCAGTTCCCCATAGGATAGAATGGGAGGTTTGTTTATAACATCTTATAAACATAACTGGCCCAGGGAATTCGGTAAGAAAATAGAATTTAGTATGCCTGAACTCAGAATCTAAAGATGCATCTTTTAGTGAAGGTGATTTTTACATTCTGTGTTTGAAAATACCACTTTTAGAAAGTCATCCTGTGTGCCTCTGCTGGAATGTGGATTGCCTGTCTGGGTTTTGGGTGACAGAAGGCTGGGGGAGCAGGAGGGGCGCCAGATGGTCTAGGTAGGTCAGGAAAGGGCTGAAGAGACCTGGGTTACGATGGTGGAAGGGGGAGGAGATTTCCTTGCACCTCAAAGGGCCTGCTCTGCCTCTGACAAATGCTGTCTCCACCTCCTGCCAGGAATTCACACCAGAGAAGGCAGAACTGGTCCTGACCGGGCACAGGCCCTCTCTGCCTAAGAGATCAAAGGATTTTTGGACATAAATGCTGGGTCCCAGACCCCTGAACTTTAGAGCTCATCTGGACAAGAAGACTGCCAAGAAGAAGAGCCGGAGAAGCTGCAAAAAGGAACGACTGCTTTGCTGGGTGCTTTGCTGGCCTGACCTGCAGTGGCTGCTTTTGTCTTGGGTAGTGAAAGTCCTGGACTGGACTTTCTGCAACCTAAATTTGTGAGTCTCTCCAAGGGCTTGAGGTACAGCTTGCCCCCTGTTCACGAAGTCTCAGGAACAGCAAAGACTTCAAATTCTTCGACCCGCAGCACTGGGGACTGTGTGTTTTGTGCTGCAACCCGAAGAACACCAACTCGACGACGTCTACGACGCCACTGCCGACTCCGTGTCCTGAAGGCAACGCAGAGGGCACCGCCGCAATGCCGCACCGCAACCCTGGTCTCACCGACGACGCCTGTTGATGCCGCCACCGAGCCGCTGCTTGCACCACGACCTGTGGGCACCGCACTCCGCACCGCCTCGCTTCACGCCGAAGCTTTGGCGCCGCAGAGGGCACCGCCGCAATGCCGCACCGCAACCCTGGTCTCACCGACGATGCCTGTTGACGCCGCCACCGAGCCGCTGCTTGCACCGCGACCTGTGGGCACCGCACTCCGCACCGCCTCGCTTCACGCCAAAGCTTTGGCACCGCAGAGAGCACCGCCGCAACGCCGCACCGCGACCCTGATCTCACCGATGACGCCTGTTGATGCCGCCACCGAGCCGCTGCTCGCACCGCAACCTGTGGGCACCGCACTCCGCACCGCCTTGCTTCACGAGGACGCCTTGGCCTTCCTGACGCCGCCACTTCCCGCCGAAATCGACGCCGCTGCTTGCACCGTGGTTCGAGGGCACCGCTCATAAGTCACACGACGCACCGCCCTCATCATGCACCGCAACCTTGGTCTACTGACGCCGGCGCCATCGACTCCAGTTCATCAGCCGATGACAGCGCTTCAGCAACGACGATGACGCTGCTTGCACCGTGACCTGCTAGCACCGTGGCGAGCACCGCCTTCATCTCGCACCGTGACCCTGGTCTCACTGACGACGCCATCTGACGCCGACACCGAGCCGCTGCTCGCACCGCGACCTGGGGGCACCGCACGCTGCACCGCTGCGCTTCGCACCGCAGCACCAGACGTCTGCCGGCGCCAGCGCTCCTGGTTCCATCAGAGAGGAGCTCGACCTGCAACGCGAGTGACTTCAAGGGCCTCAACGCCCTGCATCTCTCACAGGTACTGTTTGCGGGTCTTCCCGACACCGTAGCTGGCCCACGACCCCGCGACCAGCCAGAACTGTTGGATTTGTTGTTCACGACTCCGTGGTAGCCCGGACGGAGCTATTCACACAAGGAACTCTTTTTAATCAGCGTATTTTTGGAACTGTGAACTTTTAAGTATAGTATTGTGGATTTTTATCGTTTTTGGTCTTGTTTTAATTATATCAAAATATTGGATATTTTTCTAAACTGGTGTGGTGTCCTTTTGTAGTGCGTACACTGTATTACTGTGGGTTATGTGCAAATGCTTTACACACTGCCTCTAAGATAAGCCTGGCTGCTCGTGCCAAGCTACCAAGGGGGTGAGCAGGGGTTATTTTAGACGTGTAACTCCCTTATCCTGACTAGAGTGGTGGTTTTTGCCTGGCTTTGGCCCACGCCTAGCCTACCAAAAATCCCATTTCTAACATTGGTTGTCAGCGGTGAGGATAGGACTTGTGTTTGCACTTGACTTACAGTGATTGGTGTGCGCTACTACCATATTGCAGACCATTACGTACCACCTACAGGTTCTTTTTCTTTTGGCCTATTTTTGATCTTGCCAGTTTGAACTTGTTACTTCAACATGCCTGAATCTAGAGTATCATCAATGGCATCAGTAGAAATTGCCTTTGAGGAGGATCGATTGGAAGCCTACAATGTCAAGGAGTTAAAATCGATTTGCAAGAACCTGAAAGTCCAGGTCAGAGGCCTCACCAGGAAGGATGAGCTACAAAAGGCGCTGAGGGCCTGGGTAGCAGCCAGACATGCCAGTGGGCAATCTGGTGATCTCAATGGAGAGGTGGAGGAGCCTGTTCCTAGGGTGGATGTGCTTTTGGGAGGGGGGACCCTCCAGGCAAGGCAGCAGTGGCCTGTCCCCAGAGGAGCTGGAGGACAGGCGGGAAGCAAGGAAGTTCGAATTAGAGAAACTCAGGATGGAAAGTGAGAGGGAAGACAAAAGAATAGCCATGGAGGAAAAGAGGATGATCTTAGACCATGAGTTTAAAATGAGAGAGCTGGACTGGGAAGCCAGTAGGGCTATGCCCAGCCCAGATGGTGGCAGCAAAAGTGTTAGGTCCAGTACTGAGGATGAGGTACACACACACACAGATTTGGGGCCCTGCTTCAAGGAGGGGGTTGACATACACCAGGGGGTTCAGGATTGTGAGGTTACTCCAGTGGTGCGTAGTGTCCCTGAGGTGGATTGGGGAACTGGCACAGGGGATCATTTTCCTGGTAGTGGGAGGGACACTCTACTGACTCTAGATGAGAGGTGCAGGGAGAGGGGTTCCCCCATGATAGAAGCCTTGGTAAGTGAGTATGAAGACCAGCCAGAAGAGTATGGGTTGAGAGACAGCAACAGTCAGACACTGTCTCGCCGGTCTTGTGAGAATGATGTGGGGTACTTGTCTGAGGCACTGGATGGTTGGGTGAAGGGTAGTTTGGTTAACACCTGTGTGGGGCTGTGTGATTCAATTGTTGGAGAGCATATTTTAAGTCCCTGTTTTCCAGAGCTATGCCAACACCCAGTGGAGTGTGAGTTTTCTGACCCCAGGGAGCTTGCACTGGAGGCAGACCTTTTGGTGGATTCCAGAGGGACTGGAGAAGCATCTGGGGGTGACCCGGAAGGAAGTGGCTTAGGTATTTCCCAACCAAGGGTGGTGGGAAAGGTTCGTGGTCGCCCAGATAGGTCCCGGTGTCGTGGGAAGGGTATAGGGACTAGCGTCCTGTCTCCGCGGAGAAGGAGTGGGAAGGGGCTGCGGCCCAAGGTGCCCGAAACCCGGTCCCAGAGCCTGGGTGGTTCCAGGAGGGAACACCAGGTGTGGAGCCTTGGCTGTACTGATAGGCCATCCGTTGAGGGGGATCTCCTAGAGTCAGGAGAAACTGGAGCATCTGTAAACGGAGCACCAGTGGTTCTGGTGTCTGGCGGTGCCGCTCCTAAGTGGAGGGTGCAGAAGTCCAGAGTCAGGGGTGAGAGGGGGATGTGTTCCCCAGTGGGAGAACCAGTGGGTCAGGGGCCAGCCAGAAGGGCTGAGCCTCCTAGCAGTGACCATGGTGACACCACTTCTGTCCTGGGGGATCTTCGCGCACTGTCAGATGGACAGAGGTCAGGAAATCTGCGCCAGGCAGACTGTCACACAACGCATGAGTCATGTGTTACCCTCAGGGGGGGCATGCGTGCTCCCAAGGAAGTCCTGGTGCACCGGGCAGGTGCTCAGCTGCAGGGTTTAGTCCCTGGGTTGGGAAGCCAGGTTCAGGCCCTGCCTGACCTGGAGGGAAGGACGACTGTAAGCAGTGTCCTGACCGGTTTGTCTTCTAGGGGTACCACTCCAGGTGGGAGGGTGCAGAATTCTGGAAGGGGGTGCAGAGGGAGGGAGTCCTCGCCTCTGACCCCGGTTCAACTTGAGGGTTTAGACCCTAGGTTGGGAGACCAGTTGCTGGAGGGAGGTCCTGAACTGGTGGGCGAGTTGGGCCGGACACCTGCCACAGGTGCCCTGACAATTTTGGAAGGACCATTAGGTCAGGGGTTGCCAGCTCTGAGGTCAGAGCACCCCAGGACTGACCCGAGTGAGGCCACTTCTGGCCTGGGGGGTCTTCATGCTCTGTCAGGTGGACAGGAGGCTGGAGACCTGCGCTAGGCGGATTCTGGCATAACTCATGAGGGGTGTACTCCCCGGAAGTCCTGGGTTGCCAGGCACAGGTCCAGCCTAAGGGTACAGGCCCTGGGTTGGAGGACCAGGTTCAGGGTGTCCCCCTGGCCTGGGGGAAGGGGCAACTGCTAACAGTGCCACTACCAGTTTGTCTTCTGGGGGTGCCGCTCCAGGTGGGAGGGTACAGTGCCCCAGGGAGGAGGACCGGGTGTGGGAGAGCCTACCCCAGTCCCTGGTTCAGCCTCAGGGTACAGACCCTGGGCTGGTGTACCAGTTGCAGGATAGCACCCCTGAACTGGTGGGTGAATTGTGCAGAACGCCTGCCACAGGTGGCCTGACAATTCTGGAGTTGAGGGGACTGCTCCCGGTGGGGGATGCAGTGCCCCAGGGAGGAGGAGAGGGTGTGGGAGAGGCCACCCCAGTCCTGTGTCCAGCCTCAGGGTACAGACCCTAGGCTGGTGTACCAGTTGCAGGATAGCACCCCTGAACTGGTGGGCGGGTGTGCAAGGCACCTGCCACAGGTGCCCTGACAATTCTGGAAGGGAGTACCGCTCCAGGTGGGAGGGTACAGAGCCCCTGGGAGGAAGACCGGGGGTGGGAAAGCCTACCCCAGTCTCCTGTCCAGCCGCCGGGTACAGACCCTAGGCTGGTGGGTCAGTGCCAGGATGTCATCTCTGGCCTGACAAGAGGGAGACTGGACAAAGGGTGCCAGGCACCTGGGGCTACCGCCCCCCACTCTCTAACGCCACAGAGGTTAGAGAGCCCTGAGAGGCATAAGCCTGGGTCTCCCCACTGACAACTGTCGGTAGCCACTGTGGCTTACTGTCCTGGTGGACAGCGTTGCCCGTGGGAGGGGGACAGGAGTCACACCCCGGGGGTGGACTGGGCCACACCACTGTGTTGGCCATGTGGGCACTGTCGGCCTGTTGGGACACATCTGTGAGCAAGGTAAGTTTAGGCGCTGCACAGATGGGGTTCACAGGTGAAGAGAAGGGTACCCCATGGGTCAGCTTAGTGGGCCCTGAGAGTATGGATAGAGGGATCCAACTGGGTTTGGAAAGGCGTAGAACCAGAACGTGCCCCCGCTGTTGTGGGCCAGGTCTATGTTCTATCGCCCCAAGCAGGGAAGTCCATCAAGGGATTGATTAGTCTACCCTTGCTTTAGGCTGGGAGGGGTTGTGTTAGACTTGGCTTTTTCAGCGGGTTTACCCCCAGACTTTTTGCTTTTTGGCCTCCTGTTTTTGACCCTGTTTTTGTTGGTTTTAGGACTCTGGGCACTTTACCACTGCTAATCAGTGCTAAAGTGCATATGCTTTCTGTGTAAAGTGTGTTATGGATGGGTGTTTCCATGATTGGATATTTGATTTACCTGTTAGCCCCTAGTAAAGTGCACTGCGTGTGCCAGGGCTGGTGAATCAAATGCTACTCGGGGGCCTGCAGCACTGGTTGTGCCACCCCGTGAGTAGCCCTGAAAACAGTAACTCAGACCTGCCATTGCAGAAGTCTGCGCGCAGTTTGTACTGCCATGTCGACTTGGCCAGTGCACAGACTGGCCGGTCCCTAACCTTCCCTTTTCTTACATGTCAGAAAGGTAGGCCCAAGGTACCCCTGTGGGCAGGGTGCAGTGTATGTGAAAGGTGGGACATGCCCTGGTGTGTGTGGCATGTCCTGATAGTGAATTACAGCCAATTTCGTTTTTCACTATTCCAAGGCTACCAGTTCCCCATAGGATAGAATGGGAGGTTTGTTTATAACATCTTATAAACATAACTGGCCCAGGGAATTCAGTAAGAAAATAGAATTTAGTATGCCTGAACTCAGAATCTAAAGATGCATCTTTTAGTGAAGGTGATTTTTACATTCTGTGTTTGAAAATACCACTTTTAGAAAGTAGGTATTTTCTTGCTCAGTCATCCCGTGTGCCTCTGCTGGAATGTGGATTGCCTGTCTGGGTTTTGGATGACAGAAGGCTGGGGGAGCAGGAGGGGCACCAGATGGTCTAGGTAGGTCAGGAAAGGGCTGAAGAGACCTGGGTTACGATGGTGGAAGGGGGAGGAGATTTCCTTGCACCTCAAAGGGCCTGCTCTGCCTCTGACAAATGCTGTCTCCACCTCCTGCCAGGAATTCACACCAGAGAAGACAGAACTGGTCCTGACCGGGCACAGGCCCTCTCTGCCTAAGAGATCAAAGGATTTTTGGACATAAATGCTGGGTCCCAGACCCCTGAACTTTAGAGCTCATCTGGACAAGAAGACTGCCAAGAAGAAGAGCCGGAGAAGCTGCAAAAAGGAACACCTGCTTTGCTGGGTGCTTTGCTGGGCTGACCTGCAGTGGCTGCTTTTGTCTTGGGTAGTGAAAGTCCTGGACTGGACTTTCTGCAACCTAAATTTGTGAGTCTCTCCAAGGGCTTGAGGTAGAGCTTGCCCCCTGTTCACGAAGTCTCAGGAACAGCAAAGACTTCAAGTTCTTCGACCCGCAGCACTGGGGACTGTGTGTTTTGTGCTGCAACCCGAAGAACACCAACTCGATGACGTCTACGACGCCACTGCCGACTCCGTGTCCTGAAGGCAACGCAGAGGGCACCGCCGCAACGCCGCACCGCAACCCTGGTCTCACCGACGACGCCTGTTGACGCCGCCACCGAGCCGCTGCTTGCACCGCGACCTGTGGGCACTGCACTCCGCACCGCCTCGCTTCACGCCGAAGCTTTGGCGCCGCAGAGGGCACCGCCGCAATGCCGCACCGCAACCCTGGTCTCACCGACGACGCCTGTTGATGCCGCCACCGAGCCGCTGCTTGCACCGCGACCTGTGGGCACCGCACTCCGCACCGCCAAATTTTCAACCCGCAGCTACAGGATAAAGAAAATTATACAGAAATACTGGCCAATGTTACAAATGGAAACCGACTTCAACAAAATATTTGAACAGCTGCCAAGATTCACATACTTGCGTACTAGTAATCTCAAACAAATTCTCAATAAAAAACATGTCAAAAAATCTGAAAATTACAGAGGAACACTGCCATGTATGAATTAGGGGAGCTGCAATTCTATCATAAAAGGCACTCTTTTAGCTCATCCCATCCGAGGAACCACCGTCAAACTTAAAGTCACTGCTACATGTGACACTAGTAACGTCATCTACATGTTGAAATGCCCTAGCAGAAAAGTTTATGTTGGAAAAACAGAGGAAAATGAAGATACGTTTAAATGAACATAAAAGTAATATTCATACAAAAAACCAAAAGTCAACAGTAGCTACACATTTCAACAGTAATAACCATAATGTCAGTCAACTCAGGTATATGATACTCGAGCAAGTACCCATTGTAACTGGGAGAGACAATACGCGCTTCTGACTCCAAAGGGAAATATTTTGGATTAACCACTTGGATACAGTGAGTCCAAAAGGTCTCAATTAACAAATGGACTTTAATTGTTTTCTGTAAGGTACTAGTTTACTAAGTAACAACTGACAGTTGTGATTTAACGTGCTGTTACAAGATGTATTATTTCAGTTATTTGTCTACATCAGAGATTGTGATAGTAGTTACTTTACCAGTTAGTTGCAGTGTGTCATGTCACTTTGGATATTATTTTTTCACACATCACACTTATGACGAGTCTGAACTCTCGGTTCAGCATTTATCGTTGAATTAATTTTTTTCTATTTTCTCAACTTCGTTTAACATTAGGGGTATCGCACAACACAGTCAAGCCGTTTCTATGGTCCAACACTTTCCTTTACGTTTGTTCACGTATCTACGTTTTTCATGAGGTTTGACAATTCTCTTGCATTATGGAACCCTTTACGAACGACAGTGCCTCATGTGGGTAAACGTTTCCGGGTTAAGTGGCGATTCTCATTCCGGATCGCACTAGACGCAAACACAAGCGATCTGCATACCAACTTGGGACACGTATTCAGATCTAATCTGACTACCACGGGTAAGCGTTCACTTATTTACACCTTGCATGCACATGAAGTCTCGGGTAACAGAGCACTATTAAATTTGTGCGATTTTTTGACCCTTCAGGTTTAACATACTACGGGATTAAGCCCCGTACAGCATTGAAGTAAGTCACTCTCTTCGAGAGTGTTCGATAACTCACGGTAGCATGGTCGCCATCACTCTTTACTTTTTTTAGTTACCGGGGCCACTATATAATCGTTGAAAGCACTGTCACTACTTGGTGTCACGTAGTGGTTTCATTCCGGCACGATATCCCTGCGTTTTTCGCACTTTTTTATTTCATTCATTTCCACTATTCAAGTCACGTTCATGCAGACAGGTATGCATATACTTGATCGAGTTGAGTTTTCGGCAAATAGAAATTAGACACACACCTCGCAAATGTTAAGCATTGTCACGACATTATATATGTTTTGAGAATCTTGATAAATTAATCTCTTGTACACACTCATATACATAAAACCGGTTTCTTCTATTTTTGTAGGAGCAAGCCCCTGATGAAGGGCATGGCCCGAAACGCATTGGGCACAGTTTTGTTTATGAATTAACATGTATGTCATTATAGAATCAGAATGGATTCTATGAGATGAAGTATATCATCATCTATGAAAAAGAAAAATGAAATGAAATAAAAATTTCACTGAAGAACTTGAATACACTTGACGAATAGTTTCTTAAGAGTGCGGCTTAGAGACACTCCCTAATACTTATGGAAGCACTACTAGAACTTTATTAGTCACCTCATACTCAGGAGGATTTACCAACCTGCACCACTTACCAGGATCACACGATTAAATTGTTTTAAAACAGAGTGCGTTGGCCTTACCAAAAGGCCATATTGTAATACCTAGGGTAACCAATTGTCTGTAAATTTCACGGACCGTCCGTAATTTGGACCTCACATCCGTTGTGCAAGAAGATCCCTTTTACGGACGCCTTTCGTCCATAATTTTGGGCCTTGCAGGGAGCAGAGCTGTTTCCCTGCGAGAGGCCTCAGCTTCCTGATGGGGCCGCCTCGCACTCATCCTTTGAGCACAAGAGCAGCCCCACCCCGCCCATTGCCAATCTTTATGCTGGCTGATTGCCACATACAGAATGACAATGAGCCAGTCTGGGCTGTTACTGCATGTGGTGGGCCTCCTCCTGCCACGGTCTAGGGTAGGGCATTCTGTTAGATGGAAGTAATGCACAAAAACAAATGTACAAAAACGTCCATGCTGCTATGTGCCAGTTCATGAAAAGAAGCTGGGGAAAGAAGTTAAAAAGGAGAGGTTATAGTTCTTTCACAGTCTCGTAATTTCAGAGCTGAAGCATTTTTAATATTATATACAAGGAAGCCATAGTTGCTGCTTTTTTATTTATTTTATGCAACTAACACCCATTGACAAAGCCAATAGTCATACCTTGTTGTAGATCTAATGTTACTGGATGCAATGATAGAAACAGCAAAATACCAGTCGGGCGGCACATCATGCTCAGCACATACTTTTAGCTTAGGTGTTTTAAGTCACGCCCTTAATTACATCAGACATGCCCCTTGGAGAGACCCCCAGTTTTTTCATCCCACTTAAAGCCCTGGAAACAACCCCATGTCACAGTCACCTCACGTCCTGGCACTGTGCATCATGCATGACTTCCAAATTTTCAGATTACCTATGTGCAGGAGCATAGTGAACCCTCCCCCACCCTACCCCACCCCTTGCTTTAGGAACTGCAGCGAGGTTGAAGTTCTTGATGGGCCTCTTCTGTCTGCAACTCAGTAGACAAAGGCTCAGCTCATAATTAATGTGAAAATGTGGGTGAGTGAGTAAGTAAAGGAATGGGTAAATGGCTGGATGGATAAGTGAAAGGATGAATGGATGAGTGAATGGGTGAATGGATGGATAATGAGAGAAAGGATGAATGGATGAGTGAGTGGAAGGATGGATGAGGATAAATAGATGGATGCATGGGTGGAAGGGTAGATGGATGGGTAAAAGGGTGGATGGATCAGTGAAAGGATGGATGGATGAGTGAAAGTGTGGATGATGGGCGAGTGAATGGGTGGATGGATGAGAGAAATGATGAATGGATTGATGAATTGATAAGTGAAAGGGTGAATGGATGGATGAGTGAAAGGCTGGATGTACGGAAGGAAGAATGAGTGAAAGGGAGGGTAGATAGACAAAAGGATGGATAGATGAGTGAAAGGGTGGATGGATGAGAGAAAGGATGGATGGATGAGTGAAAGGATGGATGAGTAATATAGGGTCAATGGATGGATTCATGAGTGGATGAGTAAATGGATGGGTGGGTGGATGGGTGAAAGATGGATGGCTAAATGAAAGGGGAATGGAGAGAGAAAGGGAGAATGGATGGATGAGTGAAAGCATGGATGAATGATTGGCAGAATGGATGGGCGAATGGGTGCATGGATGAGTGAAAAGAAGAATGTAAAGATGGATGAGTGAAAGAATGCATACATGAGTGAAAGGAAGGGTGGAGAGCTGGAAGAAAGGATGGATGGATGAGTGAAAGGTTGAATGGGTGGATGGATGAGTGACTGAGTGGATGGATGAGTAAGTGAAAGGATGGCTGGATGGGTGAAAGGGTAAATGGTTGGCTGGATGAGTGAATGGATGGATGGGTAAAAGAATGGATGGATTAGTGAAAGGATGGATTGGTTGAAAGGGTAAATGGTTGGATGGATGAGTGAATGGATGGATGGGTGGAAGAGTGGATGAATGAGTGAAAGGATGGATTGAGTGAAAGGGTGGATGGATGGATGATGGATGGCTGAGAGAAAATATGGTTTAGGTGAAAGGGTGGATGGAAGGATGAGTGAAAGGGGGGATGGATGAGTGAAATGATGGATGGAAGGATAGATGATGGATAGGTTTGCGAATGGTTGAAAAGGTTTGGATATGGATGGGCACACAGATGGAAGGACAGATTGAATGGTGAAAGACTGAATGATGGATGAAAGAATTAATAGATGACAGAATGTAAATTTGAAATGGTGGATATCATGGTTGGATGGAAGGATGAATGGCTAGATCCTTGGACAAGAGAGCTCTTCTGGGGAGGGTTGAGATGACTTACTTTGCTTTCTTGGTACCATAAGAGCTTTAGTTCAAAGTGGGAGGTTTTTAATTTTCTGGCTACTCCCTTGCCTATGTGTTACTATTCTGTATTTGCTGTGGGCTTATGTGTGGGATCTATACATCATGCATATGACATTTTGAGTGACACCCAACTGCTACTTGAATGTTGCACTAGTAATTGTAAATGTGTGTATGTTTTGTTGTAGGTCTAAGGTTTTAGGGAGAGCCTCATAGTGCCATGAGCTGTGCTTGAGATGTATATTGTGTTTGTAGCAATAGGCAAGGCGTCAAAAATAAACTATGTATAGTGTATCGACAGTGCCTTCTTTAAGAAAGCTGCAGAGAAAAGCACCTTTGTGACTTCCGTCAGCTAGTGCAACTCTCTGTGAAGCCCCCATGAGCAAAGTCACATTCCATATTTTAAGTTCCACTTGTTGAAGCACCCATAATGCGTTCCCTATAGTGGGTTCATCACAGCAATCCTCGCTTTAGTTCACCTATGCGTGCCGCTTTACTTCTAACAATGGCACACAGATATGAGATGCTAGGAACAAAGTCTATCCAAGCAGATCTTCCTGACCACTTCTCTCACCAAACATGCCTGCTCAGGACCATGAGTTGTAAACAAAATATCAGACTGGACAACCCAGTGCAGTAACCATATAAATTGATTATTATCATATGAATTACCACAAAAAATCCTGCACAGTTGCTCAAAGCTGCGTGCGTACCGAAAAACCGTGAAGTGCACGATTTTCTCAACCAAATATAAACTTATTTTGACTTGTACTTAAGTGGTTGTCTATTTACTTACTTATATACTTTCGCGCAACCTCCTCGGAGGTGTCTGTAAAACTTACCTTTTGTCCTGAAGTTTTGTCCTGAATTTTGACCTTCTGTCCTGAATTTTTGTCCAGAATTTTGATCCTTTGTCCTGAATTTTTACACTTACCGTCCTGAATTTGCACCCGTGCCAGTTGGTCACCCTACTAATACCTGCAGCCTAAACCATTCTTATAGCTTTGGGGCCTGGAATAGTCTGAATTGTCACACTTGTAGGGTGTGACGGTTAGTAGTTGGGTTGGTTCTGTCACTGGAGGCTCTGGCAGAGGGCAGGGGTGGTGCAAGCTGCAGTGGCCTCCTTACGAGGGCCATGCCACCTAATTTTCTACAAATTAAGCACTGGCGGCAACAAAGGGTTTTGTGTTACTTCCTGCCTCCCTGTAGTTTGCCGCTCAGCCTTCTTAAAATTGTATTTACCTAATGAAGCTGACCGAGATCGAGTCTACGGCAAAGAAAGCATAGAAGGGTACACTTCATACGTGTGTGGTGCCTGGGTAACATATGGCGTCTTCTGTAGATCTGGTTACTGTCAGACAGTTCCCACCCTACGGCCTCGACATCCCCAGCCTCACTCAGGATGTGCCACCACTTGATTTTCCTGTGCACCTGATATTGTTTCCATGCCAACAAGGAGATGCGTTTTTCATTCCCAGGGCATTTTGCTAGGCTCTGTTGTCCATGATGAGCATTTTAATGCAAACTGACACACAATTGGCTGCATCTGGTGCTTCTGTATGACACGCGAGAAGTGCTCTTTTCCCTTCCATGAATCCACCGTGGATTTCTATTTGTGAACATATATAACAACGCTGTTTTCGGTTGATATGTATCCGCATTCTCCTTTATAGGAACCTCGCTCTTCAATGAATGGCTTCTTTTCATACCCTTTGACTGACATCTGTTTAACATGTTTACCTTCCGTACACTGCAGAGATGCAAATATAGCCCTACCTGCGTTCCTCTATGTAGAAACTTCAATAGTAACAACTGCATTTGACATCATTTCTCGATGATTTCTCAGTACAGGCTGCAGCGGCTTTCAACGTAATAACCACAAAATGGCCCCTTACAGAACTAATAACCACAAAATGGCCCCTTACAAACCTAATAACCACAACATGGCTCCTTACAAAACTAATAACCACAAAATTGCCCTTTAGAAACCTTACTGCAGAGCGTATTGGCTCTTCACAAAATGGCCTACTACTGGGCACAATATCGCCAAGAAGTCCGGCCTGCACACTCAAATAAAGAAGAATGGAAGTGAAGCATGACCTATTTGCTTGGCTGCAATTGTGAGTAAAAATGGTTGGTAGTCAGGGAGAGCTTTCATGTCTGAGGGGACATTATCAGATCTCACCTCGCTGTGCAGTTAGCCTTACCCACACCCAGATGTTCCCAAATTTACGTGAAATATAGAACACAACAGACATGGCCTTCATATAACTGTCTATGCTTTAATTTCTGGATGTCTTATGCATAGGTTTTTGTTATTATATTAGTCCTTTTTCTATGTCCCGTGCCAGCACCCACCCCACTCTCCCTGAAACAATCTAGAAACTGATGCCTGTTTTTAAGACTTTTTAAGGGCTAAAAGGCCCGGATACGGCAAACGTTTGCTCTACACAAAAAATGCATCACATAGCACATCAATTATGTTTCTTTTCTACAGGAACTTCCCTATGCTGGGGATAAAGGTTAAGAAGGAGCTGTTTCTCTCTGACGGACAATCCCTGCTTGGTGGAAGGAGCTTGGTAGACGGGGATGTTGTGCAACAGCAGTCATTGGGCTTGTGATTTTTTTACACTTTTTTTTAAACAATTGCTAATGGAAATGATGGCACATCTGAAGCAGATTTTGGGTATTGCACAGTCCCTGCGTGCGCTAGGGCTGGTTGGGAAATTTTGACAAAATAAGAGCTTTGTGAGAGCGCCTTGATGATTCATTCAGCACACCTAAGTCAGGTGCTTGCCCTTCCCTAGCAAAGTCACCTGTGAGCAAACAAAATAAATAAACTGATGCAATGCATCGTGCTAGAACAAAGTCCATTGTTTTTTTTAATTTTGTCAGATGGGGTGTAGGCGGAGAAAGTGAAAAGGTGACACGGAGGAAGGTTGAAGGAGACAGATTAGTATGCACTGCCTTAAACATTACAGCTTGGTGATTTCAGCTAAGTCCAAAAACAAATTAATGCTTTAAGGTACTGATTATAGATTGCACAGTACTGGGTAATAGCAAAATCACAGGATAAGTTACCATTACCATGTGGTAATTTAACAGAAGTATCATGCAATTTGGAGTAAAGCACTCTGGAATAGGGAATTACGACATGGGACTGATTTTTCCAGTTGTTAAACCATACCGAATTTGCCATTCCATTTGGTTTTACTGCATATAATATCCTCTACTCTGGGGCCTGTGGCTGGGGTGGTGGTTGAGGAAGGGTTTGTGGGAATGGGGCAGGGAAGAGGCCGTTTTTTTCTAATGGTGAGCATTGTATGCTCCTCTGTTAAAGAAAATTGCCAAATGATGCATGGGTGCTGCTGCAGCCAAGGCCTCATGTGATTTTTGGCGAGAAATACAAGCGGGCTAAATCGGCTTTGGTTTCCCCGCACCCAGTAAAACCTGGTGTGGATCAGGCGGTAATTTTGCTCTGTCTAACCAGAATGAAGATATCGGAGGGATGGGCGGAAACAGAAGCGAGGAGGGCGTATCGGATTAATAATAAGTCTTTATTTTATTGTTCCCTTGACAGTTGCAAGTAAATGCTACTTCAAAATTAGAGTACAGTATATTTTGTTAGGTTTTCGTAAAATAAATAGTCGTTTCTTCACGGTTCTCTTTTCTCTTCTGATTTCTTCTAGGCTCTTCTACGTCTCGAGGAGGGGTCCCGAGTAGCTTGCAGGGGGGTGAAACAACACAAATAAGAAGCGGTAAGTATGGTTGCTATAATTGCCAAGATTCTTTCACCTACACCCAAGTGCAGGAAATTGTTTTGCAGTGAGGGGGCAAACAAAAGAGAAAGAAAGTTTGCATGCACATAATCGTTATTCTGGTTTTCAGGTCTCTTCTCCCTTTTTCCAGCATGTGTTTACCAGTCTCCATACATTCTTTAGGAGGCCCCTTTTTTATGAAGGAGGAAGGGGGGGGGTGACTTAAGGTGGTGAGAAAATAAAAAGGTGCACAAACGAAAAAAAACAATAGAGAAACAAATTTATTTTAAAGGGTGAAGCCAAATGTGCGTCCTTGTGGAGGGGGGAATAGTAAAGCTCCGAGTTACACCCACTTCTTGCCCCGTTCCCCAGCCTTTGTCGCTTTTCCCCGCTTCACGTACCGCGTGAAGCCGCAACTCTCCAGAGTTGCGGCGGATCCTGTGTTTCCTCCGGGAACCACCACTCCTCGGACCAGACGTCAGGATTCTCCCCGTTTTCAGCGTTCTCTGTGGGGACGTCTTTCTTGGCAAAGTCTCCGGCGTTGACTTCCTTCGCTATAACTGCGGTGTCCTCCTCCTCACCGGCGGCTTCTCCCTGGCCGGTGTTCTCCTTAACGGCGTCCTTCTCCCTGTTCGCGTTTTCTTCCTCGTCCCTCGTCTGTCTCTCCGTCTCCTTTTCTCCTCCTTCTCTCATTCCTGATTGGTCCTTTGGCCTCACACCTTCGCTGTGTGATTGGTCCAACTGCCAAGTTACTGCATCTCCGCCCTGTAGGAGTGAATGAGAGTCCTTCCTTACTGTTTGTTTCTTTTCCCAGCCCTCGTCATCGTGACTCGGAAAGAACGGGAACCATGGACGCGGAGCAGAAGGTAAGACGAGGGTCTTGGGGAGGGGTTTGAGTTGTTCTGTCACAGAAGGATCATGTAGGATTAAAATGTTGGGGGACACTAAGGTTCTAAAGGGGAGCGGCTTAAGAAACATAACAAAGAATACCTCATCCGAAACATTGAGGACCTCATTTATGAAAAGTGTTGCATCGCTGGGCAAAAGCAGCGATGCACCACTTTTCATAGCACCATCCTTGCGACACCATGGATGCGCCGTATTTACACTACAGCGCTCCATGTCACCTGTCTAGTGGCGCAGTAATGACGCATTGCTGGAGTGTGTCTGTAAACTTACGCAGCTTCAGCGATGGTGTGTTACACATGGGCGAGTCCCATGTAAAAGGCCCAGCGTCACTCCTTACGCCTGCTTGAAAGCAGGCTTACAGATTGTGACACAGTCAAGTCGTAGGAGTGGCGCAGTGAAATCTCATAGATTTCACTGCGCCACTTGTATGAGGCTTTTTTACGTGGGAATGCCCACCCTGCATACATTATATCTGACGCAGGTATAATGTAGCGGAGAGCTTTACAAAGTGACGCATCTGCCTAGATGCATCACTTTATAAATAGGGCTCAGTGTGGCGCATCGATTACGCTGCTGTGTCGTCACTGAAAAGTGACGCAATGGCGGCGTCAGGCCTTCATAAATAAGGCTCTGACTATGTAATTAAGGGAAATGGCCTAGTATATGAGGGCCCAGTCTTTCTAAGTCCTAGGGTCATACTTGTGTTGCGCAATCCAGCGCAATGGTGTAAGTATTTTTTTCTAAGTTGCGTAGTATTGAATTTGTGTCATTTTTTTACCCCTAGCATGAGGCAAAATCTGCATTGGGTCGTGCTACTTGAAAATATTTTTAATGTATGGAAGGTGGGTGTTTCCAAACAAATTAATCGCAAAATCCCAAGCAATGAGATTTATTTTTTGAGGTAGACGTACGCAGCGTAACTCAAATGTGAAAATACATTAAAAACTTGTGGACTCACCAGTATATAAAGGAGCAAAACACAGACTATCAAGCATTTATCTACAGCCATAACAATGTTCATTCTGTGCCAAAGCAGTGACTACGACAGCTTAACATCCAAAGAAGACAAAGGAGGGCAAGCATATTTAGGTGGAGGGTCACATTGATTGACCAAAGTCAGAAGGATGTCCTAAAGTATTATAGACTCAGTAAAGACAGGGCCATCAGTCTACTGGACCGAATTTGGGGGTATATTTACAAAGAATTTGCTTAGGGCATCGCCGCAAGTCATTTTGCAGCGCTGCCCTAAGCCAATTCGAAAGGACAGAAATCCACCATATTTGATTCCTGTCCTTTCAGCCAGTGCAAAAATTGCAGCAGTGCGACAACGCAGGCACCCTTGCAGCATGGTGAAAGGGTGTCTGTGTTGTTGGCATGATTGTTTTGTGCAGGAAGGGACACCTTCCTGCACAAAAACAATCATGAGTGGTGTTTTCCCCGTTCTATGTGTGCTGCAGAATGCAGCACATGTAGAAAGAGGAAAAAACAAGCATTTACAATGCAATAGGTCTCGTATTTATGCAAGACCTATTACATTGCAAATGGTAGGTATCACGGACAACGGGAGGGAAGGCGGTCGGGGGGGAGAAGGCACGGAAAACGGGAGGGTGGGCGGGGGGTCCGAGAAGGCACGGACAACGGGAGGGGGGAGAAGGCACGGACAACGGGAGGTGGAGGGGAAAAGTCACAGACAACGGGAGGGATGGCCGGGGGAAGAAGGCATGACAACGGGAGGGAGGGGGAGTAAAGAAGGCACCACAGCATGTCGTGCCTGCAGTAGGAGAACCTCATTAAAGAAAATAGTGCTCACAGTCTAAATAACACGTACCGAGTAACAACCAAGGTAAAGGGGCCAGTAACCATGGGAGGTGAGAACTGAAGAGGAGGCTGTATTAAGGAGGGACGAACAAGCCTATTGATGAATCAGAAGCCAGCATTTAGGATGGACAATGACACAAGCCAATGGCAAATATGGGCAGAGAGTGGGCGGGGCTTCTATTCCCTACTCCTCTACAGTAAGTCTCGCAGCGCAGCGCATGCGCGCTGGCTCTAGGCTTGACCTAACAAGGAAAAATGTAAACATTTCTCCTCGCTCACCTGCTCTGGGGAGGCGTAAGTTTTTGGCGCTGCCCCAGATTCACCCAATGTTGTAAATCTGGGGCAGTGCCAAAATCCATGGGTGTTGCGTAGGAACACCTAGAGCAACACCCATGGCACACCTACCTACTGCAATATATGGCAACGCAATGACTTGCGCTGCATGGCCTTGCACCTTATCTACAAGACCATGAAAAACCATGCAGGGTGGCTTTGGGTGGCCTTGTAGATTTGGCCCTGTATTGTGCGCCACTCAAGTGTAAAAAAAAGTGATGCAACTGTGTCGCAAAGGGCTTGTAAATATGCCCCTTGGAGTCCACCACTGCATGCTCACATGTGATTCCAGCACAGGTGGAGTTCTTGGCTGTATTACATTTGCTTGGACCAGTATCTTTCCAAAGCACTCGTGGCGGGTGGATGGCATTTCTCAGAGTACATTATCATAATTTTTGCTAGCTGGCCTGGGTGGCATTATTCACATAACTCCACAATATTTGCATCTCCCAAATACCATTAAGGGACAGTTGCAGGTGTAACATGGGTTTTATCAAATTGCCTAAGTTCCCCATGTTCTTGGTGCTTTGGATTATACGCAGGTAAATATTGTACAGCCAGCAACAACTGTGCACGTGTACCCCAACCAGAAACATACTTACTCCACCAATGCCCAAGCAATTGTTGATTATAATATAACTAATGTTTCACCTCATTGTGGATAAATATTCAGGAACTGCCGATGACACATATCATTTGCCACTGTACAATTAATCATTGCTTTAGGAGTAGCCTAAAGAGACATGCACTTTTACTTGATAATGTTTAGTACAGCATTTTTTAGAACAATATATAGAAATCCTTAATATTGTTTTAAATGAAATTAAAAAAAATTATGGGGCATGTTTACAATAAAGTGGCGGAGCAGGGGTTAGCTGCAAAATAGCTAACGCAGCGATCCGTCACTTTACAATTTACAATAATACGGTGCACTCGTGCGTTTCTCCCTGCGCTGGCGCTATATTCAGCTGCCTGGCGCTAAATTCAGCTGCCTAGCGTCAACCCAGGCACCCTGGCACCATAGTGCCAGGGTGCCTGCGTTGAGGAAATGATTGTTTATGTGCAGGAAGGGGTCCCTTTCTGCACATAAACAATCCAGAATGGCGATTTGAAACTTCTATGTGTGCTGCATTGAATATATTTTTAAATTTTACTAGAAAAGCATTTTCCTAACCATCTTAAACTAACCTAAACCTATTTTAATAAATCTTCTGCTAAACTAAAACCTTAAAAGTGTACCCCATTCTCATCCCAAACAACAATTCAGTAAATACAAAAAATATAATATATTCGTTTTTTTAAATTTATTGGGCTTTTGTGTATAGCGCTTCATGGCATCCTCACATGATGATGGTTAGTTGCCTTAATTGTCTATGTATATTCATAGTATATCACTCCATATTTTTTAAGTGCTGTGAATTTTGTAGTTCTGGTTGTATTGTTGCAGTCTGGTATGCCTTCCTTGACTGCATTATCCTTGTTGTGCTGCTGCCACTACTGGGGATGATGTTGATTGTGATGATAATCAGGATGGTGCAGCCTTTACCTGTATGCACTTGTATCTCACTTGTCTTATAGACCTCAGCCTTCTTTGGATATCAACCAAATTGGCTACAAATATTTCTAGCCAATTAAAAAGCATGAAACCCTTTATCTATATAAATTAAATGTTTTTAATAAAGTATTCAACATTTGGAGTAGTCATGTTGCAACACTTTTAAGAAAGGGAGATGTATAAAATTGTTTTAGATTGAACCCAAATATATTACTTCTCCAAATAATTACAATTAATACCACGTAGTGAGAAATTACACTACATAAGGGAACACATATTAGTTTATAGCATCATCAGAGCATTTTCAAAACCATTCATTTGTTTAAAAAACCGCTGTTTGACAAAACAATACAATTTCCTATCAATGATTGTCTGATCTTTCTAGAAATCTTTGCTAAAAATATTACACATATTATAATTAAATATATAGTAAGGAAAAAATCAGATTTTTCAACTACTATCCTGTGCAAGGGTTTAAGTTGTCTCCTCCTGCATTTAGTACATAAATTCCTCACTCTATTATCTTAGATTTGTATTCTTATAACTCAGTCTTTCATCTATTTTTGCCTGTCCTTTGAAATGAGAGAGGTTCTGGATTTGTCTTAAAAAGTCAACTTTAGAAGGTTGAGTAGTGTACCTGTCACAGGTTTTGTATGTGGCACAGTGCTGGCAGTGGCAGCTTTATGTTCAGAAAACTGCGAAATTGTGATTGGACCATTTTGTATGTTGCAAAGGATTGGAGGGACACTAGTAAACTTGTTGAAAGTACTGAACCAATATGGTGACGAAGATCCAAGTCCAATAATGCTTGTGCAGTTGTTAATGTTATATCCCTGTATAATACAGCACACAACAAAAACCATAAAATGTGTAAGATAAAAGAAAATATCTTCAACCTTATGCCTGTCTCTTAGCAGGTGTCATTTTTTCAATAAAGCTGTATCCCTTTTTTAGTATGGAGTCTATGATCAAAACGTCCATGTACGGTTGATATGGCAGTGTCCATGTCACAGCAATGTTAGCCTCCTTTACTCAAGTTAACAAGAAATAGTAAACAGTGCTATTTGCAATTACATTATGTATACTTTCAATGGAAAACAAAATGTTTGCTTGTAATTAAATCCTAAACCTACACAGTATGTTGAGAAGAACAAGTACAACTGGGAAAAGGTAATAATACTTCGCACTGGGTTCATGTCACAAATGTGATCCAAACTTGGTGCAAAGTGTTGTGTTAAAATGTACTTTCT
This sequence comes from Calotriton arnoldi, assembly GCA_963921515.1. Lineage (NCBI taxonomy): Eukaryota > Metazoa > Chordata > Amphibia > Caudata > Salamandridae > Calotriton > Calotriton arnoldi. Next base: position 1,742,952 of record CAWUFW010001499.1, read on the forward strand.
AAAGCTAATCATGATTTGTATTTTAAAGTAGCTATAAATAATGCAAGTGGGCATTCTATGGGTGGTACACGCGTGTTGCCATGCAATACAGATGGATTTCTACACAAAACCCAATCTATTAAAAAGTTAGACAGGGCATTGTGCCATTAATTCATGCCTCCATGAGGCAGGCATAAAGCTTGATATTTTTTTCTTTTCTCAAACATTTCCATTTTTACATGTGTGCTGCACTGTACAACACACATACAAATTGTAAAAATTGTTCGAGTATGTCAAAGCTTAATACTTTGCACTGGAGTTTGCAGCGCGCGTGACGCAAGATGGCCGCCGTGTCCAAAGCTCCGTGCTCACCTGCCTATTTGGCGATCATTTCCTGACAAAAGGGGAATTTATTTGGGTCCTCTTTCGCACCACCTTCTTATCATTCCTAAAGGAGGCTGCAGGTGGAAATTCAGGCGCCTGGTCCAAACGAGTGCAGCGCGGTAGGCCCATTTCTATTCTCCTCAGGAAGGGCTCCATTCACCTGCAGGGCTCTGGGTGAACTGTGAGGAGGCGGGCATTTATTCTTCAGCACCTCCTCTCCTCAGAAGCTTTCCGCCCCCTTAAAGGTATTTTCTAACATCTTGGTTTGCCTGGATTCTTCACTTTCCCAAGTTTAAAGGGATTTTTACATTGGAACTTTATTGACACCTTATTCAAGACCTTTTTGCTCTGTTTTTTCTCTAACAAATCTAATTTTTCATCAGGAAAGCCATAGCATACTTCAAGGTTTTTGTTTATTGTATGCCATTTGCTTTTTAATTTATTTACTACTATTTAACTGCTCTCTGTACTACAAAGTCCAAATCGGTATCAAACCACTCGAATAAACTAAAACAAGCTCTTTCGCCACCACCCACCATGTCCAAAGCTATAGATTCACAAGACAATTCACTATCAAAAATTTTGGACGTAATTCAAGCTATTCATATAAATACCGATACCATTTTCTAAGATATTAAAAATATTCAGAGAGATATTGCCTCCCTGTCTATGAGAGGAGCAGGCAATGAGATAAAAATTCGTGACAATACTAATGTTATTACGAATATGGCTCCATTTATTCCTCCGGTTGCTTCTCTCCAACGTTCATTGTTAGATTTGGAAAATAGAAATAGACAGTACAACTTACGCATATTTAATGTCCCAGAGGGAGTTGAGGGACAAAGTTGTCGTCTTTTCTTGGAAAATCTTTTACCTAAACTTTTAGACATCAAATTTCCAGAACGTTTTGAGATTGATAAAGCTCACAGAATTCCCTCTATTCGTAAACTTCATCAAGTCAAACCGAGACAAATCATATTTAAAGTTCTGAGACATCATCACCTATTACTCATAAGGAAAGCTGCCCGAGAGATCCCTTCTCTCTTGATTGAGGGAAATAAAATCTTTATTCACCAGGATTTTGCAAAGTAAACAGTTCAAATAAGACGCCAATTTTCAGATTTGAGGCCGCATCTACGAGAAGCTGGATACAAGTATGGCCTCTTTGATCCTTTGGTTATGCGCATTTGGAATAATGTCACCTTCAGACTTAATACGATTTCTAGACCAGCATGACCCTATTCTCATGGATTCTCAACCATCCGGATCTACAGGCTAACTTTAACTCCCCTTATTGAAAGATGTTATTCTATTCTCTATAGCAGGTGCACATAAGGTGGTTACTCTTGCTTTGTACCTCCGTCTCCACTGTTTTATATTTATGAGGTCTTGGAGGTTGACCTCTTTATATGTTGTATGTCTCGTTTTGTCTTTTTTATGTGGGCTACTTTCCTTTTCTTTCTCTGTTTTCCTTTATCCTTTTTCTGCTATTCATAATGTAATATGTCTATGCCACAAAAGTTAGTAGTTGCTTCCTTAAATGTCAAGGGTTTGGGGCACCCAGTTAAAAGGCAAAAAAATTTAGAATATTTAAAAAAGTCTAATGTACATATCTGTTTTTTTAAAGAAACGCATGTGGATGATAAAATGCTACATACTATGTGCAAGGGATGGGTAGGACTTATAGTTTCATCTCTTGCTGCAAAACGTAAAAATGGGGTAGCTATACTTTTTTCACGTAGAGCTCAAGTACAACTAGTGTCTCACCACCATGACCCAGATGGTTGATTTGTTTATGCTCATGTCAAAATTGACAAACATATTTTAAACTTTGTCAATATATACGCTCCTACATCTGATGATCCTGCTTTTTGGTCATATGTTTCTGCTGAAATACTAAATATAGGTAACATGTCCCTTATTGTGGGTGGTGAATTTAATCTCATCAAAGATCCTTTGTTGGACTGTTCCTCTGCATTTAAATTTTGGCCTAACAAATCTTTCTTTGGTTTTAAATTTTTTTTCCCGTTACTAAGTTGGTTGATTTCTGGAGATTGGAACATCCCACAGACAAAGAATTTACTTTTTATTCCAATGCCCATTCTTCTTTTTCTAGGATTGATTACCTATTGGCGTCACATAATTTATGACACATGATTAGGGAGTCTGTTATACACCCTATTACAGTTTCTAATCATGCCCTAATCTATTTTCCTTATGCATCTCTGACTCTCATATTCCCCAAAAAAGATGGAGAATGAACTCTGACGTAGATCTTTATCCAACTAATTCTAAAAAAACTTGCCTCAGCCATTAGTGATTATTTTTTTTAATAGTAATCCATGTGATACCTCCAGAATTATTCAATGGGATGCCTTTAAAGCTTATATTCGAGGAGTTACAATTTCTATTATGGCGCATGATAATAAATCATTCTACGCCAACCTCTCCAAATTAGAGAAACACATAGCAACTGTGGAAAGACTTTTCATTTCATCTCGGGATCCGCAATATAAGAGCCAACTTCAGAAATATAGATATGAATATAATCGTATGCTCAGTAAAAGAGCAAGATTACTTATTTAAAAAAAAAAATCAAATTTTCATTTTAATTTAAACAAATCAGGCCGACTATTAGCTAACTATATACACAATAAGTGTGACAGAATTCAAATTCCGGCTATGAAGACAAATAATGGCACTCTATTGACAGGTGTTGAGGAAATACTGAGAGAATTCTTATCCTTTTACTCTTCATTACATCATGAACCTCTCACTCTTCAAAATGATGTCATCATTGACTTCCTTAATACTTGTCAACTACCTCACATTTCTGACACTGATAGACTAGCATTGGAAAATCCCATCGATATTTAAGAAATAATCATAGCCATTAGAGCACTGAAGCCCAATAAAACACCGGGACCCGATGGTATTCCGGCTGAATTCTATAAATGTTTTGAAGACCAATGATCTCCTATCGTACTTTCTCTTTTTACGGACTTTCAACGCACTTCTTTGATGGGTGCTCTTTCAATGAAGCCACTATCATTCTCCTCCCCAAACTTAATAACGATCATACTTTAGTGTCAAATTATCGACCCATATCTCTAATTAATCAGGACTGTAAAATATATGCCAACATTTTAGCAAATAGATTATCTCCCCTGCTTTCCACCATTATTCAACCTGATCACACTGGCTTCATGAAAGGTAGGCTGTCAGCCCATAACACTCACTTGCTTTGTCATGCCTTGTAAAGATACCAACAGCCCAGTTGGTGTGTTGGCCTTGGATGCGGAAAAGGCATATGATAAGGTAAACTGGCAATTTTTATTTAATACTTTGGAAGTTTTTCAATTTGGGCCTATTATTCTCAACATGATTAAAGCATTGTACTCGGCACCCTCAGCTTCCATTTTTGTCAATGGTGCTTGTTCTTCTCCATTCTGTTTATATAGAGGTACACGTCAAGGGTGTCCACTATCTCCTTTGCTATTTCTTATTGCCATAGAACCCCTCTTGTGTTCTCTACGCATTAGTGATAAATACACAGGTGTTATTTTGAAAAATACTAACATTAAAGTTTCTGCATATGCTGATGATGTGTTATTATATGTTAATGAGCCCCTTATCTCCTTACCTATCATTCTCAATATTATTAATAAATATGCTGCAGTTTCTGAATATTCCCTGAATACTAATAAGACAGAGGGGTCGATTCCGATTCAGGCCGGAAAAAGCACCGACCGAGTCGGAGCCGGAATTTATTCCGACCGACACGTACCTGTGGCGCCCGACACGCCAAGTACGATGCAAAGCGTGCAAAATCCGACCGACACGTACCGAACCCAAGCCGAACGACCGAGCCGCACGGAAAACAGCAATACGGCCGGAAAAACACGCGAATCGAACCGACCGACACGCACCCGGAACAAATCCGACCGAAACGTACACGCGAACTCCAAACCGCAAAGTACGATGCAAGGCGCAAAAACCACGACCGAGTCGGACGGAGGACAAGCCGTACGACCGACACGCATACAAAACCGAGCCGAAGTAACACAAAACACCGCGACCGACGCGTACGCAGCATAGAAAACTGCACAAACACAGCGTGAGCAGAAACGGAGAACACCGTACGAGACAAATGCAGGGTCCGACTCGGTCACAAGAACGTTTCCAACATGCGCAGACAGTACAAAGGAAAAATGACACAAAAAAGGCCAAACAAGCAATTACAAAGCCAATAAATACTGTGGGGGTGGGGACAGAGAACAAAGACACACCCACAACTCCACCCATATAAAGGACACAAATCCCAACCATGATCCTTTGCAAATGCCATTCCACTGCCAGCACCCAACAGACAGCAACCACACACCCACAGCTCATCCCTCACACAAGCCACACACCATCAGCACATCAACAAATACCTACCTCACATACACCCAGCAAAACACACACTCACACACCCTCACCTGCACACCAACACACACATCACTCACCATCACCACCCATCACCATGCCCCCCAAGAAGAATCACAAGTTCCTAGATTGTGAATTGGAAGTCATGGTGAGACGAGATCCTCAGGGTAGAGCCACAGCTGTTTGGCACACTGGTCCAACAGACCCCCATCTCCCAGAAAACCAAGATGTGGGAGAGGATCATCAACAGGGTGAACGCACAATCACCATGTCTGCGCACAAAGACCGACATCCAGAACAGGTGGTATGACGTGCGCAGGAGGGTACGGTACCTGCTCAAGAAAGACTACCTCCTGAGCCAATACACCGGCAGTGGCCCTCCTGCCAAGCCAGTATACCTCAGGCCCTGGGAGGAGAAGGTGCGGGCCATCCTTCCGCCAGTGAGCGTCTATGGACTAGAGAACATCCCAGAGCCTGGTGAGTACACAACAAATGTACACAATATTCTGCCACAATACACACACACATCACTGTCAAGGGGAGAGTCAAACCATGCACTCATAGCAATTACACAGCAACCAGAACAGAATCATCCCAAAATGTGTATGTCAGTCAGAGAAACACAACACATGCCATCTCAAAGTTACACTCAACCTTGCCATCACATGTACAAACACAACTACAACTACAGCTAGGCAGTGGCACAAATAGAACTAACAAACACATCCAGACATGTAGCCACCACAACAACACCAACACACAGTGAAGACCACTGAAAGGAAGGAATTCTGTGTATGCTGGCCAAGTCAGTGTAGCCAATAGCATCATGGGAGTCGTAGTCACACATATTGCCCCCCACAACTGTCCCATCAACACCACCATGAACCATGCGCACATCACAGGGAGTGGAGAAGGACTCACAAGATGGCTGACACTGGCAACTGCTGTGGGGAGCACAAGGCCCTGCTGGCAACTGTGCACCAACAAACAGCAGGACACCACTGACTGACATCCTGAGAGACAACTTCCACTCCCTGCAATGGAAGCACGTTCCATGGTGGGATATCTGGCTGGCTGGGTGGGAAGGAGGACTCGCACCACTGACCATAGTCACAAGCACCTCCCCTCACACACACCCTCAACACATACTCCACATAACCCACCTGGGAGAATGCAATGCCACACATCCTAACTCAAGGTCCCACAAAGAACCTCCACCCTGGGTTATGTCGTGTGAAGCACAGGGACACTCATAGGACTTTCAGCCAAACAACTGCCAGGACAACACTCCCAGCCATCCTGTCAGCACAGGCAGCCCACCCCACAGGGAAGCAGAGTCAAAAGGAAGGAAGCATGGGCATGCTGGGAAGGGGGTGGAGGCAATAGCATGATGGGAGTCGTAGGCACAGCTCTACATCCCCCACCACATGGCCCAGCAAGCTCACACTCACGCATGCACATCCCACAGAGAGTGGAAAGGCCCATCAAAGATGTCTGACACTGTTGCTGTGTCGTGGGGAGCACAAGGGCATGCTGGGAACTGCACACCAACCAACTGCAGGACACCACTGTCAGCCATCTTGCCATTGCTCTCACACCCACACACACTGAACTCCCCACAAAACCAAGTAAGTATGGGAATGCTGGGAAGTGGGGTGGAGGCAATAGCATGATGGGAGTGGTAGTCACAGCTATTGGTCACCCCCACAACTGTTCCATCAACACCATCCTGAACCATGCGCACATCACAGGGAGTGGAAAACAACTGACAAGATGGCTGACACTGGCAACTGCTGTGGGGAGCACAAGGCCCTGCTGGCAACTGTGCACCAACAAACAGCAGGACACCACTGACTGACATCCTGAGAGACAACTTCCACTCCCTGCAATGCAAGCACGTTCCATGGTGGGACATCTGGCTGGCTGGGTGGGAAGGAGGACTTGCAGCACTGACCATAGTCACAAGCACCTCCCCTCACACCCCCTCAACACAAACTCCACAGAACCCACCTGGTAGAATGCAATGCCTCCCATCCTAACTCAAGATCCCACAAAGAACCACCACCCTGGGTTATGTTGTGTGAAGCACAGGGACACTCTTGGGACTTTTAGCCAAACAACTGCCAGGACAACACTCCCAGCCATCCTGTCAGCACAGGCAGCCCACCCCACAGGGAAGCAGAGTCAAAGGAAGGAAGCATGGGCATGCTGGGAAGGGGGGTGGAGGCAATAGCATGATGGGAGTCGTAGGCACAGCTCTACATCCCCCACCACATTGCCCAGCAAGCTCACACTCACGCATGCACATCCCACAGAGAGTGGAAAGGCCCATCAAAGATGTCTGACACTGTTGCTGTGTCGTGGGGAGCACAAGGGCATGCTGGGAACTGCACACCAACCAACATCAGGACACCACTGTCAGCCATCTTGCCATTGCTCTCACACCCACACACACTGAACTCCCCACAAAACCAAGTAAGCATGGGAATGCTGGGAAGTGGGGTGGAGGCAATAGCATGATGGGAGTGGTAGTCACAGATATTGGTCACCCCCACAACTGTCCCATCAACACCACCCTGAACCATGCGCACATCACAGGGAGTGGAAAACAACTGACAAGATGGCTGACACTGGCAACTGCTGTGGGGAGCACAAGGGCATGCTGGGAACTGCACACCAACCAACAGCAGGACACCACTGTCAGCCATCTTGCCATTGCCCTCACACCCACACACACTGAACTCCCCACAAAAGCAAGTAAGTATGGGAATGCTGGGAAGTGGGGTGGAGGCAATAGCATGATGGGAGTCACAGTCACAGACATAGCTCACCCCCACAACTGTCCCATCAACACCACCCTGAACCATGCTCACATCACAGGGAGTGGAGAAGGACTCACAAGATGGCTGACACTGGCTACTGCTGTGGGGAGCACAAGGCCCTGCTGGCAACTGTGCACCAACAAACAGCAGGACACCACTGACTGACATCCTGAGAGACAACTTCCACTCCCTGCAATGCAAGCACGTACCATGGTGGGATATCTGGCTGGCTGGCTGGGTGGGAAGGAGGACTTGCAGCACTGACCATAGTCACAAGCACCTCCCCTCACACCCCCCCTCAACACAAACTCCACAGAACCCACCTGGTAGAATGCAATGCCTCCCATCCTAACTCAAGATCCCACAAAGAACCACCACCCTGGGTTATGTTGTGTGAAGCACAGGGACACTCTTGGGACTTTTAGCCAAACAACTGCCAGGACAACACTCCCAGCCATCCTGTCAGCACAGCCAGCCCACCCCACAGGGAAGCAGAGTCAAAAGGAAGGAAGCATGGGCATGCTGGGAAGGGGGGGTGGAGGCAATAGCATGATGGGAGTGGTAGTCACAGATATTGCTCAGCCTCACAACTGGCCCATCAACACCACCCTGAACCATGCTCACATCACAGGGAGTGGAGAAGGACTCACATGATGGCTGACACTGGCTACTGCTGTTGGGAGCACAAGGGCATGCTGGGAACTGCACACCAACCAACAGCAGGACACCACTGTCAGCCATCTTGCCATTGCCCTCACACCCACACACACTGAACTCCCCACAAAAGCAAGTAAGTATGGGAATGCTGGGAAGTGGGGTGGAGGCAATAGCATGATGGGAGTCACAGACATAGCTCACCCCCACAACTGTCCCATCAACACCACCCTGAACCATGCTCACATCACAGGGAGTGGAGAAGGACTCACAAGATGGCTGACACTGGCTACTGCTGTGGTGAGCACAAGGCCCTGCTGGCAACTGTGCACCAACAAACAGCAGGACACCACTGACTGACATCCTGAGAGACAACTTCCACTCCCTGCAATGCAAGCACAGTCCATGGTGGGATAACTGACTGGCTGGGTGGGAAGGAGGGCCGGCTGTCAACCAAATACAACCAATGCAGACCATGTTCACACCCCAACAAATACATAGAAATGCCCAAATAATGCAGGACAATGTGCCACACCAATATCAACCCCTGACTGTGACGACTTAGGACAATGCAATGTACAGGCCCGCACCCAGAGGCACAGTCACAACTGTCAGGTGTGTCAACCATTGATGCCTGCAGAAACATAACATACATTGTGTGTGTCTCCCAAAAACAGGTGATGATGGGGACACAGCAGCAGACGCTGAGGAGTCCCAGTCCCAGGCTCAAGAGGATTTGGAGCTCACTGGTGTCGTACAGCCTCTGCCCTCCTCGGACGAAGAAGACCAACCTGGCACATCCGGTGCAAGTCTACATGCAGCACCAGCAGGACCACCAGCTGCAGCACCAGCAGGACCACCAGCTGCACCCCCTGCACCCACCCCTCCAACGACTGTCACCACAAATACCATCCCTGCCGACATGGACAGAACAAGGAGCAACACCAGCACAGGGACCCTGGACCAACCTGGGGCCATGGACACCACCACCACCACCAACCCCCAAGGTGGACCAGGGTCATCTGTGCGTGCCACTGCACGCACTGCACATGTCAGCAGGGGTGGTGGGAGGAGTGGGAGACAGAGGTACGCTGCTTGCAGAGGTTGCTGGTGTGCATGATGACCCACAACTGGTACGCATAGCTGATGCGTACCAGTCCAGTACCGGAGATCTCAGCCAGGTAGTGGGGCTCCTCAGAGACATGAAACAGCAGCAGGCTGCCCATCATGCCCGCTTGGACTCTCACATGTCCCACGTGGAGTCACACATGTCCCGCGTGGACTCACACATGTCCCGCGTGGAGTCCAAGTGGGATGCACTGCATGAGATGACGGCGGTGCACAGGGACATTTTACAATGCCTCCGCCAGATGAACAGCAACCAGTCCACACCTCCCTGTGTGCCAACAACATCTGGTGCTGAACAAACTGCAACTGCCACAGGGAGGGAGGATGACTCTGGCGGAGAGTCCCCTGCACCGCAGCAGCCTGTACTTGAGGGGCCCCCCCCAAAGAAGAGAGGTCATCCGAGGAGGGGCAAGTGAGAGGCCGATGGCCAAGCGCAACTCCCAGGAAGCCTGAACCTGTTCTGGATGTTCACCTTTGTGCACAGACTGTTCACCCTGTTGACGGCAACACTACTCCCACACATTGCATGGGGAGTACAAGTTGGACCAATGTCTCAGACAACTGTGGCCCCGATACTGGGGATTTTGTCTACCAGGACTTTCAATTCACCTAGGAACTTCTGATTGCAAGATTTATGTACAGCACTACCCATCCTATGCACTATTCACACAAATGTATCACAATAAACACACTAATACACCATACTTGCCTCTGTTGTGATTCCAACGTGGGTGCTGTTATGGGGATGATGAACTGCAAAATTACACTATGTATGCGAACTGCAACAGCAAGTACAACACAGGTATGTGAGTAAAGGCAACGTGACACATATGAGGGAGACACACCACCAGGGCTACACAACACATACACACCTAGGCCATCTGACTCATTGCCTACACTGATGTTGCCAGGGAAGACGGTGCAATGCACAGACACCACACCCATTCCCAGTTGTAGTCAAGTAGCCCACAGGTGCAGTAAGCAAATGGCAGTCAAATGTGTGACCACAGACAAAGCACATCACAAAGTGAAGCACAGGTTTATTACACAGTTGCAACATGTCATAACCACTACAGATGCAAGGTAATCCCACCTGGCAGCGGGCACACAGTCAACAATTGTAGACGGAAGGAAGTCCATGGGTGTGGCGCACATCACCTGTAGGGACACAACAGCTACCACCCTGGAAGTGCAATCACGTCGTCGGTGGACACAGTTGACCAAACCAATCTGAAAGTACCCTGTGAAGGACAGAAATGACATACAGTCAAAAGCAATGGAGAACAGGACAGAACAGCAAAACTCATGCACAATACATGTTACAAGATACCCACCCAGAACCAAGTTAGCATGTCAACACTGTTGGGGAGTACAGACCACCTGTAAGCACACATCGCAACACACATCCAGTCAAGTAGCCCATGGACACACTCCAACAGCACCAGAGCACCACCTACACATATCATGCCAACTCACATCATTGACATGACACCTCAGGATACTCACATTCAGCTAAAGAAGTTGGTGATGAGCTGTGTGCGGACATCACCCTCATCATCATCATCATCATCACTGGCATCGTGGTCCAGGCCAGGATCCTCCACAGGTGACGGATGTTGGTCATTGTCATCCTGGATGAGAGGCAACTCCTTCCGCACTGCCAGGTTGTGGAGCATGCAGCAGACGATGATAATCTTGCACACTTTCGCAGGGGCATATGGGAGGGACCCTCCGGTCTTGTCCAGGCAGCGGAAGCGGCTCTTCAGGAGACCAAATGTCCGCTCAATCACTCTCCTGGTCCGACCATGTGCCTCATTGTAGCGCATCTGGGCTGGTGTCACAGGGTTCCTGAGGGGTGTCAGCAACCACGGCATGTTGGGGTATCCCGAGTCACCTACGGACAGACAAGTGCACATTAGCTGACTTGGAAAAGTGGGCGGAATACTACAGATCAGATCACACACAATGGCACAAAGTCAGTACACACCGACAAGCCAGGCACGCTGGTTCTGCATCTGTGCCATCATCCTGGGGATGCGACTACTCCTCATCACAAAGGCATCGTGTGCTGAACCAGGGAAACGGGCACACACGTGTGTGATGGTTATATCTGCAAGACACACCACCAGTGCATTGACCGAGTGGTAGTGCTTGCGGTTCCTGTAGGCCTGCTCCTGGGCCTGTGGTGGTACCAAGGCCACATGTGTCCCATCAATGGAGCCAATGACATGCGGCATCCTCCCCAGGGCATAGAAGTCACTCTTCACGTCAGTGAGTCGTCGCAGTCTAGGGAAATAGATGTACCGGTTCAGGAATAGCAACATTGCCGCCAAAACATCGCGGAGCACACGGCTCAACATGGTCTGTGACATCCCACCAGCAGTCGCCACAGTATGTTGGAAGGTACCGGTGGCAAAGAAGTGTAGGGCTGCCATCACCTTCACCTTGGGGGTCAGCGCTGTAGGATACGGCCGGCCTGGCTGCAAATGTGGGGCCAACTGCACTGCCAAATCCTCAATCAGCTGCCTGGTGAAGCGGTACCGTCGGATGCTGTCCCGTTCCACCATCGTTGCCAGGTCTGGGAATGGTCGATGGACAGCAGGAGCCCTGCAGTGCAGAGGAGAAGTAAGCAAGATTGTCAGTCAGCCCACATATGCGGCATTGAACACACTCAATATCCCAACATACATCATTATGAGGCACAACTACATGAAGTGTGCAGTTCCGTAAGGACATGTATGGTACATACATGGCCAACATCTGTCATCACGGTCCAACAAGTGGCATCAGTAAGTCCCAGGTTGGCCCATTGGATATCATGAGGCCGTGTCACAGTTCCCATCTCCTGCTGCCGTGTCACAATCACCCCCCACAGTGACATGTGAGGACAGATGTGCCCCAGGCATCACAGCTCAACGACAGGTACATTCCCAGGGACCCTGTATTGCCACATGGACACTGGCATTACATGGAGTATCATGTATACACCACAGCAAAACAACTATGACCCCCACAGGTAGTGGTCCCACTTGCCACTGCAGGACAGACATGGACGTCTGTGACACACACACGCACAACATCAAAGTCCATGCACACACAACGTGGATGTGGAGACTGTCTCCCATTGTGCACATGAAATCAGAGACATTGTAAACACTACATGCACACAGACTGTGGAGGACCATCACTATTGTGCCACTGGGACACCCTGGCTCAAACATACCGTCCCACATGGGACTCACGGGGTATGTGACATGACATACACATACACCACCGTGAAATGTGACCATGGCACATGCACAGATATGAATAGTTGCACATCACAGTGGTCATGTACACGTAACACCCAGGATCCTGTCCCCATGAACACGTGCACAGCCTGAGGGTGGCTGCCCCCAGGTGACACCCACAGGACAACATGTACACCAACATACACACAATAGGAAATGCAGCCTTACATGCCTTATCATACAGTTTGGACAGGCTGTCGTGTTGTAGGTGTGCCCCTCACTCCCTGGGAGCTATCTGTGGCTGGCATATGTCCATCTGAGACAGGCATGGTGACATATGCCAGTCACTTGTACAGGGATGCGTTGAACTGCAATGGACCGATCGGTGCACCCGGCCGGCCCATTGCATTCAATGTGTGCAGGTACGCGTTGTACCCCTGTACGCGTTGATCAGCAATGGACCGATCGGTGCCCCGGCCGGCCCATTGCATTCAATGTGTGCGGGTACGCGTTGTGCCCCTGTGCAGCGTTGTACACGCAATGGACCGATCGGTGCCCCGGCCGGCCCATTGCATTCAATGTGTGCGGGTACAGCGTTGTACCCCTGTACGCGTTGATCAGCAATGGACCGATCGGTGCCCCGGCCGGCCCATTGCTTTCAATGTGTGCGGATGCAGCGTTGTGCCCCTGTACGCGTTGTACCGCAATGGACCGATCGGTGCCCCGGCCGGCCCATTGCATTCAATGTGTCGTGGTGCAGCGTTGTGCCCCTGTACGCGTTGTACCGCAATGGACCGATCGGTGCCCCGGCCGGCCCATTGCTTTCAATGTGTGCAGATACGCGTTGTGCCCTGTACGCGTTGTACCGCAATGGACCGATCGGTGCCCCGGCCGGCCCATTGCATTCAATATGTGCGGTGCAGCGTTGTACCCTATGCGCGTTGATCAGCAATGGACCGATCGGTGCCCGCGGCCGGCCCATTGCATTCAATGTGCGCGGTTCACGCGTTAGTGCCCCTGTATGCGTTGTACCGCAATGGACCAATCGGTGCCCGGCCGGCCCATTGCATTCAATGTGTGCGCAGTGCCGCGTTGTACCCCTGTACGCGTTAATCAGCAATGGACCGATCGGTGCCCCGACCGGCCCATTGCATTCAATGTGTCGCGAGTGCGCGTTGTGCCCCTGTACGCGTTGTACCGCAATGGACCGATCGGTGCCCCGGCCGGCCCATTGCATTCAATGTCGCGAGTACGCGTTGTGCCCCTATGCAGCGTTGTGCCGCAATGGACCGATCGGTGCCCCGGCCCGCCCATTGCTTTCAATGTGTGCGAGTGCAGCGTTAGTGCCCTGTGCGCGTTGTACCGCAATGGACCGATCGGTGCCCCGGCCGCCCATTGCATTCAATGTGTGCGGGTACGCGTTGTACCCTGTGCGCGTTGATCAGCAATGGACCGATCGGTGCCCCCGGCCGGCCCATTGCATTCAATGTGTGCGGGTACGCGTTGTACCCCTGTACGCGTTGATCAGCAATGGACCGATCGGTGCCCCGGCCGGCCCATTGCATTCAATGTGTGCGGGTGCAGCGTTGTGCCCCTGTACGCGTTGTACCGCAATGGACCGATCGGTGCGCACCCATTGACAATGGCCTTGCCTGGCAACGGACGCGTTTTCGAAATTCGAACGAGTCGGTTGCTGGAAATTCAGTTGGTCACCCACAACAATGTTGCAAAATCATGTATGTCATGAAGTTGAAGATTTGAAGGGTGCCGTGGGCGTGTATTGGTGCTGCTATTCCATGGATTGGCCAGATTCAGAAGATGCAAACGACTTGGACCTATCACTTGGGACACAAGGGACAGTATCTGCCTCTCCAGCACATATATATTGCTGGCTGTTCCCCTGAGAGCTCACTTGCCTGCACTACATGCTCCAGGACGACATCTGCCACTGCACTGCTGCTGTCTCTGCCCCTCTGGACCCTGCAATGGCACGTACTGTGGAGAGAGCCCCTGCCTTCAGCCTTGAGGAGAACCAGGCCCTGCTGGACAGCCTACTTCCACAGTACAGCAAGCTGTATGGGACACCAGGGGAGCAGGTGAGTGTTCTGTGCACTGCCTTTCTGAATGTGCATTTTGTCTGACTAGCAAGGCTGAAAGTCTGCACGCCACTGGCTAGCAGGCTCACTGAGTAGTTGCCACCCCCCATAGTGTGTAGTGACATGCACTGGACAGGTATGGTGCAGTGACAGTGCATTTGAACAAGGTTTTACTTCCCATGCAATGATACCATGTAGTGACGTCTGGCAAACTGTCCATGGGCAGCGTTGCACTGCCTGTGTACATCATGTGCCCCTGTGAATGAGACATGTATATACAACTGTGTCATGCACGGATATGTTGCATGTGTAGTAATGGCCTTTTCACTTTGTCATCCTCACAGGTTAATGCCCATCGGAAGCAGGAGATCTGGAAGGACATCGTCCGGGCTGTCCGGTCCGTGGGGGTCTACAAGCGCCGGATCCGCAACTGCCAGAAGAGGTGGCAGGACCTTCGGGGCTGGACCCGGAGAATTGCACGGGTCCAGCTGAAGCTGTCGCCTCCTTGCAGGAGGGGCGGAACACGGACCCTGACCCCCCACATGCTCCAGATCCTGGCGGTGGTGTTTCCAGACCTGGATGGGCAGCTGAAGGCCAGACAGCAGCAAGGAGGGGGTGAGTCAAAGACTGCACTGTGAACTCTGTATTACATGCTTTGTGCCCTCCTCTGGCCTGGTTCAACGGCCACAGTACAGCAGTCATGTTGTCCAGGAGCCATGTCCCTCTATTGTGCACTGCCCACTCCTCATCTGATACCCAGGTGTGGCCCTTACATTCAGGGAATTGTGTCACTTGGGACTGTGTCCTTGAAGTTTGCTTCACTAAAGGTGGGGGACAGCATCTGTTTCCCTAACTCTGTTGTGGGCATCATGGGTGGGTCCATTGTTCACACTACGCCTGTGTTCGGACATGTAATCTGCGTGTTGCTTTGATATGCGGTCCACTTGCTGAGCTGAGCCACCACATGTGCCTGGGGTATGTGGCACACACCCATGCAGCGGGTGGGAACAATGTTTGGGCCCCAGGAGTGTGCAGATTACGTGTGTCACACATACATAGCCAGCTAGCCACTGTCCAGGGCTCATCCCTCATTCATGTGGGGCAGGACAGTCATGCCTACTCCAGGGCATGCAATGCACTCTGTACTCCCACTCCCGTGTATCAGCTGACACATTGTGCGCAGTGATTTGACCCCTCAGGTGTCTGCCTCTGTGTCAGTGTGCTGTGGATTAGTTGCCAGGACTGCTGGGGTGTTTCTCGGTAGGGGCTCAGCATGCCACTGGAGATGTGACCATAGGAGACGATACTTGTGTGTCACATAGGTGTTTGATCAGCTGCCCGTGCAGACTGGGGTATGCGAATGTGAAGTTCAGGCAGCTGTTCCCCATTCACAGCAGATTGTGAGGGGCTCAGGTTCAGAGGGTAGTGTCACAGGTCTCCCATATGTCCAATCGGTATGACCTGGACAGATGAGGGTTAAGATGATGTGTTGTGTGGGGGATGTACATGTGCACTTGTGCAGCTCCAGGACTTGCATTCCCCATGACCTACTATTGTGACACAGTGCAGAGTGTTGTTGTCTGGCTGCCAAGTCATACATCACTGAGACAGTGATGTATGACTTAGCAATCGTGCCTCCGCCATGGCATGTGTCTACTTATTGGTGATCCTGCAGGGGAGTGACATGTGCTACATGCACACCATTGTGGCGATGGCTATCAGGACATGGGTGCATCATGGTGTCTGTCGCTGGTATGCATCACATGCATATCCTATTTGACTCTGGGCGTCCCTTTCATCCGGAAACCTGTACTGACTCAGTGGCAAGAGTTGTGATGTGTGCATGTCCACATGCAACACCTTGTCCTCTGCACTGTCCAACTACTGTGTAGTTGGTGCATGTGTCCACACTGGGGTGTTGCTATCCAACAGACACCAGACAGATGGGTGCAAGGCCATGTGGGATGTGAGTGCCATGGTTGGCATCAGACTGACAATTGGCTTCTCCTGTTCAGTTAGGGCACTTTTAGCAATGTACAACTAATGATGCCAGGGCTTGCTCTGTAATGTGCTGTGCTCACAGTGGTGTGTGCGTTTGGTGCAGGTGACTGATGTCTGTCTGTTTCCCCATTGTTTGCAGATACATCCACGGCCACGGAAGGGGACAGCTCCACGGACCAGGAGGAGCCGGAGAGCCAGACTGGGTCAGCAGCCGAGGAGTGGTCGGAGGGACCCAGTGGCACGGAGGGCGAGGGGAGCCACACCGAGGAGTCCTCAGCACCATCCACCTCAGCTGAGGACCAGAGCAACTCGGAGGATGACTCCCTTATGGAGGCGGGTGTCAGCAGCCACCACACCCCAGCTAGTGTTGCTGTCCCCGCCACCACCAGCACCACCACCGCCCTCCCATCGGCTCCCATTCCCCAGGTCCGTGGAGGCTCCCATGTTCGGGAGCGTGTCTCCTTTGGGCCAGGCACCGCACCCCCTGCCCCTGTGTCCCCTGCTGCCCTGAGTGAGGAGTCTGTGTACCTCCTTCGCCAGCTCCATGTAGGGCAGACAGCCATGCTGAGTGTCCTCCATGCGCACACCGCTCTGTTGACTCAGCTGGTGTCATTCATGGAGGGCACCTCATCGGGCATGTCTGACCTACAGAGGGGCAATAGGTCCATGGACTCCTCCCTGACGGCAGCAGTGTCCCTCCTCAGACAGTCCCTCATCCCTCCTGCCTCTGCTCCATCCACACTCCCCAGCACCTTACCCGTCCCAAGCACACACACACCGGCACAGGCACACACCAGCACACACACATCCAGCACACAGACACACACGCCACAAACAAAACGCACACGCACGCACAGTCAGGGGACTGAAACCAGACTCACAGGGGATGGGGCCCTGGAACCACACACGCATCCACGAGCACTGCGCAGTCCTCAGTTGCCTCTCCCTCCAAAACACCCTCCCTTGCCTCACCTGCAACCCCAAAGACCCAGCGGCTCTTCCTCAGTGACCTCGGCCTCTTCCCCTCCGATCCAGCTGATACAGCATTCAGGGGGAAGAGGAAGCCCACCCACACGGAGCAGAGTGCCCCTCGCCCCCGGACACCCTCCCCCAGGCGCAGACAGACTGAGGCCCCCACCCGCAAGTCCCCCGGGAGTCGTAAGAGCAAGACCCCGCCGCCGCCCTGCAGCTCAGGCACCAGGTCTCCTTCCTCCATCCCTCAGGCCCCCACTCCACAGGTGCCCCCACCACACCCTGCCCCAGGTTCCCCCACCCACAGATATACCATCCCCAAGAGGATCCGGCCTTCTCCCCCTGCCACTTGCTCTCCCGGCACCACACCCCCGCTGCGCTTGTCTGTGCCACTGATGTGGTGAGGGTTTCCTCCCCCTCTGTCCAGCCCACCTTGCCTGTTCCCCATTCTCCTCCCCTGGTGGTAGGCACTGCAGTGGAGTCCACTACCACCCTGTCTGACTTGGGCACTGCAGTGGCGGACCTGTCCACTCCATCTGCAGGGTCCACTGCAGTCGTGCCGGCACCCACTACATCTGAGTCATGCCCCCCAGTTGTGCCGGAACACACCATGTCAGACACCTCCACTGCAGTTGTCAGTGGCTCTCCAGCACCCACCACCCCTTCCCTGCTTCCTCCTGGTGAGCCCTGATCCTGTCCCTGCGGTGCCTGGCCTGCCCCCGGTTGCCCCTCCTAGTGGATTGTCCCTGGTTTTGTGCAGGCATGCGTAGGGTGACATCTGCCACTGTCACCCAGTTTGGACTTTGACAATGGACTGGCCATTGGCCTTTGTGTTTTTCTGGACTTTGTTTTCATCACACACATATGCTGAATAAAGCAACTTTCTGTTCTCTAGTGCTTATGCTTCTGATGTACATGTTGTTGATGATGCTAACCATGCCCTTGCTGCAGTGATGGTGATATTTGGTCTCATGATAATGAAGTGTTACTGTGCAGGAACCCATGTGGTCCAGGGGGAATGTGTCCTATCCTGTGGTGTATCCATGTCATCCATAGCAGCATCTGAGGGTGTCATGTGTTCAGTATTTGGCAATGGGATTTCCTACTTACATTAGCTATTTCACATCTGTGGCTTCCACCCCTGCACATCTGTTGTGCCTGCCATTGTTCAATTCGTCTACTTCCCTGACCGTGTGGCCATCTCCACTGGACATGCAGGTTTGGGCATCAATGGGGAAGGACTCATCTGTGTTGTCAGTGCAACATTGCTATACAAGTGTGTTGGATCTGTGCTGATGATTTCGTTGGCACTTCCATGACCAGGCTGATGTGACGGGAGCCCTCATTTGGTGCTAATTGTTGTTTGTGTGACCAAGTGCTCAGCTGACATGATGGGGCCCTACTGAGGCAACATATGGCACAGCTTTCCTCACACAGGAGTGGAGTCCCCTCATGGCAGTGTGTACTCCTGTGACATTGCCTGCGCCCAAGGTGTGTGTTGTATGTGCATGTCTGTGTGTTCACTTCCGTTTAGCTGTGCATGCTGTGATCCCTAGTGTTGTACCTGTTTGTGATGCTTGCTGAGTTGACCTATGTTCCCCCAAAGTCTTCTCCCTGGGTTCTCTGTGATGTGGGTGCATGGCACATTACTGGTCATCAGGGTGTCACCCATAGGTGTGTTTGCTGTCAGGGCTGAGTTTGTGTGCAGACGCAGATGGGTCACAGTCAGGTTTCCCCTTGGCACTTGTTGTTTGCCCCTGTCATGTGATTTCCAGTTTGTGTTATCTTTCAGTGATTGTGACACGTTGTGTGTGTGACTGCTGGCACTCCTCAGGGTCCGGGCTGCAATGTTGGTTGTTGTCTATGTGTGTTCTTTGTGGGTGACCTTGGCTTCTTCATTGGTGTGTGACTGTGGCTGGGATCCCATTTGTTGGTGTGGTATTGCCGTCATGTCCATGTACAGCATAGTGTGCAGTGTGTCAGACATTCAGGAGTCTTGTTAAGTGGCCATTGTGATGTGTTTCTGCACCTTGGTTCCCACCCACCACCCTGGAATAGTCATGGGTGCATGTGCAATGTCACCAGGGCATGTGTGCTTCACTGCTGCACATTGTTGGAGGTCGAGGGGTGTGGTGTTGAGTGTGTGCAGATGAGAGTTGTTGCCCGGCTAGGCCCCTGCCTCCATGTTGGCCTTGGCTTACTGGCCATGCTGATTGATTTGTGCTTGTGTAGGTGTGATGGTAGTTTGTTGCTCAGGACACATGACTGTGGTTCACAGTGTGAACGACATTTAGCTTTGTCATCACAGTGGGATTGTAATGCAGCCCAGGGTCACCACATTGTGGGGGCCCTGGGGGTAGTGCTGTGGTGTGTCTGTGTCTTGCTGTGTCAGTTGCTGTTCCTACGTGCCTGTGTGACATGTGTGATTTGTGCTCCCTCTCATCTGACAATGCCTGCTTGCCCACATAAGGGATTTGGATCCATGAGTTACCTTTGTGTGGCACTGTATGCACATCTGTATGATTGGTATTCAGGTCTCCTCATGTGTTGTGTGGTTGCCTGGGGACACTGGCACCCCCCTCACCTGTTGTGTATGATGTGCAGTGTGGGTCTGCCTGTTTGTGTTTGTGCATCTGCACCACTGCATTGGCATATCTTGGGTGTGCCATTGGCAGTATGTAGTTTGGTGGGTTTCCCCTGCTGTCCCTGGGACTCCTAGGTCATCGGTCAGCACAATGATCATGGTTAGTGTGTCCCATTGCTGCCATGGTATGGTATCTGTTCACCTCACATCTACAGTCTCCACAGGGTATCTGCATTTGTGTGCCCATTGGTGCAAATATGTGGGTCTGCATTCTGATGGTCACTTCTGTCATTGTGTCATTGATGAATGTTGACAGTGTCAGCCCCCATGGGTGTTGTTTGTCTGCACATGGCCAAAGGTATGTCTTATTTGCACTGCAGTATTTGGCTCCCCCAATTTATGTTGCAATGGGACACATGCACTACTTTGCCACTGATGTGTTTTTTGTTCTGTGACCAGGAATCATCCATGCAGTTTGGCAGTTGCAGCTCTTTCTTTGTCAACACTTACCTTTTGGTCACTGTGATGATGGGGGTTTGGACCCCATTGCCACAATGTTCAAAATGTGCTTCAGCTATGGACCCCACACTTACCTTTTGGTCACTGTGGTGATGGGGCGTTAGACCCCATTGCCACAATGTTCAATATGTGCTTCAGCTATGGACCCCACACTTACATTTTGGTCACTGTGGTGATGGGGCGTTAGACCCCATTGCCACAATGTTCAATATGTGCTTCAGCTATGGACCCCACACTTACCTTTTGGTCACTGTGGTGATGGGGCGTTAGACCCCATTGCCACAATGTTCAATATGTGCTTCAGCTATGGACCCCACACTTACAGTTTGGTCACTGTGGTGATGGGGCGTTAGACCCCATTGCCACAATGTTCAATATGTGCTTCAGCTATGGACCCCACACTTACATTTTGGTCACTGTGGTGATGGGCGTTAGACCCCATTGCCACAATGTTCAGAATGTGCTTCAGCTATGGACCCCACACTTACCTTTTGGTCACTGTGGTGATGGGGCGTTAGACCCCATTGCCACAATGTTCAATAAGTGCTTCAGCTATGGACCCCACACTTACATTTTGGTCACTGTGGTGATGGGGCGTTAGACCCCATTGCCACAATGTTCAATATGTGCTTCAGCTATGGACCCCACACTTACATTTTGGTCACTGTGGTGATGGGGCGTTAGACCCCATTGCCACAATGTTCAGAATGTGCTTCAGCTATGGACCCTACACTTACCTTTTGGTCACTGTGATGATGGGGGTTTGGACCCCATTGCCACAATGGTCATGGCCTGCTTGCATTGTGGGGGCCACACACATATATGTGTGGCACATGTGCTAGGGGTCACATTGTATGTTCAAAGTCATGTTCAGTGTTGTAGGCATTTGACACAGTCTACACACGCTTGTCATGGTGTTGGGGGGATGTCTTTTTCTTGCATTCCCTAGGTTGTGGTGTGCTGGTTGTGTCATGCATTGCCCATCCTATTAGTGGGGGTGGTAGTGGTGGTAGGCATCCAGCCCCCCCTGGGTGTGGGTGGTAGTAGTGGTAGGCATCCAGCCCCCCCTGGGTGGGGTGGTAGTAGTGGTAGGCATCTGGCACCCCCATGGCTAAGGGTGGTAGTGGTGGTGGGCATCTGGCACCACCCTGGCTAAGGGTGGTAGTAGTGGTAGAGCATCCAGCCCCCTGGGTGAGGGTGTTAGTAGTGGTAGGCATCCAGCCCCCTGGGTAAGGGTGGTAGTAGTGGTAGGCATCTGGCACCCCCTGGCTAAGGGTGGTAGTAGTGGTAGGCATCCAGCCCCCCTGGGTGAGGGTGGTAGTAGTGGTAGGCATCTGGCACCCCTGGGTAAGGGTGGTAGTAGTGGTAGGCATCTGGCACCCCCTGGCTAAGGGTGGTAGTAGTGGTAGGCATCCAGCCCCCCTGGGTGAGGGTGGTAGTAGTGGTAGGAATCCAGCCCCCCTGGGTGAGGGTGGTAGTAGTGGTAGGCATCTGGCACCCCCTGGCTAAGGGTGGTAGTAGTGGTAGGCATCCAGCCCCCTGGGTAAGGGTGGTAGTAGTGGTAGGCATCCAGCCCCCATGGCTAAGGGTGGTAGTGGTGGTGGGCATCTGGCACCACCCTGGCTAAGGGTGGTAGTAGTGGTAGGCATCCAGCCCCCTGGGTGAGGGTGGTAGTAGTGGTAGGCATCCAGCCCCCCTGGGTGAGGGTGGTAGTAGTGGTAGGCATCCAGCCCCCTGGGTGAGGGTGGTAGTAGTGGTAGGCATCTGGCACCCCTGGCTAAGGGTGGTAGTAGTGGTAGGCATCCAGCCCCCTGGGTGTGGGTGGTAGTAGTGGTAGGCATCCAGCCCCCCTGGGTGAGGGTGGTAGTAGTAGTGGTAGGCATCTGGCACCCCCTGGCTAAGGGTGGTAGTAGTGGTAGGCATCCAGCCCCCCTGGGTGTGGGTGGTAGTAGTGGTAGGCATCCAGCCCCCCTGGGTGAGGGTGGTAGTAGTGGTAGGCATCTGGCACCCCCTGGCTAAGGGTGGTAGTAGTGGTAGGCATCCAGCCCCCCTGGGTAAGGGTGGTAGTAGTGGTAGGCATCCAGCCCCCTGGGTGAGGGTGGTAGTAGTGGTAGGCATCTGGCACCCCCTGGCTAAGGGTGGTAGTAGTGGTAGGCATCCAGCCCCCTGGGTAAGGGTGGTAGTAGTGGTAGGCATCCAGCCCCCATGGCTAAGGGTGGTAGTGGTGGTGGGCATCTGGCACCACCTTGGCTAAGGGTGGTAGTAGTGGTAGGCATCCAGCCCCCCTGGGTGAGGGTGGTAGTAGTGGTAGGCATCCAGCCCCCTGGGTGAGGGTGGTAGTAGTGGTAGGCATCTGGCACCCCCTGGCTAAGGGTGGTAGTAGTGGTAGGCATCCAGCCCCCTGGGTATGGGTGGTAGTAGTGGTAGGCATCCAGCCCCCCCTGGGTGAGGGTGGTAGTAGTGGTAGGCATCTGGCACCCCCCTGGCTAAGGGTGGTAGTAGTGGTAGGCATCCAGCCCCCCCTGGGTGTTGGTGGTAGTAGTGGTAGGCATCCAGCCCCCCTGGGTGAGGGTGGTAGTAGTGGTAGGCATCTGGCACCCCCTGGCTAAGGGTGGTAGTAGTGGTAGGCATCCAGCCCCCCTGGTTAAGGGTGGTAGTAGTGGTAGGCATCCAGCCCCCTGGGTGAGGGTGGTAGTAGTGGTAGGCATCTGGCACCCCCTGGCTAAGGGTGGTAGTAGTGGTAGGCATCCAGCCCCCCTGGGTAAGGGTGGTAGTAGAGGTAGGCATCCAGCCCCCATGGCTAAGGGTGGTAGTGGTGGTGGGCATCTGGCACCACCCTGGCTAAGGGTGGTAGTAGTGGTAGGCATCCAGCCCCCCCTGGGTGAGGATGGTAGTAGTGGTAGGCATCCAGGCCCCCTGGGTGAGGGTGGTAGTAGTGGTAGGCATCCAGCCCCCCCTGGGTGAGGGTGGTAGTAGTGGTAGGCATCCAGCCCCCCCTGGGTAAGGGTGGTAGTTGTGGTAGGCATCCAGCCCCCCCTGGTTGAGGGTGGTAGTAGTGGTAGGCATCTGGCACCCCCCTGGCTAAGGGTGGTAGTAGTGGTAGGCATCCAGCCCCCCCTGGGTGTGGGTGGTAGTAGTGGTAGGCATCCAGGCCCCCCTGGGTGAGGGTGGTAGTAGTGGTAGGCATCCAGCCCCCCCTGGGTAAGGGTGGCAGTAGTGGTAGGCATCCAGCCCCCATGGCTAAGGGTGGTAGTGGTGGTGGGCATCTGGCACCACCCTGGCTAAGGGTGGTAGTAGTGGTAGGCATCCAGCCCCCTGGGTGAGGGTGGTAGTAGTGGTAGGCATCCAGCCCCCCTGGGTGAGGGTGGTAGTAGTGGTAGGCATCCAGCCCCCTGGCTAAGGGTGGTAGTTGTGGTAGGCATCCAGCCCCCTGGGTGAGGGTGGTAGTAGTGGTAGGCATCCAGCCCCCCTGGGTAAGGGGTGGTAGTAGTGGTGGGCATCTGGCACCCCCTGGCTAAGGGTGGTAGTAGTGGTAGGCATCCAGCCCCCTGGGTAAGGGTGGTAGTGGTGGTGGGCATCTGGCACCCCCTGGCTAAGGGTGGTTGTGGTGGTTGGCATCCGGCCCCCTGGGTAGGGGTGGTGGTGCGCATTCAGGCCCCTGTGTGCATATGTGGCATTGGTGATGGGCATCCCGCCCCTATGGTGCTGCTGTTGCTGGTGTAAGTATATTCTGCATCCCTCTGTGTGTGTGTGTGATGTGTCGTGTACGTGTTGTATGTGTTTTGTGGTTGGTGTCTGACTTACCTTCTGCGCCGTACGCGTCCGTGCCTGTTCCGGTAGTAAATGTAGAATATTGGTATGATCGGGACGAAGGGATTCATGGTTGGTTCGTGTCGTTCGTCCTTCTCGTTGCTTCGCGTCGTCCTCGTCGCTTCGCGTCGTCCTCGTCGCTGGCGTGTTCGTCTCGTAGCCGTGGATTGTGTTGTGGCGCGAATCGGAGCTTATGTGTGCCTCTCCCGGCTGCTTTGACGTGCCGTGCGTAGCGACGGGTTCGGCGCGTACGGGAAGCACATCGTACTTGTTCGGCCGGACGGAGCTGCATTTTCCCTTCCGTGCGACTCGATTCTGCGTTTCCGGATTCGCCTCGGTCGGAGCACAGGACCTGGATTGGGTGAGTACGGCTACGACTGGAGATTTACACCATTTATTTTACAACTGTACTATTATTTATCAGTTTTTGTCAGATGTATGGAATATCATGACCCGGATCCTTAAGATCCAAACACCTTTAACTTTCCCTATTTTAATCTTTAAATCTTCTTTCCTTAAGTCTACATTATCTCCTATAATTTGTAAACTTTTGGACTTCCTTATTTCTACTACACTCAAATCCGTCACTTCTAATTGGAAAGATGCTACATTACTTTCAGTTAATGCTTGGTGGGAATGGATTATTTTTCTTAGACGTGGGCAATTCTCATTTCCACATACTCCTAATGAATCATTTACTTCCAGGTCTAACATGTGGTCTAGCCTAGATTCATATATTACTGCTTGTTCTTCAATTTAAAGCATGTATTTTAGTATTCATTAGTCAATATACGTTTAATGCAGCCCTCCTTTGTGTTTTATTTATAATTTATCTCTTTTATCCAATAGTTATTGATATAGTATTATATTTGGATGCAAATCGATGCTTTATATCCCTTGTATCTGTAATACGTTTTAACCTTCACAGTTCGGTGTTATTTTCTGTATTGTGTTTATTATATGAGGAAAATACATTTAATAAAAAATTTTGAACACAAAATACTTTGCACTGGAAGGATAACCTTCCAGTTAGTGCAAATCCTATGCTTGACACCACACACACACAAACCCTTGCACTCTGGAGCAAATTAGTGCCTAGTGCTACTTAGTATTACTTAAGGGCTCTTTAACTGTTAAAGTTCATATGTCAGTGAAGCAGCTCTACAGCAGTGACTCAACCTTACAAAACATTTCAACCAGACATACCTAAAAAATAAAAATATTGTATGGTTTTAGAAACTTGAATGTTACATACACTACACTAATGTCAAATTAATATTGCTTCAATTTTCAAAGATACTTACCACATTTTAAAAGAAACTTATTTTAAAAAAAAGTTTTTGATCTTTACATTTTTAACTTTCATATATTATATGTGCCCTCGATGGTTACAGTTAGGCAATATCAAAGTATAGTGTTGAGTTTGGCCAAATGATTTTTTATTAAAAAAGAAGGCAGCCCAAATGATTGATATGTAAAGTTATTTTTTAGTAATAATTATCATTCTATAATACAATACTAGTGTGAGAAGCATGTGCTGATCCACTGGACACAGATTTTTACTATGATTTCTTTGCATTGCCATAGTAGGATGCACCACATTGTATCACAGATTCATACACCCTGGCCCCCAACTTTGTCCCAGTAGCTCTGCTTGGTCTGTAGCCACATTTAAACGTATGACAAATTAAAATTTAAATATTTGTTAAAATGTTCCAAGCACTTATCAAGACTGGCAGGAATATTGAAGGAAGTTATTTTGGCTGCTTCAGAAGGAGGCAGTCCACCAAATAAATAAAATATTATATACTTGTTGTTAATTTAAATATTTTACAATAATATTTGGCAATATTGTTTTTTTCTTAAAACATATCAATAAAGTGACAATGTTACTATTAAATTTTCATTATGTTGCATACACAAAATCAATTATATTTTTCAATCAAAATAAAATATATAAATAAGGAAGAGTAACTCACCAACTTCTCCACTAAATTCGATGCCAAGATGGTGGAGTGATCACCCACATGAGATACCATGTCATCCGAATAATGTTGCATCTGCTGGACTGACTGATAAATGTAGCTGGTGCCAGTTTGGTGTCCCATCTTTGTGTATGTTCATGCAAGGGCTAGCCCTGTCCAGCTCTACCACCTGCCCCAAGCATAAGTGGAAGGTATTGTGGTACATGCCAAAGTAAAGCCCCTAGCTGCCTCACCTCAAATTTCACATGCCTTATCCCTTCCCTACGTCTGTCCGAAATACTAAGCCCTAAAAATGCCTAACAAACTCCCACACAGACTATTGATAAATAAACGAACATGAGTCAAAAACAAACTAAAAACTCACAAACGTACTACAACTACCAGCACAATCACATGTACATCAACTAGATAATATAACCAACAGTATAAACATAAGTACAAACACTCACAATAGATATACTAAATTCTCATCTCCAAACACTTCATCAGACATCACCAAAACGCCTGTTCGCACAACTACTCCTAAACCTACAAAAGAAAATGGTAACCATACTCTTTGTGTCATTTGTGGTTAGTGTAATTATGTTTTGCAACAATGCGTGACTTTTTCCATGCAGTGCTGCATAAAACATAGTTGTGTCAAATTGCATGGAAAATATGACACATTCCTATGCAAATGTACAGCAAAATACCACCATTTAAATGAAAAACGATTACACTTTTTGCACTGCAGCTAAAACATTTTATTTACTTTTAATCATATGCTGTACTTATTTATTTTAGAACAAAAATGCATTTTTTATATTTTCAAAACATATAAGGCTATCGAATAATTATTAATTATGATTTCAACAAAAATAGCTATAAATGTGAACTTATTTTATAACAATGTTTGACTAGCTTATACTATTATTTTTTCACAAATAATATTTATACTAATCGATTAAAAAAGTAGTAATTTTTGCATTTATAAAATCTCCTTTTTAAAAATGTAAATGAAAATTTCTTTTATTTTCAACATAAAATGTAGCTAGCTTTGCTATAGTACATCTTGTCAAAATGTACACATAAATATGACTCATTGTATTTTAAAGTCACAAAATAATTGCATTAAATTATTAAGGAAAAGATGCAGATTTTGCTTAAAATAGGATAATCATCTAACAAAATTTGTAATGCTTTAATCTTTTCAAAACCATAATTGGGCATTGTATGAATTTTGGGCCTGATTCACAAAGGTAAACTTGAACTTTTGAATAAGTTTATGATTTTTTTTGGTATTCACAAACTGCGAGTTAATAGTAAACTTACAACTGCAGAGACTTCGCTGTCGGGGCGGAGAACTCCACACATAAAAATATAGACCTATCCTATCTTTTTATGTGCAAAGTTCTCCGCCCCCACTGCAGACTCCCAGCAGTCATAAATTTACTATTAACTCACAGTTTGTGAATACCAAAAAAAAAACATAAACTTACCCAAAAGTTTAAGTTTACCTTTGTGAATCTGGACTAATATATGAAATACTCTGTCTCTTTGAGGTTATGTGACCCACATTCCTTGAGCCACAGCTGGGCTACCTCTGGCCTAAAGCACTTCTGTCTTGGTCCAACCTCGGCGATGGAAGAGGTGCTGGCTGCAGGTGTGTCATGCGGCTGGTCTACTGCCTCAGAGCAGCTATGGACTGCACCCTATTGTAAAGTGGCACCTGTAGAAGTGTAGGTGTCTTCGGCTGGCGTCACTCTTCTGTGGAATTACCAAGTCGCCTGCCCTCAAACAGGCAGACACACAGATGAACTGCTGAAATACAACAAACTGGCTGAGTCACATTTACTCCACTTAATCATTTCGTTTCACAACTTTCTTTAATGAAAATGCAATTTAGATGAATTCTCCATATACTGAAATCACTAGCTGTTAAAGATACTAACAATTGTATCCATTTTCCAAACAATGTTTATATTATATCAATAATTCTTCATGTTCTACACTATTCCCAATGCATTGGGACACATGTCCTTCATCAGGGGAGTATTTTTTGTGTAGACGACTTTTATTTGTGTATTGTGCTGTAAAAACTGAAATGTGTGCCAATATCAATGCCCACTCTTAACAATCGATAAAACTGAAAAATAATAAGAAATAATCCTTCCAAAATCACATTATGTATTCCTCATTAAGTCTAATAACATGGCATAATCTAATTGTAGGCATCTTTAAAGAAAATACTGAGTTGATAAAATATAACTATTTTGTGACAAGCAGAAAGTGAACTCAGTTCAATGCTCTAGACATGATGTTTTGTGAAATCATGCTACAATCAACTATTCACTGCCAAATGTATAGTAATGTCCCTACTTAAGTTGTATTCATAAGTTGCTGCTAATACACACCCAACTACATATTAAAAATTAAAATGGAAGGCGTTATACTATCCACATATCATTCATGAAACCACCATGTTAGTGCACACGCATAAACCTATATTAATCACAAATAGGGCCTGATTACGATGTCGGGCGGACTTATTTCCACCCAACATGTCCGCGGTCTCGGGACCGACCAACCTCTGGTCGGCGGTCCTGACACTGCCATTACAATGTGACCGCACATGGTGCGGTCGCATACTCCCATTTCCAGCCATAGCACAAGCTCCCATGGAGAAATGGGAGCCTGTGTAAATCCCTGCACCATGTATCAGGCACCTTACGGTGCTTGCCACACAGTGCTGGGATTTACAGGGGGCCACCATAGGTGCCCCCCAGGCCCCCAACGGATCCTGCCGGGACATGGGGGCCCTGCTAGGGGCCCCCAAAGTCGCTTTCCGACAGGCTTTTCATGTCGGAAAGCCCGACGTAAAAAAGCCTGTTGGAAAGCGACATCATAATCCCCACAGCGTAAACGCCGTACATAGGGGATTATGAATGGCCTCTGACTGGCCGACGGGCTCCTTGAGCCCGTCGGAAGCCAATCGGTCCACCTGGCCGGTTTCAAATCCAACAGCCTTTACCATAATAAGGCTGTCGGATTTGAAAACTACGATGTGAGTCAGAAAGCCTCCGACCGCCCGACTCACATCATAATAGGCCCCTAAATGTTCAAAACGTTCAGCCATTCTCGCTATCTGGATATAAAATACATTCACTAGCTCAAGTCCATGAAAATATGGTTGAACATAAAGAATTGAAGCCACTTTACAGTATATAACTCTGTACAGACACCATAATCTAGATGTGTAGCTAAAGAGTATTTAACACATACACATCAAAAGCAACATTACTGTGTGGCAGCCACCTTTATATGTCAAACAGCATGCTAGGAATTAGTAAATTGCTGGTGTTGTTAGCATGTGCTTAACCGCAACATTATGGCAGCTAGTCACTAGTTGTGTACCATGACCAATAGAAATCTACAAAATTACCACTTCTGAAATAATTCTTTAGAAGCCAAACGTGTGTAGTTGTGATTTGTCTGACAGTGAAATTATACCCGTTACCTGTAAAAAAGCAGAAATCTTTCTCTAGTCCCAAACTGCACAGACGAAGGAAGGCGTGCAAAGCCACTGTCCCTGGGACCTGCGATGTGAGTTACACGCACTGGGCTCCATTACCTAAATGTTACACATATACATGGTGTTGAAAACATGTATGTGCTTCATTTGTGTCACATGTAAATGAATGTGATGATAGTGGCCGTTTTATAGTATATTACAATACACAAGAATACAGCAAGCTTAACGTTAAACAAATACTATTGATAGTCATATTTACTTGTATACATTGCTCATTATTCAACAAGTGACTAATTGTGTGACTATCAGGGTAAAATGTGTGCACTGAGGGCCCGATTCACAAAGGTAAAGTTAGACTTTTGGTCTAAGTTTAGACCAAAAGTCTAACTTTACTACTTTTCGGTATTCACAAAGGTAAATTAAGAGTAGTATCTCTACGTCTGCACTCAAGGCATAATCTCAGCACTTGGGGCGGAGATCCGCCCCGAGTGTGGAGATTCTGCCCTGAGTGCGGAGATTCCACTCCGAGTGTGGAGTGGAATCTCCACATTCGGGCGGAGATCCAGCCCTGAGTGCTGACGTAAAGATACTACTCGTAACTTACCTTTGTGAATACCAAAAGTAGGAAACTTTGGGCCATATTATCAAGAACGGCGCAAACATTATCGCCGCTTTAGCGGCAGGAAACTGCTGCTAAAGCGGCGATAACGGGCTTGATAATATGCCCTAGAGAATTCCAATAGAAGCCCAGGTTCGGGTGTCAAGGACATCAAACCTGGGCTTCTATTGGAATTCTATAGGGCATATTATCAAGCCCCTTATCGCCGCTTTAGCGGCAGTTTCCTGCCGCTAAAGCGGCGATAATGTTTGCGCCGTTCTTGATAATATGGCCCTTAGACTTTTGGTATAATTTTACCTTTGTGAATGGGGCCCAAGAGTTTTGTGTGGACCTAAGTAAGTGTACAATTGTATACAAACCCAAGGAAGGAGACGGCCATCTTGAAGTAAATCTAACAAATTCGGCATATCATCATCTAACACTAATGAAGTTAAATCTTAAAGTAAAAGTCCAAAACCTGAGCTTTCAGATATCCAAAAAAATGGCTGTTCAAACAATTTTGCTAAACCAAAATATAACACTCATAATAATGCATAATTAGGCACCTCAAAATCAAGAAAACATGCAATTCACAGTTTCCTCAAAGGTAAATAAATAGAAAATACATTCATGCACATTCAGTTACTTCAACACCGTTTTGACATGGGTACAAGGCAGTAAACAGTTTAATTATGTGAATAAAATCAACCAGAACGTTTTCTATGCAGTTCTTTAGTTGTTCACAGCTCCATTGCCGACAACAGAATCAAGTAGAAAGAATTTGTAAATGAATAAAAGGAATCCAGCATTTATTGCACTGTGTTGTTCTTTAAAAAACACTTTACATGCCTCTTGTAAGGCTTTCTCAAGAGTTCAGTAAGCGGCTCCTCCTTATGTATTATTTATATTGTGCTATTTTGCCCTAGCAGTACAACGCAAATGCTCGATCTTTTCTTGGGTGTCCTCTGGCTGCGTGGTTGAAAGCATCTTGGTTGTGTTATGTTTTATATGGTAGTCCAGTGTAGGAGAAAGTTGGGTGGCCTGCGGGAGGGTGGAAACCATGCTGAGCAGTTTTTCAAGTCAGAGTTACATTTTTTATTTAATGAAAAACGGTAGAGAGAATGCTGGCTTCTTTATTCTGTGGTGATGATATGCCCTAGTGTGCTGTGAGATTCACCAGTGCTGGAGTGGAAGTCGCTGCTGAGTCTCAATGCAAAGAATAACGCAACTACAGGTGAGGAAGACGGGAACTGGCAAGAGTCATACATGATACGTTGTCTGCAGGGCTGGCCTTTAGCTTGCGCTAGCTGGGCCCCTGCCCAGGACGTCGACGTTCAGAGGAGCACAAGGAGCTGTCTCCATGCAGGTCGTGGAGCAGTCTCGCTCGTAAATGGCGGTAACGATTCAGCCCACATTGTGTTTAATCATTCTTTTTTTCTTATACAGGTTGCATGTGCCCCATTAAAATTCTCTGCTCTCCCGTCCCTACACCCTCTACCCCACCTCATTTACAATTTGACACTTGCAGGAAGGAACTGAGCTGTGGGTGATTCAGGTGACAACGGGGGAAGAGTGAGCAAGTTTGTGTAATCAGTCGAGGTCTGACCTTGAAAAGAATAGTCCGACCCCCCCCTCCCTCCAGTGGCATAACACAGGCCCGCAGCCCCCGCGGTGCTGGGGGGGGAGGGGGCCCAAGCTCCTTACCCCTCAGCACAGTACTCTGACTTGAGAGCTCCTGATTGAGTCTGGAGGGGGCCCTCCACTTACCTTGCAGGGGGCCCCTCAAGTTTCGTTACGCCAGTGCCCCCCCAGCACTACTCCGCCTACCACGTTGTCACATTTTAGTTAGCAGCAGCAAGGAAGAAATAGGCAGACAGGACAGGGAACAGCCAACCAGTTAATACTAAATTCTAATTATTGTTTTCTAAACATGAAACATCTTACATCTTTCGAGTGACATAATGCTGACAAATACGAAACTTCGACTAGTGATATTAAATTCTAACACTTCTCTTTTAATTCTAGCTATTGCAGTTTGTTTCTCCTCACTGTAAATACAAGACCTTAAGCACCAGGATGCAAAGAGAATGCATATTTGCTCAATAAATGGAGATAATGGTTTGCTCTTTGTATATCTCAATTTACCGGCTACAACTGGGATGATAAGCGGGGTATAAAGAGGCCCCAAATTTGGGGGCTTATTTACAAGCCCCTTGTGCTGCCGGTGCGTCACTTTTAATATGGGAAAAAAAGGCGTACTGGCGGCGCAAGTGCCTTGGTTCTTCCCAGGGCTCTATCTGAGCGAAGGCCGGCCCTTGTGGTCTGCCTTATCAAGTAGAGTGACTGCTCTTCTCTGTCTGGAAACAATGAATATGTCTTTTTCTGTGAGTGCACAACCGCCCAATTGTAGCAGGGTTTATTCAGTGAATTAGTTTGGAATCTTTTCTGTGTTTTCATTTTTACCTCCAGCTGCACGTATATGTGTGGAAAGTATAAGCTGTGTCAGGAGAAGCAGGAATGGTGCGAGTACTTTTGACACCTCAGGTAAATAGTAATTTTACTAATATAGCGTCTTGTCCTCCACCCCGTCTTGCAGCACGCAGTTCTGGCCTCCTGCTGGTGGAGCTGTAAGATAGTTGTCTTACCTCACCTTTTAAGATGCTTTTGTCAGCATTGTGACTGTTGAAGCTACCCTGTGCTTCCTTGTCTCGTGAAATACTCACAAATATTTACGGACCACAGACAGGATATTTACTATTCTAACTCCAGTCTTGCAGTGTTTGAGGACAATGTTTTTGGGTGCCTCGCTGTAGTGTTGGTAAGCAGAGAGAGCGAAACTACAGGCACATCAATGTGCATGTGTATAATGTGCTCATATGTGCAGTGGAAGAGGTAGTACAGGGAAAGGCGTGAAGCATCAACATGCGGCCATGCGGAGGAGGGCATGCCAATGACACAGAGTAAACTGAGGATTCTGTGGCGCCAGATGACCATGGTGGGCCTTATTTATGAGGCCCTTGCGTCGCCGTTGCGTCACTTTTTGTGACACTGTGGCGGCGTAAAAAATGCACCACACTGCGCCTTATTTACAAAGCGACGCATCTGGGCAGAAGCGTCACTTTGTAAACCCCTGCGCTACATTATACCTGCGACAGGTATAATGTATGCATGGTGGTCGTTCTGGCGCAGAAAAAGCTCGTAGAAGTGTTGCAGTGAAATCTATGAGATTTCACTGCGACACTTCTACGGCCTCACTACGTCAAATCCTTACACCTGCCTGAAGCAGGCGTAAGGGGTGACGCAGGACTTTTCACCTGGGGCGAAAAGACACATTGCTGGAGTTGCGTCTGTATCCAGACACACTCCAGCAATGTGCCATTTTTGTGCCGACAGATACGTTAGGATTTCTGACGTATCTGTCAATACTTGCGACATGGAGCACCGTACAGTACGGCGCATCCATGGTGTCGCAAGGAGGGCGCTCTGAAAAGTGTTGCATCACTGTTTTACCGCTGCGGTGTGACACTTTTCATAAATGAGGCCCTGAGTGCGTAAAAGATACCAAATGAGACAACACCTTCAATCTTGTTATCTTAATGTATGTCTTAACCTATTATTGTTGCCTGCCATCTTCCTCTGTGGCTCACTCCGTGATGTAACTCACTTACGTTCGGTAAGTGAGCTATCTTTGGTGCGTTTATATAACTAATAGAAAAATCCGTCGTTTTGCTGCAGAGTCTGGTTGAGGGGCGGATTAAACCAATGCCTGGTGTTAAAAAGAAAAAAAAGAAAATCAAATGATATGTAACTGTTCCAAATGAGACAAGAATGTTTTTTAAAAAGTACATTTCATGGTAATATTATATTTTGAAGCTGTGTATCACATAATAAAGCTAACATGTTATTATGACGGTTAAACATTATATAATGCAACAGGGATTTATTTAAAGATGAAAATTACTCTGGGCGTGTGCGCTAATCCCATTTGCGTCACACTAATCACACCGATTGGATATGAAATGTGTTTCTCTGCTGCGCATTTCGCTCTTCTTCTGCGTACTAAAATACGAGTGTAATGCCACATGCGAAGGATTTGTGGCTATATCTTTGGCCATGTGGAAGTGGAAAATGAAGGCAAACTGTGCCCTGCGTATAATCGTGTTTAACCGAGAGCTTTTCCGTTGCTTTTCTTTAAGGTTTCTTGCCCTCGGATCCCTTTGACTATGCTGTTTAATGCTGCATAGGTGAAGGGAAGGAGACAGGCTGCAACCTATATGTTCTGAAAAGTCACAATAGAGCGATGCTGTCGCGCCCAGGCCGGTCCACAATGAAAACAACACCATCTCGATTCAAACCGTTTGCAGACGTGTCATTTGCTGCAGAAGAGGTTTGTATTGATCACCATAAGGGGGGCACTGCTCTGATAGATGTGATTTATTTATTGTTGTTTCACTAAATACTTGCAGCGACCCGCGACGCTGAGTGCCACAAGCTGTCTGAGGGCGCAAATTGTAAAAACAACACACACAACAAACCATTTAAATGAAAGAAAGCCACGACCTTTCCCAGTGTCTGGAACACCCGGATGGCCTAACTAATATTGTTAATTATCATTTAATTAGCCGCCTTTTCATGCTATGGGTTGCCAGCAGTTCAGCAAGACATAAATCTCTCCTTTCAGAAGCACAGACTGCAAATGGCCGATAGAGTCCCAGGCCTCAATTAAACGTGACGCAGCAGTAAATGTTATTGCTTTTTTGAGAGCTGGCTGGTAAATTTTTCCCTTGGATTAGAAAAAGGACCAAAACAGCCTGAAATGTGCTGCGTTTGCTCTTTTGCGTGCCCGCTGCTGCCAGATACAACAATTCCTGTCCCATGCATCAGGAGCTCAGCTGAGCATTAAGGAAGCTTCTGGAAAGACAAACATGCCCGTCTGTCCACAATTCTTCTGTGGCTGCAATAATGGGAAAAAAGAATATATAGATACATTTCCAGTCAAAGGAAATGCTCCATGATGTCTCAACCCCTTCCCGGCCTCAATGCCACGCCTCATTGTTCCTACCACAAAGAAACTGGAAAACGTCTGTACAGCTTTTAGATGCCCAGTATCTTTAACCACAGAATTTAACGAACCTTATACTCGTACTTACACGCCTGGGTTCCTAGTAAAATTCGCTTTAACTAAATACATACATCTGTGATATTTTTATTTTTTATTTTGAAAGTTTTATATAGCGCGAACATGACCACCGAGGGTATCAGAGCGCTTTACAGATTATGCATCACGAAGGGTATAAGCAAACAAAACAGAATAAACAAAGCAACAAATTCAAAGTCTAAAATTGTCCAACATTCTCATGAGGGAAAACAGACACAACAGAATCGACAGCGCGACAAGATCACAGTCTAGAATTGTCCGAGATACTCGTGAACCAGGTGGCTGGGCCAGAGTCAACGGGTATGGACCCAGAACCAGATGAAGGAGCCAGGTTAAGGCAGAAATTTCTTCATCAGGAGCCCTTTGACTTCTTTTTTGAAGAAGACAGTGGAAGGGTTCACCCTGACTTCGGGGGGAAGGGAGTTCCAGATCCTCTGAGCTATCCCTGAGAAGGCTCGATTATAGGTCTTTTTTTTCTTTAATTTTTGTGGTTTTAGCAAAAGGGTGCTGGCGCTTCTGGAGGCTCTAAAACCACAGGAGAGCTCCAGTTTCCGCGCGAGGTACAGCAGGGTCTTGAAGTGGATGGCTTTGTGAGCCATGCATGCAATTTTTAACTGTATCCGAGCTTCATATGGAAGCCAATTCAGGTCCCGCAAGTCCGGAAAGATGTGGTGGTATTTTTTTGTGCCAGTTAAGAGCCTAGCAGCGGAATTGAGGGTAGCCCTAAGAGGAGCCGTCCTCACTCTAGGCAAGCCGCAAAGTGTTGTGCTACCATAATCCAGCTTTGAGATCACTAATGCTTGTACTGCAACCTTTAGGTCATGCGCAGGGAGAAAGGGTTTGAGTTTTCTAAGTAGGCTGAGTTGGAAGTTCGCTCCTTTGGTGAGGGAACTGATGTGCTTCTGCATGTTCAGGCTTTTGTCAAGAATGATACCCAGAGAGGATGCTGAGTCCACGAGGTGCGGTCTACAGTTAAGAGCAGTTAGCTGATTCAGCCATTGTTCCATGACAAGGGATTGGTTGTGGGGTGAGATCAGTAGGAATTCCGTTTTAAGAGCATTCAGCTTCAGGTGATTACGTGTCAACCAGCTTTGTGTTTCCAGCAGGACTAAGTTGAGGGACTGAATGTCTTCGGGGGAGGCGATCTTCAGGTATAGTTGGGTATCGTCCACGTACATATGATAATGAATGCTGGATGATTTTAGAATTTCTGTCAGAGGCTCCATGAACAGGTCAAAGAGCGTGGGGGACAGTGCTGAACCTTGGGGAACCCCCAAGGTGACTGGTGCAGGATGGGACAAGGATTGGTTCACCTTGAAGCTTTGGGATCTGTTATGAAGGAACAAAGAGAACCAGTTTAAAACCGGCCCAGCCAGCCCCATCCTATGTTCCAGGAGGTCAATTAGGTGATCATGTTTGACAGTATCAAATGCTGACGAGAGGTGAAGAAGAATCAATAGGCATGACTCATTGTGATCCAGCATTCTAAGCGCCGACTCTGTACTATGCCCTGGGCGGGTACCAGATTGGCATTGGTCCAGGAGATGGAAATGGTCGATGTGATGACAAAGTTGGGCGAGCACACATTTCTCCAGGAGTTTTGCTAAGGTGGGGATGTTAGTGATTGGGCGAAAGTTAAGAAGGTCCGTGGAATCAGCATTTGGTTTCTTTATGATAGGGTAAACTTGACCTGATTTAAGGCAAACCGGAATAGCACCTTGCATAAGAGAAGCATTGACGATCGTCGTCCAGAGTGTTAGTAAGGAGGATCTCACTTCCGGGAACAGGTTCGATCGCAGAGGGTCGTTGTAGTGATTGGAAGGTTTCAAAGTCAACAGCATTTTGCGTATAGTGGATTCATCCAAGGTTTGGAACAGACTCCAAGATGCATTGTTTTTGGGGAGGAAGGGCTGTGAAGGGTCAGTGATATTCGACTCTGAGGGGCGTAGGGTGTTCAGCGGACCGCTCGAGAGGTGATCACGGGCCGAGCGTAATTGATATTCGTAATATGATTTGTGTTTGGCATTCCACTTTTGGGGGTCTTTTTAAACAAAGTAATCCCTGCCAGTGCAATTCAGACCTATGTTTAATTGCCTTGCCAGACATGAAAAGGCCACTTCTATGACCCTGGTGTATGGTGAGGCTTTTTGACATTGACTAGCAGCTTGTCCATATGAAGAACAGTATTACACTTATGGCACTGCCCAATACCCCAGAAGGGACCTACCTATGCTTATGTAGGTGGTGTGGACCCCGTGGTGTTTGGTGACAAAAAAACAGTGGGGCGCTATTGCTACATACATTAAAACACACACACATACATTGAAGACTACATTAAAATGCAAAAACACATTAAAATAAACATCCAAGAAACAGAAAATAAAAGTTACTTACCTCATCCTGCAGCACGTCCTCAATGCTCTCCAGTCCCTGGCTCCAGACTCCTCTGAGCGCGAGGTGCCGTCACTCAGCCGACTACCTTATCCAATCCAGACGCTGCTCTCATGCTGTGAAGCAGTATGAACAACAAAATGGTCCTAGTGGCCAAATATACGTTAGTAATTCACGTATGATGACCCTACTATTGGATCCTTGCGGAAGAGAGAAAGCAAAAAGGGACAAGACTTGTTTTTAAAAAAAAAAAAACTTCAATTTACATTGCAAAAAATAATTTAATTATATACCATACATTCATACACTTTAATGCGGTTGCTCAGAAGAAGTGCATAGGAAAGTGTAAATAGAAGTGCTCCAGTGCAGAGTGGTGTAAAGAAAAAGGAAAATGAATAAAACAAAGATTATCGTTCTTTCTTCAAAAAACACCCAATAGCTCAATTCATTCAAAAAGAGCTAAGGAAAAACGGCCTGCTCGAATCCTAACTTCTTTTCAATTTTAGTCCATAATAATGGTAAATGGTCAAAAAATAAGGGCTCATGAACCAAAAAAAGATTTTGATATTTAATCCAGGTCAGATAGGATAGTGTCGACTTTTCGACCCGACTTGTGCCTGAAAATATTTTGTCGACTTGGCATGCGGGTCTTCAGCAGGACAAACATAAAACCATAGATCAAAAGGCAACCTGTATTGTGAGCACAAGGACTCTTAGTCCAGGCATGCAGGGCCAATTTGCTTCTGCTGCTACAAGGAACGTAATTCGCAGTGAAATCAATTCAAGCTGATAGACGTACCCTTTAAAACCATTTCTCCACAGACATGGGTACTCAGCCCTGAACCATCAGGATATGAAGGGGCTCAGTCCTACTCAACAATTCCCTCTTTAGGAATGTCCCCAGAGAATCGCGGGGGATCTCTATGTACAATATGCCAACCTTACAACAATCGACAGGTGTACCCGATTCACCAATAAATCGTGGCGATGTTACAATATTCAAGAGAAGTTCCCAACTGTCCCTTACTGGGGATTACAAAGATGATTTCTTTTTTGCAAAATATTGTGTTATACAGACTGTTCTACTGCTTGAAAAATTACCTGCATATATATTTTCATCTAGATGTATGTAGTTCAGAAAGGATCTGTGCTTGTGTGTGGCTTGTGCAAATTTGAGCAGTTGTCTACAAAAACAAAAACATGGTTGGCCACTTGTGCACTTGCAAATCAAAGTAAATGTGCTATGCATACTATGGAAGTCTATACATAATTTAGTCAAAGATTACATGACTAACACTTTCATTATCAAGAGTCCTAAAATTGCTAATATCAGTTGGTGCCAAAAGAAAATTGGAAGGAAGTGATTTGAGATAGCAGGAACCAGCTGCCATTCATTCTTCTTTCCATTATGTTGCTTTCAAATTTAAGTGGGCCTTGACAAATTACTACATGGATAACTTTGGTAATCAATAATCTGATCTACTATCTGTAATCTGTAAATTTTATTTATTGTATGTATTTGAATTTTTCTTTTAATATATTTTCGGAATTGTTCTGTATGATGGCTGGAAACAAGATTTAGCCCTTGCATTTGTTAGCCTTTTCAGGGGGAAATAAATAGGAAAATATGAAATAGAGAACAAGCCAAGAAGTTATGTGGGAGTAATTTCAATCAGTAAATGAGGACAACAATATAAGAGAATATTGGAGGCAAACAAACCCATGAAAAAAAGAATCAAGAGTCAGCTACAGCAATACACAAATAATGTTAATGTATTAAATTTCAAATGTCGATTGTCATCCAATCTTGAACCATCAGGAAGGTGGAGACATGAAGTGAGAGATTACCGGATAAGGAGATCTTGAATTGGAGTTGAGCATCCTTAGCATATGGGTGGTATCAAAACTCCAGCTTTCTTGAGGATGACGCAGTGAGATTCTAGGAAGTGACTAAAGATGATAGGTGCAAGGATAAAGCCTTGCAGTATTCATTTACATTAAGTTTATGGGACTCGAGAAGAAGTTTCCAATTTTGATCTGATGAGAACTATTAAGAACTATTCAAATCAGTGTAGTGTGACACAATCAATACCCATATGCTCATTGACATTGTTGATAAGAGTGCAATGGTTGACTGTTTTGAAGAGATTATGGGGATTATTTACAAGCCCCTTGTGCCACCGGTACGTCACTTTTTCCCATATTAAAAGGGACTTACCCACAGTGCAATGGGCTTGTAAATAAGCCCCTATATGTTTAACAAGGTGTTCAAATCCTTGAGAGTTGTAAGGCTGACATTTGGCCCTCCGAACAAGGTTTCTTTAGATGTTAAAGGCCCATTTTTGACAATTGAGAAAAATCCTAAGGTCCTGTTTGTAATAGTTAATAATTTGCTTAGTCACTAATGTGGTCTTCAGTGAGCACAAAGCAGTAGTCTAGTGTACAGAAAAGAAAGACATCCATCAGAAGCTGTATGAAATGATGGTGTTGAATGTAATAAGGTCCTGAATTGACTTGGAATACAGCACACAATGTTGCTTTCTTATCACCTGAAGACAATTGATCTAATGGAAAGGGTAAATCTGATGTTAAAGAAAAATGCAACGCGGATTAAGCAAGTAGGAAGAATTTGAAAAAAACTGTGGAAGAATCCTTATGATATATATCAAAATGAGAGAGGGACAAGGAGCGTAATTAAGGTCCAGTACACATGCTCCTAATGGGGATTAACAAGTGTATCAACAAAAATAGGGTGCTTGTTCCTATCAAGAAAAGAGGAAAATAAAAAGAAGAAAACGGTTGGACATGGGACAATGTGGAAGGGATCTTCCTTATTAGGAAGTGATGCCCTCACACACCCATGTGGGTGTTATGCTTCATCATCGGGCTTTTTGCTCCTTGTGGGGCCGGCGCTGCAATGCCCCACGAGCCCCGCGAATAAAAACTTGGCAGTCGATGCAAGGTTAGGAAGCACGACTGTCTGATTAATAGAGCATAGACGCAATGTGGTATATGCTGGATTAGGTCCTACAAGTTTTTATTCCCCTTTTTTAACCTACCAAAGGGACCCCTTAATAAACTTATCATATGGTACCCTTCAGGTAATTTTAAAATCACGTTCACACTCCACTGTTTAGCTCCACACACCCGCACGCACCATCACGGCTTCTGCTTTGAAAAGATCTCCATCAAAGAGCCCTCTCGTGGGGCCCGTGGGGCATTGCAGCGCCGGCCCCACGAGGAGCAAAAAGCCCGATAATGAAGCATAACACCTACATGGGTGTGTGAGGTCATCACTTCCTAATAAGGAAGATCCCCTCCACATTGTCCCATGTCCAACCATTTTCTTCTTTTTCTTTTCCTCTTTTCTTGATAGGAACAAGTACCATATTTTTGTTGATACACTTGAAGAATCCTTATGATCACACAGGACAATTTCACAGTCATCAATCGGAAAGTCTCTTTTTGTCTTATTAAGAGGAAGTGTAATTCACACTAAACTTACCCAGCGTAGAGGAATAGCATGCAAGGATAATATTTTGAGTATTATGAAAAATATGCAAGGCAGCCTAACTCTCTTTTAAGCAGGGGATGCAAATATAAAAGCAGAAATCTGAATCGATAGATATGTAATGCACTCTCCTTTTATTAAAAAATAAAAAAATAAATGTTAAAACGCAGATAGCGGAATGATTTTTTCCTCTTGTGCCACTAAACAAATTATTCCTTCCGAAAAAATAGCAGACAATGCAGCACTCTTTGACCTAACAGCACAGGCATGAAAAGTAAATGCAAGTTATCAGCAGCATAACTGGTTTAATTGGTAAAACGAAAATAATGATTTGCTCCAAATGAGAGTTTTAATTGGCAAGCTGGGGACCACAATATACGGGTGATTAAGAAGTACTTTTAGTTATAAATTATGCTTTTTGATAAGGTTTAATGGAATCCCAATTAAGATACTTAACTTAACTTGCTTTAGTGGCCTCAGTGGATCTATTACTGATTTAGTGCTCAAATCCTGCTCAATATTCAGACCTTTCTGGGAAAATGATAAAATCACAACTGTTTTATTAAGTGGCAGTAAAGGGACTTCACTTTAATTAAAAACACATTTTGGAGGGAAGCGCTTGACTTTCTAATGATTGGTGACCGATCAGCCAAATTTGAAATAGAGAGTAAAGGTAAGTTGAAACGGATAATGTCTAAATAAACATAAAACCAACAGGCAAGGAAAATATAGGCAGTACTAGAGAAAACATACTTTAGCCTTTGATATCTTTAGTTACTGAAAAGAACAGTGTACTTTCTCCCTGAGTAGGCCACGGCTTTGTTCTTCAGAATAAGTCAAATCAGACAAAGATGGGGAGCAGATAATTCTTTCAAGTATGCTATTTGAAAGGATATATTAAATAAAGCTTTATCTGACTATAGATTGAAAATGGGCCAAGGAAGTAGGTTGTTATGTTATCCAAAACTTATTTCTATTGATAAAGGTGGAGAAGGGGTTTCAAAGTCTTCTGGTTGATGTTTAGGAAAATCATATTTGACAACTCTGGTAAGGTTTGATCCCCTGAAACTGGGTAGTAATAGGCACAACCATAAAGGCACAGATGTGATCCTGTTTTTTTTTTGTTGTGATCTGATCTTTTCTGATGAGATGGTACGTTTCTTGTGTATTTGTAAATATCCTCGACAAATTATAAATAAATTGTAGGGCCGCATTCTATTAAAAGGCAGGAATTGCAGCACAAGCCCTTAAATGTCGTTTGTGTTCAAATTACTAAAATGAAAGTCAAGGCTTAGATTGAGGCATTCCAAAATGCATGTGTGTAAATTGTAGAAAAGATCAGTGTTATTGGTAATAATTCTGAAAAGATAGGATTTTTTGGCAAACATGAAAGTTAAAAGATACGTTTTTGTACAAGGACAAATATATATGTGGTGTTTAGGCTTATATGAATGCCATTTGTATATGTAATATGACATGGTCCTGACACAAGTTTTGCATAAATTAAGCTACCTAAAATAAAGTAATAATGAACTAAGAACAGAATGTCAGATGCAAGGAGGACAACAACACCAAGCACTCACTGAAGATGGAGGACCTACTGATTGAAGAGTGGCTGAAAATGATGTCTTGTTTAGCAATAAAGATGAGGATGTCTAAATGATGATGTTCTAAAGCTCATCAGAATGTGCAGCTTTATAGTACATCAAAAGGATGGAGGGATATGGAATTTAGGAAGCATTACCAAGTATCAGACGTGGAAATGGGAAAGTCCATGTTTGGCTATAGTTAGAGATATGAGTCGGCACAACAGGGCTGATAATGATGATAATAATAATTATGATATTAGCGACTTGTTCTCTTATGCCTCACATTCTGCTGTTGTCGTGCTGCTTTACAGACCCACAAAAAACAGGTTTCCTCTTATACAATTCAGTAGTATGCATTTATTCACCTCTAAGGCTGAAAGTCTAAGTTGGCCCACTTGAATTCAAATGTGTAATCTGTAGATTGCACACTGCCATTTGCTACAGATATAATGCATGTAAAAAGCTTCAGTTTTCA
The DNA here is from genome assembly GCA_963921515.1 of Calotriton arnoldi. Taxonomy (NCBI): domain Eukaryota; kingdom Metazoa; phylum Chordata; class Amphibia; order Caudata; family Salamandridae; genus Calotriton; species Calotriton arnoldi. The sequence goes on from CAWUFW010001499.1 coordinate 1,786,777, forward strand.
ATGTGTATAGTGCACTACATAAATGGTTGATTAGTTAAGTGATAAAGTACAACGGACAAAATGCAGCAGTAAGACAAAAATGATTATCAGGAAGATTAGGCTCTTCCACACACTGTAAAAACACTTCTCTCCTGTACCTAAATCTTGGATTGATGCCTTGAAGAATTCAGCATCTTATAAAAAGTAAAGATCTTAAGAGCTCTTTCCATGCATAGTGACTTATAACCCCAATGACCAATCTGCCTCTAGTAATAGCTTTTAGGAGAGTTAATGAATGTCAGGCAGATGTACAGCTCTAGTAAATGGAGGTTTTCTAAAGAATGTGCTGTGTGAATGTCTTCCACATTGTCAACAGAGTTAGAATCAGGAGCCTGTGACAGACTCACTATGTTCAGTCCTGAAGAAGGGATTTCATTCGTTCTGACTTATTCCCGGGAGAAATCCTGTCAAAGATGGTTCTACCTAAGAACTGTCTCCAGACATTAATCTGATCTGAGTTACAACACAAAGCTTCACAGTTTTTCACAGTAGACCATTGTCAATGAGCAGCATGTTTGATACTTCAAATTTGTCTTTGTTACTAAATCAAAGGCACACTTGCCCATCAGAGGAAAGCAAATAGGAGTCAGTTTCAAATTATAAACTGCAGTTAAAATATATGAAAAGAAACACAGGCGTGCACGGCTTCACATCTGCGAATGCTAAAATAACTGCTAATTCTAAAGCTGTGTTTACTTGATGTACATAGAGACCTTGCAGCTTCAGCACTATATTCAAATCAAATTTTTGCTAGATGCAGCTATCAATTTTTCTATTGTTAGTTGCATATATTTATGATTTAAATCTTTTTTGTTGGTTTGCAGTAGTAAAAGAACAGAACAATCAAACAACACCCTTTATGGACACTGCTATTTCGCTTAGTGCCATGAAGTGCGGTGGTTCCAATGTGTCCAATCCCCATCCCTGCCCAATTATTCCTCCTCCCGTATTCTTCTGCAGTAAAATTCCCTAGGTCCCTCCCTTCCGGGGTCCATCCTTGATCAGCCAAGGATGCCTTCTGCCCCGCCTGCACGCCTTCGCCCATGGCCATGAGGTTCAGTAGCCAAGGGTATTTAGGGCATGCCAGTTCATTAAATTCCATGGAAAGCAGTGCAATATATGGTGTCCAGAGGTCTCCGTAGACTTCCAAGTCATTGACCAGTGCATGGGACAATTTCTCCATGCCCAAGATGTGCCATATTCTGTGGAGCCACGTCATGTGTGTGGGGGTTTTGACGAAGCCCCAGTGGAAGATTATCACTTGGAGCGCCGATCCCAGCACTAAGCAAATGTGTCCTCCTTCCTGTCTGGATTTCCGAGGGAAGGCCAGTGGATTAGGAAGATCCAGTATAATGTAACAAGGGAAGCATGGGAGCTGTGTATCAAGATAAGTGTCAGTGTTATTCAGGAGTGCATTCCAATATCTAGTGAGTTTCGGGCATGTCCATAAAAGGTGCAGCAGAGTGCCAGTTTCTGCACACCCTCAACTGCAATGGGTTACTTCTGTGTAATCTGTCAGGGGTGAGATGCCAGTACATTACAATATTAGCAGCCATCTCCACACTTGCCGTGTTATGTGCCATGTGTCATGCCCTGTGATAGATGTCCACCCATTGTGTGAACGTGTGCCCCAACTCCTGTTCCCAGGGCTTCTGGCTGGGCGTTTTCTCTTCTCTCTCAGCTTGGGACAAGAGCACATAGAGTTCTGTAATTAGGCGTTCATTGCCCTCTTTGGCCAGAAGCCATTTTTCAAATGCTGTAAGCGGCCACTGCGCTCCTCTCCATATAGTAGGGTGCATCACCCAGTGCTGAACATGGAGATAGTAATGGTGTTCTGTTTCTGGAAGATTGAAATCTGTTTTTAGTTGGTCAAAGGGTATGGGCCCTGTGGTGTCAAAGAGTTGACCTCTAGATCTACAGCCTGCCTGCTGCCAGGCAGATAAATCGGTAGGGTGAAGACCCGGGGTGAAGTCTGGGTTGCACAGAATGGGGGTCACGCTTGAGGGAAAGGATGTCAGCCCCCTCCTAGTGGCCACTCTGTCCCACTTCACCATGGTAGCTCTGGTGACTGGGGAGGAGTATAGACCCCATGATTTGTGCTACCTGGGAAGCCATGGCACTTTCCATTAGTGGTCCTCAGCTACTGCTCTATCCATGAAGCACCAGTGTTTCTCGGTGTCGGATCAGCTCCATTCCAGCAGAAAGCAGAGCTGTGCCGCTTGACAGTACTGTGTAAGATTAGGCATTCCTAGCCCCTGCTATCTGGAAGTCGATAAGTGAGGGTATGGTGGATGTGAAGGTGTTTGCCGGCCCAGGCAATATGATGGAGCTCCGCCAAGAGTGTTTTGAGCATGCCCTCTAGAGGGGCGAGCGGTAAGACACGAAACAAGAAGAGGGCCCTGGAAAGCACGGTTATCCTTAGAGCGGCCACTCTCCCAAGCCATGTTAGGCAGTAGTGCCTCCACTGAGCTAAGTCTGCCCTGGTCTTTCGCAGCAAGGCTCAATAGTTAATGTCCCCCTTATCTTTGAGTGTCCGGGCTATCTGCGTCCCAAAATACACAATGGAATAGGTAGACCAAATCAGAGGGTGGAGGGAGGAAAGTCGCTCCTGGGTGCTTGATGTGAGGTCAAGAGCTTGTGACTTCTGGATGATCCGGAATACCGGTGCCTTCCCAATGTTTTTGAGTTCCTCCAGGAAGGGAGGAGGTGAGTGCAGGGGGTCATCCAGTGCCACCAAGAATTCATCTGCATAGAGACTTAGGGTGTTCAGTTGTCCCCCAAACTGAACGCCAGTAATCCTCGGGTCATCATAGACCCTTTGTGCCCTGGGCTCCATGTAGAGAGTAAATAGCAAGGGGGACAGCAGACAGCCCTGCCGCATCCCCCTGTGGCCCACAAGCAGGCTGCGAGTGTGCCATTTACTCGCATGGCTGATCCAGGGTCATAGTAGCTACTCAAGACCCATCTGCGGAATCAATATCCAGAGCCAAAACGACTCAAGGTCTCATCAAGGTATGGCCTGTGAACCCTGCTGAATGCTTTTTAAGCTTCGAAGAAGCGAAGAGCGTTTTCACGAATGACCTCATTAGCAGGGCCTCGCCCTTTTCTCCTTACATTGGAAACACAACCTGCTGGGGCTGCTAGCTATCCTCAGCGGTGCTTGCTGGGCGTGTGAGCATGTCTTTAAGGGTATGAGCCTGCCTCCTCCGTGCCAAAGTCATTTTCAGCAGTGCTGAGGTATAGGTCCAGGTCAGATCACCCCTGTCTCCACTCCCATCTCTCAATCTAGTGCTATGCGCGTGTTACCTGGAGGTTTTTCCACCCAGCGTCCTGTGCTCTCGCCATGTCCTGTGCCCAGGGGTCTTGAGGGGCCCAGGGTAGGGCTCTCCTCATCTTCTCAAGAATGGCTCATGCAGGGCCTCCTCCTTTGTCCTTCCCACTTACCCAGGGGTTGCAGGCACTCACTGCTCCGGCTTGCCTCTCCAGTCCAGAGCCCCCACCTCATCACAGTCAGTGTCCTCTGGCCTTGCAGCTCCTCTCTCTTGTGTTGTCCTCTCTGGGCCCTACCTCGGGGCAGTATCTTCTGGGGGGCCCCATCACGAGTGCCCCACTCCAGGACCCACTCGCATGTGGTTTCAAGCAGCACCCGCCTGGTGCGTGAAACACAGCCCAGGGCCCCGGCCCACCGGGTGCCGATGCCCCCTCTGCCACTGTGTCAGGGATGCTACTCACCACTCAGCTGCCTCCTTGCACTTCCTCACCGCTACCTTCTTCCCAGCTTCTCTGCTGCCCCCGCTCACTCCAGGGCACCGTCCCATGGGACAAGCCATAGGCTGACAATTCATCCTCCACGGCCCGTCACCTCTTTTCAGGCGCTGCTGATTACCACGCAGTGCCTGCCATTTTGAGCAGCTCGGGCTCCACAACACTCCCAGACTGTTGCAGCATCGTAGCTATTTACGGCCCGGTTGTCTACCCCACATCATGCCAGGTAGCCCCAAGGGCCCTCACTCTGTCTTCAACACTACTGGGGGCCTGAACCTGGCTTAAGTAGGCTAAATTCACAGTGGGCGGTCAGAGGAGCCCAGCATCATGTCTTACTCTGCCTCAATCTTGGCTCTACCCACAGTTGCACATATTTATACGGGTTTTAGACCTGTCTGTTCTTGCCATATAGTGTTGTGATGTGTTTCAATCAGTGATTAATTTGAGCTGGCGGATGCCGATGAGGGCCACCTTGGGGCCGGCACTTATCTTTCTGCATCAGATATTCATCACGTGCATGAGAGGGAAAACACAGATCGGAAAGACAGAGGAAGAGAAAGACGGCAAAACTGCAGCAGAGGGAGAAAGCAGGAACTTGCAAGAGTAGATAAAAGTGCAGCGAGTGCCTGCTCGTGGATTAGCGAGGAATGAGGTGGATTTAAGACCAGAAGCCTTGGCATTCGGCACATCGATGTTTAATTGCACCGGCCACGGGCTTCTGAGCAGAGCTTTGGGCACCGGCACATCTTCTTTTACAAATTAAGCACTGGATTGAGTGCATTTTTAGAAAGGGGTTTCGGGGTTTTTTCACGTTTATCCAAGGATTCAAGACAAAACTCGGAAATAAAATCCTGGTACCCTCAATCCAAAAGTAAATATTCAAATGTAGTCATTTAGAAGAAAAAGATTTAAGTCACTCAAGCAACTAGTCTCTCTTGATAGCATGCAGCTGAGACCTAGACTTTTATTCTAGTGTTTGGAAGAAAATGAGTAAATATGCTATAAAGTAAATGGAATTAAAAACAAAAAAATGCACAATCCAGGCAAATATATTCAAGTAAAAATAATTTGTTATAAAAATAATTCTGTTCTCTATCCTCCGTCAGCTGCCATACCTTCACCAAGGTTAGTGTGGTTGTCCACCATGCATCATATTTCAAGTTAACCGCTGCCATGGATCAGTAGACTGCAGACTCTTGCCTTACGCCATTGCATCCTGAGCCACGGCATCCAGGAGAACCTTTACTTCTCAGAGAATGAGCTACAAGGAATGGTGGATGAAACTGTGATAGTAGAGCAACAGTTCTTTGTAGCATAGGTGCACACACACTCCATGAGATAGCATAGGCAAGTGTGAGCCAGAATTCTGAAGAGGGTAAAAACTATATTAAATGTTTGGCGCTCACAGGATGACGTCCAAAAGAGGTGGGACGAGATCTGGAGGAGCGTCAGTTACTCCTATGTCCGATACCACTGACATGTTATGTGGATAGGTGGTGGGCCTCCCAGGCCACTTATTCTCATGTACCATGAGGACATGGTGTTGGGGATCCTGCAGGCTGAGCACAATAACGATGTACCACTCCTTCCTATCTAGACCCATCTCTTGCTGTCCAAAGACTTGTCATATAAGCAAGGACATGTCACACATATGCAGTCTGGCTGGGTAACAGTGGATAGTAGCCCAAGGGTAACATTCCATCACACATCACTGCCACCCTCTCCCAAAATATCACACTAACAAACTGGTAACTTTTTCATAGGCTGCCTCTGTACTGTTTCCACTCACAGCAGGCCCACAAGAAGGGTGAGAGGCAGAAAAACAACAGCCAGGGCCTATGGTAAACTAGGTGCCCCATGGGACAGCAGATCATGATGAAGGGGAAGGGAACATGCACTGATATTGAGAAATGCCAATAGCCTATGTATCTAAAATCGATGCTGTAACACAAGTCTCACGATTGAAGGATGGATGCAGGCAAATACCCACTCACAGATGTGACATTAAACATCTGCTAATGCACAGAATGATGACATACAGATAAACGACTGAGGAACAAAAAAGTGATGGAGGGAATGCTTGAATTAAACTCAACCACTGGTAATTATTACTTGGGGCTGCATTCCAGTCCTTTCTTTTTTTCCCACCATGCCTCCTTGAAACGGGAACTCTCCATATGTAAATCTGCCTTGGTCATGCTCCAATAGCAATAGTCTAGCCCAAACTACCAGGCCAGGTCCCCTCTGAAAGGGAACACAAGTAACCCCAGACTGGTTTTGGTCTAATAGGCCTCCTCAGTGAGGTATAGATTGAGTCCTGTCGGCATTAAGCACAAGCACAGGACCAATGCTTGGGACTGTTTGACACATTTAGGGTATCTCAAAGATGAAAATGAAAATAAAAAGTGATGGGTGGAATGCTAGACTCAATCTCTGCTACTTGCAATTGCTCAGGGCTAAATCCCATCCATCATTTTTTTTTCCTAGAAGGCGGTTCTTTATTCCGTAGCTACAGGCATATTATTTAGCCTCGATCTCCATCCAGGTGACTCTATATATCCATTTCGCAACTGACCTATACACTTCGAATACCTTAAGTCCTCAAATCTGTTTTTTCTATGAATCTGGGGATAATAGTAAAGCAGCAAACATAATTCTTTTGTTGATGAAAATGCTAAACTCCCATACAAACATTCTGGTAACAAAGTATGACAGAGTCTTTCCATGGAGGATTTTGTGGCTAAGTGGTCAGAAGTCGGGCTTACAAAAACAGGAGCTCTCTGTATAGAAGATAATTTGATGGCTTGCACTCCTCAGATTGTTAAAAGAGCAGGACAGCGATTGGTTTCAAGGTGCTTTAGTATAGTTTCAACGTATGTTTCATCCAGTGCCTACTACAGAAATCCTTAATATTACAGATCTGATATTCGATTATTATTCAGCAGTCAAAATAAATTGTGGGCTACTGTTTTTGGCATGGAGAGTTGAATAAACGGCTTCTCGCTTCGATAGGTATAATATTGAATAAATGGAAGAGCTGAACTTAAATTCTGTACTTTGTATGAATGAAAAGAAGTTACCCCTTTGGCAAAAATTAGTATTCGGTAGTCAGATCTACAATAGATCATGTTTTACAGTGAATGAATAATATACTTTAGATACATTCTCTGGAGACCTCACATCCGTTTGTTCACAATGCTAAAACTTTAAATTAGGAAATTTAGGGACATGTTATGAGGATGTCCAACTCTGGGGAACCATTGGCAGTCAATATTTAGAATTATCAATAGCCAGCTAGCCAACTCTATGTCCTCTGTACCCCCCCATCCAAAATTAATATTTCTGGATATTCATGAAAACCATCTGAGTATATCATATTAGACCGGAAACTGAGCTTCATTCCCTTGCTCAAATATAACCACACGCAGATCTGGCTCCGTCTTTGCAAAGTGGCATCCTAAAATGATCAGTTAGTAGGAAGGAATATCTTTACTCTCTTTAGAATGAATAAGCTAAATATGATTTTTCAATATGGAGAATGTGCAATGTTAACAAGGAAGAATGTTGAATTTTAGGACAGGAGTACAGAATTAATGACCTGATTCAGTTATGCTATAAATGGAATACCAGATATGTTTCTCTGTTTTGTATTTGATGCTATTGTACAGTGCATCATTTCTGAGTAAAAAATACATGTATAAGAAAGAAAGACATTTTATATAATGTGGCAAAACAAGACATGTCAGGAAAGAAATGTGGTCTAGTAGGACAGTGATAAGACAGCTGGTGTTGTTAACAACCACTAGGAAATGCATGGCAGCCCTGCCATTTGAACCAATGATAATAGGACCTTAAGATGCAAGTATGCTGTTTCCTATTCGGTGTTTGTTTTTCCCCAGGAGATTAATGGATGAGGGACAAAGTAAGCAGGCTTGAGCACCATTCTGCACACATCCGTCCATTTCGCACCTCCCATCACAACCGAAGCTAGTTCACGGCAAACAAATGTTTTTTAGTCTAACATAGTTAGCAATAAAAGAAAAGAAAAATATGGAAAATATCCTTAAATTAAGTAGTCTTTCCGTTTACATGTTTTCCGAATTAAAAGAGAAAAGCGTGGCCCGTTTAATTTATAGTTTGTCTGTAAAAAAAACACAAAATCTGGCCCTCTTTCGAGCAAATCCCGAATCCACGCATCGCCTTATTTGCCTAAATCTCAGGAAAGAATCTGTTGACTGGGGAAACACAATAGCTATTCTCAAGCTGCAATCAATGTCTTTCGAAACAAATGACAGGAAACCAGGAATGTTGGCTGACACCCCTGATTAGCAGCAGTCACAAACAATGGCCGCAACCCAGGTGCCCATTAGCCCTTCGGCAAACCCCGCGGTGCTCCGCGGAGTGTTTGTACCACACTGGGCGATTTACACAGCTGCAGGGGCTCAGAGGCGCGTGCGGGGTGGGTGAGGGGCCCACGCGGCACTGTAAGCATTGCAAGTTCAACATTCGGAACTTCACCTGGCTGTGGTATGCGCGTGCACGTTTGAAAAACAAAACTGCCCAGTCCGTGCTGATGTGAGCGAACAAAACACCCCGGAAGTGAACGCAGCCAACGCCACATCAAAATGCATACATCATGTAATGTCAGTGGTCCACAGGACAGACAGTTCAGAGCCACACCGAGTGAGACAGACGGATGCCTCAAACTTCAGTCCCAGGTTTCAAATAATGAATAGAGAAAGTGGTAAGTTAAGTATCTTTTTTCTTGCAGATCAGTCCGCTTTCGATGCCACTTTCTCAATATATACGACCCAAAAAAACAGTGGCCATATGCATTTTGCACCTTGTCATGTTGAGTCCAAATGACAAAGTATACATTTGTATACCTTAACGCTTCAGGGACTCGCAAGGGGTTATAAGCGCAACATAAATGATATTACAATTCAATAGTATACACCTGCTTTACAAATCGCTGTGGTCCCATAAAAGTTTGAAATTCTATGCACTAATCTAATAACTTGAAATCCCCGCATTGTGCTTGGTAGTGCCGTTGTATCACTTTTTTGGATGTAAAAATCATCATATCATAGTGAAATTGAAAGTCATAACTGAAGGTCTTATTATTCAATATTGGTGCTTCTGCATAGCTGCCAAGGTTTCAGATTGCTATGTGTGACATTTTCATAATTCCAGTGAAATTATGAGTGACATTTCAATGACTATGAGTGACACTTTCTCGCAAGCAAAACCAAGCATTGAAGACGGGGCAAACATATAAATATCGGCAATTGCACCCATTTGAGCAACAAAACTCTCTAAGAAGATGTTAAAACTGTTGGAAATAACCAGAAACTTAAGCACCTAGTGCCCTTCTAGGCTGACCGTACTGTTGGACCCAGATCTGCACCACTCATTGACAGTGTGTGCTGCGCCACTGCAAACAAAAGGTTTCTGTACATTTCAGCAAAGGGAGTTATTGTAGTAGGGTCAGATTATCTGTTGCGAAACCGGCGCAATGTGCCTGCCACTTGCTCACCTCAAGTACAGAATAACACAAGCATTGGCATAGCCAATAGGTCTCGCTTTTGGGACCTTATAAGTATTTAGTTATGCAGCACAATATCCTTGGTGCAACAACATCAACCGTTGCATGGCTAAACACTTATAAGGTCCCCAAGGCGAGACCTATTGGCTATGCCAATGCTTGTTTTCTTTAACAACTGTAGCGTATTGTCAATGCCTGCTAGAGCTCCTAAGAGATTTTCAAAAATACTCTTGCTTTCTTTTCATTTTTCCTGCATTTCACCGACTCTCCGGAAAATCGCATGTGCAGCAGATTATAAATGTGCAATGCCGTTCCTTTGTACTTTGTGTAAAGTAAAACATGCGTTGCTAGTCAATTTTTTGACAAACCTACGTAAAGCACTGTTAGTGATTGTTATGGTCTGTGCTATATAGAACTCTCAATCAATTAAAAAAACGCATAAGTTGCTGGATGTGAATGTTAGCTTGTCTTATAGACCTACCCGTGATTTAGGCAAAGCGAAGTTAAAACAACGATCTTTTTAAGAAAGAAAAAAAAAAAAAAAATAACGCACCTCACGCTGTGCTGGCCTGCTCTGCTCACTGGTCGTTATTGACATAGGAGGCACCATACACTTTTGTACAGAGAGGAAAGCTGGGACCTAGGGTGGTAAAACTTGGAACGTAAAGAGAATACAAGTAGTTTCTAAAACACACTGAATACAAGTAGTTTCTAAAACACACTAATCTCCGCACAACAAAACGACAGACTCCTAAGGAATAATGAAATGGAACAGGAGAAAGAGTGCTGGATATTGCAGAAGAAATTAAATCCAAGTACAACATGCAAATTCAGTGACCGTGTCAGGTTACCACAATAATTTTGTTTTTATTTTTTTTAAATAACAAAAGAACAATGGGGAAATCATTTTTAGGAAAAGAGGCACCTGGAATAAGTAACTTCATAAAAGTATTTGTGCATCGTGTTCTCATAGACGTCATTGTGGAAAGTTCACGTTCCACATGGGACAAAGAATGCTGCAGGGGGCCTGGCATGGTCATTATGAGCAGGTAACTACGCACTTAAAAATCACTCTGTGTTTGTAAATCAATACCAGGAGCGCTTGGGAGTAGACGCACTCTGCGTTTGTAAAATTGCGTGAGAAAGCGCATTGAGGTTACAAAACACCCTGTATTGGAGTTAATTCTATGGAGAAATGCGTAAAGGTTGTAAATTAATGTGTCAGTAATTGCAGAAGCGCATGGGCGTGGAAGCACGCTGTGCTTTTTAAAAAAAGTTAATAATTTCAAGCGCCATGAAGCTCGATTACCATTCTGTGTTTGTAAAATAGATAAGAAGCGCATGGGGGAGGAAGCACTCTGTGCTTTCAAAATTACTAATTACAAGCGCCATGGAGCTCGATTACCATCCTGTGCTTGTGAAATAGATGATGTCAGCATCGCGAGGGCGCTTGGGGATAAAGACACTCTGTGGTAATAAAATGCAGGCGCAAGAGAGCCCGCTTACCTGAATAGAAGCGCTAGATTCACCAGTGCTCGGCTGCAGTCTTGAATGGAGCTGTCAGCCGACTGGTGAAATACCGAGAATGGTTTACTTCACGGCTGGCACTTTGAAGGCGTGCACGGCCCGTGACAGCAGCTAAATGCTGTATATCTGTGTCATCAGATACCGGAGAGGTCACGAGTCAGTGTCAATGAAACTGTCAAGTTACTGGGTAACTTCCAACCACGGGGATAATGATGTGGCCCACAGCATGTGCCGATTATTTTGGAAGGCAACGTTTGGAAATACATATTAAAATTAGAGAATGCCGGTTGACACTGTGAGATGAACCGCGTTATTGGCATTCAATAGAGGACCAGACGCTCGTGCGTCATGGCCTTTTCCCCCGCACGGCCGGCATGTGTTTCCAATTATCGCGCCCGCGTCTGGGCACGATAATGGGAAACAGATGTCGGCCCTGCGCGCGTAACCGCCCGAAAAAGGCCACGACGCACGAGCGTGTGGTCAGCTTTCGAAACCCCCTAACAATAAGTCTTCGCCTAGCAGCGCTTGCGCGCTACTCGAGGCTCAACCTAAAAATGACTGTTATAGAGAGGGGGAAAAAAGAAAAGAAGGCGATGAGGACTGTTTTCCAGATTGGGTCTCATCACTTGAAAGCACACATCATCGTTCACTGGGGCACTGAATGTATCCAAGGCGCACACTCCACTACCGAAATTTTGAGCAGGTGTTCCTCTTTAATTTATTCTGCTCTGACAAACGTTACATTTTATTAAGAGCACTGATAGTTTTACGAGTTCACATGTTATAAGTAATTCTTAATGTTGCACTTACTTACTTGGATTTGAGGCAGGCTGGTACATGATCTCCCAGCTGCAGGCAGCAGCCCGGCTCGAGTCACTGACACCTAATACGGAGGGATCATGAATATACCACACTACGCATTCTGCACAGAGCAGCGGGCCGAAAGTGCACTGGCGAGCAGTATTCTCTGCAGTGCTTCAGGGCGGCAGCAGGCTCACAACGGCGGGTCAGCAGCAGCTAACGCTGGAGGGGTCGGGTGAGCTTCAGAGAGGCCGAGGCAGCCCCGTGGTGGTGCGAGCGGTGGCGTGCTCATCACCCAGCCCTGCCAAGTATCACGCATCAGGCGTGATACTAACGCATGTTTGTGCAGTGATCCGCATCACCGCACAAAAATGCAAAGTCACGCATTTGTATTGTCTCCTTGACACCACCGCCGGTGTAAAGGAAGTCGATGCCCTGGCCAAACAGTGCACTCCCGATGAGCACGCAGCGCGGACCGCATGCTGCTCTGGCAGTGTGTGTGATTGTAGTAGACACTGTAGTGTGCAAAGTCTGCTCATTAATGGCAGGTCAGGAGCGGCGCCGAACTGGTGGCTCATTGCTGCTCTGGCTGCAGCAATGAGTATTCATAATTAGCCCAGCTGCTACGGCCGGCCGGGGGTACTCACGGCAATCACGTGACATGGTGAGGTCATGTGATTGCAACGAACATTGTATCCGTAACTCTCGGAGAGCGCGGCAGGGCGAGCTGCGTAGCAGTTTTTTTCTTTTATTTGCCTCTGCCCGTCACGCCGCATTCATTATTTTGGTGCTCCCTCAATAATGCGCACCGGCATTTACTGGACGGATTAGTCATGGCAGGAGCAGATTATTATTATAAAAGGTCCGGGGCAGCTGAGGTGATGAGCACGCCACCGCTCGCACCACCACGGGCCTGCCTCAGCCTCTCTGAAGCTCACCCGACCCCTCCAGCGTTAGCTGCTGCTGACCCGCCGTTGTGAGCCTGCTGCCGCCCTGAAGCACTGCAGAGAATACTGCTCGCCAGTGCACTTTCGGCCCGCTGCTCTGTGCAGAATGCGTAGTGTGGTATATTCATGATCCCTCCGTATTAGGTGTCAGTGACTCGGGCCGGGCTGCTGCCTGCAGCTGGGAGATCATGTACCAGCCTGCCTCAAATCCAAGTAAGTAAGTGCAACATTAAGCATTACTTATAACGTTGTGAACTCGTAAAACTATCAGTGCTCTTAATAAAATGTAACGTTTGTCAGAGCAGAATAAATTAAAGAGGAACACCTGCTCAAAATTTCGGTAGTGGAGTGTGCGCCTTGGATACATTCAGTGCCCCAGTGAACGATGATGTGTGCTTTCAAGTGATGAGACCCAATCTGGAAAACAGTCCTCATCGCCTTCTTTTCTTTTTTCCCCCTCTCTATAACAGTCATTTTGTTATTCTGTACTTGAGGTGAGCAAGTGGCAGGCACATTGCGCCGGTTTCGCAACAGATAATCTGACCCTACTACAATAACTCCCTTTGCTGAAATGTACAGAAACCTTTTGTTTGCAGTGGCGCAGCACACACTGTCAATGAGTGGTGCAGATCTGGGTCCAACAGTACGGTCAGCCCAGAAGGGCACTAGGTGCTTAAGTTTCTGGTTATTTCCAACAGTTTTAACATCTTCTTAGAGAGTTTTGTTGCTCAAATGGGTGCAATTGCCGATATTTATATGTTTGCCCCGTCTTCAATGCTTGATTTTGCTTGCGAGAAAGTGTCACTCATAGTCATTGAAATGTCACTCATAATTTCACTGGAATTATGAAAATGTCACACATAGCAATCTGAAACCTTGGCAGCTATGATCACCTCAGCTGCCCCGGACCTTTTATAATAATAATCTGCTCCTGCCATGACTGATCCGTCCAGTGAACGCTGGTGCGCATTATTGAGAGAGCACCAAAATAATGAATGCGGCGTGGCGGGCAGAGGCAAATAAAAGAAAAAAACTGCTACGCAGCTCGCCCTGCCGCGCTCTCCGAGAGTTATGGATACAATGTTCGTTGCAATCACATGACCTCACCATGTCACGTGATTGACGTGAGTACCCCCGGCCGGCCGTAGCAGCTGGGCTAATTATGAATACTCATTGCTGCAGCCAGAGCAGCAATGAGCCACCAGTTCGGCGCCGCTCCTGACCTGCCATTAATGAGCAGACTTTGCACACTACAGTGTCTACTACAATCACACACACTGCCAGAGCAGCATGCGGTCCGCGCTGCGTGCTCATCGGGAGTGCACTGTTTGGCCAGGGCATCGACTTCCTTTACACCGGCGGTGGTGTCAAGGAGACAATACAAATGCGTGACTTTGCATTTTTGTGCGGTGATGCGGATCACTGCACAAACATGCGTTAGTATCACGCCTGATGCGTGATACTTGGCAGGGCTGCTTCTGGTGAAACCCAAATCACTTATGTTTTTTAGATCTGGCATTAGCCAAGATCTTTAGATTTTACTAAAATTATATGTATCAAATACTTACTTTGAGGAGCTTTCAGTTAGCCCTCTTCATCCATTGGTCTGTTTTTATGTCATTCACGTTTTATTCCGCTGACTGCAGCACACAGCATGCGGCGGTGGAACAGCCCACTTAAACCATTAGGTAACTTCACTGTGAGTGACAGCATTCTGTCCTGTCACGGGAGCACATGCACACACAATTTAATTCCCTTAAGTGTTTGGCACTTCTATGGCAATGTGTTTCTCTTTTTAGGCCACAAAAGATTTTTTGCTTTTAGCCAATCTTTTTTTTTTTTAATATTGTCGAGGTTCCAGCAGCTCACCCATCAGTAAAGTTTTACAAAAACCTTGAAAAAAACAAGCATTGACAATAGCCAAAGTGCTTTGCCAATGATTGTTCTAAATGGTTGTGGGATAGGAACCCACCTCGGTGTGTAAAAAAACATAAGTGCTCCTGGAGTTCAAAACTTTTCTTAGCATTATACTGCTATCTGCAATTACCCTGGGAAGACACAGGGGTCACTACGCTGGGGGGATCTATTCCCTGAGGGTGTGCTCATGACACATCAAGAATTTGCTCAACTACATGGTTTATCACATTCCCTTCTCTTAACTCACACTACGATTATGAGATACCTCCGCACCTATTGGACCCCACAAGGCACCGAACCAGCTGCACATACACTGATACAAACAGTATACAACATCGGTCATGGTAGATATCTCATTAAAGGGCTCCACAAGGGAATACGCGCTCATATCAAAATTCCTCTGGCCTCACTGAGAACTAGATGGGAAGATGACATTGGCAATGCCTTACATGATAAAGTGCTTTGTCCTGGAATACCCATGTAGGATATCTTGCAACTCACGGTTCAAATTCATCCAATTCACGCTCTTACACAGAGCATACCTGACACAGCTGAAACTACACACAATGTTTCCTGCCGCCTCCCCCATATACCCTGGGTGTCATACTGACACTGCAGATTTAATACATATGCTGTGGTCGTGCCCAGTATTGCCATCTTATTGGGAGGATATGCGCAATGCACTGTCCATGATAAAGGGACTAGCCCACTGGGGCCGTATGGAATAATGCCTCCTGGGCCTCTATTCCAGACCCCAAAGTTTTAAAGTCGCGGCTAGGTTTGGGGATCTGTCGCTCCTACTGGCCAAACGACAGATCGTCTGATGCTGGAAGTCCCCCAGGGCGCTGTTGGTCTCGAGCTGGATAGAGGAGGTTCTGCGATGGAGCCCCACGGAAAGCTATGCCCTACGAAGGGAAGAATACTGTGTTCTTCGTAAGCGACCTATAGCCATGGTTTGGGAAGCTCTTCTGGAAGACTTTAGGTCCCAAACAGATCCTAAGTAACACCTGCAGTGGCAATTTCACACTAAACCAGAGATGGAGATCTCCTGTAGTTTGCAGTATTGCTCTTTTTCAGAGACATCAGCCCAGGCACATAGGCAGTTGTACTCCCCATCACAAGTGTAGAAGTGTCAGCAGTACTTTATTCTAAGTAAAAAACATAAGTGCCAAGTCCCACATCTTTTCATAGTGGTATGCCACCAAGTTTGCCCACTTCCAGCGCTACCCTTGTCACTGACCTGAATGCCACTTCTCCCAAGCCCGTGGATGCTCAAAGAAAGCACCAACACAAGCATGTCTGGTGGGATGGGGAGCAAAGAGGCATAGGTTGCCATGATCCACTGCATTGTGCTTTAACATTTAGCTTTAGAGTCTCATATGTACCGTTAGTTCACACAATAGATTAAACCTTTGCATTTCTTATAAGAGCTTGTTTTAAAAATGAGACCAGAAGTACTCTTCTAATCAGTTCTAGCATCTTAAAGTTTAAATGTCTGAACTGATTAAAATGATTAACTAAATGAATAAAATGAATAATGAAAGATTTCCACCACATAGATCCAACCCTCAACTGGCCTAAAATGTCCTTGTCTTCAAAGACTGGGGAGGCAGGCTATCTGCAGTGGTGGCTGGTGACCTTTAATAGTGGTGGGCTGTAGTTGTTGGCTCGAATTCCAGTGAACAAGCTTGACCTTTTTTCAGAATATTCGAGAGATTCTCTCACACTCGCTTGTATTCAGTCTTACATTCTCACTCAGTCTCATCCACTCACATTCACTCACTCTCATTCACAGGTGCACTTTTACACCCTCAATCTAAGTCAGTCTCACTGACTCACACAGTCTCACTTTTTCTCACTCTGACCTACCCAGTGTCCCTCATTCTCTCTCATTATCACTCATTCTTACTCATTCTGATTCACTCAACCTCCCTTTGACTCACTCAGGCTTACTCCGTCTCACTCCCTCTCACTCAGTCCCACTCATTCTCAGTCATTCCGACTCACTCAATCTCACAGTGACTTGCTCATTCTGACTCAGTCTAATTCTGACTCACTCTGATTAACTTTGAATCACTCAGTCTCACTCATTCTCACTCACTCTCATTTAGCCTCATTCATCCTGACTCACTCAATCTCACTGATTCTCACTCAGTCTCTCTCTGACTCACTCAGTCTGACACACTCAGTCTCACCCAGTCTTTACTCATTCTCACTCATTCCCAATCAGTCTCACACAATCTCACTCATTCTAACTCAGTCTCACTCTCACTTATTCAGCATGGCTCATTCCCACTTATTCCAGTTCACTCAATCTCACTCTAACTCATTCTTACTCAGTCTCACTCTTCCTCACTTAGTACCACTCATTTTCATTCATTCTGACTCACTCAATCTCACTTAGTCTCACTTATTCTCACCTAGTCTCTCTCTGACTCACTCAGTCTTGCTCACTTAGTCTCACTCAGTGTAACTCAGTCTCCAGTCTCACTCAGTCTGTCTCACTTATTCCCACTCAGTTGCACTGAGTCTCACTCATTCTCACTAAGTCCTGCTCATTCCCACTGAATCAGTCTCACTATGACTCACCTAGAGTCAACTCATTCATATTCATTCTCACTCACTCAGTCTCACTAAGTCATTCTCACTCTCGCTCACATAGTCTCACTCATTCTCACTCTCTCATTTATTCCCCCACATTCTGACTCACTTTGACTCACTCAGTCTTACTCTGACTCACCTTTACTCAATCAGTCTCACTGATTCACACTCTCACTCAGCCTCACTCATTCTCCGACTCACTAAGTCTTACTCAGTCTAACTCATTCTCACTCTCTCAGCCTCCCTCTCACTCACCAAGTCTCACCCAATCTCACTTAGTCTCATTTAGTCCCACTCATTCTGACTAACTCTGATTCATTCAGTATCACTCTAACTCACCTTTACTCAATCATTCTCACTTATTCACTCTCTCACTCAGCCTTACTCATTCTCTGACTCACTCAGCCTCACTGAGTTTCACACACAGTGACACTCATATATACTCACTGTCATTCTCCCCCACTCAATCATATTAATTCTCTTTTTGCATCATTTACTCACAATCATTTTCACTCATACTCACACTTCCAATCCTTCACTCTCACTCACTCTGATTCACTTCTTCACTTACTCTTTCTCACTTTCACTTGCACACAAAGTAACACAGACATGCTCACACATACACACGCTCTCCCTCACTGACACACTCTCGCCCATTCACACACAACATTTAAAATCTTTCTTTACTTACCATGCTGTCGGCGCAGTTCCAGTTTGGACTCCTGCTCTTCCATTTGCCCTCGGGCAGTCACACAAGCTCCGTCCCGCTTCAACTAGCACTGGAGTATCAAACTGAAATCTCGAACCTGCTCAGTCGCAGATTTAAGATTTCAGTCTCTGCTCTTTCACCTCGCCCTTTCTCAACTTAGTGACAATTTGGTAAAGGATGAAGTTACAGTCTGATTGGTGTGGCAGGGCTTAATGTACATGCATGGAAAAATGACATTAATTTTGTCGTATAGTACCTATAAACCTATATAGGATCTGCGCGTTTAGACAACATACACTGTAGGATTGGTGTAAGACTGATTCTAGACACCCCCACCTGGTATGTTGGCCTGTATACCAGCTAGCTCGCAGCACCACTAGAAACCCCTCTTACCAAGGAGAGAATAGTTCTTGGCAACTATCGAACATGACAACCCTGATCCCTCAGGACCGTGGAAACAGTGTACTACTTTTCGCTCAGTCACTCGTGCTCACTTAGTCTCAGAGAGATACACAGAATAAACGGTATGGACGTTTTTCAATAAGCATTTATTGAACAGTCATTATTCTAGTGTAAAATAGGTGTGCTGAAACAACCACTAGACAGTAACAGATATAAATGATTAGAAGCACTAAGAAAGTAAAAGGATGGTAGATTTCTACCATTTTGCCGAAACCATGAATACAGGCAAGTATATAAAATACATGACAATAAAATGCGTACTCCCACGATGCAATCCTAACTAGATGTACCTAAGTGTACCTAGCATGTGTGTAGGTGTTAAGTCCTCTAGGATAAAGTCAACCCCATTACCTGAAGTGAGAGACTGTGGGACCCCGTCTTGGTCTCGAGTTGGACACCTCGCAAGGGATGTTAGACCACTGCGAGCTGGAGTATCTGCATGCAGGAGCCTCAGCGTCTCGCGTCAGTGTGTCGGCAGGGAAGTCCTGATCTCCTCTGACTATCTCAGCAAGATGTGCTGTTTATATTCCCAAAGGTCTCCCCGGGGGGTCAACCTTGCTGTACCCCTTGTCGGACTTAGGATGACATCGGGAATGAACTTTATACATAGTTATTATACAGGAGATGGTCGTCCTGCTGAGTTTCCGAGAATCCTCATGCGTTCTGTGTGCAGTGTCGTATCTAGGTAAAAGGTCAGTCCCTAAGAACCGTTATGCAGTAATGTAGGGAAGAATATAGGTGAAGGGTTAGGATGTTACCTGAGCCTATATTGGGGTACATCTATGGAATATAACAATTTTGGAAAAAATAAAAAGGCATAATTTGGAAAGAAATCTTTTTTTCCTGAAAACGTCAAGATAAAATCTGATGAAAACATTATTCCATTGTCATAACAATATATATATATATTTTTTTTTTAACAGAGTTTTATATAGCGCGAACTTGACCCCATTCGGGTATCAGAGCGCTTTACAAGAGCACCAGTTGCGTTACATGGGGACACATTCATTTTTGTTAGGCACTGGGAGATTAAGTGATTTGCCCAGAATCACAGGATGTTGTGCGTCCCTGCCGAGACTCGAACCTGGTTCCCCAGCTCCTCTCCCCAGATATATATATATATAGAGAGAGAGAGAGAGAGCTGACTGATAATTTATGCTGAGTTTGGAACTATATTACTGATGCTATGTTTTTAGTGCCAGAGGGCACTGACTTCTATAGCTGCTATTTCATGATTCACATAGCAGCACACCATCATCTATACTAAAACATATTTTCATGGTATTATTATTGGTACCTCTGTGCAAGATAAGTGAACCTTAAAGATGTGCCAGCTGTCTGAACCTGTAACATCTCTGTAACCTAATCAGTAGCTTGAGCTCTAAGTCTGCGAGATCTGCTACATTGTGGGATAGCTGCAATCTACTGGTGCAACATAACTTTTTGTTTTCCATCCTGCCACCTCAAGGTAGATTCTCAGTGCTAACATACAACTGCAAATCTACTTTAAAGTTGCATGGTGGGTAAGGAAAGAAATGGAGGATAGAAATGAAGGACAAATTTAAAATGCTATCAGTTCCATCTTCAAAGTCATATGAGACCACATCTGATTATATACCAGGTTATCTGAACTGTTTGTCAAAGCTATGGATTTTTAAACAAGTTTAGAGAAGCTGGACTGAAAAATACTCCATTATGCTGCTATCTCTTTCTGTGATTCCTTGGTGGATGAGATGGAGGGACATCCCAGGAACCTCTGAGGGGGATGAGGATTATTGGAATATTTTAAGAGGGTCTTTCAAAATTGGCAGTAAAACCTATGGCTGTCTATTAGGCGTGGGGGAAATTTTAATTACCAGTGGCGGCTCCTCCGCTAAGGCGGAGGAGCGTCACCCCACTGCTATTTCAGTAGTGCAAAAAAGAAAAAGAAAATGATAATAATAGGACGTTATTATCATTTTCTTTTTCTGTGCGGGAGTCGGGGTGGGGCTGGCTCTGTGACGCCAGAGCAGGGGAGGAGTTTTTTGCACTCCTCTAAGTGCACATGACAGTTTGGCCGGACCTCTATGGCCAGCCAAATCGACATGCGCACTTGGCATGTTCTCCATTGGGCTGTGTTGCACAGTCCGTGGAGAACATACCCAGCCTCTCCAGGCACTGCCTGAGAGCCCAAACAGGACGCTCAGACCAATCACGACGATGCTCCTGCAGCATCGTGATTGGCTGGGAGAGCCGGAAGCCTGAGTGCTTCCGGTGCTGTTGCAGACCTGAAGAGGATGGAGGAGAGGCGTCGGCGGCGCGGCGGAGAAAGTACGTTTAATTTTTCCATTTGTTTTTAATCCAACCCCCACCCCACCACCCATGTTCTGAGCGAGCTGCCACTGCTAATTACGCCAGAGTAATTTCTGATTACTCTTTTGACAATTACTGAATATTGCGCATTTATGATGGTTCGTGTAATTATGAGCAATGTGCCACAAAAATCCTACTGCAGGAGCACAGGAACAACAAACTTAGTGAGGGCGAGTGGCTGCTGTTCACGTTCTGTTGCATGAGTGCTATTTTCTTAGCCCAAAATATATCTTTGGGTCCATTTTGGACGCAAGGGTGCATTTTTCGCTAAGAAAATGGCTCCAAATGCAGGATAACGCTCATTGCGTAATTCCACGTAATTTCACATAATTTACGCTACGGCAAATTACACAAGTTAAGCCCACCCCTACTTTTTAGCTAACTAATTTGAAAATTATGTTACAAAATATATAAGAAAGCCCTATTTTTTGCAAACATTACTTGGAAAGCAGTGACTCCCCCAGTCTTTTCAGAGAAGGCCAGCTTCAGTAGGCAGCTCTTGATGTTTTAGATTAGTTCATCAGTGTCCACGCAGAACTTCCTTGGTAAGCTGTAACTTAACTGCAGTGTTCTGTCCAAATGCACCATTTGGTTAGACTGGCATAAACATAAACATTTCCTCAAAGGTGGACGATCCTCCCAAACCTTACTCGTGAGTACAGGCCTGATTCATGTTGCTCGCTTGCTAAGTTCCATGACTGCATGGTGCATGGGGGGGTGATATTTTATTTGTCTGGTAACTACCATGCACAGCTCTGAAGCCCCCCATGGCACACAGAATAGGCAAAGTGCAACCAGAAGCAGTGCCAACATGGACTAGGTACAGCATCATTAGCTGCCTCTTCCCTACAAAATAACAACAATGTTTAAGCAAACAGAACAGCATACATGTGCACTACATTTGCATCCCTACTCCACAGCTGGATTGCACAGGTGTTCCTTGAGACTCACTGAAGGAAGATTATTGACTGCAGAATCATGTAAATTTATGGGCTGTATCTTGAAATACTGTGTACATAAATATTGTCTGATATAACTATTATGTCCTGAATATTGTTTACAAAAATATTGTCCTATTGGGAGCAGATTCCCTTTTATTAACTCCAAAGGGACAATACTTCTGTAGATGATTTTCAGAACACAATATTTAAGTCAGATTATATTCTGACAATGATGTTTTGATGCCAGACCTGTGAAGTTAGAGGCTGTCACTTTCCGAATGTTAACCAACTAAGACGAAAAGCCTTAGTTATAATAAACTTACACTGTATAGTAATATGCACCTCTCACTAGTTTGTGTGCTATATTTCAGCATCTAATAATAATTATGGATGTGCCAGGGCCAGTATAATTGTTTATTTAGTGATAAAACATTTCCTTACCAGTATCATTGTCATTAATAGAATGCGTGCTGTCTTTCTACATATATAAGTAAGAATGGACTTTCACCCAAGTTCTTATTCTACTTAAAAACAAGCACTGGCAAAACTTGCCTATGCGAGGGCTATTGACTTTGACAATGTATTTTACAGTGGATGTGCACCATGGCTAAAAGTTTGAAAAAAAAGCACTATGATGAAGCCAGTGAGCAGCGGAAGGATACTAATCAAAATGAAGCAATCAGTACTTGGCCCATGCTCCAAAGCAAAGCAGAAGAAGCAAAACAGGCAGGCACTTGCCAATTAGGAGTCAGCAAATAAGTGACAATTAAGTCAACAAATAGTTAGCAATTGGTGGGCTTCAAGCTCCTTATAGTAAACAAAATGTCTCACAAGCATGCTCGCTGTCTTAGGTGAGACCTAAAAAGAAAACAGCATTTAAAAAAAAAATCTGTGTTTACTCAACAGTTATGATTATCTGGCAGGCCAGGCCTCAGGACATAGGCGGTCAGGGCAGCACCTCAAGATCCACTAATCGGGGCACCTAACACATTGGGGCCCTGGGAATAGCCCACTTTTCCCATGCCTTAAAACTCATTGATCTCTGAAGCGGGTCCCTTTATGAAGGTGCACTGGCGCACCTTCTGTGATAAGGGAATTGCAGCCAGTGCAAATCTTAGTGCAAGAACAGGGTCGTAACATGGGGCCTTATTTATGAGGCCTTACGCCGCCGTTACATCACTTTTTTATAACGCTGCGGCGGCGTAAACAATGCACCACTCTGCGCCATATTTACAAAGTAGCACATCTAGGCAAATGCATCACATTGTAAACCCCTGCGCTACATTATACTTGCATCGGGTATAATGTATGCAGGGTGGGCGTTCCCCAGTGAAAAAGGTTTGTAGAAGTGGTGCAGTGAAATCTATGAGATTTCACTGCGCCACTTCTACGAGTTCACTGCGTCAAATCCTTGACCCTGCTTTACAGCTGATGCAGGCCCTTTTACATGGGACTCGCCCATGTGTAATGACACGTTGCTGGAGTTGCGTCTGTTTTGCGACAAACTCCAGCAATGCGTCATTACTGCGCCACCAGATACGTCAGGATTCCTGACGTATCTGGTCATTCCTTGCAACATGGAGCGCCGTACTGTAAATATGGCACATCCAAGGTGTCGCAAGGAGGGCGCAATGAAAAGTGTTGTATCGCTGTTTTCAACCAGCGATGCAACACTTTTCATAAATGAGGCCCATGGTTCGCACCAGGTTCCATTGTAAAAGGGCCTTCTTTCTAGCCTGAAAGTTTAAATAAGTTTTGCTTCAGGTGTGCTTTCCAGAGAATCCGCTGAAGAATACAAATAATTATTCCTTTAACATCTGACCTAGGCACATGCAATGAAGGTGCAAATGTTAAAGCATCTCTCTCAGCAGAAGTAGGTAATGTCTTCTTCACCGTCTGTGTGCGCACAGCCCATACGCCCTTAGAATCCATTTTGGCAGCACACCCATTTCATTTAAATCTGTGGGCGAGAGAAAAGCGTGTCCTGAAGAACTCACTCCCGTAGCTTATTGAGTTGTTGTGAAATGTTGCCACAGAGAAGACAGGTGGCAATTATCTGCAGGGGATTTGTCTTTGGGTGTCTTGTTTTTCTTTTGCTGCTTCATTAAGCAACGTGTTTGTTTTTTTTGTCTGTGCCCAATTTGAAATGGCAAAGCTGCACCGATTTCCCCTAATTAAGCACACTCCCATCACCTGCCGTTCAGGCCTCTTTTTTTTGCTGAGGCAAGTAGAACACGTGGTACCTCGTTGAGTGGCCGAGTGCAAGGGGTCACAGTGGGAAGTCAGAGATCCGGTCACTAATCCTCATACACACGCCTCTGTCAATACTATTTCAGTAACACGCCACTGGCTTTCTTCATAAGGGCTTGTTGTATGCACTTTTCAGAAATATCACACAAACACACGAGATCTTTGTTGTCAGTGCTACACATCTTCTGGTAGGGTCGTGCAAATAAGTGACTTAGTAAGAGCGCCATGTTTTTTTACCTAATGCAAGCCAAGAAACTGGGCCTCCATATCTCTGTTTTCGAAAGTAAAAAACACAGCCACTAATTGGAGTCAAGTAAGTACCTTTACACCCCATGGGTCCTGGTGTCACTGCACCTGCTACACCTTTGATAGCTATGCCCCTGGTTTAAACTCGTAAGTGTGGCTGCAGGAAACCTGATTCTGTCTTCAGTACGTGATACTTTTAATTGGAGAGTACAGGCACTTCTCAGAAACAAGCAGGTACTCTGGTACAGTGTACCTGCACTTCTGTTTTTCCATTTCAGGCACTGTTGATACCTCCATGTGAGTGTAAAAAGACGGGGCATTCCATTGCCCATTCAACCTTTGGTGTCTTTGCTGAGAATGATTGTGTACATCATCCCAGTATCTGTCACACCTTCTCTCGGTGTAAAAGTGGCGGCCACTCTCCGTGCCCATTGATCCCCTTACTGTGACTAAAAACTTCTTTCAGTGTTCCTGCTGCTTCGGGTACTGTTCCAATAAACCTTTGAAGCACAATTGCTCAAAGGCTCTGCTAGTTATTTTCAGTGTAGCTGCCATGTTAAAAGGTTCTGATACCATCCTGTTAAATACATAGGGACCATACCCATACCACCAACAGGTGCGCTGACTCATAGCAGAAGCATATGCCTGTTTTTATGCATTTGCACTTTCTAAAACACATACATTTAACTCTGAGGAGCATATATACAAGAAACTGGCGGATCGCGGTGTTACGCCAGAATTGGTACCGCCGTGCTCCGTCAGTTTCAAACGGCAGGGATGCGCCATATTTACAAAAATACGGCGCACCCCTGCATTTTCCCTAGCGCTGGCACTAAAGAAGCTGCCTAGCGCCAGTGCAGGCACCTTAGTGCCATGTTGCTAGGGTGCCTGCGCTGCGCCTTAAGAGGCGATTTGCTCTATCCAAATGTGCTGCAGAATGCAGCACACATGGAAAGAGCAATATACGAGGAGAAATAAAACATTTCTCCTCGTATCGCCTATTTAAGACCAGGTATTTTCTGGTCTTAGTTTTTGGCGCTGCCCCATACTTTGTAAATATGGGGCAGCGCCAAAAAGCAATGGGTGCTGCAGCGGAACCCATTGCCCGCCCCTTTCACGTTAAGTGCTGCGTGAATAGGAGCATTATTTACAAGGTGGTGTCAAGCCACATTAAGTGGCTTAACGCTGCTTTGTAAATAAGGCGAAGGACTTAACGCCACCAGAACATCGCAACAAGTGACGTCCTGGTGGCGTTAACTCCTTGTAAATATGTCCCTGAATTTCTCACAGTTCGCGGATAAGCTGCAGTCAGCAAAGACCGGAAACAACGAGGAGCAATCTCTGCTAACCAGAGGTCGAAGTGGTCAGGGGAACGGGGAACGACGTTCCCAAACTTTATCAATTTGTTAAAAACAGTTCCCATACTTTTTACTTTAAAAAAACACAACCATTCCTGAACGGTTGAGTTGCCATAGGCTGAAAGGGGAGAAGATTGGCCTCCTCTACCATCAGGCGAGAGAAGGGTGAGTTAGCTAAAGCAGAAGCAAGCCTTCTCTCCACAGTGCCTGCTACAGGAAAGATATGTAAAGTGTGCAATTGTGTAATCATCAAATTAAAGGCTGATTGGGAGCCAATATAGGCTTTAATTGATAGAATCTGGACTTTGACTTTTTAATGGAAACCTTTTAAAAAGCCTTGGGAGACTTTCCGGCACATAAACAATCTTCCCCTCAACGCGGACACCCTTGCACTATGGTACAAGGGTGCCTGCGTTGGCGCTAGGCTGCTAAATTTAGCCCCAGCGCAGGGGGAAACGCAGGTCTGCACCATATTGTTGTAAATATGGTGCAACCCTACGTTTCAGAAGTGGCGGAGCGCGGCGTTAAGCCAAGGAGGCTAACGCCGTGCTCCGACACTTCAGAGTAAATATGCCCCTTTGAGTCTCTGCATTTTTACTACGCAAATTAGGCAATCAGATTCGGTGTGCCACTGGCATTTGTCACTGATGTTGGTTCTGCAACCACATCTCTTCTCCTATCAAAGATCCCTCCTCTTCTTCTTCTTTTTTTTTTGTTGCATATTTATATAGCGCGAACTCGACCCGAAGGTATTGGAGCGCTTTACATGAGCACCGTATTTACATTACACATTCAGGCACGGGGAGATTAAGTGATTTGCCCAGAATCACAGGATGTGGACGCAACCCCGAGGCTCGAACCCTGGTTTCCAGCACCAAAGTCGGCAGTCTAGCCGACGGACCACATCCTCTCCCCAAATCCCTCCTCTTCTTTCTTGCCATCTCACTGCGTGAGGCTACGTGGGCAAAACAATGTGGAATCCAAATACTGATGCGTCAAAGGCGAGTCTAAGCGAATTGTCGACATAGGAGGCACAAAATCATGGTTTCTAGAAAATCTGAAGACTCAAAGCTGCATGTTAATAAAGGAATGCCAAAACTCCTCCAAGTATAAAACTCTTCTCAAACCCATGCCCAGCACAGTCAACCGCCACATTGTTTTAGTATGAACTGCATAATTTTTCTGTTTGTGGAAAAATTTTGCCCATAGCATCATTACCTTTGGATTCTGCTCAACAAGTGTTTTTTGTTGGTATTGGGGATTTTGCCTACCATTTTCTCCCAACCATTAGCTGTTGAGGCACAGTGGTTAATTAAAAAACAAAAAAAGTGACGGGGCTCTCGTCAGGAGGCAGCCTGCACCAGCTCATTTCTCCTGTTAGCGTCGCCTAAAACAGAACCAACTGCTAACCATGAAAGTGGGGAGAGGGTGTGGTGTAATGGCCAGAGCTGCAGATTTCCGAGCTGGAGAACCAGGTTCCAGTCTTGACCTGGGTTCAACATCCTGTGATTCTGGTGAATCACATAACCTCCCTGTTAGAAGGTGGTTCTGACCATCTGAGTCGCCTGGATTTTTCGCTTTTTGATCACCTCATTTTTGAGCTTTTACTGTGGGAGAGCCTCATAAGCTGGGACTCATCCACAGTGAACTCATGATGAAAGAGACTGCATGTGGATTTTATCTGCGTCCCCCTTGTGAGAGAAGGCCGCTGCGCTGGAGCCGGAGTAAGGGCACCTGACTGGTAGCATGTAGGCACGTGTGCACATGTGTGTGCACACGTAAAAGGGCTGCGCGGGGGAGATTCCTGTCATGCGCAGCCCAGGAGCAGATACAGATAAAATGGTGTGGCAGGAATTATGCAGACTTGGGTGGTGACATGGAATAGGCTTTATACTATGGAAAGACACATGTAAGAGAAAGTCAGTGTGCTTTACTGTTTTCACTGAAGGAACACTCTATTATTCTCCTATGAAGGTGGGGACCACATTGGGTAGTTTCACTTGCCTAGGGCCGACAAATTCCAAACACGCACCAAAGTACACTGTAAGTTGTGTAAAAAGAAGTATTCTGCTGAGTCCAAAGCCATATCTGTACTGCTTATAGGTCATCTTATGGGTCATCCAGCAATGTCATATTCCTCTGACTCAGCTCATAACCAGAGCCTGGCTGGGTGTGACCCTGCCAGGCTGGATTAACTACCTTCCTCCCCAAGCTGTAGCATCAGCGGCCTAGCCCTTCACTGCAAGCATTCCAAGGGCAAAGGTCTCCTCTCCAAGAGAGAGAGATAAGGGTGGAGCTGCAGGTTATCCATCAGCAGCTGTCACATGGTGCCAGGCACCAGGCCTGGAGAGAAGGCAGCAAGGGGGCTTTTCAGAGACCATGTGGCATGCGACACCTGGACGACGCTATTTTGAACTATCCCAGGGGCCTGTGCAGGAAGGAGGGAGAAGGGGCAGAGAGGTGATGTGTCGCTGCAGGATAGGGCAGAAGAGCCTTCCTGCCAGCCCCCTCCAAATTCTTTTCAATGGTCTTGCACAGGAAGAGGAGCTCTATCTGGGGTGTGGTCTGCGGAGGAAGACTGGTGCTGGAACCTGGCGCCATGGGCAGTTGGAAGGAGGAACCCCCTGACTGTCCCAGGACCCTGGATTGCGCCTGTGGGTGAGTCCAGGACCAGTGATGAGAAGCCTGGGCCTCTGGGTGAGGAGAAGAGAGGCCCAGGAGGAGAGCCAGGTGAAAGGCTGGCGCAGGGAGCCAGTGAAGACAGTTCCCTGCTGAGTTCACCGTCTTTGAGACCAGGAGGGTGGCGGAAAGTGCTCCCAGTGGCTGGGGCGGGCCACCAGGAGCAAGAAGAGGCCAAGATGGTGAGAATTGGTCCCCTGGGGGCTGAGAGATGCCCCCCAGAAGGTAGGCGACCTTTGACTTCTGAGAAGACCGACGACAAAGCGTGTGGGGCTCCGCCGCCGGTCTTGGATGTGCCCCCGGGGTGGGTCAGGTCCCGGGGGTTGCCCCCACAAGAAGTCAAGTCGGGGAGCACCGTCGCGCTCCCCGTGAAACTGCCCAAGAGGGGTGCCAGGAGCCCACCCTGGCCCCCGATAACACTGGAGGGAGGGGAGCGCTGTCACGCCCCCCTCACGGGAGAAGAGAAGCCGGGGAGCACCGTCGCGCTCCCCACGAAGAATTCCCTGGGGCCCGGGACCCCCACTCCGGGCCCCGTCACCCAGAAGACAAGCCGGGGAGTGCCGTCGTACTCCCCGTGAAGATGTACCAGGGGCCCCGGACCCCAACTCCGGGCCCCAAAGCTACGGGGGAAGTCGGAGAGCGCCGTCGCGCTCCCCGTGAAAACTGCCTATGGGGTCCGGGATCCCCAACTCCGGGCCCCGTGAAGAGGAGGGAGGAGGGGGGAGTGCCGCCGCACTCCCCCACAGTAGCGGGAAGGCAGGGGGAGTGCTGTTGCACTCCCCCCGAGGACCCGCTGGTCCAGAGGCAGCCTCCGTGCCCGGTCGCGGGCAGACAAGAACAGAAGTGCCGGCTCCTGCGGCAGCACCCGAGGGTGCTGGCCAGTAGGGGAGCCGGCGGGAGCCGCCGGAGGTGGGCTCCCCGAGCAGCCCCCCAACGAACCAGACCAGCGGGGTGCCCGGGTGGGACCGGGACCCCTGGGAAGCAGCAGGAGCGGCTGGGGGTGGGCTCCCTGAGCCGCGCAACATCTCACCTGAGACAAGGGGTCCGGCTGGGACCAGGCCCCCAACGAGGTTGTGACGCGGCGTGAGGCCACCGGCAAGGCAGCACGGCTCTCCCCGGAGCAGCGGGAGAGCCGCTGCTCTAATATGCATGGACCAGGGAGGAAGCGCCCCATAATGTCTTGCCAGGCAAATGGAAGCCTGCCAGGAAACCTGTGTATTTCGGCTTGTGGTGGCCCCAGGAGAACGGGGTCACCGCCAAATGCCTGCAAAGGTGCAGGGGGAGCTGCAGGAGCACGCAGACTCCCCCAGCACGATGTGAGGAAAGCCCCTCCCTAGGTCTCTGGGGGACTTGAAACAACCCCTCAAGGGCTCAGCTATGCGCTAACAGCATCCTGTGGCTGGAACTTTTGTTCTTCAGCTGGGGGTGTGTTTGGGGACTGCACCAAGGTGTGAAGGGCTGAACTAGGGATGTCTGGAGAAGGGCATCCCCTGGAGGTGAAGAGGTGCAATTGCACAAGAGGTGCATTTACCTAATGTTATTTCTTTTGAGGGACTGAAAGTCACACATGCAATGTGAAGTCATAAGCAAAGTGGGGTTATGTTGCTGGACATTCCGGCTAGGGTGTCTGGCTCTATATGCTTAATCCTGTGATTAGAACTGTGATGCCTTTTAGGGGCTTTAATTGCAATGCATTATAACTGTTATCAGCTATGATAAGTACTGTCATTTTAGTGATGCCTAAACATGTATTCTTGCTGCTGCGTTAGGTGAAGAACAACCCAGACTGTTAGCCACTAAGATGTAGAGGTGTATACTGTGTGGTCAGTATGAGATGCTCAGTCAGGGTTATGTGTCACCATGGCAGGTGTGCCCATTTAAAATGCTTGTTGAGATAATGGGGTGGGTCGCCACTGGGATGGTGCCAGTGGGCAAGGCCCTCACTCCAGGTTATGGTCAACCTACTGCATTAGGGGGCAAGATGATGTGCATACATGGGAGTGGTGGTACTAGGACTCCCACCCTCCTGCGGGAGGGGTGGGAATGTTATGCAATGTCACCAAGTAATTCCAACAGCTTATGTATATTTGTAAATTGTTGCATAGTATTGAGTAGTGTGTGTGTTTAATAAATTTACTCTTCCTTTTATAAAGCAAAGTACAGACTGGACAATCAATTATTGAGTGTTATTTCTGCGTACTGGTAAATGGCGATTACTAGTCCACACCACCTCCCTTGAGTAAGCCTTAGACTGCTCTGCAACGCTACCCTCTGAGAGTCAAGCGCTACAATGGGTGTTTGGTTCCCAGTGAAGGACAAATGTAGACATGTTATTTGTGCAGGCCTCACAGATAGTGCCTCGTTTTCAAACACTCCCTGTAAATTAATGTGTCCTTAACTGGTGCTCATGAAAGGCGCCGGTGTTGATAATTAAGTGCTGGTGCTGAGCACTGGAAATCACTGGCACAAATTAAGCGCTGCTGTTGTTATTTTTATAAATGTATTTGTTGTTTGCTTTCAAACATTCAATATCCAAAGGAACATATCAGACAGTTCACAGGGCTGATACATATAAGGTGAAGAACAGCCATGAGAAGCAGAGGGCCGGCCAAGCAGAAAAGATACAAAGTATAGGCAGAGAACAGTTTGATGAAGAATGCCAAAGAGGCATGCCAGCAACAGGCCACTCAAAGTATCAGAGAGACATTCAGGTTCAAGATAGATTGTCTCATAGTTAATCCATAAAAGGTAATAATTGTTGGGAGAGGAAGTTTGGTGTCCTTTAGGTGATGGGAAAGAGGCCTATTAGAAACCACCATAGTATGCCACAGTGAGTATGTGAGTCTCATCGGACACAGCTAACGTGCCGATATAAGGCATTGCACCATGAGCGTGGAAAAGATAGCAAGTCAATCCTGGTAGTTGTATTTCACTTGGGGGGGAGGGGGTAGGATAGCAATAAGATATGTAAAGGAGTACAAGAATCCAAATGAATGCTTTCAAGGCGAGGCAGGTTTTAAAAGGTTTTCATGGGAATTCCACATGGGGCAGGAATAGGGACTTTCACCCTGTGAGATACTCCGTCACCTTAATTTATGCTCCTGTCAGATGGACCTTTATAAACTCTAACAATTTAATGGGCCATTTTGATTGTGTCAACTTTAAGGAAATCTATGAATTACCCACCAGGGTCTAATGTATATTGGTAGGGGGTCAACAAACGCCCACAACTCCTGTGTGCCGGCCTATCACCTTGAAGCATAGATTTCACCGCTAGGGGTTCAGAAGAATGATAGACTTCTCACCATCCAATCAAAATACTTAGCAGACTTAATTATGTTGCTTAGAAGCAAAAGTTCCATCCATTGTATGCCTCTATACACAATAATACCTTATAAAAGAAAGAATGAGAAATATTTTTGAATCAACCATTGCAATATGGATTCTTGTAGGAAGCTGGCTCTGTATATACTATACTAAAGTAAGGTATAGTGTGCACAGAGTCCAGTGGAACCCCAAAGGTAGGCAGAGGTAAAAGTAGATAGCACCTTACTCTCTATTTGTGGTAGTGTGGGCGAGCAGTAAGGCTTTATCAGAGGGTAGTGTTAAGCATTTGTTGTACACACTCAGGCAGCAAATGATGTCACACACTTGAAGAACCGGAATAACCCACTCACTGGGTCTCGGCGGCGGGGGAATTGCCCAAGTCTTCCATACCCTTCATACATAGTAAAAGGAGACACAGGAGCCTTCGTCTGCAGGAGGAACCCAGATTTATTCAAATAGCCCGGGCTATGGAACAGAGTCCCAAGCTCGTTAGAAATAAGACAGAGGAGGCTGCTGCTTTACTCCGCAGCTTACAAGCCTTTTATACTTTTTCATTCCAGTCTTTTGGCTGTTAGTCCATTGTTCAATCAGGGCAGTGTTTGCAGTTGATAACCAGATCCAGACGGTGTTTGTAGTTGGTGACCTGATCAAGGCTTGGTACTCAAATTATTGTTCACTCAGCTTGATCAAAGCATGGTCATTCAGGTCATTGTTCGATCAGCTTGATCAAAGCTCGGTCATTCAAACCATTGTCCAATCACACTGATCAAGGCCCAGCAGTCAGACCATTGTCCAGATAACCTGATCACGGTGTCAAGGATGTTTACCAGGCAGGGAGCAGGAGATGGGAAACAAATCATTTACACAGGGCGTGAGTGTCTCATGGTTTTCTGTCGAACTGCAAAGAACAGGGGGTTGGGTGTGCGACAGTTCCTGGGCAGAAATGCAGGCTGCAAGATGGTTTTTTGTCGTGTTAGTTAGAATTTCCTCAGGCATCAGCAGAAACGACCAGGTGGGTCGTGTGGAAGTGTTTGACACGAAATGGCAATGAAAAAACAATGGAGTCCTGGTACAAATGATACCGATCAGAAGAACACTTTTCCTCAGACCCTCCTTTTGCCATTGAGTGGCAAATACTTTAAGAAATGTCAATGTTCATAAGGCCATCGGTTTCTTGTTGGAGCATCATCATCATATTGGTGTTGTGAATGTTGGAGGGTGGAGGCTGGATGGTCTGGACACACATTGTACAGAGCACTGGCAGGCACTGAAAGCACAAACAGCAGGAGACCAGGACAGTTATTCCCAAGGCAAGGAAGATGAGGACCCTCCACCCCCACTGGGAAAGGAGGCCCCAGATCCAGCCTGTGAGGGACCAGTTGCCTTTATCCAGATGAATTTCGGAAGAAAGGCGATGCAGACGTTGGATGGCATAGTACACTGAAGGTGCGTTGTCTGGGATGTACACGCAGCAGCTGGAGCCGATCAATTTACACACACCACGCCGATCAGCAAGGAGGACGTCTAGGACCATGCGGTTCTGCAGTGTTATAAGGCGGTCCGCCTGTAGTTCTGCAGTGATGTTGGAGAGGGCACCAGCTGTTACTGTGATGGTGGCTTCAAGGACCTTGGTCAGTCCTCGTACAGCCCGACTGTTTGCCATGGGGCCCCAGAATGGAAGGAAACCTTCAAGGAAGTCCCCGGTTTCCTGGCCTGCTGTATCCTCGGCTGATATGACGCCCCTACGTGAGCGACGCAGAGCGCCCTTCATCAACAGGTGGTAACTCCCATGGGTAGAATACGTTGGCGGAAGGAGGAAGGCCAGATAGCAGGTACCAGACCAGTTACGGGGGGAGCCAAGTGTAGGCGGCAGTGCCACAGATAAAATAGGTGTTGGGGGATGCCACCAGCTTCGGAGGAGATGTAGAGTTTAAAGATTTTGTGATATTACAAGTACTGGTACCAACTTTCTTAGTCCCTAGGCCATGGATGCAGACACGGCCTTGCACATTTATGACATTCACAGTGTCTCGTTCATCGGGCAGTATCCTTCTTGTGCGGAATCTGGAAAATGTTCGTCGAGTGGTTGAGTTGAATACTACCATCTCACCGAGTTCATCTGGTGATAGCAGCGATGTGGATGAGCTGGTCGGGCAAAAGGAGCATTGGCATGGCCAGATCTGTTCCGCCAGAAGTCATCCTGAAATGTTCCAAGGGCAGAATTGGCAGTACCATTGACAGTATAGGCCTCCTGTATCAACATCCACCATGCAAGACAAGACCCAGAGATGGAAAAGGGGTAGGGAAAGAATGGGACAGGGTGTATCATGGAATGCGGCATCAGTCCGCAAACCCAGCAGTTGGAAAAGTTCATGATCAGCTGATGATGATGCAACATTTGGATGAAGGTGTTATTGAAGAATTCTGCACGGCGGGGTAACTAGTGGGCTGGTAGCGTGTAATACTGGTGCTCTGCAGGAGTTGGGGTAGGGGTTGGTGAGGTAACAGGATGGTAGATTATTAACAGCCAACCAAGAATAGACAGGATGAGGGAGACAAACAGCGTCACCACGGTGGCCATGAAGCATTTACTATGTCGGAGACTGACATATTGTTTCTGGATTCGAGTGTTTTGGACGGCAGCCATTGTGCTAAGCCAGGGACCTCTAGTGGCTGTCTGTGATTGGTGGTTGCTTCACTGGGCGCAGGTGCCAAGAGCCCTATGGCGTACCTTAGTCTGACACACCAGCACTACTCTCGGCCGGGGAGATCACAGCCCTACAGCCTATAGGCACTTGGCGAAGTCAAAGGCAAGCCTTCCCTCGGGGGCGCAAGTTATATCGGTCGGAAGTAGGGTCAGTATGGTCGGGAAACAATTGTTCTGGACGTTGAGCAGAGTTAAGGGAGGGTTCCACCCTTCCTTTCAGTATGCTGTCACTCTCTGCTTCCGTAGATGTAAAATGCAGTCTGGCATCGCTGAATGGGACAAACGTCGGGACTGTTTCTGTTTCTGAATCTCCTTGTCCTTCCCTCACCCACTGATCATAGGGGAGGGGCAGAGGCACACGCCTACAGTGGGACGAATGCACCCAATTCTTCCGACCTTCTACTTTCACGGCGGTGCGGGTGGCCAGCAACACCTGACGGGGCTGTGTCCAGCGGGGTTCGAGGCTCTTAGTCCGTTGAAAATTTCATTACAAGACCGGAGGCTACCATTATGCAAATGCTTTTATTTGCTGCCCAAACATGCAGCGCTTTAAAGAATGTTAATACATCATAAAACAAAGAACGTTCATAACATCATAAGAAGACAGTGCACACTCCCATCTTCCTCTTAGGCTGCGATGACACCAAAGAATGGAAACAGCGTGGCATTCCGATTGCTCCTAAGCATTGTTATCTGAGGATCAAAGGAAAAAACACTGTATAGTAAAAATATAAAGAAAGTCTAAACTGAAGGAATAATAACAAAGCACAAATACATTAAATTTAAAAAATATAAATGTAAACACATCAGCAAAGAGAACATTCTCAATGAGTAATAAAATAGTACCAAGCCCATGCTCCTCAGGGAGAGGAGGGTGGGATAATGTTAGCCTCCGTCTGTCTTTAATGAAATCAAGATTCTCTCTGCATAATAATTGGAGAATCGTCATTTCATTACAAGACCGGAGGCTACCATTATGCATGTTTAAAGCCATGTAAGGCCACACTACTAACATGCTCTATTGTTCTCAAATAGAACTTTGAGAAGGTACTTGCATTTGACCAATCAGCAGCTTTAAGTATTCCGGGCAGGGATCCTCCTGCCCAAAATACTTTACTAGCCATTGCGCCCCTAGAGGAATGAGCCCCAAATCTAGAGAGATCTACGCCAGCTTCATGCATAATCAGACGGACCCATCTGGCTAAGGTAGCTGAAGTAACAGGTCTAAAAGGACTAACATATGAAAGGAGAAGTTGATCAGTGTTTACGGGTCTGAATGTTGACATTTTATTCTCATAACACTTCATACAATTAACAACGCACAATTTTTCACACTTATGAAAAAAGGGGTAGAAAATAGATTCTGATATGGTTTTGTTCTTTTCCAAATATCGAAGTGGACACCTTCAGAGGAATAGAATCTATTAGAAAGTTCTAAGGCTTTAATGTCTGAGACCCTTCTAAAGGAGATCAGACACAAAAGTGTCGCTAATTTCATGGAGATTTGTTTAAGGGAGAGTAAATGGTTATTAGGCCAGGATAGGAAGAGATTGAAAATTAAGTTAACATCCCATAGGGATTCATAACAAGCTTTAGGGGGTCTCCTTAGTCTAACTCCTTTCATAACTCTTTTGATTAAAGCATTGCTATCAATTGCAAGATTATTAATCAAGGCATGACCCGAAGATATTGCTGATCTGTAACAATTGATAGTTTTATAAGAGAGACCTGACTCAAAGAGATGAGCTAGATAATTGGCTATGTGCTGTAGAGAACTTTGTACGGGATCCAAATCCCTTTCCATGCACCAACAACACCATTTTCTCCAAACACCTCTATACCTTTTTCTAGTTCCTGGTGCCCATGAATCTTCCAAAAGGCTTTTAGCCTCTCCCGAAAGATCAGAATATCTGTCAGAACCCCTGAAATCTTCCAAACAAGAAGGTTCATCCTCCCTTCTAAAACCAAAGGATGTTCTTCTCCATCCGGACCTTGGAGTAGACCTAAAGATGATGGGATTAGACGTGGAAAATCCACTGCCAGTTCCATTACCCTGGGAAACCAAACTTGGGATTTCCAAAAGGGGGTTACAAGAATGATGGAGCATGACTCCAGACTCACTTTCCACAATAGTCTCTGAATCATTGAGAAGGGTGGAAAGGCGTAACCCTTGATCCTCTCCCAAGGTTGGAGAAAGGCATCTACCCCTGATGCATTGGGATCTGGTCTCCAGGTGAAATACTTCTGAACTTGGTAAGTTAATTTGCTGGCGAACAGGTCTACCTGAACTGGACCCCATAACTTCTGGATTAGAGCAAAGGCCTCTGGATTCAATTTCCAATCGCTGGAATCGTGGAGGAAACAAGAATTCCAGTCTGCCCTTAAATTCTGAATTCCCGGAATAAATTCCGCTCTGAGAGTAATCTTTTGATCCCAACAAAAATACCATATCTGTTTGGCAATATCTGAAAGAGTCTTGGATCTCGCACCCCCCATACGGTTTATATATGAGACAGCAGAGAAGTTGTCTAAGCGGATCAAGGTATTGGAGTTCTTTAGGAACTTTTTGAAACTCATGAGGGCATTCAGAGCTGCTAACATCTCTAGGCAGTTTATGTATAGGGATTGTTCCTCTAAGGACCACCTCCCCCTGGTTTCTAGATTGTTTAGGCGGGCTCCCCAGCCGCGATTGCTCGCATCTGACTCTAGAGAAAAGTCTGGAACATTTCTGAAAATAGCCTTCCCGTTCCATGCTTGAAGGTTCTTTAGCCACCAGAGTAGATCCTCTTGTGCGTCTTCTGAGAGGGGAACTGAGTCTTCGTACCATAAACCCTTTTTCAGACCTAGAGCCTTTAGTCTTTGAAGACCCCTGTAATGAAGAGGGCCGGGAGAAATAGCTTGGATAGAAGATGACAGAAGACCTAGAACCCTGGCAAGGTATTTTAGACGTATTGATTCTTTCGTTAGGATAAAAGAGACATGTTTCTTTATCTTGGTAACTTTTTTGTGAGGCAGAATTAGATTGGAAAGGATAGTATTTACCTGGAATCCGAGGAATTCTAACTCCTGTGTCGGGACCATGATAGATTTCTCTATATTTATGATGAATCTCAGATTTTGAATAAGATCTACAGCCATTTGTAAGTGTTTCTGAATCTCTATTTTGTTTTGAGACATAATGAGAATATCGTCTAGGTAAATAATTAGACGAACTCCCCTCTCTCTGAGGTAACTCACTACTGGGCGAAGGACTTTGGTAAAACACCAAGGGGCTGAGGACAGGCCGAAGGGGAGACACAGGAACTGATAAAGAGTTCCTTTCCAAGTAAAACGAAGGTACTTTTGGCTGTCTTTGTCCATGGATATTGTAAAATAGGCATCTTTGAGATATAATTTTACCAGCCAGTTCCTGGCTTGTAAAATGTCTCTCAAAAGATGGATCCCTCCATCTTGAAATGTCTGTAAGTTAAGAACTTGTTTAGGTATTGGAGGTTTATGACAGGACGCCAACCTTTGTCCTTCTTTTTGACTAGGAAAATAGTACTTATAAAACCCTTTGAAATCTCGGATAAAGGTATCTTTATGAGGGCTCCCTTGTCTAACATCTGGGAAATCTCTAGTTCTATTAGTTTTGAATCCTCCGAGTCTAGAGTCATCTCTCTTGGAATCTTGATTTGAAATGGTTGTTCCCAAAATTCTATTTTGAAGCCAACTATAGTTTCTAGAACCCAAGGGTCTTGTGTAATTTTTGACCAATTGTATGCAAAGTGTTTCAATCTTCCTCCCACCTTTGAAAGGGAAAAAGAAGTCGGGCTTACCCTGGTAACTTTGATTTGAAGATCTGGGTTTCCAGCCACGGGATCTTGAAGTCCTCCCTCTCTGGGGGTAGAAATTTGAGTTTGATCGAAAGCCTCTGTTGAAGTGAGAGGAACCTCTCTGGTCTTAGGGGTAGAAATGGGACCTATAGGTGTTGCGGCTGACAGCCAGTCCCCTCTGTCAGCCCTTCCAAAAAGTGAGCGACCCCCAAAACCTCTCCGCATGCTAGACTGTGCCTTGCTAAAAGCATTGAAGGTGGAAACATATTTGCCCAAAGATTTCACAAAGTTATCTCCGAATAGGAGTCCTTTGGTATCACTCATGTCTTCCTTAGAAGACAGGTCCGCAAGTTTAGGATTCATCCTTAAGAGAACCGCTTTACGACGTTCCGTAATTAGATTTGCATTGGCATTACCAAGAAAACAAATCGCACGTTGCGACCAACCCCTCAAAAGATCAATATTGACTGGAATGTTATTGGCCCTTGCCTCTTCAGTCATATACAGAATCTTGGATAAGGGTCCAAGGACATCAAGAAGTTTATCTTGGCACTGCTTCAAGCATTTCTCTATCCCTTTCCTGGGGTCCTTACCGAATTTAAGGAGAAATGTAATCAATTCTGGATCGAGATTGGGGGTGTTGCACACCTTGTCCTCTGAGGAGGGTCTAGGACACTCATTACGCAAAAGGTTGCAAGTTTCTCTGTCCAGAGATTTCCTCACCCATTGAGATAAATATTTGCTAATGTGGTCCATTGGCCACCATTCAGAACTACTGGGATGTTGGATAGATGTAGGATTAAACATTTCCCTTCCGAGGGTGTCCTTAATGGAAGAAGAAGTGGAAGGTTGTTCCAAATCTTCGTCCAGATTATCAAAGGTATCTTGAGGATCGAAAATAAATTCGTCAATGTCCAAGTCCTCATAAGCCAAAGCTTCAGAATGGTAATTAAAGGAATCATCGAAATCATTTGTACCATGAAGGTTACTTCTTTCTCTCATGCCGCTACGGGCAACTTTCCTCAATGTCCCACGATGTTGGGATTTATCTTTTGTGCTGCTATGAGCACCATCATCTATTGTAGCGCGAGGGCTACCAAAATCATTAGCATGGGTTAATGCTTCCTTCAAGTGTTTCCTTTTCTGGGAAACCTTCCCTCTTTTTAGGGGTCCAGAGGTTGTAGGGGAGTCTCCGTGAGAGAGAGAGAAATAAATCTCCTCAACAGGAGACACCCTCTTCCTCTTAGTTAAGGCGGCGCCAACCGCTTCTTTAACGGAAGATCTAAGCTCTTCCTCAAAGAACCTCTTAAGGCTCTCACCCACAAGTGTCTCCTTAGGGGGCTGTTGTGGGTTATTAATGTCCATTTTTCCTTTAAAAAAAGCAGTTATAGATAGATGAGAAAAATGCCACAAGGCTTACTCACGGTTAATGCTGAAGGAGGGACTTAATGGGGGTTGTACATCCTTATTATCAAAATACAGGGATATTCTTTCCCCTAAATCAAACTCAGATTCCTTTAGGAATAAAGTCCTTGGAATAAATAGTAATGATATAAAAAACGCCCACCAGGTGGCGATCGCGTTGTTTAAAAAAGAGGAACAAGCACAGGAGGCCTCCGACTCAGCCAGGCACCGTTACGCGCTCGAGCGAGGAGCCGTAACTATAGCAACGTGCCTCCCGAGCCGGAGAAGTCTGTGCCTCGCGTCACTAAGGGCGCATGTGGTGAGACTTGCTCTCGCGTCTCCCAGCAGGTTGCTAGGAGACGCGAGCAGAGACGAATCACGCAGACGTGATTCTTTCGTTTTTTTATTTTATTTATTATTTAGAAAATAAGGAACAGGGTAAATGAAGCCACAGAATGGGCTTAAACAAATCAAAACAGATAGCGGAAGCCACACATCATGGAGCAGAGCTGGTAAGCGGCGTATCAAGTAAAATAAATGTGATAAATATGCCAAGGAAATCAAAGAGGACATCTGTGAAAAAAATGATCACTAAACCAGATACAAATACCTACCATTCCCCGCCATAAATTGGACAGGGTTAGAAAGAAACTGAAAGGGAAAAGTTAATACAAGTATTAACAAAATACTAATATTTAGTATTAAAATAATAATAGCGGGACATAAACATAGTATGAAAAAAACAATGTTATTATATCAATAATACTACTGGAAGTAAAACTGTATTATAATAATAGCACAAAAGCTAGCAATCGTGCCACGAATGTTAGAGATACTTAGCTGTGTCAGGAGCAGCGAACAAAAGAGGAAGCGATATGTCTTTAATGAAATCAAGATTCTCTCTGCATAATAATTGGAGAATCGTCATTTCATTACAAGACCGGAGGCTACCATTATGCAGGTTTAAAGCTACTGAGAGCTACACTGCTAACATGCTCTATTGGTCATAAGTAAAACTTAGAGAAAGTACTTGCGTTAGACCAATCTGCTGCTTTAAGTATTTCGGGAAGAGAACCTCCTGCCCAAAATACTTTGCTAGCCATTGCACCTCTAGAAGAGTGAGCTCCAAATCTAGAGAGGTCCACTCCAGCCTCATGCATAATCAAGCGGATCCATCTGGCTAGGGTCGCTGAGGAAACAGGTCTAAAAGGCCTGACATATGATAAAAGAAGTTGATCACAACCAACAGGTTTAAAAGTTGAAATCTTATTTTCATAGCATTTCATACAATTCACAACACATATTCTGTTACTCTCATACTGGTTTTGATTACAACTCTTATTTATATTATTTAGTAATATACAGCTCTTAAGTATAACATGTAATATGTGACTGTATCTATTTCTGACTATAATCTTTTGATTTGTATGTTAATCGCATTTTTTGAGAAATTTTAAATGACCTAAACACGTTATGGTGTCTTAATGTGACCACTTGGATTAACAGGTTTGTTCTTTATTATATTTTTTCTCAGCCTTCCAATGTATGGTCGGCTTATTTATCCTCCTTTTTCTTTTTTATGTACTCGCGGAGGTTCCATTACCTTCATAACATTAATATAACTATGCCCGTATCGGCTATACTCATTAATTCATAATTAATACTCGTGAGGCGCGACATTCAGACGCCTCACCTCACTTTCCAGTTTTAATAAAAACAACTTACAAGGTTTCAGCGCGATCGCCATGACAACGCGCTATTCAGACCGGACTCGCACGCAGAGTGCTTGGCTGTGACCTCACTCGAGGAAGTCTTTCCTCTCTGGCGGTGTCCTTCTCCTGCAGCGTAGCCATGGTTACAGCTCCAAGCAAAAAAAATTGTGTGTGGTAAGATGCATGAAAGTTTATGATGACAAAATTGCACAATTTAGAGAAAATGGAGTTGATCAACTGCTTTTATCTTATGTTAAACCCCATAAACCAGTC
This sequence comes from Calotriton arnoldi, assembly GCA_963921515.1. Classification (NCBI taxonomy): domain Eukaryota; kingdom Metazoa; phylum Chordata; class Amphibia; order Caudata; family Salamandridae; genus Calotriton; species Calotriton arnoldi. The sequence continues at coordinate 1,828,154 of CAWUFW010001499.1, forward strand.
TCTTCAGCAACTTTAGCTAGATGGATACGTACCATAATGAGTGAAGCTGGCATAGATCGATCAAGATTTGGGGCCCACTCATCTAGAGGGGCAATGTCTAACACCTAGGTAACAAATGAAGGTGTGAAGCAACATGCACCAATAGTAAGAAACACCACATGAATAAACAAGAAAGTGAGGATATAACACACCTTTCCCCTTAGAACAAAAAATAAATCAAATAACAAAATCCTCAAGATATTTTGGCAGACGTCTTACTCTCCCTCGCATGGAAATCAAGGAATTAGAATGTTCACCTTGAAATGAATTATCAACAAATGATGAAACTTTAGGCAAACAAGAATTGCCCTCCACCAAGGAGAGATTTGCATCAGCATCCAATACATCAGAGGGAATTTCAAGAACAGAAGGAGAATCATTGACAGAAACAGGTACAGTAAAACATTTTTGCACATCAGTAGATTTAGTTAAAGATGAATGTCCCTCAGCTACATCAGAAGAACAATTTCCATTGGATGAACCACAATTATAAAAATCATGTCCAGTTATACACCCAAAACCAGTAGAAAGAGAATCGTGACAATTATAAGAGGTATTGTCATCAGTACAAGCATTAAAATTATTGACTGCAGATTTATGTAATTTTGCCACTTTCCTTTTGCCCCACCACTTCCCACCAGTAACTTGCACAGCATGTTTATTCACCTGAACAATTTTAGTTTCAGGATAGAACTTGGAACCACCCTTCTTGAGAGGTCTCCTGATGCGAACAGACTCCCCCACCAGAAATTCCTCCAACTTGACTTTTTTGACCTCATCATATCTTATTTTGGATTTAGCTTGACTATGTTCCACACGAAACCTGATTTGGTCGCTGTTGGGAATTTTTGCATCCACACCAGAATTGGAAATAACCCACTCTGGAGAAAGTTCATTGAAAGAATGTCTACCCCTCAATAGGACAAAAGGAGAAACTCCCGTAGTAGAATGAGGGGTGTTGTTATAAGACCAAATTCTCTCATCAACAGCATCTTGGACTTGTAAACCAGAAGAAATCGCTAGTTGGATGGTGTCTTTCAAGACACGGTTAACTCTCTCAACTAAACCGTTACCCTGAGGACTATAGAGAGCAGTAGTGAGATGTTTAATCCCAAACTTGAGGAAAAAATGTCTCATGTTGTTTGAAACAAATTGAACTCCATTATCAGAGATAATAAAAACAGGAATGCCCTCAGAATGAAATAGTTTCTTGAAAAATGCTATAACATTATCAGTATTGGGTTCTCTCATGAACTTAACAGAAACCCATTTAGAAAAGTAATCCACAACAGATAGAATATACCTGAAACCACCATTCAAACCACCAATAGGACCAACAAAATCCACACCTAATTTCTCCCAAGGTTTTTTAGGAAAGGCCACAGGACACAAAGGTGAATTAAAAGTACGGAGAGACTTCTCAGCGTGACCACACTCTTTGCAATTGTTCAACATAGACTCAACAAAGCTGTCCAGGCTAGGCCACCAATAATATAAACGTAGTCTCTTTTTAGTCCCAGTAATGCCAACATGCCCCTTGTGGGCCAAGGCAACCAACTTACTCCTTAACTGAGCAGGAGGAATTAACACAGAACCTCTCATGAGAAAAATACCTTCAACACTTAATTCCTCTTTAACTTTGAAAAAGGTTTAAATTCCTCTCCTACTTGAGCTTCCCTAGGCCAACCAGACGAGATGAACTTCTTCAAAATGATTTGAGAATTGTCAGACATAGAGGTATGTTCCCAATCTTGGTACGAAATGATATCTTTGGCTAAAGCAAAACCATCTACCAAACCAACCACACATTCTACTTCCTCAATAATAGGAACGTCATCACAAGAGTTAGCTGGACACCTAGAAAGAAAATCAGCTCTGAAATTCTTCCCTCCCGGGATATGTCTCATAGAAAAGTTATACTCATACAGTTTTGAAAACAAACGAATTAATCTAGGACTGGCATTGCTTAAACCTTTGTCATTCCACATGAAAACTAAAGGTTTGTGGTCAGAGACCAACAAAAATTCTCTCCCACACAAAAAGGTAGCAAAATGATGGACACCCCACACACAAGCAAGAGCCTCCTTTTCAATTGTGCTATAATTCTTTTCAGCAATAGTAAGTCTGCGTGAAGCAAAGGCTACTGTGTGTTCAATACCATCTATCATTTGGCTTAAAATGGCACCAAGACCTAAATTGCTGGCATCAACAGTAACAATAGACATAGCAGTGTCATTAAACGGTTGAAGAGAAGGAGCGTTAACAATCAAAGTTTTTAAATTCTTGAAAGCCTCCATCTGCTCCTCTTGCCAGACAAATTTCACATTGCTCCTAACAAGTCTCCTTAAAGGTTCACTAACCAAGGCAAAATTGTGAACAAAACGAGAATAGTATTCACTGAGGCCCAAAAATGACCTTAACTGATCCTTATCAGTAGGTTGAGCACAATCATTGATAGCTTTCATAAGGTCTTGCTTGGGTCTGATACCTGTGGAAGAAATGACATGCCCCAAATATTCAACTTCCTCCATTAAAAACTTACATTTTTGCTTTTTAACAGTCATTCCATGATCTTCAAGAATACCCAGGACCCGATCCAGTTTGAGTAAGTGATCCTTGATGGAATTTGATGAAATTAAGATGTCATCTTGATAGGTAAGAACATCTTTCTCATCACCAAGGAGCTGAAACATAAGTTTCTGGAATACAGATGCCGCTGAAGCGAGACCGAACGGCATTCTTAGAAAACGAAATGCTCCAAAAGGAGTATTGAAAGTGGTAAGGTCACGAGAGTCTTTGTTAAGTTCAATCTGGTGATACGCAGCTCTTAAGTCAATGGTGGAGAAAATCTTAGTACCAGAAAGTTGACCTAACATGCCCTGAATCCTGGGTAAAGGAAAACAGTCAACTTGAATATTTTTATTAAGAGACCTCAAATCAATGCATAATCTGAGCTCATCAGAATTCTTTTTAAAGCAACCACAATGGGAGAAACCCATAAGGAGGAATCCACAGGCTCAATTACCCCATCAGAGCATAATTTTTGAATATGTTCTTTCAATCTCCCTCTAATACTCAAAGGAACATGTCTTACCTTGTGAACAATAGGGATGGCGTCAGGCTTGAGAATAATTTTATGCTCATAACCTTTAACCATTCCTAGTTTATCATCAAATACCTGCTGATGTTTTTTAAGAACTGAATCTAATGAAGAAATATTATCAGGTACAGAATTAACAAGGGAAATGGGGTGTTCCGTACCAGGTCTCAACATCATGCCAAGTTTGCCTTGGTCCCTCCAACCTAAAATGTTGTAACCTCTTTTTGCCACGTAGATCTTAGTATGAATGGATCTATCTTTAAATTGCACAGATTCAGGAAAATAACCCATCATATCTATTTCTTGACCCCCAAAAGCAATAGTGCGAATATCAGGTGGGGTTAATTCTAATGTATTCCATTCTTCCAAGAAAAATGTATCAGAAAGAATTGTTATAGGGGAACCAGAATCAACTGTGACTTTAGTGTCAACATTTCCAATTCTAACAATGCAAATGGGATCCCCAATATTATCATCAGAATTAGAATTAATCTTTACCATATCAACAGACAAAACTATTTTTTACTTTGACCATCTATAATGTTTGCAGAGGAAGCAGCTTGAAAATCTTGTGTGTACAAGCTCATAACTTTATTAGGGTTCCTACACATCTTGGAAAAATGACCAATTTTCTTACAATTGGTGCAGAGTTTACCAAGCGCAGGACACGTTGGAGAATTGGCTAAATGTGATTTAGAGCCACATCTGAAACAATGTGTGTTTCTGTCTGTTTTTTAAACTCAGGTTTGATAGTATTAGATTTAGTGGCATAAACATTAGATCCAGAACTAGAAATAGGCTTTTGACTGATTTTGTTTACTACTTCAGTGTTAATGCCCTTGGATTTATTTAATTCTTTAGTGGCAGTATTGGAACGCTCAATTCCTCTGGCTATTTCCAAAGTTTCTGTTAAAGAAGGATTCCTGCAACATAAAATTCTTTCCTGGATTCTGGAGTCATAGCAATTTACAACAATTTGATCTCTAAGATAATGTTCAATTGGACCAACAAATTCACACGTAGAAGCAAGTGCCCTTAACTCAGCTACAAAAGTATCAATATTCTCATGCTCATACTGTTTACGAGTAAGGAATCTATGTCTCTCAACAATGACACTAGGTTCATCTTTAAAATGTTTTTCCAACCTGGCAATCGCATCAGCAAATTCATCCCAGTCATCAGAAGGAGGGCGAACAATGGGAGGTTGATGATCAAAAATTCTCTGACCTTCAGAACCCAAACAATTATAAAGCATGGCATTCTTCCTGACAGCAGAAAATTTAACACCATCTATAGCTAGCAAATAACTATTAAAAGATTTATACCATTGGGTCCATTTTACTTTGGGAGTACCAGGCTCAGACAAGAAAGAAGAAGGAAGAATAGCTGTTTGAAGAGCCATGTTAAGGAAAAAATATATATAATGGTACAGAAATAAAGCATACAATAATAACAACTGTATAAAAATTAATTAGAGTGTGTAGTCATGCAATAGAAAAATATGTAGACAGGTGTGCGCGTCACCGCGCTTGACCACAACAGTATTGTAGTAAAACAAGTAGAGTGTCACAGTAATAAATGAAGAGCAGAAGGATAAAGAGGTGTGCGCATCACCGCGCATAAAGTACTCACCAAAGAGAATGTGGAATGAAATATCAGTAAATGCAAATGTATTTTGCCAGAGGAAGTCTGTTTTTAGAACTCCAAATATTAAAAATTTAAAAATAGGTAAATGTGCTTTGGATAAATTACCAAACTTCTGGTTGCCAAAAGAGGTGTGCGCGTCACCGCGCCAGCTAAAGAAAGCCAAAATGCCAAATAAAGTGAAAACAGTGGAACTCACTGTAATGCAGGTCTTCAGAGGAGGTGTGCGCGTCACCGCGCTGAATGCTGATGAAAAGCAGGCAGGGGAGTGTTTAAAAGTGATGAATTTCCCCTTTAAGGCCGTCACGCAGCAACCGGAGACGTGCTCTGCGTGAGACTAAATTTGCTGCCCAAACATGCAGCCCTTTAAAGAATGTAACTACATCATAATAAATAGAACATTGGTAACGTGACAAGTAGACTGTGCAGGCTCCCATCTTCCTCGTGGGCTGCGATGACACAGCTGAACAACTTGAAATTCCAGTATATCCGGTTAGTCTTTAACATTGTTATCTGAGAAGAAAAGGACACTGTATAGTGAAAAGCATAAGCATAAAGACCATTAAGAGTAATGTACAATAAAGTATAATAATAATAATGACACATTAAAGCATAAACACTACCGAACCCAAACCTCTCAGGGAGAGGAGGGTGGGATAATGTTAGCCTCCGTTTGTCTTTAATGAAATCAAGATTCTCTCTGCATAATAATTGGAGAATCGTCATTTCATTACAAGACCGGAGGCTACCATTATGCATGTTTAAAGCCATGTAAGGCTACACTGCTAACATGCTCTATTGGTCTCAAGTAAAACTTAGAGAAAGTACTTGCGTTAGACCAATCCGCTGCTTTAAGTATTTCGGAAGGGAACCTCCTGCCCAAAATACTTTGCTAGCCATTGCACCTCTAGAAGAGTGAGCTCCAAATCTAGAGAGGTCCACTCCAGCCTCATGCATTACCAAGCGGATCCATCTGGCTAGGGTCGCTGAGGAAACAGGTCTAAAGGGTCTCGCATATGATAAAAGAAGTTGATCACAACCAACAGGTCTAAAACTTGAAATCTTATTTTCATAGCATTTCATACAATTCACAACACATAGCTTTTCACATTCATGAAAGGTAGGATAGAAGATGGACTCTGACATTGTTTTCGTTCTTTTCCAGATGTCGAAATGGACGCCTTCACATGAGTAAAATCTATTAGAAAGTTCTAGTGCTCTGATGTCGGATATCCTTCTAAAGGAAATCAGACACAGGAGAGTCGCCAGTTTCATTGAGATTCTTTTAAGGGAGAGTAAGTTGTTGCCAGGCCAAGAAAGAAAGAGATTAAAAATAAGGTTAACGTCCCAAAGGGATTGGTAACGGGCTTTGGGAGGTCTTCTTAGTCTAATACCCTTCATAACTCTTTTGATAAGGGAGTTGCTACCAATTGCAAGATTATTAATGAGAGTATGGCCTGAAGAAATTGCTGATCTGTAGCAATTGATGGTTCTAAAGGAAAGACCTAACTCAAAGAGATGAGCAAGATAGTTAGCTACCTGTTGAAGAGGACACTGTACGGTATCCAAATCCCTTTCCAAGCACCAACAAGACCATTTACTCCAAATGCCCTTGTATCTTTTCCTTGTACCTGGTGCCCATGAATCTTCCAATAAGCCTTTAGCTTCTCCCGAAAGGTCAGAATATCTCCCTGAATTCCTGATATCCTCCAGGCAAGAAGGTTCATCTTCCCTTCTGAGACTAAAGGGTGTTCTTCTCCGTTTGGACCTTGGAGTAGGCCTAAGGAGGAAGGGATCAGCAGAGGAAAGTCCACTGTTAATTCCATCACTCCGGGAAACCAAACCTGGGATTTCCAAAAAGGAGTTATCAGAAGGATGGAGCAGGACTCGAGTCTGACCTTCCACAATAGTCTCTGAATCATTGAGAAGGGGGGAAAGGCATAAGCCTTGATCCCTTCCCAAGACTGGAGGAAGGCATCTACTCCTGAGGCAAAGGGGTCTGGCCTCCAACTGAAGTATTTCTCGACTTGGTGGGTTAACCTGCTGGCAAATAGGTCTAATTGGATTGGGGCCCAAAGTTCTTGGATCTGAGAAAAAATCTCTGGATTCAGTTTCCAGTCGCTGGAATCGTGGAGGAAACGTGAGTTCCAGTCTGCCCTGACATTCTGTGACCCCGGGATAAATTCTGCTCTGATGGTGATCTTTTGGTCCCAACAAAAATACCATATCCGCTTGGCAAGATCTGAGAGATTTTTGGATCTCGCGCCCCCAAGGCGATTTATATAAGAGACAGCTGAGAAATTGTCCAAACGGATTAGGGTATTGGAGTTCTTCAAAAGTTCTTTGAAGCTCATAATCGCATTCAGAGCTGCTAGCATCTCCAAGGAATTTATGTGAAGGGATTGTTCTTCCAAGGACCACCTCCCTCCGGTCTCTAAATTTTTAGGCGAGCTCCCCAGCCTTGGTTGCTCGCATCTGATTCTATAGTGAAATCCGGAACGTTCCCGAAGATAGCTTTCCCGTTCCAGGCCTGGAGGTTTTTCAACCACCAATGAAGATCTTCTCGGGCATCTTGCGAGAGAGGTAGAGAGTCTTCGTACCAGAGGCCCTTCCTCAGACCCAGTGCTTTCAATCTTTGTAGACCCCTGTAATGAAGAGGGCCTGGTGAAATGGCTTGAATAGAGGAGGAAAGGAGTCCTAAAACACTGGCTAGATCTTTTAGGCGGATAGATTCTCGGGCAAGGATAAGTGAAACATGTTTTTTTATTTTGGTAACCTTCTTGTGGGGAAGGATTAGATTTGAATGGATGGTGTTTACATTGAACCCAAGGAACTCTAGTTCTTGTGAGGGGTCAGAAAAGATTTCTCCATGTTTATAATGAAGCCCAAGTCTCGAAGGAGGTCCATGGTCATTTTTAAATGTTCCATGATTTCTAACTTGTCCTGGCACATGATAAGGATATCGTCAAGGTATATTATTAAACAAATCCCCCTTTCTCTGAGATAGCTGACCACTGGACGAAGGACCTTGGTGAAGCACCATGGGGCTGACGAGAGGCCGAAGGGAAGGCACTGGAATTGATAAAGAGTACCTTTCCAAGTGAAACACAGGTATTTGCGACACTCCTCGTCCATGGGTATGGTAAAATAGGCGTCTTTCAGGTCCAATTTTACCAGCCAATCTCTTGTTTGCAAGATGTCCCTCAAAAGATGGATACCCTCCATCTTGAAGTGTCTGTATGTTAGAAATTTGTTTAGATATTTGAGATTTATGACGGGACGCCAACCCTTGTCCTTCTTTTTGACAAGGAAAATAGAACTTAAAAAGCTCTTTGGTATTTCTGAAAGAGGAATTTTCACAATGGCTCCTTTGTCTAGCATTTGGGAAATCTCTAAGTCTATTAAGTTTGAGTTTTCTTTGTCTACAATAACTTCTTTTGGAACCTTTTTCTGAAAGGGCTCTTTCCAAAAATCTATCTTGAAGCCGACTACAGTTTCCAAGACCCATGGAAAATAAGTAGAACATTGGTAACATGGCAAGTAGACTGTTTAGGCTCCCATCTTCCTCTTTTGTTCGCTGCTCTGACACAGCTAAGTATACCTTTTGTTACTCCTCTATTATAAGCGTTATTTATAACAATATTTGTATAATTCGCTTATATATTGTATGATAGATCTTATAACATGTTGTAATGATACTCTACTACGTCTTTTGAATTATTTTGACGAATTGTTTGGCATTTTAAAACACATGCAAAAACAACAGTTGATGGACAGAATGCAGAACAATGTCATACATTCACCCCAGTACAGAGATCTGGGCCTAAATCCATCGTTTTTTTGCTCACCATGCCATTCCAGTTTGAACCCAGCCATATGCAAATGGAGTCAAGCTATCCTGGCTGATGAAGGCTGATAGCCAGAAACCGGTCCTAGGATGCTTGATTCCGGTCCAGGGAAGACATGGCTTGGCAGTTCGGGCTGGACTGTTCCCATGAGGCACAGGGTCAAGACTGATTTGCATATGGCCATGTCTGAACTGGGGTGGCGTGGTGAGCAAAATAACGATGGATTAAACCCAGATCTGTGACTGGGGTGAATGTTTTGCCAATGTGCAACATTCCGTCCATCATCTTGTGTGTTTTGCTGTTCGCCCTATGTGGGAAGGGTATGCCCAGACGTGGGTCCCGTGCTCACTACGCCACTGGAGTCAAGCTATCCTGGCTGATGACGGCTGATAGCCAGAAACCGGTCCTAGGATGCTTGATTCCGGTCCAGGGAAGACATGGCTTGGCAGTTCGGGCTGGACTGTTCCCATGAGGCACAGGGTCAAGACTGATTTGCATATGGCCATGTCTGAACTGGGGTGGCGTGGTGAGCAAAATAACGATGGATTAAACCCAGATCTGTGACTGGGGGTGAATGTTTTGCCAATGTGCAACATTCCGTCCATCATCTTGTGTGTTTTGCTGTTCGCCCTATGTGGGAAGGGTATGCCCAGACGTGGGTCCCGTGCTCACTACGCCACTGGAGTCAAGCTATCCTGGCTGATGACGGCTGATAGCCAGAAACCGGTCCTAGGATGCTTGATTCCGGTCCAGGGAAGACATGGCTTGGCAGTTCGGGCTGGACTGTTCCCATGAGGCAGAGGGTCAAGACTGATTTGCATATGGCCATGTCTGAACTGGGGTGGCGTGGTGAGCAAAATAACGATGGATTAAACCCAGATCTGTGACTGGGGGTGAATGTTTTGCCAATGTGCAACATTCCGTCCATCATCTTGTGTGTTTTTTAAAACACATGCCTTTCCTCTACATTTAATTTGGTCTTTCCTTTTTATTTGTTGGTCATCTCCCCTGTCCAATTTACGGCGGGGAATGGCTTTCTTTCGCCTTGCGATCGCTTCGCGATCGTTTATGGCTCGGTAAGTATTTAAATCATGAACGCGTGCACTCTTGATTCCCTGTATTGCCACTGGTATTTTTTTACATGGAAATAATTGCTTGATTTGGCCCACCTTAAGCGGTTTGTAATCGTGACCGTAGACGCAATATTTTTTTCTATAAATACTTGAGGAAACGGGACATGAGCTTGCGTCCCTTGAGTTACGCATTCCCTAGCAACCTGCTAAGGGACACGACAATACACGCGACAGCATGAAGTCAGCTTCATTCCCTCCGGCTCCACGTCAGATCACCATAGTTACGCTTCTCTCGAGCACGTAACTGTGACCGAAACGGAGTCAGAGTCCTTTTGCTTGGTTTCCCTTGCCAAATTATTATAACATGCAGAAGATCGCCATCTGCTGGCTTTTCTCTCACGCTACAACCCGCATTTATTCTTCAAGGAATATAAACTTTGCCAGGCCCGATTTTGATTGCAGTGCTTACCCAGCACAACCGTGAGTAAGCCTTAACAAGGCTAATTACTACTGAGAATTTATATTTACATTCTGTCATGGATGTTGAGCCTAATACCCCACTCCAGCCCCCTAAGGAGCCTATGGAGGATAGTCTGAAGAGACTAATTAGTGAAGAACTTAAACCTTCTGTGAGAGAAGCAGATGACGCTGCATTACTTAAGAGGAAGAGGCTGCCCCCTCCCGAGGAAATCTATTTTTCCCTCTCCGACGGGGACTCCCCCTCTACCTCTGGCCCTAAAAAATGGGGCAAAGTACACCAAAAAAGCAGACATTTGAAGGAAGCATTCACCAATGCATTACAGACGGGTAGCCCTCGCGCTACAAGAGATTTTGGTGCTCGTAGCAGCACAATAGAAAAATCCCAGCTCGATGGGACAGAGAGAAGGGGTGCCCTTAGCGGCATTAGAGATGATGGTATCCTATACGGTACAAATGATTATGACTTAAGTGATGATTCCTTACAACTAAATCAAGACTATGATGATGAGTTTATTTTTGATCCCCAAGATACCCCTGAGGATCTTGACGAGGACTTAAGTCATCCCTCAACCTCATCTACAGTCAAAGACCCCCTCGGCCGGGAAATGTTTAATCCCACTACCATTCGCCACCCCCGCAGCACCGAATGGTGGCCTATGGTCCATGTGAGTAAGTACCTTTCCCAGTGGGTCAGGAAGCCCCTGGACAGAGACACTCGCAATTTATTGCGCAATGAATGCCCTCGACCCTCTTCGGAGGACAAGATCTGCAACACACCTAATCTCGACCCTGAATTGATCACCTTCTTATTTAAATCGGGGATGGATCAAAGAAAAGGGATCGAAAAATGCCTCAAACAATGTCAAGATAAACTTCTTGACATTCTGGGACCGTTATCCAGAATACTTGACATGACCGAAGATGCACGATCTAATAACACCCCGGTCGATATAGAACTCCTACGAGGATGGTCTCAACGTGCTGTCTGTTTTCTTGGCAACGCCAACGCCAATCTCATTACCGAGCGGAGGAAGGCAGTACTCCTTAGAATGAACCCGAAACTGGCGGACCTTTCCACCAGAGAAGATCTGTGCGACGCTAAAGGCCTTTTGTTCGGCGATAATTTCGTAAGGTCCCTGGGCAAATACGTGTCCACCTTCAATGCCTTCAGCAAGGCACAATCCAACATGAGAAGAGTTTTTGGTGGATGACCACTTTTTGGAAGGGCTGACAGGAGGGGACAACCTGTCAGCCGTGGCTACTTCAGGTCCCAATTTTACCCACAAGAAGAAAGAGGCTCACGAGCTTATAGAGGTTTCCGCTCAAACTTCTATCCCCAGAGAGTAAGGGGTTCAAGAGCCCGTGGGGGCAGATCGAGATCCTCCAACCAATCTTATCAAGGTAAGCTCAATACCCTCCCTTTCCCCCAGGGTGGCAGGGAGACTAAAACATTTCGCACACAATTGGCTACGTATCACCCAAGACCCGTGGGTCCTAGAAACGGTACAGGGCTTCAAGATAGACTTTGGGAAGAACCCTTCCAAGAAAAGATCCCAAACGAGATTACTCTAGACAAGGAAAACTCAAAACTAATAGAACAGGAAATATCACAAATGTTAGACAAAGGCGCTATTACAAAAATCCCTATATCAGAGATTCCAAAGAGTTTCTTAAGCACTATTTTTTTTAGTCAAAAAGAAGGACAAGGGTTGGCGACCCGTTATAAACCTAAAGTATTTAAACAAATTTTTAACTTACAGACACTTCAAGATGGAGGGTATCCATCTTTTGAGGGACATTTTACAAACCAAAGATTGGCTGGTAAAACTAGATCTCAAAGATGCTTATTTTAAGATACCCATGCACAAGGATTGTCGCAAGTACCTTCGGTTTACTTGGAAAGGAACTCTTTATCAGTTCCAATGTCTTCCCTTCGGCCTGTCGTCAGCTCCCTGGTGTTTCACCAAGGTCCTACGACCAGTGGTCAGTTACCTCAGAGAGAGAGGGATTCGTCTGATAATATACCTAGACGATATCCTCATCATGTCTCAAGACAAGTTAGAAATTATGAATCATTTACAAATGACCATGGACCTTCTCCGAGACTTGGGCTTCATCATAAATATGGAAAAATCTTTTCTGACACCTACACAGGAAATAGAATTTCTGGGTTTCGAAGTAAACACTATCCTTTCCAACTTAATCCTTCTTCACAAGAAGGTTACCAAAATAAAAAAACATGTTTCTCTTATCCTTTCCAAAGAACTTATTCACCTGAAAGATCTAGCCAGAGTCCTAGGTCTTCTCTCCTCCTCTATTCAGGCCATTTCACCAGGTCCTCTTCACTACAGAGGTTTGCAAAGATTAAAAACACTAGGCCTGAGGAAAGGCCTCTGGTACGAAAACTCTCTCCCTCTCTCGGAAGATGCTCGAGAGGATCTTCATTGGTGGTTGAACGATCTCCAAGCCTGGAACGGGAAAGCTATTTTCGGGAATGTTCCACATTTCACCTTAGAATCAGATGCGAGCAACCATGGCTGGGGCGCTCGCCTAAACAATCTAGAGACCGGGGGGAGGTGGTCCTTACAAGAACAATCCCTTCATATAAACTGTCTGGAGATGCTAGCAGCTTTGAATGTGCTTATGAGCTTCAAAGAGCTTCTAAAGAACTCAAATACCCTAATCCGACTAGACAACTTCTCAGCAGTCTCTTATATAAATCGCCTGGGGGGCGCGAAATCCAAAAACCTCTCAGACATTGCCAAGCGAATTTGGTATTTTTGTTGTAATCAAAAGATCACCTTCAGAGCAGAATTCATTCCGGGAACACAGAATCTGAGAGCAGACTGGAATTCTCGTTTTCTTCACGATTTCAGCGACTGGAAATTGAATCCTCAGACCTTTTCTCTGATCCAAGAGCTTTGGGGCCCGATCCAATTAGACCTTTTTGCCAGCAGATTAACTCATCAAGTCAAGAGTTATTTCAGCTGGAGACCAGACCCGAATGCGTCGGGAGTGGATGCCTGCGCATACTCGATTGAGACTACTTATCGTTTCAATATATTGTTTATTGTATTTACCTACTCTGATGTTTTAAGCATTGTTTTTTCTTCATTATCTATTCATGAAGACCGCCTTTATTTCTTTCACTATACTGTATTCTTTTGATTCCTTCCTCAGATAACAGCGTTTAAGAACAACTGGAATACCTCGTTTTACGCCTGTGTCATCGCAGCCTAAGAGGAAGATGGGAGTGTACACTGTCCTATTATGCTGATGTTAAAGTTCTATTTATGGGAGCGAGGGAGCCTCCGTCTGTCTTTAATGAAATCAAGATTCTCTCTGCATAATAATTGGAGAATCGTCATTCCTCACTAAGACCCAATCTCCAGGTTGGATAACGTGTCCTGGGCCCTCGCTTTTGTCAGGTATGGCCTCATGCACCTGGTGATAAAGAGTACGAAAGGTATTAGTTAGACTGTACAGGTAATCAGTTAATACAGGGTATTCAACATCAGACAGTTTCTTAGGCCGCGGGACACCCCATACATTAGCAGGCCTCCCGAACACAATCTCTTGGGGGGATAGCCCTATCCTGGTGTGGGCTGTTGTTCTTGTAGACAATAGGGCCAAGGGCAGAGCATCAACCCAAGTGACACCTGTCTCGGCTACTATTTTGGCCATTTTAGTTTTTAGGATGCCATTGTACACCTCCACTAGACCTGCTGACTGGGGGTGGTTAGCTGCATGAAATTTTTGTTTTATACCCAATGCTGTACAGATATATTCCATAATTTGAGCCGTAAAGTGTGTCCCGTTGTCACTCCAGACCAAGCGGGGCAAACCGAATCGTGGGAGGTACTCTTTTAATAGCATTTTGGCGGTAGTGATAGCGGTGCAGTCTTTGACGGGGTAGGCCTCCACCATCGGCTGAAGGTACAGACCACCACTAGGACATATTTTAAATTGTTACATCGGTCCATCTGGATGTAATCTATTTGGAGGACTTCAAAAGGGAAGGTAGGAGGAGAGAATCCTCCCTTAGGAGTAACTGTGCCTTTTCCTGGGTTATACATTAGGCAAATCATGCATGTTTTAACCAGCTTTTCAGCATATGTTGGTATCTTAGAGTTGTACCATGTAGGTTCCAACAGTTTACATATCCCTTTGCACTAATGTGAGCAGGACCATGGGCCATCGTAACTACTGGTAGCACATGACTGTCAGGTAACATCCATTGTCTTTCCATAGTCGTGCGGACCCAGCAACCATCAATTCCCTCCTTTGCTAATTGCTCCTTCCACACCCGTAGTTCCTCAGGAGTAGTATGGGACTGAATATCGATCACACTCTGTACTGTGTTTTCAACCATGCCCTCGTCTGCCACCCACCTAGCGGGACCTCCTACATACATTCCTTCCCTTTTTCTAAGAGCTGTTTGTCTGGCCGTCTGGTCAGCCAGGGCATTGCCTTTCCCAACATCATCTGTCACTTTCTTATGGGCCTTACATTTTATAATGGCCACCTTTCTGGGGAGTGTCAGGGAGTCTAACAATCGGTGAATTAGGGGGCCATGTTGAATCTTGGTCCCATGGGAAGTAAGGAAATTCCTTTCTTTCCATAACCTCCCGAAGTTGTGGGCCACCCCGAAGGAATATTGGCTGTCAGTATAAATATTTACCGTCATCCCTTTGCTTAACTCACAGGCTCTAGTGAGGGCCACTAATTCTGCTGCTTGAGCAGAGCACTGCGGAATCTGAGCTGTTTCTACTACTTGTCCTAATGTCGTGAGGGCATAGGCGGCTGAGGTGTTACCATCTGGCCCTCTGAGACATGATCCGTCCACATATAGTGTACCTTCTGGTTCTGCTATCGGGGTATCCTGTAAGTCAACCCATCCCTTCGTCTCCTCCTCTGTCCTTAATATGCAGTCATGTGGGTCTAAGCGGGCATCCTGAGTATCCAGTGGGAGTAATGTTGCGGGGTTCAGTACAGTGCATCTCTTGATGTTAATGTGGCTGGAAAAGAGTGTCAGTTCATATCCTGTGAGTCGTGCGCTAGTGAGGTACTGTGTCTTGGTGTTATTAAGGAGGGTATCTACAGAATGGGGGACCATCAGAGTCAGGGGGGAGTTCATGATGATCCCCGCACTCTGACGGACCATGAGGGCGGCCGCAGCGGTCGCCCGTAGGCATCCTGGGAGAGCCCTTGCAACAGGATCTAAGGTGGCTGAAAAATAGGCACATGGCCGATGGTGACCTCCAAACATCTGGGTCAAGACAGCGCATGCACAGCCGTCTGTCTCATGTACAAAAAGAAAAAATTGCTTGCTATAATCAGGAGTACCGAGGACTGGAGCAGTACACAGAGCCCTCTTTAAATCTTGGAAGGCCTGCGCATGCTCTCTAGTCCATGGAAAGGAACTGTCTGATATGTCTTTAGTGGTGAGGGCAAGAAGAGGTTTGACCATGGCCGAAAAGTTAGAAATCCACTGTCTACAGTATGAGGTTAGGCCTATGAAGGCTCGCACCTGCTTTTGTGTTCGTGGGGCCGTCATAGCATTGATAATGGCTACACGATCAGCGGTGAGCTGCCTTCCCTCCTTCGAGAGGAGATGACCTAAATAGATCACCTTCTCTTGACAAAACTGAAGCTTTTTAAAGAGACTTTGTGATTATGGAGGGCAAGGTGGCGTAACAAACAGAGAGTAGCTTCTTTACATGATGGGGCAGAATTTGCAGCAATGAGGAGGTCATCTACATATTGTAATAGTGTGGAGTTATCAGGGAGTTCCAAGGAATCTAGTTGACTTTTGAGGGCTTGACTATAGATACTGGGGCTCTCGGTGAAACCTTGAGGGGCGCGGCAGAATCTAAAGCTTCGCCCACCAAGGGAGAAACCAAAAAAATGTCTGCTGTCAGGATGTATAGGAATGCTGAAAAAGCGTTCTTCAGCTCTATGACAGAAAAGTGCGTTGCGTCAGAAGGGACCATCGTTAAGAGGGCTGTAATGTCGGGGACAACAGGATATTGGGAGATTGTTATTTTGTTAAGGGCTCTCAGGTCAATCACGAATCTGTATATTTTAGGGGAGAGAGCATCTCCATTGGTCTTTTTAAGAACGGGAATAATGGGACTGTTACAGATATTGCCACGTGTTTCCTCCACTACGCCCTTGTCCATTAATTCAGATATTATTGTTAAAAGGGCCATTTCTCCTTCCGCGGGTAGTCGATACTGCCGGAGGCGGGGGAGAAGTGCACCTGGCTGGATGCGTACCACATGAGGGGATATGTTGAGACACCCTACATCAGTGTCTGATGATGCCCAGAGGGAGGAAGGTAAAAACTGCAATTCTGGTGGGAGGGGACCAGACAGATACATATAGGAAGCTGCGGTGGGAGAAATTGTTAGGGATACACCTTGGGGACTACATGATATGGTCGCATACAGAGCTTTCAGTAAATCCATGCCTAACAAGTTTTCACTGCAACCTGTAGTAAGGACCAAGGGAGCGTCAACATGTGCAGGGCCAATATCGAGAGGGAGGGGTTCAGAGACAGGGCTCGTCACAGGTGTTCCTGCAAAACCCACGGAGACATTTATTTTGCCAGAAAGGGGTGCCTCCGGGACTGACAGACGTGCAATAGAAGACCTGGTGGCCCCAGTATCCAAAGAAAATTCTGATTGTTCCCCACAACTGACATTTGAACATACGGGCCCTTTGATCCACTGGAATTTGCACTCTGGTAATACCCCTTTCCTGGCTGTCCTTTGCTTGGTAGGACCCTATCTCATCAACTTCGTCATAATCATCATTGTAATAAGTGCGTGTTGCTTCGTACCCATCAAACCTATTGGCCGGGCGCGGCCGGACGGGAACGTGATCCCTGGACCTACTTTCTTTATCCTGTGGATGGGGCGGGCCATGGTCCCTAGTCGGCCTTCCCTCCCTGGGAGCGCGAGGCCGAGTCTTCCCTGTTCGGATGTTTTCAGCTAACACGGGACACTCGTCTATCCAATGGCCGTACCCCTTACAATAAGCACACTGATCTGTTTGGAGGGCTCCCGTATGTTGAGGGCTGGAGGGGTAGACTGGCGAGCCCTCGGAGGGTGTTGGGGTTGAGGTCTGAAATTCCCGCGGGCATCGGGACCTCGGGAGGGTAAGCCTGCTGCAGAAGTGCCTTAGTCTTAAGATCCCTAACCTTCTTACTTTCCTTGTCTCTATCTTCATTCTCCCTATTCTCATGATATTGTGCCATAGCCAAGATACCAGTGATAGTTTGGGCAGACCACGTACTTTCAACTTTCTTAAGCCTGGTGGAAATCTCAGGAAGCAAGTTGCTGTCAAACTTATCGACAAACACTGGGCCAGAACCTGGGGTCCGGGGATCCAAACCACTATGTCCCTTGTATTCTGTCTCAAAGCGGGTAAAGAAGTCAGCCACATTCTCATCTTTTCGCTGCCTACAGGCGTTTATTTTATCCCAGTTAATGACAGTTTCCGGCAAAAGTGTTTTCATAAACGTTATTATTTTACCGGGCAAAGTCAGGATGGCAGCTTCTGGTTTAGTCCCTCCTACCCTTGCTTCTTCCATAGCCTCTAGGTCAGCCCATTTACCTCCCAACGCCACTTCATGATCAGTATGTCGAATCTTGTCCCAAATTTCAGTGGGAACAACCGTACCAAAAAGTAAATCTATATCCTCAAGAACAAGAGTACCTGCAGATATAATCTGACCTAATTCTCTGTAAAAGGCAGCCGGATTCTTCCGGGGATCTGGTAATTGTTCTTTTAACTGCATTACTTCTGACCTTTTCCAAGGAACATGAACCCAAAGCCTGCGCCAGTGTGCCTCAACAGCCCCTCGGCCATTATTTTGGGCATCGGTAAGTGCGTTAACAAAGACAGGGGCCGCCTCTCTCATTGGCATAGCTGTCTCTAGAGGGTGTTGGAAAAAGCGGTCATATCACGGTAAGCCATTAAAGCAGACACAGCACCAAACATCCCCTCTCCCTGAACATCGCCTCTTCTTATTTGTGACCTAAGGTCCATTAATCCAGTTGGTATCTGCATAAGCCCATTCTCAAATTTTTGCATGACCAGCGTACCCATGTATTCAGCCCAGGTGGTCTGTTCCATAATCGTCCACTGGGAAAAGGTGGACCATATGTCTTTAAAGGCATAAATATTCCCGTTCTTTATCCAACATTCACACTGTTGCTTCTGTAGGTCATTTTCTCGAAGGGACGAAAAGCTGACTGCAGAGCGCAAGGAGAGCCAGTCGGGGGAATTGAACATTTTATATAAATCCTGCTTAACTGTAGACCACGGGGAAGTAGGAAAAGGGCGGGTAGGGGTAAAGCCGCAGGGGTTTGGCGGATGGAGACTTGTTGTCATTCCCGCAGTGAGGACAGGGTTAGCGGGCGTGGTCGGTGTCATAGGAAAAATCGGGAGGGTTGGTGTGACAGGAAGAACAGTAGGAGGGGCAGTGGGGGGCAGGAGTGGGCGGTGGCGGGGGGACATGTGGGGTGTGAGGCGTCAGGGCAGGGTACATTGGGGCATATGCAGGAGGGCTTTCTAGCATGGTATCAAGCAAGGAATCACCTTCTTCTCCCCCATCCATATGGCCCTTTCTTTTCTCCTCACGAGCTGGATAGCATTTTTGTACCCGGGCCCCATGCTCCCTGTTGGCTATTTCTACCGATTTTGTCATTTGATTTTGTAAATTTACTCTGGCGTGGTCGGCCATTGACATGCGTTCCTGTTTTCTTTCTTGAGCCTTCTGCTTTCTAGCTCTCTGCTCTATCTCTTTCCTCCAAAATCGGACAGATTCAAACATAGACGGGCGCGTTTTCTTTTCATTAATTGTTCCTCTAAGTTGGCGAGAACTTGGGAATTAAAGGAGCCGAAAAGTGGCCACTGTAATTCCGCGTTACTTTGTTTCGTATATTTTACCCAGAATGAGGAAAACATTATGGCAGAAGGGCCATGTTTAACATACATCGTATGGCCATGGGTCCCTTCTGGAGGAAGCGGACAAGCCGCCTCCAGCTGGGAGTCCTGCGTACACATACAACAACATAATTTCTTGAACTTACTACTGACTGGCATGCTTGTAAATAGGTAACAGACACCGGCGGGTTTTAAAATTCACCTCGCCTGCTTGGCTTTTGCAAAGGTCAATAACAGCAGAATCATACAGACTTGGTGGGTGATCAGTCCACCCTTACCTTATAGGGGTAGTTCTCTTCTGCAGACGTAGGGCTGTGTCCTGCTCCAGAAATTATTTGCTAGGGGACTCCAGCGAGGACGTGGTCATGTGGCCCAGACCGGGTGGGGAGGAACAGCGGGCGAGTCGTTCGGCTTACCGGATTGCAAGAATCCCTCGGATAGGGCGCCTCCGTCGGAGTCTCTCCGTGTACCTCCTCACATCCACCGGGCCTGACCTTCGTACTCGTGGAGTCCCTGTTCAGGCGCCATTTGAAGAACCGGAATAACCCACTCACTGGGTCTCGGCGGCGGGGAATTGCCCAAGTCTTCCATACCCTTCATACGTAGTAAAAGGAGACACAGGAGCCTTCGTCTGCAGGAGGAACCCAGATTTATTCAAATAGCCCGGGCTATGGAACAGAGTCCCAAGCTCGTTAGAAACAAGACAGAGGAGGCTGCTGCTTTACTCCGCAGCTTACAAGCCTTTTATACTTTTTCATTCCAGTCTTTTGGCTGTTAGCCCATTGTTCAATCAGGGCAGTGTTTGCAGTTGATAACCAGATCCAGACGGTGTTTGTAGTTGGTGACCTGATCAAGGCTTGGTACTCAAATTATTGTTCACTCAGCTTGATCAAAGCATGGTCATTCAGGTCATTGTTCGATCAGCTTGATCAAAGCTCGGTCATTCAAACCATTGTCCAATCACCCTGATCAAGGCCCAGCAGTCAGACCATTGTCCAGATAACCTGATCACGGTGTCAAGGATGTTTACCAGGCAGGGAGCAGGAGATGGGAAACAAATCATTTACACAGGGCGTGAGTGTCTCATGGTTTTCTGTTGAACTGCAAAGAACAGGGGGTTGGGTGTGCGACAGTTCCTGGGCAGAAATGCAGGCTGCAAGATGTTTTTTTGTCGTGTTAGTTAGAATTTCCTCAGGCATCAGCAGAAACGACCAGGTGGGTCGTGTGGAAGTGTTTGACACGAAATGGCAATGAAAAAACAATGGAGTCCTGGTACAAATGATACCGATCAGAAGAACACTTTTCCTCACACTCAAAGACTGAACTCAGACCCATTTGTTTGTATCAAAAATATTATTTAGTTATTTTATTTCTAGAACCAAGCCAATCCTGGTGCCGGTAAGTGAAATAACTGCTTTGCAAAATCTTATGCGGTGTTTACAATTGAATGCAGGTTCAAATGCAGTTGACTAAATTACAGGTAAGTCAATAGTTCAGAATTACTTTTTAGTTACTTTACAGATTACTATGTACATTTCTTTTCAGATTACTTCTCAGATTACTTTTGCTAATCAATGTGATATGCCTAGATATCACACTGAGACATCTCCTAGACAAAAGGTAAGTAATTCACTTTTTGTACATATGCAGTTTTTCAATGTTCCATACAAACCAACTTCACACAGAACAATTTTCAAGAAAAACAGTCAATGTATTCCTATGGAGAAAAATGAGGTTAACTGTTTGCAGGTAAGTACTTATTTGTGGGAGTTGGTATTCTGGGGTTAGAACCAGGGCTCCCCCAGGGTCGAGGATGCACTCGCAGAACACCCTCAGCGGCACTAGGGCGGCTGGGTGCAGAGTGCTGAGGCCCAATGTTATCCAATGGGGAATATGGGGCCTCCGGTTGGTGGCTGCTCACGAGCAGGCCACAAGGTTGTGGGAGCAAAGCTCCTGGTGTTAGGGTCAGGGCAAAGGGGGATCCGAGTTAGCACACAAGGTGCACCGGCAGCGGCGCAGGGTGCTGGGTGCTGTTTTTGCATCAGGTGCCCTGTTGTTTTCAATGGGAGTTGCCGGTTTTGGATTTTGGCTGCAGGCTCGTCCAGAAAGACTTCTGGGAGAAACCAACAGCTGGGCAGGTAAGTTGGAGGGCTCGGGGATGTAGGTGCACCTCGGGTTCTCTTCTCCAGGGCGCAGGGCGGCTGGATGCAGGGGTGTCTTTTGAGGTCGGATTTCACCTTACTGGGACACTGGCAGTTGGGGGGGTCTCTGTGCAGGGGCTGCAGGCGACGTTTGGAAGTCCTGGATGGGTCAACCCACAGTGGACTTGGACTCTGGAGTGCTGGGGACCACGCTGGGACTGGTGGGCCACTCGGACTCGGGCAGTGGTAGTTCCAGGCGTCGGGTTTCTTTGTCCTCAGCAGGCTAGGAGTCTTTCTTGGCTGTTTCTTTTGAACAGAGCTGCTGTTCACAGGAGATCTGGTCTTTGTTGAAGGCAGTCAGTCCTCCCAGGGGTTCTGGAGGTCGCAGGCTGCAGGACAAGGCGACTTTTGATGCAGGATCTCTGGAAACTGCAGACGGGCCGGTAGGGCTGGGGCCAAGTCAATTCTTCTCTGCAGTCTCCTCTGCTGGGCGTCTTCTTTTGTCTTTCTTCTTCATAGGTTGCAGGAATCTGTCTTCTTGGTTCAGGCCTGCCCCCTAAATACTGTATTTAGGGGGCGTTTTAGGGGTCTCAAAGTCAGTAGCCAATGGGCTACTGACCTTAGGGTGACTAGACCCTTGGTGTGCTCACCCCATGTGGGGGAGTGTGCACAATCCCTAATCCTGATTGGAGAGTGCCTGCCATCTGCAAGATGGCGGGCACTGAAGGGTGAGCTTCACCTCGACTCCCCCACCTGAGGGGTGGGTTTGGCAGAGGTGGGAACACCTTCTGGGCTGTGCTAATTTTTCCCGCCTGTTTTCCCGCCGAAAAGGAGGGGAGACAGGAAGGGGGCCTGCTCCTGAAAGCAGGAGAGGCTGGGGGTCGCATTACAAAGGCAGCAAGGCCTTTGAAGCTCCCGTGCCACAGATGGCTCTTCCTGGCCTGGGGGAGGTGTGAACATCTCCGCCCAGGAAAGGCTTTGTTGCTGGGCTCAAGGAGCAAAGGCTCCCACCCAGGGGGCCAGAAACATGTCTTGTGGTGGCAGGCTGGTGTTTCACAGTCAGGGAACCCACCAGAGGTTGGTCGTTTTTCAGGGGGCATCTCTAAGATGCCCTCTGAGTGCAATTTTCTTTAAATCCCACACTGTCATCAGTGTGGGTTTAAAGTGCTGAGAAGTTTGATACCAAACTTCCCAGTTTTCCGTAAAGCCATTATGGTGCTGTGGAGTTCGTAATGACATACTCCCAGCACCATATACTCTTAATGGCATTACTGCACTTACAATGTCTAAGAATTGGTCTAGACACTGTAGGGGTACAGGGCTCATGCACCTGTACCCTCACCACTGGTACAGTGCACCCAGCTAGAGGGGTGGCTGACCTATGCCAGGGCAGTGGGTTGTAGGCATGGCACACAGGGATGTGTGCCATGTCGACTCTTCACTTTGTTCTGCACCAAAACATGCAGCCTGCAATGGCACTGTGTGTGTGTAAAGGTACAGGACCTCTAAGGGTGGCACAATAAGTGCTGCAGCCCTTAGAGGCCTTCCTGGCCACAGTGCCCTTGGTACCCATGGTACCTTTTACAAGGGACTGACATGTGGCCAGAAAGGTGCCAATTGGGGTACAAGGTACAGTTTTGGGAAAAAACACAGGCCCTGGGAACCAGCTTGGCAGGGCCCCAGGGCACATCAAGTCAAAGTGCATCAGTAGTCTGGCAAAATGTGGGGGGGGGGGGTTACTGCAACAGAAACCCAGCTTCATACTAGTCTAAAATATAATAAATAAGTAACTCCAACCTGAATTATGCACTTTTGTAAAGTATTGCCAATAAAAAAGGGCATGGGTAATTTAATTTTCTAAAACTAGAGCTGCTTTGAACTTATTCATATAAATTCTCTCTGAAAGTACCTTCTTTTGTTTCATGAATAAATGTAATTCACACTTCAAGAGAAGAGGTGTCTGTCTGAGGCATTAATACCTGAGAGAAGCAGATGTTAAAAGTCTGCGGTGAGAATGACCATGGCAGCAGGCGTACATCATCATTGGCTAAAAACAGAAGTTCTAGTTACTTTGCATAGATGTTTATGGAATCTGAAGCCATATAAAATGGTTATGCCCTGGATGGAAGAGGATTGAAGCTACACAAATACAAGTTAGTTACCTCATTACCCTCATTATTTTCAGTTACTCAATGCCAGTAAAAATGTGCCACTAATTAATCCTGAGATGGTTACTATGAACAGTGTCAGTTGTGGTGGTTGTATCCTGTGTGTGATGTTCTTAGGGCACCTCAAATTGCTCAGGGGGAACAGATGAGGGAATGGGACGTGAGTGAGATGGATGGACTAAGAATGAGACGAGGTCGATTTAGGAACATAAAAGAAGGAAACATCTTGGGGCATATTTACAAGAAGTTAACGCCACCAGAACGCCACTTTTTGCGATGTTCTGGTGGCGTTAAGTCCTTTGCCTTATTTACAAGGTGGCGTTAATCCACTTAATGTGGCTTAACACCGCCTTGTAAATAATGCCCCATTCACGCAGCACTTAGCATGAAAGGGGCAGGCAATGGGTGTTGCAGTGGGCGTTCAGCTGCAACACCCATTGATTTTTTACGCTGCCCCATATTTACAAGGTGTGGGGCAGCGCCCAAAATAAGACCAGGAAATAACGGGTCTTAAATAGGCGATACAAGGAGAAATGTTTTATTTCTCCTCGTATATTGCTCTTTTCACGTGTGCTGCATTCTGCAGCACAAATGGTTAGAGCAAATCTCCCTTTAAGATTGTTTATGTGCAGGAAGGTGTCCCTTCCTGCACATAGACAATCGGCCCTGCAGCACAGGCACCCTAGCAAAATGGCGCTAGGGTGCCTGCGCTGGTGCTAGGCAGCTTCATTAGCGCCAATGCTAGGGGAAACGCTGGAGTGTGCGCTGTATCTTTGTAAGTACGGCGCATCCCTGCGTTTTGAAACTGACGGAGCGCGGCGGTACCAATTTTGGCGTAACACTGCGTTTCTTGTACATATGCCCCCTTATGCCTTGTTGGGTTCTTGAATAGACTTAGTGCTGCCTGAAGAATGCTTCAAAGCACTAATTGGAAACAGAAGCAGGAAATATCTGACAGCGGGAAGAACGGGAATGATATAAGAAGAACAGGGGCGGCTCCTCCATTAGGGCGGAGGAGCGTCGCCCCACTGCAGGGGAGGAGTGGCTAGCCTAATGTTGTGGGCCCTGACTGTTTGGTCGGCCCTCTGGGGCCGACCAAACCAGTCATGCACACTCTCCCTTTTCTCTATGTAGGCTGCATGCAGCCTACATAGAGAAAATGGCCTCCCCATAGGCGCCTGGCTGGGCGCCGTCCGCACCAATCACAACGCTGCCATTGCAGCATTGTGATTGGCTTAGGGGAGGGAGGCTGCTTGCTTCCTGTTCCTTACCGCGGGACCCGGCCAGGACCTGCGACGGCGCGGGACCCGGGAAGGTAAGTTTATTTAATTTTTTTTAAATTAAGTCACCCCCACCCCCCGCGTGACCCCTCCCCCGCGACCCCCGCACCCGCCCCCCCCACCCGCAAGTCATGCCGGCCGCGACTGAAGAAGAATAGTATTGGTAAACAGGAAAAAGAGGGAAGAAAGAAATATAAAGATTTACAACTGATGCCTTGATTTCTGTTGAGCATTTGTCTTGCTCTTGTTGAACTGTGTACCATGTCAGGTTCATGTGTGCCTTCTGTCCGGTCCAGTGCACTTGACGCGGGAATGCAGATATAGACCAGTCGTTGAGTTTTTTCTTCGACGTGGATGCAGATCACACCAGGGATGCCTAATTTGTTCCATGCAAATATCACTTAAAAGCACAGATGATATAGTGGTTGTATGTCAGAATACCCTGTGTGGAAATATTGCCTGACATAAATATTGTTCCATTGGGTGTAGATTTTCTATTATTAACTACATTGGGGTAAATGTTTTGTTGACAATATTTATGACATGATTTTTATGTCAGATGATATTCTGACAACAACATTCTGTACAATACCAGTATAGGTTAAACTACATACATATTCACCAATGCAGCTGAATTTTGCACTGATAGTTGCATAGTTGTATCAACAGAGCAGTGTAAAAACAACATTTGCACTGCCCCTATCGCCACCGTCATTGCAATACCTTCCTTTTACATAGGTTGTTTAGAGTAAATGTCATTTTTGCACCGCTCAGTCATTGCCATTGTTAGTGTACAATTGCCCCCACCAGTGCAGACGTATGCAGTATGGCCCGTGGATCTTGGAAACAGGTCGTAGAGGAGTAAATGTTTTGTTTGGCTTGCAATGAATAGGACACTTTAGTTCACCCATCCTTTTCTGTCTGTGTTTCTGACAGCTTTTATACTGCACATGTTTTTCTTCCGTACATCAGTCATGTAACGCCATATGATGTGTCCGCCCTTCAGAATGTGATATGGGCAGTGGAGGCTGGCATGGATCGGGGGTGGTGGGATGGGGGAGGGTGAGGAAAAAAAATTACACTTACCTCTACTCGGCTGCCGTCTCTCCTCCGTCGTCGCTTCTCTTCCTGACGAGTCCCGGCAGCAGGAAGCACACAGGCTCCCCTAAGCCAATCACGATGCTGCTGTCAGCAGTGTCATGATTGGTCTGAGCGCCGTGGTTCGGCACTCTGACAGGGACTGGGGCCTGTGCATGTTTTCCACCCAGGCTGTACAATACAGCCTGGGTGGAGAACATGCTAAGTGCACATGACTGTTTGGTCGGCCCAAGACGGCCGGCCAAACCGTCATACGCACCTAGAGAGTGTCCACCACTCCTCCCCCTGCTCTTGACTGCCCAGCCCCGCCCCACCCCGCCCGCACCTACAACTGAGCCACTAGGGAAAAATAAAATGATAATAACATTGCGTTATTATCATTTTATTTTTCCTTTTTTGCACTGCTGAAAAGCAGTGGAGCGATGCTCCTTAACCTTAGCACAGGAGCCGCCACTGGATTTGGGGCCCACGAGTCGTTCATATCGCACAGATATACATTGGCCTCGGGCTGAATGGCGGTCACCTGAAGGAATTGGGTCCCTTGTAGGGTTGGAAGCCCACCTGTGCAGCAGGGGCCAGCGTGACTCCACTGGATAGGATGGCAAGGAGAAATAGAAGTTTCCAGGATCCTCTTAGGGAACTCTTTTCACCTGAGCAGAGGAAAGAGGCTAACATCCTCTAAAACATTCTACTGCGTTTTGTTTACGACATTTACATTCATAAAAAAGTTGTCTCGATCTATAAGCGAGCGCAAATTCTGGCAGTAAAGCAATGGCTTGCTGGTTCGGCTTTTACGTGCATATAATCTGCAACAAACCCCAAACAAGTATGTATTGACAAATAACGACCTCCCAACACATAATGGGACATCATTTTTGATTTCTAGCCAGTGCTTAATATGTAAAAAAAAAGAAGTGCCAGGGCCCTTGTCAGGAGTCTACTTCCACTTGCACCACCCATTGCCGCTGTCAGTGCTGTCAATTACAGTAGCAACTCAGCTACTAACCATCATTCTCCTGCAAGTGTCACAGTTAAGAATGACTTCGGCAGCAGGTTTTAGTCATTTGTAATGTATGTTGAATTAATAAACCACTGCTGTTGTACTACTATTCACACTAGACAAACAGCCCCACCATGTAGCAGACTGTCAAAAGTGCTGGTGTTGCCAATTAAGTGCCGGTGCCGAGCACCAGAAACCACCGGCTCAAATTAAGCACTGCTTCTAGCTTGTCTTCTCAGTCTTTTCAATAGCGCAGAGAAATGCAGTTGGTTGCTGAATGTTAGGCTTTAAAAACGTCTAATCATATTAGAATATGAAAGAAGAAATAATTAAAATCATTTCACCTGGAAGAGAATCTCGAAAGGTGTCCTCATATTTCTTTCAAAGCTCAATACAATAGTTTAGGTAGATTGACAGTGGCAGGCAGATTGACATCTAAAACACTTCCGATCCAAAGCACAAAGAAAGTCAAACTAGTCTCACAGAACGAGCCATTGAAAAAACCTAGAGAAGTGTGCTGTCTGAAGGAGAGGTGGCTTTTTATTTTTCCCACTGTCAGTAGAGTCAATCCTTCCTGCACACCCGCCTACCTGCAATAGCACAACAAATGAGTTAATAATAAAAAAACGTAAATACAAGATGTATTTAGTTTGATCATGTGAATGATCTTTATTATATGTGACACCAATAACTGTATTTATTTTATGATTGAGTAGAATATATAACATAGGCAGACATAGTGCATTCACTTGGCAGTTATGTCATTGCCAATGTCTGACATAAATTGTTACTAAATATGTATGTAACTGTATTTATATAGGGCCAGATGTATCAATATTGGATTTTGCGATTCCATAATAGCTAATTTTACCGATTCGCTATTATGGAATCGCAAAAGGCAATGTATGTAGCTTTCGCAATAATTGCGATTCCTACATATTCCTTATTTGCGACTCGCAAATTGCGACTCGCAAATAAGGAATGGCTTCCCATTCATTCCAATGGGCCTAGAGGCCCATAGGAATGAATGGGAATTGCATGCGCAATTTGTGAGTACCCAATAGATACTCGCAAATTGCGCATGCAATTTCAAGGGTGCCAAATGGACACCTGGAATATGCATGTATGTACGCCACATGGCACCTTGAAAAATGCAAAAAAGTGCATTTTTCATGGAATTTGCATATTACCACCAACTTGAAATTGGTGGTAATTTGCGATTCCTTAAAGGCATGTCGCACATTTTTTGCGATTCCCTATTTTGCAAATGCCTTTTGGGATGATACATCCCAAAAGGCTTTTTCCTGTTCGCAAACGGGAAAAACGCTTGATACATCTGGCCCATAGTGCTTACTACCCCTAACAAGGTGTTGAAGTGCTTTACGGTGAGTAGCATGCTACTCCGGAACCCAAGGTTAGTGGTTAATCAAGTG
This sequence comes from Calotriton arnoldi, assembly GCA_963921515.1. NCBI lineage: Eukaryota > Metazoa > Chordata > Amphibia > Caudata > Salamandridae > Calotriton > Calotriton arnoldi. The sequence continues at coordinate 1,856,413 of CAWUFW010001499.1, forward strand.
ACTATTGTTGGTTATTATTTGTATTTATTTTATTTCATTTTAAGTTTTATATAGCGCGAACATGACCCGTTAGGGTATCAGAGCGCTTTACAGGGAAAGATACGTTGCGTACAGGATGGCATAAGCAAAATACAAGGATGGGGGTTATGGGAAATGACAATAGTGGGACAAAGCTATGGATATATACAAGAGTCAATACAGTTCCAAAATCAGCGAGCGACTTGATTACAATAGGACACAAGACGGAGATATATACAGTAAATGGTACAGTTCCAAGTACAGGATGGCATAGGCAAAATACAAGGATGGGGGTTAGGGAAATGACAATAGTGGGACAAAGCCAAGGATATATACAAGAGTCAATACGGTTCCAAAGTCAGCGAGCGACTTGACTACAAAAGGACAAAAAAAAGATATGTACAATAAATGGTACAGGGAGCATTGGAAGGAGTGAGAGTTGTTACACGTAGAAGGCCAAGCAATAAAGGGGATTAGGCGCAGAAATAAATCAAAAAAAGGCGGTATGTGCACCAAGGGAGCGTTATTAGAGGAATTTGCTCATTAAGAAGGTTTTAGCTTCTTTTTTGAAGAGCGCCAGAGAAGGTATTCTTCTGATGGAGGAAGGAAGCGAGTTCCAGATTCTTGGTGCAGCCCCGGAGAATGCTCGATTGTATGTTTTTACCTTGCAGAAGCGGGGTGGCTGGAGCACACGGTCTTTGGCGGACCGGGAGTTTCTGGATCTCCCAGATAACACAATTTTTTGGGCGAGATATGCCGGGGAGTTCGTGTACAAGGCTTTGTGAGTGATGCAGGCCAGCTTGAGTTGGATTCTGCCTTCAAGGGGAAGCCAGTTCAAGGTCTTCAGGTGTGGTGAGATATGGTCAAATTTTCTTGAGCCAGATAAGAGTCTAGCTGCTGCGTTGAGGCAAGCTTTTAGGGGGGCCGTCGAAGTCTTAGGTAGGCCAGATAGTGTGGAGCAGCCGTATTCGATTCTGGAGATAACTAACGCCTGCACAGCGGTTTTAGGTCGGCAGATCCAAGGAAGGGTTTTAGTTTTCTCAAGTAGCTCAGATGGAATCTGGCAGTTTTGGCCATCGCGTTGATGTGTTCAATCATATTCAGGTTGCGGTCCAAAGTAATCCCGAGAGATTTGGCAGAATCCACAATGGTAGGGGTGCAGTTGAGTGCTGTGATGGAGTTAGTCCATTCCAGGATGTCATTGGATTTTTTTGGGGGGGAGATGAGAAGAAACTCCGTTTTTGCACAGTCAGTTTCAGGGCATCATTTAGATAGGTGATCTCCTCAAGAGAGGAGATTTTAATGTATATCTGAGTATCATCGGCATACATGTGGAAGGATATGTTGGCCGAGTGGAGAATTTCAGCTAAGGGTTCGAGGTAGAGATTGAAGAGGGTAGGGGACAGAGTAGAGCCTTGCGGGACACCGATGGAGATCGGGGAGGGAGCAGATAGATTGTTGTTGACAAGGAATCTCTGGGTGCGGTTCTGGATGAAGGAACCAAACCATTTGATGACGGTACCCCCTAGACCCATCCTGTGTTCGAGGCGTTCAAGAAGTTTCTCGTGGTTAACCGTGTCGAATGCCGAGGAGAGATCCAGAATGATCAAAAGACAGGTTTTGCCTTGGTCAAGGGCTAGGAGAGCATCGTCAACGATGTGAAGAATAGTGGTTTCAGTGCTGTGCCCAGGCCTGAACCCAGATTGGAATTCGTCGAGTAGATTGAAATTGGCGATGTGTTGGCTTAGTTGTAGCTGCCCACATTTCTCCAGTACTTTCGCGAGAAGAGGGATATTCGAGATAGGTCTGAAGCTATCTGGAATTTCCGGATTCAGAGTGGGTTTTTTTAGGATGGGGATGACTTGCCCGGTTTTCAGGGAGTCAGGTATGGTCCCTTGGAGAAGGGAAGCATTGATAATGGTAGTCCAGATGGGGGCGATGAGTGAAGCGGTTGCTGCCAAGCAGTTGGTGGGGAGGGGGTAGTTAAAGTGGGTGTTCGGTTTTAAGGAGGATAGAATTTTCGAGATGGAATGGTCATCATAAAGTTCGAAGTTGGACCAGTGAGCCTTGTTTTTGGGTATTGCTTTGTGGGGACGAGAGGAGAGATGGGTCCCAGAGGGAGAAGGAGGGAAGTTTGAGGAGGCATTGAGTTTGTTACCAAGCGAGTTGATTTTGGTTGTGAAGAAGGAGGAGAACTCATCGTAGGTTATTGGGGATTTAGTAGTTTCTTTTGCTGATTTCGCTAGTTTGCTTGATTGAAGTTTGACTATTTTGAAAAGTTTGCGTGGTCTGTTCTTGGCATTTTCCATCTCTGATTTGAAGAACTCTGTTTTGGACAAAAGGATATTCTTGTTGTACGTATTTCTGGCTTGACGGAGGAGTTTAAGTTGGGAGGCTGAAGGGTGCTGTCTCCAGTTCCTTTCTTTCAGACGGAGAGCTCTCCTTTTGTCATTGAGGGGTCCGCTGAACCAAGGGTTTTTGTCTTTGATTTGGGACCTTTTGAGCTTAAGCGGGGCCAGATCGTCCAAAATGTTAGTCATAGTCGAGTTGTAGTGATCTGTGAGGTCGTTGACCTTAGATAGATTCGGGGGGGGGGGGAGAAGCTCATTCTCGCAGCGGGCTGTCAGCTTCTCGAGATCCAGGCTCTTAGAGTCTCTGAGCCAGCGTTTTGGTTTCACCGGTTGCCCAAGGCGTTTCAGGCAGTGATCAGGTATAGTAAAGGTGATGATGTGGTGGTCTGACCAGTCACATGGCTCTATTGAGTTCAACCTGACCGCTGAAGCCTTAGCGATAATCCAGTCCAAAGTAGCGCCTTTTGTGTGGGTAGGCAGGGTGCAAGCCTGGGTGAGTGATTGATCGGCGAGGAAGACTTTGACAGCATTGACCTAGGAGTCATTAAGGTAATTCCAGTGCATATTAAAGTCACCGAGGAAAATGTCATTGGAGTGGGGCGAGACCTTAGCAGTGATGATTTCCATGAGGAGGTCCGAGAAAGTGTCGTTCCTCCCTGGGGGGTGGTAGAAGATGTGCAATTTGCATAGCTGAGAAGTGTTACTACTAATGGAGAGGGCAAGATATTCATAAGAGTCCGTGGGTTCAGCATGGAGTTCTGTGATGAGGAGGTCTGAGCGGTAGATGCAAGCAATACCTCCCCCCTTCTTAATTTGTCTGTCAAATCTGATGATGTTATAGTTGGACGGGACCAATAGGTCAAGGTAAGGAGATGAGGATTCATTGAGCCACGACTCTGTTAGGATAGCTACATCAGTGTTATGGTTAAGGATGAGGGCTGCGATGTCCGAGGCGTGTCTTGCGGCTGACCGGCAGTTAAGAAAGAGGCCGGAGAGTGGGGCATCAGAACGAATGTTGTAAGACGGGGAGGTTAAGGGTACTTTTGTTAAGTTGTTACTGTTTACCCCTCTGTTACGGATGGATGATAACCTGGTTGTGTTGATTGCGATAGTGAGAATCAGGCGTTCGACTTCCTTGTCAGGAGGACAGGGGGCGTCGGGGGGGCTCATATAAGGTGAGAGGAGGGTAAGGGTCTCCTCCTCCGAGAGGTGTTCTGGAAATTGGCGAGGGCGAAGGTGTCTGCTGGCCAATGGCATGGGCTGGAGAGTGGGTATGGTGAGCAGGGGGGGGGCAGAGTTGAGAGAGGGCTTGGAGGTGGCGACGGCGTGATCAGTGAGGAGAAGGATGTTCTTCAGATCAGATAGGGATTTCTGGATTCTCTGAACTATAATGGATGCTCTAGTGTTCAGGGTTTCAAAGTCCAAAGGTATGGGTTGAGCTTGCGGGCAGGGCACCCGGGGGTCAGGACAGGGTCTATTGTCATGTGCGGGAGGCCAGGCGGGGGAGCTCGACCCACCTATGGTTAGGTTACTGGGAGGCAGGGAGAGAGGAGGGCTAGGCAAGCTCCGAGAGGAGGGGGTTCCGGGAATGTTGCGGGGAAAGGTCGGTGAGCTGAGGGTGAGGTGATTGTTAGTTACTGAGCGAGAGGGCAAGGAGCGAAGTTGGGTGGCGGGGGCGGAGGCGAAAACCTAGTGGCTGACGCTAGAGGTTGGGGGGGAGGAGGAAAGATCTCTGAACACACTAGGGGAGAGGCTGTCTCTAGATTTGGACTGAGTGGGGAGCGCGATGGGGGGTTTGTGCCAATCCGACCAGAGGGAGGGAGAGAGGGTGTGGAAGAGGGAGAAGCAGCAGCATTAGTAGGTCTAGATGGGAGGCCCTTACTCTTAGGATTGGAGTTGTGTGGGCCGGCGCTGCGAAGGGGGTCAGGGGGTGACAGCAGGCCCAGGGGGTGCATGGAGGAGTTAAGAACTAGTTTCTTTAGGGTGGCGAAAAAGTCAGCGAATTTATTGAGATCAATGTCTGATGCTTGGATCAAGACGATGCCGTTTTTGTAAGTGGTAATGGTAAGGTCGACTTTAAGGGTATGGGATGGCACGATTGTGAGTTTGGAACCATGGGGGATGTTCCTGGCATTGTGTACGTTAAGCACGTTAAATATGGTAGTGCGCAATAGAGCAGTTTTCCTAGTGTAGAAGATGAGGTCGTTGGTTATGATACCCCTGTCAGCGTTGAAGTACAGGTCAGAGATCAGGGTCTCAGGGTGTCTTCTCAGGAGGGAGTGTTTAAAGGATTTAGCAGCGGACTTGGAAAGGTTGGGAGGGTAAGCTATAGTGAAGGAGTTGCACCCAGTAGCAATCAGGTCGGATCCAGCCATCATGGGAGGATGGGCTGGAAGGCCAGGGAGGGCCCAGCGATGCAGATGTGGTGGGCAAGATCTAATCGGGAAGCAGGCAGTGCGGGGAGATAGACTGAGCACAGTGAAGCCCAGAAGCTGTGACCCAGAGGCTGCACGGGGGCAGGCAGTAGGGAGCAGGTCCAGATTAAGGTAGGGGCATCAGGAAGAAATGGGTACCAGAAAGCGCACTGTAGGAACAGTGGGAGGGACACACTGGCTTACGTGTCTTACTTCAAATGAGACATCAACACTGAGGGAGAATAAGCCAGGCATAGCGGAGGCTTGTAAACATGGGGGTTACAGGCTCCGTTTGCCTACCTGCATCATGCTACACATGCGGGGCTTGAAGGGCTGAACGTAAATCCTATAATTCAATTGATAACCTGGCAGGGAGTAGATGCAGTTTGACGAAGGAAGCCCAGATAGACTCTTTTGTTCCACTTATAACTTATAGGTAGTCTGAGCGCAGTGAAGCCCAGAAGCTGTAATCCAGAGGCTGCATGGGGGCAGGTGGTAGGGAGCAGGTCCAGATAAATGTAGGGGCATCAGGAAAGAGTAGGGTACCAGAGAGCACACCATGGGCACAGTGGGAGGGACACATGGGTTTATGTTTCCTACTTCGGATAAGATATCAGCACTGAAATAGGGAGTGCCAAGCCTAGCAGTGGCTTGTAAACGAGGGGGTTACAGGTTCCCTTTCCCTACCTGCGTCGTGCTACACATACAGGGCTTGAAGGACTGACAGAAAATCCTATAATTCAATTGCTAACCTGGCTGGGAGTAGATGCATCGTGACAGGGGAAGCCCAGATGGACTCTCCTTGCTCCAGGCCGCACGCGACCCGATCGCCCTGCGAGGCAGATTATTACTTATATATACTACCTTCTTCAAAAAAAAAGGAAAAATGCTTCTAATGAATAGATTCCATCAGTAGGGGTCCTGAAGTCACACAGCATAACTATTTTCCGGTGGTCACCTCGGAATCTTGGATCTGCCTGGCTGATTTGTATACTGTATCTGTATTGCTCCTTGCTTATTCCTCCTTGCATTTTTCTCAGTATGTATGACCTTGACTGCTTTATGTACAGCACTCTGATACCCTGACAGGTCATGTTCACTCCTCAAATAAATAAATAAATAAAATTGAAATTGCATGCATTTACTCCAGTTACTTTGTGATTCATTAATACCAGGTAGGTGTGATCATTAGTGGGGGCTGTGCGGTTTCAGGTGAATTGTTGCTGAGATAGATAGGCTGACGGAAATTAGGTGATATTAGGTTATAGGGAAAGGGTTTTAAAGAAGAGGAGAGGTTGTGATCTATATTTTGTATTTCTGCCGATTGCAGAATTACAAAAAGAAGGATTGAGGCAGCAGGCATGAGACTAAGTGGAGGGTATTCTCAGAAATAGAAGGTGTGCAGAGGATGGAAGGAAAGAAGAGGGTCACTATAAAGAAAGAAAGGAGAGGAATCCACATTATACATAGTGCTACATTTCCGGGGCAGACTGTTTCTGAATGTACATGTCACGTAAACATTAAAAGCCCTAGCTTCTTGTATCGCAAGGCTAGGACAGCCCTATTACACATACACTGGAGTATCCCAACTTTGGTACACGGTCTGTACCCTGCACACGGGGATTTGGCGCAGAAAAAGAAAAGGTCTCATTTAAAGATCTTCCCTCACTATTCTGTAAATAGAAGGAATGATACACCAAATGGCCAATAGCGTGAGGGGAGAGTGTAATCCTCATATGGGCCAGAGCCAAAGCACACCAGGGCTATTTTAAAGATTTAAAATGTCATGCAGACATCTGCCCTGACAATCCAGAACTAAAAATAAAAATTAACTGCTTCAAGCTTTTTCACCACACTTGCACCACTTACGATAGCTCTACAAATCACAATATTCATAATTCTCAGATGAGCAAAGGAAGTGCTAAGAGCCAAATTACCCCCACTGACAAAATCCCTAAATGCCATGACTACCCAACAAGAGACACAACATCCATGTATCTTTTGGACCTAAAACTATGAGCCTGGTGACTTGTAATCATGACCTCCACTGCAGTCACAGAAGAAACTGTGACTATAGTTGCCAACATTAAAAACTCTTTCACAAAACCCTCACCATAAACACATTTCTACAGTCCTAAAAGCAATTGTCCCTGTCAAATACACTCTCATTAATCCTAAAAACTATGACTTTAACCCCAAAAATGTCTTCCAAAAGATGCGATCCATGACACCACTCAGTTCCCAAAAATATTGTGTACACTTAAGATGGTGGCCACAACACACATCAAAATCTGTTCTTACTATTCCAGTGCCCATCTACCAGAGGCCTAGAAGGCATCGTATCCATACCACCATACACACAACTCTACTCTACATCCCCTACACAGAAAATGGGCCCTAAGCAACTCTTTCCTTTCAGGAGAATATAAAAAGCACCCAAGCCTTAACACAGACACCTACTTGGGAGCTGCAAAGCCACATTAACCCACCACTCATCCAAAATTCCCCAATAACAACCATCCTGTGATGCCCAAAAGCTACATGCTTCATCTATAATCATTATAACTAAGAATCCCAACCATCGCTCTTATAGGTCACTAGTCTCTAGGGGACCGCAAAGTCTGCCTCCACAACCTTCATAGCTCTAAAATGCCCAAGCCTCAAATGCACCACCCAATGGGCCCTCTGTTCCTACACACTCCCTGGGGGCTTAAAGGCACACCCTCTGACGAATACCAGCTCCTCTTGAATGTCAAGATACAACCCCATACCCAGAGGCCTTAGTATGTAAACACAGGTCCTAAGAGGATTGCACAAAGCAGACATGTGGCAGATATCCCATCTTCTGTGTTACGAGGGCCATAGGCTCTAATGCAATATGACGAATGGGCCATCTGCCATTTTTGTGACGAAGTGTCCCATCCGCCAAACTCTAAGGCCCTTAGATTTTACATCACATCTAGCCACACTGCATACATTAGAAAGGAGCAGCATCATTGGGGATTTGCAGTGTAATCCAGCAACTTTGGCTCTCAGAACTAAACTGACACAGCAGAGGAAATAAGAATTTATCTGGTTCCAATAGCACTATGACTTTTGTGGAATAAAAATAATCTGCTTGAAGTGAAGCCCACCCTCCATATGGATGTTTTTTTCATTTACGCATACCTCAGATTTGTTAAACTACCCCTTTTCTCTTTTCCCTGTCTGAATATTTTCATTAGACATCATTCAGCCATAAGCTACCAACCTGTGTTCCCACTTGTCAGAGTGTCCAATGTGAGGCATTCCCTTTTTAGAGGAAACAAGACAGTGGTACTAGGTTGCATGTTTCTAGATCAGTTTTACTGTGAAATTCACAAGTCACTCTGCAGCCCGTCTATCTGTTTGCTCGTCAGTTTCATTGTGTTTTCTAAGAGGCTTCATTTAGTAAGTAGTATGTGGGTCTTTGTTGTTGGTCAGCATGTCGTTTGATTACAAAGCTGAGAGCCAATGGCGTTGGAGTAGGAAGCCTGATTTGTTAATCCTTGTAATCTATAGCCAGGTAGGGCCAAGCATCTCTCACGGTACAAATGATTGGTTTTATGGTTGTCCCATTAGTCTCAGTTGTCATCAGAGGCAGCCACCACCTGTTTCGTCACTATGGCATTTTCAAAACTATTTCCATCAAAATTATGAATAATTTTTTGTATAGTACTCTAATAAAGGAGAATTAGGTGATGTGTAATGACAGTAGCTGCTCTTAACTGACTCCACAGGTGGGCACCGGCACTATTGCCAACTAACTTTAGAAGTACCAAACTGACTATTTGCTGGTTGATAGGGCTCCCGGTTTTCAGGTATTTTTCTTTTTTTAATTTCCGTCTGTATTTATTGCTATTTATTTTTTGGCCATCTTATTGGTATTTATCCATATTTATTTTGTGTTTTGAGGATAAATGGAGCTGTAAAATGGTATATTTCCACATTTATTCAACCCTTGAATGTGCACTCATACATGGATGCCTATTACGATTTAGCATATTAAGCAGTCGCGTATAACAAAACAATACACTCGCAGGTACATATTAGCATTATACAACAAATATATGTTAACATATGACTGTATTTAATGAAATCGCATCAGTTTTTTTAACTCTCCATGCTGTCTATCTGCTCAGCTGTTGCCTGGAAATCATGAAAGAGAGCATGGAGAGTCTCTCACAACAAGCACCATTTTCAGTATTTTTCCGCTTTTCAAAATAAATACAGACAGGAAACACATTACTTTCTGTCTGTATTTATAGTAAAAATCAGTAAAACCGGAAGCCTTAACTATAACTCAGCCTGACAAGAAGACCATCAGACCGTATAACATTATACTCACTAAATTATCTACCAATTCAGCCACTATTAAGGATCTTTTCATTATACATCAACTATGCTCCTCCCATATAAGGCTTGTATTGGAAACAAAAGGTAAGTAAATGCAATAGTGATATCAGAGACAAGCCAATACCATACTCAGTCTACCCCTTCAGAATGGTATTCCAAAAAATGTGAATTCTGAGGCCAGTGTTTACATTGTAAAAATTACAGCTTACTAGGACTTAATTTCTTTCCTCTTGCTGTACGTGGTTCACTGGCTTGTGCGTGAGATTTGTTTTGTATACTTGTCTTGTATCCCTCCCTCCCTTGCATCTATGCCAAATGTGGGATTTAAATTTCCATCTGGATTGGTGAGGTCTATCTTTTCCTTTGTGGGACACTTTGAAGATCCCTGTAAAATATACTGAATTCACTGATTCACTAACAGCAGAGCTGTCTCTTGAGATCTTTTGCTTACAACATATACAGAGTGGGTTTTGGATCCACCCTTCAGCACTGGCTTTTTGGACTGACCTCTTTTAGCCATTGCTTGTGATTTTGTCAACACTAGTGCTTAATTTGTAAAAGAATGATTGTGGTTGCCTGAAGCTTTGCTTAGAAGCCCACTGCCAGCACTATTGCATGTCAGCATATGGCATACCAAGGCTGCGTAGTCTGGAATCCAATCACGCCTCTTTAATCGACTACCAGACACTCCCTGCCTCTTATCTCACTCTTTCAGATTCCTGCTTTCTCCTTTTGTTACCGATTTCCCTTCTTTCTCTTCCTCCTTCTTTCCCCTGTCTTTGTTTTTCTCTTTCTTGCTCTAGGGAAATGTCAGATGAGGAAAAATAAGCGTCAGTCCAAAAAAAAGAGTGCCTGTGGGCCCACTGGCAACCACCGGCTCAAATTAAGCATTTGTCAGTACCATTTTGGCTCATCCCATGCTAATGGTTGTATCCTTCTGATGCAAATGAAATGCTTGCGTTGCAACACGAGGAGCTATTTAACATCTACCAACCTCTCCTCTTTTCTTTTTTCCTTGTTTATTGTTACCACCCACCTCTTTTTATAAAAAGCACAAACCCACACCTATTGGCTTTGGCAATGATTGTTCATTTTTCAAACAATTTTCTCAATGGGTAGGCATCAGTGAGACCTACATAATGTTAGACACAAAAATGGAAAAGTGCTGCTTTGTACATCATGTTGTTATGGTGTTATGAGTCTCTAAGAGTACCTACCTTCTTTGTTCTCTTATAGACATCTGAGATCTTTATATAGTTCCTCTACTGATGTGCAGTGTGGGATTGCCATTTATTGCTATATGTGGGTGTATATGCTTGTGAAAATGTACATTGGAGATCAGTGTTTACATCCAAGACCTGGGTTCTGGGTGATCTCTATCCTGCTTCCCGTATAAATTTAAAACTTACAATTACCCTTCCTTTGTATTCTCATTAATAGATGTTGTGTAATCTGCAATTAATGGCGGGGCTCTGACCAACACAACACCTCACACACTTCTCCTGTCACAAAGACACCTCCTCCTCTTGCCCAGCAGAGTAAACTAAGGAGCAGAGGACTGTGAAGAGTCGGGGTACAGCCTACTAGACCCCAGCATTAGGCGGAGCAGCACCCAGGGAGGGTAGAATATTCTAGTTATGCCAGTGCTTAATTTGTAAAAAATTAAGTGCCACGGCCCTTCTCGGAAGGTCACCTCCAGCCTGCACCACCCATACCCTACCAGCGCTGCCAATGATAATACAGACATAACACCTAACCATCACACTCCTACAAGTGTGACAATTAAGACTATTTACGGCCACACAAAGCTGTAATAATGGCATGAGACGCTGGTATTATTCATTTTCAACGTATATTGTCTTAATAAACACGGTTGTTGTGTCTATCTCAGGTTTAAAAAGACAGCACTACCATGGGAGACTGTCACTAGAGCTGGTTCTGACATTTAAGTGCTGGTGCCGAGCACCGGAAACCACCGGCACAAATTAAGCACTGAGTTATGCTGGAAGCCAATAACTGAGAAGACGTTCTTGTCCCTGGGCAATTTTGACCGAAAAATATCATACTCCTCAATGCGTACAATTGATGCAAACAAAGGCAATTGAGGTTTGGGTTAATTTAACTTTACTATGCACTTTAACTATATCAAACAAAACAGTATGTTGAATTTCAAAGGATCAGTCAATTGAATCCTAGCGAATTCAATGTAAAGAATGAAAGAAACAGCCAGCCCTGCACATTACTTATTAAAAAAGAAAACTGAGGGCCTCTCACAGTAACAGATAGATAATAATAAAACAGCCGATGAAAACCATACACATAAGATATGATAGGGAAAATAAGGGACAGACGGCATAGTCAACAGAGTAAAGCTGAGGTACACAGTGCTTAAGTGTAAAAAGTAAAAAAGAAAACTATAAAACGCAGATGCTTAAGGTGTTTCTTTGGAGTCTGCCAGTGACACTGCCAAATGTCAATGTTGTCAAATACCAAGGGTGCCTGGTCTTGATTCCACCTCTTGCCTCTTTATTCCCACCATCCTACACTTCCTGCTTCTTTTTTTCACTCTTGCAGATTCTTTTTCATTCCTGCTTTCCCCTTTGTCACTGTTTTCCCATCTTTCGCTTCCTCCTTTTCTCCCTTTTATACTTTCCTCTCTTTTGCTCGGGTTCAAAGCCATTAAGAAAAAATAGGTCCTTATCCTCCAAAAATGTGTTCTCTAGTGCTAACCACAGGCACAAATTAAGCACTGCTGCTGTCCTTTGTCACACAATAGTACGCTGGCGTGTGTTGCCGTTCACACAATACAGCGTGTCGCCGTCGATAAAAATAAGCCTCGCTCTGAGCGTGTTTTGTTGAACTGGTGTTACATAAGCTGCCCATTGTGCCGCCTTTTTAACGCCCCCGTCTAGTTGAGCCAAAGAGCGCAGCTCTGCCGCGATAGCAATCTCCTCACAGGAAATCCACCTTTAAGGGTGACTGGCCGAGTCCAAACCGGCTCCAGTTTTGTTCTTTCCCTGCCCACTATTCTCTTACAGGATTTCCTTGCCCCGGCCTGTTTCTTCACTGATGCGAGAGTTTTCATCCCATGAAACAAAAGGCCAGCCATGCTTGTGCACACAGCTTACCTCAGGAAACCGTTCCCATCAGCGTGCCAGTCTCCCAGATCGAAACAAACAGCGAGTGGGGGGGGATTCCCACCTAAGGAGCGCTGGAAATGGGTAATATTTACTCAGCGTCCTACAGGTGACAGCCAAAAAGGTGGAGTCGGGAGGAGCACAATTTGAAACTCAACCTTGCACATATATATTTTTTTAACTCTCTGTCATAGACACTGGCCTCAAGGACAAATGTGTTCGTAAATCTGTTTTGACTAGGCCTGATTACGATCGTAGCGGGCAGGGTTACTCCGTCACAAACGTGACAGATATCCTGTACTCCATATTACAATCCCATTTTATCCTTTGGAACTTGTAATAGAGTGGAAGGGATGTCAGTCACGTCTGTGACAGAGTATCCCATCCGATCGTAATCAGGCCCTTAGTTAATTGGTCAATTACAAACTGTATTTTAAAATATGGTGTGGGACAAGGGACCTGCTGCATAGATCCCTGTGCACCCAGCAATTTCCAGGGCATAATAACAATGAGATAACTCTTGTGGTTAAATCATCTGCTGGAGAAATCTATATGCTGTCTAGTCACAGGTTGGACCTATACAATAGCATTGAGGGTTAATGTGCAAAATGATGTAACATGTAAGTGAAAGATTGTATTTTATGTAGACATCTAAGTGTGGCACTACTTATGCTGCAGATATCCCTGAGTTACTTGCAGATCGCAAATTATTATTCTTGTAATAGCTCAGTGAGTTATGTGAACGCTATATAAATGCCAACCTCTTTCCCTCTTCTATCCCGCCGCTACCCTTCTCTATCCAAATAACAATAACATATCCACCACTCAAATTACTTTCATATTTCACTATACTAATTTTCAACACTAATCCTTTATGGGTTCAGAAGTAGCGTGCTACTCGCCAAAAAAGCGCTTCAACACCCCATCAGGGGTAACAAGCGCTATATAAATGCAAACCTTTTTCCCTCTTCTATTCCTCCGCTATCCTTCTCACTCCAAATAACTGACTAATATCCACCACTCAAATTACTTTAATATTTCACTCTACTAATTCATCACTAATCCTTTATGGGTTCTGAAGTAGCATGCTACTCGCCAAAAAAGCGCTTCAACACCCCATCAGGGTTAACAAGCGCTATATTAATGCAAACCTTTTTCCCTCTTCTATCCCTCCGCTATCCTTCTCGCTCCAAATAACTGACTAATTCCACCACTCAAATTACTTTCATATTTCACTATACTAATTCATCACTAATACTTTATGGGTTTCCGGAGTAGCATGCTACTCGCCAAAAAAGCGCTTCAACACCCCATCAAATTCACACTACTGGGTTCAAAAACAATTTCTTGAGCATGAACAGTAATTAGCTCACAGTAATCAATACAATGATTTAAACTAAAGAAGTGCAACACACACACAAGATATGCTTCACCAGGAAATTATTTACAAATCCTAAGGTGAACAGTTAATTATTCACTGTATCAATTGAGGAGAGATAGGGAAGGTAGGTTGCTCCCAAAGGAACGTGCAAAAAAGAAGGTGCTCTCGTGTAGAAGGGGTGAAATAAGATTTCAAGGTAGTGAAAGAGAGGATAATTAAAAACATTCAGATGCTAGACTGGTTATACATTTCAGTCTTCTTTGGCCTGGCCACATCAAAACAGTCAAACTTCTTTTTGTAATTAATAAATACAAAAATATGTATCTTTTTGTGGCACGTAAGATTTGGGCTCGTGATCCAGGCTACTTATGGGGGAGTCGACGTTTCGACCCGACTTAGGGCTGCGAGGGTGATTCGGGGCCTCGGCCTTGCGGGTCTTCCTCAGGACTGTGTGGGGCAACCTAAGTAGGTATGATGGCCGGGTCACACACCTACAGGGTAAATGGGAAAGGGGGTCAGGATGTTGCACTAAATCAATTAAGGGTAGAAAAATCATAATGGACACTCGCTTACCCACAGGGTCTTGTGGGGCGTGGGTTCCTCACTTGTAGTTAAGCCATACTGGGCGTATTCTTCCGTTAATGAAGATCGTTAAATCAATTACCAGGCAATGAATGCAAGAGCTGTAAGGGATATTAAAAAAGAGAGAGGGGGGGGAGTGTTAAGACTCACCTCTCAGAGTGAAACTGATCTCATGTTGGCATGCGGGAATGGCCAGGCATATAGGGGTTCAATACCTTAAGACAGCAGAGCCGGCGTCCGTGTTCCGCACGAGTTGGCTGGAAACTAACGCGGCTGCCGCGAGGACGTTCCTTATGAAGTCCCGCTGGCGTGAAACTCACGCTGGTGGCGCGTGAGTTGGAAATGGAAGAAAGACTTTCTAAATAGTTTGGAAGGGATATGTCAGCATGATTGAATGGTGCTAGCTATAACTGTATACAAGAGCAAACAATATACATTGTACAACCGATTCGAGGTGGATATGTCAGCGTGATTGAATAGTGCTATACATGGCTATATACAATGACATTTTAAAAAACAATGTGTGATGAATCATTGCTCATTGTACAACGGAAGGGTTGACATTTCAAAATGGTAGCACGCAACCCACATTGGTACACAAGGCATGGACAGCCTTCAATTTTATTCAATAAAGTTAAAAACATAGTGATAATGTACACAGTGTTAAGAATTGCCGTAAATATTAACATAGTGATAATATACACAGTGATATGGATTACCGCAATTATCAATCCGACACTTAATTAGCATAGTGGCATGGATGCTATATTTAGTAGTCAGGAGATCAAAGGTGAATTATAATGGGCAATATGGTGATGGACAATAATATTGAATACACCATAGACCTAAGCCCTACATACATTTGGAGACATGGATGTTGGCGCAAGCATGCTCACGTTGTCAACCAGCGCCTATGTCGCAACCACCAGGCGTGATTAATGTATGCTTACTTCCAGTATTCATTGAATATGCAGTTTCAAGAATTGTTAATGGAGGTGTTAGCCATTATTCAGTACTACCACCTGTCTATTGATCTCCTCGTACTCGTTGAGGCCCCGTGCTATTGTGTCCAGTAAATGTATCCACCGACATTCACGTGTACTCAGTATGTTCGTGAAGTCTCCCCCTCTGGGGTTCGGTTTCACCTTCTCTATGACCCACCATTTTAGGCTCTCTGGGGTGTGTCCAAAAGTGGTAAAGTGGTCCACTAAGGGTGCACCCTGTACTTGGCATCGTATGCGGCTACAGTGTTGTTGAATGCGGCATTTGACTTTCTGGATGGTCTGGCCTATGTACATAAAGCCACAGGGGCAAGTGTTGGCATAAATAACCCCAGTGGTGTTGCAGTTACTGTGATCCTGCAGTGTGTGGGTTTGATCATTATGAGTGAATTGAGTGACCTCTTGTGTCAGTGGGCAAGCTTTACACTGGCCACATTTCCGATGGCCCTTGATGGGCGGGATCCCCCATAGTGTCGTTTGACGAGGAGTGACCAGAGTAGGTAATAGTGATTTCACGACGTGGTCCCTTACATTCTTGCCATTTTTGAAGGCATGTAAGGGTGGTGGCATGTTCCCTAGTTCGTCTGAGATCAAATGCCAGTGTTGATTAATAATCTTTTTTATTTCATTATTTTTGGTGGAGAAAGTAGTGATACACACTATTCGTTCCTCACTTACATTGTTCCTTTGTTTGGGTACGAGGAGGAACTCTCTGTGATTGTGCCACGCACGTTTACGTGCTTTTTTGAGGAGTCTGATGGGGTACCCTCTCTCTATCAATCTGGACATTAGACCTGTAGATTCCTCAAAATAGTCCTCCTTCTTCGAGCAGTTCCGGCGCAACCTCAGGAATTGCCCAAAGGGTAAATTGTCCCTGACTGCACTGTATACTAACATTCCCCAGGCTGCCGCACTCACGTGCATAGAATCAGCATTGAATAAACGACCAGCTCCACACATGGTCCCCACAGAATTCATTGTTGAACTTCTGAAGATTGCTATGACCAGAAATTATTTCTACTTTCAAGGTCATCGCTACCTACAAACGAAGGGTGTGGCGATGGGGGCAAGTTTTGCCCCCAATCTGGCAATTATCTTCATGGACGAATATGAACAGCAACATGTCCTTAATGAGCACAACCCGTATAAGGACTGTATAGAACTGTGGCGACGCTACATAGATGATGTGCTCATCATCTGGAAAGGTAGCGAGGAACAACTCAGATCTTTCCATACCTGGCTTAATACACGCTCTAATGACATTCAATTCACACTTGAATTTGGCAGGTGGTCTATAAACTTTTTAGACATCATGATCAAAGCAGAATCTGACAAACTATATACAAGCCTATATAGAAAAAGCAGCGAATGGAACACACTATTACGCTACTCGAGCCACCATCCTCGGAACCTCAGGGACAATTTACCCTTTGGGCAATTCCTGAGGTTGCGCCGGAACTGCTCGAAGAAGGAGGACTATTTTGAGGAATCTACAGGTCTAATGTCCAGATTGATAGAGAGAGGTACCCCATCAGACTCCTCAAAAAGCACGTAAACGTGCGTGGCACAATCACAGAGAGTTCCTCCTCGTACCCAAACAAAGGAACAATGTAAGTGAGGAACGAATAGTGTGTGTCACTACTATCTCCACCAAAAGTAATGAAATAAAAAAGATTATTAATCAACACTGGCATTTGATCTCAGACGAACTAGGGAACATGCCACCACCCTTACACGCCTTCAAAAAAGGCAAGAATGTAAGGGACCACGTCGTGAAATCACTATTGCCTACTCTGGTCACTCCTCATCAAACGACACTATGGGGGATCCCGCCCATCAAGGGCCATCGGAAATGTGGCCAGTGTAAAGCTTGCCCAATCAATCAATCATGTCACTTATAAAGCGCACTACATACCCGCGAGGGTCTCAAGGCGCTGGGGGAAGAGGGGGGTGGTGCTGCTACTGATCGAAGAGCCAGGTCTTGAGGAGTCTTCTGAAGGCCAGTAGGTCTTGGGTCTGTCGGAGGTTGGTGGGGAGGGTGTTCCAGGTCTTGGCGGCGAGGTGGGAGAAGGATCTGCCGCCGGCGGTCGTTTTCCGGATGCGGGGGACTGTGGCGAGGGCGAGGCTGGTCGAGCGGAGCTGGCGGGTGGGGGTGTAGAAGCTGAGTCGTCTGTTGAGTTAGGCTGGTCCGGAGTTGTGGAGTGCTTTGTGTGCATCAGTGAGGAGCTTGAAGGTTATCCTCTTGTTGACAGGGAGCCAGTGCAGGTCTCTCAGGTGGGGTGTGATGTGGCTGCGTCGGGGGATGTCGAGGATAAGACGTGCAGAGGCGTTCTGGATGCGTTGCAGCCGTCTCAGGAGCTTAGCCGTCGTTCCTGCGTAGAGGGCGTTTCCGTAGTCCAGCCTGCTGGTGACGAGGGCCTGGGTGACTGTTTTTCTTGTTTCGGTGGGGATCCACTTGAAGATCCTGCGGAGCATTCGGAGGATGTTGAAGCAGGATGAGGAAACGGCGTTGACCTGCTTAGTCATGGAGAGGGTGGGGTCGAGGATGACCCCTAGGTTGCGTACGTGGTCGGTGGGTGGTGGGGCTGTTCCCAGTGATGTTGGCCACCAGGAGTCGTCCCAGGCTGAAGGGTTGGAACCAAGGATGAGGACCTCCGTCTTGTCCGAGTTCAGCTTCAGGCGGCTGGTCCTCATCCATTCGGCGACGGCCTTCATTCCTTCGTGGAGGTGGGCTTTGGCGGTGTGAGGGTCTTTGGTGAGGGAGAGGATCAGTTGGGTGTCGTCTGCGTAGGAGATGATGTTGAGGTTGTGCTGTCGGGCGACGTGGGCGAGGGTGCCATGTAGATGTTGAACAGCGTTGGGCTGAGGGAGGAGCCTTGGGGTACGCCGCAGATGATCTTGGTGGCCTTGGATCGGAAGGGGGCGAGGCGGACGCTTTGTGTTCTGCCGGAAAGGAAGGATGTGGTCCAGTCCAGGGCCTTCTCTTGGATCCCGGCGTCGTGAAGGCGTGTTCGTAGTGTGTGGTGGCAGACCGTGTCGAAGGCGGCTGATAGGTCCAGGAGGATGAGGGCTGCTGTTTCTCCGTTGTCTAGCAGGGTCCTGATGTCATCGGTGGCGGCGATGAGGGTGGTTTCGGTGCTGTGGTTGCTGCGGAAGCCGGACTGGGAAGGGTCCAGGATGTTGTTCTCCTCGAGGTAGCGGGTCAGTTGTTTGTTGACGATTTTCTCGGTGACCTTCGCGGGGAGCGGGAGCAGAGAGATGGGTCAGAAGTTCTTGAGGTCCTTGGGGTCTGCCTTGGGTTTCTTGAGTAAGGCGGTGATCTCGGCGTGCTTCCAGCTTTCCGGGAAGGTTGCTGTCTCGAAGGAGATGTTGATTATTTTCCAGAGATGGGGCGCGATGGCTGTACTGGCTTTGTTGAAGATGTGGTGAGGGCACGGGTCTAGCGGTGAACCGGAGTGGATGGTGTTCATGATCTCGCTGGTGTCCTCGTCGTTGATGTTGGTCCAGGAGAGCAGGCGGTTGGTGGTTGTGGGGGCAGTGGTCTCGGTGGTTGCCGGGGCGGTCGTGGTGTTGAAGCTGTCATGGATGTCGGCGATTTTGCGGTGGAAGGAGGTGGCCAGTGAGTCGCACAGGTCTTGCGACGGCTGGATGTCGTTGGTGTTGGAGCTGGGGTTGGAGAGTTCCTTCACGATGTTGAAGAGCTCTTTGCTGTTGTGTGCGTTGTTGTGTAGGCGGTCTTTGAGTGAGGCCCTTTTGGCGGATCTGATGAGGTGATGGTGATTGCGGGTGGCGCTCTTGTGGGCACAAGAGGTCACTCAATTCACTCATAATGATCAAACCCACACACTGCAGGATCACAGTAACTGCAACACCACTGGGGTTATTTATGCCATAACTTGCCCCTGTGGCTTTATGTACATAGGCCAGACCATCCAGAAAGTCAAATGCCACATTCTACAACACTGTAGCCGCATACGATGCCAAGTACAGGGTGCACCCTTAGTGGACCACTTTACCACTTTTGGACACACCCCAGAGAGCCTAAAATGGTGGGTCATAGAGAAGGTGAAACCAAACCCCAGAGGGGGAGACTTCACGAACATACTGAGTACACGTGAATGTAGATGGATACATTTACTGGACACAATAGCACAGGGCCTCAACGAGTACGAGGAGATCAATTGACAGGTGGCAGTACTGAATAATGGCTAACACCTCTATTAACAATTCTTGAAACTGCATATTCAATGAATCCTGGAAGTAAGCTTACATTAATCACGCCTGGTGGTTGCGACATAGGCGCTGGTTGACAACGTGAGAATGCTTGCGCCAACATCCATGTCTCCAAATGTATGTAGGGCTTAGGCCTATGGTGTAATCAATATTATTGTCCATCACCATATTGCCCATTATGTGTCACCTTTGATCTCCTGACTACTAAATATAGCATCCATGCCACTATGCTAATTAAGTGTCGGATTGATAATTGCGGTAATCCACATCACTGTGTATATTATCACTATGTTAATATTTACGGCAATTCTTAACACTGTGTACATTATCACTATGTTTTTAACTTTATTGAATAAAATTGAAGGCTGTCCATGCCTTGTGTACCAATGTGGGTTGCGCGCTACCATTTAGAAATGTCAACCCTTCCGTTGTACAATGAGCAATGATTCAGCACACATTGTTTTTTAAAATTTCATTGTATATAGCCATGTATAGCACTATTCAATCACGCTGACATATCCACCTTGAATCGGTTGTACAATGTATATTGTTTGCTCTTGTATACAGTTATAGCTAGCACCATTCAATCATGCTGACATATCCCTTCCAAACTATTTAGAAAGTCTTTCTTCCATTTCCAACTCACGCGCCACCAGCGTGAGTTTCACGCCAGCGGGACTTCATAAGGAACGTCCTCGCAGCAGCCGCGTTAGTTTCCAGCCAACTCGTGCGGATCACGGACGCCGGCTCTGCTATCATAAGGTATTGAACCCCTATATGCCTGGCCATTCCCGCATGCCAACATGAAATCAGTTTCACTCTGAGAGGTGTGAGTCTTAACACTCCCCCCCTCTCTCTTTTTTAATATCCCTTACAGCTCTTGCATTCACTGCCTGGTAATTGATTTAACGATCTTCATTAACGGAAGAATACGCCCAGTATGGCTTAACTACAAGTGAGGAACCCACGCCCCACAAGACCCTGTGGGTAAGCGAGTGTCCATTATGATTTTTCTACCCTTAATTGATTTAGTGCAACATCCTGACCCCATTTCCTATTTACCCTGTAGGTGTGTGACCCGGCCATCATACCTACTTAGGTTGCCCCACACAGTCCTGAGGAAGACCCGCAAGGCCGAGGCCCCGAATCACCCTCGCAGCCCTAAGTCGGGTCGAAACGTCGACGCCCCCATAAGTAGCCTGGATCACAAGCCCAAATCTTACGTGCCACAAAAAGATACATATTTTTGTATTTATAAATTACAAAAAGAAGTTTGACTGTTTTGATGTGGCCAGGCCAAAGACTGAAATGTATAACCAGTCTAGCATCTGAATGTTTTTAATTATCCTCTCTTTCACTACCTTGAAATCTTATTTCACCCCTTCTACACGAGAGCACCTTCTTTTTTGCACGTTCCTTTGGGAGCAACCTACCTTCCCTATCTCTCCTCAATTGATACAGTGAATAATTAACTGTTCACCTTAGGATATGAAAATAAATTCCTGGTGAAGCATATCTTGTTTTTGTGTTGCACTTCTTTAGTTTAAATCATTGTATTGATTACTGTGAGCTAATTACTGTTCATGCTCAAGAAATTGTTTTTGAACCCAGTAGTGTGAATTTGATACATATTGTCTTTGGAATATAGGTCTAGGACCATTATTTTTTGTATCACTTTGAACCCAGGTCCGTGACCAGGATTGGGTAACCCCATTTTTGTAATGGCTCAACACCCCATCAGGCGTAACAAGCGCTATATAAATACAAACCTTTTTTTCCCTCTTCTATCCTTCTGCTATCCTTCTCAATCCAATACCTGACTAACATATCCACCACTCAAATTACTTTCATATTTCACTATACCAATTTAACACTAATCCTTTATGGGTTCTGGAGTAGCGTGCTACTTGCCGAAAAAGCGCTTTGACGCCTCGTCAGGGGTAGTAAGCACTATATAAATGCAATTACAATACAATACAATCAAGGTGCTGCATGCAAACGGCAAAGCGTAAGTGTGTGATCTTAGTTTTTTTGCAGTCTTTCATTACTCTAAGGTTGCTAAAAGGGTTCTGATGGGTAGTGATAAAGAGTTATTAGTAATTTCTATATAAATGGTCATAAGTGTAAGTAAGCATAATAGTTTATCTCTAGAACACTTGTGACATGACAAGCTGAATGTCTTTGTATCCTCCATGGTGTTCACATCAAGGTTTTAAACTCCAGCTAGCCCCAGCAAGAATGACCCTTGAACAAAAAGAGTGCTGGTGATCTTTTAATTGAGGCATTTGTGTTGGGCCCAGCTGGAACTGAAAGTAAAAGACCTCTAGCACACACAGCGGGTTACCACTCTTAACACAAAGCACACTAAGCCACAGAGGGGCATATTTACAAGGGTAGTGGCGGAGTGAGGCGTTAGCCTTCCTGGCTTACCACCTCATTCTGCCACTTCAGAAACGCAGGACTGCACCATATTTACAAGAATATGGTGCAGACCTGCGTTTCCCCCTGCACTGGCGCTACACTTAGCAGCCTAGCGCCAACTGACCCACCCTTGCACCATAGTGCAAGGGTGTCTGCGTGCAGGGGAAAATTGTTTATGTGCAGGAAGGTCCTTCTTCCTGCACATAAACAATCTTTAAATGCCGTTTTGTAACTTCTATGTGTGCTGCTTTATGCAGCACACATAGAAGTTGCAAAACGGCATTTAAAAATTATGGTTTATGTGCAGGAAGGGGGACCTTCCTGTACTTAAACAAAAATTGGCCTTTTGCTGTTTTCATGTGTGCTGCACAACGCAGCACACATGAAAACAGCAAAAACGAGGAGAAATGAATAATTTCTCCTCGTTGCGCAAGGGTAAGACCAGGTTTTCCCTGGTCTTAATTCTGACGCTGCCTCCTATTTACGCCTCCCTTGTAAATAGGGGGCAGCGCCAGAATCAAAGGGTGTTGCGGTGAAACGCCCACAGCAACACCCATTGCCCTCCCCTTTCACGCTAAGCATAGCGTGAAAGGGGGCCTTATGTACAAGACAGCGTTAAGCCACGTTAAGTGGCTTAACGCTGCCTTGTAAATAAGGCGAAGCCCCTATCGCCACAGGAACATTGTAAAAAGTTACATTCCTGTGGCGATAGGGGCTTGTAAATATGCCCCCGAATGTGTTCCAATGCCAGCAAATTGCATAGGGTCAAAGTCAACACATTTACTGATATAGCCCAGCTCTGGCTTGACAATAGCTGCCGTATCCAGGCTATGGATCACCCTAATTTAAAACGCTTCACATAAATACACAAATAATAATAGCAGTGTAGTTACACTGCACCACTTCTCCACCTGGACTACGTCATACAGATTTCTAAGGGTAATATGAAAATATAAACTCTCTATCAAGAACACTATTATTTTATATGAAAACAAAAATATAGACAGTAGTTGCAATGAAAATTTACACCACTGAGGCTCTGACCGCACATCAACGGAATTAAGATTTTGCAAGTATTTGTTCAGCTATTACAGTGTTCCTGGAAAAACAAAATCAAGCCGGTGCCGAGGCAGCTTTAATCTTCAAATTAAGGCTCCTGTAAACATTGATATGAGCCAGTGGGCATTTAATTCAACTATGGCACTGCAGTGGATTGTGAATTCTTGAAATTATCACTATTGTCCCCTCTTCTTCACGATCTGCTGGAACAAGATGTCCTGAAGCATTACCAACTTTAAGTCACAGATTCTGACAGAATAGTCTAAGGCATGGCAAATCATTCTTGGTGAACCACGCTCAAAACATAGTGATGCTATTTAATATTATTAGGATTTTTTAATCGTGTCACACGGAGTACAAGACAGCTTCAGCATCAGCTAATACGCCTTGGGTGACATCATCTTTCATTTTGAGCTCACAGACCTTGCATTGCTGGCCAGTTGTTAGGTCAAATGTACCAGACAGCGCAAGCTGTCTGGTTGCCAAAGACCTATTGTGAACTTACAATGGGCTTACAGTCGGCCCACTGCTTACCATTGGCTGGCTTTATGGTCACACTCATTTGTTTACTTCCTATACAATGGCATGCATTCCTCTGTTTGTATTTGTACCTCCCTTGGAGCATAGCATCTTTACAATTCTTTTGATTGGCTGTGATTTTGTATAGTCCACTGCTCACATTTGGGAATGCCGATTTTTCTTTTTCATTCAGCACTCCATGAGAGGGCATGTGTTTTCAAGCTCTCTCCCTCACATGCTGCTTGCCTCCAAATACCCCCCCCCCTCCCCACACCTCACAGCTTCTCTGTTAAAAGCACAACAGGATCTTTTTGCGGGGGTATGCCTGTAAGCAGACCTTAAGGGTTGTGTAAGTTTTATCTCCTGTATTCCATATATTAGATAAAAGCACAAGCTTTGGCACAGAAAGATTTTTTAAAGGGGCTGGGGGAAGAACTATCGCTGCAGTTACTCAGTTGCTGTCTGGGGCAGAGGATGAAATTAGCATGACACTTCTCCTGGAGGACCATAATTCTGCTCCCTGGACTACCACAGAGGAGCAAATGGCGGAATCTTTTGAAAGTAAATTAGGCCTTGGCACTCTTTACATTCTTCCTTATAATTCATGTTTCTTTTTAAATTCTGGTTTGGGTTTCCTTAGTGAAACGTATTTGAAAAATAAACCATGCCATTTATAAAGACTTAAAACAGAATTCAATGTTGAGATAGGATAAGATATGTTTGCTTTTCTTCCAGTATTTTGATTTTTTTCTTTTTCCTTTAATGCAATACTTGACAAACATTGGCAAAGCCATCAGCTTGGCATTTGTGTTATTAAGAGAACATCCCAAGTGTCATGCACTCATCTGGTCCCAACCACAGAGACAGAACTGTAGTCGATGCTGAACCTCCTATCCCTCTCAGATAAGCATGAGATCCAGGGATAAAACTCCTAAATCACGCACTGTTCCGAGGGGGAAGGTGGATAAGGGCAAAATAAGAAAAGAGAGACTTGAGATATTGGATCTGCTCTGCGGTGATGCATACTGTTTAGCAGGATGTGTTGCTCCTGAGACCTTCTGTGTTTGTGAAGGAAGGAATACATGGTTTCATGAAGATGAAATACACTGGAAACAACAACAAAAGGCAATTACCATCAGTACACTAGAAGGCCTTTATATACATTGTTATTTCGTAACTTTAGTAACATTCACTTACATGCTTCTTCTACTATGCTGAACAAAATTAGGATACCAGGTTCCCAGATAGGAAACTCTGGGACTCTCGAGGAAGAGCTTAAAATACTGGTTAAAGTCTCTGACACTCCCAAGGTAAATCTCAAAGCATAGGTTGGAGTTTCTGGCACTCCCAAGTTTGCACTCAAAACATGCGTTGGAGTTTCTGGCACTCCCAAGGTTATACTTGAAACACGGGTTGGAGTATTTGGCACTCCCAAGGTTACTAGAGAAAATAGAAGTTGGAGTTACTAGCACTCCCAATGTATACTAGGAACACAGATTGAAGTATTACACTCCCAAGGTAAAACTAGGCACACAGGTTGGAGTATGACATTCCCAAGGTATACTAGGCACACAGGTTGGAGTATGGCATCCCAAAGTTTAACTAGGCACACAGGTTGGATTATGACATTCCCTAGGTAAACTAGGATCATGGCTTGGAGTATAACACTCCCAATGCATACCAGGAACACGGACTGGAGTATGACACTACCAAGGTTTACAAGGCACATTGATCTTGGTACAAGGATCACATATGAATCAAACGCTCAAAGGAGAATTCTCTAGACACTACTGTTCATCTGAGAAACACAAAGCGAAGTCTCTAGTCCTTGAACAAAAATAGTTTAAAGGCCAAGGTTGCAGGAAGGGTCTGGAGGAAGAACAATCAAGGTGAACTGGAGGGAAGTCACTGAGAGGAAACTTGAAGACAAGTTTATAGTCTTGAGGACGCCGATACTCCAGCCTGCTTACTACTATTAAAGGATAGTGCACGCTAACCTGTTATCAAGTACTTAGCATAGTATTTCAACTAGTCCTAAGTTTGAAGAAGGTCTCGAGTTCTTGATTCAGGAAGTCGCAGAAGAACTGGCATAGCTGAGCAGGAGATGGAGATGAAGGATGCGTCGAGGGAGCTGGAGCCAAGGGAATCACTGGAGGAACTTGAACTGCATCCGGGAAGAGTGCTCCGTGGTCCAGTTGATTCTTCAGGTGAGTGGTTAGGCAGGAAGATTGTTCTGCTGGGAGCATAGGCCAAGCAAAGGGCTTAGGTTTGGGTGTGGTTTATATACAGACTCAGGGTCCAATGGATACAGCGGGATCATGTGTAGCATGTGGTGCATGTGGCAATCTGGAAGGTTCTCCAAGATTCCTGAAGGAAACACATGTTAGTACACTGGCTTTAACCTTACAGGAAGAGCAGGTGCAAACTAACGGATTTAATCACTTAACGGGAAACAAATGTTTTGGTTTGTCTAAACGTGCACAAGGGAAAACACTCCAAGACCCAAGCAACTGCGGGAGCAAGACAAGCCATTAGTTCCTGTGTTCAGGGAATGCTTGCAAGCTTGGGCGTAATGGAATCAGGGGAGTTGGGAAATTCGGGTATGAAATCAGAGCGCACCATAAGATGCCACAGGGATAATGCTACACAGAGTCAACGATTAAGGACACTTGTGGTTTGGGGAATAAAACTTCACTGAATCAAGGTTAATGGAATCAGTGGTCTTGGGGAAACTCAGGCAAGTTATCATAGCACGCCATAAGGCCCCACAGGGGTAACACGACATGAGCCCTGCACGCTAGGCCAACTACACAGAGGGCACATGAGGGGTTCATGACACCAAGCATTCCATCCTTCCCTAGAAGAAAGGATGAAAACTTTAATCTTCACTGACCCTGTTTACCAACAGAATTTACACTTTGGTACAGTTCCACAATCAAGCCATTCAATTTGCCACTCCCAACTTGACCATAGTGACACCATGTGTCTGTTGGTCGCCTCCTGTGATATTCCCACATTAGATTCTGTCTTGAGCAGTTAGCCACGCACATTGAGGAAAATTCCTTCTTTTCTGCCATAAACGTCCAGAGGTTACTGTGGCTGTATGGTATATGTGTTTCACACTCCCCTTCTTGTTTTCAGCACCAGAATTCGCTGTTGTTCCAAGCCTGCCCTCTAATGCTATTAATGCAGCTTCTTGGGTACAGCTTCAGCTGACGGCATCAGTATTTTATATTTTTAGGTCTGGCGTTAGCCAAGATCTTTTGATGTTACTAAATGTATATACATATTATTCTTACAGTTAGGGGCTTTCAGGCAGCCCTTATCATCCACTGGTCTGTTGTTGTGTCATTCACATTTTTCTTACTCCACACCTGCATACAGTGTAGCCACTGGCGAACCTCACTGTGAGTGACACAGAACACACCCACCAACAAATTAGTTTCCTGCACTGTCAGGGACTACAATGATAATGTGTGCCTTTAGAGACAAAAAATATTTTTGATTTTAGCGAATGTTTTTTGGGTATTACTGAAGGTGCTGCATCCCCTCTGCAAGTTTCACAAAAGCCATAACAAAACTACAATTAATTGACAAAGTAAAAAGCTGCCAGCCAACGCCACACCTATTGGCTTTGCCAGGGCTTGTTTAAATTTTGTGAGGTCTGATAGCCCCATGAAGTTAGCGTCCATTCTAGACACCTCCCTTGCTGTGTTGAAAAAATCTGCCCAACTACTTTTGAGCTTAAAAATGCAAATATTTATGCATTCCTGGTGCAACCTCACCTTTCAGATTTTGAGTGTTATGGTCGGACTGGCCTATAGGGCAATCAGGCAGTGGCCGATGGACTGGTCTCACAGATCAGTGTGTGGGCCGGTTTTTGTTGTCCTATTTTTAATGTTGACTTTTCCGACATTAAAACAAACATTGCCTGCATCAAACACAAGTGCATGCAGTTGCCAATACCTTACAAAATACTCCTACAGCTTGTCTTTACAAGTTCACAACTGACCTGACTTGCAAATATAGGACACTTCTTTGGCTATCTGGTTCGCTACCGGAGGCCACTTTTCTTTCGGTGCCCAGGCCTGGCTTTTGCACCCGACCATGTTGAGAGAGTTTAATGTAGAGCTCCATTGCAATCAAATAGATCTACTGCTTATAAGCCATTATCCTCCTCTGTATTATGCTGTCGTCATTGTTTGCTTACTGAAAATGGTCCATATGTTCATGCTGCCCTCCCAGGGCCTTTGCAGCACCTTGTTTGAAACGGACAGGCCTACTGCGGCCTGCCCTGCAGTGCTATGCGCTACGTTGCTCTGTCATTTGAGTCGCGATAACAACTGCTGCCCAGTGATCACAAGAGATTAAAGCACTTCAGCCACCACAAGACACTATTCAAAAACCACCTCAATGGAGGTCCTGCATCTTCTCTTGGTAATCGGACAAGAATGCGCCAACCATGCTCCCCTGGCTACCATATTGGTATCTTCCACATTATTACGGAAGGGACTGGGCCAAGATAATGTCTTGAGGATGGATGCCCAATCTAGGTCAGAAAGGTAGAATGAGTGCCAGGTTTTCAGGCTATACAGCTAGGAAAAAAGGGAGATCGCATAAATCTAAATGCAACTCATTTACATATTTGCTGGTTATTCAAAAAATCTAGCATGGGTCCTGACTTCCTCGACCTATGTTGGGCATCCCTGCTCCAAAGCATATAAGTCAATACAACCCATTAGCAATCAGAATCACCACTGGTTCCTCTTCTGAAATTCCTGCAAAGCTGAGGGGCACACAACTCTCTTGGACCCCACTCACCTCTCCCTTAAAGCCGAGGCTCACACCACTCTCTTGGAACTCACTCACCTCCTCTCCCTTAAAGCCGAGGGGCGCACCACTCTCTTGGACCCCACTCACCTCCTCTCCCTTAAAGGTAAGGGGCACACCACTCTCTTGGAACTCACTCACCTCCTCTACCTTAAAGGTGAGGGGCACACCACTCTCTTGGACCTCACTCACCGCCTCTCCCGTAAAGGTGAGGGGGAAACCACTCTCTTGGACCCCACTCACCTCCTCTCCCTTAAAGCTGAGGGGCACACCACTCTCTTGGATCCCACTCACCTCCTCTCCCTTAAAGCGGAGGGGTGCACCACTCTCTTGGACTCCACTCACCTCCTCTCCCTTAAAGGTGAGGGGCAAACCACTCTCTTGGACCCCACTCACCTCCTCTCCCTTAAAGCTGAGGGGCACACCACTCTCTTTGATCCCACTCACCTCCTCTCCCTTAAAGCGGAGGGGCGCACCACTCTCTTGGACCCCACTCACCTCCTCTCCCTTAAAGCAGAGGGGCGCACCACTCTCTTGGACCTCCCACTTCCTCTCCATTAAAGGTGAGGGACACACCACTCTCTTGGAACTCACTCACCTCCACTCCCTTAAAGCGGAGGGGCACACCACTCCCTTGGGCCCCACTCACCTCCTTTCCCTTAAAGCTCAGGGGCGCACCACTCTCTTGGAACTCACTCACCTCCACTCCCTTAAAGCTGAGGGGCGCAGCACTCTCTTGGACCCCACTCACCTCCTTTCCTTTAAAGCTGAAGGGCAAACCACTCTCTTGGACCCCACTCACCTCCTCTCCCTTAAAGGTGAGGGGCACACCACTCTCTTGGAACCCACTCACCTCCACTGCCTTAAAGCGGAGGGGCACACCACTCTCTTGGAACTCACTCACCTCCTCTCCCTTAAATCAGAGGGGTGCACCACTCTCTTGGACCCCACTCACCTCCTCTCCCTTAAAGCGGAGGGGTGCACCACTCTCTTGCAACTCACTCACCTCCTCTACCTTAAAGGTGAGGGGCAAACCACTCTCTTGGGCCCCACTCACCTCCTCTACCTTAAAGGTGAGGGGCAAACCACTCTCTTGGGCCCCACTCACCTCCTCCCCCTTAAAGCTGAGGGGCACACCACTCTCTTGGATCCCACTCACCTCCTCTCCCTTAAAGCGGAGGGGCGCACCACTCTCTTGGACCCCACTCACCTCCTCTCCCTTAAAGGTGAGGGGCAAACCACTCTCTTGGACCCCACTCACCTCCTCTCCCTTAAAGGTGAGGGGCACACCACTCTCTTGGATCCCACTCACCTCCTCTTCCTTAAAGGTGAGGGGCGCACTACTCCCTAGGACCCACTCACCTCCACTCCCTTAAAGGTGAGGGGCACACCACTCCCTTGGACCCTACTCACCTCCTCTCCCTTAAAGGTGAGGGGCGCACCACTCTCTTTGACTTCACTCACCTCCTCTCCCTTAAAGCTGAGGGGCGCACCACTCTCTTGGAACTCACTTACCTCCTCTCCCTTAAAGCTGAGGGGCACACCACTCTCTTGGATCCCACTCACCTCCACTCCCTTAACGCGAATGGGCGCACCACTGTCTTGGACCCCACTTACCTCCTCTCCCTTTAAGCAGATGGGCGCACCACTCTCTTGGACCCTACTCACCTCCTCTCCCTTAAAGCTGAGGGGCACACCACTCTCTTGGACCTTACTCACCTCCTCTCCCGTAAAGGTGAGGGGCACACCACTCTCTTGGAACTCACTCACCTCCTCTCTCGTAAAGGTGAGGGGCACACCACTCTCTTGGAACTCACTCACCTCCTCTCCCTTAAAGCTGAGGGGCGCACCACTCCCTTGGACCATACTCACCTCCTCTCCCTTAAAGCTGAGGGGCAAACCACTCTCTTGGACTCCACTCACCTCCTCTCCCTTAAAGGAGAGGGGCACACCACTCTCTTGGAACTCACTCACCTCCACTCCCTTAAAGCGGAGGGGCATACCACTCCCTTGGACCCCACTCACCTCCTTTCCCTTAAAGCTGAGGGGCGCACCACTCTCTTGGAACTCACTCACCTCCACTCCCTTAAAGCTGAGGGGTGCACCACTCTCTTGGACCCCACTCACCTCCTCTTCCTTAAAGGTGAGGGGCGCACCACTCTCTTGGAACTCACTCACCTCCTCTCCCTTAAAGCTGAGGGCGCACCACTCTCTTGGAACTCACTCACCTCCTCTACCTTAAAGGTGAGGGGCGCACTACTCCCTAGGACCCACTCACCTCCACTCCCTTAAAGGTGAGGGGCACACCACTACCTTGGACCCTACTCACCTCCTCTCCCTTAAAGGTGAGGGGCGCACCACTCTCTTTGAACTCACTCACCTCCTCTCCCTTAAAGCTGAGGGGCGCACCACTCTCTTGGAACTCACTTACCTCCTCTCCCTTAAAGCTGAGGGGCACACCACTCTCTTGGATCCCACTCACCTCCACTCCCTTAACGCGAATGGGCGCACCACTGTCTTGGACCCCAATCACCTCCTCTCCCTTTAAGCAGATGGGCGCACCACTCTCTTGGACCCTACTCACCTCCTCTCCCTTAAAGCTGAGGGGCACACCACTCTCTTGGACCTTACTCACCTCCTCTCCCTTAAAGCTGAGGGGCGCACCACTCTCTTGGAACTCACTTACCTCCACTCCCTTAAAGCTGAGTCGTGCACCACTCTCTTGGACCCCACTCCCCTCCTCTCCCTTAAAGGTGAGTGGCGCACCACTCTCTTGGAACTCACTCACCCCCTCTCCCTTAAAGCTGAGGGCACACCATTCTCTTGGAACTCACTCACCTCCTCTCCCTTAAAGGTGAGGGGTGCACTACTCCCTAGGACCCACAGGGCACACCACTCCCTTGGACCCTACTCACCTCCTCTCCCTTAAAGGTGAGGGGCGCACCACTCTCTTTGAACCCACTCACCTCCTCTCCCTTAAATCAGAGGGGTGCACCACTCTCTTGGACCCCACTCACCTCCTCTCCCTTAAAGCTGAGGGGTGCACCACTCTCTTGGAACTCACTCACCTCCACTCCCTTAAAGCGGAGGGGTGCACCACTCTCTTGGACCCCACTCACCTCCTCTCCCTTGAATCAGAGGGGTGCACCACTCTCTTGGACCCCACTCACCTCCTCTCCCTTAAAGCTGAGGGGCAAACCACTCTCTTGGACCCCACTCACCTCCTCTCCCTTAAAGATGAGGGGCACACCACTCTCTAGGAACCCACTCACCTCCACTCCCTTAAAGCGGAGGGGCACACCACTCTCTTGGAACACACTCACCTCCTCTCCCTTAAAGCTGAGGGGCAAACCACTCTCTTGGACCCCACTCACCTCCTCTCCCTTAAAGGTGAGGGGCACACCACTCTCTTGGAACTCACTCACCTCCACTCCCTTAAAGCGGAGGGGCATACCACTCCCTTGGACCCCACTCACCTCCTTTCCCTTAAAGCTGAGGGGCGCACCACTCTCTTGGAACTCACTCACCTCCACTCCCTTAAAGCTGAGGGGTGCACCACTCTCTTGGACCCCACTCACCTCCTCTTCCTTAAAGGCGAGGGGCGCATCACTCTCTTGGAACTCACTCACCTCCTTCCCTTAAAGCTGAGGGCGCACCACTCTCTTGGAACTCACTCACCTCCTCTACCTTAAAGGTGAGGGGCGCACTACTCCCTAGGACCCACTCACCTCCACTCCCTTAAAGGTGAGGGGCACACCACTCCCTTGGACCCTACTCACCTCCTCTCCCTTAAAGCTGAGGGGCGCACCACTCTCTTGGAACTCACTTACCTCCTCTCCCTTAAAGCTGAGGGGCACACCACTCTCTTGGATCCCACTCACCTCCACTCCCTTAACGCGAATGGGCGCACCACTGTCTTGGACCCCACTCACCTCCTCTCCCTTTAAGCAGATGGGCGCACCACTCTCTTGGACCTTACTCACCTCCTCTCCCGTAAAGGTGAGGGGCACACCACTCTCTTGGAACTCACTCACCTCCTCTCCCGTAAAGGTGAGGGGCACACAACTCTCTTGGAACTCACTCACCTCCTCTCCCTTAAAGCTGAGGGGCGCACCACTCCCTTGGACCATACTCACCTCCTCTCCCTTAAAGGTGAGGGGCACACCACTCTCTTGGACCTTACTCACCTCCTCTCCCGTAAAGGTGAGGGGCACACCACTCTCTTGGACCTTACTCACCTCCTCTCCCGTAAAGGTGAGGGGCACACCACTCTCTTGGAACTCACTCACCTCCTCTCCCGTAAAGGTGAGGGGCACACAACTCTCTTGGAACCCACTCACCTCCACTCCCTTAAAGCGGAGGGGCACACCACACTCTTGGAACTCACTCACCTCTTCTCCCTTAAAGGTGAGGGGCACACCACGCTCTTGGATCTCCCACTTCCTCTCCCTTAAAGGTGAGGGGCACACCACTCTCTTGGAACTCACTCACCTCCTCTCCCTTAAAGCTGAGAGGTGCATCTCTCTCTTGGACCCTACTCACCTCCACTCCTTCAAAGCAGAGGGGCGCACCACTCTCTTGGATCCCACTCACCTCCTCTCCCGTAAAGGTGAGGGGCACACCACTCTTTTGGAACCCACTCACCTCCACTCCCTTAAAGTGGAGGGGCACACCAATCTCTTGGAACCCACTATCCTCCTCTCCCTTAAAGCTGAGGGGTGCACCACTCTCTTGGACCCTACTCACCTCCAATCCCTTAAATCAGAGGGGCGCACCACTCCCTTAGATCCCACTCACCTCCACTCCCCTAAAGCTGAGGGGCACACCACTCTCTTGGACCTCCCACTTCCTCTCCCGTAAAGGTGAGGGGCACACCACTCTCTTGGAACTCACTCACCTCCTCTCCCTTAAAGCTGAGGGGCGCACCACTCCCTTGGACCATACTCACCTCCTCTCCCTTAAAGGTGAGGGGCACACCACTCTCTTGGAACCCACTCACCTCCACTCCCTTAAAGCGGAGGGGCACACCACACTCTTGGAACTCACTCACCTCCTCTCCCTTAAAGGTGAGGGGCACACCACGTTCTTGGATCTCCCACTTCCTCTCCCTTAAAGGTGAGGGGCACACCACTCTCTTGGAACTCACTCACCTCCTCTCCCTTAAAGCTGAGAGGTGGATCACTCTCTTGGACCCTACTCACCTCCACTCCTTCAAAGCAGAGGGGCGCACCACTCTCTTGGATCCCACTCACCTCCTCTCCCGTAAAGGTGAGGGGCACACCACTCTCTTGGAACCCACTCACCTCCACTCCCTTAAAGCGGAGGGGCACACCAATCTCTTGGAACCCACTATCCTCCTCTCCCTTAAAGCTGAGGGGCGCACCACTCCCTTAGATCCCACTCACCTCCACTCCCTTAAAGCTGAGGGGCACACCACTCTCTTGGACCTCCCACTTCCTCTCCCTTATAGGTGAGGGGCACACCACTCTCTTGGATTCCACTCACCTCCTCTCCTGTAAAGGTGAGGGGCACACCACTCTCTTGGAACCCACTCACCTCGACTCCCTTAAAGCGGAGGGGCGCACCACTCTCTTGGAACTCACTCACCTCCTCTCCCGTAAAAGTGAGGGGCACACCACTCTCTTGGAACTCACTCACCTCCTCTCCCTTAAAGGTGAGGGGCACACCACTCTCTTGGATCCCACTCACCTCCACTCCCTTAAAGCGGAGGGGCACACCACTCTCTTGGAACTCACTCACCTCCTCTCCCTTAAAGCGGAGGGACACACCACTCACTTAAAGCGGAGGGGCACACCAGTCCCTTAAAGGTGAGGGGCACACCACTCTCTTGGATCCCACTCACCTCCACTCCCTTTTGATGTCTTTTAAAGGGTCTAAAGATATGACTAGCGCAGCCATAAGTAATACCCAAACCACCCTTGGACATTTGAAAAATTAAACTACGTCTATGTACTTTCAAGCAAACGTTAGTGACCTGCCTGAGCTGAGCACTCAAGTGAAAGCATTTCCACTACTAACAAAGAGCCATTTCCTTGCCAGTTGTACATAGGAAGTGTGCAGGAAGGTGAGAGTGCAGCAAGAAATGTCGCACTATTCATGAAGTAAAAACGAGCAGCTGAAATCAGCTACAGCTGGATGAGAAGCAACATCAGCAACCCCAGCTTGAAGAAGGCGTTTCACACTGCAGCTGGCAAGGGGGCGAGACATAACTTGATAACAGGCACAGACTGGGCATCATCCGGGAAGAGACTTAACGCCCACTGGTGAAGCAAATACCAGATGGTCAAATGCATAAGCAGTGACTCTTAGATCTAATAATCAGGCGTCGATGGACAGTTTCCGGGTAGAAAACATACTTACTGATTGGATGGAGCAGAGGATATAGACTTAAACCAAAAATCAGATTGTGGGTCATTGCTTCTCACGGGGGGGAGTTTGCCAACTGTGGCAATCAGCAGTGCCTGTGCCATGCACATTCATTCTTTCGTTGCACCCACTGCCAGTGGGGTCTGTGAAGCTCACTGGTACTCTGAAGATCTGTAGTTAGCATGGTACTAGCATTTACTGCCTCAATGTTTATTGGCTTTATTAATTCCAGTCTGAGAGATAATGTGGTAGGTTCTAAATAGAACAGTCCTTCTTGACACCTTCAATAAAACAAGCACTGGCAAAGTCAATAGGCCTCGCTTTAATATGCCAATGCAAGTAAACACCTGCATTCACAAATGTTGTTCGCAAGCGATGCATGTACAAATACTGAATTTTACATTAAAGCCATCCTTATTGGCGTTGCCAGTGCAGGGAAGGAAGTAACAACAAGCATTTGCAATTCAATCAGTCTTGCACTTGTGAAAGTTAGAGCTATTGGCATTTTAAATGATATCAGTTTTTACTTATTTTATTTGCTTGTGGTTGAGTAGATGTAAGTTGTTTGTAGTGGAATTATGTGGTTTTGAATTCGAATTCTTAGTTGTGGATATGTGTGGGGTGGAATTGTGTGGTGTGTAATGTATTTTTGTATTGGAAATATGCGGTATTGTGAATAGCTAGAGATAAGAGCTGTATACAATAGATAGAAAGTAAGATTGAGAGTGATAGGTAGTTTGTGTATGAAATGGTGAACGAACTCTAGATAGAGTCGTAGAAAGAGTGTGTGAGAAAGAGAGAATGAAGGGGATGAAGGTTATAGATGTATAAAGAGGCTGCATTTGTGTACGTAGAAGAGACAGAAAGAAGAGGAGGAGAGTGTGTGTTTGAGGTTTGGATGTTTTGAAAAGTTATGGTAAAGAAACTGCTGAAAGACTTGAAGTGAACGAATATGGGAAATGCTGAATCAGTGTGTTTGTATGCAATGGAATTTCGTGGATAGTAATTATGTGGTATTAAGTGTAGTGGACTTATGTGTAGTGGCATTGTGTGTCATGGAGTGGTATGTATTGAGTGGAATTATGTGGTGTTGAATTATGTGGCATTATGTGGAATTTTGTGGTGTAGTGGAATTATCTGTTGTGGAGTGGAATTTTGTGCTGTGGAATGGAACTGTGTGGAGTCGAATTGTCCTGCATGGAATTGCGTGGCATTGAGTGAAATTATGTTAAGTGGAATTATGTTGCATGGTGTGGATTGTATTTATGTGGAGTGTTGCTATATGGCATGGAGTAGATTTATGTGGAGTGTAATTATGTGGTGTGGAGTGTATTTATGTTGTGTGGTATGGTATTGTGTGGCGTTGAATTGTGTGGTGTGGCATGGTGTGGAATTATGTGGAGTGTAAATATGGGGCACGTTGCGGAGTTGAATTTTGTTGAGTGTAATTAAGCATTTTGGAGCTGTGTGGATATATGCGCAGTGTAATTATGTGGTGTGAAGTGTAATTATGAAGGTTGGAGTGTAATTATGTGTAGTGGAATTATCTAGAGTTGAATTGTGTTGCGTGGAGTGTAATTGAATTATGTTGCATGCAGTGTTATTATGTGAAGTGGAATTATGTGGCATGGAGCGCAGCCCCGGCTCTAGAATCTTTTCTTTGGGAGGGCCCTAAAGAAGCATAGGTGGGCCATGAAGGTGAGTAAGTACTGGCAGGGCTTTAAGTGGGCCGGGTCCTACCGGTGCTCAGCACCAGCAGTTCTAACAAGCATTTGCAATGCAATAGGTCTCGCATTTGCCAGAGTTGGAGCTATTGGCATTGTAAATGGCAATGCATTCTATTTATGTGTTTTGAAAACCTGCAAGCGGTGCGTAAACACGCACTTTGTACTTATAGCCATTGCTTACGAGAAGCAAGGCTGGCAGCAAAAGAGGTGCAGTTACTGCCAGGCTTGCTACTAGTAAGCAATGACTATGCACCGCTGGCAGGTTTTTCAAAACACATACATAAAAGGCATTGTCATTTACAATGCCCAAAAAACTCTTGCAAATGCGAGACCTAGTGCATTGGTCCAAAAACAAAACAGCAGGCCCTCTGAAGTACCAAGGGGAAACTTATTGTAATATTGCGAAGAATGTAGTTAGGTGAAAAATAACGTCACTTTTTACGGACGGTTGTCATTCTGTAGCTTTAAAAAAAAAAAAAAAAAAAAATTGGCAAAGCGGATAGGTCTTGGCTCTAAAATGTACATCAACTGGCTTTGCCAATAAAACTAAAACAAGTCATGCAGAGCGCAAATAAGTACACATATTTCATTTGAACTCCGGATGGGGAGTGGGGCAGGCAGGACTGAGGAGAGCAGGTGCCGGGAATGGGCTGAAAGAGCAGGTGACTGGCAGCACTTTGCTGCTGCCGGGCCATTATAGAAAATACACTAAATATAACAAATTGGCTGTATGTTGTTTTTATCGACTGTTCATAGTGACAATTACATTTAAAAAAATGTTTTGTTAAGTTGGATAATGAAAATGAACTAAATTTGAAGTCAATAATCATTGTGATCCTTCAGCGACTCAGTAATTTAAAATTGGATTTGCGAAATAAAAACAATTTTGCAAGTATTTCTATTACCCAAATGATGTTACTCTGTTTATCGCCGTCAGAAGAATGGAAGGCTAGGTCTGCCTTACCGAGATTGGAACTTATGACCTCCAGAACACCCCATTTGTCAAGATGTGGAACCCTTGTTTATGGCTCACCATTGTGCGCAGCAGTGCCATCTGGGGTGCATCACCCCAATACAGCGCCTAACAAGCTAAGCATGACCCAAGGATCAAAGACCTTCCCCCGCCTCCAGCATTTGCCATCTTCAGCTGACAAAAACTGAGCTCTGGGAGGTCCATGAAGACACTGGAAGCCTGAACTGCAAAATACAGTAAGGATGCCAGGGTACTGTGAGGGTAAGAACAAATGATGCTTTACTGTACTGAGCTCATGACAGCCCAAAACCTCACTGACCGGAGGCACAATCTCGGCTTCCTATTTAAAAAAGTGCTCTTTCATTTATTTACCTTTTATTTAATTATATTGGGATGGTCCAAATGTAGCCCACATTTGGGAAAGAATATCTCCAATCCTGTCAGAAGCCTCAGACAGACTGGCATTAGCCAATCAGAATTAGCGCTGCATCAGTGATGGAAATAGGTTATGGGCCTGCGCATCATTGGTGCACTGATGCCTGGATATAGCGCCGCGATTCCACAATGCCTTTGCCGCCATCTTAGCGATGACGAGGCAGGTGACGCGGCATGCACGCCCATTCCAGGAAAGAGACAGTTAATTTGATTCTGCACTGAAAACAGTTGCCTGTGCGGGTGGATATGAAAATGATATTTCCACTGAGTGCCAAGCAGCCTTCGCGTCGGTGCTGCCTGGCATGTCTTTTATCCCCTAATTAAACCCCCGAGTGCCGTGCCAGATGGAGGAGCCGCCTGCACTGGGATGCTGCATAGTGCTTCCCGTAAGGCAGCCCAGGGACTGGCGGCAGGGGGTCTGCGGGGGGGAGGCGAGGCTGCCCCTGCAAGGAGCAGGCACGGTCAGACCACCCATTGGTGCCAGAGACACGACCACTGAGGGTGCCACTCCTGGAGGCCACGGCAGAGCCACTCACGAGAGTGCTCTCACAGAGGAGTGTGCCCCGTGTATGAAGTAATGGTGAGCGGGCAAGAGTGAACTGGAACTGATGCAGGGAAGGGGGGAGGTTTAGTGAAAGAGAGGACCAAGAAAGAGCAAAAGGTTGGAGAGGGTGGCAGAGAGAGAAAGAGCGACCAGGGGGTGGTGAAAAAGAGAGAATGAACGGCGGGAGGGTGTCGTGAGAGAACGAGTGGACGGGGGTGTCGAGAGAGAAGGAACCCCGAGAGTGGGGTGGAGAGAGATCCAACTGTGAGAGGGGTCGAAAGAGGATCCTGAATTGCAGACCACCATGAGGCAGGCAGCCCACCCTACCCAACTTGGTGCTCAACTGAGCGGGCTAGCGCTAGGAGAGCCTAGTATTAAAAATATATATTTGGGCAGCCACGCAAAGGAAACAGAAAGAGCGTGGCTGCCATTATTAAAAATAAATCCTGCGGCACTCCGCACTGCTAATGATCGGGCGCTGCGTGTGGCCCCATTGTAAAAGTGAAAGCGCGCATGGCGCGCTGCAAGTACAAAAATACGAAATTAGAAGATGGCTACACATTATACAAAAGCACATTCACAAACACCCATTACACAAATGGTAAAAAAAAAAGTGCTTACCCAATAATTAAAAGACTCCGTGTACGCCGCAAGTAAAAGATCCAGTCCGGGTGGGCGGGGCCAAAAGGAGACAGGGCGTTAACAAGGAGGGACTAAAAAGCCTCACTCCCAATGGAAAGCCAGGGTTTACCATGCGCGATGACGCAAGCCAATGGAAAGAAGGGGCGGAGCCTAGACTCCACTTCTGAAATTGGCTTGATTACAAGAAGCCTCGCAGAGCGAGCAGCGCATGCGCGCTGCAACGCTAGGCGGGACCTAAAAAGCAGGTGCTGAGAGGGGTCCCTATCGGGCTCTCCATTTTAGCCCTCACCCTTAGGGTGAAAAAAACTCTTAAATCTGCAGGCGTACTGCCCTTCATTGCCTTTGGTGTAACTTCAAGGAGACTTGTTATAGTTCTTTCACAATCTCATCATTTCAGAATGGAGACATTTTCAATATTATATACAATGAAGCCATAGTTGTTGCCTATTTATTTTATGCAACTAACAACCATTGGCAAAGCCAATAGTCCTGGCTTGTTGCAGGTGTAATGTTGCTTGCTGTATTATACATCTGGATGCAATGATAGAAACAGCAAAATACCAGACAGGCGGAACACTATGCTAAGCACAGATTTTTAGCGGAGTTGTTTTTAAGCCACACCCTTAATTACATTGACCACACCCTTTTTAGAGACCCTCCAGTTTTTTCATGCCACTTAAAGCCCTGAGTACTGGCCAAAAAACAACAAAGTGTTTAATCTGACATATTAGGTATTGGCATCTGTCCGCGTTTGACATTTTTATCACAATAATCAGCACCCAAAGAGCTACATACTTTGCTTTCTTTGATGTGCTTCTGGCTTTTGGGGAGGGGCAGGGCCGGACTGGCCGTAGTGGGCACCGGGCGTTTCCCCGGTGGGCCGCCAGGGTGGGGGCCGGTTTTGGGCCCCTGGGGGGTTGTTTTTGTTACAGGGCCGTTTTTGCAGCATAGCTGCAATATCGGCCCCTGTAAAAAAATCGGCAGAAACAGGCCCTGGCAAAGTGCTCAGCCGCTCCCCCAACCCCAGGGGGGCCAGCCGAGCACTTTGCCAGGGCCGGTTTTGGTTCCCAGTCCAACCCTGGGGAGGGGAGGGAAGCTGCTTGTCAAATCTTTAAGATGCAGAACTATAAGACTGTAGCATGCTCCTGGTCATGTGCAGCAGTAGAAATGTTTCTGCTGCCATACAGAGCCACTTTACAGCTATTCATATTTTTAAAAAACTTTGGCAGCTTTTTACTTTGCAAAGCATTGAAGTTTAAAAATATGATGCAATAAGCCCAGAATCTTAATTTTGTTTTCAGGATATCTGTGCTGGTCGTTTGTGCATCATAGCAGATAATAAACTCTGCTGACTTCACACCTCTCCCCAGGCCTGAAAGTATCCTATGGCAATGCTGTTAATCATTAAAATAAACGATAAGGGAGAGTCCATGGGGCTGCACGCCCCTGTGAAACATTAAGGGGAAAATCGCTTGTTTTTCAGTTCTGGGTGGCCTTGGGTGGGCCAGGGTATTCCTTGGGTGGGCCTGGCCGGCCTGGCCCACCTGGCCCACCCTTTAGAACCGGGCCTGATGGAGCGGAGTGGAAATTTGTGGAGTTGAATTTGATGTATTGTCTTTATGTGGCATGTAGCAGAAGGATATGGAGTTGAATTGTGTGGTGTGGAATTATGGAATGTTGAAATGTGTTGCGTAGTGGAAATATGCGGTGTGCATTTGTGTGTTGTGGAATTGTGTGGCACTTAATTGTGTTGCAGCGTTTTGAATTATGTGGAGTTGAATGCTTTTTGTCTTCATAAGCCAGCTGAGTGCAAGGCACAGTCTGCATCAGTTGGCTATTGTTGTCCAGTGATCTCAGTGGGCCTTAGATTGCTGTTGACTTGGAATGGGCTTACATTATTTAAAGTATTTAAAACTAATGGGTCGCGATAGTGTAAAATAAGCAAAATATCTCCTAAGAGGGCTTGGCCAGAGGCGCTTGGGTCCCTACTAGTTTGATCTGAGGAGAGCCAGCCCCGCCAACTGCCATTATTTTCCGATGATGAATGAGTGCTCGGAAGGGAACCAGCCTGCACAACGCGGTAATCCCAGGAAGTTGCAAGGAATGGCAGCCGTGAGTGGGGAAGGAACACGGAGAAGTTGGGGGGTGGGTGTGAAAAGAAGCAACAGGGCCTAAAGGGTAATAAGAATACATTCAAACCTCAATCACAGTGCTAGCAATGAAGAGGCAAAAGGCAGCAACGCACAGAAGTGGTGGATGGAGGGGTACGAAGGAACAGGGACAACTATTTACACAAGCAAGGATGAGGAAGGGGGGTGTAGGCAAGCAAGGACGGGGTAAGAGGTGGGGCAAAGGGGACAGCACACCGAGAAATGGTGGCGAGACCCTTAAATCCAGGAGCCACCCCCCCCCCGAAACTGCGAAGGTAATGGTATATTTTGCACACCATAAACTGATGTGTCCAGA
Organism: Calotriton arnoldi; assembly: GCA_963921515.1. Taxonomy (NCBI): domain Eukaryota; kingdom Metazoa; phylum Chordata; class Amphibia; order Caudata; family Salamandridae; genus Calotriton; species Calotriton arnoldi. The sequence continues at coordinate 1,897,907 of CAWUFW010001499.1, forward strand.
AGCCGTAGGGAAAAGGCATTATTATTTACCCAATCATGCTCATTTTATGGACTTCAAAAAGATAATAAGTTGAGTGTGTCCAGTTGCGTAGAATGAATTCCAATGTAAGGAAGGAACCACAGAACTCTAGTTGCCTGTTGGCTCCCGGGTAGTAAAAGACAGAAGTAATTTGGCCACTGCACCTGCCTTCCATTGAGAGCTATGCTCCTACGTGCACTCATCGAGGTTGGAACCTATGAGCTGCTGGTTACTGTACATGTATGATATTGCAACATTTATATAGAGCTTATTATCCCTTTGTGAGGCGCTGACGCGCTTGCCTACATGGTTAGTCTGCTACACCGTATAGGGTGTGTGAGCGGAAGTGTGTTGTTTCTGTTTTGATCCTATGTGGGAAGTAATTGAGGTTGTGTACAATGACCACCGAGGTACAGTTAGTGTAATGGATTTTTCTTCAGCTTACATTTATTTATGTGGGAAACACCTAGGAAAGTGCTTTACATGGAAACCAAGAAGTGTAGGTACTCAATTTTTAGAGTACCTGTTTGCTCCTGAGATGTCCCAAGACTCTCCCATTAAATGTATTGCTGCAGTGCTGAGAAGTGTGGGTACTCTCCCTTTGAAGTTAAAGAAGTGCAGGTACTCAATACCAGACAGTACCCGTCCAAGTGATGAAGTAAAACAATGTGTGGGAGAGAAGGTGAGATATTCCAATAATTAACAGTAATTTCTGCCATCTACAGTGGCTTAGCTGCCAAAGATTCCCAGGTCAATGGGTAGCTAGCAGCTCCAGTCCTGTTTTCTTCTTTACATTCTGCAACTTATAGTCCTGGTTTTATATTCGGATGAACAAGACTACAAGTCCCAGAATGCATAGAAACCATAGCATCTATTTATACTTGGATCAGAGAACTTGGCGGGGTGGCTGTAGGTGAATAAGCTGCTGGCCTGGTTGATAATAGCAGCCAATACTGGCTTAGCAGCAAACATTTTGCATTCTTCTTTTTTTGTCAAAGTAAAACTACAAGCATCAGAACAGAACATGAGCTCAACTGACAAAAAGCAGATCGGACTAGAGGTGTGTCAACTTACACTGGGTCACTTGGCAGTCGAGATTAAACTGCTAAAACATGACTTTCACGTAACACATTCAGAGTTTTCTATAGCAGGCACATCAATCCACAGAGCTATATAACACGAACCTAAGCCCACAGTCCCTACTCCTCTACTTCTTAACAACACCCCTCTGACCATTAGTGATCTTTATTCATAAGGACCAATCAGAGGTGCCCTTTTTGCTTGGAAGTAGAGCGTTTGCTCGCGTTCTACAAAGTTTTTCTCTGGCACCTACAATAACTTCAAGATGGAAATACTGGTGTGTTTTTTGTTAGCAGATGTTGAGGAGGCTGGAGTAGTCTATAAATTATGGATTAATCTTTTAGAGCGGCAGAGAAAGTGCCTCAACCTTGTAGTGCCCTCGGCTCGTGGAAGGGAGCAATCTGCAATCGCATTAATAACAATAATAAAATGATTGTAAAACCCAATTTTTTTTCCATTCCGTTTGGAGATTAGCAAGGACAGCGGGGCCTTGTTGACTTCCAGGCGAACTGGTTAATTATCGCCTACTTTTTCCTCTTATGCCAGCAGTCAAGGAATACGCTAAACAGTGCAGCGTGGCCTTTTTGCACCCACACACTAGGAAGGCGATACTTGCCAACACGCCCTTTTTAGTCAAGAGACTCGAATTTTTGAGTAAGAAAGGTTTTTATTGTAGCTTTCTTCCGCTTAAAATTGGGAAAATTAATTGAAAGTTAATAGGGAAATTAAATTCGATTTTTAAAAAAAAATCTCCCCATTTCTTGCCAAAATTTGCATGTATTGAAGAAGGTGTGCTCTGGCAAAGTATTTGTAAAACCGGATTTGCTGGCACTGTGGTATCAACAAAGGGAGACTCCAACATGGATCCCCAGAGGGAGAGAATGTGGCACAGCGGTCAGAGCTGCCGCTCGGGAGCTGGGGATCTGTGTTCGAGCCTTGACGTCAAGTCAACATCCTGTGAATCTGGGCAAATCACTTAATCTCCCCTGTGCCCGCGCTATATAAATCTACCAATTTAAATAAAAAAATAAAAAAAGCAACAATCTCAGAGTGGAGGTGGGGGCGGACAAGCAGTGTTGTGGGAGGGACGAGGGGGTGAGGGGGATGACACAGGGAGATTGAGTGATGGCAGAGCAAATGAAACTGCTGAAGCCAAGCAAGCAGAACACTTAACAAGTAGAGGCAAGCCAACAAAAACAAAACAAAGAGTGCTCTTAATGCTCTATAAATAACCTGATGAGTAAGAGCACATGTAACAGGGGTGGTCCTCATGGATAGATACAAAATTCCAAACGGAGGGACTACTAATCGTATTCACCAAACAAAAGCCAGCATTTTCAAAGGACAGAAAGAGTAACCAATTAAAAAGCTGGGCGGTGCTCCAAGACCATATTCTAGATACAGCAAGTCTCGAAGAGACAGCGCATGCACTGCCTAGTCGAAACCTAAAATATGGTTGCTTTTTAGATCTCGCCTAAGACAGCACATGCACTGTTTGTTGCATGCCATTTTTGCAGGCCCGGACTGGGAACAGAAACCGGCCCTGGCAAACCACTCAGCCGGCCCCCCCTTGGGTGAGGGGGAGTGCAGCCGAGCAGTTTGCGAGGGCTGGTTTCGGCCGATTTTGTTACCGGGGGCCGATATTGCTGACCTCCGGTAACAAAAACGGCCCCCCAGGGGCCCAAATCCGGCCCCCACCCTAGCGGCCTACCGGGGAAACGCCCGGTGCCCGCTATGGCCAGTCCGGCCCTGACGTCTGCCAATTCTAGATTCTCATTACCATCTATTTCTAATCAGGGCTGGTTTCAGGGCCTTTCATAGTGCTGCATCATCTGTTGGATGTGAGATCAATGATCTACTCAGAAAAGCAGTGACAGGAAGATACCAACACAAGTTTTGCTGTATCCCCTTTTCATGTTCAACCCCACCAAGACCGTTGAATGGTATATTGACTATGGTTGAGGCTGTAGGTCACATCCAGTGAACTAGATAAACACCCTGTGCTGTTTATCTTGGATCTTTCCTTTATACTCAGTACTTTCATAATCCATATGCACCTCTCAGAGCAACCTCATTGGCATACCAGTTTCCAGTGGTGACATAATTGTTTCCATTCTTGTGTGCTACGCATTTCACCACTGCAATCTCCAAAGGCATTTGCAGTACTCCTAATAACTTATAATGACATAATTCCCATTTTGCATCAGGGACCCAGAAGCTGTCATAAGCCCTCTTTGTGACCGCTTCGGTCCAAAGTTATGAACAACACCAAAGCCATACTGACCATATTTAAAAAGGGTAACTTTCAATTGGTCTGAGACACAGCAACCTCTAGTAAGAGAGACCAATTCAGCCACTTGGGCGGAGGTTACAGCACATAGCCAGGACCTTTCAACTACACCTTCTAAGGTGCAGACAGCATTTGCAGTTCTCAAAATTCCTCCAACATCCCTTAAGTAGGAGCTGTCCACAAACAATGCTTAAGCAGGCCCTGCAAGGGGTTCATCTTTAATATCAGGTCTTGGCTTAGTGCACAGTTCAGTTAGAATGAGACAGTCATGCTCAACCTACCTCCCCCTGTCAACCTCATTTTCAGGCAATGGTAACAATGTGGCAGGATTCAGACAGCAACACCTCCTTAAGTTAATATTATAAGCTGCAAGTGTGACTTGCTCATACCTTGTGAGCCGGCTGCTAGTAATGTGTTGTGTCTTAGATCGTGTGAGAAGCACTTCTACTGAGTGGGGGACCAGAGTGGGGGACCATCACTATAAGAGGATATCTTATAACAATGCTCCCACTTGGTTCGATGCTGACTCCACCAGCATCTACATCCTCTATGTAACCCGGCAGTCTTGGGATCACTGGCTTTCGTGAATTACTATGCATTTGTGTGAGCACTGAGAGAGTGCATCCTTCCACCTCACTGCAAAAAAAGTAAACTCTTTACTGTAGCCTAGCATTCCCAGAGCCGGGGCATGGCAAAGACTTTCTCTCAGCTCTAAGAAGGCTTTCATGCTGTTGCTGTACCATGGTATCAGATCAGACACATCCTCGTGTGTCAACCTCTGTAGAGGCTTTGCCACAAGGGAAAAGTAGGGTTAAGACAGGAGCCCACCATTCCCAGAAGCATCCTGACTTCTCTCTGCGTAATGGGAGGGTTCATCTTCAAAATGGCAGAGATTCTTTCCTGTGACACCTTCCCTGCTCTTTTCTCAATATGATTTCCCAAATACAAGACTTCTTATTGGCAATATTGCAGTTTTCTAGGGGAAACCTTATGTCTATTTTCAGGCAGATGATTCAGTAAGGCAATCATGTTTTGCTTATATGCCTTCTGTGACATTGATGCCACTAATGGGTCATCAACGTACTGGACAAGGACTCCTTTACACAGTAACGTCAAGGTCTCTAGATTCTTTTTCAAGATTTGGTTGAAAATCAAAGGGCTCTCTGTATACCCTTGTGAAACTCTGCACCATGCCGAAATTCTGTTCTGGAACTGGAACACGAAGAGAAAGTGACTCTGTGCAGTTGGATGGAAAGAAATGTTTGACATAAATCAATGACTGTGAACCACTTAGCTTCACAGGGGATCTGAAACAGTATTGTAGCAGGATTCTGTATCACAGGACAACCTGGGACAACAATAATATTGGTTTTCCTAAGGTCCTGCACCATAAGGAATTTGCTTTTCAATTTTTTTAGGCCCATAATAGGGAAATTACATGGACTCTCCAAACCCCTCCAAATTCCTTTGCTGTATCATGGACTCAATCACTGGGGAAATTCCAGCCACCAGACCGGACTGGAATCAATCAATCAATCAATCAATCAATCAATCAGGGGTTTGTAAAGCGCGCTACTCACCCGTGAGGGTCTCAAGGCGCTGGAGGGGGGTGCAGCTCCGGATTAATCGAAGAGCCAGGTCTTGAGGCTCTTTCTGAAGGTGTGCAGCGTGGGGGAGCGTCTGATGTTGACTGGGAGCTCGTTCCAGGTCTTTGCTGCGACGTAGGAGAAAGCTCTTCCGCCTGCTCTGGTTCTGCGGATGCATGGGGTCTCTGCCAGGGCGAGGTCGGCGGAGCGGAGGTTCCTTTTGGGTACATGGAAGGAGACTCTTTCGTTGAGGTATTTGGGTCCGATGTTGTGGAGGGATTTGTAGGCATGGGTGAGTAGCTTGAAGGTTACCCTCTTCTCGATGGGGAGTCAGTGGAGGTCTTGCAGGTGCACGGTCATGTGCTCGTGTCGAGGGGTTCCGAGGACGAGTCTGGCTGTGGTGTTCTGGATGGTTTGGAGCTTGTGTAGCAGAGATTTGTTGATTCTGGCTTAGAGGGCGTTACCGTAGTCCAGTCTGCTGGTTATGAGTGCGTGGGTGACGGTCTTTCTGCGTTCTGGGGGGGATCCACTTGAAGGTCTTGCGGAGGATGCGGAGGGAGTTAAAACAGGTGGAGGCGACGGCGTTGATCTGGCGGGTCAAGGTGAGGGAGGAGTCTAGAATGATGCCGAGGATTTGGGCGTGGTCCGTTGGGGTGGGTGGGCTTCCGAGGGCAGGGGGCCACCAGGAGCTGTCCCAAGTGGTAGGGGAGGATCCGAGGACGAGGACCTCCGTCTTCTCCGAGTTAAATTTTAGGCAGCTGTCACTCATCCAGGCTGCGACGTCTTTCATTCCTTCTTGGAAACTGAGTCTGGTGTCTTTGGGGTTCTTAGTGAGAGAGAGGATGAGCTGGGTGTCATCGGCGTAAGATACTATGCTGAGCCCATGCTGTCTGACGATGGCGGCGAGGGGGGCTATGTAGATGTTGAAGAGCGGGGGGCTGAGCGAGGATCCTTGGGGTACTCCACAGTTGATCTCAGTGGATTCAGAGAGGAAGGGAGTGAGTCTGATCCTTTGGGTTCTGCCGGAGAGAAAGGAGTGGATCCAGTCGAGGGCGGTTCCCCGTATACCGGCGTCGTGGAGTCTGGCTGCGAGGGTGCGGTGTGAGACGGTGTCGAACCTGATGGTCATCTTCAAATGAATCTATCTTTCCGGGGACCTTTTCTGACACAAGATTTACAATCTGTTTATCTGCAACACCTACAACTTGGATCTGTTTTCCCGAGAGTAGTAGCTTTGGGTCTTCCACTGTTCTAACAGTGGACCTGGTAGTGCCAGTGTCAATCAAAAGGGACACTTGGTGGCCATTTACCTAAGCTGCTACAAATGTACAACTTTGGTCTACCTCCAAAACAGCACCAAGTACGCAATCTTCCTCCCCTCTCATCATTATGAATGAATAGACCCATAGTCTCCAGAAGCATCAAAGACTGGCAACTGTTCGAAACTGACATGATTCTCAGATGGGTTGGAATTATTTTTTGCGGCCTGGTTTTCATTGAACCTCGAGTTTCCCATATTCTGCTGGACCATCGGGACTTGTGAAATATTGGGATTTGGAGGTCTTTATATCTGTACATTTTGTATCTTAATTAGATTAACACCTTGCGTTTGACCATCATCAGACATCCTGTTAGGGTTCAGCTTACACTACCTCTTCCAGTGGGCCAACTTGTTGCAATAATGACATGGAGTAGACAGCTTCAACATCACCACATATATCCCAGTATTCGACTGTATTGGAACACCACAACCTCTACCTTGTAGAACACCATTTAAGCTGATCATCATCTCTCCTCCGCATTGAAATCCAACTTCCTGCATTCCAACACCATTTCCCATACATAGGCCACCCTGGAAGCCTTTCTGTGCAAGCTTTGTCTGAACTAACATAATCTATTTAAGCCTTTTCTGTTTTATTTCCAACTCATTACTGAAATATTTGGCATATTGGAGTATCTCATCCAAAGGCTTACTCTGCCAACAGATCACAATCTGCTGAATGTGCAAACTAATTTCCAGACGCAACCCAAGAATAAACTGTAACACAAAGTTGCTTGTATCACCTCTTTCAGGGTTGTGAACACCACTGTGCTGTCTAAACGCCTGCATCAAGCTAGCATAATAGGCATGCAAAGATTCCTTAGTTTCCTGAGTGGTCCAATTTATCTTCAGCCAATCAACCTCTTTTTGGAGAACCTTACCCTTCAAGAAATGAATCACCTGTTCATACTTCTGCTTTACCCAAAGAGATGGCGCATTTGTCTGGGCCACTCTCTGAGGTTCAGCAGTAGGCCACTGTACCACCATCTTAAATTCTGCCCACAGATCACTGGGAACCACAATGTCCAAAAAGGTATTTGAATCTTGACACAACACCTTCGAGATCTTTACAAACCATTCAACATGAGTGTATCACAAGTCAGGATTTTCCCTCAATGTTGGAAATTGATTTGTAAATGTGGCAAGATCACCTTGACTCCAGGGTACATGCACATAGCCCCCTCCATGTACCTTCCTTAAAGGGAAAGGTCTTGCACCAGTATCATCCTGCGGGGTCACTTTCTTTGTACCCCCCAGTGTCCTTTTTCGTTTTTCTCCTCATGCACACTATATGTCTTTTAATAATTTAATCCAAAACCACAACCAATGATGGGGCATTTAAGGGTCTTAAAATCATTCGAGTTATTGTACTATCATCAACCTCTTCTGTTTCTCCACTTCCTGTGGAAGTTCCTTCCCTTCAAGGTCGTGCTCCCATATCCAAATATCCAGTAGTGTCTTGAGAAATTGGGGTTGTGAACACTGAAGTGGGTTCCTGGGCAAAAGCTCCTGTTAACAGACTGGGACTCCATACAGCTAACTGAGATTTCTGAGTCATGGGAACTGTAGTTGTAACAGGGGATCTGCCTGTTGTGCCTGAGACTATAGGAACCTGAGCAATCACAGTCGGGCCGTCATCATGGGGATAGTTGTAGTTTGAGCTGTTACAATAGGGGTGATTAGTACTACAATTGGCATGGCTGTGGTGGTTGTAATAGGAGCACACAATGGGGGCCACCTGAGTCAGGACTGTCACAGTTGGGGAAACCGGGCTGTAAGAGTTGGCCCTCCTACTTGGGTCTCAGATGTACTAATGGGTGCAGTTGCTTCATTACCATTAAATGAGGTGCCTACACCAGTCAGCTGTACTATATTAAATGGAGGGGGTTGGTAGGACAACAAATCCTCCAGGAAATCATCACTCAAGTCACTATCAATACTAGATCTGGATGGGGCGTTTGTGTTCTTCTCTCTGAGCTTTCTTCTTCTATGGCTTGTCATTCGTCAGTACTGGATACATCTTATCTCCCTCGATCATATCCCTTCTCTATACCTGCTGCTCGGCATCCCACTCAGCATCCATCCATATATGGACTGTCTTTTTAACTCGATTCTGATACTTCTTATCCTTTGCATGTGCAGCATGCTCCCAAGCATTCAAAGCCTCATACAGTGCTGGTCTAGATGGGGGCTTCATGTCACACAACACTTGTCTCAAATTCTCAATTATATTCAGGTTAAAGGTACCATATCGGGAAAACTGCAAGGACCCTTCTTTCTCGACGATCTTGTTCCATTGGTTAAACCAAATACAAGTGTAGAGCCCAATATTGATGCCATGTAATGGCCTGGGGTACCTTCCGGAGGTGCGTCTTTACATTTGTAGACAGGGGCCATGACATCACCTCTTACAAATTCTCTCAATAGCCTAAAACATTTCCGTTTTGCTAAGTTTTTGACAATGAGGAGTAATTAATCTCAATTTAAAAAATCGGCAGTTCTTAGCAAATCACAATGTAATAAGTAGAAATATCAGTGTCCAATCCAAGTGCAGTACCTTCTACGTGAGCTTTTCAAAGTGCCGCACCTGATGACGCAATGACCAATACCAGCGTGGCACTCACACCAACCATCCAATACCAGCGCAGCACCTAATGACATAGATGGCAGCAGCTCGCAGAGGCTCTCCCTCCCTTACAATTTCTTCACACAAGCAGAACTTCAACAAAAATACTAAAGCATGCACAAATAACAAACAACTCTTGTCTTCTCCACTAAAGAAATTCAAAGTTATCACTCATTCAAGGAGATAAACATGGAATAACGCTTTTCAATATTATCACACACATGAATGAAATCTCAACCAGTGGGAAATCACCATGACTAGTGCAGCTTCTTTACCGAGGAACAGGATCTACCAACACCAATCACTATTAGTACACTCACAAAATCAGTTACAGTTCCCTATCTCAATTGTGCGGCTGATGGTACCTCACGGACCAACATCACAAATCTTAGCAGATAAGTTAAATCACAATGTCTTTTATTCTATATCCCAGGATCTTGGACTGCAACAAGTCAGAAAACCACTTCCACTTCTCTTCAACAATAGCATGCACATTTACATAAACAAGAAGCAATATACATAAAGAAACACATTAGCTCTTAATGAAACAGAAGTCTCTGGAAGATTCGTCCTACTAACTCCCTCTGGATGAACCAAGCAGGATACACTGCCTCCTGGGAGCAGGTAAATTGCCCACATTCCCATTACTGAACTAAGCTGCACGGCCTTGAAAGTATCAACAGTCTTGCCTACTTGGTACCCGAGATTCTCCTATTCTTACAAACTGCATGTCCATGGCCAAGTTTCAATTAAGGCTACCTAATCTAACAGTTTCTCAGCAGAAACAAAATGCTATTCTTACTAACAAGCAGTGATAAGGCACCTGCATGAAATGAAAACATGAGACTTATAGTACATTTTACAAAGAGACAATTTGAATGATTTGGGCCTAGTCACAGTCAGGCTAACATTAAGAGAGAAAATGGTAGTCGAATGAGTACAGTTCACATAAACAAATACCTTGATTATAGTTCGATTATACAAATGTTGCTTCTGCTTACTAACACTTTGATTAATTTGTTTGCACACTGATTAATATTTCATTACCTAGATGAATATTTTGATGAATAAATGTATAGAGCACTAAATTACATGGCTCCAGTTGAAATGCAAGTCAAATCTGTTACTGCCGATCACTTGTATGAAATCCCGAGTTGCTTAACTAATCGAAAATCTGCAAAGGACCTTGACCTGTAACACTTTGTGACACACTTGATCCAACGTTTTCTCACTATCTCTACACTGGGCCCATAGGAGACAACAAATTACTTTATCTATTATTTTCTCTTTACTTGGACCTCCAATGAATCTTGCTCATCACGAGTGTTGAAGGACTTTAAGGTGTCAAAATTGGTTACCTGACAAGGGCCAACTTACAAATTGGTAATTAGGTTCAGATAAATCAATTTTAGTACCATGCTGTAAATATACAGAATGACAACATGTAGTCCAAATCTCCTAAAGAAATTTAAATGAGCCCAGATCACACAGACTAAGAGCTTCGCTGCTGCAATACAAAGTAATAATAATAGCACCTGATGTTCGGAAAACAATTTATGATTATCTCTGCTATACGTTTAGAAACTCAAGAGACTAAGTCATTTATAGATTTCAATGAAGTTTATAATTGTGGTAAATGTCATCAATACATCAAACAATCATTAGGAAATTAGTTGCTGGCGGTGAGGGTGACAAGCAAAGTGCGCACAGGTGTCTGTTCTGGGATACTTATTCTCAAAGTTCTGATCACGCTCTACTTTATGTGGTCCCACCGCCACTGGGCCACCAACAGTAACTACAATCTATACAAAAGGAGTGTGTGATTCATCAAAATAATGATAGCGTTCCAAGCAGGCGCTCATATATTGTCTATTCTCTGTGCATCCAACCAAGAAAATCCCAAGGGAGTATTGCTTAATTGGAAAGCCAATTCCGAATGTATTATTCAATCCAATTTTTCAACACAAAGGTACATTATCCAATTTATCCAGCCAATGCGTTTCGTCCTATGCGGACATCATTAGGGCTGTAAAATAAAAACAAGCCAGTCAATAATCGTTTTTTCACATACATACTCACACTTCACCATAACATAAATTTTAAATCAGTCACTATGAATATATTTGTTCGGACTCCCTACCTATATCCAATCTAAAAAACAAAGACATGTTCATTCATGAGTTTAAAGCAATACAGTTGCTAGTTCCAAAACATAGAACCCAATGTACCCATATTGACCATTATAATTGCTTCATTGATTTTACATCATATACAAAGTATACGTTTTAGACCCTCTACATTACTACATTTCTTCAATTCTGCACCATACAATGAATAATATTGCGTTACCTTCTAATATCATGATAATCATATGACTTTAAATTCCATGTTGTGCGCCCATCCTTCTTCTAGTATCAATCTTTGTTTATTGCAAACATCTAGACTATGAGAGAAAAGTTGCTCCAGTATATGTAATGTTAGTCCAAGTCTGCTATGCAAGACAACCCTGAGGCCACGTTATCACCTATTCCCAACTTCCCATGCTCCCACGGGGCCCCATGGTCTTGCTGTGTCCCAATAACCTCCATTCTGTCCACAACTAGTACATCCACCATTCACTACCTGTTAACTGTCCTCAAGGTCAGTAGCATGATACTAAATAACTCCTTCTTTTTGCACTGTCCCATATCAATTCATCTCTATTTATGCCCTCTGTCTCTATGAACATTTCCTCCAAAGCCCCCGTGTACTCACCAATTACGTTCCGCGCTTCCTTCTAGCTCATCTCCAAGACTGTCCTTCTTTCATACACTAACTGGTTTCTAACCCGCTCTTTTATACTCCACTTCCACCAATCAATGTTTATTCAAAGTCTCCAGTGTGCTCCCTTTCTGGTCCACACATCTTTCAACCAATCCATAACCTTGTTACTCAGTAGGTTCAATCTACCGATCACTCAATTCCGCCTAGTTTCCATTTTGCTAGTTCAAAATCTACTTCCACCAATCAGCATTCATTCTGTTTACTGAATCAGGTTTCCTCTCTGGTCCTCCTATCCTCCAGCCAATCACGTTCATTCTCACCAGCCCGGGGTGCCGCCTTCCGCCTGTCCTGCCTGACCCAAGGCATAATGTTATTACTCAGAAGGTTCATTCTGCCAATCACTTAATTCCCGCTAAATTCCGCCTAGTTTCCATTTTGCTAGTTCAAAATCTACTTCCACCAATCAGCATTCATTCTGTTTTCCGAATCAGGTTTCCTCTCTGGTCCTCCTGTCCTCCAGCCAATCACATTCATTCTCACCAGCCCAGGGAGCCGCCTTCCGCCTGCCCTGCCTGACCCAAGGCGTTGCCCGCACAGTCATTTGACAATTCCTGAGCCTTCCTTTTTCAACTAATTCAGCCCGTGACAAGGCGCCACCCCCCTATGTAATCCGCACAGTCCGTGGCATATTCTACACAACCTTAAACTCTTATCACTATGGGTGCACGGTCCTATTAAAAATCAAAGATTTTATCACCCTGAATTTCACGTAAATCAGCTGTATCCTTTCCTTATCTTAAACATTCATTCGCCCTGTTTAAAGACAGAACTTCGTGTTCCTCTCATCATTCCTGTTCCAGCAGTAACCAACCATCATACAGAGCTTCACTATTCAACTTGATATACATAACCGTAAATGATCAAAATCAACATAACCTACCCACAGTAAATCACCACTTCCATGTTTACTACTTATCCTGTAATATAACTTCTATTTTTCTCTTCACACCGCACTCATTATCCACTTATAATTCCATACTATCTAACTCCAATACCCTCTTACTTCTCAACACTGTATCAAATAACATTACCCAGCATATGCATCCTTTTCCAATTCTTCCTATCAAGATGTGAATCTCAGTAATTCCTATTCTTTCTATCCGGGTACAATCACTCCCTCTCTATCAACAAACCTGGTCCCATATGGTGCCAATTGGAAAAGAAACTCCGAAGGGACACCACCTGACATCCCAGTCACCTTCAATATTATTAGTCAGCTCGTTAGGGGAACAGTGATCGCTATCACTGTGGTCCATTCACCCATGACTCTTCATTGCTACCAGTGGCTCAAAATGTGCTCCAGAATCTTTCATAGAGAATAGTGGAATGTGTTCAATATTATATCCTCAATCATCTGACATTACCTAACATCCCAGTCACCTCATTAATACTGGTCAGTTTTATCTTGTTGTTAGGGAAACAATGATCGCTATAGCCACAGTCCATTCACCCATGACTTTCCATGGTTACAAGTGGCTCAAAAGTTAGTTGATGAATTCAAATAGATCAATTACAGGTGTAGTGTAACACTACGCAGTAATACAGAAGCTAAAGGTAAAGCTCTCAAAGTCCCTAGTCATGGATAGATCAAGCAAAAGTCTCTAAATTGGCAAGTTCAAAAAGGAATTCTGGGAAAAAGGGCAATTTAGGATATGGTTCGGCCATGAGTCCAAAAGAAGTCCGCAAGGCAGAAGATTTCTGCCTTTTCAGGGGCAGAAAGAGTCCATCAGTTCTCAGCAGTCTCGAGCGCGTCAGCCAGCAAGCCAAGCAACTCAAATCGGAAAAGTGGGATCAGAGAGCAAGCCAGTTGGTCAGGAAAGAGGCAATGGCACCAGGCACATGGCAAAGCGGGCAAAGGCAAGGAGGGGCTCTCAAGAATGCCAGCCCTACTCCTTGGTACATTTCAATAATATAGTTCATAAGTCTGGATGTAACACCCACTGTGTCACACCATCATCATATGATGTTCACGATGTAAATTTCCGCTCACAAGTCTTTAAAAAGAAACATCGCAATACTTTCCCATATAGATCATGAGAATCGAGTGTCCATCCTGGTCACACAGGTTAACTTATAAAAGGCCATTCATTTCTGAAACTCTCTGTACCAGCACTAGCAACAATTCAGTCCTTAAGTATGTACCAATAAGTCGGATACAAGATGTTTCAATTTCCTCTAGGTTCTCATGGGAAAGTACAAGAAAGGTACATGAACAAGTCTGCAAAGAAATTCCGTTCTGTGGATGTCTTAAGAAAGAACAGGCCTAGAATTAATGTCAAGTAAAATGCATTTAAAATATTACGACATGATTAATAAACTAATATACAGTTATATGAGCAGATGGAACTTCATTGATGCATTATTCAGAACAGCTAATATCAGGAATTTTTGCACATGAATATTCAATGGTAGGTATGACTTATTACTACATTTTGAGAACATCTATGCGCGTAATCTATAGCCATACATTAATGAAGCAATATCGCTTTAGGGAATCCAAGACCCTCTATATCAGAGAATATTTCTCTGAAGTTGGAACTTCCTAACTGTTACGGTGACAGTTTTGCACCACATTTTCATTACTCAATGGTGCATTACAATGTGAATACTAAGACAGTTCCAAGACATTAGCACGGTTATAGACATCATATTGATGTAGTGTCTGACTTGGTTTAGTGGCAAATAAGCCCAATCTGTATTGCAAAGATACTTTCACATACTATTAATTATTTTCAAAGGTCATTTAAATACATTTTAACGATACGTTTCACATTCATGTTTCTTATGAATTATTTCAAAATTAGGAACAGTTTATAACTCTATGAACTAATATGTTAGAGCAATTAGACACACAGTATATGATTTCCACTAATCCTACAACTCAAGCACGCTTTTATGGTGCTTATACTCCAATTTCTCATAATCATTGACATTTCTAAAACCGTTTGCAAGGTGCACATTCAGTTTATATGTCTGTTCCCATTCACATAGTGTGTTTAAATGTCATGCAAAGGATGAACAGTTTTTACACTGCCTCACAATTACACCAGACTCAAACAACCTTGAGTCTACTGGGTTATATCAGTAGATCTATATTATTAGGTCTACTTTAATTCTGATTCAAGGCTTACAGTATCAAAATATTCTTGACATTTGTGGTCAAAGTAAGAGCTCTCCCAAAAGGGCTATTGCTGTGCCCTGAGAGAGCATTCTGGACAGCCTAATTATCTTTAGGCTCTCTGAACTACACCCGTGAGATGACCTGTCAGCACCACTTGCACTCAGTACATTACACCCACACACAATAGAACTGCAATGGCTCCTGGTCTAAGGTCATAGAAATTTGTAGTGCACTCCCTATATTAAGTGGATTAAAACGCTTTCTAGAAATGTTTATCACTGTGTGCTACACTGAAGCGCATGCTGTCTGGCATATTTAATTTACATAAATCTAAAAGGTCAAGTAACTGGACTTGAACACAGTGTGCACTATCACCAAAATCTATCTAACAAATTTTTCAATATTTTATACATTAATACAAATCAGATCTTTTTACCATCATTTGTTTAATTTTCACAAACAATACTAATATTAACATTCACTGATGTAAGTTCAACTTGTGAACCAATTACAAATGCTCTGCTTTCTTCTACAGAAATACAACAGTAGATCATCTAGTAAAAAGACCATTTATTTCCATCCCTTCCCTTTGCAAATGATGTTGCTGTGAAGCTTATTACAATCACCCCCACCTCTCTGGTTCCAAGGGGGTGAATGTTTTTTTCTGTCTGGGTTCTGAATTGTGGAATTCTCTCAAGAGAATTCTGAGAAATCAAAGATCTATTAACTACTCACTTCCACCGGGGTGATCCCCAGTGCTCTTGAAAACGCATCACAATACCTCCTGAAGAGAGTTGCATGAGGATGAAAGGAAAATTGCAGTTCTTGTAAAATCATATGTTGAAACTGCAAGCAAGATTTTTGACACAGAAGTGATAATTGAGTGGCACAAATATGCAAAACCAAATTTTCACTTAGGCCTTAAAGGAGCACAGAAAGTTTCTTTCCAGGCATAAAAGAGGAAACTTTTGTCACACTTACTGAAGGCCAACCAGAAGTCCGAATTCTAATGTCACTGTAAAAATTGGATCCTCTTTGCCTGCTTGCAGGGGGTCTCGTAATTTCTATCCAACTCTAACTAGGAAACCAGGATTAGATGTATCATGTCATGAGTCGGAAGCATCTCCTCTAGGTCATCAGTGATTGCATCAGTTTTGCATTCATTGATCCTGACTGATCACCCAGCATCCCTTTCAGCTCCAAATGTAAGCAGAAAATGTCTATATCCAGTACCGAGAAAACATCACCATATGCACTGGGTACGCCTAACACTGGATGAAGGAGACATTCATTGGTCTGAAAAACATTGTCAGACAATTCACCCTTCTGAACCTAAGCTGGGCACCTTAGCTATAAAGAAAGCATATTGCTGTCCAAGCCCCCTCCATAGTATTCTATGGTTTACCAAAATGGCGGCTTTGGGAACATGGTGTGCGGGTCCTTGTCCAATTGCCATGGGAAGTTGCAGGGTCTCTATTCAAGCAATAATTGGAGAGTGTCATGTGTGGCTAAGCTGGGTGGAGTGCATTACATTCTTGTGATCAACTGTGAAACCACAGCAGTAGCTTTCATGTTGATCTGCCTTGATTACTGGAAAGCACTCAATAAAAAAAGGGCTCAATAAAAATAGAATTAGAAACCCTACCATAAATCAGCTTCCACACTCTGCTTAATTCTTAGATAAACAGAGCTCAAAACAACCACCCTCATATCCCTACCTTGGTTCCCTGTGACCCAGAGGTCCTGTTCAAGATACTCTATTAAAATCTATTAAGCACAGAATTCTGAATGAAGAAAAAGCTGCTTCCGATCTCCAGTGCACAGTGCCAAGAACATTCTGCTCGACTAAATCTAGATGCGCCAACCACAAATTTCAGATCAATCAGTGTTCAGGGCCACTGCTTCTTTATCTTTCTTGACCAACACATGAACACCCTGTATGTTTACATTCATGAAAGCCCTGAAGGTGACCAACTTTAGAAAAGCCTTCAATGTGTAAGCCACAGAGGGAATAATCCCCTTCAATAGAAGGGCATGTTCTACACTTGAAGAACCCACTTTCATCCACTCTGAACAAGGCACAACATCCAAGGCACGGAGTAAATGGGAAATTTGTCATTTGTGGCTAAACAGATCTGAAGTACCAACCATCATTGGTTGGTGAATATGAGCTACTAAGGGCCCTATTATAAGGTGCTCATAATCTCTAATGGACATGGAAACAGGAGTTTCTATCCCCATCAGAGATTATGAGTAATGCTGTAAACCCATAGAACCAGGTAGTTTCCACTAGGTACCCCAGCTGGTCAAAGCAGCAGAAAGCTCTGGCCGAACTCGAGGTCAAGAATGAGGAATTACCAGACAAACTGAATGGGGTAAAACTGATTCCCCAATTTTTAGTGAATCCACAAGGTCCAACTCATCATGGTGCAGTTTTTTCAGACCCTCAAAATTTCCATACCCATCAAGAATGGTAATTCCAGGGTCTGGGATATCCGGTCCCATTAGTGGACATTTTGCAATGGGGGCCTAAGCTGTGGCAAGCTGACATGTCATGGTTCAAGAAAACATTGCAATAAATACATATTATCATACCGAAATAAACAGGTATCAGAGAATTCTTTTAAAATGTATGAAGGACTATAAACGCATCTCTTTTGGTGGTCTGTCAGTAAACATACATTAGCAGCCATGACATAATGTTTGGTACAGTTCTGTCGTCATGCCAATGGTTCATAAATCCACCAGTCTTTACTATGCCAGTTGAAAACACAACATAGTGAATTCTTCTCTATCATCGGACCTCTTTCTTTTGCTTTCCTTGAAATTTGTAATGTGTCACCACGTAAGCGAAGGCTGAGCAGATATGGTCTCCGGCATGTATGTATGTATGTGGTATTTGTATTGCATGAACCTAGCCAAAAAGCATCAGATCATTGTACAGGATCAGAGTCAAAGATACATATGTATGAGCAGTAATTTACATACTCAAATTTATCCTGCTGAAAGCAACACTTTTGCTCTTCCAGGAGAACGCTCTGTAGACCATGGCTGCACAGATCAGCACCACAGTAGTATCATCTGCTTAGCTAGAGATGTTGAGTCCAGTGAAAAGGAGCAGGATTACCACACTTCACTTTAGTCAGCAAGTGAGGGGATGTGCCTCCCTTCCAGTAATATTGCACACATCAGTCTCCACTGACTCTTATTTATATCATGGATGCTGAGTAATTGTATGTTTTTACAGTTTTTTGTAAATTACTTTAAAAGGACAGCAGCTTTCGGAGGCTATATGCTAGATATAAAAAAGGTGGAGCCAATAATATTCGGAGAACATATACTAGAAGTGTTACACATTAACAAAGAAAATTATAGACAGGTAGAAGTGAATAACTGGAATATCTTTTTTATTACTGAGGGGTTCTGAATGACATCAAATAGACAACAAGAGTGAAGTTCGAGTTGTATGATGTCACTCAGAATCATGAGGTGAAAAACATCCAGTTATTCACTGCTATTTATTTACAATTACTTATGTAAGGACCACCTGAATCATCTGCTCCTGCTTTCGAGAGCTACGCACAGGTAGAGGAGTCATGTGGCAGTCATGTACAACAAGGCCTCACCTGCCTGAGCCATCAAAAAGGGTTGCACTCCAATGTAAATTACTGAGTAAAAGTCCCTCATGGTAAAGACACAAACCTCGTATTTTTATGTGTCCTTAGAGCTTCCTATAGCTATATGCCTTAGTGGTTTGTCCATTTTACATTAAGAGTTTCATCACTCACAGTGCATTGCAACATCAGTCCTTATTTTGAACTGTATGCATAATACTCTTTCCAGTCAAATGTCTTGTTGGTTTATCCAAACAATTTTGCTTCTTGGAGTCATAATTACATGGTATGTATATCACATAGGTTCTTAGTTCATCCTACACATGTTTCATCCACTGGACTTCTTCAGGGCTGAAATTGTACATGTTAAAATATAAACTCAAAGTGCTTATTAGCAAACATGCAAGAGTGATTCTCCACTATTTGCACTGGGGTTCCAAACTGATACATAAAATTGAACAAAAAGTTTCTAATTACAGTACTATATCATAGAATGCTTGGTATGCATTTACCTACATATTTGTAGATGGTAACCACTAGTATTACCTGACTGGAACAATAACTCTGCCTAACTAGCCTGAGTGAAAATAGTATCCCAGTACAAAATGAATAGAAACTAATATTTATAGGCAAACAATTAAAAAGCCTTACGGTTAAAAATTAAAGCTTAATGGGGGAGGAGAAGGTGAGTTGAGGGGAACTTTTAGTGGTCAGTCGTGCCCTTGTATCATCCAGGTGAATAAAGCATGTATGTGGCTCTAACAGAATTATACTTCAATTGTAGCCATACTGCTGTTTTAGGATTAAAATATAGTAGGCAATATCTCCCTGATGAGGATGCCTTAAGCGGTATGGTCAATGTCCTTAACTTACAGAATGAGGAGGTCTTGAGTCTCATTATGGTTGGCCCTGTAATTCTTTTTTTTTTTTTTTATATTTTTATTGAAATTTTTTGAAAGGGGCACATAAATAAATTCATACATAAACGATTTCAGAAAGAGATTTCATGGAAATTGAGACATTGGGATAAAAGCCTTTACACTTTGTAAAAACAGCATTGATTATGTATACAATAAAACAATTCAATTCCATATTGCCTCAGGATCCCCTGACCTCGGCCTTCCACTGATAAATTGGTGCCCAAATAGTTTTCCCCAGTTTTTAGGTCTTTCAACCTTTCCGCTAATAAATTCCTTTCTCCAAGTTAAAAGTAGAAAGGAGTCGAGCGAGCCATTGAGAAAAAGAGGGGGCCACAGGGTCCAGCCAAACAGTAGAAACACAAATTCTAGTCACTGCCATGGCCAAGAACATAAAATATGGTTGGGCTCCATCTGATCCTGCACTACTCACCCCCGGCAGCATTAATTCAGGCGTTAAGACTACTTTCACCTTCAATGAAAGCTCTAAGAATATCTCTATCTCTCTCTTCAGATTGTTCAACCGTGGGCAAGTCAAGAACATGTAAACCACATCTGCCCTTGGGGCTTGGCAGCGAGGGCAGCTGATACCCACTAGACCACCCCATTTTGCTATTTTCCCTGGCGTGTAATAAAGATCTAAAATCGTCTTAAAGTGCTGTGCCTGGAGCTTTGATGAACATAATATAGTATGCCCCTTATTTAAGGAATCAAGGAAGCCCGATCCCTTTAACCCAAGCTTTTGATCCCATTTGTCCACCTGCTTCTCGAGATCGTCTGGTTGCATGGTGATCAGCTCACTATGTGGCCCTGTAATTCTAATGGGGATGATAACTGGGGCTATAAGATGTGCAAATATCTGTTGAGTTTTAATCTGACCTTTTGATTGCACCAAGTAGAAGAACTACCCGGAATAAACTCCAGAGGAAAATGAGGAAGCAACAGGAGAACTGGATGCAGGCTTATTCATTCCCTAAGTAATTCCTCATTTCTGAGGGTACCCTCAGGGCACACATCACAACACCTGGTAATTGCCTCCTACTGAAGTTACTTAAGCCCCTGGTATTAGCAACCCTGGATATTGGGCCCATGCCAGGGCACTCGTAACGAGACCCTAGTGTATGAGTGTGCAGTCTGCATTGCTGCGAGTGCAGATCACCATCATGAAAGGTGGCAGTGGAATGTGATCATAGTGGAGGAGGATGAGAAGCATACATACTCTGAACAGCTAGCCAGCTGAAAATCAGTGGGTGCTCTGTACTGGCTGAGCCCCTCCAGCTGCGACTCTGGGCGTATCAACCTACCAAAATATTAACTTTACAGCCATAGGTAGTGTCCGAGCCAGGCAGCCCCCTAGTAAAGTCACAATTCTTGTACGTCATTCCTCGTTTCGCACTGAGCATTGGATACATCCCCATGGGTAGACGTGCAAACATATTAGAGAATAGCTACACCATAAAATTGTTTTATTTGTTAATTATGGAGATTTGTAAAGTGTTGCCTGTCACTTTTCATTTACTTCAGAGCACTGAGTGCTTCTACCTGGTGAGAGGTCAACATCGTTACCTGAATAATTGTTTATAGAGTGCATATGTATCCTACAGTATCTCTATAGATAGCAGTATTCCACCACATTATACAGTTTAAAATATTGTTCCTGGCAAAATATTGTATCTAGAATATCGACTAACACAATATCTTGAAGATAACTGTATATAGGTAAAAATAGATGTATTATTCCTAACTCCAGATATGCATACCTTGAAGATATACGGTTGCCACTGTGTAGTTTTAGAAGGGTAAGAGTTTCCTGAGGATGAGCGTTTTTGTTTTGCTAATAACTTGGCACCATTGTATGAATCTGCATGAAGCTTTCCCCAAAAAGTTGATCCAATATAGCTCCTTCCTGGATAATTTTTGCTGATCCATCAAGCGGGTGTCAAGAAAAAGGGGGTCCCCAATCATTGATTTCCGATATTAATTCCCATAGAAAACTTTGAGCTCCAATACAGAAAAAAAGCTTAACGGAATTACATGAAATTTGGTAGAAAGTTTGACCTTTACTCAGAATGTATGATTTTTCTTATCTGGTGCAAATCCATTTAGCCATTTTTGAGAAATTTGCATTTAAAGAGGTGCTAAGGTTGAGTTTGAAGGGGTTAAAAGTTAGGTATATCCGGACGGTTTGTCCTGCAGGTATCCCCAGTACCGAATTATTTTTTAAATAGGGCTCTCTGATTGACTGAGGGAGCTTTTCTAATCCCGTCGGTCCCACGGTACTGAACAATCTGACTGGCCGGCGGAAACCCAGAGAATAATGTTGCGGCCTCCTTAAAGCACTCAGGTACTCGGTCCCCATGTCTGGAAAATGTCTAGAAAATAAGGTATAAATAATCAGAGTAGGGACAAGCCGACCCCCAAACATGTGTGGAGGAGGCCTAGGGGCCAAATAAATATACAAAGTCTGCTGAGTGTACTACGTTACTCTTGCAAGACTCATTGCGGCCCACTCATGAAATACCGTTGTACTCCTGTAGGAGCCGCTAAACAAGCTTCACCTCCATGGTACTATGCAAACTCCCTCAGGGAAAAATTACAATTAAAAGTGAGATGGGTGTCCTGTGGGCAAGGGGGAGTAAGGTGGGGGGTGGGGTTGGTTGCCTGCAGAGTGTTGGTCGTGGGCAAGAGCCACACTCTACAGCAAACACCCCGCTGTGCACATCATTCGGCTGTCAGCACCAGGGGTTGCCACCTGAGGCGGGAATGGGGGCAGCCAGGCCTACGGCCAACCCCGCCCCTGTGCACAGCTGAAGGGGGTTGGTTGTCTGCAGGGTTTGACTCAGGGTTTGGCAGGAGGCCATGTAATGCGGTCAATCCCCCTTTGCAGGCGATGATCGCCTTTGAGGGGTGTTGAGCGTAGGACCTTCCTAGAGGTTAGATCCTTCGGCATAGGCCAAACTCGCTGCCCACAGCTAAAGGCAATGCACAGCAATGGAGTTTGCTGAAAATAACTTTTTTTAAAACAGAAATTCACTGAAAAAAAACAAAGGTTAATGTGACGTTTTAGGTATGTGTGGTAATAAGTTCTTCCCTTACATAAAAAAACTGAAATTCACTGAAAAATCCGAAGTTTAAAGTGAAATTATAGTTAGGTATGGTAATAAGATCTTAGCTTACATTAAAAAAAAACTAGAAATTCACTGACAAAAACAAATGTTAAAATAATATTAATATTAGGTGTTGAAATCAGATAAAAACTAATGTTTAAAAAGCAAATAACAAAATTCACCTTTTATAATTTACTAAGCAAACTGTAACTTGTGCCCCAGCCATGCTCTACTTATGACCTGACATATTATATCACTCATGACATGTTAAATGACATATTTGATGACATCAGCATTTCAGTGTCTTTTTGATTTGTAAACATTAATTTTTATCTTATTTCAACACCTAATTATAATGTCACTTTAACCTTTGTTTTTTTCAGTGAATATATGTACACATATTTTTATAGACAAGGTACATAGATGTGGCATTAAGAATAGTAAATCTATACTTGCCAAAATATACATATCTACACAATATGTTGGTAGTCGATATTCTGGATACGAATTTTTGCATACATCTTGCACACCACTTTCCTAAGCATGGGATAGGGATGAAACAAACTTCAAAGTGTTAGGCTCCACTAATATTTGTGATAGTACTTTTCCATTCCTCATGCTCATTGCTGTCTGTTTTGCTCGAACAAGCTTTACCTGTTTTTCAAAAACAAAGATACAAAGATGTGAAGAAAGTTCATCACTGTAGACCTGAGCAGCCAGGGCCCTCAAGCAGAATGCTTCAATGCTTGGATAAGGTGCTGCTTCCCGAGATCATACACACGGGCCAGCACTTAAGTCGTGACTGCAGGAGACTGGTTTGAGCAGAAAATATCTTGCAGTAGACATATTCTCCTCGAACCAACGCTTAATTTGAAAAACAATAAGTGCTGGGGCTCAAAGTTGGAATCAGAAGTCCACGGCAGGCGCTGCGTATACTGGGGGTGCCGAAGACCAAGGTTACAGTCCTGTTTATACCTCATGCCTCTTTAATCCATTCCCAGACACTTCCTGTCCGTTTATCCCACTCTTGCAGGTACTTTTTCATCCCTACTTTCTCCCTTTCTAACTCTTTTTTCGTTTTTCTCTCCCACCTTCTTTCCCCGTACTGTGTTTTTCTTTCTCTTGTTCTGGGTCAAAGTCTGATGAAGAAAAATAAGTGCCAGTCCCCAAAACTACTGAAACAATCTCCTGCCGCAATCGTGTGTGACTTCTGAACAGTGGCGTAGCTAGCCCTTTAGCCGCCCCTGAAAGGGGGGGTGGGAGGGGTGGCAAGATCTCCGTTTCGTTTGCCGCCCCGCGGCGGCCAATTGAACAGCGGGGGAAGGAGACCCCAAAACTGCATGTAACAGCGATGGGAGGCCGCCACCCCCAAAACTCATGCTGCCCAGGGCTGACAGCCCCCCCCCTCCTTGCTGCACCACTGAACATGTGAGATACCAACAAGAGCATTTCACAACATTACATGAAAAACATGATTTCGCACTCTCCTTCCAGTTCATGTATTGTCTTTTAAGGAGTGACGAGGAACACACAGCACATAGAGCACAATGCAATAATAGGAATCAATCAACACACCTAATCAAAAGGTGGTAGCAATAGTGTTTTGGCCAGGGCTCAGCACACTGAGCACTGTAGAAGAGGGGATGCAGGGCATTACTAGTTCTAATATAGAGGTTATAAGGACAGCGACTCCATCCAGTTAAATAAAGCAAAAAAGCTGTAAAGGAGAAGGTCCACGCCCACGCCATTGTCTGCAGCACAGGGATACCACAAGGAAGACAGCAGAATCATGATTTTATCACAGAGGTGCTGGGGTGAAACAGCTTCCAACTACTGAGCTCCGTTGTTGTTCACAATATCTAAAACTAGGATTTAGCTTGGTGGTTTGACAGTTTCAGTCGACAATTAAAGTACTCTCTTCATGAATGACGGGACCCCAAGAATTGACATAGTGTTGGCAAGAGTGAGCGGTACTATGAGACTGAGACAAAGCAATACGGTCATCAATAAAATATTTAAGTAAGGAAGAACTCACAACCAAATCAGTTGTATTAATTAGAAAACCAAGAAAAAAAAATCTAGAAGGGTATTTCTACGACTTGCAAGCCTCAAACCGCCATGCTTCGTGCACTTCGTTTTACAACCATACACATAGTTCAAGTAATTGATTTTTCAATTCGACCAAGATCTAGACCAGGGTTCTCCAAAGTCAGTCTTGGAGGGCCGGATCCATGCCAGATTTTTAGCATATCCCCATGTAGATAAATGTAGCTATCTTAAAAATCTGGCATGGATCTGGCCCTCCGACTTTGGAGAATCCTGATCTAGACACCACATTCACGCTCTTACACTGGACCTCCAACAGAGGCATCTAAAAAGCCTCCTGTCTGTATAACTGAGAAGGAAAGAGTTAGATAAAGCAGACACTCCTCAATGAAACCTTACTCATTTCCTGCTTCTCCACCATGTCCAAGGAAAACCAAGAAGGGGCTATTGGCACCCACACTAAAGAGACTGGTCAAGGTGTCCCTGTGCTTTATTGGAGTTGCCTCACAAACTAACCATTGCTTGGCCAAACTGTATGACTTAAATAGGAGGAACCCACATGATGTTTCATGGTAAGTTCAACGTCAAGCTTCTCTACCTACGCGTGCATCCTCCAAGCTCTTCTGGGCGCAGGCTTCCTCAAGTTTCAGATCAGTGATATTGTCTTTTCAGTGAAATAAAACCTCTGAATGTGAGCATGGACTGAACCTAGAGTAACGTGATGGAATAAAATGCACGTAAAACTCAGCCTTCTAGCAGACAGTTCTGCAGACTTACAAACAATTTAAGAAGCAAAAGAGGAGTGGGCCCACAGGAATCACCAGCTCCTTTACAACTAACGGGGGCTTGGTTACATCTTGGAAAGGGCCACATTGAGAACATATGAAACTGATATTAGTTAGGGGCATTGAGAAGAGGGGACTCCCGTATCCAGTGCCGTGAGGGGGACGGCTTGACCGGCTCGAACTTCAGCCCCCAGGAGGCATTGGGGCTTTCCCGCTTGACTCTTGCGCCAGGAGGCGCACAAAACCAACGGCGGGCTCCCGCAGCAAAGCCCGGGCCAAGGGTGGGCCCATCTGCGCCAGGCTGGGCAGGGCAGGGCAGGGCCTACTCTCTTTCGCCGTTCTCCCGGGTGATTGAGTTTCTGCGGTTCACTTCAGCCTGCAAGGACTTTTCTGACTGATATGGTGAGAGCCACATGGGGACCTGGTGTTTGACAATTTTTTATTGATTTTTCCCCTTGGTCTTCTCAGCTGCTTCCCGTTAAATTGATATCCGGCGCTGGGCCCCATCTTTGTTCCTGGCACTACGAGCGTAGTTCTCTTTCAAAAAGTAGGGTTGTTTTTTACCTGGACTATAACTTCTGTTTTTTATATATTGATTGCACTTGGTTTTATCCTTAGTTTCATGCAGTTTTATGCAGTCTGACTCCTGTGGTCCATTTTAACTTTCTCGCTTACCTTCACATGCACTTTACTGTTTGAACTTAACTTGTCTTACCTACCTCAGCATACACATTGCACTTTGGATCTTTTATAGTGTGGGACCAGTTTTTAGATCTTATTGTACTCTGCACCTTTTGCACTATTGGCACTTTGTACCATCTTGCACTGTATAGATGATATAGATTATATTGGCGCTTGCACTTTATTAGATCCAAATAAAGTCCAGCTCATTCCCTAATTTACCAACAGCATGGGGAAGAGGAAAGCGAAGGCCCAATCTTCGGGCCCAGATCAGCTAGCAAATGCTGCATGCCATGAGACTATGGATAGGATTGAATTGATTTTAGCAGATTGCCACACCATTGCAAATTCAGATAATACCATCCCCTTGTCCCCTGGTGGCATTCAAACTGGTAATGATAATGTTATGGGTCCACAGTCCTCTTGCTCCCCCCAACCAACCCAGGCAAAAAAGGTTATGAAACAGATCCCTCTGATGTTTAGATCTAATAAGAGGCGCAAACAATAACTTGATGATAAGCTTTCGTGCAAGACCTCCTCTGATTCCTCGCCTGTAAAAAAATCTGCTAGATTGTCTTTGCGAGCACCTAAAAAGCACCGCTCGGGGCAAAGGAAGGACAAGGGTAAGGCGCCCGATGTATGCGCCAATACTAATAATCAGGGGCCAATTTCCGAACCCACCACGAGTCAGGCACTATTTTCTAGTATTGAATGTTCCAACAGATTTGACCCTCTCTGCCCACTAGTAGTAGAGGGCCGAGAGGAGGCGGGGAGGTCTGATCCTGTAGACACCAGGGGGGCAAAGAGTGATATGGGTGGGTCACAGCCACTTATAGACCTAATAGAAGCACTGAGAGCAGAGGTTCGCTCCCTCAAAGATGTAGTCACTTTTCTCCTGGGAAAAGTCGGCCATGCTAAAGGCGAAGCCCCTGAGCCTCAACACAAGAAGATCTCAGGTTCGAGGGACCCAGAAAGCCCAAAAGAGTGTAGCGCAGGCATTAGTTTAGGAAGGTGTCCTATAGATCCTACTCACACTAGATTATTGCCTATGAGTGTTCCCTATCAGCAGTCGTCTACTAGCAAGGCATCACAGGACCCTCCCCTAGCTTCAACATTGGGCAGGGATGTCCATAGAGGTGAAGCCGCTCGTAATGCAGATCTATCTCACATGCGGGCTCAGGGGGAGGGACCAACTAGAGGGTTTGTGCGGGAGGGTGTATATGTGAGACCTGAAGTGGAAGAAAGCTCCTCTCGGATTTTCCTTATGGAAGTCCCCAAATACAATGGCAGAACCCCTGAAAATCAGGAGTCCCTTACAAATAAGATCATACACCGGTTTAGACACACACGCCAATGCTACTCTATAATCAGGGATGACATCAGAATGGCTAAAAGATCATCATTGCCAAATACCCCTTGGGACACGATTGAGGTCACTTTCTATGATGCCGCCATTACCACTGGGTTGCTTTCCATGGAGGCCCGCAGGATCCCTCCCAAGAATTCCAGTATAACTATCAGGTATAGACCACTTTGTGGTGGGTTACCTTGTAGGCCCCTTCTGACGAATAGGGCTGATGGAAATAGTTCCAGTTGACCCCAGGGTTCGAAAATGTCATTGTACATGGGTAGGCAAATCCCTTATTGTCCCCTAAAACAAACCCACCAGAGTAATTACGTGGGAAATAGCTCTAGTGTACCCAGATCTCCAACTATAAATTCTCCTTCCCCAATGTGCGTCTTGGTTCCGGACGTGGCTACAAACAATGATTGTGCCCCGGTCACTGGACCTGGGCCCGAGTTGGGCTTGAATGTAGGGGAGCCAAGTAGCAATGAGGATAGGTTAGCAGTGACACTGCAGCCCTCTCCTCTCAAGGTCCTGGTTTGGAATGTGGCAGGGATTAACAAGTTATTGGCAGACCTAGAGTGGTGTACATTCATAGATTCTTTTGATATCATTTTATTCCAAGAAACGTGGAGTCTCTCTTGCCCGTATCGATCAGGTTATGCAACCTATGCAAAAGAAGCTACCAGGAGAGTGAGAGGGAGACCATCAGGAGGCCTAGCAGTCTGGGTGAACATAGAGCTTGGGTGGAAAGTTAGACAGTTGCAGGTGGAGTCAGAAGACATTGTAGCTCTTGAAGTTAACAACAACAGTGGTATAAGAACGAGAATTTTCAACGTATACAACAGGGTAAAGAAAGGCATGGCTGAAACAGATACACTGCGCATCCTTGACAATGCATTAACCCAGTATTCTCACAACTCCCAGCTATTGGTCTGTGGGGATTTTAATTGCACATTTGAGCCTCTGGCTTCAGTCCCCGACGACCTAACCAATGAATGGGACTGCGAATGGCAGGTTCCCCAGCTTGATTTGCCTTTGGTTAGGTGGAGTGCAAGAGGAGCGCAGTTGCTGGCACTTACTCTGAAGCATGATCTTAGAGCAACAAATGGCAGGACGCCCTCAGATTCAAATGGGGACTCCACCTTTAACAGGTTCGCCCAGGAAAGCAGAATTGATTATTGCCTTGTTTCCCTTAACCACTGGCATCTTGTCTTGGACATGGCTGTGGTCAAAAGGGTTGATAGCGACCACAATGCTCTAGCTCTGACCCTCGCAAACCAAGCACCTGGGTGCACTGTAGATCGGGGTTGCCCGGATATTGGTCTCCTCTCAGTTGCCAACAATCAGAGGAGAATCAAGTGGAGCTGGGTTGAGACTCACCCGGAGGCTCTGGGTTCAGTTAAGGGGAAGGTCTCCGCACTCCTTGAAAAAGCCGCTAGTTCAACCATGGAGCAGGTTGACGATGAGATAGGCACGAGCCATGACCTCCTCTATAGAGAAATCAGGGATTTACTGGGCAGCCAGGGGAAGCCGCAGACAGTGAAAACCAACATACAAAATAAGCAGGGAGCTTGGTATACAAAAGAATGCAGGCTGTCAAAACAGGAACTTCTAAAGGCAGTCAAGCTTAAATCTCGCCCTGATATAATGCTTTGCCGTACTAAGTACAAACGAACCATTGAAAAAGCCAAAAAGGAATGGGAGGCTAGCGTCTGGTCATCACTAAGGAGTGCTCTGTTAGCAAGGGACTCGAAAAAGTTTTGGAGTGTGTATCTGCATACTGGCTAAAGGGCAATAAGTGCCAGTTGGAACTTACGGTCCAACCGGAAGCCTGGGAAACCCACTTTGGTACCCTATATGCATCAAGAGACGAGATACTTGTGGGACAAGACGTAAGCCTGGCCCCTGAGGCCCTGGACGCAAATGCCCTTCACATCTCGCTTGAGGAGACTCTAGCAGCAATTGCCTCTTGCACTTTAGCACGTGCGCCTGGGCCCGATCGTATCCCCAATGATCTCTATAAGGAGGACGTGGTCCTATGGGGCAGGTATATTAATGTCCTAACAAACTCCATTTTAAGGGGTAGCCCCATACCCACCTCCTGGAAAAATGCTGAGATCGTTCCAATATACAAAAAAGGGGACAGAACTAAGCCTTCTAGTTTTAGGCCGATAAGCCTCATCGATTCTTTGCAAAAGATTTTTTGTAAACAGATATTATCCCGACTCCAGGATTGGATTGTAGAGGCTGAAATCCTAAGCGATCTCCAGGCAGGTTTTCGTGTTAAAATTAGCACCCTTGATCAAACGTTCCGCTTGTCATGCCTACATTGGAAAGAAGTGCACATTAAAGGGGGGGAACTCTATGTGGCCTTCGTAGACTTGCGGTACGCCTTTGACCTAGTTCCCCGGGCTAAACTATGGAGGGTCCTCAAAGATTTAGGTATGCCACACAACCTTTTAGATATTTTAATCAGACTGCATGCATCTAACACAGCACAGGTTAGGTGGGGGGGAACAACCAAGTCACGAACACTTTCCCTGTGGACTGTGGTGTGAGACAGGGATGTGTCCTTGCCCCCACACTTTTTATTCTTTTTATAAACGATGTAATAAAATGGCTGGACAGGGATGGGTGCGACGCACCGAAGGTGGGTAGTCGAAGAGTTCCGGCCCTCCTCTTCGCTGATGACACTCTCCTGATTGCAAAATCTCCCCAAGGTCTCCAGCAGCTTTTAAAATGATTTTATTTTGTTTTGTGAGGAACGAGGTCTGGTGCTAAATGAAACCAAAACAAAATACATGATTTTTAGGAAGGGCAGGGCCAATCGAAACAAAAGACAGGTCCTTGCAGGCAGCAGCAAGTTAGAGCGTGTGGAATTCTTTGATTATTTGGGCATTCGCTTAACTCCAACTTTGAGGTGGGACCAACATATTGACAAGGTAAAGCTGCAACTTATTTTCCAAACTGCAAACCTGGCGAACATACACAGAAATACCTTCACTAGGCAGTTGGCGCCAGCATTGGAAATTTACAACATGAACATTTTAGGGGGTGCACTATATGGAGCAGAACTCTGGGGCTCTGGTAAAATAGCACCGTTGTCATTGGTCGAAAATCGATTCCTTAGATCTCTGACTAATCTCCCAGCAAGTACCCCGTTAGTTCCACTTTGTTTTGATTTGGCACACAGACAGTTGGTCCATAAAATCCATTATAAAGTCTTGATGTTTTGGTATAGATTGTGGACCGTGGAGGAATTTGTCCCCATACCGGGAGCTTCTTTGCGAGCTCATGAAATCATCTACCATCAAATCAGTTCCATGGTTTAGAGCTCTGAGGGCAATTCTAGAGAAGCTAGGGATGTTGAGGTTCTGGTCTGACCCAGGAAGCATGATCACTGTCTCAAGAACAGCACTGAAGGAAGAGTACTGGGAAGCCACATCCTTACAAATTGCACTTGACGCTCAGGGCAGTCTGACTATCAATTTCCTAGACTTCAAGTGTGTACCCTGCTTTGAAGACACAGTTGATGAAATTGTTCCTCCCTTGGCCCGGAAGCTGTTTTTCCAGTTTCGCTATAAAACGCTTCCGCTTAAAACTTTTTGCAAAAACTGGAGGTCAGGCTTTGAAAATAGCGTTCTTTGCCCCGCTTGCAATGCGAGTCCTGAGTCCATCACCCACCTCCTATTTTCTGCCCATTCTATAAATCACTGAGGGCCAAGTGGATCATCCCGCTCTGCAAAATCATTGGCCCCGGTCACTATCTGGAGGCGATCAGACTGTTAAGCACGGACACTAGTAGACTCGTGGTCTTTGGTCTATCTAGATTCTGGCACGTGGTATGGCTGAAAAGGTTCAAATGCTTGAAGTGATGACCACTGCCCAGCACTGGATCAATCTCAATGCACTTTAGTCTGGACATCCATTTATGATTCTAAAACTGATTTACTTGATGCTTTGTTTTGATTTCCTCGCTCCCTCAATTACATTGATTGCCGCCTTTATTTTTGTAATTTTATTCCCTTTTAATTGCATTATATCTAATCATGTACTTTATATGTGCACTCTATATATGTCTTCTTTACTGTGCTGTGTATACTTTTATGACCCTGTGGTCGAAATAAAGTAAAGAAATGAATGATATTAGTTCAGAAATGGCGGGCAATGCCTCAAACTGGCCAGCAATGCTCTCCACAGGAATAAGGGTCATCAGCACCCCGTTTTTTAAATTTTACGTCTTTTTATCGTGATAAACAGTAATAAAGCAGTAAAAAGGAACAACATAAATATGCATATAAGCAAGTATTAACATTCAAAGGTATTACTAATTTAACATCAAGAAGACTAAAAAAGTGCGCCAACAAAGTAGTGGTTAACCCCAGTTGGAGAAATAGGTCAAAATATTGAGACACCCCGATGTATTATTTCTTTATTTGTTTGTTTGTTTATCTATGCTGCTTTATACGCGTAAACAGAGACCATAGGCTTCTGGCCGTTGTACAGAGATGAAATTATGGTTTACATGGGAAACTAAAAGAATGCAGAGGGAAAGTAGTATAGGATTCACGTTAAAGGTAGATTACTTATGTACAACGCATAGATCAAACAAAATCTTCACCTACATGCCACAAGTTACAAAGAGAGAATAAAACCGCTGTTTACAGAGCCCGATATCTCTAATGCATCTAAAATGAGGTACATGAATAAATTTACGAATGTCTTAACCTATGTAGACTTCACATATAAAACAAAAGTTCTTCCACATACAGTAAAGTGCAGTGGAGGAATGGAATCGCTATTCATGCCTTGCAATATGAGGAATAAAGGTGGGTGTGAGAGAGTGGCTAGAAGGGGGTCGAGGAATCTAGAGAAAAGAGGGGGTGGTGACTAGAGGAAAGTCAAGGATAACATAAGTTAATTGTGACTGGGGGAAAGAGAGCATGACAGTAGACAGGAGAAACAAGCATTTGCAATGCAATAGGTCTCGCATTTGCGTGAGTTTAAGCTATTGGCATTGTAAATGACAATGCCTTTTATTTATCTGTTTTGATAATTAACACATAAATAAAAGGCATTGTCATTTACAATGCCAACAGCTCAATCTCTTGTAAATGCGAGACCTATTGCATTGCACAAAAGCGGCCGTCATTGTCCCAGGCTTCTTGGAAAGTGAAAGCAGGCATGGCGCGCTGAATGTTGCAGGAAAGCTTGTCGTACCTGCAGTAGGAGAAACTCATTAAAGATAATAGTGCTTACAGACTAAATAAGACATACCGTGTAACAACAGTCCTCATGGGAGGTTACAAATGAAGACAAGGCGTTACTAAGGAGGGCCTAACAAGTCTATTAACGAATCAGAAGCCAGCATTTACAAAGGACAATGACACAAGCCAATGAAAAATATGGGTGGAGAGTGGGCGGAGCTTCAAGTCCATACTCTAATACAGCATGCCTCACAGAGCAGCGCATGCGCTGCCCAGGCTCGACCTAAGAAGGAAGATGAGGTCCCAACTGCAATTTAAAAGATTTTACAGCAAGGTAAGTTCTCACCCTGGGGCAGCTTGCCTTTCTTCACTGGACTAGGCAACTGGCCCCCCCATGTGAGATACTGCACGTTTTCCTTTCTAACTAGCATCATTTTAGACCCACTGCAGCTTATTGAATTAAAAAAAATTAACATGGCAAATGGTTTACGTTTTGGTTTACTAAAGATTGATATGACACATGGAGGACAGCAGCATTCTTTTAAAATCATGAATATTATCCCTAGTACCATCTAGGCCTCCAATAGGTTATTGTGCTCTCCATGCCACTGGAGTCAAGCTTTCCTGGCTGATGAGGGCTGAAAGCCCGAAACCGGTCCTAGGATGCTTGTTTCCAGTCCAGGGAGGACCTGGCCTGGCAGTTCGGGCTGGACTGTTCCCATTGGGCGCAGGGTCAAGACTGATTTGCATATGGCTGGGTCCAAACTGGAATGGCATGGTGAGCAAAAAAACGATGGATTTAGGCCCAGATCTCTGTACTGGGGTGAATGTACGACATTGTTCAGCATTCTGTCCATCAATTGTTGTTTTTGCATTTGTCACCCCGAGTGGGATGGGTATGCCCAGACGTGGGTCCCGTGCTCTCCATGCCACTGGGGTCAAGCTATCCTGGCTGATGAGGGCTGAAAGCCCGAAACCGGTCCTAGGATGCTTGTTTCCAGTCCAGGGAGGACCTGGCCTGGCAATTCGGGCTGGACTGTTCCCATTGGGCGCAGGGTCAAGACTGATTTGCATATGGCTGGGTCCAAACTGGAATGGCATGGTGAGCAAAAAAACGATGGATTTAGGCCCAGATCTCTGTACTGGGGTGAATGTACGACATTGTTCTGCATTCTGTCCATCAATTGTTGTTTTCGTAGTTCAATGAATAGCATTTTCCAATACTCACATTAGTGACACCAGCTTTGCCTTCCTCTGTCCCTCCCTCCAACTCTCTCTCTAGTTTTGGACTCAGCAGGTAAACATATAAAGGAGGAGCAGGAGGGTTTCACTACAGAGATTGTGTGGTGAGGAAAACGGGCGAGGCTTGTAAGCTACCTAGATGGGCACCCCGTGCCCAGCCATCACTGCCCTTGATGGTGTATCGCAGATTAGGCTGGGAGGGGAACTGCAGGATCATGACCACACGTTGGGTCAAAGGTGAGTTGGAGGGAGCAGAATGGCACCCTCCGGGCACGCAGAGGAGGTGGGGAGGTATTTATGCCTCCCCTGGCCATCTTGGCGTCCTCTTTGCGCCGGACACGCCGTCTGTGTGGTTGCGTCGGGTTCGAAGGACAAGGCCTTTAGCCTTCAATGGCGATTTGTGGTTTTGCCCACCTCAGTTTAAGGTAGGAGCTCCCCCCTGACCCACACCCCCTCCCTTTCTGTGTTTAAGGGGGATGACCGCCGTCGAGCGCCCAAGGCTTGTCGGCACCTCCAGAAGGGGGAGGGGTTTTCTGTGAGGCAAGGGGGCAGGCAGAAAGAGAGCGCTGCTCCGGGAGAGTGTGCATGGTGTGCGCACACCGCGGTTATCGGATGTCATCGTGAGGCCTGTGGTAGCGCGGTGGGCGACTTTGGTTTGTGGCGGCAATCGGCCTTTTACGCCGGGCCGTTGAGAATTGTCCAGTTTGGGGCCGGGTGCTCACGAGGCGCTCACTTAATTGAGTAAGGCTACGGCTATGCGAAACGTTTTGAGATATTCGATGCTCGATTTTGACATGCTTGTGTTAGCGAACGGGTAAGTGTTTCATTGCTGGCGGGTTGTTGCTCGGGTCAGGCATGGATGGGCGGTGTACGGGGTAGCGTTTCGCATGGCTGCCCGCACCGCGTGGTTTCGCATGTGCGGTTTCATTTCAATGTTGGCGCAATTAACACCTATGGAATTAATCCTCACATTCCACTTGCATTTTAAAACGGATACGTTAGGAGCGCGTAAGTTTAGGTGCCGGATGGATTTTATGGTGATGTAGGCCATCCACAGGTGAAATGGGGGACAATGCTGTGAGGGCCACGTCGACGGCCTGCAGGTTCAATTGACTGTGTTAACTATTTAGATGAATCCTCGCATACCGCATGCAATTGTAAAAGGATAAAGTGATGAGCGCGCAATTGGGTGCCGTATGGTCTCTACTGTGACTTAGACCATCCTCCTGTTGCATGGTGGCAATGATGCGAGGGCCTGGTCGACTTGCCAGCATGGAAATTCGCGGCAAGCACATGCACAGTCTAATAGCACAAAGTGTACCGTGGGTTGTCGGGAGATAACCGGATCCTCCTAGCACGCGAAGTGGAGGGCGGCCAGTTCTCTCCCCCTCCCCCCGGTGCGGCACTGGCGTCGGGCGGGGACCCCGGAGTGCGGGGGCGAAATGGAGCGAAGGGCTCCGGTGATGCAAGCGTTTGTGTAGTTTGGAATAAATACGTCTATTATTGTATGGCCAGTTAACTTTGTTATGTTCTCGCTTGCCCTCCTCAATCCATCTTTCCTCCCCCTCAACCCAGGTAATTGCTCCGAGGTCGGTGTCGCAGGCCCAAAGTAGGAACACGGGCAACAGTTGGCCGCGCAGGCCTCGCTGTGATTAAGTCGGTTGCCGGGTAATGCGGGATCAATCTGCGAGTGGGGATCAGAACCGCTTCCGTCAATGGGGTGTTACTGGGGGTAAACCAGGTGGACATAAGTGCGCGGGCAGGCATACTGTGACCACGATGGTCCAGCAGGGCATGGGTACTGATAAGTGGCGCATTAGTAATGCAGCTGAGGGCGCCAGTGGAATGGGCGCCGGTCTCAGTGTCTGGCATGCAAGTAACTGTTAGTTCATTTCTTCCCAGAGGTTTCAGTGAAGGGCGGCACGCGCACCTTTTCCCCAAGTCCACCAAAAGAACTACACGCGAATGTTTGAATTGCGGGACGGACGACGCCAACGGGTCGCGTAAGAGAGTTACAGGCAGTAAGTAAGGCGGGTTTCGAGTACCTTGCGCATGGGTCGGGGGAGGACAGTGCGGTGACGATGGGGGCCGCAATAACGGTGTTTTCTCCCAGTGGTCTGGCGTTTCAGGTGTCATGCAACAGATGCTTCTACATGTCCTAACTTATGACTGAGCAGCACGGCGGTACCCCGCACCCCCGCTGGGGGGCAGGACCCCACCACTGGTGTCGGTTGTCCGCGGGAATGTTGTCTTTTCGTGCTCACAGGTTGTGGCTGCATGCGCCTAGGTACAGTGTTTTGTTTAGGTATGTGCTACCTATGTGCTACCCATCCCTCCTCCTGCCACTGACTTCCCCCGTCTCGCGGGCGCGTCAGGGTGTCCCGCTCCCTCCCCCGGCGACCCGGTCCTGGCCCAGGTGGGCGGGAGGGGCAGTGCTTGGCCTGCGGGGGCGGACAAGGGCCGGGCATTGATATCGAGGGAAAATTCCGCGCCATTTTCTGTCCGGTTGGGCAGAGGGTCGGGAGAGCCGTTCTAGTTTGCAGGGAGTTCATGGGTTTTTTACTTCTTCACGGTCTTCCTGAGTTTGGTGACCTGGACAGTAGACAGGCTGGGGGGCTGGTCTCGGGGTCCGCCCCATCCTGTTTTGGTTTGCTGCTTTGTCCCCGCCATGAGGGTTACATTGTAAGGCTTAGCACGGGAAATGGTTACAATCATCAGTTACAGCTGTGACTCTCGTGCTGGTATTGCATTGCGGCCTTTGTATGGTGCTTCATATCTCAGTGAGGGGTGCTGAAGTGCATTTCGGGTGGGTAGTGCCCCACACCTTTGGGAATGCACAGTTGTTAGAGTGCTGTATTGGTGGGCTACCTCTAAGAAGCTGCTAAGGGAAGAAAGATTACATCCTTGAAATGGCATGGAGATGGGCACTCTGCACCCCTTGATGTTAAAATGATGAATTATTCATCTAGAAAGGAAATGTGCACTTAATGGATGCTCCCTAGGCTTAATGAGATGCAGGCAGGCGACCCCATGTTGGCAGCTTACACTTATGGATGGGGCGCAATTTAAGAGTTAAGGAGTCCGCAGCTCACTCATATACAACCCGCCTGATTTCCCCCGCTCAGCATGCTGGTGGGGCGACTATGGAGGGAGCTAGAGCAAAGGTATTAAGGGTAGTTCTTTGTTCAGCTCATTGGACGGGCCTTGTGAACGATTTGACCCAGTGGTGCATTGCCGTGGAGCACAGGCATCCCGGGGCAGCCCAAGTGACTATTGACTGATGGGAGGAATCACACATTCTTCATGCCCGTAGTGGACCATTCACTCGCCTGGTGCGGGCCTGAGGCCATTTCATGGGTGCACTGGTCGCCTCAAATGCTGATGGAACTTTTTCTCCTGCAATTTTTTGTGTTTGATGCAGCCAAGGTGGGTCCCCGGGACTAGTGCATATGCAGCCCCGACTCATGGTGTTGCCGGGCCTCATTGGGGGAGGTCGATTGATTGTCTTTTCGTGCCGCAGCTGGGGACAGGAGCCGGTTTTGGGGCCTTAGTTGCAATGTTTTGTTCCATTGGCAACTGAGGCTGAGTGGCATTTGGCATTGGCTTGTCCTTCTTTGGTGGTTTTGGGCTTCAGACATGGCGTCTTGGCAGTTGGTGTCACGGGCCAGTGTACACACTTTGCAGGAAGGGTTAAGTTCCTTTTCTGGCGGCAATATACTGGCAGTAAGGAACACAAGCATATGCTACCGATGTATCCTCAGGGAGTGTTTTAGCCACCGGGTGGCACTGTTCAACTGTTTGTTTTGTCAACCGGTGGGCAGGCCGTCTAGATCTGGGTTCCTAGCTCGGGCCTGTCCAAATAAGGGTTCAGGTGCCAGATGTCGGCCCTGGGATACAATTTTACAGGCCTGTGGAGCGGCAGAACAGAAAGTGGCTTGTTACACGATTGTTGATGGAGGGGACAACATACATGGAAATCCACCTGTATAATACGAGCACGTAGGATTGTTAGCAATCGCTAACTTCGCTGGGCGCTTTTGCTGTCAGTGTTGACAGATGACCTCTGGTGTGTTCTTGTTGATGGCGATTCCGCGCCTTTGAGTGGGCCGGGGATCTTGGCTCAATTTGGCCCATGGGCACGGTTGCCGCATGCTCTCCCGGGCACAGGGGCGGTACTGTTAGGAGAACGGCGGGATGTGGGTCCTTCCTTGTTTTGCATTGCTTGGGC
Source organism: Calotriton arnoldi (assembly GCA_963921515.1). Taxonomy (NCBI): domain Eukaryota; kingdom Metazoa; phylum Chordata; class Amphibia; order Caudata; family Salamandridae; genus Calotriton; species Calotriton arnoldi. The sequence continues at coordinate 1,935,947 of CAWUFW010001499.1, forward strand.
AACAGGTTTTTTGGTGCTCCGCATTGCGGTGGGCATTACATGGAAGTAAGTGTTCGGGGCAACGTGGTGTTCTTTCTCGTTTCATGTTTTCATCATGATTTGTACTGACATTTTGGGCAAACCTGTGTTGGCATGTTGGTGGACTTAGGGTCACGCAACAACTGCAACGGGAAGTACGGTAACGGGGCCGAGGTGGCTGGTAGTGTTTGCTTGGCCAGGCGTTGGCTGGAGGTGTTGTGCGATTTCTTGTGGGCTTAGCTGTGCGGGCTACCCTGCGGCCTGGAAATTTGTGGCAGGCAGGCGACAAGAGAGGGGTCTTCCGATACATTATACATGGTTTAGTATCCAGGCCACGGAGTGGCTGCGTGACAGTCTGGTGTTGGAAGTGGTCAGCCGGTTGGCAGGCCGTCTAGATCTGGGTTCCTAGTTCGGGCCTGTCCAAGTAAGGGTTCAAGTGCCAGATGTCGGCCCTGGGATATGATATCACAGGCCTGCAGAACAGAAAGTGGCTGGTTTCAACCTCTTGGTCACAGGTTCCGATCCTGGTAGGTCCACTCAGCATTTCATCCTTCTGAGGTCAATAGAACAAGTACCATGGAGTGGAGTAACAATAAATGTTATGCAGCGCCAAGATACCATGGGGCGAACATGTTCCCAATTACAGTCAGAGGTGGGAATTGTGAAGGAATCTGGTGAATACAGTGGGCTCACTCCGCAGGGTAGTAAGCTAGAGCTCTGCACTTTTCCATGGGGCTGTAGGGTGGCGCAGGCAACAACGTTGTCTCAGCCAAAACAACATAGTTTTCATTAACGCCGCAAGTGCAGGGGCATGGGGCCCGCAGGAGAGTAACTAGCCCACTGCACCCTTACAAGGTACTGTGTAACCCAACTTGATGGGAGGGGGTACTTAACTTGTGTACTTTCAACCATGTAGCCAAGTTTACTTCGCGGGGCTCTGCTCACACTAAAGTGGGCCAAGATCACACAAAGCATAGGATGAGAGTGCGGGGTCAGTCATATATGGCGATTTATGAGCATATGCCAGAGGTAGCGAATATAACCTCACAGACTTGATCAGTGATAATATCATGGTTCATCTTTTGTCCCAATAGAGACAATAGTTGCGGACAGGCTCTGTTTTGCAAAGAATAGTACTTTGCCTCATTCGAGTGCCGCACTTGCCTCTTTCGCAGTATAACGAGGTCAAGTTGTCTCCAATGCGGGATTGTGCACCGCCATTCTGTTTGCAAAAGGGCTGCTGCTTTCTGGTTTCGGCACCTGGCATGCGTGCAGGTGGCCTGTCTGGCTGTTGCAGGAGTACAGAGGATGCGGAGGGACTCCGGTGGTCTCTACAGTTCCCTGATAAACTGCTTCTAGTGGTTTCGTTTGGCTACGGCTGGGTTTTACACACATGTCGACATGTTTATTGGCTGGCGCAGCACTTGGTCATCAGTTCGTACCCTCGTACTGGGGATCATCCAGGGAAAAGGGCACATTAGTGCTTAGTCACCCCAGAATGATATGTACAAACGGGCACGCGGTGCGTTGGGGTTTGTGCCACCCAGAGCTGGGGGCGTCTGTGGGCACACGCATTGCCCGTGCATTGTGCTTTGGCCGGTTTGTTTATCTTTTCATAGGGAAGAGATATGCGGGGTACCTAATCGCTCACAGCATGGCACATTAGGGACGCAAACCGGGTTGTTACCCATTATATGTTTTATAATATATGCTTTGGGGCACCTGCAGCTGTGAGGGATGCTTCCTGAGTGCCTAGGACTTGAATTTTGGTAGCACTCCCCTCCCCCAGGCCCACAGGGCTTTCAGCAGAATGGCCACAGGCTAGAGCAGGTCAAAGGGGGATTCCTGCGCGGTGCTGGTAGAATGTCACGTACCGTTAAGGGCATGTTACTACTAAAGTCGTCCCAAAGTTTTGGGGTCAAACTGGGTGGAGCAGTAAGACTACAGGCATTGGGAAGCTTTTAGCATTCCATCATTCTAGTAAGGGCAGCTATCTGTACAGAATTATCAGCGAGTGGGGTAACATTCACCGGTTATTCAGCGCCATCAGGCCTCCGCCCCTTGACACAGCTCAATTCCTGCATGCCCACTGTGAGGGAGGTTACTGCCAGTGCCTTAATTGGCACCAATGCTTTAGACCTCCATTCCATCCGACGAGTCCTAGTAGTGCTCCCACCAAGTCGGACGCTATAGAGAAGTTGGAAACATGGCGACTAGCATTGGCACGATCGCCGAACCTCACATGTGCCTTACAAATCCAGTTTCAGCATAGGTACTAGTGGAGAAATCCCGGCATATGGGATTTGGTTGATCACAAAGGAGAGAACTGGTTAACATGTTGGTTATGTCATTGAATTGGACGATATCTACACAGCAACAGGTGGATAGGGCATGGGTGCATGCGGCACATTTGTTAATGGTGCAGGATAATTATTGTTTTTCTCTAGGTAACTGGGATCTCGTGCCCAGGTGCTGTCTTTTTTGGCCGTCGGTTACCAGCCAAAATGTTGGGAGAGTACAATTTTACATTTACCCTGTGCTGTGTTACGCTAAGTGCAGTTCCTACCAGCAACTACGGGGTTGTGCTAACTGAGCTGTAGGACGGTGGACCGATTGACCTAGTGAGTTAGGTAATCCCTGTGAGGTCATAATGAGGTTTGGTAGCACAGGATAATAGTGGCAGATGGAATCTAAGTTTCTCCTGTATGGTCGATACAAAGGGTAATTAAAATAACCTGGTATGGAGTCTCTTCTGTAATGTGCCACTATGGGAGTGCGGTTGGCACATTAAATTTACACTGCCTCTGGGATAAGCCAAAGTCCCTGCCTGGCCACCTAATGGGTGGGCAGGTGTCCGCTAAGTGTGTACTCCCTTCTCCTGACTAGAGAGGTGGGTTCGGACATGCTTAGGTGCATACCCTAGCCAACCAGAAACTCCATTTACTACATGGTAGAGAATGCATAGGAGTTGTTTGCAGTCCATTCGCATCCGCCCCACAGGGCGAATGCTTTAGGGCACAAGGTTTGTGGAGGGCTCCTGTTTGGGAGCCTGGTGAAGAGCTAAGGTCAGGCTAGGATGCTTCGTGCTTTCGCTGCACGGCTGTGTCCCAGTCTTGAGCAGATTGTATCAGGGTGAGCTGGCTGTGGGTCAGGAAGGCGCCAAGGCATCAGTAGCACTGAGAGGCTTTCAGCCAGATGCAGTATCCTATGCAAGGGGCATCTGTTAGATTAGAGCCCTACTCAGAGGTACCGCCTTAAGTGCTTGGAGGTCTGTGGCACTGTCTTCCAATGGAAGCCATTGGCTAGCGGGCTGCTCTGAGCAGAGCATTTCCAGCTACCTTTGCACATGGATTTTGGTGGAGGGCAATTAAGTCCGGGGGTAACCAGGTGTATCGGGTATAGTGCTTTGCACCTCGGGTCAAAGCGGGTTGGCACACAGGGGGTGGCTAGAATCGTCCAGGCACACTCTGCAGTGTGGAATGCTAAAGATCTGCACGTTGCCACTATTTTGAGTGTGGCAGATGCAACAATTGATCCCTGCCAAGCAAACCTAGGCTCTTATGTTTGGATGCACAACATACAACCGTTCACTCCAGCTTCACTGAAGGTAGCCTGATAGCAGAGGTATAGAACAGGACGTCTTGCGCCCGAGTGCGGACATTGCACGGGCAACACAGCAGATAGTCTGCTGTCAGACGAGGGTGCTTGCGGGCTAGGAGGCCAGGCCATGCAGCTGATCCAATTCTTTGGACCTCTCTCCCCCACCGGACTGCCCGAGAATGTGAGTGCAGTGGGATTTGCAATGTTAGAGGTATTTTCCTGCCCACACAGGGGCAGAAGGGTACATTGCAAGTACCTGCATAAAGCGAGTGGGGGCAAGACCTATAGACGATGTGCACCGGTAACCGCAAGTGGGTGGTGCTAGAGCAAATCTCGCAGCGGCAAGTTAGCCAGGTGGCATGTGTCAGCTGGTTAGGCCAGAATGTGTGCCGTGACTCCATTAGCGGCGTGAAATGTGTTTGGAGCACCATTGCTGACAATTCCAGACCACACACTGCGCCTCGGCCCAGTAGGTGAAGGCCATATGCTCAGGTGCGGCATGATCCTGTGGAGGCCAATATTCCCTGGTAAAGCAAAGTACTAAGTCTTTAGCTGGGTTGAGCATTTTGGGTCTCAGCTGGTTAGCAGGTATGTGTGTATCTGTGATCGAGCTTTAGTTAAGCAAGCCTTGTAGGTGGCGTAAGTCGTCACTCCAATTGGTTGCTGTGACTGCAATGGTGTGCGCGATGCGAACAGTCTTGTTCAACAGGGTTTATTAATCGCAAAGGTCTGGGCACATGTCTGGTCAACTTCAACAAAGTAGGTGCACGCTGCTCCCGGGGCAGGTTACGGGTTGCTTCAGTGAGGCATGAAATGACCCGTCCGCATAGCCAGAGTATATAGGCTGGTTGTGGAAGCGGTCTGCTAAGCAAGTGTGCTGCTGTTCCATAAATTGGCGAAACAGGTGTTAGGGAGCACGAAATGCTAGAAGGACTGCAGCTACAGGTTGCAGGAGGTGGGAGCCACATCAGCTAGAAGGGTATTATAGCGATGTGTAAAAGTAGAGCTCCCTCCTGGGAGGCCATCACATTATTGCAGGTAATGCGAGGCACTGGTACATTCCCAGAGAAGGATAAACCGCTCCATGCGCAAGTTCGCAGAGCAAGGGGCTTTGGCTTCAGCAGGCATGGGCTAGGCCGGGCGAACACCAAAGGTTATTTTGACAAAGTGGGGTGCACTTGGCACAAGTGGGCTTGGATCTGTTCCTGCTGGACATGAATGAGGCCCGGGAAATTGCAGGTTGCAGTGAGAATGGAACTGTTTTGGTGGGGGGCTCTTTAGGCGACGGGGGCCGCCTCCAGAGCTTTGGCGGAGTTACAGGGCGATCTGGAAGCAGATGGGTACAGAAGGGTACCTCTGCGAGGGCACAATAGGGGTGCCAGAGCCAAATCCTAGGAGCCTCATGGGAGGGTCCTGGAACAATTACGTCGGCGCCCCGTTAGTCCTTCAGGCGGTTGTGGGCCTGAACAACCGGGGGCTTGCCTTGCTACGCTCCGCCCCGAAAGGGGCGTGAGTAATAAGGGACCAATGTGTCACGTGATCCAGTAAGGGGATCACCCCCATAAGGGTAGCGCTGATTGGATTCTCCACAGTGCTTGGCTCATCAGGCGGGCAGGGCAGCGTAGAGTGGTACAGCTGCCTGCCCTTGGATCGCCCGTAAGATAACCCACCATATTTGCATACTTTTGTATGGAATAAACCTGCAGCAATATTTTCCCAAACAAAAGTTGTGTTGTGTATTTATTTATGCATGCATACTCTGTTGTGGTGTGGGTGGGGTGTGTTGCCAATAATGGGACTATGCGGCTGCCCGCGGCCCCCGCAGGGGGCCACCCTAAACGGGCGGCCCCTTTAGTGCCATTTGGGCACTTCCCCACCCCCACTCAGAATGCGGGGCTCGAGGAGGAGCCCCCTTCCAGACGCGTCACTTCCGGCACGCAGAGGAGGTGGGGAGGTATTTATGCCTCCCCTGGCCATCTTGGCGTCCTCTTTGCGCCGGACACGCCGTCTCCCACCCTACCGCTTACCCGGCGTGGGGTTGGCAGGCGAAGGTACATAGAACGTTGTAATGTTTTTCTTTTGTCGTTGCAGGCGGAGTTACAGGGCGATCTGGAAGCAGATGGGTACAGAAGGGTACGCTCTGCGAGGGCACAATAGGGGTGCCAGAGCCAAATCCCAGGAGCCTCATGGGAGGGTCCTGGAACAATTACGTCGGCGCCCGTTAGTCCTTCAGGCGGTTGTGGGCCTGAACAACCGGGGGCTTGCCTTGTTACGCTCCGCCCCGAAAGGGGCGTGAGTAATAAGGGACCAATGTGTCACGTGATCCAGTAAGGGGATCACCCCCATAAGGGTAGCGCTGATTGGATTCTCCACAGTGCTTGGCTCATCAGGCGGGCAGGGCAGCGTAGAGTGGTACAGCTGCCTGCCCTTGGATCGCCCGTAAGATAACCCACCATATTTGCATACTTTTGTATGGAATAAACCTGCAGCAATATTTTCCCAAACAAAAGTTGTGTTGTGTATTTATTTATGCATGCATACTCTGTTGTGGTGTGGGTGGGGTGTGTTGCCAATAATGGGACTAAAGGAGCCAGGACAGCAGGAGTCAGTAGCATGATGCCTTTCTTTGCAGCATGATGCAATGTACCTCTCAGAAGGAAGAAAACACACATCCTCAGGAACGTCTTCGACCCCCTTCTTTGCCACTTGTTGAATATACTTACCTGGACTCATTAGGTAAAGAATCACTTTGCTAGCACTCATTGCTCTAGTCCTGGTTGACTTTGAGTCCACTCAAGCCCTCCCTTCTCTGCTCTGATCTTGAATTACCTACTCCACCCCACACTTCCTGTTCAGTCCCTGGGACAGGAAGTGGTTGCCTTTGCCCTGCCTATGGACCCGGTAGGATTCCATTGCACAGAGTATTTCTTACCGTGTCCTCCTCACTACGCGACAAATCAACAAATGTAGGAGATTGTTTGTATGTTTTAAGTATGTCACTATTTTGCGGTTGAAACATTAATCTTCAAAAATATTACCTGCCGCTATAACGCCAAGAAAAGCATATATAGGAAAGTATGCATTTACCATGCTACCTTAATGTCTGTGCAACTTGACGATATAGTGTTAGTCAATATATTAAATGCGATGTTTTCGCAGGTCGATTTATGAAGCATGATGTGGTGACCCCCGCTGCTGATTAGAGCCCGGGTAAAATCAGAAACACGCATTCTCTTGTCAATAAGCAGCAGTGTGGTCTTCGGTTTCTTTTACGTGCATGCCGAAGTGACCAATCAAATGAATGCCATGATGTTGGGAAATGGCACCATGGGTCAAGCTCATCAATCTTGCAAACTCCGCCCAAAATGTAAGCTGCAAGCAAAGTAGCTCCCTCGGTTAAAACATATCAACACGCGCATTCCTTGTCCTAAATTTACATAATAGAGACAGCTTTTGTCCCCGTTGGTCTCTCGGCCCGGTCCCTGTGCGTCCAACTATTTAAGAAAGTATGCGCAGTCTGGCCTCCTACCGAGGCACACACACGGGGAACGAGCCGCCGGCACAGCAGGCGGCGAAGAACCACTTCACATGAAAAACAATAATAATGCAGCTCAAAACACTGCGCGTGGCGTCCAGGCCACATAAGCTGTCGCAGGCAGGAGAGGTCCCTGTGTTTGGGTTTCACGGCAGGAACATTAGTTAAAGCTGGTGGGGTGGTTAATGGAGAAGGTTAAATACCTCACCCCCTGTCGTCGCCGGCTTCGGGATGTTTGAAAGTCGTCTCTATAATTGTGCAGTGCCCTCTCCCCAACTCCCAGGGTGTTTGTTGCCAGGCAGCCTTTTAGCAAACAGCATGCCATCAAGCAGGTTTCAGGGGTTCTGCTCCAGCGCCAACCTCGCTAAGGAGCGTCGCCCCACTGACTTCATTAGGAAAAAGACGTATTGCTATTATCATTTTCTTCTTCGCATTGAAGTGAGTGGCTCTCAGGGCGGGGTGGGGCTGGCCAGAGCAGGGAGAGGAGTGGTTTGCACTCCTTAAGTGCGCAGGACTGCTTTGCCGGCCCTCTTGGGCCGGCCAAACAGTCCTGCGCACTTTGCATCATCCCCACCTGGCTGCATTACACAGCCAGGTCAGGAACATGCAAAGCCTCCCAGTCCCTATCCGGGGCTCAGACCAATAGCCAAAGCAGCGTTGTGATTGGCTATGGGGAGCCCAGGTGCTTTCCGCTCCTTCCTGCAGCCGGCGGAGATAGGAAGAAGAAGATGGAGAATAGGCGGCCGCCAGCCGGCCGGCCCAGGTAAGGTGTTTTTAATGTATTTTTTCTTTCCATTCCGCAGCCCGCCACCTCCCCTTTGCCCATCCTCTCCCGATCGGTAGCAGCCTCTACTGTGTTTACTGTAGCTGGACTCTGGCTACTCTGAGCAGAAAATGGAGCGGGATAACGCCGTACAGCTCACGCTTCACGCAGGGGTTGACTTTGTTCGTTTGATGCATTTGACAGTTGGTCGGGCAGCAAAACCATTTTAAATGTTTTAAAATAACAGCAACAAACACTGACAATGCCAAAAGGTCAGGTCTATGAACAAAAATGTCTTTTGTGTCACTGATGGGTTTAGCCAGTGCTTTAAATGGGCTGGTACTCACTGGTACTGAGTACTAGCAGTTCTCAGTGTTCTCCCCTTGAGTACCTGAACTTCTCCTTGTGTCAAGAGAGTACAGGTACTCCTAGAGGCAAGCTGGGGTCGGCCTCTGGGGTATGGGTATATGGGTACATGCAGCGCAGGTGCTGCTGAATTCAACGCTTTCAGAGGGAGCTTAGACAACAGTGAGTGCATTCCAATGCTAGGTTGCTGCAGTAGCCTTACACTCTAAGTGACAGCGTGACAGGAATAAGGAGATAAGGTCTGACGGCTACAGCTCCAGTCATTGGAACTGTTGCACTGCCAGTAAAGTGTAAGGCTGCAGCGCTGGAATGCACTCGCCATTGGCTGTCAGAGCTCAAAGCGCCTAACGCCTTTCGACCAAGTTCGGTTCCTGTGTACAGTGAGCAATTGGTACTTTTTACAGTTATATATAGTGCATACTTGGCAGAGAGCTTTAAATGAGAAGCGCAAGTTCTACATGAAAGCATACTTTATTTTGTTTTTGTGGCACAGGGAGATATGGCACGGGTAGGTGAAATCCCTGAGTACGCTCAACATCCTGTGATTCTAGTCAAATGATTAACTTCTCCTTCTCAGGTAAAAAAATGTCAATGCACTCTGGCCAAGTTCACACTAAATAAAACTGCAAAAAATACCAATCACGCCCTGCACATATGTGTCGAACTTGGCCAAAGGACACTAGGGCTCTTTGCATTGAATAAGAGAATGCCGATTTGTTAAATGCCTGCCTCGAAGCCACGCCCCTAGACACACCCCTACAAGACCTTTAATACCCATCCCAATCAATTTGCTGATTACCGGTACTTCTCTTGTTCCATTTTAAGCACAGGGTTTAGCACTCAATAAGTCATCATACAAGCAGTCTGTCCATTATCTTTGCACTCATGAATCTATTCACCCATTCACAGACACATCCTTGCATTCAACCTCTGTCACAACCTCAATAGAACACATATCAACTCAACAACATATGCAAGATAAATTCAAAGAATACTAATAGAAAAAGAAAACATGCTGCCATCTAAACACGGAAGGCATATGCTTGCAATAACGAAATTAAGCATAGCAAAGGGTGTCCGTCTTGTATAGGTATTGTAAATAGTCTATTGTTGTTTGAAAGTTTCAGCATGGCCACCACATTTAGAACTAAGGTGGTAGCTAGAGCGGCCGTCTTTGAAGCTGGGGAACTAGGTTCAAGTCTGGCGGGAGGCTCAAACATCCTGTGATTCTGGGTAAATCACTTAATCTCCCCGTGCCTAAAAGAATGAATGTGTCAGACTGTAACGCAACTGGTGCTCATGTAAAGCGCTCTGATACCTGTGGGTCAAGTTTGCGCTATATAAAACTGCAAAAAAAAAATGATACAGTATGGGCAGTAGCATTCCATATTGATCTCCTGGTTTAGAGGAAGTGGATTTGTGATGCACTGCAGATTAAATGAGCGGCAAGAAAGCAACCTGTTAGGATTGCTTGGAGAACTGTTGCATTCTCCTAAGAAACATGAAAATGAAAAAGAGGAGCCGCAAAGAAACACAAGGGAATCTATAAAAGAAGAAAATTGAAAACTAAGGGACTGGTCAACCAGCCCTGACACTGAAACGCACTAATTTTCAGGTGGATGTATGCATGTAATTAGAAAATGCCAGTACTCACAGGGCAAGAGAGCCAATAACTAATGTGGACTGAACCATAATCACTACTGCCTTTATCATAACTTTTCATTATAAACAATCAAGCTTGTAACCTTTATCAATGACTTATCACCATAACCAACACAGATCTACTGTGTTGGTCATGGGCTTTCTCATAAGGCAAACATCAGCTATATCATAGTAAAATTAAAAATATGTACAACATACAGTTGCCAAAACAATATAAAATTTCTACTAATAGAGACTAGCAAGCATTACCATAGAGCAAATCGTCTATTCAAAGGGTTTGTTTGGGTGGCTCACCAACACAAAAATCTTCATCTGCTATGGTCATCTGTGAGATTCCTTGTAACAAAATACATGCATGCAGGCTTTAGCTCAGTGTAATAACAAACCATCCTTAAAAGCCTATTGTGTGTAGCTTATGCTTTTCACAAAAAGTAGGTCAGGCCAACTGGCTTTATCATAACGTTTCATAATAATCAATCAAACATATGAAATCTGTCATGACCATTTCCATGGGAACTGATGAAGCTCGTACCCAGAGCCAATAGAATTATGTGATTGTGTTTTTCACATAATTATGGATTTCCAACATTTCCCACATAATCATCTTCTGTAGCATAATCTGCAATTTAAAAAAAAAAAAGTTGTTTCTCACTCAAATGGTTCAAAAGTTACTACATTTGCAGCAACACGTGTTGCCTTGCAGTGGAAGGCCCTTTACTAAAGTTGACTGGTCACCTTCCTGTTGCTTATTGCTAAACATGAGCGTTAAACTTCTACTAATGGTCACCTTTCTGTTGCTTATTGCTAAACCTGAGCATTAAACTGCTACTAATGAGGTGCAACCTATGCCCAGACATTGTCAAAAGTGTAAAAATGACAAAATAATGAAGTAATACTATCATGAAATGTGCCACATTATGCTGCATAATGTCTCCTCATGCCGCATAATTTAATCAATCCTACCACATTATTTGTCCCTCCCCTGCTGCATAATTCCAGTGGCCTTGTCTACATTGGCTTTATAGCTTAAGCAAAACCAGGCTATTCAAGTGCACAGAAATTAGCAATTATCATGCATATAGTTATAAAATTACACAAAGTAGAAAAATACTGCTTGCAAAACAATATGAAACCCCTCTGAGCAGGGCCAAACAAGAATCATCATCGTGAAAAACTCCAAAGGTCTTTCAGAAAGGGTGGCCAACATCAAAAGTCTTGGCTGCTACAGTAATCTGTGAAATGATGTGGAACAAAATACCTGTCATTATCCTGTAACACAATATGATAAAAACCAACTGTTAAAGGGTTACTGGCTATATCAAATGCTATTCACAATAATTAAGCTAGACTAACTGCCTTTGTTGTAATGTTTCATAATAATTAGAGCAGAACTGTGGCATCGGATATAATGTTTTCCAGTGCACCAATCAGGTCCAAAACTTGTTTCTGTAATCAACTCAAGCCTATAGTTTTGAGTTTAAGTATTCCACAAGGCAACCATCAGGACAGTCTGAAAATTAGAAAGGAATACAAAATTACAGCTGAATAAGAAAAATACCAAGTCCCCTAAGAAGGCTTAACAATGATTCTCACAGAGAAAAACATTCTATATCCATGGCTTGTCACAGGGCTAACCAGCACCAAAACACTTGCTCACTATAGTAATCTGTAAGATTTAATTTAGCAAAATACCTATCTGTGGGCTTTAGAATAGAGTAATAACAACCCACACTTAAATGCATATTGACTTTAACATATGCTTTGCTTTTCACAATAAATATGTCAGACCTAGTGCTTTTATCATAACATTTCATAATTGGCAGATCAGTCTTATAGCCATTATTATTTTCCTGACACCATAACCAACCCAGTCCTGCTGTGTCAAATATAAGCTTTTCCACAAGCCAAAAAGTGTGATACAACAGTCTTTTTAGATGAAGCACACAAATTCAGCCCAATCAAATCCTGTTCTCAGGACAACCAACATGTGGGTGGAGCCTAAGCCTCATTCTTAGTAGTAATCGGAACGTTCTTTTTTGTTGATCACATTGGTCAGGTGACAGCTGCACTGTCAAGCAAGACCTAAAGAAAATCCTTGTAGATTAATGTAGCCCTGGGCAACCCATACTGCTTTCAAACACAAAGCTACAGTTTGAAGTCTAAAGTTAAATGATAGAAGTGGAGTGTGCTAGGACTGCCGTACTTTCCTCATGAGTGCCCTCCTGCCATTCCTGCTGCTGCCAGAGAAGAACATTGTAAATTATCAAGTTTTCTAAGACACGTTAACAGTTGAAGGTCATGCAGCCATACTGCTGCAGGCTCAGGTAACTGGATAAACAAACAAAGTAAGCACAGCTCTGTGGAGAAGAACCATTTTTTCTGTGGAAGCACACAATGTCTGCCCAATCAAAACGTGTACTCCTGGCTGCAAACATGTGGGCCAAGCCACAGCCCCTCTTTGTAGTGTTCCAGAGCACTCTTTTTGTGGTTGATCATATTACATTTGGTGACAGCTGTGCTATCAAGCCAGACCCAAAAGTAGTTAATATCTATGATATTTTATGTTATTTATGGACAGAAGGAGACACCTACACAGCATGAGTCAATCGCTTGCATTGTTACAGCCAGGGGTGGACTGTAGATATAGGCAAACTAGAAAAACACCTATGGTAATAATTTAACTAGAGCACCAACTTTGAGAAAAAAGTAACTGAAAGAAAACCTGGCATTGGAGATATTGACACTGATTGCATGGTTTGTCTAAGGGGGCAGTTGCTGCCAGCTACTTGAAGAACCTGCTAATGGGGGACCATGGTATATATATCCGTGTTGACTTCCTGGATCCCTGGACTGCCAATTTGTCACCTTAAAGTTTGCCACACAGACCTATTTCATGTGCCCAGGCCCTGAGTAATGGCTAAGCATGCTAAGTAAAACACCTAGGGCCTTATTTAAAGTATGCCCGTCTTTACTCTGTTGTCAGAGTATATTAGATCCTCCAACCTTATGGACAGTAGACCACAATATTTGGAGATCACTGCCAGCCTAGTGGCAATCTGTGTACCTTCAGAGGAACCCTTGTCAAGTTGGTTCCTCTGAGGGTGCCAAAGGTTTGGTGGATGGCCACCACTGATTTTCACAGCCGTTCACCAAAGTTTTTGTTTTTAAAAAACAAGCTCCCAAATCGGAGTTTGTTTTTGAAAAATATATAACTCATGGCCCCCCACACCCAGTGAGTTTTTCCCTGGGTCTGGAAGTAAATGTCAAATGTGTTGTATTGCATAGGTAATTAGGGGCCAGATGTACAACCCTTTTTTGCGGCCGCAAACGGGAGATTCTCCCGTTTGCGACCCCAAAAAAGGGTAATGGCATGTACAAATGCTATTTTGCGAGTCACTGATCGCAAAATAGCATTTGCGACTCTCGCTATTAGGAAGGGGCGTCCCTTCCTAATAGCGAGACTCACTGCGATGTACAATTGTTTTGCAACCACATTTGCCGCCGCAAAACACTCGCAGTTTACCACCTACTTTTAGTAGGTGGTAAACCACTCGCAAACGGGTAGGGGTCCCCAGGGGACCCCTTCCCCTTTGTGAGTATGTGAGAAAATATTTTTAAGAGCAGGCAGTGGTCCCAGGGACCACTGCCTGCCCTTAAAAAAATGAAACTGAAAAGTTTCTTTTTTCTTTTTTTCAATGCATCCCGTTTTCCTTTAAGGAAAACGGGCTGCATTTAAAAAAAAGACTGCTTTATTTAAAAGCAGGCCCAGACATGGTGGTCTGCTGACCCCAGCAGGCCACCATCCCTGGGAGTGCTAGCCATTCCTAATGGGGTCGCAAATTGCGACGGCCTCATTAGTATTCATGAGGCATGCAATTTGAGACACTGTTATACATCCCAATTTGCGACGCGAATCGGTGGGTCGTACATCTGGCCCTAAAACCTTTGCAAAACAACGCACACAATGTTATTTTTAAAAAGAAATACAAAATGCGAGATAAAAGGTGCACCACAAATACAGGATTCTAAAAACACAAAGTTTCATTATAATACTTAATTTACTATAAAATGTGATTTTTTCTTAAAGTGCCAGAACGCTGGTGCTCATGAAAAAAGTGCAAATACGATCGTATAGGTCCAGTATTAAAAAGGGCTGCTCTTGGAGTATTTTTTTGAAAACTTTTATGTTTGCACCAACAGGTTTTCACTGCCAGTGACGGACAGACAAAAAAGGACATTAGATCACTGGCCCTATGTAGGGTGGAAAGTGTGATGCCCTAGGTCCTGTTGCCACCACTCCATCAAGCCATCACAGTAAGCTTTCTGTTGACAGAGACAATGGAGGCACGGCCAATGGAAAGCTGATGGTTTGCCTCACTTGAAGTAGCGTGGGAGGACCGAGAGTTTGGAAGACAGGGTGCTCTGTCACATTTGTGATGGAATATGCTATTCCATCAAGCTCTAAATCAAGCCCTTAGTCTTCTTCCAGCAGGGAAGCGTCAAATTGACCCTAGAAACAAAAGAAATGAGTCATTACCAGGAAAGGGTGAAGCAAAATATCACTTAGTCTAGAGCAGTGATACTCAAAGTACGTCCCGGGGGCCATTTGAGGCCCTCTTGACCTTTACATAGAGCCCCTCTGGTGAACAGCCGCACAAGCTGCTGTTTAGTTGTGGAGCACTAATATTCAGAAAAAAAATGTTAAATGGGCAAGCATTTATTAACCTGAAAATAAATGCTTGCCCATTTCTTTAACTTTTTTTGGGACCTCCTTACGCAATCTCTGACCTACCCAGACCCTCTACCGCCACCCTGCTGTCATCAGTGTGGCCCTTGGTCACACCACAGACCGTACTTTGTGGCCCCTGGGGAAATGTTTGCGAGTACCCATGGTCTAGAGCTTCATAAAATCCTGGAATGGGCTTTATGAAATATTCCAGGTAGGCACGTCTGAAATCAGGCACAGTTACAGGGCAACCTGTAGGGAAAAAAATGGAGAATTTGGTAATATCAACTCCGAATTGTACCTTGTACATTTATTTGGAAATACTGGCTAAAACAGTAATAGGTTTTAGGCAAACATTTATAGAGACTGGCATTGATCTAATCCCGTCATCTACCATTCAACGGTTCTGAATTTTTCTAAAATTGTATGTGACTGCTTGCTTTGCACTTATGTTGTATGCCACCTGAAGGCCACTTTAAAATGCTATAGGAGAATAAAAAAGGGAACAGGGCATGAAAGAAAGAAGGATATAGAGAATGTAGAGGATATTATATAGTGCTACGTTATGTAAGTGTCCAAGGCTGGACACAAGGTGAGCTTTTTGACCGACTCTTTGGTTGTCCGTGGTACCATTTACGATTCTCTTAACCTTTTGATTTAATTTTCTAGTGTGTTAGCCTTAGATCCCTGGCGATTTGAAAGTTGAACGCGCGCAATATATATGGGATAAGTTAGGATATTGCTTGATTAAGTATCCAGCACCCTCTTCCTCTGATCTACCAAGTAGGCGGTGGCAGTGATAGTCTTTATTCTATTGATTTTTAGGCCGATTAAGAGGGTCCCAGCTTTATTTATTTGGTGACGAATACGAAGTAGGACGCTAAGTGTTGATTCGTTGTCGATTGAATGAGTGATGTCTTCTTGGCAAAGTGGCCATTTTAGGTGAAATTGACGGATTTTTCATATACTTGTTTATAGGCTGATCTATAATTAGCACCTTATGTTTCAGGAAATAATTCAGTGCTTCTTTATGGATTTACAGGGAACCTGTTTTCTCCAAGATATCCCAGAAGTTTCATCTGTCACTATTTGATACATTTTTAGTGCTCTGAAACATCTTGCTACCTTCGGGCATGTTTGCATCGGAATGACATGGTGAATTACAGCCTTGCATGAATGTCGAGGAAAGATGCACTTGTGCTCAACTTGGATCATGATGAGGTTTTTGTTTTGGCACAAGTTGTCCTATATTATTCTGTCCTGAGGAAGACCTCTTTTGGATTTATGGAATGCAACATAACTAACTACCAGTGGGATCGAAATGTCAACGCTTTAGAAGACACAGCTAGTACTACCTACACCCGGTTTGAGAGTTTGAATGACAGTGAACCAGCATACATAGGGTGGAAGCAAATAAAACGTAGCCAAGCCCAATCAATATCTGATAGATGACGTTGTATAGCACTTTTCATACACTGCACAAGCACTTTTTTATTTGTCACATTTCACTGCACAAGGACATCCTGTTCTAGCTCGAATTTGTTGTTACAGCTAAGAATTGTTAAATGAGTTGAACAATATATTACTGAGTGGTGGTAGTCACTCTGTATTATAGTTAGGATTCCCAGAGCTAGGAATTCCTTGGATTTTTGACTGTTAATAACTTTGTGCCTGTTTGAAGAATCTCCACAAAAGTTTGCAGACCTAAAGCTTTTTCTACATTGGTGGATAATGCAAAGTTTTGCAGTGATTGGTCAAGAGGGTGCAAAGATAAAAAGGAGGTTCCACTTTTTTCTATAGACTTTTGGATCGCATGCAGCACAAAAACAACTAAACGGATTTGAATGAAAATTGGCAGGAATATAGATATGGTGTGCAGATGATCCTTTTGGGTAGTACTGGTAAATAGGGTAAGTAATTTTAAAGTTATATGGCATTTTAACTTAGTGACATTTGTGGCGATGGTAGTTTCACAATATTTCGCAGTATTTCGCAAAAGTACAGCGGTACATAGCGACGACAAGGCATTATGTGATTGGCTAATGACTGCCTTTACAAAAGTTAAAGGCAGCCATGTTGTTGTAAGTACACTTTAGCTGTGTTAGGGCCTTATATATAGGTTAGTATTAGGTTTTATATTATTTCACTACCTATTACCACTTTTCTAAAGTGTTAGTAGGTAGGGAAAATTATTTATTTATGTATTTAAAAAATGTAGGGAGTACTGCAGTACTTTCAAGGAAGTAAACACAGTACTTAAAAAAATATGTTTAAAAATTAAAAATACACTATACAGCCTTATATTTTACAAATATAGTGTACTACAGTTTATTTAAATTTTTTACATATTTAATTCTTTACAAAAAACAATTCCTACACATCACCGCACAATTTAAAAAACAAATTGTTAAAAAAATATAAATACACTGTACTATGCTATACTTTAATAAGAGAGTGTACTACAGTGTATTTTTTTAATTTTTCTTTTTTTTCCTGTAACTACTGTGGTACTTTGTAGGTACTAGCTCGTATCTCCGTAAAATGTTTTAAAATATATAGAAGATTATAATTACATTTTACAACCTATTACTACTTTAATAGAGTGTTAAAAGATAGGGAACAAAAATTAAACCTACTACTTACCTATATCAAAGGCCCTAACCCAGAACGCAGCCAAAGTGTGCTGAAAACTACATGGCTGCCTTTTAATGCTTTGTAAATACAGTTGTTAGCCGATCATAGACTGCCTTGTCATCGGCATGTACCACGGTATACCGTGACGTTACTGCGGTATAACATGATATAATATATAACTAAGTATTTAGAAAATTATAACCTAAACAGTACTAAATTATTCACACATACTACCAAATATTAGCATTTACACACCATAATGTATATTCGTGCCACACTACATCTACATCAGTTCACCCACTTTCATGTTATGTCTGTTTAAAGTGCCAGACTCCACTCTACACCACACCACTGTATGCCACTCTACTCTACACCACTCCACCATGTGCTATTCCACACTACGCCACTCCACTCTATATCACTCCACTACACTCTACCCCACTCCACTCTATGCCACTCCACTCTATACCACTCCACTGTACACTACTACACTCTATGCAACTCCATCCTACGACACTCCAGTCTAGGCCACTCCACTGTACACCCCTCCACTCTACACCACTTTACTCTACGCTATTATACTGTATGCAACTCCACTCTATGCCACTCCACTCTACGCTTTCCCACTCTGTGCCACTCCACTCTGTGCCACTCCACTCTACGCCTCTCCACTCTATGCTATTCCACTATATGCCCCTACACTGTACCTCACTCCACTCTACACCACTCCACTGTACGCCACTCTACTGTATGCTATTCAACTCAACGCCACTCCACTGTATGCAAATCCATTCAACTCCATTCCACAGTATGCTATTCCACTGTACATCACTCCACTGGACCAAACTTCACTCTACACCACTCCACTTTACACCACTCCACTGTACGCTATTCCACTGCACCACTACACTGTACCTCACTCTACTGTACACCACTCTACTGTACTCCACTCCACTCTACAGTATGCTATACCACTCTACACCACTCCACTCTATGCCACTCCACTCTACGGTTTCCACTTTATGCCACTCCACTCTACGCCAATCCACTCTACGTGATTCCACGGTATGCCCCTGCACTGTACCTTACTCCACTCTACATCACTCCACTGTATGCCACTCTACTCTACACCACTCTACAGTACTCTATTCCACTGCATGCTACTCCACTGTATGCCACTGCCCTGTCAGCCACTCCACTGTATGCTATTCAACTTTACGCCACTCTACTCCGCTCCACTCCACTCCACTCTATGCTACTCCACTCGACACCACTCCACTGATGGTATTTGACTCTACACCACTCCACTCTGTGCCACTCCACTGTATGCCTGTCAACTCTATAACACTGTACTCTATGCTGTTCCACTGTACGTAACTCCACTCCATTCTACACCTTTTCCAATCTATGCTACTTCTCTCTACGCCACTCAACTGTACACCACTCCACTGTATATTATCCCTCTATATGGCATTCCACTCTATGCCATGCAACTCCACACTACTTAAGTCGGTAGTCACACTATATTAACTATAACTCGCACCTTCTACAAGTACTGCTTATACTCTTTTATATTACATCACTTATGCCATCTCAAATTCTAGCATTTATTACAAACACGACATCGCAAGTCACATAATTTGTCACAACACTGCATGGTAGAGTGACGAATTATAGTTAATGTAGTGTGGCTACTGAGTTCACTGTATATGGAGGTGCATGAGTTATAATAATTTGAAGGTGTTGCGTGAAATATAAATTTAAGGTATAACTATTACTTTAGAATATCTAAAGTTTGTGTAGTTTAAGTTTGGTTTGTATAGTAATAATAAATAAAGTTATAGTCATTGAAACTGCGTGCTTAAATTATACATTTATGGTAAAACTATAATTTTAGAATTTCTAATGTTTGGGTATTTTATATTTGGTTTGAATAGAAAGAATAAATAAAGTTGTCCTAACAATAACAAGGGCACAAACTTTGTTTTTTTTCTCTGAATATATATTATATATACATCTTATGAACAAATCATGAGCCTAACTTGATTCATTGACAAATAAGGTTTTCTGTTTAACTGGGGATCGTTATGCGACCTCTATGCGAAAATATATTTGAGGAAAGATCTGAAAAGTATACCCCCTGAAGGCCACTTTTAAATGCTATATGAGAATAAAGAAGGGACGGGAGCATGAAAGAAACAAGGATAGAGAGAGTGTAGAGGATATCATATTGTGTTATGTTATTTAAGTATCCAAAGCTGGACGCATGGCAATCTTCTTGACCCTTCTCTTTGGTTGCCAGTGGCAAGGCTGACGCCTTTTAGAATCCACAATGACACCACACTGTTATTTCATGTGTGAAGAACAGGTGTCCCCAAGAAGGGTCACAGAGCTGCAGGCATAAAAAAGCATTTGCAATGCAGTAGGTCTTGCATTTGCGAGAGTTTATGCTATTGGCATTGTAAATGACAATGCCTTGTATTTATCTGTTTTGATAACTAACACATAAATAAAAGGCATTGTCATTTACAATGCCAATATCTCAAACTCTTGTAAATGCGAGACCTTTTTCACTTCAAAGAAGCGGTCGCCATTGTCCCGGGCCGCTTTGAAAGTGAAAGCGCGCATGGTGCGCTGAATGTTGCAGGAAAGCATGTCGTGCCTGCAGCAGGAGAAACTCATTAAAGAAAATAGTGCTTACAGACTACATACGACATACTGTGTAACAACAGAAGTAAAAGGGCCAGTCCTCATGGGAGGTTACAAATGAAGACAAGGCAGTACTAAGGAGGGACTAACAAGCCTATTAACGAATCAGAAGCCAGCATTTACAAAGGACAATGACACATGCCAATGAAAAATATGGGCGGAGAGTGGACAGAGCTTCAAGTCCATTCTCGAATACAGCATGCCTCGCACAGCAGCTCATGCGCTGCCGCGGCACGACCTAACAGCGTTGAAGAGAAGGTGCTGGCAGGATCTTCGTAGGTAGGAGTAGTTGGAAATCCAGGTGACTACTCCAGTAAACCAGCTTCAACACCACTCAAGCAACAGGCCTGAAAGAACCTGGAGTACGGAAACAAGAATTGAAGGTAAAGAAATCAGGGACAAAAATAATGGCTGAGGGGTGACAAACTAGACATAAAATACTGTGTCTGCATTGCAACGCACCTTCAGAGGAAAGAGTCATCCTTTTATAGACAGAGGCAGGAAATAGAAAAACATAAAACATATGACATGCTGACTTGGGAAAAAAACAATACAAAAACCGGAATTCACCATTTTGTATAGGGCAGGAATAATGAGAAAATCAGGACTGAACTACAGCGGAAAGGCTATCCTTAAAAGGCACCTAGAAGTTTTTAAAAGGTATGTATCACCTCCTCCATTTCTATAGGAGAACCAAGACATCGTGAAAGCAGGCGCGGCCCGTGCAGTTAAGAGCGGTGGGGTGGGGGAGTCGACGGGCGACGACGAGGCAAACAAGCGCAAGGTACGTGGTTTTCGTTTTTTAAATTTAAGTTTCCCTCGTTGTCGTCTATCGACTCCCCCCACCCGCCTCCCCCCGCTCTTACCTGCACAGGCTGTGCCTGCGTGAAAGAATCCCTTCCCCGCTCCACCTGGAGGCAACACTGCCAGAGACATGCGGCCCCAGAGACCCCAAGATTGCCATTCCCTCCATGAGACTGCTGGTCCCTGTTGTCACAGCCATCAGCTCCTTGTTGTCATGACTGTAAGTTGCTTGTTATGCCCCCACTGTGGACTGAATTACCTCCATGTGAGGCCATCATGGGGAGATCAGTTGATGTTTGTGAAAGAGAGATGTGAAGGAAGCAGAAAAGAGATCAGATCAAGGGATGCTTGAAAGAGGAAGCAAGAAAAAAGTTGTAAAATAGCCATCTTTTGGGTTAAAGAAGAAAAAGGGTGATTTCAAGTGGAGTTCACCATTGTAACCATGTTGTCTCTGATAACATGGTAACTGTATTCCTCTTAACTCCCACAGTGCTTCACATTAAATCCAAACGGCTTCTGAAAACTCTCCGCCACACACTATGTCCTCCATCATCTCTCATATATAGTATATTATCGGGACCTAACAGGTTCTATCCCAAAAACGTTTTATGGTGCATTGCTGTCTAGCACACAGCTATGAAAAGAACAGTGGTACCTTCTGGAGGTACTCTTACATACATTTATAGAGTAGTTGAAGAATCATTGAGTGATTTAATACCATGCAATAATTAATATTTACATACAACACATCTAGTGATGTGAGCGCGATACAAATGTCCCTTGATTTGATTTGATACAAGAGACACCTCAATACAGAGGCCACAGTATCTATTGTAACATATGCATTCTCATTGTTATAAACACACAATATGTATGTGTATGAATATATATATAGATTATTTTTTACAAGACTTTGTTAAAGGTTTAACATCATATGTGAAAGATACAAGCGATTTCTTAAGGAAAATTGCAAAATTTGTGTGGCAGGATGATTTTATATTAATGGCACTAGATGTAACTTTGTTATATACTAGTATTGAACATTCAGATGGAATTGCAGTGGTTGAATATTTCTTATCGCGTAGACCTGGTCACCTTGAGGAACATAATAAAATGCTAGTAGAAATGATCATGTTTT
Organism: Calotriton arnoldi; assembly: GCA_963921515.1. Classification (NCBI taxonomy): domain Eukaryota; kingdom Metazoa; phylum Chordata; class Amphibia; order Caudata; family Salamandridae; genus Calotriton; species Calotriton arnoldi. Next base: position 1,957,902 of record CAWUFW010001499.1, read on the forward strand.
GCTTACAGAATAACATATTCATGTTCAACAGCCAACTGTATCAACAAGTGAGGGGGGTGGCCATGGGGGCCAGCTTCTCCCCCAGTTATGCCTGCCTACATATGGGCAGGTGGGAGGAGCTGACCCTCATGGGAACCTACCATATATATATGCGTAACAATGTAAGAATGTGGCTGCGCTACATAGATGATCTGTTTATTGTGTGGCAGGGAACTATGGAGGAAGCAAATGCATTTGTGGAGATAATTAATTCTAATTGTGTAAACCTGCAATTTACAGCCACCATCAGTCAAACTAGGGTGGAGTTTTTAGACACTGAAGTTTATGTAGAAAATAATAAGTTAGAAACTAGATTATTTAGAAAGAAAACCGCAGGCAATACCACTCTCCATGCTAGCAGTTCCCATCCGAAGCATTTAATTAACAGCATCCCCTATGGGGAAATGCTTCGGATAAGGCGTTTATGTAGCAACAATGAAGACTTGAGGGCTGCACAGAAGGACAGCAAAAGGAGATTCCAACAGAGAGGATATTCCATAAAAGTCATTGACGAAGCAATCAGTAAATCCATGTTAATTACAAGAGAGGAAGCATTAAAGGAGAAATCACAAACAATGGTGAACATATCTAGAAGTAATTCAAGTGAGCCAATTACACAGGAAAATGAATTTAAAATAATAATGAAATTTAACAGACAACACAGATCAATACACAGAATTATACAACGAAATTGGTCTATGGTTCTCACTGACCCGGTGATTGGACCCCTGCTACCGCGGAGGGTGTCCATCACACATAGAAAAGCGCCATCAATGAGAGATAAGCTAGTAAAAACTAGTCCTGAAATCATAGAAAATAGCAACTGGCTCCAAACAGGTAAAGGGTTTTTCAAATGTAGAACCTGTAAAGCTTGTGCACATGGCATTAATAAAAGCAAATATAGCACACCATTTAGTGAAGAACAATTTAAAATATCCAAGTTATTAACATGCAAAACAGAATTTGCTGTCTACGTGCTGTCATGTCCATGTGGCTTGCAGTACGTGGGCAGCACCAAATTGCCGGCACACAAGAGGGTATTGCAACATTTACGTGCCATCACAAACCAGGATAACACCTATCCGGTGGCACGACATTTCAGAAAAAACACGAGTCAAATATTTCATTTTTGAAATATTTTGTAATTGACGTAGTCCCCCAAGTAGAAGAGGTGGGGACAGAGAAATTAAGTTGAGAAAGTTGGAAACACGTTATATCATGCAGTTAGATTCTAAGTTCCCAGGGGGCCTCAACATAACAGAGGATTTACATACCTGCCTAACATAAAAACTAAGATATACTACACAATCTAAAACCAATATACATTGCAGTGGCAGAACATGAGTATTTAATAATGTAACTTTTAGTTATTTATTGTTCAAGAATTTTAGGGGTTTTAAACAACAGACGCTTATTGTATTTCATAAGGTGATATCAAGTATTTTACTTGCGCATAAATATATTGTAGCAATACAATGAGTCTTATATAGCAATTGCAATGGATTTGTATATTCATGCGAATATGCTTTTAGATATTGTGAGGTATTTTTGAATAGTTTTGAATGTTTTTAAATATTTTAGGATATTTTTAAATGTTTTTGAATATTCTCTTATATTCTAATATTTATATATTTATATGAAGCAGCATTTTGCACATAACCCCATAAATAATCAATTCATTGAATAAAGCTTAAATATTGTTGAAGTGCAAATTATACAGCACGAGGCCATATGTAAATCCACGTATAAATAACAAAAGATGGCAGTGATTATCATGTAAACAAAATATATAAAAAATCCCCCGCCTTCTCTCATTGCTATTTGTTCCAGTTATAATGAAAATTGAAAATTTAATAACTCATCTCCAATTTTATTCCCTTGATTTTATACACTTTTACACTAATTTGTTTGCACTTTAGCACTTTATGGCATCACCAATATACAATTGACAAATGTTAAGTTCAATTGTAATTTGAATTTGGTTGTTCATATAGAATATTTAAAAATGGCATTGAAACCATCATAGCAGATCGACACAACATGAGTAAAATGAAGTCCAAATACAAAAACTTATTTCGAGTCATTAAATTTAACTATAAGAACAACCTTCGATCCAATGTAATTTTATGTGATATTATTTTAGACATATTACGAAATTTAGGCATTAGTATTTCTTCTATGTCTAGTGATTAAACAAGTCATGTGATGCAGTTTTTTGTAAAGCACCTAGCACTTTAAATACAGCACATTGTTTGGTTACCATTGTCATGTGATCAAGCCTCGTGGAAGGCGAAACGTGTAATGGCGACAGAGGAATAAATATACCTTGAAGCACAATTTCCTGGGTCCGTGTCCGTTTCTGGAGATATCCATAGGAAAGCAGCGGAGTGCATGGGATATATATATATATATATATATATATATTATCTACTGGCGGTCGCCAGTAGATAGTTATAGTTAGGACCTATTTTCCATAGGAAATCCGCAACATTCTATTTGAAATAACTTTGGCGCCGGTTGACGAATCTTCGCGAAATTTTCAAACTTTGTGGCCCGCTCCGGTCCGCTCCTTTCCTGAAAGTTTTGGGGTGATTCGGCAAGCGGGGGCCGAGAAAAAAGGGGGTCCCAAAACATGTTTTCCCCATGCAATTTTCCATAGGAACCTTTCATCGCAGCTACAGCCCGAACTGCTGAACGGAATTACACCAAATTTGCCAAAAGGTAGCCCTTGGTTCAGAGTCATGCCTTTTGCTTAAATGGTGTAAATCCGTTCAGTAGTTCCTGAGAAAATCAAAAATAAAATCACATATATATCTATGGCCGCGTAGGGTCCGCGTACCCTCCCGATCACGAGCTGTATGCTAATTGGCTATCAACACTCCAAACCAGGAAGTGTTGGCAGCCATCTTGTTCCTCGGTAGAACTGAGGCACAAGAAAAGACGAAAACAGATGCAAAAAACGCAAAAAGGGGGCAGGGTAGATGACGTTGTATAGCACTTTTCATACACTGCACAAGCACTTTTTTATTTGTCACATTTCACTGCACAAGGACATCCTGTTCTAGCTCGAATTTGTTGTTACAGCTAAGAATTGTTAAATGAGTTGAACAATATATTACTGAGTGGTGGTAGTCACTCTGTATTATAGTTAGGATTCCCAGAGCTAGGAATTCCTTGGATTTTTGACTGTTAATAACTTTGTGCCTGTTTGAAGAATCTCCACAAAAGTTTGCAGACCTAAAGCTTTTTCTACATTGGTGGATAATGCAAAGTTTTGCAGTGATTGGTCAAGAGGGTGCAAAGATAAAAAGGAGGTTCCACTTTTTTCTATAGACTTTTGGATCGCATGCAGCACAAAAACAACTAAACGGATTTGAATGAAAATTGGCAGGAATATAGATATGGTGTGCAGATGATCCTTTTGGGTAGTACTGGTAAATAGGGTAAGTAATTTTAAAGTTATATGGCATTTTAACTTAGTGACATTTGTGGCGATGGTAGTTTCACAATATTTCGCAGTATTTCGCAAAAGTACAGCGGTACATAGCGACGACAAGGCATTATGTGATTGGCTAATGACTGCCTTTACAAAAGTTAAAGGCAGCCATGTTGTTGTAAGTACACTTTAGCTGTGTTAGGGCCTTATATATAGGTTAGTATTAGGTTTTATATTATTTCACTACCTATTACCACTTTTCTAAAGTGTTAGTAGGTAGGGAAAATTATTTATTTATGTATTTAAAAAATGTAGGGAGTACTGCAGTACTTTCAAGGAAGTAAACACAGTACTTAAAAAATATGTTTAAAAATTAAAAATACACTATACAGCCTTATATTTTACAAATATAGTGTACTACAGTTTATTTAAATTTTTTACATATTTAATTCTTTACAAAAAACAATTCCTACACATCACCGCACAATTTAAAAAACAAATTGTTAAAAAAATATAAATACACTGTACTATGCTATACTTTAATAAGAGAGTGTACTACAGTGTATTTTTTTAATTTTTCTTTTTTTTCCTGTAACTACTGTGGTACTTTGTAGGTACTAGCTCGTATCTCCGTAAAATGTTTTAAAATATATAGAAGATTATAATTACATTTTACAACCTATTACTACTTTAATAGAGTGTTAAAAGATAGGGAACAAAAATTAAACCTACTACTTACCTATATCAAAGGCCCTAACCCAGAACGCAGCCAAAGTGTGCTGAAAACTACATGGCTGCCTTTTAATGCTTTGTAAATACAGTTGTTAGCCGATCATAGACTGCCTTGTCATCGGCATGTACCACGGTATACCGTGACGTTACTGCGGTATAACATGATATAATATATAACTAAGTATTTAGAAAATTATAACCTAAACAGTACTAAATTATTCACACATACTACCAAATATTAGCATTTACACACCATAATGTATATTCGTGCCACACTACATCTACATCAGTTCACCCACTTTCATGTTATGTCTGTTTAAAGTGCCAGACTCCACTCTACACCACACCACTGTATGCCACTCTACTCTACACCACTCCACCATGTGCTATTCCACACTACGCCACTCCACTCTATATCACTCCACTACACTCTACCCCACTCCACTCTATGCCACTCCACTCTATACCACTCCACTGTACACTACTACACTCTATGCAACTCCATCCTACGACACTCCAGTCTAGGCCACTCCACTGTACACCCCTCCACTCTACACCACTTTACTCTACGCTATTATACTGTATGCAACTCCACTCTATGCCACTCCACTCTACGCTTTCCCACTCTGTGCCACTCCACTCTGTGCCACTCCACTCTACGCCTCTCCACTCTATGCTATTCCACTATATGCCCCTACACTGTACCTCACTCCACTCTACACCACTCCACTGTACGCCACTCTACTGTATGCTATTCAACTCAACGCCACTCCACTGTATGCAAATCCATTCAACTCCATTCCACAGTATGCTATTCCACTGTACATCACTCCACTGGACCAAACTTCACTCTACACCACTCCACTTTACACCACTCCACTGTACGCTATTCCACTGCACCACTACACTGTACCTCACTCTACTGTACACCACTCTACTGTACTCCACTCCACTCTACAGTATGCTATACCACTCTACACCACTCCACTCTATGCCACTCCACTCTACGGTTTCCACTTTATGCCACTCCACTCTACGCCAATCCACTCTACGTGATTCCACGGTATGCCCCTGCACTGTACCTTACTCCACTCTACATCACTCCACTGTATGCCACTCTACTCTACACCACTCTACAGTACTCTATTCCACTGCATGCTACTCCACTGTATGCCACTGCCCTGTCAGCCACTCCACTGTATGCTATTCAACTTTACGCCACTCTACTCCGCTCCACTCCACTCCACTCTATGCTACTCCACTCGACACCACTCCACTGATGGTATTTGACTCTACACCACTCCACTCTGTGCCACTCCACTGTATGCCTGTCAACTCTATAACACTGTACTCTATGCTGTTCCACTGTACGTAACTCCACTCCATTCTACACCTTTTCCAATCTATGCTACTTCTCTCTACGCCACTCAACTGTACACCACTCCACTGTATATTATCCCTCTATATGGCATTCCACTCTATGCCATGCAACTCCACACTACTTAAGTCGGTAGTCACACCATATTAACTATAACTCGCACCTTCTACAAGTACTGCTTATACTCTTTTATATTACATCACTTATGCCATCTCAAATTCTAGCATTTATTACAAACACGACATCGCAAGTCACATAATTTGTCACAACACTGCATGGTAGAGTGACGAATTATAGTTAATGTAGTGTGGCTACTGAGTTCACTGTATATGGAGGTGCATGAGTTATAATAATTTGAAGGTGTTGCGTGAAATATAAATTTAAGGTATAACTATTACTTTAGAATATCTAAAGTTTGTGTAGTTTAAGTTTGGTTTGTATAGTAATAATAAATAAAGTTATAGTCATTGAAACTGCGTGCTTAAATTATACATTTATGGTAAAACTATAATTTTAGAATTTCTAATGTTTGGGTATTTTATATTTGGTTTGAATAGAAAGAATAAATAAAGTTGTCCTAACAATAACAAGGGCACAAACTTTGTTTTTTTTCTCTGAATATATATTATATATACATCTTATGAACAAATCATGAGCCTAACTTGATTCATTGACAAATAAGGTTTTCTGTTTAACTGGGGATCGTTATGCGACCTCTATGCGAAAATATATTTGAGGAAAGATCTGAAAAGTATACCCCCTGAAGGCCACTTTTAAATGCTATATGAGAATAAAGAAGGGACGGGAGCATGAAAGAAACAAGGATAGAGAGAGTGTAGAGGATATCATATTGTGTTATGTTATTTAAGTATCCAAAGCTGGACGCATGGCAATCTTCTTGACCCTTCTCTTTGGTTGCCAGTGGCAAGGCTGACGCCTTTTAGAATCCACAATGACACCACACTGTTATTTCATGTGTGAAGAACAGGTGTCCCCAAGAAGGGTCACAGAGCTGCAGGCATAAAAAAGCATTTGCAATGCAGTAGGTCTTGCATTTGCGAGAGTTTATGCTATTGGCATTGTAAATGACAATGCCTTGTATTTATCTGTTTTGATAACTAACACATAAATAAAAGGCATTGTCATTTACAATGCCAATATCTCAAACTCTTGTAAATGCGAGACCTTTTCACTTCAAAGAAGCGGTCGCCATTGTCCCGGGCCGCTTTGAAAGTGAAAGCGCGCATGGTGCGCTGAATGTTGCAGGAAAGCATGTCGTGCCTGCAGCAGGAGAAACTCATTAAAGAAAATAGTGCTTACAGACTACATACGACATACTGTGTAACAACAGAAGTAAAAGGGCCAGTCCTCATGGGAGGTTACAAATGAAGACAAGGCAGTACTAAGGAGGGACTAACAAGCCTATTAACGAATCAGAAGCCAGCATTTACAAAGGACAATGACACATGCCAATGAAAAATATGGGCGGAGAGTGGACAGAGCTTCAAGTCCATTCTCGAATACAGCATGCCTCGCACAGCAGCTCATGCGCTGCCGCGGCACGACCTAACAGCGTTGAAGAGAAGGTGCTGGCAGGATCTTCGTAGGTAGGAGTAGTTGGAAATCCAGGTGACTACTCCAGTAAACCAGCTTCAACACCACTCAAGCAACAGGCCTGAAAGAACCTGGAGTACGGAAACAAGAATTGAAGGTAAAGAAATCAGGGACAAAAATAATGGCTGAGGGGTGACAAACTAGACATAAAATACTGTGTCTGCATTGCAACGCACCTTCAGAGGAAAGAGTCATCCTTTTATAGACAGAGGCAGGAAATAGAAAAACATAAAACATATGACATGCTGACTTGGGAAAAAAACAATACAAAAACCGGAATTCACCATTTTGTATAGGGCAGGAATAATGAGAAAATCAGGACTGAACTACAGCGGAAAGGCTATCCTTAAAAGGCACCTAGAAGTTTTTAAAAGGTATGTATCACCTCCTCCATTTCTATAGGAGAACCAAGACATCGTGAAAGCAGGCGCGGCCCGTGCAGTTAAGAGCGGTGGGGTGGGGGGAGTCGACGGGCGACGACGAGGCAAACAAGCGCAAGGTACGTGGTTTTCGTTTTTTTAAATTTAAGTTTCCCTCGTTGTCGTCTATCGACTCCCCCCCACCCGCCTCCCCCCGCTCTTACCTGCACAGGCTGTGCCTGCGTGAAAGAATCCCTTCCCCGCTCCACCTGGAGGCAACACTGCCAGAGACATGCGGCCCCAGAGACCCCAAGATTGCCATTCCCTCCATGAGACTGCTGGTCCCTGTTGTCACAGCCATCAGCTCCTTGTTGTCATGACTGTAAGTTGCTTGTTATGCCCCCACTGTGGACTGAATTACCTCCATGTGAGGCCATCATGGGGAGATCAGTTGATGTTTGTGAAAGAGAGATGTGAAGGAAGCAGAAAAAGAGATCAGATCAAGGGATGCTTGAAAGAGGAAGCAAGAAAAAAGTTGTAAAATAGCCATCTTTTGGGTTAAAGAAGAAAAAGGGTGATTTCAAGTGGAGTTCACCATTGTAACCATGTTGTCTCTGATAACATGGTAACTGTATTCCTCTTAACTCCCACAGTGCTTCACATTAAATCCAAACGGCTTCTGAAAACTCTCCGCCACACACTATGTCCTCCATCATCTCTCATATATAGTATATTATCGGGACCTAACAGGTTCTATCCCAAAAACGTTTTATGGTGCATTGCTGTCTAGCACACAGCTATGAAAAGAACAGTGGTACCTTCTGGAGGTACTCTTACATACATTTATAGAGTAGTTGAAGAATCATTGAGTGATTTAATACCATGCAATAATTAATATTTACATACAACACATCTAGTGATGTGAGCGCGATACAAATGTCCCTTGATTTGATTTGATACAAGAGACACCTCAATACAGAGGCCACAGTATCTATTGTAACATATGCATTCTCATTGTTATAAACACACAATATGTATGTGTATGAATATATATATAGATTATTTTTTACAAGACTTTGTTAAAGGTTTAACATCATATGTGAAAGATACAAGCGATTTCTTAAGGAAAATTGCAAAATTTGTGTGGCAGGATGATTTTATATTAATGGCACTAGATGTAACTTTGTTATATACTAGTATTGAACATTCAGATGGAATTGCAGTGGTTGAATATTTCTTATCGCGTAGACCTGGTCACCTTGAGGAACATAATAAAATGCTAGTAGAAATGATCATGTTTTGCTTACAGAATAACATATTCATGTTCAACAGCCAACTGTATCAACAAGTGAGGGGGTGGCCATGGGGGCCAGCTTCTCCCCAGTTATGCCTGCCTACATATGGGCAGGTGGGAGGAGCTGACCCTCATGGGAACCTACCATATATATATGCGTAACAATGTAAGAATGTGGCTGCGCTACATAGATGATCTGTTTATTGTGTGGCAGGGAACTATGGAGGAAGCAAATGCATTTGTGGAGATAATTAATTCTAATTGTGTAAACCTGCAATTTACAGCCACCATCAGTCAAACTAGGGTGGAGTTTTTAGACACTGAAGTTTATGTAGAAAATAATAAGTTAGAAACTAGATTATTTAGAAAGAAAACCGCAGGCAATACCACTCTCCATGCTAGCAGTTCCCATCCGAAGCATTTAATTAACAGCATCCCCTATGGGGAAATGCTTCGGATAAGGCGTTTATGTAGCAACAATGAAGACTTGAGGGCTGCACAGAAGGACAGCAAAAGGAGATTCCAACAGAGAGGATATTCCATAAAAGTCATTGACGAAGCAATCAGTAAATCCATGTTAATTACAAGAGAGGAAGCATTAAAGGAGAAATCACAAACAATGGTGAACATATCTAGAAGTAATTCAAGTGAGCCAATTACACAGGAAAATGAATTTAAAATAATAATGAAATTTAACAGACAACACAGATCAATACACAGAATTATACAACGAAATTGGTCTATGGTTCTCACTGACCCGGTGATTGGACCCCTGCTACCGCGGAGGGTGTCCATCACACATAGAAAAGCGCCATCAATGAGAGATAAGCTAGTAAAAACTAGTCCTGAAATCATAGAAAATAGCAACTGGCTCCAAACAGGTAAAGGGTTTTTCAAATGTAGAACCTGTAAAGCTTGTGCACATGGCATTAATAAAAGCAAATATAGCACACCATTTAGTGAAGAACAATTTAAAATATCCAAGTTATTAACATGCAAAACAGAATTTGCTGTCTACGTGCTGTCATGTCCATGTGGCTTGCAGTACGTGGGCAGCACCAAATTGCCGGCACACAAGAGGGTATTGCAACATTTACGTGCCATCACAAACCAGGATAACACCTATCCGGTGGCACGACATTTCAGAAAAAAACACGAGTCAAATATTTCATTTTTGAAATATTTTGTAATTGACGCAGTCCCCCCAAGTAGAAGAGGTGGGGACAGAGAAATTAAGTTGAGAAAGTTGGAAACACGTTATATCATGCAGTTAGATTCTAAGTTCCCAGGGGGCCTCAACATAACAGAGGATTTACATACCTGCCTAACATAAAAACTAAGATATACTACACAATCTAAAACCAATATACATTGCAGTGGCAGAACATGAGTATTTAATAATGTAACTTTTAGTTATTTATTGTTCAAGAATTTTAGGGGTTTTAAACAACAGACGCTTATTGTATTTCATAAGGTGATATCAAGTATTTTACTTGCGCATAAATATATTGTAGCAATACAATGAGTCTTATATAGCAATTGCAATGGATTTGTATATTCATGCGAATATGCTTTTAGATATTGTGAGGTATTTTTGAATAGTTTTGAATGTTTTTAAATATTTTAGGATATTTTTAAATGTTTTTGAATATTCTCTTATATTCTAATATTTATATATTTATATGAAGCAGCATTTTGCACATAACCCCATAAATAATCAATTCATTGAATAAAGCTTAAATATTGTTGAAGTGCAAATTATACAGCACGAGGCCATATGTAAATCCACGTATAAATAACAAAAGATGGCAGTGATTATCATGTAAACAAAATATATAAAAAATCCCCGCCTTCTCTCATTGCTATTTGTTCCAGTTATAATGAAAATTGAAAATTTAATAACTCATCTCCAATTTTATTCCCTTGATTTTATACACTTTTACACTAATTTGTTTGCACTTTAGCACTTTATGGCATCACCAATATACAATTGACAAATGTTAAGTTCAATTGTAATTTGAATTTGGTTGTTCATATAGAATATTTAAAAATGGCATTGAAACCATCATAGCAGATCGACACAACATGAGTAAAATGAAGTCCAAATACAAAAACTTATTTCGAGTCATTAAATTTAACTATAAGAACAACCTTCGATCCAATGTAATTTTATGTGATATTATTTTAGACATATTACGAAATTTAGGCATTAGTATTTCTTCTATGTCTAGTGATTAAACAAGTCATGTGATGCAGTTTTTTGTAAAGCACCTAGCACTTTAAATACAGCACATTGTTTGGTTACCATTGTCATGTGATCAAGCCTCGTGGAAGGCGAAACGTGTAATGGCGACAGAGGAATAAATATACCTTGAAGCACAATTTCCTGGGTCCGTGTCCGTTTCTGGAGATATCCATAGGAAAGCAGCGGAGTGCATGGGATATATATATATATATATATATATATATATATTATCTACTGGCGGTCGCCAGTAGATAGTTATAGTTAGGACCTATTTTCCATAGGAAATCCGCAACATTCTATTTGAAATAACTTTGGCGCCGGTTGACGAATGTTCGCGAAATTTTCAAACTTTGTGGCCCGCTCCGGTCCGCTCCTATCCTGAAAGTTTTGGGGTGATTCGGCAAGCGGGGGCCGAGAAAAAAGGGGGGTCCCAAAACATGTTTTCCCCATGCAATTTTCCATAGGAACCTTTCATCGCAGCTACAGCCCGAACTGCTGAACGGAATTACACCAAATTTGCCAAAAAGGTAGCCCTTGGTTCAGAGTCATGCCTTTTGCTTAAATGGTGTAAATCCGTTCAGTAGTTCCTGAGAAAATCAAAAATAAAATCACATATATATCTATGGCCGCGTAGGGTCCGCGTACCCTCCCGATCACGAGCTGTATGCTAATTGGCTATCAACACTCCAAACCAGGAAGTGTTGGCAGCCATCTTGTTCCTCGGTAGAACTGAGGCACAAGAAAAGACGAAAACAGATGCAAAAAACGCAAAAAGGGGGCAGGGTAGAAACACCCTGACCCCCTAGGCCTGCTCAGGGCCCAAAAAAAATGTTGTTTTTTTTAAAAAATCGGCAAAAAACGCGCTGGGTGCGCGGATCCTGCCAATAAAAAAAATCAAGCGCAGGCTCCCGCGCTTCGTGGTTAATTGGCCCCCCGGTTGGGCCAAGTCCCGGGGTCATGCGGGGGTTTATTAAATAATAACATGGGGGGGGCCTCTAAGGCCCCCCAAGCCCCGGGGACCACCACCCCCCGGGGCTTTATAAAAATAATGGTGGCGGGGGGCACACGGCCCCCCCGAGCCCCGGGGACCACCACCTCCCCGGGGCTGTGCACAGGATGGGAGGGGGGCCGCGCGGCCCCCCTCCTGGAGCCCTTGATGGCCCTGGGGACCGCCACCCCCCAGGGCCGGCTCCTGCAGTGTCCCGGGGTGTCTACCCCCGGGACACTGCTGTTTGCAATGGCAGGGCGGGAGCCTCGCGGCTCCCGCCCTGTCATTGCAAACTTGCTTTGCTTCATTGAAGCGAGAGCAGGGAAACCTGCTCTCGCTTCAATGAAGCAAAGCAGATTGCTTTTCCATAAGGGGAGCTGCATGTCAGCAGCTCCCCTTATGGAAAAGCAATGCCGGGTCCCGCAGGACGCGGGGAGCCGGCGGGACCGTGCGGGGATTGGGGACCCCCCCACGGTCCCCAACGAGTGGCCAGGCCCCGGGGATGGGGTCCCCGGGGCCATTAGTGGCCCGGAGGGGGGCCACGCAGCCCCCTCCCCCAAAAGGCAGAGGCCGGCCCCGGGGATGGGGTCCCCGGGGCCTTAAATGGCCTGAGGAGGGGGCCACGTAGTCCCCCTCCAAATATTTTTATAATTAAAAAAAGAGGGCATGCCCCAGGGGATGGGGTCCCCGGGGCCAATAGAGGCCCAAGGAAGGGGGGCCACGCGGCCCCCTTCCCGTTTTTTTTTTACAAAAAAAAATAAAAATCCTCAGGCCCCGGGGATGGGGTCCCCGGGGCCAAAAGTGGCCAAGGAAAGGGGGGCCACGCAGCCCCCCTCCCATACAAAAAAAAAAAAAGAAAGAAAAAAAAAGGACCGGCATCGTGCCGGAGGCCCCGCCCCCTCCCTGCAGCACTCTGCAGTCTCCCCCTGGCGCGTTGTAAGAAGGGGAAGTAATTCCCCTTGAATACTGGGGGTCCCTGGGGGCCAACTAACCCACCAGGAACCTCCAGTATGCGCCAGGGAGCTGCGTTGCTGAGAGGTGTACAGAGGCCACGCCCCTTTTTACACCTCTCTGCAACGTAGCTCTGTGGCGCTTAATGGAGGTAGCTGGTGGGCTAGTTGGCCCCCAGGGTCCCTCAGGATTCAAGGGGACTTAATCCCCCAACTTAAAACACGCCACGGGGCGTGTTTGCACAGTGGTGAAGGGAGGGGGCGGGGCTTCAGGTGACATGTGTGCAAACAGGCCCCGTGGCGCGTTTTAAGATGGGGAATTAAATCCCCTTCAATCCTGAGGGTCCCTGGGGGCCAACTAGCCCACCAGGTAATTCCAGAAAGCGCCACAGAGCTGCGTTGCAGAGAGGTGTAAAAAGGGGCGTGGCCTCTGAACACCTCTCTGCAACGCAGCTCCCTGGCGCATACTGGAGGTGCAGGGTGGGCTAGTTGGACCCCAGGGACCCTCATGATTCAAGGGGACTTAATCCCTCAACTTAAAACGCACCACGGGGCGCGTTTACACAGTGGTGAAGGGAGGGGGCGGGGCTTGAGGTGACATGTGTGCAAACAGGCCCCATAGCGTGTTTTAAGTTGGGGGATTAGGTCCCCTTCAATCCTGAGGGTCCCTGGAGTCCAACTAGCCCACCAGATACCTTCAGTAAGCACAACAGAGTTGCGTTGCAGAGATGTGAAAAAAGGTGCGTGGCCTCGGAACGCCTCTCTGCAACTCAGCTCTGTGGTCCTAACTGTAGGTACCTGGGGGGCTAGTTGGGCCCCAGGGACACTCAGGATTCAAGGGGACTTAATCCCGCAACTTAAAATGTGCCACGGGGCGCGTTTGCACACATGTCACCTCAGGCCCCCCCTCCCTTCACCACTGTGCAAACGCGCCCTGTAGCGCGTTTTAAGAGGTAGTTTTAATCCCCCTGCCCTATTATGTACTAGGGACTTACAGAGGAGGTCATGCTAATCACAGGGGTACCCCAACGCATAGTGTTCCCTAGTGTATGTAGGTGTTTTCATTGTATTCTAAGTGTGTTTTAGCATAGCACTGGCTCTGGTTAGTCAGAGTCAGTTACCACCAGTACACGTCGGAAAAAGTTGTGGGCACAGGGTGATTTTGGAACAAGGCCTCTTTCTGCTCCTCTGTTGGTTCTTTCTGCACATCTTTTGCTTCTTCCTGCACTTTTCTTCGTCTTTGTGGACTTCTGTTGCTTCTTTCTGCATTTCTTTGGCTTCTTTCTGTGCGTTTTTTCTTCTTTCTTCACGTCCTACCTCTGTAGGCATAGTTAGAAACTAGCATTTAAAAAACCTTTGAAATTTACTTAAAAAACCATAGGTTTCAGGCACGTTATAGTTAGAAATTAGCATTTAAAAACCTTTGAAATTCACTGAAAAAAGATAGGTTTCAGACACGTTATAGTTAGAAATTAGCATTTAAAAAACCTTTGAAATTCACTGAAAAAACCATAGGTTTTAGGGACAGTTATAGTTAGTTGGACATTTCACTCGTACAAAACCCGTGAAATTCCCCCGTTATAGTTAGTTCAGCTAACTATAACTCACGCCCCGCAGTGCACTGCTGATGACGTCACATATTACATCACTCATGACATGGTCAGTGACATCACTGATGACATCACTGATGACATCTCAAATGACATCACTGATGACATCACTGATGACATCATCCATGTGATCATTTGATGCATCTTCTCACAACCTAATATAACTTTTGATACACCCACTGTAAATTACAGATTGCCATTCTCAAAACCATAGACACTCCAACACCAATAACTACATACACACTCATTGATTCTTAGGTCTACACACACATCCACTCACTCACCTGTAAAGTCACTCATACTTACGGTCACTCAGTACAGGACTATCATATGCACTCATACACCTACATAGACACTCACACACCGCCACTCATCCATAGAGGTACTCACACACCTAGTCAGTAATGCAAATAATTAATCACACTGCCATTTACTCACCTATACAGTTATACACACACCAGCTCACTTACTCATACAAATACTAGCACATTCTTACGCTCTTATACAATCACTGATACAAGTACACACTCATCCATACAGCCACTCTCACAATCACACACTCACTTATACCCATTTATATACTCCAACACACATATATACTGCCTTTCACATATGTAGTTACTCACACATGTACCAGAGATATACATTCACTCACTAACACACCCATACACACACTCACCCACCCATACAGTCCATCACAGATGCACTCTTGAAACCATGCACCCAGTGAATCACCCACTCATACATCTATGCGCAGTCACACACACCCCACCCACACAAACACTCAGGCACCCATACAGATACTCAGACAACCAATCAATAACTCATATAGACACTCATGTAGCTATTTACAAACCCATGCAGCCACTTACACAGCAACAGACAGACGGATAAAGACATTCACACAGTTTAGTCACTAACCCATGCATTTAGTAAGATACGTTTAATCACTCACTTATAGAGTCAGTCACGCACCTACTGAATCATCCATCCAGACACTTATACACCCACTCATTCTTCAATACACCTTGGCATATATATTAAACATATTTAAACTTTATAGAAACACACAGTCACTGCATGATGTCATCAGTGATGTCATTTGAGATGTCATCAGTGATGTCATCAGTGATGTCACTGACCATGTCATGAGTGATGTAATATGTGACGTCATCAGCAGTGCATTGCGGGTGCGCGAGTTATAGTTAGCTGAACTAACTATAACGGGGGAATTTCACGGGTTTTGTACGAGTGAAATGTCCAACTAACTATAACTGTCCCTAAAACCTATGGTTTTTTCTGTGAATATATATATATATATATATATATATATATATATATATATATATATATATATATATATATCCAGCCAAAAACTGCAAAAATCCCCAATTCGAATACACTGGGTAAATAATTACAGAGCCGCCACTCAAGTTTCAAGCTCAGCGTATGTTTATTCACACACGGGCAACAACGAAAAAACCCAACGCGTTTCGGAGTTCACGCCACTCCTTGGTCACGGATTAGGCTAATGCATACTTCCTGCCTTATTTAAAGAGACAGAGTGTGCGTTTCAATTGCATTAACATTGAAAACATACTATGCATTGTTTGTTCATTTGACAATATAAAGAAAAAGCATATTTCATTAGCATATTTTTTTGAAGAGTCAGTGCGAATACAGGTTTTAACATATTGAACATATTGAACGTTGTACCGATATTATCGCGATGTAACACGGATTATTTAGCATTAAAGCGCCAACATTGTAATAGCAACCTAAATGGCTGCTGCACGCTATGTCGTATTTATGAACATTATGCCGACTGGCCAAGTTTGATCTAACTAATGGCTCTTTATAATACACGATAGCCCTCTCATACAGGGATAATGTTGTGCACAAACATTAACTTTGAAGCGATCAAGCCCCAGTGGGCAGAATACAAACAGTCCATTTATGCTAGTTCCTTTTCCACACTGATGGAAAAACTAGTTTCATCCCCATATTGTTTGAGAAAGAGTCAGCATGATAATAAACATTCAAGCAGTGATGTACACAAACTATCATGTGTTACGGCGCCTTAAGATCTTTTAGCAACCTTAGTAGCTGCTTATTGGCATACGATGTTCATGAACATTATTACAATAGCCATCCCATGCAGGGATGATATTTCTACCATAGCCCTAAATTTGCAACAATCAAGCCCCAGTGGGCAAAATATAAACACACAGGCTATCAATACCAGGTCAAATTTTACCGTTGTACTAACTGGACAATTAATACGGGTCCTGCTACGGTATTATACCCATTTCATTATGCCTCCGTGGGCTCTTCAGACAAAACCAATCTTGGACATCCTGTTCAACCTATATATACATAAAAAAACACGCTGACCCACTACAGATGTGATAGCTTCTCTGCTTTTTTCAGGCTTCTCCGTCTAGAACAAACAAAAAGCAGAGCATTGATTAAAACCACAGTGGTACAGACACACTAAGTTAAAAAGGCATACGCCTATGCAGAGGAAAGGAGGATAATATATGAAAGGAAGAAATTAACCTAAATGTACAGTAATTTCCTCATCCATATTCAATCCCTTAGGATACAGGGTGTTGTACTTAATTATCATCTTTGACTCAAATCTTCTCAATTCAGTAGTGCGATCCCCCCCTCTTTCACGTTTGGGTATGGAATCAAGCACAACAAATTTCAACAAATTACAGTTTTGGGCATGATGAGTTTGAAAATGACGTGCCATTGAATAGTGCCTGTCGTTATTGCGAATGGCACGCATATGCTCTAATATGCGCTTTTTAGCCCTATGAATAGTACTGCCTATATAGGCTAGTTTGCAAGGACAGAGGAGGGCGTACACCATGTAATCAGTATTGCATTTGAGGTATTTATCAATTAAAATGGTTTTTGCTTAGGTGTTAATGACACAGTCTTGCAACTACTGCTAAATTTGCAAGCCTTGCATTGGTTACACGTGTAAAAGCCTTTGATGGTGTTACGAGTTGTTTCTGAATGTGTCATGGAACGGCATAAGGAATCTTGTAAAGACCTTGCCCTCTTAAAAGTTATACCCGGGTTTTCACCAATGGCTACTGCTAGGTCTTGATCAGTTTGTAAAACATTCCAGTATTTCTTTAAACTTTTTTTAAGGTTCCATGACTGGTTATTGTACTTACTAATGAATCTAATCTTTTGTTCAGGTTTTTCTTTAGGTCTGAGACACAATAAATTGTTTCTATCCAGCTTCATTACTTTATCAACTGCCCTATTGATAGTTTTGTTGCTGTAACCTCTGTCGTGGAATCTTTCTTTCATGATAACAACTTCATTGTTGAATCCCTCCTCGGTGCTGCAATTACACTTGGTGCGCATCAGCTCCCCATACGGGATACTTTCTATCAAAGATCCTGGGTGGCAACTGTTCGCTCTTAATAAACTTTTCCCTGCTGTGGGTTTCCTAAACAGTTAACTAACAAGTTTATCATTTTGGGCAGAGAGTCTGAGATCAAGGAACTCTATAGTCACACTGTCAATATGGCTCATAAATGAAAGGTTGAGAGAATTGTCATTTAGAATGGAAACAAAATCATAAGCTTCATCTTGCGTTCCCTTCCAAATGCAAAAAATGTCGTCGATGTAACGCACCCAGAGGACGACATGGGATTTAAAAAGTTTGATGTTATGGACGACTTGCTCCTCCCACCAACCGAGGTATAACCCTGCAAAGCTGGGGGCGAAGCAAGTACCCATTGCCGTCCCCTGGGTTTGTCTATAGATTGTTCCATCGAATAAGAAGAAGTTGTTGGTCAGACAAACAGCGATCATATCAATGATCATTTCAGTATGTAACAAAAAAGATACAGATCTTGTCTTCAAAAAATGTCTGCATGCATCCATACCCAAAATGTTTTACAAACTGATCAAGACCTAGCAGTAGCCATTGGTGAAAACCCGGGTATAACTTTTAAGAGGGCAAGGTCTTTACAAGATTCCTTATGCCATTCCATGACACATTCAGAAACAACTTGTAACACCATCAAAGGCTTTTACACGTGTAACCAATGCAAGGCTTGCAAATTTAGCAGTAGTTGCAAGACTGTGTCATTAACACCTAAGCAAAAAACATTTTTAATTGATAAATACCTCACATGCAATACTGATTACGTGGTGTACGCCCTCCTCTGTCCTTGAAAACTGGCCTATATAGGCAGTACTATTCATAGGGCTAAAAAGCGCATATTAGAGCATATGCGTCCCATTCGCAATAACGACAGGCACTATTCAATGGCACGTCATTTTCAAACTCATCATGCCCAAAACTGTAATTTGTTGAAATTTGTTGTGCTTGATTCCATACCCAAACGTGAAAGAGGGGGATCGCACTACTGAATTGAGAAGACTTGAGTCAAAGATGATAATTAAGTACAACACCCAGTATCCTAAGGGATTGAATATGGATGAGGAAATGGCTGTCCATTTAGGTTAATTTCTTCCTTTCATATATTATCCTCCTTTCCTCTGCATAGGCTTATGCCTTTTTAACTTAGTGTGTCTGTACCACTGTGGTTTTAATCAATGCTCTGTTTTTTGTTTGTTCTAGACGGAGAAGCCTGAAAAAAGCAGAGAAGCTATCACATCTGTAGTGGGTCAGCGTGTTTTTTGATGTATATATAGGTTGAACAGGATGTCCAAGATTGGTTTTGTCTGAAGAGCCCACGGAGGCATAATGAAATGGGTATAATGCCGTAGCAGGACCCGTATTAATTGTCCAGTTAGTACAATGGTAAAATTTGACCTGGTATTGATAGCCTGTGTGTTTATATTTTGCCCACTGGGGCTTGATTGTTGCAAATTTAGCGCTATGGTAGAAATATCATCCCTGCATGGGATGGCTATTGTAATAATGTTCATGAACATCGTATGCCAATAAGCAGCTACTAAGGTTGCTAAAAGATCTTAAGGCGCCGTAACACATGATAGTTTGTGTACATCACTGCTTGAATGTTTATTATCATGCTGACTCTTTCTCAAACAATATGGGGATGAAACTAGTTTTTCCATCAGTGTGGAGAAGGAATTAGCATAAATGGACTGTTTGTATTCTGCCCACTGGGGCTTGATCGCTTCAAAGTTAATGTTTGTGCACAACATTGTCCCTGTATGAGAGGACTATCGTGTATTATAAAGAGCCATTAGTTAGATCAAACATGGCCAGTCGACATAATGTTCATGAATACGACATAGCGTGCAGCAGCCATTTAGGTTGCTATTACAATGTTGGCGCTTTAATGCTAAATAATCCGTGTTACATCGCGATAATATCGGCACAACGTTCAATATGTTCAATATGTTAAAACCTGTATTCGCGCTGACTCTTCAAAATAAAATGCTAATGAAATATGCTTTTTCTTTATATTGTCAAATGAACAAACAATACATAGTATGTTTTCAATGTTTATGCAATTGAAACGCACACTCTGTCTCTTTAAATAAGGCAGGAAGTATGCATTAGCCTAACCCGTGACCAAGGAGTGGCGTGAACTCCGAAACGCGTTGGGTTTTTTCGTTGTTGCCCTGTGTGAATAAACATATGCTGAGCTTTAAACTTGAGTGGCGGCTCTGTAATTATTTACCCAGTGTATTCGAATTGGGGATTTTTGCAGTTTTTGGCTGGATTTATGAGGATCGCTACCTCGCTGACCACTCCTCACACCAAGAGGCTGGAGCTGTTGCGACTTTCTTTGGGTGGATATATATATATATATACAAAACCACAATCCTCATAGATGCCGGGACTCAACAACATCGGTGCACGTCAGGGTATGAGGAAACCCTGTAAACATTCTGTTCCACCAAAGAAAGCGTCACACGTTCAATTCGTGCACTCTCCTCCACAATGATTTACAAGCAAAATAAAGTTCATGAATAATTTATTCTAACCGAAAAACCCAGCGCGTTTCGGCGTATACACGCCTTGATCACGGGTGGGGAAGACATATTCCCGGCACAATTTAAACATTCAAAAGTGAATCATGCAACATAGCAAGTGGACTAAACATTGCAGTGAGGAACTGGTTATCGTGTTGGCCATCTTGGAATGTTCACAGAAGGCAGTCTCATAACAATTACAACAGTTTAACAGCTGTGAACCGTACAACGGAGCAGAAATAGATTGAAATTCCTTGGAACTAAATCATAATAAATACCATTAAATACATGATACTATTGTACCAAGTGGTAACATTATCTCGGACAAATTGATTATACAACTTATTATTAGTCATATAAAAATCACAACATATAAATTGTATAAATTACACAATTGTGCCCAAGTGGGCTGAGGTAAATCTCATAATATTGTTTAGTGTATAAGAAGAGGAGGAAAGAGAAAGTTGTTATTCAATAAATAAGAAAATAATAGAATAGGAAAGAAAAGACTGACAGATACAGTTTTCAATAGTCTTTTAAGCCCAAGTGGGCAACAATTATAGTGTATTCATGATATGTCCAAGTCTTTTCCCATATTCAATATTCAACTCCACATTTTCAAACTCAACCCATACACTCAACTATAACTAAGTTTCCAAAATTTAAAAAAATGTATTATTCAAAAATTTCTCAAAAGATTTAATCAATTCATAGTATCACCATTCTATCCAGGAGTCAAGGACTTAAACCAATATTGCTTCTATACTCTCTATGTATATAGCTCCTCTTAAATATTCTCTCACAGCTGATCCTATATAAGACAAAAAAGAGATATTACCTGTTAAAGACTGACGGTGCTATTAACAAGTTAAAATCTAAGACAGTGAAACTTAAAAATACTGATAGAATTTATCCCAGAAGGCGAAGACAGTTGATTTGCTATTCATAATGATTACATTATGATATCTCAATTTTTTCTATATACAATATTTGTAAATATTTATTACTCCTATTACTCAAAAAGCAAATGTCTTGGAGAGTCTGAACATTACTTTCATCATCCCCCTATATACATAAAGGACCTAAGTTCATCAATCAAATACAAATCGTAAAGAATTACATTACTCCCCTAGATAGCAGGCCAATTCCTCATCAGAGTTAATTTCCTGGGGGACCTTAGTGTCCAGCTCGAGTATGTACTTGGACTCTAATCGTCGCAATTTGCGTATTCTGTCCCCACCCCTGATAGTTTTAGGGATGCGGTCAACTACATAAAAGCGAAGGAGATTTCTATTGCTTTTATGAAACTCCTCAAAATGACGAGCTACTGGGTACTGTTTGTCTCTATTTTGGATTGCACACATGTGTTCTAAAATTAGTTTTTCTGCTGGAAACATCGTGCTACCCACATACGCCTTTTGGCCAATTCATTAGACTTTGCAGAAACTGCACCCCCAAAACAGACTTCTTCAAAGAAGGAGCTATTCTGAGTAAGAAACTTCAGAATAGGGGGAACCCCAAATGCCTCATCAAGACTTCAATGAAAAGGGCTTAGTATAGCCCAAGATAGGACATATTACAAACCAGAGTGAAACTTCCATCTGACAAGATTGCATGTGTCACTACCTATTGATCAGATGCCAACAAAATAGTTAAGACAATCAAAAAATATTGGTCCATCCTGAAAAACATTGATACCTTTAAAGAACCTCCACTTGTTTCCTACATAAAAGACAAAAACATCAGGGACCACCTGGTCCATGCCGACTGCAATATCCCCAAACCACGTGACATGATTTTAGCCTCCTGGGGTCTAGACCCTATCAAGGGCCATTTAAATGTGACAATTATGTTGCGGGCCAGTTCACACATGTAGGAACTGGTTCTGTATATGGAATACCACTAGGTAGTTATGCCGTGCACAGAGATCAGAGATTCCCCAGAAGTGTACAGGGCTCAATATAAAACCCAAAGTGCTCTATTAATAGTAGTGTGGGTGAGCAGCCTTAGGCTTAACAGAGAGGAGTGTAAGACATTTTTCGCACACACATGACCAATAACTGACACACGACTCAACAAGGAGATCCACACCAATTTTATCAAAAGAAACTTTGTTTGTGTTTTATTTTGAGACCAAGATCCTCGCAATAAGGTAAATACGTTTTTTAATAAAAATACTTTTCACTTTCAAAAGTCGGCACAATGCAATTTCTGAACAATTCAAGTTTTCAGGACAAACGGTCAGCAAGGGGCAGCTCAGTACCAAAACTGCACCACCAGCAGTACAGGGGCGGCTGGGTGCAGAGGTCAAAATCGGAGTTCGGCCCAATGCATTTCTAATGAAGACTGTGGGTGGTCGAAGTCACACTGCTTGCAGGTAGATAAATTGGTTGCAGGGTCCAAGCTTTGGGGGTTAGATCAAGCACAGGTGGGCCACAAAGCAGCACCAAACATACACCACCAGCGGCACAGAGGCGGCTTGGTGCAGGGTGCAATTTCAGTGTCGGCGCCCAATGCTTTTCAATGGAAAATTTGCATCGGACAAACAGGCTGCAGGCGTCGCACCAGAGCTTGCAGGAGGGAGACCAATGACAGCAGTGGTAAGTAGAGATGTAGGGTCACCATTTATTCAGCTCACAAAGGCCCAGGGGCTTCGGGTGCAGGGGTGCCTTTAGATGTCGGAGCCGGTCGCGGTCAGGGGGACATTCAGGATTCAGGCTGCAGGTGTCGCCATGGAGTCGAAGAGGGGAAATGGCCTTAACAACACGGGCTGAGCTACATGTGCCGTTTCCCCGCAAGGGGAACCACGCATATGCCTTAACCACGCATATGCGTGGATAAGGCAGTACGCAGTCTAGATGCTGAGATGGGTGGGCACAGCTAGAGGAAGGTTCGGTAGAGGACGTAAACTGGTAATTGTGTCTGGGGCTGGGTTTTGGGGGGTGGGAGTAGTTTTTAAGGGTTGGTGGTAGCTTTTAGAACTCCGTTTTTGGGGGTCGGGCTCTTTTCAGTGCTGGGGGCGGGGTTGTTATTAGGGCCGGGGGTTGGGTTGCTTTTAGGGTTCAGGGAGGGTGGGGGCAGTTTTTAGGGCTCCGGGTGGTCGGGGAAGGTCAGGGAAGTTTTTAGGGCTCAGGGGGTCAGAGTAGTTTTTAGGGCTCGGGGGTTCAGGGAAGTTTTTATGGCTCAGGGGGATGTCGGGTAGTTTTCAGTGCTCAGGGGGGGTCAGGGAAGTTTTTTGGGCGGGGGGGTCGGGGTAGATTTTAGGGCTCGGGGGTCAGGGAAGTTTTTAGGGCTCAGGGGGGTGTTGGGGTCGTTTTTAGGGCTCAGGCCAGTTTATAGAGGTCTAGGTCATTTTTAGGGCTAGGGGTGGGTGGCCTTGCGTGTGATCTTAAGCACACATCCCTTTACCAGTCATGCCTTTACCACAAAATTGTGTGCTAAAGGCATGCATGGTAAAGGAATGTGTTGTTCAGATGCATTTGTTGTTAAGGCAGTGTAGTAGAGACACACGTGGTTTAGCCTTGCGTGCCTCTGTCATACAACCGTCCAGGAGGGGTGAGCCAACACTGGACTTGAGGTCAGGATCGCTGGGCAGCCTGTTCTGGGTTGGTGGGCCACCTGGACTCGGACCGTAGGCGTCGGGTGCAGAGTGGGCAGGACTCGCGGATTTGGAGGTCACTGGAGTCCTTTGTGTTGGTTTCTTGGGGAATGAACCGCTGTCAACAGGAGATCTGGTCTTTGTCAAAGTTCAGACAGTCTTCTTCGGGTTTCTGGAAGTCGCTGGACAGGCGTTGTCTTCTCGCAGGGTCTTTGAAGCTGGAGACAGGCTGGTAGGGCTGGGGCCGAGTCAGTAGTCTTATTCAGGCTTCACTGCACGGCGTCTTCTTCATTCTTCTTCTTAGGTCGCAGGTAACTAGTTTCAAGGTCTGAGGGAGCCTCCTAAATACTAGATTTAGGGGGGCATTTTAAGGGAGTAACAGGTAGGGCAAATGGGCTTCTCACCTGGGGTGACTACACCCTCTATTATGCCACCCTCCTGTGGGAGGGGGCAAAGTCCTAGCCCTGATTGGAAGACTCCCCTCTTCTTCAAGATGGAGGGGACTAAAAAGTGTGCCTATCTTCGCCTCCTCCACCTGAGGGGTGGAGTTGGCAAAGGTGGGCACATCTTCTAGCCTTTCTCAGCTTTCATGCCGGTTTTCCCATCCAAAGTGGGGGTGTAAACCGGGGGCTACCATCTGCTGCTAGCAGCAGAGGCTGGGGCCGTATTACAAAGGTGGCAGGCCTTTGAAGCTTCCCCTTCGAGCACTGTGCCCATCCTGGGGGAGGGGGTGTGACACCTCTGCCCAGGATGAGCATTGGGGCCCAGAAACATGTCTGTGTGTTGCAGGCTGCCTAAAGCCAGTCAGTGACCACACCAGGGTTGGTAGGCTTTCAGGGGGCACCTCTGAGGTGCCCTCTGAGCACATGGTTTAATAAATCTCACAGTGGCATCAGTGTGGATTTATTACAAGGAGTTCTTTGGTACCAAACACTCCTGGGTTCAGTGAAGCCATCATGGTGCTGTGGAACCCGAGTTGTCAAGTTCCCAGCCCATGTTCTCTCTATGACTTCCCTGGCACTTACAATAATAAGGAATAGACCCTAATACTGTAGGGGCATATCTGCTCATGCAGATATGCTCACATCTGTGATATAGTGCACCCTGCCTTAGGGCTGGTAAGTAAGCCTGGGCGGAGTTCCAAAAAACTCAGCCGTGCTACGCGGAGTTTCGCAAGCGATGAAGTGCGCTTGGTCATGCCTATTCGCATTGATTTTCAGCATCCCCTGTTTGTCCTGCGCTCGAAAATCAACGGGAATGGCACCATGCACAACGCAAGAGGATGGTGCTTCTTTTCTGTCACTCGAGTAGATTTTCTACTTGAGCGTCAACTTTCTCCATGCGGACAGAAGTTTTCTCAGCGCGAGCTGTCGCGACCACCCGCATTGAGAAATCCGACTGCCCGCGTCGAGAAATCTCACCGGAAGTTGGATTTTTCTTGCTCGCGCTCGCCAGCTTGAAGCTGGGGAGCGCGAGCGAGGAAAAATCTCACCGGGAGGTGGATTTTCCTTGCTCGTGCTCGCCAACTTGACATTGGGGAGCATGAGCGAGGTAAAAAACTCCGCTACGAGGAGCGCAGGTTTTGAGAACTCTGCGTGCTCTGCGAAGCGCAGAGTGTTGAAAACTTTGCAAACTCCACAAACGGAGGGGAGTTCACCACCCGGGCTTACTGGTAAGGCCTGCTAGAGAGGTGACTTACCTAAATCTTGGGCAGTGCTAGTTGGCATGGCACAGTGTGCCATGTTGACTTTGTTGTTTTGTCCGCACCAGAACATGCATTTTGCAGTGGCAATCTGCCTGTCCTAGGTGAGGGGTCCCTAGGGGACCCTCTTCATTCCCAATGCCCTAGATACCCATGTACCTTTTACTAGGCACTTACAGCGGTCCTGAAGGGCCAATTGTGAATCAGTTTTAGGGAAAGAACACTGGTGCTTGGAACCTGGAAAGCAGGGGCCCAGGACTCTGCAGTCAAATTTGCATCATAAGGCAGGCAAAAAGTGTGTGGGGAGTACTGCAACAGAACCCCATTTTCTCACTACGCATAACACTAAGGTTTTCACACATGGGTCCATCCAGACCACTTTACAACACCATACCAACTGTGCATACAGTAATGTGATCTACTGTATTTGGTGACCATGCAATCTGATTTATATTGGACAGAGATCCCAACAGGTGAAAGCCAGAATTGCCCAGCATCGCAGTCAGATTCGCTGTGGCAAGGAGACTGCCCCGATGGTTCAACACTCACTTGCACAGCACCACTCAGCAGATGATCTGAGGTGGCAGGTCATTGAGAAGGCCTTACCACCCAGAGGCGGACACAAAGAATACACTCTCCAGGGTTTGGAGTGCAAGTGGATCGACTACATAAAAAACGGACTCACTTCTATGGAGGATTGGGGTAAATTCATTGCACTTATGAACTAAGACTCGTTCAGTTTTGATCTCAATACTTATAACCATTGCCTGAACCCACCAAGTGATTTGGTAGTAATTTATGCCAATTCTCCCTGTGGTTTAGTGTTTGGTTTTAAGTCACACTGACTGGTTGTTTATATGTGCACCTTCCTTATGTGTAATTCTAATTATATTTGTGCTTGTATATGTTAGCTGGTTGACCTTGTGTCCACCAACTCGTTCTGCCCTGCTGAACCAGCACACTCTTAGCTGGTGTGTGAGAATGTCAAGGGGCAACTTTGGATTTGTTAATTAAGTATATTTGTACTGTCACCCCTTTTGGGTTACTTAATATAGGAATTTGTGCCTATCTTGTGCAGACATAAAGAACACACCCTTTGTGCATTTGTAATTCTTCTATGATCATTGATTGTATTTGCACTATTGATTATCAATATACATAATAGCTGATTACTTTGCTTCTATTAGTTTCTGTTAGGCACACATATTTCACAGGTTCGGCCGATTGCCGGTCTTTTGCCTCTTCCCCGTCCGCTACTTGACACGTCAGAGTCTCACTCTGCATCCACACAGTCAGGGCACAAAGTGCTCCATGTCTCTAGTGGGCACTAGCGATCCTTCAGACGCTCCTTTTGACATGGACCCACACACTCATTGATACGGCCACGCCTCCTCCTCACGAGGATGCAACGCGGCCCAAGCCTCGGTTTGGTGCGCCGATCCAATTCTGTAGTCTGATTCCACGGACACTGACGATCATCCTCACTGACCTGCTGGCAAATCTCCAATTGGAAGTTTGCCGCTTATGCCGCTCGTGCCACAATACAGCCTTGCCTTTGATCCCCATTGGAGCCTCCAGCTACATCAGGTACTACTACACTAATGGGTAAGATCGCTCGTACGAGCGCACTTGACCTACTTTGGTTCTGGCGAAGGCTTTCCATGAGTTGGCCGAGTCCTGGTCCTCTAAACACCTACTCTTTCTTTGTCACCCATTATTATAGGGTCAATCCCGTGAGTATGATACTTTTTATCTTTGCATCTTGGTGAATTTCAACCATTGCGTTTTTATCACCTACTTAGGTGGCCTGAGGTAAGCGGCTGATACATGAGGGCATACAGTATCAGCGATGATAGCAACTTTATAATCTGAATGTCATGCTATTTCCCATACAGGCCTCTCCCTGGGATTTGTTATGTGTGGCCATACCTGGAACCCTGAGGCAACTACTTGTACACAGGCTCCACTTGCAAGAAAACCAGTATGTATTCTATGTAATCTATTATATACACACATTTCCTCGTTGTCATCCACAGCACTTGTGCTAACTTTCCTATATCATTAGCCCCCCAGGTCACTCTCATACCCGGAATAGGGTCAAAACGCCATCAACACCATCATAGACAGAACTTTTGATTCAAACTACACACAGTGGAAAATTGCCCAGTGCCATCTTATATATCAAGCGAATTAGGCTGTCTTTGTAAATACCACTGTACCTTGATTCTCACTTATTTTGTCACCAATCTTCTTTTCTAGTTATGGGTTTTTCCACTTGGGGCTTCTCAAAAAACGTCTTCACCCTTCACTTAACTGCATATTTTTGTTTATGCATTTTTCTTACAATTCTACATGAATTGAATTTAACAATGTCATACTGATTGTGTTGCATATGTTTGGATTTAGACTGATTCTTGACAGGTATCTTCTGTCTTACCATAAAGGCTTTGACTTAGATTGATTCAGGACAGATATTTTCTGTTGTATTATATTTTGTTCTCAGCATGAGTTCCATGTGAACGCTTGTTCCAAGTTTATGCTAATAACTTTGGCGCCATTTAACAAATCTCCACGAAACTTTCTGAAAAAGTGCTACTTTTTGACTAGTTTGCGAAGGAAAGTTTCCGGGTGATCCATCAAGTGAGGGCTGTGAAAAAGGGGGGGTCCCAAAATGTATTCTCCCGATTCATTATTCCATAGGAACTTTAGGCAAAGCTACAGCCCAAACCGCTGAATAGATTTACACCAAATTTGGCAGAAAGCTAGATCTTGGTCCAGAAAGAGTGCTTTTAGTGATTTGGTGTAAATCTGTTCAGCAGTTTTTGAGCAATCAATGCTCAAAATCTTTGTATGTCTAGGGACGCGGAGCCTCCACAGATCCAACAGATCTCCTGCTGAGATCTTATTGCCGGCCATCACATCAACCAGGAAGTGGTGGCACCCATCTTAGAACTCGGGACTGAGTCCTGAGTCCTAAAACAAATGCAAAAAAAGGAACAGGGGGTAGGCTAGGGATACCCTGACCCCCTAGGCCTGGTGGTGGGGTCCCAAGGGACCTGGGGCCAAAAATGTTTTTTTTTAAAATATTGCCACAAATTCACAGAGGTTCTGAGAATCTCCTGCAAAACCTTAATAAAAGGCACGGTCTGCAGCACTTT
This sequence comes from Calotriton arnoldi, assembly GCA_963921515.1. Classification (NCBI taxonomy): domain Eukaryota; kingdom Metazoa; phylum Chordata; class Amphibia; order Caudata; family Salamandridae; genus Calotriton; species Calotriton arnoldi. The sequence continues at coordinate 1,986,948 of CAWUFW010001499.1, forward strand.
TCAAGAAAATACCCCCTGGGATGGGTCAAGGCCAGGGGGTGCCACAGGTAGTACTTAAGGGGAGGGGGTGCATGGCCACCCTCCCCGAGCCTAATGAGGCCCTGGGGACACCATCCCCCATGGCTGTTATTTTAGTAAAGTGGAGGGAGGCGCAAGGCCCACTCTCTCAGCATTAATAAGTCCTTGGGGACCCTATCCAAAGAGACCAAAATGATTTAAAAAGGGGAGGAGGCCAGACCGCCCCCCTCCCTGAGCCTGAAAAGACCCTGGGGACCCCATTCCCCAGGCCTGAGTATTAATAAAGGGTGGGGGGGCATGGGACCCCCCTCCCTGAGCCTTATTAGGCCCCGGGTACCCCATTCTCTGGGGCTGAAATGTAAATAAAGGGATGGATTGGAGCACCCTTCCTCACGGAGCCTTTAAAAGACTCCGGGGGCCCCATCCCCCAGGGCCAGCTCAGTGACTGTTTCTCGGGAGCCCACCCCTGGAACACAGTAGTCTTCCTGCCCGCACTACTGTAGGCAGGAAAACATATGTTTGTTCTCGTCTGGAGGGAGCATTTTTAAATCTCCCGCCGAATAGGGGCAAACATGCTAGTTTGCTCCCTGTCGGCTGGAGCTTTAAAAATGCTCCTCCCGGCTGGGAGAAGCCTTGTGTTCTTTTCCGAAACAGAACACATATTGCTATTGCATGGAGGGAGCATACAAAGATAGCTGCTCCCTCTGGGCGGGAGAAATGCCGGCTCCTGCACCATGCGGGGAGCCGACTGGGGCAAAAGGAGCCTTAGGGCTCCTCTCACGGCCTCAATGTGGTACTTGGTGGGTGCCCCGGGGTTAAAATGGGCTCAGGGAGGGGAGCTGTATAGCCCTGCTCCCCTTTATAAGAACATGTCTAATAAGGTTCAGGGGGCCAACTGCCCTCCCCTCCCCGTTTTATTGTATTTGGCTCTGGGGTTGGGCCCAAGAAGCTTGGGGAGGGAGGCTGCACACCCCCTCCCCTATTTAATTGTATTTGGCCCTAGGGGATGGGGTCCTTGGGGCCTAATGAGGATAGAGGAAGGGGCCCTTGTGGCCCCCTCCCCTTTGTTAATTGAATTTGACCCCAGGGATGGGGTCCCTGGGGCCTATTAAGGCATTGGGAGGACGCCTCCCCTCCCCTTCATATATATTTTTTGGCCCCCTGTGATGGGTCTCCGGGGCCGCGTGGCCAACCCTACGCCACTTCACCAAAGGCTTTGGGTGGCGTGGGGTTGGCAGCCTGTGGGGGGTTTGGCTGCCTTCGGGTGGGTTGCCCACAGGTTCTGTGCAAAACCCCCCAATGTGCACGGCCTAAGGCAGTGCACTGTATAAGGATGGCTACCGGCGAGGGGTTGGCCCTGTGGCCAACCCCCCGCCAGGCATGGCCACAGTCCCTGCACAGCATGGGGTGGGCTGCTTGCAGGAGGGTTGGCCACAGGGCCTGGAGGCAGGACAGTGCCCTGTGGCAAACACCCATCGCGTACTGCCCCAGGCAGTGTGCAGCATGGGTGGGATTGGCTGCCTGCGGGAGGTTGGCTGCATGGGCCTGGCTAACCCTTCACCATGCACGGCCAAAGGCAGGTTGGCTTTAATTATGGTAATAAAATACTACTTCACGTTAAGACAACCCTAGTAAATCAATAACAAAACCAAAGGTTAAAGTATTGGTATAGTCAGGTGAAATGCAGTGGCAGCCAGCATGGCTCGCGGGTGGCAGGGCAGGTGCGGGGGCGCATGGTGGGGCAATGTAAAAAATGTTTTTTTTTAAATAAACACCAACCTTGCCACCGGGTCCCTCTTCTCTGCTCTCCTCCGTCGGACTCCAGGAACTGGAAGTACAGCCAGGCTCCCCTGACCAATCACAACGCTGCAATGCAGCGTTGTGATTGGTCTGAGCGTTGTGGGTCGACGCTCAGCCAGGGAATGGAGGCATGGGCATGTTCTCCACGCAGGCTGTAATGCAGCATGCATAGAGAACAGGGAAAGTGTGCATGACTGTTTGGCCGATCCAAGAGGGCCGGCCAAACTATCATGTGCACTTAGGAGTGGGCTAACCACTCCTCCCCTGCCTTGCTCGGTGAGCAGAGCAGCCCGCCCGCCTGCCAGCAAAGCAGCACGGAAACATAAAATGATAAGTCAAAGTTATTATCATTTTATGTTTCCTTAATTTGCACTGCTTAAAAGCAGTGGGGCGACACTGGTGAAATGTACAGAAACAACTTAATGTTTTAAACTCTAAAAACCACAGGAATTCAACAGTTATAGTTATAGTTAATCCAAATAACTATAATTAGTGCCCTAAGGTAACTATAACTCACACCCTTTTCATGCACTGCTAATTACCCCACATATTACAGCACTCATGGCATTTTCTATGATATCACTGATAATATCAGTGCAACATTTGCAATTAAATTATTGATGAGAAAACTGTGCACGCAGGGGCACAAGTTCTAGTTACCTTAGGGTACGAGTTATAGGTGGCCTTGTGTGGCTTGATAAATCTAACTTAAGAGTTGCGTCGCATTGAGCCCCATTGCATGGTGCAAGGGCGGCACAACTCTCTAATAAATATGCCCCTGAATGTTTATAACAATGAAAATATAAGAATACACTTATATCCAGACATACTGTGACCTCCGTATTGAAGTGTCTTACATGGCATTTAGAAAATTTGTTGACATTGAATTGTTACTCTCCTGTCAGGCCTTTTCACGAATCTTGAAGTAACAGGGACGTATCAATGTCATGCCATGCCCACTGACAGGACTGCTGAGTACTGGGTCTGAGATGGATACTCTGCTTCACTTACTGGGGTAACTTGGATGAGCAGTCAAGGCATGGCTCAAAGGAAGAGGTGGTGTGAAGGCTGGGACTAGATACCGTAAAACACAGCAATGGCCATCATAATAATGATGGCATGTCCTGGCAGGTTTGCTATTTAGCTGAAAAGACTAACACTTTTGTAAGACTTTAACAAGCTATATACAGTAAACGGTCCATCTTAGGTGGAAATTGTTCCACTACAAACCAATCACTTGCATAATCGGAACTTTAACAGTTCTAAGGAAACGAAAAGACAAGTAGACAAACTTTTTTAGATCTTGAAGCAAGACTGTGGGTTAGCATTCCTCTCGAAACTAGGCACACCTAACCCCTCTTATAATTCAGAAAAGAGATCTAGGCTAATGTGTTTATCTTTTTTAATCCAATCTTTACTGACATTATAACAACTCTGACATCTGCACAAACCCATGAGACAATCTGAAGTTTCATGCTCCGCCCCCAGTAGAATAAAACTCAAACAGTATTTGTATAGTTTGAATAGTTAAGCCATACATGGTTTTAAGCAAAAGAAACAATTGATGGACGGAATGCTGGACAATGCAAACATTCACCCCCAGTCACAAGGATCTGGGTTAAATCCATCATTCTTTTGCTCACCACACCACCCCAGTTTGGACCCAGCCATATGCAAATCAGTCTTTCCCTGTTCCTTGTTGGAACAGTCCAGCCCTTACTGCCAAGCCAGGTCCTCCCTGGACCGGAAACAAGCATTCTGGGACCAGTTTCAGGGCATCACCCTTCATTGGTTTCAGTCCAGGGAGGACCTGGCCGGGCAGTTCGGGCTGGACTGTTCCCATTGGGCGCAGGGTCAAGATCGATTTGCATATGGCTGGGTTCAAACTGGAATGGCATGGTGAGCAAAAAAACGATGGATTTAGGCCCAGATCTCTGTACTGGGGTGAATGTATGACATCGTTCTGCATTCTGTCCATCAATTGCTCTTTTTGCATTTGTCACCCCGAGTGGGACGGGTATGCCCAGACGTGGGTCTCGTGCTCTCCATGCCACTGGAGTCAAGCTATCCTTGCTGATGAGGGGTGAAACCCCAAAACCAGTCCTAGGATGCTTGTTTCCAGTCCAGGGAGGACCTGGCCTGGCAGTTCGGGCTGGACTGTTCCCATTGGGCGCAGGGTCAAGACTGATTTGCATATGGCTAGGTTCAACTTGGAATGGCGAACAAAAAAACAATGGATTTAGGCCCAGATCTCTGTACTGGGGTGAATGTATGACATTGTTCTGCATTCTGTCCATCAATTGTTCTTTTTGCATACATGGTTTTAAGTCCTCGCGCGTGTGCTCCCAGAAAGTTTATCCCATGGGTGACTCACTGCTACAGGGTACAGGGCCCGCCCCTAATCAGTAAGGCCGTGCATACATGCAATGCTCCCACTGAACTACACAGAATAGTAGAGGGTGTGACGCCAAATCAAGAAAGGACGGGATAAAAGTTGCTATGAGGAAGGGAAAGTGGGGGTAAATAAAAGATTTGTGGGAGTAAGAAAGATGGACAGTGCCCTGGCCCATGGGCTCCATGTGAGGGAAGGGAAACATGGGATGGACTAATGGCAGCCTCGACCAAGTCACATAGCTAGGGACTCATCAATTCTAACGTGGAACTCTTTTGTTCGCCTTCCGGGCTCATAAGTGCTGGAATTATAGGTGTGGGGGGGGGGAGGCCTGGGGGTGTTGCATCACCTCAAAATAACTATTATCTTGTCACAGAGGTCCAATGGAAGATTTTGTTTTCTGACAAATTGATGCTTATTCTTTTTACTTGGAGATTAGTGTTTTCTTTTCTTTCTCTGACTAAAAAAGGAGAGGATTTTGTAAAGCGAACTATGTGACAATCTTGCTGGGCTATAGTGAGTGTGAAAGGAAAGGCTGTACAATGTAATTTTTTCTAACACACAAGAAAAACATAAACGCCAAAAAAAAACTGTACATAAAGCACTTTTTTTTATAATTCTGAAGTGTGATGGAAAAAAATAGTTTAGTAGGATCAAAACAAATCAGCGCACTTTACTTGGTGATACAAAAATGATAAATATTCACAAAAAACAGATTTCTACATTTTATCGCTTGTGCACTGTATAGTTTTATCAGTAAAACTTCATGTCTGTGCAAATTTAGTAGCCATTTCAATGAAAATGTGCTGTCTGTTAATAGCAGTGAGCTACCACACCAGGAATAGTATTACATTTGCAACAGTGTGCTCTAAAATGCATCACCGCCTACATAACACATCCTTACCACCCTCCTGCTGAATGGTTGTGGCTCATTTGCTGCACTCGTCTTATGTGCGATGCTTAGATTTTTCAAAATCGTTATTACTCCACTGATGTAACGTTGCCGGCAGCATCCCCACTCTGAAAATTGTGCCAGCACCACTGTGTCTTCATCCTGTCATTGTGCTTCACTTTATTTCCATGTCCTCTGCATGTTTCAGTTCCCCTCTAGAATTATCCATATAGTGGACCATCTCCCTCTAGTTTTCTTGCTCCTCTACTGCATAGTGTTTGCCTGTTGAGCCCTCTAGATTTTGTTGAGGCAAGGTAGATGTACTCACATGCTCTCCCTAAATGATTATTGACCCCAGTGCTGCCATCACCCTGTGGCAGATGATGTCTCTGGTCCAACCTGATGCCATTAAAGTCCCTTTTCTCTGCAACAAGGTCCTCAAGTGGTTCCTTCATGGTCCTCTTGTCACCATGTTTTGCGCCGCCTGAGAAATGTTACTTTCGACTTCACAAAGCATTATCTACATTGATCTCCTCCAGCGATCTGCACTATATCTATATCTTCTCCATTTATAATTGTTGTTTCCACCCAACACTGAGTTACTCAAGTAAAACAATCTTGCTATAGCTCATATTGCGGGCAGGCTGGTGTTTCCCACTCCGCTGATTGGTGTCTCCTTGGGACTTTCCACTTTGTCTTCTGCCCTTAGTCCACGAGGCGGCATGCACTACTTTCTAGAAAGCCAGAGACTTCTCTTGTGGAATGTTTCTCCATCCTCATTCATGCTGTTTTCATTCCTCCACCAGTGAGGAACCCTCTTGCAAGTATGTACATAATCCACCAAGGTTGCGGCTGCTGCGTTCTGGAAGTTGAAGTTCAGGTTTCACTGAGTCATTTCAGTTCATGACTTATGTGGGTGGACAGAATTCGTGTCCGCAGTTTTCTAGTTATACCTATGGAGAATCTTCAAACAAGAGTTGACTAATAACTCATTTCCAGAAAAATCGACTGGGACGACTTATTTCCAGAAACATCTACTGGGAGCGCCTGACAGGTGCTGATGGTCTTCCTGTCAGACTTCCGCCGCCAGATCATATCTTCAGCACTGGCAGCTCCCAAAGAGTGCGCCTGCCATCTTGGCCACCCAGCCACACCACTCTGCACTCTTGTTTCAGCTTGATCTATCCAAAGGCACCCGAGAACTCAGCACTCAGACCTCACATGAGACCCAACCAAAGTCTCACCGGCCCCCCAAAATCCCAGCACTATTTCCCTTAAAAACCCCTCACTTTCCCTCCAATTCTCTTCTGCATGATCTCAGAATGCTCCCCAAAGCCACGAACACATGAAATGCTCTACACCCCCTTGATCTATTTGCAGTGTACCACTCCTTCTCAATGCACTGACCGTGTTTCATATTTACACTCCCCAATAGAAAGAATAATAAAAGCCAGTCTGTATTTTAAGAGGTTCCCAAAGCAGTGTCAAGCTCTGCGGCAGCTCCCAGCATTCTCCATTTCACGGGAGCCATTTTAGAATCCAGGAATGTGCAATGCTATCTGCACAGAGAAAGCCTCTCCTTCTTGGCTCTTAAGAATATCCGCCCCTCTCTACAGAGCTAAAGGCAATGGCGTATGTCTCTCAGCGCTCCCCTTTCTGAAATATGTCCCATTAGAAACTGACACCTCTCGGGTCATCTGTCTCTGTCACGCGTTGTCTGGTAAGTGCTTTCACTGAATGTGCTACTGTTGCACCGGAGCACGCTGTTCATGCAGGCCGCGGCAGTAGGCCACGCCCCAGAGCTCTCTTTCACGAGACACTTTCGTTCACCAGGGTGTGTGATAAATGACATGTATTTCAGACCAGACAGAAGCAGACCAAATATATCACCGAAGACACTAGCACTTTGTGTCGGTTGCTTCTCTGTGGCACATCAGTAATAATTCAGTTTCTTGAAACCTTCCTATGGGGTTATCGGGTTTAAAGGAATTAACTTTAGGTGAAGCCAGCAAGGAATTAGGGCTGTTTACATTTCTTTCTAAACGTTGTATAGCTGGACCACGTCTCCGCGAAATACACAATACTGCCACCCCAAGACAAGATACAGATCAAGTGAGAACTATTTTATCATTTGATTGCGCTATTGGAACATTTCATCAATTTCAATATTAATATGCATTTAATAAAATTATATTACCTGGGGCAACAAGTAGGTTTATTGTCGCCTTTATGGCTGGGTGTCGGGTAGGGTGAAGGAGGTCAAGGGATAGTAGGGCACACATCCTCAAAATCATAAATCGGTGGATAAATTAACAAAGGGAGTATGCAATTATGCCACACGGAGTGACGACCACGGGAAGTGATGTCACTGGAAATTATGCCACAACCCGATTTTACAGTCAACTCAAAGGAACTAATTTGCTAGATGTAAATATGGGGACGATGTTTGAAATTCTAAACTAAACTACATGTTCACATCAATTTAATTGGGAATGAAACGCAGGCAATACTTTTGACAAAAAAATAAGTGTGTATTTAAAGATTGTGTGGTTCTATAAATATTTAGCACTTTGCATAGTATGAAATGAGCACTCATGTCTCCGGGTTTATGCATAATTAGCTATTCCAGTCCAGATGTCTCTCTTTGTATTCAGTCAGTATTTGTAGATATTTTACCCAATTGATAAATAAGGACTACACATACCAGAATGCAAAGAGAATTCATGGCCTGGGTGAGCTACTGATGAAGGACCTGGGAAACTAGAGAGCTTAGTGAAGCGAACAAATGCACATACCTACTATTAAACGTGCAGTAATAAAAATCCCGAATAACTTTAAGAAATTATGAACTCTTAAACGGTTATCCTATATATTTCAGACGTCAGGAAAGACAAATTAAGTCAAAAGCAATCATTTGTGATGCATTGAAAAAAGTGACTTCCTTCGTCCATGAGCCTTGAGATAATGTTATGTTTTTTTTTTAGCAGGGCTCTGAATTGACTACTTAACTGCTTGAGCACTAAATAATAACAAATAATAAAATTATAATCACAATTTAAATTTCAAACCATTTTAGGTTCACTTTGCTTTTTGTAAAGCACGTGTGTAGTTTTCACACATTAAGGATAAATTGGGGTTCAATAGGATTTCGCGGAGCCCTCCATGTACTTTACAGGGGGCCCCCCTCAAGTTTCGGTACACTGCTGCTTTGATTGCTCAACTTTGCTAACCTAACGGTGAAGTGCAAAAGGGGTTGTACTAGATAAAGCAGCAAGCCACTCTCAGTAAAAGGCTCTGATTGTGAGCCCAGTAACAATTGTTTGCCTGAGACTCCTCAGAAAATTCGCACATTATGGGGCATATTTACAAGCCCCTATCGCCATCACAAAGTCACTTGCAAGGTTTGCTTTTATAAGATGCGAGTTCTGTTGGTGTCCGTGAGATGGACCTTTGTGTGTCTCATAGAATTGAGGTATAAACTAGAATGGTGTTGGAGTGTGAGGACACAGTATATCAATAAAGTTGATAGAAACAGGGTCTCAATCCAATATGGTCATTATGAATAATGAGTGGCACTAAGGAGGTCTCATGTATTTGAGGTATAAACTAGAATGGTGTTGGAGTGTGAGGACACAGTATATCAATAAAGATGATTGAAACAGGGCCTCAACTTAATATGGCCACTATGAATAATGAGTGGCACAAAGGAGGTTGTAAGGGGGTAAGCGATTGAGCCTCCCAGCTGTAGTTTGTATACCTCTGAGAATGTGGGGGGCACAAGAAGATGCGATTGAAATTATGTAACCCCTTTTTTAAGTTATCCCACATCATTACCATTAAAGATGTGTGGAGCTCTAAATTAGGGAGTCTGCCTAGATACCTGAGAATTTATGCCCACAAATTAAAGAATATGATGAAAATCAAAAAAATGGCCCCTATAAAGTGTTTTTTTGCCGGACTCGCAGTGGTATTGAAGAAAATATGGGAGTTTAAGATGGCTGCCGCGGTCTGACAATACACCACATGATGAGGATGTAGTCACGTGGGACGCCGCCCGCATAGCCTTTGTAAACGCTCTGGGACGGAATCCGGGACCGAGGGATGAGAAGAGGTACCCGGAGGCAAGACGGGCGGTAAGATTAGTGTGACTGACAGCGGGTAGTGCTGTATAGAGTGGGACAGTGTTATATAGTTTGTGAATACATGTAAAACTGGTGAGAAAATGCTTTTACATGGGAAACTGAGGCGAGGTAGAGAGTGGTACATTGAAAGGATGTAATGCATCCGTGACGCATGTGTAAGTTACAGAGTTTTAGATACAATGGGATAAGAAAGTGAGAAATTGGCTTGCAGAGTCCCCCATGGGAGATAGAGAAAGGGAGGTAGAGGCGGAAAGTTATTAGCCTACAAGAAGGTGGGCTAGTAGCCCACAGGGTTTTTAAAGGACAGAAAGAGCGAGTGAATGGTGTATAAAGACATATGCATTCATTTATTTCCTTTATATCTAGAAACCTAATTTAGGATACGCCTATGAGAAGAGGAACTTACGGCTGGAGTTTTCCTCTGATAATAAGGAGAGCTGGTACGACTGACTTGGGCTCCCTTATGGTAATGAAATGCCCTACAGTGATGTGTATATGATGTTTTTAAAGTGGAGAGATAAGATGTGTTATAGTAACCTGGCCATTGTGTTGTTTTGTCATTTGACAGTCATTTTAAGAAAATTGCACCAGTGTCCGATACTAGCGACGAATGACCCTGCCCTGACGAAATTGCCTGAAAGATTGAATGGCAATGAAACATGTCGGCTAAGAAAGAAAGTGGTCTGCATATATGCAGCCGGTTTTAAATTTCTGAATAAGCCCACAAGAAACGAATAAAATTGGTAATCTGTGTGTCTTATTTCAGTTTTATACTGCACTGGGTCTTGTCTGTTTGGTAGTCGCAAAGCACATAGGGTGTTTTTTGAATTGTTTGATCACCTTTTTTTGGGACAGTTATAAGTTTTAGCAAAATGGTTACCGATGATGATAAAAGTGAGCATAGCTGGTGAGTACCAATCAGCAAGCTCGACTGGTGGTGCTCACGTGAGGTGCCATTTTGCTTTTTTTCACAATTTTTGAAAAATTAAACATATTTATAGGTGTGATTTTTTTGGTATATGTACCAGTTTGCCCGTCTTTAAGAATAGATGGGGTATGACTGTCATTTGATATAAAAACACTATTTTATAAAAAGAAGGCAAATGAAGTGGAGGGACACTACCTCGAAAAAAAGTGAGGAGTGACCGATGTGGATAAATGAAAAAATTCCACGTCCACATTTATGAATCTAAGAGCCTGAGGTGACAGGTCTTGTGTGTATTTGATATAAATTGAGAGGAGGGCGACCTGTTCTTTTTGTTCCCTCTACAGCTCCATATTGATAGAATATATTGAACGGCGGATCAGCCGTGAGAGCTTTTTCAGTGTGTCATTGGCCATTGTTGTTACTGAAGATACAAGTTTTTATACACATCACTGTGTGGGCATTGTGTGAGTAATGGACAAGAATTGCTTAGCCTTTACTGACGACCAAATTGCAGCCATTTTATCGGGACCTTCGTTATTTCCTGATGCCCCGTTATTAAGTGTGACTTCTGCGAGGGAAGAATGGGAGAAGCTAAGTGTTGGAAACGGAGTTACCGAGTCCGGCACGGTAGCATGGCGCGAGGCGGAAAGGCACCCGAAGGCAATGTGTAAGGCAGTTGTGCAGCACACACTCACTTGGACTCAGTAATGCGGACGCAATAACGTGACACACCACACCAGGCATGTATATTAAAAACAAGTTCTTTTATATAAATCAATGCAGCATCAGATGAGGCAGATTAATTCAGGGCAACATTTCAACTTCTTGAAATACTTAATTAGTGCGTCATCTCATTAAAGCACCATAGTTCATCAACATTGTAGGCCACTAAAAGGCCGCAGGAATCATCTTCTAAACGTAGCACCAATAATGATCACAGGGTGCAAGAATAAAACATGGGCCTAAAACATGCAGTTCACCTCAGGAATATCCAATCACTTGTAAATAGGCAGTTTACGTTACACTTCAAACAGGGCCTGCGTTAATCTAGGCGCACCCACATTCAGTACAGTGGGCGTCACAAATCTGGTACACCTGCAACATAAAACACTTCAACTCTTGGCGGTGTACACTTCAGCTCAATTCAGTTAAGCACCTTTACATTAGGCAAAGACATTTCATTAGCGCTGATCTGCATTAGGCCTAAACAGTGATTAAACCAGGCGTAACAATTAGGCTAGTGAACAGCTTTAGGGAACCCCTCAACATGTCCTTCTCTCTGGGGCTTCCCTGTCAATTAGGACTTCTGTGTTCTTAGGGGCTGCTTAGGGGTTAAATCAGGCTAGGCCCACTCCTCTCCGGGGCCTCGCCTCGTGAGTATAATTACTGGGGGCTTCCCCCTGTCCATAGAGCGAGTCACTGTTGGCCCCCGGCCCCCAGGGGCGTTTCTATGGCCCTAGGGGCCTCCTGGGCTCACCAGTGCACGTTTCGTTGGTCGCTCCTCGCAGCGACTGGTTTCTTCCCGGGCCGGCCCGTGTTTGGCAGGGCTGGGCCCGGACTGGGTTCTACGGCCTTCCGGCCGGAATTGCGGGATGTTGGGGGGCCGGTATCACTCTCCTCCGGCCCCCGTGATCAGCAGGGTAATGCGGGGAAGGGAGCGGGAGCCGGCAGTCCTCTCCGGCCGGCTTCCCGCGTCCCTCAGCCTTCGCGGCGTTCTTCTCCGGCCTCCGTCGGCGTTGGGGGTGCGTCGGAAGCCGGCACCCAATCACAGTGCGGCCTTTCCCGGGGGCGCGGCCGATGACGCGGTCGGCGTCCCCGGTCGCGTAGCGACGGCGTCGGTGGGGGCTGAGGCCTCGATCCTCCTCCTGGGCCGCGGCGGTGATTTCCAGGCCGCAACTTCTTCGGCGGGGCTCCCGGGCCCGGCGGTGATCCTCAGGCAGCTCCGGACCCTCGGTGGGGGCGTGGACGGCGCACCTCACCTCCCCGGCCTCGGGGAAGGCCACGCCCACCTCGGCAGTCCTTCACACGCGGCGACGGCCGTGTGCAGATCCCAGCCACACGGTCAGTGGCTTGAGGGGGTCAATTCCTCCCACGTGGAGGCGCAGCGCGGGGGTGCGCTGGAAGCAAGTTGGCAGGGGGCTGATCTAGAAGTGCTTTGGGCAGCCCAGCAGCAGGGCAGCACTGCGTCAGCTAGGAGTGGATGGGGTGAAGGTCTAGCGCTTCAAGGCACGGCGCTTTACCTGGTGATCCCCAGTTTGGCAGTTCAGGTTTCTGGCCTTGCTGGTCTGTCAGGCCTTGCAATTTCAGGTTACTTGCGGCAGTTCTTTGTTGGTTGCTTCTTGGGGTTTCTCCGTATGGGGGAGGGAACGAGTTGGTGGTTCTTGGGGTGCTGGATGGTACTTCCCAGCACGCTGAAGATGGTTCCCTGGGTCCCCTCACGCTGGGAAAGGTCAGTGGGTGGTGGGCGTTCCTCAGCTAACTTATTACAGCAGTGCCTTAGCCCTGTCAGTAGCAGGAGTGTAGGTCTCCCCCCTAGGCCCTACAGCCTGTACTCCGGCAGAGGTTCTCCCAGGATCAGTGGTGCCCCAACTGACTAAAAGATTTCCCTCCAGACCTCTTATACCCCTAGGTCAGGTGACCCTCCTAAAGGCGGCAAAACATAACTCCTCCCACAGCCCGGAAGGTTCTGGAACCTTCCACCATGTCTGGCTATGTGGCCCAGAGGCGGGACGGGATGGATACTGTATCCCTATGTCCCAGCCTGACCCTGGCTACTAGTGTGTGTATGTGTGCAAGGCCACTCTGCAGTAGCAGGGGCCTGTGGCAGCCATCTTGGGTGAGAGAGCACCTGCACCTCAGCACTGGTTGGCAGTGGTAAGGCACCCGGAGACCTAGGTCCAGTAAAAATACGGTGGCAAAAATGAGGCGCAAAAGGGAAAAAAACAGGGCAAGACCACCCTACGGCTGACAGGTCTAACACGCGTCCCCCCAGCCGAAAGAGGGAGAGCTTCCCAACCTCTAGGGAGTTCTCATCGCTAAGGCGGAAAAACCGGGAGAGACCGTCAGCGTTGGCGTGGTCTACACCGGGTCGATGTTCCACCCGAAAGTCCATCCCCTGGAGGGAAATGGACCACCTCAACAATTTGGGGTTTTCGCCTCTCATCTGCATGAGCCAGCGAAGGGGTCTGTGGTCGGTCTGGATCAGGAAGTGACAACCAAAAAGGTATGGCCTCAACTTCTTTACAGCCCAAACCACGGCAAAGGCTTCTCTTTCGATGGTACTCCACCGCTGTTCCCGGGGAGTAGTCTTCGGGAAATGAAGGCCACTGGCTGGTCTTGGCCATCGTCATTCAGCTGCGAGAGCACAGCTCCTATGCCATGCTCAGAAGCGTCTGTCTGCACGATAAATTCCCGTCCAAAGTCTGGAGTCCTGAGCACCGGTGCGGTGCACATCGCACGCTTGAGGGTCTCAAAGGCTTCCTGGCAGGCAGCCGTCCAGATGACTCTGCGTGGCTGCTTCTTTGAAGTCAACTCCGTCAAAGGGCCCACAATGGTTCCATATCCCTTGACGAACCGGCGGTAGTATCCCGTGAGGCCGAGAAAAGCCCGGACCTCTGTTTGGGTCTTGGGGGCTCCCAGGCCAAGATGGTCTCGATCTTGGCTTGGAGGGGTTGCACCTTACCCCCGCCCACCAGATGTCCCAGGTACACGACAGATCCCTGTCCAATCTGGCACTTGCTGGCCTTGATGGTTAGACCAGCCCGTTGCAGAGCCTGTAGCACCTCCTGGAGATGCTCCAGATGGTCCTCCCAGCTGCTAATGAAGACAGCTATGTCATCCAGGTAGGCAGCAGAGAAGGCCTCTAGGCCAGACAGCACCTGGTTCACCAACCGCTGGAAAGTGGCTGGAGCATTTTTCAACCCGAAGGGCATCACCCGAAATTGAAAGTGGCCCTCGGGGGTGGAGAACGCAGTCTTCTCCCTTGCTCCTTCCGCCATGGCGATCTGCCAATAGCCTGACGTCAAATCGATGGTACTCAGATACCGGGCTGCTCCCAGCCGGTCAATGAGCTCATCCGCCCGAGGGATCGGGTGAGCGTCGGTCTTGGTTACTGAGTTGAGTCCGCGGTAATCCACACAGAACCGAAGTTCTGGTGTGGTGCCCGGTGGGGCCGCTTTCGGCACCAACACCACCGGACTAGCCCAAGGGCTACTGGAAGGCTCAATCACCCCCAGTTCTAGCATCTTGGTAACCTCACCCTGGATACTAGCCTTGACCTTATCGGACAGCCGGTAAGACTTGGTTTTTACTGGCGGACTGTCCCCTGTGTCCACATCATGGGTACCCAGGTGCGTGATCCCAGGCGTGAGGGAGAACAACGAGGCGTACTGCCCCAAGACCTGGCGGCAGTCCCTCTGTTGCTCTGGGGTCAAGGATGGGGCGAGGACCACTCCCTCTACCGAGCCATCCTTCTCATGGGCCGCCAGAAGGTCTGGAAGAGGCTCACTCTCCTCCTCCTCACTTCCATCTGTTATCATCAGGAGAGTGAGCTCTGAACGCTCCTGGTGTGGCTTCAGGCGGTTGACGTGGAACACCCTGTGGGGTTGACGGGGGTCTTCACATCGACGACGTAAGTGGTCTGGCCTTTCCTTTCCAAGATCTCAAACGGTCCAGTCCACCGGTCCTGGAGGGCGCTAAGCTCTCCTGGCTCCATGACCCACACCTTCTGTCCAGCGTCCAACTCTACCGTCCGAGCGTTCCGGTCATACCACTTCTTCATGACGGCCTGACTAGCCTCTAGGTTGTCCGAGGCTTCCTTCCACAGCTTGGCCACTTTGCTGCGGAATGCCAGCATATAGCTGACCACATCACGGGGAAGCTTCGAGGAAGACTTCTCCCACCCCTCCTTGACAAGACTGAGGGGCCCCCGAACGGGGTGGCCATAGAGCAGCTCAAAGGGGCTGAAACCGACCCCTTCTGCGGCACCTCTCGGTAGGAGAAGAGCAGACAGGGTAAGAGGACGTCCCACTTCCTTCTCAAGTCCTCGGGTAGGCTCCGGATCATCCCCTTCAAGGTCTTATTGAAACGCTCCACGAGCCCGTTCGTCTGGGGGTGGTAAGGAGTGGAGAACCTGTAGGTCACTCCACACTCCTTCCACATGGCCTGCATGTAGGCCGACATGAAATTCGTGCCCCTATCTGACACCACGACCTTGGGGAATCCCACTCGGGTAAAAATCCCCATCAGGGCCCGCGCCACCACCGGTGCAGTGATGGTCCTCAGAGGGATTGCCTCTGGGTACCGGGTGGCGTGGTCCACCAACACCAAGATGAACCTGTGTCCCGAAGAAGTCGGCGGGTCCAACGGCCCGACAATGTCAATCCCTACCCGCTCAAAAGGGGTACCGACAACCGGGAGAGGTTCCAGAGGGACCTTCACTTTAGTCCCTGTCTTGCCGCTCGCCTGGCAAGTGGTGCAGGTCTTGCAGAAAGTGTCAGAGGTGACGCGCATCCTGGGCCAGTAAAAATGTGGGACCAAACGCGCAAACGTCTTGTCCTGGCCCAGGTGTCCTGCTAGGGGTATCTCGTGTGCCAACTCTAGCAGAAAGGCTCGGTAGCATTGGGGGACCACTACGGCCCTTGATGACCCATGCACCGGAGCCTTAGGCTCACTGTAGAGGAGACCATCCTCCCAGTAGACATGGTAGTTACCAGTCTCTGTTCCAGTTGCTTGGGCTTCGGCCTGCTGCCGCATGCCTTCAAGCGTAGGGTACTCCTTCTGCGCCCGGCAGAATTCCTCCCGGGTAGGCCCTCCTTCCACCTGCCACTCTGCAGGAGTCGGCAGGTCCCCTCCGGGAACACCATCCACCTCAGCGGACTCCGGGGTCACCTCCCAGGGCTCCCCATCCATCTCACCGGGTGTTTCCTCCTGGACATCTCCTCGTCCAGCAGTGGGCTGGGCCATTATTTCAGGCTCCAACCCGGGCTGAGT
The DNA here is from genome assembly GCA_963921515.1 of Calotriton arnoldi. NCBI lineage: Eukaryota > Metazoa > Chordata > Amphibia > Caudata > Salamandridae > Calotriton > Calotriton arnoldi. Next base: position 2,003,111 of record CAWUFW010001499.1, read on the forward strand.
TCCTTGTCGGGCAGCCATGGACCGCGTGACGACGCAAGTCCATCCTGGTAATCCCAACATCTCAGCATGTGCATTGAACTCTACCTCCCTCCAGGCAGTATGTTCCAAGTCGTTTCCAAGCAGACAGTCAACTGGCATGGCAGGGCTCACCGCAACCTTCAACAGGCCTGAGACTCCTCCCCACTCAAAGGGAACTTGGGCCACGGGGTAATGACCCAGGCTATTATCAGGCATAACAACCGGGTGGAATACCTCAGGAATCACCTGCTCTGGGGACACCAGCTGACGTCTTACCATCGTCATGCTGGCACCTGTGTCCCTCAGAGCCTCCACCTCCTCCCCGTTCACCAGGACCCTCTGCCGATACTTGGCAGTGTTCGAGGGTACCTGAACCCGTGGGATGATCTCTCTATCCCCCAGGGAAACTAAGGTCAAGCCTGTCCACTCACCTCCCCTACCTAGGGACAACTCCTCCCCAAGCGCTACACTGGCCACCCCGGGGCTCTTACCTCCTGTGGGGGCTGGGGTTCTCTTGCGACACTGGGGATCCCCCTTGTAGTGTCCAACCTCCCCGCACTCGTAGCACCGGACAGTTCTGGGCTGCTGACTCCTGTCAGGGTAAGTGGGTTTCTGGAATCCAGATTGGGATGGGGAACCTACCCCTCACCCAGGCGGTCTATTTTGGGGGCCTTTAAAGAACTCCCGCCTTTTATCTCCTCCCTCTTTCTTCTGGGGGAACCCCTGTCCACCTTTCGGGGGGTCCGCCCCGGCTCCCTTGTGGGACACCCGAGTGCTGACCCACGTGTCTGCCTCCTCTGCAAGCTCCCGTGGATTGGTCAGCTTGCGGTCCACCAAGTACTGGCGCAGCTCCGGAAAACATTTCTCTAGGAGGTGCTCTCTCAAGAACAGGTCGTACAGCCCTTGGTAATCATCAATGTTGCTGCCACGCACCCAACCCTCCAATGCCTTCCGGGCATAATCAAAAAAATCCACCCAGTTCTGTGTGGGAAGCTTGTGGCTGTTGCAGAACTTTTGGCGGTACTTCTCTGGGGTGAGGCCAAACTTCCTAAGCAGGGCCTCCTTCATGATAGGGTAGTGCGTCTGATCCCCCTTGTCCAAGGTCAAAAGTGTGTCCCTTACTAGTGGAGGTATGTACCTGTAGAGACCTCCCCCCAGTAGCTCTCAGGAACCCTATGGGCCACCAAAGACACCTCGTACGCCGCCAACCACTTAGTAATGTCATCTCCCACACTAAAACTGGTTATCACCTCTCTAGGTAGATAGATCTTGGGCTCCTGGGGAACCTCAGCGGGTATGCTGCCACCATTCAAGTTGCCCTGCCTCTCCATCTGCAAGGCTCGGAGCTCTAACTCTTTCAGGCTAAGCTCATGCGCAAGCTTCCTTTCTTCCATGGCTAGCCTTGCCTGTTCTCGCTCCCTGTCTATCCTAGCAAGTTCTAACTTCAATTGCCTCTCCTGTCCTCAAATTCCTCTGCAGACAAACTCCCCCCTGACGCACTACTGCCTGCCCTGGAACGTCTTCCTGGCTACACATTCTCGCTAACGTCAATGTGCAGTAGGTCCAGTTCTCCTGGGCCGTCTGCCTCCCTCTGCTCCTCGTCCCCTCTTCCCCCCGGGTGGGCCATTACCCATGCCCTCAAAGCTTTCTGAAGCTCCTCTTTCCTGGCGCCTCGCTTGACGGACACCCCCTCTCTAGACAGAACTCCTTGAGCTGTGTCACCGTATACCTTTCTAGGTTGGCCAACTCAAACTCCATCCTGCTAGGTGGGGCCCCAGACAATTTAGAGAAAGGGTTCTAGACTGTAGGTAGCAGGTCTAACGCAGGAATGTACACAATCAGGCAATCACAAAAGAATTCTTCGCACTTGCATTTAAATAGGTGTCCAATTGCGGCGCACCCTGAGTCACTGTAGGGTGCTGCACAAAAAACAGTCCTCATCCCACCGCTGAACACCAATGTTGGAAACGGGGTTACCGAGTCCGGCACGGTAGCATGGCGCGAGGCGGAAAGGCACCCGAAGGCAATGTGTAAGGCAGTTGTGCAGCACACACTCACTTGGACTCAGTAATGCGGACGCAATAACGTGACACCACACCAGGCATGTATATTAAAAACAAGTTCTTTTATATAAATCAATGCAGCATCAGATGAGGCAGATTAATTCAGGGCAACATTTCAACTTCTTGAAATACTTAATTAGTGCGTCATCTCATTAAAGCACCATAGTTCATCAACATTGTAGGCCACTAAAAGGCCGCAGGAATCATCTCCTAAACGTAGCACCAATAATGATCACAGGGTGCAAGAATAAAACATGGGCCTAAAACATGCAGTTCACCTCAGGAATATCCAATCACTTGTAAATAGGCAGTTTACGTTACACTTCAAACAGGGCCTGCGTTAATCTAGGCGCACCCATATTCAGTACAGTGGGCGTCACAAATCTGGTACACCTGCAACATAAAACACTTCAACTCTTGGCGGTGTACACTTCAGCTCAATTCAGTTAGGCACCTTTACATTAGGCAAAGACATTTCATTAGCGCTGATCTGCATTAGGCCTAAACAGTGATTAAAGCAGGCGTAACAATTTGGCTAGTGAACAGCTTTAGGGAACCCCTCAACATGTCCTTCTCTCTGGGGCTTCCCTGTCAATTAGGGCTTCTGTGTTCTCAGGGGCTGCTTAGGGGTTAAATCAGGCTAGGCCCACTCCTCTCCGGGGCCTCGCCTCGTGAGTATAATTACTGTGGGCTTCCCCCTGTCCATAGAGAAGTCACTGTTGGCCCCCGGCCCCCAGTGGCGTTTCTGTGGCCCTAGGGGCCTCCTGGGCTCACCTGTGCACGTTTCGTTGGTCGCTCCTCGCAGCGACTGGCTTCTCTCTCGGGCTGGCCCGTGTTTGGCAGGGCTGGGCCCGGACTGGGTCCTACGGCCTTCCGGCCGGAATTGCGGGACGTTGGGGGGCCGGTATCACTCTCCTCCGGCCCCCGTGATCAGCAGGGCAATGCGGGGAAGGGAGCGGGAGCCGGCAGTCCTCTCCGGCCGGCTTCCCGCCTCCCTCTGCCTACGCGGCGACTCTTCTCTGGCCTCCGTCGGCGCTGGGGGCGCGGCGGAGCCGGCGCCCAATCACAGTGCGGCCTTCCCGGGGCGCGGCCGATGACGCGGTCGGCGTCCCCGGTCGCGTAGCGACGGCGTCGGTAGGGGCTGAGGCCTCGATCCTCCTCCTGAGCCGCGGCGGTGATTTCCAGGCCGCAACTTCTTCGGCGGGGCTCCCGGGCCCGGCGGTGATCCTCAGGCAGCTCCGGACCCTCGGTGGGGGCGCGGATGGCGCACCTCACCTCCCCGGCCTCGGGGAAGGCCACGCCCACCTCGGCAGTCCTTCACACGCGGCGACGGCCGAGTGCAGATCCCAGCCACACGGTCAGTGGCTTGAGGGGGTCGATTCCTCCCACGTGGAGGCGCAGCGCGGGGGTGCGCTGGAAGCAAGTTGGCAGGGGGCTGATCTAGAAGTGCTTTGGGCAGCCCAGCAGCAGGGCAGCACTGCATCAGCTAGGAGTGGATGGGGTGAAGGTCTAGCGCTTCAAGGCACGGCGCTTTACCTGGTGATCCCCAGTTTGGCAGTTCAGGTTTCTGGCCTTGCTGGTCTGTCAGGCCTTGCAATTTCAGGTTACTTGCGGCAGTTCTTTGTTGGTTGCTTCTTGGGGTTTCTCCGTATGGGGGAGGGAATGAGTTGGTGGTTCTTGGGGTGCTGGATGGTACTTCCCAGCACGCTGAAGATGGTTCCCTGGGTCCCCTCACGCTGGGCAAGGTCAGTGGGTGGTGGGCGTTCCTCAGCTAACTTATTACAGCAGTGCCTTAGCCCTGTCAGTAGCAGTAGTGTAGGTCTCCCCCTAGGCCCTACAGCCTGTACTCCGGCAGAGGTTCTCCCAGGATCAGTGGTGCCCCAACTGACTAACAGATTTCCCTCCAAACCTCTTATACCCCTAGGTCAGGTGACCCTCCTAAAGGCGGCAAAACATAACTCCTCCCACAGCCCGGAAGGTTCTGGAACCTTCCACCATGTCTGGCTATGTGGCCCAGAGGCGGGACGGGATGGATACTGTATCCCTATGTCCCAGCCTGACCCTGGCTACTAGTGTGTGTATGTGTGCAAGGCCACTCTGCAGTAGCAGGGGCCTGTGGCAGCCATCTTGGGTGAGAGAGCACCTGCACCTCAGCACTGGTTGGCAGTGGTAAGGCACCCGGAGACCTAGGTCCAGTAAAAATACGGTGGCAAAAATGAGGCGCAAAAGGGAAAAAAACAGGGCAAGACCACCCTAGGGCTGACAGGTCTAACACTAAGTAACATTAAAAAGAGACAAGTTAGGATAGCCCTCCATGGGGCTTTAATGACCGAATATTTAAGAGCAGGAGCAGCCCCAGCGAGTTTATTGGTACGGATTGAACCAAGAATCTTCCTAGAAGATAAAAAATTTAGGATTGACTGGAGCTATATAGCGAATAAATGTACCAGAGACTGGTTAATCCTAATTATTAATACGGCAAAAAGATTAAGCGAAGAGCTTCTGAAAGAAATCTTGGAATTGGAGGAGACTATTAAGAGGGATACCACTCTCACGGACACCATAGAACATCTGCAAAGGATCCAAGAGGATCTTGGTGAATATAGAAACTATATGGTTAATCAAAAAATAAAAGGATTAAAACGGAATTTAGAACGGTACACACATGAATGGGCTTTCCCCTACGTAGAAAATAAGTATTATTTACCTAACCAAGAACAACGTCAGTTCACGGGTCAGGTAAGGGGTGGGAGACAACAAAGGAATAGACGTACCCCCCAGAATTGGACGTTTGACAATACTTCAAGCGAAGAGGAGGAAGGCCCACAGGTTTCTAATCCAAATAGAGTCAGGTTTAACCAACAAGAAAAAACCAATGAGGACCTGGGGGCATTACTTCGTTCTTTTTTAGGGCAGAACCAAAGGGGTGGAAGAGGGGTCGGCCAGATAGGCAGAGGCCGAGGTCGAGGCAATCAGAACCAGACATGGCAAACGTACTCGCCCAGAATAACTCGGAGTCGAGGACGGAACCAGTCGTCGATGATATAGTGGTCAATTTATCTGACCATATACTCACGAATAGTGAGGTGAAAGTGTTGAATAAGGGCTTGGGGTTCTCCCCGAGACCGACTCACGACAGTTTTAAGTGTAGGCTTGAGTTTCAAGAAACCATGAGGAAAATCAAACTAAAAAAGTTCTTTGCAAATAAACCACAAGATCCCCCTTCTCTGTTCTCCACAACTTTAAAGAAACCATCGCAGTTTTGCCCTACGAATACCATGATGGGGCCTGAAGTGGTGGTGTTTGAAAGTAAGGTATTGGAGGACATCACTGTATTAGAACAGGCCAATAGACACCAGGGCTATAACAATATGAGTCAAGAGGATTGGAAGGCAGTTAATAGCCTACAAAACAACCAACTACTCACAATAAAATCAGCCGATAAAGGCGGAGCAGTCGTTGTCATGAATACTGTGGATTACGAAGTCCTGAGATTACTGGGGGCACGGAATAATTATCAACCACTTATGCGTGACCCAGTTGATGAACTCCAAGACATGATAAAAGACATGGTAGGAATAGCTAAAGAGAAAAAATGGATTACAACTAAAGAAGCTGAGTTTTTAATCAATAATAAGCCAAGAACTCCGGCTTTTTATATCCTACCCAAAATTCATAAACCTCAGAGGCCCCCCACTGGCAGACCAATTGTTTCGGGGATAGGGTCGGTTTTAGAGCCGTTGTCCCAATTCTCAGATTTTTTCTTGAGGGAATCAGTGGTGAACCAGAGATCTTTTGTTCAGGATACCACAGATATTTTAAATATACTGCAGGACATTGAGTTTGATACCACCAGTAATTTCCTGGTAACAATCGACATAGAATCACTTTATACCTGTATACCCCAGGACGCTGCGCTGGTGGCAGCGGCGCGCGCCTTGGGACAACAGGAGTGGTTCTATGATACACCACAGTCCTTTGTATTACAATGCATAGAGGTGGCACTTACTCGCAACTATTTTTGTTACAAAGATGCCCTCTATTTACAAACGACGGGTACATCAATGGGCGCAACCATGGCACCGAGCTTGGCATGCATCTATGTTGGCCAGTTCGAAGACAATTGCATTTACCATCAGTCTAATCCCTTCCAGAGGAACATTCTCCTCTGGAGGAGATATATAGACGATGTGCTATGTGTTTGGTCCGGTGGAGAGGAGTCCCTAGTGGAGTTTTTGAACTGGCTGAATGGCCAGGATGCCAGTTTGCGCTTTACTTGGTCATACAGTAACCAGGGAGTTGTGTTCCTTGATCTGGATATCAAGGCGGAGAACAACATGTTAAACACCAAAGTGCATCAAAAGTTAACTGACAAGAACTCCTTATTACATTATAAATCATACCATCTGAGAGCATTACGCGATAATCTCCCCGTGGGCCAGTTCCTGCGATATCGCAGGAATTGCTCCACAACGACATCATTTCTGTCACAATCAGAAGAACTATGTGAAAGATTGAGAAAGAGAGATTACCCTCATAGAGTTGTCAGTCAGGCATGTAAACGAGCACTGAATACTCCTCGCAGTGCTCTGTTAGAGAAAAATATAAGGATCAAGGAAGATTGTCTTCCAGTTGTGATGACGTTTGATCCATTGGCTACCCAGATTAGACAATCTATAAGGAAACATTGGGCTATACTATCGACGACTGAGTTCAAAATGCCTCCACCCAGATTTGCTTTTAAAAGATCTAGCAATTTGAAAGATAAACTGGTACACTCGCGCCCGAGACTTCCACACAATGAGACCACCATTCCGCCTGGGCACTACCCGTGTGGTATGTGTTCAGTGTGTAAGTTGACTAAAAAAACTATGGAGGTGGTGCTTAACTCAGGGAAAGTGTGGCATCTGACCCAATTTAGTAACTGCAATATGATGATTGTAGTGTACAGATTAACATGTGAATGTGGACTACAGTACATCGGCCTTACAACACGTAAGATTAAAATAAGAGTGCAGGAACATCTGAGCACTATTAGAGCAGGTAAACTTTCCACGAAACTAGTACAACACTACAAAGAAAGTAAACATTCCTTTACATGGGTAGTGCTGGAAAAGGTGATAGGAGACCCTTACAGTACAGAGAGGGTCCTTGCAATGAAAGAGGCACGCTGGATTTTCCAAGAGAGATGTGACCAAACAGGATTAAACGATTTTATTGAATGGAACAAAGTGAAAAATTAAGAAAATGCAAGGTTTGCTTTTATAAGATGCGAGTTCTGTTGGTGTCCGTGAGATGGACCTTTGTGTGTCTCATAGAATTGAGGTATAAACTAGAATGGTGTTGGAGTGTGAGGACACAGTATATCAATAAAGTTGATTGAAACAGGGTCTCAATCCAATATGGTCATTATGAATAATGAGTGGCACTAAGGAGGTCTCATGTATTTGAGGTATAAACTAGAATGGTGTTGGAGTGTGAGGACACAGTATATCAATAAAGATGATTGAAACAGGGCCTCAACTTAATATGGCCACTATGAATAATGAGTGGCACAAAGGAGGTTGTAAGGGGGTAAGCGATTGAGCCTCCCAGCTGTAGTTTGTATACCTCTGAGAATGTGGGGGGCACAAGAAGATGCGATTGAAATTATGTAACCCCTTTTTTAAGTTATCCCACATCATTACCATTAATGATGTGTGGAGCTCTAAATTAGGGAGTCTGCCTAGATACCTGAGAATTTATGCCCACAAATTAAAGAATATGATGAAAATCAAAAAAATGGCCCCTATAAAGTGGTTTTTTGCCGGACTCGCAGTGGTATTGAAGAAAATATGGGAGTTTAAGATGGCCGCCGCGGTCTGACAATACACCACATGATGAGGATGTAGTCACGTGGGACGCCGCCCGCGTAGCCTTTGTAAACGCTCTGGGACGGAATCCGGGACCAAGGGATGAGAAGAGGTACCCGGAGGCAAACGGGCGGTAAGATTAGTGTGACTGACAGCGGGTAGTGCTGTAGAGTGGGACAGTGTTATATAGTTTGTGAATACATGTAAAACTGGCGAGAAAATGCTTTTACATGGGAAACTGAGGCGAGGTAGAGAGTGGTACATTGAAAGGATGTAATGCATCCGTGACGCGTGTGTAAGTTACAGAGTTTTAGATACAATGGGATAAGAAAGTGAGAAATTGGCTTGCAGAGTCCCCCATGGGAGATAGAGAAAGGGAGGTAGAGGTGGAAAGTTATTAGCCTACAAGAAGGTGGGCTAGTAGCCCACAGGGTTTTTAAAGGACAGAAAGAGCGAGTGAATGGTGTATAAAGACATATGCATTCATTTATTTCCTTTATATCTAGAAACCTAATTTAGGATACGCCTATGAGAAGAGGAACTTACGGCTGGAGTTTTCCTCTGATAATAAGGAGAGCTGGTACGACTGACTTGGGCTCCCTTATGGTAATGAAATGCCCTACAGTGATGTGTATATGATGTTTTTAAAGTGGAGAGATAAGATGTGTTATAGTAACCTGGCCATTGTGTTGTTTTGTCATTTGACAGTCATTTTAAGAAAATTGCACCAGTGTCCGATACTAGCGACGAATGACCCTGCCCTGACGAAATTGCCTGAAAGATTGAATGGCAATGAAACATGTCGGCTAAGAAAGAAAGTGGTCTGCATATATGCAGCCGGTTTTAAATTTCTGAATAAGCGCACAAGAAAAGAATAAAATTGGTAATCTGTGGGTCTTATTTCAGTTTTATACTGCACTGGGTCTTGTCTGCTTGGTAGTCGCAAAGCACATAGGGTGTTTTTTTAATTGTTTGATCACCTTTTTTTGGGACACTTATAAGTTTTAGCAAAATGGTTACCGATGATGATAAAAGTGAGCATAGCTGGTGAGTACCAATCAGCAAGCTCGACTGGTGGTGCGCACGTGAGGTGCCATTTTGCTTTTTTTTCACAATTTTGGAAAAATTTAACATATTTATAGGTGTGTTTTTTTTGGTATATGTACCAGTTTGCCCGTCTTTAAGAATAGATGGGGTATGACTGTCATTTGATATAAAAACACTATTTTATAAAAAGAAGGCAAATGAAGTGGAGGACACTACCTCGAAAAAAAGTGAGGAGTGACCGATGTGGATAAATGAAAAAATTCCACGTCCACATTTATGAATCTAAGAGCCTGAGGTGACAGGTCTTGTGTGTATTTGATATAAATTGAGAGGAGGGCGACCTGTTCTTTTTGTTCCCTCTACAGCTCCATATTGATAGAAGAGCATATTTACAAGCCCCTATCGCCATCACAACGTCACTTTCAGTGACGTGATGGCGATAGGGGCCTCGCCTTATTTGCAAAACAGCGTTAAGCCACTTAACGTGGCTTAACGCTGCCTTGTAAATAAGGCCCCCTTTCACGCTATGCTTAGCGTGAAAGGGGAGGGCAATAGGGGTTGCTGTGGGCGTTCCACCGCAACACCCTTTGATTCTGACGCTGCCTCCTATTTACAAGGGAGGCGTAAATAGGAGGCAGCACCAGAATTAAGACCAGGGAAAACCTGGTCTAACCCTGGCGCAACGAGGAGAAATGTTTCATTTCTCCTCGTTTTTGCTGTTGTCATGTGTGCTGCGTTGTGCAGCACATATGAAAACAGCAAAAGGACAATGATTGTTTATGTACAAGAAGGTCCCCCTTCCTGCACATAAACAATCATTTTAAAAATGCTGTTTTGCACTTCTGTGTGTGCTGCATTAAGCAGCACACATTGAAGTTACAAAGCGGCATTTAAAGATTGTTTATGTGGAGGAAGGGGGACCTTCCTGTACATAAACAATTTCCCCCTGAACGCAGACACCCTTGCACTATGGTGCAAGGGTGCCTGCATTGGCACTAGGCGCTAGGCTGCTAAACTTAGCGCCAGCGCAGGGGAAAATGCAGGGCTGCACCATATTCTTGTAAATATGGTGCAGCACTGCGTTTCAGAAGGTGCGGAGTGTGTCGTTAAGCAAAGGAGGCTAACAACACCCTCCGCCACTTCTTTGTAAATATGCCCCTGCACATAAACAATCATTGGCCTTTTACTGTTTTCATGTGTGCTGCACAACGCAGCACACATGAAAACAGCAAAAACGAGGAGAAATGAAACATTTCTCCTTGTTGCGCCAGGGTAAGACCAGGTTTTCCCTGGTCTTAATTCTGGCGGTTCCAGCTATTTACGCCTCCCTTGTAAATCGTCAGAATCAATGGGTGTTGCGGTGGAACGCCCACAGCAACACCCATAGCCCTTCCCTTTCACGCTAAGCATAGTGTGATAGGGGGCCTTATTTACAAGGCAGCGTTAAGCCACGTTAAGTGGCTTAACGCTGCCTTGTAAATAACGCGAGGCCCCTATCGCCATCACAATGTCACTTCACCTCGCCTTATAAATATGCCCCCTAGTTTCTAGTCAGATATTTTGGAGCTAAATGCAAGATTTTTAATGCAGTTTCTGAATTTATTTTGATTACAAATAAAGGGCCTCATTTACAAGCCCATTGAGCCGCCGTTGCATCACTTTTTCTGACGCACCAGTATCGCAATGGGCTTTGCTTATATTTGCAAGGCCACGTAAAGTCACCCTGCGTGACTTTTCATGGCCTTGTAAATATTGGCCCCTTTCACGCATAACTCTGCGTAAAAGGGGGATTTCATGGGTGTTGCTGTGGTGTTCCCATGCAACATCCATGGAACCTGACACAGTCCTAAATTTACAGCATTTTGTAAGGCTGGGAATGCGTCAGAATCCTACGCCTCCTCAGGGGAGGAGTAGCAGTGGCGCAACGAGGAGAAATACTTTTATTCCTCCTCGTTTTTTCCTCGTTCTATGCGTGCCTTATTCAGCAGCACGCTTAGAAAGAGGAAAATGACATCAATGATTGTTTTTGTGCAGGAAGGCGTCCCTTCCGGCACAAAAACAATCAGCCCTGTAACGCAGGCACCCTTGCAAAATGACGCAAGGGTGCCTGCGCTAGCGCATGGCAACCAATTGTGCGCCAGCGCAGCGGAAAGCACACGGATGCGTCGTATTGTTGTGAATACAACGCATCCGTGTGCTTTGAAAATGACGTAGCTCAGCGCAACAAAATGGCTTGCGGCGTTGCGCTGAGTCATTTTCTTGTAAATGAGGCCTAAAGTCTTTAATTAAGGAGTAACAGCAGTCCTCAAATATACAATACTGAAATAATATTTATACCGACATTTATACTGATGTCTGAAATTCCTAAATGGAAAAAAAAACAGATGGATACAATCTACGAGAGAGAATTCCTTATACGTTTTATTGTTACAATAGAAATACAGTGCAGATAAACAAAGATCTAGTGCTTTTGAGATAAGATTCTACCATTCAAATAGCATAGGTGCCTTTGGACAACGTTCTCCTAAATGGAAAAGATTATGAGCTCTTTTCTGAAACCTCAGATTTCTCCTTTTTTACTGCTGCTTTGTTTACAGATCAATAGTGTCCCGTTGTAAGCATCTAGATTCAAGCGTGCTAGGACGTGCCTATCTTTTGTCCACGTTTGTCAGTGGCCATAGGGCAAAGTGAGAACGACTCAATGGGTTTGAGCTCACGGACCTGGGATATGCGCGTTAAGGGGTCCAACAAAGTGATAGATGGCATAGTGAAGTCGGAAAAATGGTGTGTCCCCACACTTAGAGTCCTGGAATGTTTTCTGCAGGCTCACAACTCTTTCTCAAAGTAGTTTTTTTCAGTTGCTTACTGGCAGGTTAGCTCATTTGAACATCATGGCTCTCGGTGACTCACTTTTTGAGATGACTTCCACATGCTTCGGTTGACTGGACGTCACCCATTGTCCTAGGGGTCAGGCTTTTTTGGATTTTAGGCAAAAGTGCCTCTCCTAGGAATCCCTGACTTTGACAGATGGGTGTATTTTTCTGTGGTCCCATTTCTTTTAATCCAAAGGTGAACTCTTTCAGTGTGTGAAAAATGTTCTTGGGTTCGTTCTCTTTCTCGCTAAACTGAAAGTCTGAAGAAGTTCACGAATTTCACTTTTTAAAATAGCTCTTTAGTTTATTTTTTATTTTAGATCAGATGTTACATATCACCAGTTTAATAATTAACATTTATAATGTGTATCCAAAAACATCCGTCCTACCATACATTAGGATCAAAAAGACCTAATAATTTCAACAAACATATCCAACATGAACCATCCCATGATCACATATATAGATATCGCAGTTGGTTAACCATAATAATTCACGTCAGCCATATCTTATGCATAGGTATACATAGCAGCAGTATCTGCTAAGGAAAGGGGTGACAACATAGGGCCATATGTACGACGAAGTGGCGGAGCGTGTCGTTAGCCTCCTGGGACACCTTCCTGTACATAAACAAACCATGGCATTTTGCTTTTTCCATGTGTGCTGCACAAGGCAGCACACATGGAAAAAGCAAAAACGAGGAGAAATAATGCATTTCTCCTCGTTTCGCCACTTTAAGACCAGGGTTTTCCTGGTCTTAATTTTGGCGCTGCCTCCTATGTACGCCACCCTTGTACATAGAGGGCAGCGTCAAATACAATGGGTGTTGCGGTGGAACGCCCAACACAACACCCACTGCACGCCCCTTTCATGCTAAACATAGTGTGAAAGGGTGCCTTATGTACCAGGCAGCGTTAAGCCACGTTAAGTGGCTAACGCTGCCTTGTACATAAGGCAAGGCCCCTATCGCTACAGGAATGTCACAAAAAGTGACGTTCCCGTGGCGATAGTGGCTTGTACATATGCCCCTTAGTGCGGTTCCTGTGGTATCCTTAGTTCATTAATATTACGCCAATTTCAGCCCAGTCTCTGTGAATGTCTATGCTTCTGAACTGTATCGTATCACCCTTCCAAACATTTTTGTTAATCCAACAAAAAAAATAGAGACGCGGTACAGTTTCTTAAGTTGTTTCCTAAATATTTATACCTGTCTCAGTCATGATATAAAGACATATACAATGACAAAAGAATGTCTAACGCTAGTGTTAAAGTTTAAATCCCTCGTGCTGTATATTAAATTCGTGTACCAATATTTAGGCATGTTTCCATTGGGATCTTGCCATTGGTATGATGTCAGAAAGGATGCCGCCACCAAATCGCTCAACATGATATAAAAAGGTATCAGAAACCCTGGACTCCAATTCGAACAATGAATGAATCGCAGATGCGGTGGTGGCAGGGCCAGATAACTTCCGGCGCTATCAGACTGCATGCACGATATATTTTATCACTGTGTGACATTTGATAATTTGTAAAATAAATACATACTTAAATAAATACATTAAATAGATAATACACAATTAAATAAGGAAAGGGGGCCCAAGGTTTTTCTTAGGAGACCACCACCAGCGCTGCCCCATTTCGGGGTTGCAGAAAGCACCTACTTGTTGAATGAAAGCCCAGGGCTTAATAAACTGTGTTCTCTTAACATAGAGCGAATTGTCAACCATACATACAAGTGAGGCACCTCTGGCACATTTAAGTCCAATGATATGAAGTTGTTTTGACTTAGTATCGTGAGTTTCAAAGTCCGAGTGGGTCCTTTATTTGCTGTTGGCATGGCGACAGGCAAGCATTACCGGAAATGATTCATGGCCTCTTGGGACTGCATTCCAGAGAGCCCAAGTGGAACTCCTCCCGCAGCTCTTTGCAAGTTTTGCATTCCTACTACTTTCTGTAACATGTAATCACTGGGGATTTACAAAAGACTGTACATTATCTGATAAGGAAAAGCAAAGACAAAACAAACAAGCATTGGCAAAGCCAATAGGTATCGCCTATGGGAGAGCTATTGGCTTTGCCAATGTCTTTTAGCCATGTTGTACAGCAGAGTGGAGTGGAGTAGAGTGCATTTGAGTAGAGTGGCATGGCTTAGAGCTGATTGGAGTAGAGTGGCGTGGAGTGGAGTTGAGTGGCATAGAGTGCAGTGGCGTAGAGTGGAGTGGATTAGAGTGACTTGGAGTGGCATAGAGTTAAATGGCATAAAGTGGAGTGGCATACAGTAAGTGGCGTGACATACAGTGGAGTAGAGTGGCCTAGAGTGGAATGGCATGGAGTAGTGTGGAGTGGTGTAGAGTACAGTAGAGTAGACTGGCGTAGAGTAGAGTGGCATAGAGTACAGTAGAGTGACATAGAGTGGAGTGGGGTAGACCTCAGTGGAGTGGAGAGTGGTTTTGCATGGAGTGGTGTAGAATGGAGCAGAGTAGAGTAGAGTGGCATGGCATAGAGTGGTGTGGAGTAGAGTGGAATGAAGAAGAGTGGCGTAGATTGAAGTAGAGTGGCATTGAATAAAGTGGCATAGGTTGGAGTAGAGTAAAGTGGCTTGAAGTGACGTAGAGTAGAGTGTTGTAGAGTGAAGTAGTGTGGAGTGAAGTGGCATAGAGTAGATTTGCATAGTGAAATGGACTGGGGTACAGTGGTGGTGTAAAGTGGCACTGAGTGGGGTGGAGTGAAGTGGAGTGGCGCAGAGCAGAGTGGCATAGAGAGGAGTGGTGAAGAGTGGAGTGTCATACCGTGAAGTAGAGTGGCACAGATTGGAGTAGCACAGAGTGGTGTACAGTGTAGTGGAGTGACGTATATTAGAGTAGAGTTGATTCCCGTAGAGTGCAGAGGCATAGAGTACAGTGGCATAGAGTGGTGCAGAGTAGAGTAGAATGGTGTAGAGTGTAATGGCTTAGAGTGTAATGGCTTAGAGTGTAGTGGCATAGAGTGTAGTGGCATAGAGTGCAGTGACATAGAGTAGAGTGACAGAGTGAAGTGGTGTAGAGTGCAGTGACATAGAGTAGGGTGGTGCAGAGCAGAGTGGTATAGAGTGAAGTGGTGTAAAATGCAGTGGTATAGAGTAGAGTGATGCATAGTAGAGTAGAGTGGAGCAGAGTGTAGTGGCGTTGAGTGCAGAGTAGAGTGGTGCAGAGTAGAGTGGCCGTAGAGTGCAGTGAAGTAGAGTGCAGTGAAGTAGAGTGCAGTGAAGTAGAGTGCAGTGGCGTGGAGCGCAGTGACGCAGTGAAGAGTGCAGTGGCATAGAGTGCAGTAGAACGGAGTGGAGTAGCATAGAGTGGTGTGGCATAGCATGGAGTAGTGCAGAGTAGAGTGGAGTGGTGCAGAGTAGAGTGAAGTGGTGCAGAGTGGAGTGGTACAGAGTAGAGTAAAGTGGAGTAGAGTGCATTGGTGTAGTGTGGAGTGCAGTGGCATAGAGTGCAGTGGCGTACAGTAGAGTAGTGCAGAGTACAGTAGAGTAAAGTGGCGTAGAGTGGAGTGGCATAGAGTGCAGTGGCATAGAGTGGAGTTGTGCAGAGTAGAGTGCAATGGCGTAGAGTTCAGTGGTGCAGAGTAGAGTAGAGTAATGTAGAGTGCAGTCGTGTAGAGTGGAGAGGCATAGAATGGAGTGGCGCAGAGTGGAGTGGCATAGAGCACAGTGGCATATAGTGCAGTGGTCTAGAGTGCAGTGGTGCAGAGTAGAGTACAGTGATGTAGAGTGCAGTGGCATACAGTAGAGTGAAGTAGAGTAGAGAGGCATAGACTGGACTGGTGTAGAGTGCAGTGACATAGAGTGGAGTGGTGCACAGTAGGGTAGAGTGGCGTAGAGTGTAGTGGCATAGAGTGAAGTGGGGCAGAGTAGAGTGCAGTGATGTAGAGTGCAGTGGCGTAGAGTGGAGTGCAGTGGCATAGACAGCAGTGGCATGGAGTGGTGTAGAGTGCATTGGTGTAGAGTACAGTGGCGTAGACTGCAGTGGCATAGTATGGAGAGGTGCAGAGTAGAGTAGAGTGGCGTACAGTAGAGTGGTGTAGAGTGGAGTGGCATAGAGTGCAGCGGCATAGAGTACATTGGTGCAGAGTGCAGTGGCGTAGAGTGGTGCGGAGTGCAGAGACGTAGAGTGGTGCAGAGTAGAGTAGAGTGGTGCAGTCGCAAAGACTGGAGTAGTGGAGAGCAGAGTGCAGTAGCATAGAGCGTAGTGGGTAGAGTTCCCTGGTGTAGAGTAGAGTGCACTGCCATAGAGTGCAGTGGCATAGAGTGAAGTGGCATAGAGTGCACCGGCGTACAGTGGGGTGGTGTAGAGTGCAGTGGCATAGAATAGAGTGGTGCAGAGTAGAGTAGAGTGGCGAAGAGTGCAGTGGCGTATTAATTATTACTTGGGGCCACACAAAAGGACTCGATTATGTTTGCCAATCATGGTGGAGCCTTTGAGGTTCTGCTGGCACACGCTAGCTTCCATTCTCACACATTCTGAACCACTGCGGTCTTTTTGGGAAAAATATAGGATAGTGCTCACTGCGTCATCAATATGCTTTCTAAAGCCTCTAACTTTGCATGTGTGCTTTTGTCTTACTTATTAATTGATATGTGACTGTGTTGGAAATGGCCCTTTTTGCAGGGTTATCCTCAAACTTTTTGCTTTTTCCTCCTATTTTTCCCTGACCTGTTTGTGTTGGTTCTAGGACTCTGGGCACTTTACCACTGCTAATCAGTGCTAAAGTGCATATGCTCTCTGTGTAAATTGTGTTATGAATTGGTGTTTCCGTAATTGGATGCTTGATTTACTTGTTAGCCCCTAGTAAAGTGCACTGCGTGGGCCAGGGCCGGTGAATCAAATGCTACCCAGGGGCCTGCAGCACTGGTTGTGCCACCCCCGTGAGTAGCCCTGAAAACGGTAACTCAGACCTGCCATTGCAGAGTCTGCGCGCAGTTTGTAACTGCCATGTCGACTTGGCCAGTGCACACACTGGCCGGTCCCTAACCTTCCCTTTTCTTACATGTCAGACATCCCTCAGGTAGGCCCAAGGTACCCCTGTGGGCAGGGTGCAATGTATGTGAAAGGTAGGACATGCCCTGGTGTGTGTGGCATGTCCTAATAGTGAATTACAGCCAATTTCGTTTTTCACTATTGCAAGGCTACCAGTTCCCCATAGGACAGAATGGGAGGTTTGTTTATAACATCTTATAAACACAACTGGCCCAGGGAATTTGGTAAGAAAATAAAATTTAGTATGCCTGAACTCAGAATCTAAAGATGCATCTTTTAGTGAAGGTGATTTTTACATTCTGCGTTTGAAAATACCACTTTTAGAAAGTGGGTATTTTCTTGCTCAGTCATCCCGTGTGCCTCTGCTGGAATGTGGATTGCCTGTCTGGGTTTTGGATGACAGAAGGCTGGGGGCCGGAGGGGCTCCAGATAGTCTAGGTAGGTCAGGAAAGAGCTGAATAGACCTGGGCTGCGATGGGGGAAGGGGAGGAGATTTCCTTGCACCTCAAAGGGCCTGGTCTGCCTCTGACAATGCCGTCTCCACCTCCTGCCAGGAAATCACACCAGAGAAGGCAGAACTGGTTCTGGCCGGGCACAGACACCCTCTGCCTGAAAGATCAAAGGATTTTTAGATACAATTACTGGGTCCCAGACCCCTGAACTTCAGAACTCATCTGGAACAAGAAGACTGCCAAGAAGAAGAGCCGAAGAAGCTGCGAAAAGGAACGACTGCTTTGCTGGGTGCTTTGCTGGGCTGACCTGCAGTGGCTGCTTCTGTTTTGGGCAGTGAAAGGCCTGGACTGGACTTTCTGCAACCGCATTGGTGAGACTCTCCAAGGGCTTGAAGTAGAGCTTGCCCCTTGTTCACGGAGTCTCAGGAACATCAAAGACTCCCGGTTCTTCAACCCGCAGCACTGGGGACTGTGTGTTTCGTACTGCAACCCGAAGAACACCACCTCGACGACGCCTACGACGACCCTGCCGACCCCGTGTCCTGAAGGCACCACAGAGGGCACTGCCGCAACACCGCACCGCGACCCTGGTCTCACCGACGACGACGCTGACGCCATCACCGAGCCGCTGCTCGCACCGCGACCTGTGGGCACCGCACTCTGCACCGCCTCGCTACACGGCGACGCTGTGGCCTTCCTGACGTTGCCACTTCCCGCCGAGATCGACGCCGCTGTTTGCACCGTGGGTCGGGGGCACCGCTCGTAAGTTACACGACGCACCGCCCTCACCCCACACCGCAGCCTTGGCCCACCGACGCCGGCGCCATCGACTCCCGCTCGTCAACCGACGACAGCGCTTCTGCAACGACGCCGCCGCTGCTTGCACCGTGACGAGCACCGCCTCCATCTCGCACGCGACCCTGGTCTCACCGACGACGCCATCTGACGCCGCCACCGAGCCGCTGCTCGCACCGCGACTTGGGGGCACCGCACACCGCACCGCTGCCCTTCGCCCCGCAGCACCCGACGCCTGTTGGCGCCTGCGCTCCTGATCCCATCAGAAAGGAGCTCGACCTGCAACGCGAGTGACTTCAAGGGCCCCATCGCCCTGCATCTCTGAAAGGTACTGTTTGCGGGTCTTCCCGACACCGTAGCTGGCCTGCGACCCCGCGGTCAGCCAGAACTGTTTTGGATTTGTGTGTTCACGACGCCTTGGTAGCCCGGACGGCGCTATCCACACAAGGAACTCTTTTTAATCAGCGTATTTTTGAACTGTGAACGTTTAAGTATAGTATTGTGGTTCTTTATCGTTTTTGGTCTTGTTTTAATTATATAATAACATTGGATATTTTTCTAAACTGGTGTGGTGTCCTTTTGTAGTGCGTACACTGTATTACTGTTGGTTATGTGCAACTGCTTTACACACTGCCTCTAAGATAAGCCTGGCTGCTCGTGCCAAGCTACCAAGGGGGTGAGCAGGGGTTATTTTAGACGTGTAACTCCCTTATCCTGACTAGAGTGGTGGTTTTTGCCTGACTTGGGCCCACGCCCTAGCCTACCAAAAATCCCATTTCTAACAGACCCTAGGTCTGAAAATGATCAATTATCATATCTATAAATGTACAATAACATAAGGGTGGTCCATCAATCCACGAAAAAGTATAATGCAGTTAGACTTTCCGTATATCCAAAGTAAACACATATGAAGAAAATTTAGATATAAAGAATTTTATTGGATAATGATTTCTCATTTGTTGATAATTTCGAAAATCCGATTAAATTTCCTTTTCAGTGGGTTAACGAGTGGTCCCTCAGAAGACTGACATTGAAAATGCTTTCTGTGTGAAGTGGGGCCACTTGTTCAGAAGGGTAGAATTTGTTCACTGATAAAACCCCTTAGAGCTTACCTGAATTTTTGGGTTCGTCTTTTATTACCCATACACAGCTGAAAAAACTTAAATGTTAAAACGGGAACATGTGCATAAGTGCTTCCTATTGAAGTTAATACCAGTTTAGTAAGCACAATATTCCCCACTACGAGCAGAGTGCCACTCCCCTTCACTGTTTTATCTCTTTAATCCTCTATATCCTTTCGCCTTTCTCCCTATGTATTATTATTAGGGCTCCCGGTTTTCCGTTTATAGGGATATTTACATATAAATACAGACGGAAAACTATTTTTCCTTTGTCTGTATTTATATTTAGAAGCGGGAAAATACTACCAAAAGTTGCTGCACTACCGTGCTCCAGCCGAGTTGCTTCGCCACGCCCCTGTCCCTGATTCAAGGGGTGTACGTCTGCCCACCGTAACACGAAACACCTGCAGGGCCCTACAGCTTGTGGTTTGCTGGAAATTCCTTGCAATTAGGGTCGTTTTTGACCTGCCGCTGTGCCCCTTGAGCCAATCGTGGTTGGATCCAGGCTTCACTGTGTGGGCGTGTCAACAGTTCTCCGGTCCGCCCTCATACCTTTTGCCCTTTATTTTGGGGGTCACTCCCCTACTTCCTCCTTTTTACTTGCACTGTGACCAACCAGATTGCAGAAAGACACCTCCCATTCGCCTTTTTTGTTGCTGCCCCAGCCCTTCTCTAGCTATCTCTGGGGCTCCGCCACTCGAGTGAGCTCTGCGCCAGCCCGCCGCCATTTCAAGCCAAAGGTATATTTTACCGACGTATCTACTCTCGGAGGGGGGGGGGACAGATGAATGGCGGCTTCACAGTGTACTCGCAGAGGCTGGAGTGTTTGCTGAGTTTGTGGCCGGGTTGTTCTTGCAGTGCAGTCCACTGTAAACGTGTCACTTAATCTCCCCGTGCCTACCAAAAGTGAATGTGTCCTTGTGTTACGTAATTGGTGCTCTGTTAAGCATTCTAAATACCTTTGGGTCGAGTTTGCGCTATATAAATCTGCAACAAAAACGTGTGGCTGCAAGAACAATCTGGCCACAAACTCGGCAAACACTCCAGCCACTGCGTCTTCACAGCCAAGCTGGGTAAGGACACCCTACAAGGTTCGCTGCGCAAATATGTCCCAAAAACACATGTGCAGAGCAGTACACTGTACCTGCCCCTCTGCACCCAGCAGATATACTGTCGCTGTCTATCTCTGCCTTGGGAGCTGTTTCAGAAACTGTGCAATGAAACTGCAAGAAATGGAAAAAGAGGGATTGTAGCCAGACGTCAGAGTGAACGGTAAAAGCTAGGAAATATGTTGAAATACAAAATATACTACAGCAGTAGCGAATTGTGCGAAAGCTGTTTTGTGAAAACACACAGATCTATTTGAGTTCCAATGTAACAAAACTTCCCACCCTGTGAAAAAAACATGTATCACATCGGCCTCGTGAAGCTTTATTCATTTGTGGATTTTTAGTCTTTTGAAAGCCCTATTATATTAATATTTTAAATTTTTTTAGAAGCCCGCTTCTGTACAAGTGAGGGCCAATCCTCATCTCTGTTAGCCCCATGAAAACTCTCACAGGTCTCTTTAAAAGTGTACATTTTATGAGAATCAGTTTCTCCATGACGGCCCCTTCTATGTCTCATGGCAGCTGCCAGGTTTGAACTGCACTTAAAGGCTAAGGCAAGTACATGACCGTGGTTGATTTTGACACACTGACACTATTGTAAGATCATATTAGTTTGCATTACAATGCGAATATAAATTGTGGTGGTACTGAGCTGTTGATAGCCTTAAATAAATGTGGGAAAATACTAGCTGCAGCGTCATCTTTTGATTGCGGAAAAAATAAATGCGGATATATACAGAACAAATGCCCAAAAAATAAATACGGATAAATACAGACGGAAATGGCAAAAAAATAAACACCATAAAACCGGGAGCCCTAATTATTATTAATGCAGTCTGACAAGTTAGTTCTTCTCTAAAGATGATGTATATTGCTCTAATCCCAGTAACAATAGACTCAGGATGCTAACCTCTCACTGTGTTCACCTGTGCTCTGCCCCCTCACTCCCAGAAGAGCCTCCTCAAACTGATGACACACAATGAGGATAGGGGCAGCACAAGCATATCAGAACCAGAACCAACAATAGTAAAGCGCCCCGCGGCACATTAAGATAGTGGGGGATGAATTACTGGGTGACAGAGCGGGCGAATGGGAGCGGAGCATGGGCGACTGTGTAAGTAAATGACTGGGATGGGGGAGTGAACGAGCAAGTGATTGAGAGGGTGAGTGAGGAAGTATGTGAGTGAGAGTGTGGGCGTGTGAGTGACTGAGTGACAGTGATCGAAGGAGTACGTCGTCCCTTGGCCTTGGACAAGTTGTCAGAGAACTCAAAAAGCTTTAGCAATATAGCTTGAGTGCGACATAAGTTGAGAGGTGAACTATCCAGTTGCCAAAGCTATTTGGCCAAGATGTATTTTGGTGCCAATGCAATTCAATCTTTTTTCTTGGTTCCCTAGACGAAGCTAAAACTGAAGTTCTGAAAACTGCTGTTTCCCTCTTTCAGTTCTCTTAAAGCCAAGAAGTTAGTCATCAATATCTCCAAACGCAAAATTGCGTTCTTTGAGGCGAGGAATATTTCTTTGGTTCTTTTTCCCTAACAGCTATAGAATGGGAAAATGTTCTTTAATAGGCTACCTTGGCATTCCTTTATTTCAGTTGGTGTTCCCAGTTATTAAAAAGGGGAGGTATGGTGCACCAATCGGCGTAGCAAGGGTGGGGGATCCGCCCCGGGCAGCACGAGTTTTGGGGGCCATCTTGGGGCCAGCACCCTCCCTGCTCTACAATGCGGCTGTGGGTGGCAGACGCAGGGACCGCCATGGGCGGCCAAAGGGATAGCTACGCCACTGGCACCAATTTGATCTTCTTTTATATTTCAACAAAATTTTAGATGATATGCATTTTCTTCTCCATGTAAACCCACACTATGAGTGGACTAGAGTGGGAAGAGTTTTTTATTGGTGTGATAAAATTGTTACCATGGGGATCAGTAATGACTGGGTCCAATAAATAACTGCTACCACGAGTTTCCCCATGCAAATGGCGTATAATTTGAGATTTTGGTGCTACCTGCATCAAATTCCACATGTACTGGTATTTATGGGGCATTTTCCCCCAGTAAATTTCAGCAGGTTAAACCTGCCGAAATTCAACTGGGGAAGATTGCGAGGGATGTGCTAAACCCGAGCTTTCAATCCATGCACAAAAATTTGCTTGTGCAGGGATCGGGGGAAACGTGGACAGTCATAATCCTCAGCAGCAGTTTATGATGCTGAGCTGTGAGGCCAGGCTGATACTCTTCTCACTGCAGAAAATAGATTTCTACATAATGTGATGAACCTCTCAACTTTTAGGGTGATCATTCCCTTAAGTCTGAACTAGATATTAGATCAACTATTGATTCTGTAGACCTCCTTCCATAATTACTATTGGTTTGTATCTAGAGCAATCCTGTTGCTGTAATATTTAGAGCAGCCCTAAATAATGTGCCTGTACCCAGGTATTTTCAAGAAATTGCTTTACTCATCCATATCAAGCGAGCTCTAATTGGGCTCAATTGTGTAGAACAGAGGTTCTTAACCTTTTGACTTCTGTAGACCCCCACTGAATCATTCCGGAAGCCTGGGACCCCCACCCTTAGCAATTTCAATGACTTGAACCTCAAAGCAATACACAAAAATAATGAAACAAGTTTATACCATACAAATGCTCGAATTTAGAAATAATTTGATTATTTCACTATCAAGTATAGAAAAACGTTTTCAGATTTTCAATTTTGGTTCTTTATTTGTAAATACTGTATTAATTTTAATGTATCAATTTTATTATTATTTCATTTTCTAAAAACAGTAATGGACCCCCTGAGTAGGCCTCCCAGACCTCCAGTGGGCCGAGGACCACAGGTTAAGAACCACTGGTGTAGGATTATGGTATAACCTTAAAAACAATTCTAAGAGTATGATTAAAAGAGTAAAAACCTCTTAGTAGGCCAAAATAAAGAATGAACAATTGCTAGCCTTTGTGTTTGCATCTTGTTATATGTGTTTTTTCTAAACTCTGCACGCCTGAGCACTCAAACTTACTGCAAGATGACATTTAGCGCTTTGAAAAACATCTAAATAAATAATTTACTTTCACCACACAATAACTTAAGGTGAGGAGAGGTATCGTGGCAGAATATCCACTCACACAGAAGGGGGCCCCTGAGACTATACATAGGCAGTGGGGAACAGGGGGAACTGAGAAATACAATCAAGACAAAAACTCTCTGCCTGTAAAGTATAATTAAAGTGCTAGTCGCCACTGATATATATACACACGTACATGAAAACTGGCCTACCACAATACAGAACACAAATGAATTAGATACAAAATTATCAAATTTATTCAATATATTACAGAAAATACAAATGTTTGAGAATAAATTTATGCTAAACCATAAGTAACCCAAGCGCAACCAACACCGCACGCACACTATCGTTCATACAGACTAGTGCATACCCATACATACACATACATCCTAAAAAATATATAAGGATTCAAAACATTCTACATACAAATATATACAAAAATTCACAAACCCACTTTAATCATCAACAGTTAATGACACTGTAAAATTCCACAATGATCAAATAAATGGAAATAGTTGTCAATTCAGGGTTGCTTCATAACTGAAGAACCATTATTAATACAAGTCATAAATGCAAAAATCCATTTCTTATTAACATAGTAGTATATATAGGGGGAAGACAGATGAACATAGAACTTCCAGCGCCGACGCGCGTTTCGGTGGGTGACCCCGATATGGGTCTCACCTTCTTCAGGGCGCAATATTAAGGCACAAACAAGGAAGGAAGCGCCTGGGTTCAAGCAGGTAGAAAAACACGTCCACCAGTCAATTAGAAATATGTTGGATACTGGCCGGAACCTACGTCGGGGGACAAACAAGAGCACTGGGTCCAATGAAATAGATGCTTAAATCCAAAGATTGGGTTACTTATGGTTTAGCATAAATTTATTCTCAAACATTTGTATTTTCTGTAATATATTGAATACATTTGATAATTTTGTATCTAATTCATTTGTGTTCTGTATTGTGGTAGGCCAGTTTTCATGTACGTGCGTATATATATCAGTGACGACTAGCACTTTTTATACTTTACAGGCAGATAGTTTTTGTCTTGATTGTATCGTGGCAGAATATATCTGCACCCTCCAGATCGATGCTTATTAAATATAAGTTAGGAATCCATTACCCCACCCCAGTCCAACCATCCTGGTGAGAACAGTAATTAACAAATAGAAATGTATATTACCTAATTTTTGTAGCTGCTAATACAGTAGTAGGCCTTAAACCACTGATATTTATTGTATGGCCCGCGGTCCGCTTGCGGCCCGCCAGTCCATTTCTTGCAGCCCTTGCCCTCCTGGTCAACAGCTGCACTTGGCTAGGAGATTATTGTGCACTGCTGTTTATCCCTGGGCCATGTTCGCATCGGAGCTGCAGCGGAATAGTTGAGTGTCAGATGAGCATGCGTAATGTAGTTAGTGTTGTGCAAGCTCATTACCGATGGCCACTCCTTCAGTGATTTCGCTTTAGTGGTAAGGTAGGAAGCTGTCTTTAAAAGTCAGCTGCTGCACTGTGTGCATCTTAATTTCTATATTGCAGCTCCTCCTGAGCTCATCTGGCCCCAGCCGTGCTTTTTCCAAGGCAGCTATACTTTCTTTCACAAATGGAATGAATGAATCAGAGAAGTCTGTAGGCAAGAAGGCAATGGTGTCCAGTCTTCTCTTTTGGTGGGTCCAGTGTTTGTTTTCAATTTTAAAAGTTATGGGGCTTATTTACAAGAAAGTGCCGCAGCGCGGCACCGCAAGCCCCGTGGCTGCGCCACGCTGTGGCACTTTCAAAGCACAGGGATATGTCGTATGTACAGCAATATGGCTCATCCCTGTGGGTTCCCCTGCGCTGGCGCACAATCGGCTGCCATGCGCCACACAGGCACCCTTGCGCAATGGGGCTAGGGTGCCTGCGTTGCAGGGAGATTGTTTCTGTGCAGGAAAGGGTGCCTTCCTGCACAAAAACAATACCAAAAAAAATAAAAAGAGGTGATTTCCTCTTCCTATGTGTGCTGCAGAAAGCAGCACCCCTAGAAAGAGGAAATAACGAGGAGAAATGTAAACATTTCTCCTCGTTGTGCCTCGCTACGCCACCCTCAGGGTGGCGTAGCATTCCGATGCATTTCCAGGTTTACAAATTCTCGTACATCTGGAAATGCGGCAGAATACATGGGTGTTGCGTGGGAACACCCACAGCAACACACATGTCACACCCCTTTCACGCAAAAGTGTTGCGTGAGAAGGGGGCATATTTACAAGGACAGGAAAAGCCAAGCAGGGTGGCTTTACGTGTCCTTGTAAATATGGGGCAGGAGGTTGCACCAGCAGTGCGTCACAAAAAGTGACGCACTGGTGGCGCAAGGGGCTTGTAAATAAGCCCCTATGTTTTTTACTGCTGTATCTGTACCGTGTATACTTACTCTACTCAGTTCAGCTTGTTTGATGAGCAGGGCTGTTCCTGATCATATAACAGCCTGCAATAACAGTAGAACAAGCCTATATCTATTAAAACACAGTGGCATTTAAATTTAATAAAGTGAAAACAATACAGTTGCAAGCAATACGAAAACACACGTTTTACAGTTAAACAACACAAGACTTCTCGCACGAGTTGTCTGGGGATCCCTTCAGTTTAAACTTATCTCGTCCTCCTTATCTGCTCACAAACACCTTCTCCCTTATAGTGTTGTCATATTTCTTAAAAGAACTGGAGAAGAGATGTGGCTTATGGCCAGAACTGCTGACTTTGGAACAGGGGGAACTAGCTTGGCTTTGATTTCCAACATCAGCTCAACATCCTGTGACTCTGGGCAAATCACTTATTTTCCCCACATCACTGCACTAGCATGAATTGACACACAAATTAAGGGACTTATTTATGAGGCCTTGCAACACTTTTACGCCGCCGTTGCATCACTTTTTGTGACGCACCGGTGGCATAATTAATGCGCCACGTTGCACCCTATTTACACAGTGATGCATCTAAGCAGATGTGCCACTTTGTAAAGCCCTGTGCTACATTATACCTGCGTGGGGAATAAGGTATGCAGGGTGGGCGTTCCCCCGCAAAATGTCTCGTAGATGTGGCGCAGTGAAATCTAACAGATTTCACTGCGCCACTTCTAGGACGCTACTGAGTCAATATATTACGCCTGTTTCACAGCAGGCGTAAGACTGGTGCAGGCCCTTTCACTTGCGGCTTGCCCCATGTGAAAGGACACATTACTGGAGTTGCGTCTTTTTTCAGACACACCCCAGCAATGTGTCACTTTTGCGCCGACAGATACGTCAGTAATACTGACGTAGCTGTCATTCCTTGCGACACGATGCGTCATACAGTAAATATGACGCATCCATCATGTCGCAAGGAGGGCGCAGTGAAACCTGTTGCATCGCTGTTTTCATGCAGCGATGCAACAGTTTTCATAAATGAGGCCCTAAGATTCTTTGTAGATGCTCAGAGTGATCACATGGTGCACAGCTCTTCATGTTTTAATGATTTTCCTGCTGTCACTTTCTTAGCACTAGAAATATGTGCCAGGTATTCAAATAAATCAATAGTAGTGCCAATTGTTGTCCCTTTGAGAAGTTTTTGCCTAATTCTTTGGACGCTTTCCAATTTTTTCCACCAGTAAAGTTAAGTATAAAAAGCAAATTGGTTCCGCTTCGCAGATCAAGCTTCAGTGAACCTCATAGGTGCCTGTAAAATGGCATCAATTACATCTGACACTAATGCAAGAATTATGTTTAACACCTTAGTTATTTGTTACACATGGGTTCTTAAACTGCAACTGCACTTTAACCAGTGGCGGCTCGCATAGGGCGTGCTGCGGGGCGGGGGAGGGGCCAGGTGGGGGGGAGGTAAACTCGGACATACGACTAAACGGAGGAACGTAATAATTACTTTCCTCCGTTCCGTCGTGTTAGACCTGGCATCCTTGGCGTGGGTCTCCCTTCCATTTTTTCATAATGCCTCCACTGTTGTCGATATGTTTTTGCTGGACCAGATGCTCATGGGCACTTTGCCACTGCTAATCTGTGCCAAAGTGCAAGTGCTCCCTATGGTAAATTGTGATATGAATTAGTGACTCCATGTTTGGCTTATTTGAATTACTGTCAGACCCTAGTACAGTGCACTGAGTGTGCCCAGAGCTTGTAAATCAAATGCTGCTGGTGGGCTTGCAGCACTGGTTGTGCCACCCACAGAAGCAGCTTGTAAAGTGTGTCTCAGGCCTGCCATTGCAGAGCCTGTGTGCAGTCTGTGACTGCCATGTCGACTTGGTAAGTGCACCCACTTACCAGTCCCTAAACCTCCCCTTTTCTTCATATCAGACACCCCTATGGTAGGGCCCACGGGCAGGGTGCATTGTAAGGATAAGGTGGGACATGCCCTGGTGTGTGTGGCATGTCCTAATAGTGAATTACAGCCATTTTCGTTTTTCACTATTGCGAGGCTACCTGTTCCCCATAGGCCAGAATGGGCAGTTTGATTATAACATCTTATAATCCTAACTGACTCAGGGAACTAGGTAGAAATTCGAGTTTAGTATGCCTGAACTCAGAATGGTAAAATACATCTTTTAGTGAAGTTGGTTTTAACATTCTGTGTTTGAAAATACCACTTTTAGAAAGTGGGTATTTTCTCGCCTACCTATCCAGCCTGCCTCTGCTAGCTTGTGTATTGTGTGTCTGGTTTGTGCGTGGCTGGGGGTGGCTACAGGAGACAGGGTGAGGCAGCACAGGGCTGAATAGAAAGATCTGCATCCAGAGTGGAGGGAGGTGTTGCATCTGGGTCTGAATAGGGCTGTGCCTGCCTGCCACAATGCTGGGTCCACCTCCTGCCGGGTGTCTGAGCACCCTGCCCCACATTCTGAAAGGAAAGAAGGAGTCATGTACACAGAGTGCTCCAAAGCTGCACAGAACTGGTTTAAACTAGGCAAAAGCCTCTCTGCCTCCAGAGAACAAAGAGAATCAGGGTATAAGAGGGGCACCCAGACCCCAGGAAATTAGTTCACTTTTGGGAACAAGAAGAAACCTTTGCTGAGGAGCGGAACCAAGAAGAAACTGAGGAGAGACCATCCCTAAGCTGAAGTGCTGCTTGGGGATTGGCCTGCAGTGGTTTGCCTGACTGCCAAAGAAAGGAGAAAGGAACTTTTGTTGTTGCTGTTACTTTCATCAACTTGTGAAGGATCTCCAAGGGCTTGAGAGAGAGCTTGCCCCTGATCGAAGTCCCAGGACCATTGGACTTCACCACCCTTTGTGAATTGCTGCTGGAAACGCTGTTTCAGTGGCTACAGAGGTAGGGAGCTGTGACCGACTCTCACGACCGGCTCGGTGTCCTGAAGGCACCGCATCGAGCACCGCCCGCATCTTGCAACGCACGGCCTTGGTCTCACCGACTCCGTCTTGACGCCGTCACCGAGCCGTTGCCTGCACCGTAACCTGTGAGCACCGCACCTCGCAATGCCTCGCTACGCCGAATCGAACTGGTCCGACCGACACGGTCACTGCTGCTGAGTTCGAGTCCTGTGACCGCACCGGAGTTGGGCACCGCTCACACGCTTCGCGACGCACCTCCCGACTCGCACCGCTGTCCGGACTGATCTACGCCAGCTCCTGAATCCGGCTCCGTCGCCGCACCGTAACCTGCCAGCACCGCATCGAAGCACCGTCTCGCCCTGCAACGCACGGCCTTGGTCTCACCGACTCCGTCCTGACGACGTCAACGAGCCGCTGCCTGCACCGCATCGAGGGACAACGCGTCCTGCAACGCTTCCATTTTGCAACGCGACCGCGACGTACAGCCATCCGGCTCGCACGCCCGTGCCTGCCGCTTCAAGTAAAAGGTACTGTGACCGAGTCTGTCTACGCTTGTGTTGGCCCGTCTCAACGCGGTCAGCTGGATTTGTTAGACTCTGTTTGTTCTTGACATCGCCGTAGCCGGAGGAGGCTACCGACTCGCACAGAGCCTTGAATTAAGCCTTTTTGATAAGAACTAAGCATTCTTGACAGTATTGTGGATTATTTTTGTCGTTTATGGTCTTGTGATAAATCTAGATAAAGTATACCTATTTTTATAAATATATAACCTGTGTGGTGTCCATTTGTAGTGTTGTCACTTGATTACTGTATGTGTTCACAAATGCTTTACACACTGCCTCTGAACTAAGCCTGTCTGCTCGTGCCAAGCTACCAAGAGGGTGAGCAGGGGTTATTTCAGAAGTGTACCTACTTTCCCTGACTAGACTCAAGGGTCCCTATTTGGACAAAGGTACCTACCTCTGCCAACTAGAGATCCCCAAATCTAACATTGGTGGTCAGCGGTGAGGATTCTGGACTTGCATTTGTGACTCATGTACAGTAATTGGTGAACACTACTTAGTGAGTGCAGACCAAAACGCAACCGCATACTCTTTGATAGCATTTTTTCTGGGATTTTCTATTTTTGCAACTGCCAAGTTTAATCACCATGGAGAAACCAGCATCAGTAGCCTCTGTTGAGTGTGATTGGGAAGAGGAGAGGCTAGAATGCTACACCCTCAAGCAGCTCAAGCATTTCTGCAAAAAGTTTAAAGTGTCCATGACCGGGCTCTCCAGGAAGGAGGACCTCCAAAAGGCGCTGAGGGCCTGGGTCGAATCAAGGAGTGCCCATGTGGAAGGGGCTGAGAATGCAGAAGGGCAGCTGGAGGGGCTATTGGGTCTAGGGGCTGGAAGACCACCTTCCCCAGTAGGTAGCAGTGTTTCTGCCAGAGGTCTGTCTCCAGAAGAGTTGGAGGACAGGAAAGAGAGTAGGATGCACGAAATGGAGCTGACCAAGCTCATGCTGAATGGGCAGTTAGAATTTGAATTGCAAACTAGGAAATTAGCCCTAGAAGAAAAGAAAATGCAGTTTGAACATGAGAAGGTTTTGAGGGAGTTGGAATTGAAGGCCAAAAGCTTAGAGATTACTCCCTCTGGTGGCAGCACACCGTCCATGCCTGTTGAACCTAGGGTGTATATTCCCAAAGATGTGGTGAAGGAATTTTTTAAGAATGATGATATTGGGCAATGGTTTAGGGCCTATGAGGTAGCCATGACTTCCCACCGGGTCCCTGAGAAGGATTGGGGAGCGGGGTTGTGGGGTCGGTTCCTTAGTGAAGGGCGGGATACCTTGTTGGACTTGCCCTCTGAAGTCTGCAATTCATACAGCCACATGAAGGAAGCATTAATGTCTAGATATGGTTTGACCCCTGAGCTTTATAGGCAGAGGTTCAGGAACTGTAAGAAGATTGAAGGCAGTACCTGGGTTGAATATGTGACTTTTTTTTGCAGAGCATTGGATGGTTGGGTGAAGGGTAGCAAAGTGAATGATTTTGAGGCGCTCTTTGATTTAATTGCATGGGAGCACTTGTCAAGTAATTGTTTTCCTGAGCTACGCCAGCACCTGATTGATAGCAGGCTGACTAACCCCAGAAAGCTTGCTGAGGAGGCGGACCGCTGGGTGAGTACCCGGGTCCACAAGGGTCACGTGGGAGACCCCGCCAAGGGTGGTCAGGGTCCCCAGCAGAAGAGTGGGGGGGACAGGGGTAAACTGAGGGAGTTCCAGTAAAGGGCCCCAAAGTAGACCCCAAGGGAACCAAGGTAAAGGTTCCCAGCCTCCCCCTGAGAAGAAGCCAGTGGCCCTGACAGGCCCCCCTGTTCACCAGGGACCACTGGTGTGTTACAAGTGTGGCACCCCTGGCCACAAGGCAAATGATCCTCATTGCCCTTTGTTTGGAAAACCAGCACCCTCTGGTGCAGTCTCCCGGCAGTTGGCTAGTGTAGCCCTGGGGGAGGAGTTGGGTGCCCAAGGTGGGGGGGATCCCACAGTGTTTTCCCTTGTCTCATTAGGAGACTCTGAGATGGTCCCTAGGACCCAGCTGACTGAGAACACTAAAAAGTACAGGCAGTGGGTGACCATCAATGGCCATAGGGTGGAGGCTCTGAGAGACACAGGAGCCAGTGTGACAGCTGTCAAGTGTCACCTGGTGTCTAAAGAGCAGGTTGTCCCTGATGCATTCTATCCAGTTGTTGCCGCTGACAACACAGAGAGTCACTGCAAGGTGGCTCAGGTTCCCTTTGAGTGGGGGAGGTCTCTGGTACTCTTCAAGTAGCTGTGAGGCCAGCCATGCCTGTTGACTGTTTGTTAGGGAACGATTTGGAGAGCTCACCTTGGGCTAAGGTGGAGCGGAGTGCGCATTTGGAAATGTTGGGCTTGCCTGATTGGGCATGTGTGACCACCCGGTCAATGGCAGCTAGAGGTGTTCAAGAGGACCTGGAGCCTGAGAGGGAGGCCCAGGTGCCTGCCAGAGAGAGAAGAGGCAGGGGGCGCGGGAAACCGGCCCCCGAAGTTCCCACGGTCCAGGAGGAGGCAGACCCTGAGGGGGATGCCCTGGAGCCTACAGGGGAACAGGTAGCTGAACTGGGGGACCTGCCTGAGCTGACCCATTGGCAGCAAGAAGGAGGACCCTCCAGGGAGGAGTTCTGCGAGGAGCAGAAAACTTGCCCTTCTCTCGTGGGTCTGAGGCAACAGGCCACAGACCAGGCAGCAGGTGAACAGTCTGGATCACATTGGATCTACTGGGAGAATGATCTCCTGTATTCAGAGCCTAAGGTTGCTGAGCCTGGGTCAGCCCGTGTGCTGGTGGTACCCCAGCGCTTCAGAGCCTTCCTACTGGGGTTGGCTCATGATGTACCGTTAGCAGGTCATCTGGGGCAGGACAAGACCTTTGAAAGGCTTGTCACCCATTTCTTTTGGCCCCAGATGCGCAGGAGTGCCGCCACTCACTGCAGGACCTGTCAGACTTGCCAGGCAAGTGGAAAGAGTGGGGGGAAGCAGAAGGCTCCTCTCCAGAAATTCCCTGTAGTCAGCACCCCCTTTGAACGGGTGGGTATTGACATTGTGGGGCCACTGAACCCCAAGACAGCCAGGGGCAACAGGTTTATCCTGGTCTTGGTGGACCATGCCACCCGGTACCCTGAAGCCATCCCTCTGAGGACAGTGACGGCCCCCGTGGTGGGACGGGCGCTGATGGGAATTTTCTCACGTGTGGGGTTCCCTCAAGAGGTGGTGTCTGACAGAGGTACCAACTTCGTGTCCAAGTACATGAAGTCCCTGTGGCAGGAGTGCGGTGTAACTTACAAGTTCACCACTCCTTACCACCCCCAAGGAAATGGTCTGGTTGAGAGATTCAACCGGACCCTCAAAGGCATGATTATGGGTCTGGAAGAACCCATGAGGTGTAAATGGGACGTCCTCTTACCATGCCTGTTGTTTGCATACCGTGAGGTGCCACAGAAATCTCTAGGGTTTTCCCCTTTGAGCTTCTCTATGGACACCCGGTGCGAGGACCTCTGAGTTTGGTCAAGGAAGGCTGGAAGCAATCTCCCAGGAAACCTCCCCAGGATGTATACAGTTACATGCTGGCCTTCAGGAACCAGACTCGGCGTTTCAGAGAACTTGCTAAGGCAAATCTGGAAGCCAGCCAGGAGGAGATGAAGCAGTGGTATGACCAGAATGCCACTCTGGTAGAGCTTCAGCCTGGTCAGAAAGTGTGGGTCATGGCCCTAGTGGAGCCTTGTGCGCTCCAGGATAAGTGGACCGGCCCTTTTACGGTGGTGGAGCGCAAGAGTCCAGTTACCTATTTGGTGGACTTGCAGTCTCCCAGGAACCCCTTGCGGGTCCTCCATGTGAACCGCCTGAAGTCCCACTTGGAGAGGTCCCAAGTGGGCATGCTCTTAGCTACAGATGATGGAATGGAGGAGGAGACCGAGCCTCTTCCTGACCTCCTGTCAGCCTGAGAGCAAGATGGATCAGTGGAGGGAGCAAACCTCTCTACCTCCCTGACACCTGAGCAGCAGGGTGACTGTCGCCAACTGTTGGGGCAGTTTCCTGACCTGTTCTCCCTGGTTCCCAGTGTCACTAACTGGTGCGTCCTTGATGTGGACACTGGGGACAGTCTTCCTGTGAAGCACAAGGCTTACAGGGTGACTGACAGGGTAAGAGCTTGCATCAAGGAGGAGGTCTCCAAGATGTTTGCGTTAGGGGTGATTGAGTCCTCTAACAGCCCTTGGGCCAGCCCAGTGGTCTTGGTTCCAAAGGCTGCAGCACCTGGTGCCACACCAGAACTCCGGTTCTGTGTGGACTACAGGGGACTCAATTCTGTCACCAGGACTGACGCACACCCCATCCCCAGAGCTGATAAGCTCATTGATCGGTTAGGGGCTGCACGGTACCTCAGCACGTTTGACTTAACGTCTGGGTACTGGCAGATCGCCTTGACTGATGGGGCAAAGGAGAGGTCAGCATTCTCCACACCAGATGGGCACTACCAGTTCCGGGTGATGCCCTTTGGGATGAAGAATGCCCCTGCCACCTTTCAGAGGTTGGTCAACCAGGGGTTGGTTGGGCTGGAAGAGTTCAGTGCCGCCTACCTGGATGACATCGCAGTGTTCAGCGCCAGTTGGGAAGAACATCTGCGCCACCTCTGGGAAGTGTTGATGGCGCTGCGGAGGGCAGGCCTCACGATCAAGGCGAGTAAGTGCCAGATCGGGCAGGGTTCTGTGGTGTACTTGGGACACCAGGTTGGGAGCGGCCAGGTGGCGCCCCTCCAACCGAAAATTGATACCATTCTGGCTTGGGAGCCCCCCAAGACCCAGACAGAGGTGAGAGACCTTCCTAGGACTCACCGGGTATTACAGGAGATTCGTCAAGGGGTATGGCAGCATTGTGGCACCCTTGACAGAGCTGACTTCCAGGAAGCAGCCCAGGAGAGTCATTTGGACTGACACCTGTCAAAAAGCTTTTGACACCTTGAAGACTGCCATGTGCACGGCGCCTGTGCTCCGGGCACCCAACTTCTCCACTGAGTTCATCGTTCAGACCGACGCTTCAGAGCATGGTGTAGGGGCTGTTCTGTCACAGATAAATGAGGAGGGCCTAGACCAACCTGTAGCCTTCATCAGTAGGAGGTTACTTCCACAGGAACAGAGGTGGAGTGCTATCGAGCGTGAGGCATTTGCTGTGGACTGGGCACTGAAGAAGCTGAGACCATACCTGTTTGGGACTCACTTCCGGGTTCAGACAGACCACAGGCCCCTCAGATGGTTGATGCAGATGAGGGGTGAGAATCCAAAGCTGTTGAGGTGGTCCATTTCCCTACAGGGGATGGACTTTACGGTGGAACACCGCCCTGGTACAGAACACGCCAATGCTGATGGTCTGTCCAGATTTTTCCGCCTTAGTGATGAGAACTCCCTAGAGGTAGGATAGTTCTCCCCACATTTCAGCTGGAGGGGACACGTGTTAGACCTGGCATCCTTGGCGTGGGTCTCCCTTCCATTTTTTCATAATGCCTCCACTGTTGTCGATATGTTTTTGCTGGACCAGATGCTCATGGGCACTTTGCCACTGCTAATCAGTGCCAAAGTGCAAGTGCTCCCTATGGTAAATTGTGATATGAATTAGTGACTCCATGTTTGGCTTATTTGAATTACTGTCAGACCCTAGTACAGTGCACTGAGTGTGCCCAGGGCTTGTAAATCAAATGCTGCTGGTGGGCTTGCAGCACTGGTTGTGCCACCCACAGAAGCAGCTTGTAAAGTGTGTCTCAGGCCTGCCATTGCAGAGCCTGTGTGCAGTCCGTGACTGCCATGCCGACTTGGTAAGTGCACCCACTTACCAGTCCCTAAACCTCCCCTTTTCTTCATATCAGACACCCCTATGGTAGGCCCACGGGCAGGGTGCATTGTAAGGATAAGGTGGGACATGCCCTGGTGTGTGTGGCATGTCCTAATAGTGAATTACAGCCATTTTTGTTTTTCACTATTGCGAGGCTACCTGTTCCCCATAGGCCAGAATGGGCAGTTTGATTATAACATCTTATAATCCTAACTGACTCAGGGAACTATGTAGAAATTCGAGTTTAGTATGCCTGAACTCAGAATGGTAAAATACATCTTTTAGTGAAGTTGGTTTTAACATTCTGTGTTTGAAAATACCACTTTTAGAAAGTGGGTATTTTCTTGCCTAACTATCCAGCCTGCCTCTGCTAGCTTGTGTATTGTGTGTCTGGTTTGTGCGTGACTGGGGCTGGGGGTGGCTACAGGAGACAGGGTGAGGCAGCACAGGGCTGAATAGAAAGATCTGCATCCAGAGTGGAGGGAGGAGTTGCATCTGGGTCTGAATAGGGCTGTGCCTGCCTGCCACAATGCTGGCTCCACCTCCTGCCGGGCGTCTGAGCACCCTGCCCCACATTCTGAAAGGAAAGAAGGAGTCATGTACACAGAGTGCTCCAAAGCTGCACAGAACTGGTTTAAACTAGGCAAAGGCCTCTCTGCCTCCAGAGAACAAAGAGATTCAGGGTATAAGAGGGGCACCCACCCCAGGAAATTAGATCACTTTTGGGAACAAGAAGAAACCTTTGCTGAGGAGCGGAACCAAGAAGAAACTGAGGAGAGACTATCCCTAAGCTGAAGTGCTGCTTGGGGGATTGGCCTGCAGTGGTTTGCCTGACTGCCAAAGAAAGGAGAAAGGAACTTTTGTTGTTGCTGTTACTTTCATCAACTTGTGAAGGATCTCCAAGGGCTTGAGAGAGAGCTTGCTCCCTGATCGAAGTCCCAGGACCATTGGACTTCACCACCCTTTGTGAATTGCTGCTGGAAACGCTGTTTCAGTGGCTACAGAGGTAGGGAGGTGTGACCGACTCTCACGACCGGCTCGGTGTCCTGAAGGCACCGCATCGAGCACCGCCCGCATCTTGCAACGCACGGCCTTGATCTCACCGACTCCGTCTTGACGCCGTCACCGAGCCGTTGCCTGCACCATAACCTGTGAGCACCGCACCTCGCAACGCCTCGCTACGCCGAATCGAACTGGTCCGACTGACACGGTCACTGCTGCTGAGTTCGAGTCCTGTGACCGCACCGGAGTAGGGCACCGCTTGCACGCTTCGCGACGCACCGCCCGACTCGCACCGCTGTCCGGACTGATCGACGCCAGCTCCCGAATCCGGCTTCGTCGCCGCACCGTAACCTGCCAGCACCGCATCGAAGCACCGTCTCGCCCTGCAACGCACAGCCTTGGTCTCACCGACTCCGTCCTGATGACGTCAACAAGCCGCTGCCTGCACCGCATCGAGGGACAACGCGTCCTGCAACGCTTCCATTTTGCAACGCGACCGCGACGTACAGCCATCCGGCTCGCACGCCCGTGCCTGCCGCTTCAAGTAAAAGGTACTGTGACCGAGTCTGTCTACGCTTGTGTTGGCCCGTCTCGAAGCGGGCAGCTGGATTTGTTAGACTCTGTTTGTTCTTGACATCGCCGTAGCCGGAGGAGGCTACCGACTCGCACAGAACCTTGAATTAAGCCTTTTTGATAAGAACTAAGCATTCTTGACAGTATTGTGGATTATTGTTGTCGTTTATGGTCATGTGATAAATCTATATAAAGTATACCTATTTTTATAAATATATAACCTGTGTGGTGTCCATTTGTAGTGTTGTCACTTGATTACTGTATGTGTTCACAAATGCTTTACACACTGCCTCTGAACTAAGCCTGTCTGCTCGTGCCAAGCTACCAAGAGGGTGAGCAGGGGTTATTTCAGGAGTGTACCTACTTTCCCTGACTATTTATTTATTTTATTTATTTTATTTAATGCGATTTTATATAGCGCGAACATTACCCAAAGGTGTCAGAGCGCTTTACAAAAGAACCAGTTGCGTTACATAAGGACTTTGAATTACATGAGTTACAAAAGAAATGCGAACATAGCGAACATTACCCAAAGGTGTCAGAGCGTCTGTGTACCTAGACTCAAGGGTCCCTATTTGGACAAAGGTACCTACCTCTGCCAACTATAGACCCCCAAATCTAACATGTCGTATGTCCGAGTTTACTACCCCCCCACCCCGCCCCTCCCACGCCCCGCCTCACCGCCCCGCAGCACGCCCTATGCGAGCCGCCACTGACTTTAACACATTTTAAAAATTAACAAAGCCTATCCAACTTGGATCACTGGACCTTCTATCAATGTGATGGGTGATTTGTAGCTCAAAAATACACTATTTTGTATGAATTAATTAGGAAATATTATCGAGGCCGCCCCAAACACCCCTACATGTAGTTCCAGCACATTCACATATTTTTTTCTTTCATAATGCTGCATTTTATAGTCCTTTTTATAAAAAGATTCTTAAAAGAGGCGTGCACTCATAACTCCTATTTTGTATACTCTGAAGCCAGCCTTTGTGTGTTTATTGCATTGCATTCCTCTCTTTTGGCAAATGACCCCACTCTCCCAGCCCGACCATCAGTGAGTACCTTGATCATCCCCCAGACTGTACTTTGGCCCCGAGCAAATGTTGGTGAGTATCCAAGCCTTAAACGCACACACCAATACATTTGGACTCGTTTCTTTTTCTATAAAATAGAAAATACTGTGAATTACTTGAAACTGCCTGGCTATCTGGTCTGCTGTACGTTTCCATGATTAACAGATGTAACATTACAAGAATGAAGTCTGCAGCCCGTTTTGGCAGGAGTGCAAATGTCCTTATCAGCCTGAACTACTTGCACAAAAATGTTGTGCAAAGTAATCGGCTTCTGAAATATTTCTCAAAGTTATTTTTCTTCTGGTGAAAAGTTCTGTGCTTCAGAAAGCCCACACAGAAAATCATAATGCACTGTATTTATATTTGAAAGATACAAATGTCCTGACGGAAATGAAATATATTTTTATTTTCATGTAACATTACGCTTCCTGTTCCTGACAGAATGTTATGTATTAAATGTGTCACAATTATTTTTAGTTCTGTGTACCTAAATTGTTCCTATGTTTCGAAACCCTGTAAGAAGACTCCAATTTAGGGCCAGATGTACTAAGCATTTTCTGGTCGCAAATGGCCCAATTTGCAGAATTGTGCCATTTGCGACCAGAAAAATTATTTTTTTAATGTACAAAATGCAAAATGTGATTCAGTAACTTGTTACATTTGCGATTCGCATTTGGAAGGGGTGTGCTTTGGGAGCTCCTTCCAAATATTGAATCGGTATAGTATGTATTACTTTTTCGATGAATTCCGGATGCAAAACAGTAATACTTTACCACCATTTTAAAAGTGGTGGTAACCCATTCGCAAAAGTGAAGGGGTCCACTTGGGACCCCTTCCCCTTTGAGAATTTTGAAAACATTATTTTAAGAGCAAGCAATGACCCCATGTACCACTGTCTACTCTTAAAAAATGAAACTTCAAAGTTTCATTGTCCCATTTCCTTTAAGGAAAATGGGCTGCATTTAAAAAAATCATAATTGCTTTATTTAAAAGCAGTCACAGAGATGGTAGTCTGCTAACCTCAGCAGGCCACCATCCCTGTGATGGCGGAAATTCCTAATGGGTCGCAATATGGATATTGCAATTCCAAAGCATTTTTCTGGTTGCAAACGGCCCGATTCACAGAATCGATCTTATGGACCACCGCCTACTCTTAAAAAATGAAATTTCAAAGTTTTATTTTTTTATTTTTAAATACATCCCGTTTTTCTTTAATGAAAATGGGCTGCACTTAAAAAAAAATATTGCTTTATTGAAAAGCAATCACAGACATGGTGGTCTGCTGATCTCAGCAGGCCACCAACCATCCCTGTGATAGTTGCGGTTCCTAATGGGTCGCAAATTGCGACCTACCTCATTAATATTCATGAGGTAGGTCGATTTGCAACCTTCTAGGAATTGCTGTTTGGGAATAAAGCATCTCGTATATTAGGAATACTGATTTCCTAATTGTGTTTCGGAGTTAATCGCAGTTAGGAAATCGGTATTCGTAATGTAAGTACATCTGGCCCTTTCTTACAGAGCACTCTGTTGCTCAGGATACTAATTTGGCTATTTTATTATGCACTATTGATTAGGCTTTCATATTATTTCTTTAGGCAGTTTATGAGCCTTTGGCATACTATTTTACTGATAATTGGTACTTTTTGCTAGTTACATTACTACTGTATGGTTAATTATCATTACTGAATAAATCTTATACTTTGAAAAGGCCAAGTGAGTGCCTCCGGTGGAATTCTTCGCGACGGAGCCTCTGAATCTACTTTGCTTCCCACTGATTCAACTTCACCTCACCATGTCTGATGTCGGATTTTCTCCATCTACTTCAGTAGGACTCCATCCACCACCCCCAGAGAAAAGATCTCATGTTTTTAAAGAAAGGGATATTGTCACAACTTGAGCACAGCTTGGGCGCATGGTTCCTGAGGAGCCACCCGTACATATCTAGGTCTATCTGAGACTTTGGTGGCCAGGGTGGCTTCCAGGAAGTCCTCCAATGGAACTAAGTTGAAGAGTAAATGGCAAAGATCCTGCTACAGGGCATTTCCAAATAACGCCAACCCACTCACCTGCTCAGTGAATGATGAGAGGTCTTTTTTGCATAACTTGGGGGTTGCAGATGGACACTTGCTACATCTGCCTTAGGGCCATTTGGGCCTAAGGAAGAGGCCTGCAGAGCTTTCTTCGGCTATCAAGGCAGTCAAGAGGTGCTTATTGCAGATTTCCGCCGGTTAGGTGATTCAATACCTCTTGATATCTGAGGTCCTAACTATGTTGATTTACAAAACCTTTGAACTAATGGCCCCATCTGACTTAATGCTTCTTTTCATCCAAGACCTATTTCTTGGTGGCCATAACATAGGTCAAAGGGAAGGTTGGTCCTGAGAACTTATTCCAAATTGGTCTCAAAAGTACTGCAGGAGTGCATTCAAAACAAATTATTGTTCTTCCAATGTTTTTTTCTAGGGACTATTTCTCCTGACATTACACAATCTTGAGGTCAAGTGTACTTTGCGCGTTTATCTAAGCAGAACCAGAAACTTGTGTTGTGCTGGCCAACTAAACGACTTTGTGATGCAATTGATTGTAACATAGTTGCATCTATGAAGCGCTTCACATATTTGGCAATTCGCTGAATTGCATTTGTCGACGTGTACCACTCTCCTCTCTAGGAGTGCTCTGATCAAAGAGTGTCTGTTTTGTGGCCTACTCGAGTGGACTTTCAATATCGTATATAAGCACAACAATTGTGCATTTAATGTGGTTTTTCTACTGCGCTATTCCGCGAATTGAAACAAAAAGGGGTGGCATTCAGGGCTCGAGTCGAGGTACCACGCGGGTGGACGGCGTCCCCCCACTTATTTTACCGGGTGGACGCCATCCCCCCTGCCCAAAAGCTGGCCACATTGAGGGCTTCACGAGGAAATCAAAAAATCCCAGCACACCACCAAATAAAGCAAGAGAGGAAACGGCGCGCGCACACAAGAGGCCCGGGTTTGGAATAGGAAGGAAGTGTGTTGATAACGCCGAGGTTTGCTGCTGGCAGCCTGCCCCCTTCACCTTTCGTGACGTCACTTCCTGTCGTGACGTCACTTCCGGTGACACCACCTAACTTGGAGCGTCCCCCCACATCTTTTTTTAGGACTTGTGCCCTGGTGGCATTTAAGATTCTTAAGCAATTAGTTACTAATGCATGGAAGGATAGAATGTGTTTGAGTGCAGGGTAACCTATGAAGGAAGAGCATTGGTGTTTTGCATGTATAACTAAAACTGCTCAAACCATATTGCATCAACTAGTTAGCTGCCCATGCACATGGGTGTGAGGGAAAAGTACGCATGATGTCAGCTGAGAAGCTGTTAAAGCCAGCTGTGACAAATGGATAAAGTCATGTATCACCCATTGATACACTTTGCATGATACCTAGACTCCACCGGGTGTCTGGACACCCTTCACCTATATTTATATTTATTGTATAAAATTGTTTTGTGCCGTATTGTGAAGATCACAATTTTTATATATTTTTCCACTTTCAGAATTGTTTTTGACTACCTGAATGGTATGCTTATTGTAATGATTATTATGAGATCAGGTATGCACACACTGTAATGTTTTTTTTTTTTTAAATACTGGGATTGCCAATACACTATGAAAGCTTTGTGTCCCTGCAATATTGCTGTGGTACTGGATTTGGAATGGTCTTGGGGTCGATTGAGGTGTGAACGTGAGTTGCATATGTGGATGATTGTTCCTGGAGGGGAGAATACATTTTAGTTCTTGTAACACTTCACTATATACCAGTACTATATTGGCAACATCATCCAGGTATGCACCTGTCAGAAACATTTGCTGGTGGCCACTTGGGCTACTTCACATGTATTTTGCAATCATTACACATTTCAGACTTCTCCCTGGAGTGACACATAATTTGAGTAGGAGGCTCTCGACAGACATTTGCCCAGGCCTAAACTGCACAGTGCTGCTTTCTCCTACCTTTATCATTCTATGTTGCTATTGACTCTACCCTCAAGTAGACAGTGAGAAAGAGCCAGGACGGTAGAGTAGGATACAATTACCTTTATTGTGACTTCATAATTATAGTCCCTAGGTGTATTTCATTGCCCTTCTTTCAACTGCATGCCGTTAAACAAAAACACACACTGATAATCGTACCATGTGCAATACACACATCATGGTTCTGATGCCCAAAGCTGTGAACTTTATAACAATGGTGGCAGTTTCTGGTTTTGTCACTAAGTACCAGGGTAACCTGAAGCTGATAATGGGAACAGCCTATGGATTAGGAGTAACAGATTCACTATAAAAATAACTGTATCACTTCCAGCTATGGGCCCTTTGAAGTGTTCTTTAGCTAACAACCGTTTTTAGGTCTTGCAGTTCGTATGCCGGGTCTAGTGGCTTAGTGAACTAATGTGTCCACTATGGGGACCTGTGTTTGACCTCATGGTTACAGGTTCAAATCCTGGTGCATCCATTCAGCCGTTCATCTTTCTGAAAAGGAATACCATTGAGTTGGGTAACAATAAACATCTGTTATTCAGCGCCAAGATGCCTACAGGTGGCGTGCGCTTTACAAATACACATATTATGTTATATGCTGTCTGTTGAGAGACGTATTGTGGGATTACAGCCAGCCCATTGCTTACCATGGCTGGCTTCATTGTTACTCATTTGCTTGCTTCTTATTCATGTGTTTGTGTGGGCTTTACTTCCTCTTGAATGTAGTACTTGTGTCCTTTCAATGCTCACTTTTATGGTGCTACTTTTTTCATTTTGTTTAAGCACTCCAAATGAGTGCATGTCGTCCTAGTTGTCTCCCTCCTGTATTCCGCCATCGCTGTCATGCTTGTGTTGGTCTTTCTCTGCCTATGTGCTTCTCCCTGCACCCCTGTAATGTGCTCACCCTCATGTGCTTCTCATCTGTGTACTTCTCCCCTAGCTCCATATTGCAATCTCTAATGTTTGCTTCTCCCGCTCCATGTCCTCTGTCTCTGTCTGCTTCCCCCACCTGCATCTCTGTGTGACTTCCCCTGGCCCTCCTGTTGCATTCACACCCCCACCTTCCGTGAATCCACTACCCCTCCATTTTGCTTCCCCCAAC
Source organism: Calotriton arnoldi (assembly GCA_963921515.1). Lineage (NCBI taxonomy): Eukaryota > Metazoa > Chordata > Amphibia > Caudata > Salamandridae > Calotriton > Calotriton arnoldi. The sequence goes on from CAWUFW010001499.1 coordinate 2,045,988, forward strand.
CCAGTCTACATTTTTTTATTTTTGTTTACAGATCCAGCTCAGATCGGTAAACAAAAAGAAAAAAAAGCACTTGCATAATTTTGTAGGAGCATCATAATCTTTTTTTTTCTCTTTTTATAGCCTTGCTGCACAGCATCACGGATGCTGTACGGCATGTCTAAAACCACTGGCAAAGTCAATAGGTCCCAAAGGCATGAACTCTTGCCTTTGCAAATGCTTGTTTCTCCTTGAGGGTCTTCATGAAACTGAGGGGCAGATTAACTAACATTTTGCATTGGGTTTGAGCCACAAAAGTGATGCCAACTGGTGCAAAATGTTTATTTGGAATTTCCTTTCCAGTGCAAAAAGTGCTGTGCACTGGAAAGAATGTAACACAAAACAGTGCCTTGCGATGCTTTGCATTACTTTGCATCAAGGGGACGTTCCATGGGTGGTATATGGACGTTCCCGTGCAACCACTCATGGTTTTTTATGCAAAACCCATCTACTACCAATAGTAGACAGATTTTGCACCAAAAAATAATGCCTCCTTGAGGCAAGGCGTAAAAAGAAGAAATGTTTGTATTTCTCCTAGCTTTTCCGACTTTGCATGTGTGCTGCACCGTACCAGAGTTTGTTTAAGAGACTGTTTAATCTGTTTGGTGGTTTACATTTTGTTTGGAAAGTGTTTTTATAACTCGTTTGTGGCTAGAATTCTTTTTTTAAGAGCACGAAAAGCAGTATTTTTTTGGCTTTAAATTTGGGCCTTACCTACAGGGTTGAACAGGGACTACAAAGTGTGTATTGAGCCTGTCTGTATTCAAGGAGATTTTGACTTCAGGAGCACCTTCTTGCCCCCTGCACACCAGTTTGTGCTTTAGTGATTGGCCCCCAGGCCTCTGAGCAGGCCTGACCCCTACACACCTGACACCTACACAGGCCATTAAGTTTAAGGTCACATGCTCTTTAAATACGTTTCTTATTGGTTGTTGCATATGTGTTCTGATTAGTTCCTAGAAATTGCGTTTCTAATGGGCCTAGTGCTTACGGTTTGAGTTCTGATTGGCTGATAGGGCTAAGGTTCTGATTGGTTCCTAGGACTAGGGTTTCTATTGAACCTAGGGCTTAGGGTTTGAGTTCAGACTGGCTGATAGAGCTAGGGTGTTGATTGGTTCCTAGGGTTATGGTTTCTGTTGAACTTAGGGCTAAGGGGTTGAGTTCTGATTGGCTGATAGGGCTAGGGTTCTGATTGGTTCCTAAGGCTAGGGTTTCTATTTGGCCTAGGGCTTAGGATTTGGGATTTTATTGATTGCTAGGGCTAGGGCTGTGATTGGTTGATTGGGGAAGGACTCCCATTAGCTCAATGGTGTAGGACTAGGGTTCTGATTGGTTAGGGTAGGGCTAGGGTTACCCATTGGAGCAAGGTCACCTGATCTAGGGCTGTTTAAACTTAGGGCTCAGGGCACCGAGCCTCAGGGCGGAGAAGACAAGGGCAGTTGCCTGTTTGGCCCTGTTAAGGCTAGGTCAGGCATATGGCCAGAAGTGCAGCTCTTTTTTCTATTTACCAGCAACTACCTTACGCCATCCACAGCCTGAAACATACAAACACTATCTGAGCAAACACAAACTGCTCATTTACATCAAACAAACTGTAACCACATTCCAACGTCTCAACAACCTCTACAAAACCCCACAAACCACATCCATACAACCTTCTGCCCCTACTGCCTCACAATGGCACCTTCACTCTAACACAAACCACCACTCTGTCCTATACCACTAGCAAATCCACACATCACCAACACAATATAAACTCACATTATACATACCCTTAATCCCTTCAACTTCACACTCCCAGTTCATACTAAATACTAGTTCTACCCTCTGATCACTCCTAATAGACCCCTTTCCATCACTACCAACCCTATACTCAACCCTCTCTCATATCATTCTCCAACACCCTCCTCCTCTTTGTACCAAAAACACACACCCATGCAATCCTTACACTCTACTCTACCACACATATTACCTCTTCATTATACCAAATCTAATACAAACACTCATAACCCCTGTCCATCCCCTCTCACACACCACATATACTCTCCTTCACGCACATAACCACCCCCTTTACCATTCAACTTCCACTCCCAACAGTACTTTACATCCAAACCCTTCACAGACATTCACTACTTCAATATCTCATCTCACTACTCCACAAAAACGAAACATAACACACACCAGCACATCAAAATCTCACACACACACAATTTCATACTACATTCAGTCACAAAATAGAAATAAACACTCACTGCCACTCTCATGACTACACAGATAATACAGATCCTAAACCAAGTTTACACCCACATTTTCTATCTTCACCAACACCTACACAAACATCCCAACACAACAACATTCAACCACCTCTCATCCATTGCTCAATTTAGAGCCTTAGAACATGACCCACACACTTAACAACTTCTTCCATTTCTCAAGAATTTACTGACAAACTGGCAAATCATTATGCTACTAAAGCAGACATGTTGGACTCCTACTTACAACAAATGAAAACCACCAGCAATAACCCATTTCCAACAATCCCCTCCAAGGGTAGGTCAACTCAGCCTCTGCAATCCTTCAAACAACTATCAGAAACGGAATTTATAGATCTTGTTAAACCAAACAAGCTAGCCAGCTGCCGATCTGACCCTTGTTCACCACAAATCTTCAATAACATTCTTTTAACTACCTCAGCTGCCTCACCAGTCAGAACAATCATCAATAATTCTTTAACTATAGGAATCCTTCCAGAAGACTTTAAAAAGGCATCCATGCACCCATTATTAAAGAAAACAAACCTGGGCCCAATTGACCCAAACAACTACAGACCGATTAAAATGGACCTTGCCTAGGCACACTAATAGAAAGAACAGCATTCACCCAGATGTCACAATTCATTGAAGATAACTCCATACTTTCCGACTTCCAAACAGGATACAGTCCAAGAAGAGGTACAGAATCTGCCCTCATCGCCTTCTGGGATGACCTCAAAAACACAGAAGACCGGAACAGGGTTGCTGCACTACTTCTCTTGGACATTTCAGCTGCCTTCAACACAGTTGATCATGACACTCTTATCCAAAGACTCTACGAAGCTGGCATATAGGGGACTGTTCTTGACTGGATTACATCCTACCTTAAAAACAGAACAAATGCTTTCCAAACTCCCCCTTTCTCATCTAACCCGTACTTCACAAAAGCAGGGGTCCCTCAAGGCTCTGTTATCTCACACATGCTCTTCAACTTCTACATGAAGTCATTACCATCAATGATCAATGAATTTCAGCTCACATGCTATAACTACACAGATGATACACAAATACTTCTTGCACTGGAAAGCCCCAAAGACACAGGAAACTCAAAAATCTTCAGTCTCCGAGCCGTTGATCAGTGGTTGACACAGAGCCATCTCAAACTGAATGCTTCCAAAACTGAAAAAATGACGTGGCAATTAGAAAAATGATGACCCAATCTGCATAATCAAGTTAGGATAGTACAAGAGAGATAGTAACTGGGGGCCCGATTCACAAAAGTAATCTGAGACAAAATCCTAACTTTACGACTTTCGGTATTCACAGAAGGCATTTAGGAGTACCAAAGTTAGGATTTTGTCTCAGTCAATCTTAAGTTTTGGTCTTAAGTTAAACTTAAGACAAACTTAAGTTTAACTGAGACAAAATCCTAGTCGTAAAGTTAGGATTTTGTCTCAGTTAACCTTAAGTTTGTCTTAAGTTTAACTTAAGACTGAAATTTAAGATTGACTGAGACAAAATCCAAACTTTAGTCGTAAAGTTAGGATTTTGTCTCAGATTACTTTTGTGAATCGGGCCCTTGGACCTTGTGTGGAAATCCTAGGTGGGGGAAGATGTTAATGAAGCTTGATCCACTTGGGCATTCATTGATAGCTTGGTAATTATGCCAATGGCCTCTACCACTGATCATCTTTATCAACTATGAAAAGATTACAACAATTCAAACTCTGCTGCCAGGCTACTCCTACATGTAAAGCCACAAGCCCACATATCCCCTGCTTTGAGGGCTCTACACTGGTTGCCGGTTGCCAGAAGGTCCACCTTCAAGCTACTTTGTATCACACACACAGCAATACATGGAACAGGGTCACTTTTCATCAGGAATAAAACCACCCAATACACACAACAAAGGAACATCCGCTCCATATTGGCACCTCACCGAAAAACCCCAGCATACAAGAAAAAAACACGGGTGGCACATTTTCTCTGTTCAAGCAGCCAAACTAAGGAATTCATTACCCCCAAACATAAGATCCACGGATAACTATCTTATCTTCCGAAGACTACTAAAGAGTTGTCTCTTTCCTACATGACCACTATACTCAAAACACCAGTGTACAGCATATGCCTGTGTATGTAAACATTTATAATTTGATTATATGTATGTATTCAGATATGTGCATTTCTTTGTCCAAATATATACACTACTTCTACTTATTGTTTAAAAAAATATAGATATTCTACTAGATCTGCTTAACAAATGTATATACTACTTATGCTTAATAATGTAATTTTATGCTTGCCATGTATATAGGCCACTGCATAGTTTACACAGAAGTTATTTGATTATATGCTTATGGCTCTCTGTCTTTTTTTTAAATCTATCACAATGTGTGCATATGATCATAACAATTGTATCTATAAGTGCTTCACTATTGAAATATTAGGGAAATATAAAATAAAAAGAAATACATATACATAAATAAACAAAAAATAAATAAAAATACACATATAAATTAGCTTTTGCACAGCAAAACTGAGTTTCTAACTATGTATCCATACATGCACATATGGGACTTTATATAATACAACTTTCTATCTATTTATTAATTTACATATATATGTATACCTTTATATGTAGTTATGTATCTAAATTTTTATTACTTTACTCTTACTGCAGAAAAAAACCTTCAACTCTCTCCATTGCACTACCCTATGTCTCACCCCATCCCTCTCTCTCAATATGTCCACTACCTTCACTCTCTGTCTCATCCCAAACCTCATTGTACTACTATGATCTCCATAATAACCCTTTCTAGACTCTTCCCTCCTGTAAGGAAACAGGCTATTTGCAGGTTTCCCCCCACTTTCTGCCCCATTTGAACTCCAATGCTGATGATTTTTGACTCTGAGAGTGCACTGGAGCCCGCTAACCAGGCCCCAGTGTCAGTGCTCTCTCCTTCTAATATGATGCATGTGGGGGGTGTGGCCTGGTGCGGGATGGAGTAGGACGTGCCTCACTTCGCCTCCCGCTCGCAGTTATTGCACACTTTTGGCTCCGGGACCATCACCTACTGGCACTGCTGGGCACCACGGTCCGGGGACATCTTTTGGGACAATCGGAGGAGAAATGTGCGCTGCCGAGATGTCCTAGGGCAGCCTCATCTCTCTCAGCCTGGAGGCCTGTCGGATCCCGCCCGCCATCTTGGGGCCTACTCGTGGCACTGCTGAGATCGGAGCCGGCCTCCGTGGGCCCTGTGATATTCCTGTTCAGCTTGGTGCTGACTCGGGGGCCCGGGAGCAAGCTCCCATCGTGAGCCCTCTCCGGCGGGTCCCCCTGAGGTCTAATTGCTGTGCCGCCACCAATGGGGATAGGGGCTCCATCACAGGCCCGCCTGTTTCCTGCAACTACATCCCCACCGATACCACCCAGCTGTAAAGTACCTTGCTTCTGGTGCCCACAGACAAGGTCTATTGGGCAGTCTGTTAATAGGAGGTGGATGGTCTAAGGACATAGAAAATGCAAAAGGTACCAGTGGCACAGCTACTTCTCCATGAAATAGAAGCTGAAACTGCTGAAACAACATGGCGATCACTGGAATAAATAAAGGGGAGAAACTATGGCAGGGGACACAGAGATGGGGAGTGGCAACTCGGCACTGCAAGAGTACAAAAGCACTGGCAAAGCCAAGATGTCTGGCATTCGTTACTGACCTTTTGGCTTTGCCAAAGCTTATTTTATTTCTGATTGTTTTTTTCCGGATGAACAAATTGTATGAAAACAAACATTGTCTTAGGGCCAAAATATACATCTTATGTTATGTAAAAGCACACATTGTATCAGTAGTCCCTGGTACTGTAAGGGATTATTATTGTGCCGATGTGCACATTGTGCAAGAGCAGAATGCTGTCACTCACAGTCGTGTAAGCCAGTGGCAGAAGTAGGCTGAGCCTGCACCCCATGCAGTATGCTGTGGTGGGCGGCAGCAAAATGTGAATGACATTAATGTAGACCAGTGGATGAAGAGGGCTGACTGAATGAAAAAAAAGCCACTGTGAGAAAGTATGTATAATATTTATTTTTAATAATAAAAAAACAAAAGTCTTGGATAACGCCAGACCTAATAAAAGTAGGATGTGGGTCACGACAGGGAAAACACAAGAGGAGCTGTAATATTGACATAGCATACCTGTGTACAGACAAAAACAGGAATGGGCTAGATGAGCAATGCAGAGTAGGTGCATTATGGAGACAGGGAAGAGAGGTGGACAGACAAGGTAGAATTTAGAGGTCTGAGGAGAGACCGCCACTGGCACAAGAGTGTGGGGGGTGGGGAACAAGTGATGCTGGGAATTCAGCATAAGAAGATCACGGGTGTCAGTGCTTATTTGCTGAAACTGCTTGGAGTGAATTCTCCTAAACCATTTTGGATTCTTTTGCTAGAATAAGCGACCTTTGCAAATCACTCCCTTCCTGTAGGAGGTAGGCGTGCGTTTTAACACATTCATAAAATAATTTAGAAAACGTGCCTTTTGCGTTAGCAATGCCTGGAAAGGATGACAACATGATTATTTGACCTCTGATCTCATGTCAAACCCACTTCACCTAATCCTTCAGAAAAATATGTCTGAGGTACCTGTTTCCACTTGAACCCCACCAAGCCCAGCCTTTGTCATTGCATTCCATTCCACCTCACCTCCAACCTGTCCCCGCTAATGGGCTGGCCGGCAGGTTAAGCATTCATACACTTGGCGTTTACCTTCCAACGTGTTCTAACAGTGTACAGTATGCAGTGCTTAAAACGCGCCCATCACTACTTGCTCGTTGTTTCATTACACATTCTCCAATGGAATCTTGCACTACCATTCCTTGGTTGCAGTAATGATATTACGTAACAACGAATATTATTTACTCTGAAGATCAAAGCAACAGACCTGTAACCAGAAAAGACCATGCTCACCACAGGCTTATACCCCCAGCTCCATGTCCTACATGTGGTATCGCAATCTCTCTCAAAATGTACAGAACTGCCCGCCTTGTGATACAAAACTGATGCAGCGTTATGGCAATGGCGATTTTACAATAGGAATGAAATGCTGAGGCGATAACTTGTCCAGAAACCAATTGCTACTACTAAGGTAGGCAAAAGAGGAAGTGACGTCTTTTCATTGGTGCCCCTGACATGCGGCATATAAAAACAAGATGTGTAGCATTACAGGCGGATAAATTGCCACAGTGGGTGGTACTCTTACTATTATTTGGATGGTCCTGTTAACAGAAATTGTAATAACTTTCAAGGCCTTCATGTGGAAATCATACCGTACCACAGCTCATTCCGACACACTGTGTACCGTGTGTTATAAATGAGTATTTCATTACATTTGAAAACTGAATTGCTAATCTGTGTCCTTATACAATAAGATACCTCATATTGCTCCAGCATTGTTCGCATATTTTCGAAGCAGATTGGCTGGCGGATGCTTTAACAAGTCATGAGATGAGCTTTCTCTGTATAACACACTGTACATATGGTCCATATTATGCTACTGGGATCAAGGTGCTCATGGAGCAGTCAGCACCACTGGTAGAATGCCAACTGGTAGGATGCCAACTCTATGGAACTTGGGCAAACTCAGGGGGGCAGATTTACAAGAAAGTGACGCATCTGTAGAGATGCGTCACTTTCCCTGCGCCACCCTGAGAAACCCTTGCGCCACCATGGATGCGCCGTATTTACAATACGGCGCACTATGGCGCAAGGATTGACAGATGCGTCAGAAATTCTGACACATCTGTTGGGGCAAAAGTGACGCATTGCTGGAGTCGTGTCGCAAGCACGACGCAACTCCAGCAATGCATTTTGAGGCCTATTCCCACTACACTGCGTCACTCCTTACGCCTGCTTCAAGCAGGCGTAAGGTTTTGACGCAGTGGCATCCTAGAAGTGACGCAGTGAAATCTTGTAGATTTCACGGAGTCACTTTTATGACGCCTTCCTGTGTGGGAACGCCCACCCTGCATACATTATACCTGGCACAGGTATAATGTGACGCAGGGCTTTACAACGTGACGCATCTCCCTAGATGCGTCACGTTGTAAATAGGCCGCATTGTTTGCGCCGGCGTTCCGTCAAAAAAAGTGACGCAACGGCGGCGCAAGGGGCTTGTAAATCTGGCCCAGGGTGTTCAGACTGGAGGAGAGTGCTGGGGTTAAATTGGGCCAAACTCATTTTCAATGGCCCAGCAGCCAACAAATGAAGCATGAAGACCAACCGAATTTGACTGGATCTCCCCAGCCCTATCCCAGGCTTCATCCTATCTGCTCCCTTCTGACCCCGCTCACCATTTCTTGGTCTGTTGAAATCACTGCATTTTATAAAGACATCAATATAGATTTGTTCAATTCCTTTTTCCTTTCTCGTACAGCCAAGGTTGGCGACAGACACTAGTCCAGCTAGACCCTCAGTCTGCCACCCAATACAGATAGCATGGATTGGTTTCTGTACTTTGAGCAGCAGATCGTGAACAAAAGCAGCAAAAACAGCTTCCTGATCACTTTTGGTAGGTCGAAAAATATCAGAAAAACATTCAAATATATCTTTTAAATGAAAAAGGTTATCAGTAGGTGATTCACATTTATTCTGTTTACAATTAAAAATTTGGGGCCAGTCTATACTGACTGGCACATTTTCATTTTGGTATTTACCATTGCCTCCTTAGCAGTCATGAGAGCATCCACCTTGCTAGGTGCCTGTTGAAGCCAATTGCTCTTTTCTATCAAACAATCCCTGACTCTGCTCGGCATAACAAGACTTAACAGTTGATACATCTCCCCAATAATGTTTATGAGACTCAAAAACGGTTTGAAGCTCCACTCAAAATTTCATTGGATTTTCACTGATATTAGGAAACAGTTTCTTAATGTTAACTGGGTCTGTAGTGGACTACAGGACATGTATTTCAACTCTGCTACCGAGCACTGGCCAGTGGTACTCCTACCGAGGGAGGTGGGTATCAGACGAGTTCAATGAGGCACCTTGAGGATTATCACAATCTAGATGAGGGAGTGTGTGGATAATTTCGAGGGGTTCTCAATTTCTCCCATCCTTCGACTAATGGTTCAACTCAGACTATCCCGGGTTTTAGTAGGGCTGCGTGGCCTTTGTGGTCGATAGCTAGCATCAGTTCTGTTAAGTGCAGAGCAAGAATGAGTTGTAGAAGAGGTGTGTGAAGTCATGGAGTCAGTCTCTCTTCTCTTGCACAGTTCAACGTCCTCTGGTACTTCAACACCTGTCATGCTGCTGCTCATCGTGCACTTTGCACTCGATTGTGTGTGTCTTGCCAGTACTCCTCCCACCGGGTGCACCACCAGTGATGCTTTGTTTCCAGGAGCACCCCCTGCTGCAACACCGGCTTCAACTGCAAGTATGGGTAAACGTAGCACATATAACAGGTCCTCCTCTTTATCTTTCACTGGCTAAGGAGGAGAAGTAGGGGTGTTAACCAAGAAAATTCTGGCAGTCTGCCAGAAACATCGCTGCATAAAATCACTTCCTGTACTTTAGCCCAATCCAATATTGCCACCATTATGATCTTTCCTATGATCTTATACCAATCTATCACGGCTATTTTTGTTTTCTGTTCCTGTGTCATTTCCTGTTTACGGCGGCATGCAAGGAGCTGAGCAGTTATTGTCATCGTTTCACAACACAGTTGGTGTTCTTTCATCTCATCTTTGCCTGTACTCACTCTGCACGTTCCTAGCCTTTCAACCCGGTTCTCTAGGCCTGCAGAATCAGTATTCTTTAGCAAGTTCATCTACAAGTCAGCTTCCAGTTAAAATCCTGCAGCAGGCTTTTGAATGCCAAAGGCTTTTACCTCACTCTTTAAAGGCATTATGGGCCAGATGTACGGCCATGAGAAATAGCGACTCGCAATTTGCGAGAAATAGTGACTCGCAAATTACAAGTCGCTAAATGGAATGTACAACCAATTCTGGCCCTCAATTTGCGGCTCGCAATTAAGTTGCATCGCAATTACCGGGCTCGCATTTAGCGAGTCTGTGCGTGTCCGCAAATTGCGAGAGGGTTGCAAATTAATTGCGAGAGGGTCGCAAATTAATTGTGAGTGGGTCGCAAATTAACTGCGAGAGGGACGCAATTTGCGACCGTGGCTTTAAAAGTGTCCGATCACTTCCTGGAACAGCAGAAGGATCCCAAATCAGGAAGTGGTGTCCATTGGGATTCTCACATAGCAGTAGGAGCACACTGTGGAGCCAGAAGCAAACTCAAGACTTCATCCAGGCACAAAGCAAGCCCTGCAATGGCCAGCCAGCAGAGCGAGAAGGGAGCAAAGGAGCGCAAGCGAAAAATCTAATTTTCTAAAAGAGAATTGGAAATTCTCACAGATGGTTACTGCAACAACGATGAGCAGCTGTTTGGTCGGGCCTCACAGAAATTTCCAGAATTAGAAAAACACAAGATCTGGAGGGAGATGAAGCAACAGATTAATGTCCTGGGAGTTGCAGATAGGTCTATCGATGACCTCAAGAAAAGGTGGTCCGACCTCTGCTCTTGTGGTAAGGCAAGGATAGAAACATGGCTGGGACAGTCTCAAGTGTCTGGAGTGGGACCATCTAATGCCCCCCCCCCCTCATCTGTGGAGCCACAACAGGATCCTGGACAGGCTACAGAGGCAGCGTGGGCCTCAGGGACCATCCACACCTCTGCAACCAACTCTGGCAAGTGCAAAATACCTATTATTCCAACATACCTGCCAGTACCCAGCAGTCCACAGGCATGTAACATAGATACCCCTAGATACTTCATTTCAGGTGCCAAGAGTCCCAGCTGTTGCATCATGGGATATGTAGTCAGGCACACAAACAGTGGAGTAACTCTGACATGAGCTGAGGAATATGGTCCGACCAGTGAGACAGTGTCTCACACGTGAATTTTTATTTTTACATGTACCACATAGATGCACCTGTGTCAGTCCAGGACACACAAGAGGAAGCAGGGGAAGAGCAGGACCTTGACCTGATAGAGGCAGAGCTGAATGTCCAGGCAGAGTCACAGCCAGGTACATCAGACATCCAGGGCAACACATCTCAGCAGGCAAATTCCCCAGCAACAACTCCTGTCACCAAGGTCCGGCAGCTTCATCCAGGCAGGCACGGGCGACCAGGCGGAGGCCAGCAGCATCGAGCAGGCAATGCTGCAAATTCAGCGGCGGCAGCAAAGACAGTTGAGGGTTATCAACAGCAAGCTGGCCCAGGGATTCACAATCATATACCTCCAATTGGCAGACAACCAGGCCCTGCTGGATGCCAAGTTAGATGCACTCACTGAGGTGATGGGACAACTTTACACCGAGCTGGCGGAGGAGAGGAGGCAGCAGAGGCACAATGAGAGGAGCAGGGCAAGCAGGATGGGGGCACTGACCCAGGCGACTGGCAGCCTGGCCCAGGCAACCACTCTCCACTCAAGACGCACACTGCTCCTGCAGGTGGAAATGGGCCACTATAGTGGAGATGTAGCCAGAGGTGTGCAGAATATGACCACTGCTCTTGAGGCCATCCAGACCGCCAGTGTTGTCACAGGGATAATGAGGGATGCTCCTGACAGCGAAGTATCCAGCCACAGCAGCATCTCCACTGCGGAGACACACGTGCTGCGTAGGAGCAGCAGCAGGCAGCCAACAGACCCACAGGATAAAACCCAACAAGCAACCAGAAGAGGCAGGAGGTGAGTGGACATTGCATGTGTCCCATGCTATTGCCCCCCGGACCATTGTTGGTGGTGGAGTAACCGCCCTTGGCCAAACTGATTTTGATTATGTTTACCATGAAGAACATGTTGTCCTGCGGTTATTACTGAATACCCTGATAATAAAAGGTTTCCCAGTTTGTGAAATCTGATACTAGTCTTGTCATTTGTGGAATGTGTAATTTAAATGGATGCATCTTACCGTGAAAAATATTGTCTGGCTATGTGGTCCCTGCGTCGTCTCCCCTCTGCTCCTCTACTTTGCTCGGGGGGGTGTCGGGCATATGGGCCAGGGTCATCATCCTCTGAGTCGGAATCAGACAGCTCCATGGGTAGGCCCCTCCTGCAGGCAATGTTGTGAACAATTGCACATGTTTCAACTATTTGCAAGCCATTACAGGCTCATACTGCAAGGCCCCACCGCTTTTATGAAGGTCCTGGAAGCGCGATTTAAGGATGCTGAAGGTGCACTCTATCATACTCTTGGTGCGTTTGTGTGCACTGTTGTACCGTCTCTCATTTGCCGCAGGGCATATGTACTGTCACCTGGTGAGACAAATATGAGGGTTAGACAACATAGAGAGAGTAATGTTGGCATTGATACATTTCACTTTCTACATCACATTGCATTACCTAATAGGTATGCTTCATCAAATTTCCCACTTTCTAGTGGCTGGTGAGTGCCACTGTGGCGAAAGATGTAGGAATCATGGGTGCTCACTGGAAATTTTGCTACAATGTCTGTGATGATGTGTTGTGCATTGCAGCCTACCTGAATGTTTAGTGAATGCGTGCTCTTGCGGTTCTGGAATATGTATTCCAGGTGGCATGGGGGACATTTGGGCACCTGGGTACCATCTATGCAGCCAATTGCCTGTTGAAATCTTGCAATCCTGTAAAATTGGTTATTGTATTCTGAATTTCTGTAGCATCCCTGGGCAGGTAGATGTGTCCGTGTATGTGGTGGATCATGGTGTCAAGGAGTTTGAGATAAAAACGCGAAAGCACACTCTGCGACACCCTTCCAGCCACTGCAATGACATCTTGGTAAGTACCAGTGGCCAATAGGTGGAGGGAGCACAACACCTAGACATGGGTGGGGATTGCATTGTTGCTCTGGGTTCTGATTTCTAGTTGTGGCTTCAAGATGACTATTAGCTCAAGTATGATATTGCTATTCAGCCTGTACTGGTCATATATCTCATCCTCTGTCTTGTAAAACATGGTTAGCCTGACTCTGAAAATCCTATCCTGTCTCCGCCTCCTATGTTGAGCCAAAATCCGGATCCTCCTCGCTATCATGTACTGGGCAGTCTGTGCAGTAGTATTTGTGATGCATTCTGGGCCTGTTTTTATAGGCTGGGCCCTGTTACCATCACGTTTTGATTCATGGTAAATTGCATGTGCAAACGGGTCATTTTTAGGCCTTGGCGGAGCTCGCGGTGTTTCACTCCACAGAATTCCACGGAGTTACTGAAAAACTCCGTGGAATTCCGCGGAGTCCCGCCGGCTGGCGGAGTAGCCCTTCCAATCCTCTTAATAACGTCATGCAGAAGTAAACGACCTCTACTGTGAAGTGGCCAGTTCTGCCAAGTATAAGCATGATATACATATATGCAGAACTCTCTCCATACAGAAGTATCCCTGCGCGCATTACCCACACTCAACCCCCTCACCCCCTGTGGCACGATTCACCTCACAAGTACTGCCACCGTGGCAACTCGAGGCATACATTGGAGCACCGCAGAACAGCGCGGCACGGCTGGAGGAACACCACCTCGAGCCCTGGAGCAGTGGTGCAAAGCACGGGTAGTCCTTCACCGGTCATTAGCACCTGAGAGCTCAACCCTACACGGAAGTTCTGAAACCGATTCTGGACAGAGAAGAATGTCCTGACTACTGGCGGACATCCAGGGATCGGGGGACAGGGTCTGGGGAGCGTGTGCGGGCTCGGAAGAGCCATCTGCTTCGGAGTGGAGACGTGTGTGCGCACTGTTGCCAGGGCTGACATACAAACTACAAAGCAAGCACAATCCACTTTCAAACGTAGCTAAAAAAAAACTGGATAGAACCCCGTTGCAAACCCAGTCTCCATAATCTGAGAAAAAAACTCAAGCACGTCATTGTGCGCAGAAAATGTCAACATCTGCTGCCTACTGACTGTGGAAAACTCTCTATTACGTGCACTCTAAATGCAGGTACGTAATTACCGCATTGTGGTATTGCCCATGAGTTAGCCTGATACTCGAACAACTGCTGTGAAGTTTAACTGCTGGCCGTGTGTGCCACACAGCAGAGGTAAAGGGCCACGGGTTACAGCAGGTGCTGTAACAGTGTCAGCTCAGCTGACTGTTGACAGACGAGAAGCATCCTCCTGTGTACAACTATTGTTTGTACTCTGCAGATACATGTCTGCGCACTGTTCAGACACATGCAGCAAAGAGCATTTCTTGGGGTGGGCGCCATTGAAGAGGTCGGCTGAGTTTTTGCTGAACTCTGTGCTCCAAGCGGAGCGCAGGGTGGGCAAAACTCTGTGAACTCCACTGGCGGAGCGGAGTCCACCACCCACCCCTAGTCATTTTGTGCTTACTCACAAATTGCGACTCGTCTGTACATGAAGGTTTGCGACTCTCAAATAGCAATCGATATTTGAGACACGCAAATTCCGCCCGCATTTTTTTGTTGCTCGTGATCTGTCACATCGCAATTTCTGATTTGCGACTGCCTGTCATACATCGCGTATGGCTCATTTTGCATGCGCAAATTGTGCGAGACCGTTTTGCGAGTCGCAAACCGGTCGTACCTCTGGTCCCTGGTCCCTTCACATGTCTCTATGTGGGATCAAGGTGTCTGTCGAGGGGTGTCAGCTTTACCTCATAGATACCAATCCAAGCTACCTTAAAGATCATCTATTTCAGCTCTTCACACTATTCCTCAAAGGGTTAATTTGTTAATTAAGTCTCCTGTAGATCTGTTTCATACCCTGCATCCAAGACTCCTGTTTGCATTTGTTGGCTTCCTCCTACCAATTTAGGATGATTGGTCACTGGTCAGTATCTGCTTTACTCTTGGATTTTTTTTATAGATCAAAGATAACCTCCTCTGCAAAGGACTTCTTCCTATCCTCATTTTGTATATATCTGCATGTGCTTTTGCTTTATTGGTGGGAGTTCCTTTAGCTGGGACTTTTTCTTGTTTCATCTTTGTTGCCCTCATTTGCCTTCCTACACCCTAATTCCCCACCTGGAAGATGTTAAAGTGTGTGCTAGTCTTGTTCTTTTACCCAAATCCCTCCCATGGGGGGTCTGGGATAGAAGAATAAAAATGGTTAAGGATGGGACAGCACTTTCCTGTCTGATCTCGTGGAGGGAAGGAGGAAATTGACCATATACTTTTAAAATTCTGCTTAGCTTAGTGGCAATGCCTCACATGCCCATGTTGTTTTTTGTGGCTAAGCCAAATCTCTTTGCTTTTTCAGGTAAGGTAAATACCGTGATAATCTAGTATAAATATTAGTTGTGTAAAAAATATGTTCATATCTTTGTTAGGCTACACTTAATTTTGGAAGGTTGTTTTAAATTGTTAATTGGTTCCTCTTTCTGTCCTTCGTAAATGCTGGCTTTTGTTTGGTTAAATAGCTTACTAGTCCCTCCTTTTGGGCTTTTGTAACCTCCCATACGGATTGCCCCTGTTATGTGTTCTCTTCCTCTTACAGTTATTTATGATACTCTGAGAGCACTATTTATTTTTTTGTGGTTTGCCAGCTGCTTGAAAAACAACACGCTTCGCGCTTATCTTGTTTGTGGCATGTTTTGTGTTTTCAGTCGCACTCCATTGCACTTGCCCCAGCGCAGCACCTTCACCCATCTCCGCAGCCTGGCCCCACCACTTCTCCCCAGTCGCTGCTTGCCCATTGCCAATTTGCCCCCATGGCTGCTTCTTTTAATGCATTTCAAAACCAGCATAAACAAGTACGAGAGGACGCGCACACGTCGCCTCCATGTTTTTCTGGCTCGACATCAAGGCGCGGAGACATCCTTTCGGCAAGCTTATCATGTCTTGTTTAATTTTTGTGGCTTGTTTTGTGTTTACACTCGCATTCCATTGCGCCTGTTCCAGCGCTGCACCTTCACCTGTCTCTGAAACCTGCCCCCACCACCCCTCCCAGGTTGCTTAATGCCCGTTGCCAATTTGCCCCCCCTGGCTGCTTTTTTAATGCATTTCGAAACCAGCATAAACAAGTACGAGAGGACGCGCAAACATCATCTCCATGTTTTCCTTGCTCTTCATCGGGACGGGGAGGCATTCTTTCGGCAAAGGACACAGCCATGCAGTAGCTAGCCCCGTCCCCAGGCATCGACACGGAAGATGGATGCTCGCCATGGCCCCGGTGTCACTGATGCTGCTGTGCCACAGCCTTGGGCTCACAACATGGCTTCTGTCGTCCTGCTACTTCATGCATTTGCTGTGCCTGGACTTTATGGTGGCCATGAAAGAAGGCCCTGTCTTGGGAGAGCTGCGATCCGAGAAGAGCCATTGCGACCGCTACAGGGAACACTCACACAAGCAGGATGCCCAAGGGGTTGCAGTCATGCCCACGGCCCAGTACCGGCGGGCCTGAAACCGGCATAACACGCCTAACCATGCCCGTAGCTGGGTGGCACTCATCCCCAAGGGCAACCGCACCTTCTGGGACAAGATCCGGTACACAGCCATGCACAGCGAATCAGTTGTGGTTTTCTTCAACTTTGGCTCTGCCAACGCTAATCAGATCATCACCATGCCCTATCCAGGTGAGAGCTCGCCGCACTGAAAGGAGCCTGGGACATAACGGGTCCTAAGGGTGTGTGTGTGTGTGTGTGTGTGCGTGCGCATGTGTGTGTGTGTGTGTGTGTGTGTGGGTGTGTGTGTGTGTGTGTATGTGTGTGGAGGTAGCGCTCACAATAAGCCTCTTAGGGTCATTACGCTACCTCCTGGCTAGAACTCATTCAAAACAGTCCTGACACGGACTCACACCTCTGTCGTAGCTGTGCTTCAGATACACCTCTCCACCTGCCTCATACTTGCTGTACTTCCCTATTCAATGCTGGCCAACCTCATTCATACCCCTCACACCAGTTTTTTTATCAAGGCTTACCTCTTGATTTACTTCTGGCAATCTTAACCGATGACCCTTTCATGGAGCTTGCCATATATTGTATTTTACAAAGTTCGCACATCATGTATGTTATGTTTAGGGGCTGGCTTGTGCTCTGCGCACACAATTACATTATCTCCTACTACTTTTAATGTTAACGTACTGTACTTTTTGTTTAATGATTTAATCCCTAATATCTGCTTAGCTTCGTGGCAATGCCGCACATACCCATGTTGTTTTTTGTGGCTAAGCCAAATCTCTTTGCTTTTTCAGGTAAGGTAAATACCGTGATAACCCAGTATAAATATTAGTTGTGTAAAAAATACGTTCATAACATTGTTAGGCCACACTTAATTTTGGTAGGTCGTTTTAAGTTGTTTTATTCCTGCATTAATAGCATGCTCCATACCGCACAAGTTTCTTTGGGGAGAATTAAAATGTGATCGGAGAGTGTATAATCTAAACATCTGGCATACAACGTTGACTGTTTTTTTTTTTAATAAAAAAAAATGTTAGAGTTAGGATCTATCTAATAGTTACTTAAAATGTGAAGATAGCTTATAACGAAAATTGTATTGTTATGCGTTAGGATTTCTCGATTAGTCTTATACACACTAACTCTCAAATTACAATGCTATATGTGCATTTCATTATTTTGCAATATTGCACAATTTTTTGTCCACCTGCAAAAGCAAAGTTACTTATAGCCCCCAGTTCAGAGCCTGAGTGAGCAGCAGCACTTTCAGGAGATGACCTCCTTTTATAGTGTTTGCCAGACAGGTCAGGAAAAGGCAAATGTATATTTTATTGTTTTATGGCCTTTACAGCCGGGGAGGGAGCCATAGGAGTCACATTTCAGTTAGTCATCACGGGTCCTCATTTAAAGTGGAGACAGGGTAATGCAGTTAAATTAATTTTTATACTGCAATACAACGCAGTGAATGATGGCAGTCCATGAACTCAGATAGTGCAAGGTTCATGCACTGCTCAAACAATTGTGCTTGTAAATTCAGTGCATAGTTTTCAGCGGGAGGTGTGTTAAATCTGTCATCTTTTTGTGTTAAGCATAACTTGGCTCTAACACTGATTCTTCAGGCCATTCAGTACACTAGTGATGCAGTCGCACACAAAATGGTATAGTGCTGTTGGCTTGCATCAAGGCACTTGCCTTTCTGTTTGTGCGTAAAAAATCCTTGAATGTGTCCATAAATGTTTCCAGGGGCAAGCATGTATTCCTGAATCAGACTGTATGTCCCTGTGTATGGTAATTGTATAGCAAAGATAGTATCAAGGAGCACACTGATATCTAAAGCAATTTTAATGTCAAGTACAATATAATCTTTTAAATCATGGCATTAATGAAACATATGTAGACATGAGTCTTGATAGTTCTTGAATTCAGTTATGTTGCTTTTATTTTCACAAGTAGAAGAATGAATACATGCATCAGCCCAGCCAATGCGTTTCGTCCTTAAAAAGACTTCATCAGGGCTGTAAAAACAATTAAATAAATATTTTTTAGTATCAACTAAATAACTTCAAAATTTAAGCACAAAACTTAAATAAAGACACAAGATAGACAAGACAACTATCAGCTAGACTAGTAGGTTCTGTCCCTAATTCTTAGACCAAGAGAGCATCCGTTAATCATTACACAGTCAAAACTGCATAAGCGACCCCCTGCCTATATACACTCTAATTTACAATAATGATAAGTTATTTTCACAATCATTTTATACTCATTTTATTATAGATCTACATAGATCATGACATCAAGAAAAAACACAATGCACAAAGAATCTATACAATCTTATAAATTCTGGCTAAGTCGATTTGTTCTCAATGCACTAAGCGGGATGGTAACCAGTTTCCTATAAATGTCACCTTTGAAGCTAAAAAGAAGATAGGTCAATCATGTTTGTTATCATCTATTTCTTATTTCCACGTTTCTCCAATTCCCCATGAACAGATGTTATAGTTTTCTAAAAATCAGTTAGTAATCTCCACAGCATAAGTTTTAAGGATAAACAAAATTAATAGGCACTGAACAATCGCTACAATAAGTTGTAAGGTCTCTATATCTTCATTTTTCGCTGAATAATATTCATAGCTAAACGCAAATAACTCACTTAAAATATGACGTGGTATCAATACCAATAGAGCAAGCCTTCAGATGGAGAATAGTTATATTTCGTGTTGTGAATCCCCCGTTGCGTGCTATCAATCACCCAAATTAAAGCCTCGGTTCTTCGGTCTATAAAAATTGAAAATGCAAAGTGAGCCCAGTCCGGAATCCCATTATTAAAATATCTAAAAAAGGGATAAACATCTAATCATACTCACTGAGATAAGAATTTCCAAGAATGGAGTGATTCTTTATTGATAAATAGATGCAGTTGAATCTTATCAGAAAAAATCCTTCTTGATAAATATATAATCGCTGGGATTCCTCGTAGCGCAAAGAAGGTAAGGTCTATGAACAAAGAGCAACAGTAAAATCTCATCATAATACTCATTGCCCGAATATACACAATGATGTATCTAGTATCTACAATATGAGTCACCAGTGTCCCCCTGAGAAAATTTGCTTAAAGATAAAATTCACCGAAAGACAGTGTAAGTTCTTCCTAATCTACGCTTGGAAGATCGAGGTCTGTCAGCAAGAAAAAGTTCATACCAGAAAAGTCTGGTCCAAATAGTAATGGTAAAGTGTTTAAGGTTAGCTTAAAACACAAGTATTGACAAACTATCTACCCATGAATAGCAGATTCATTATTAAATTAGCCCCAAAAAACTTTTGCCCTTCATAAAAAATGTTTTACCCACAAAGAAAGTGCCAAGTTGCCAAAAGCGCGGTTATTAGCAAAAAGTATAGGCGCTCGCCTACAGTTAATCCTCTCACCTCCTGAGCAAATATCCTCAGTCTTCTTGTCAGTCGTCTATCTGTGAGTGAGGATTCCCCATCACCTACACTCCTTTTAAACCGTAACACAACCAATCATCAAGCATTCATGTTGCTGCCTAAAATATCAGCCTATGAGAGGCGCACTTAACCAACCCAATACAAACGTCATGCCGAAGATCGGGTGCGGTTTTCACTCTGGTCGATTTTTGTCGACAAATGCATCAATATCCATTTTAACAAAGGAAAGCAGGTGACAAGATATTCTGGGCATGAGAAGTGGGGCAGGTCATAGTCATGGGGCTTTGCAATGACTGCCAGAAGAGGGACAGCACCATCCAGGGTGCAAGCCTCTGATTAATGGTTGGTTCCCCCAAAGCAGAGATTTCCCACAGAGCAATATACCTTCCAGATAGTAAGAAATGCAGGAAAGAGGTTTTAAAAGATATTGAACTAACCTAGTCAACTTGGAGTGTGACCTGAGTGTCACAATAATATGACCCATGAGTCAACCCTATGGGAACCAGGGAGTACTGTGAGAACTGAAGGAACAGATGGGGCATGTGATGTTGATGTCAAGAGAATGGGCCCAATGCTACTCTGCTCCCTGTGGAATGCCAGTTGTGCCAGCAGAGACTGCACTAACCTGAGGGGAGAGTGATGAAGGATGGAGAAAGAACAGCATCAAGAGAATGGAACAGGGCAGGTTGAAAGGGATTGAGGGCACATAGAAGTAGTGAAGGCTTCAAGCATGAGTCTCACACTGTTTGTCAGCAGGGTAAGAGCACAGTAGGTGAGTAGCAATCCACCTGGGGGTAAGCACCACGTAAAGGACAGAAAGTATCAGACCAATTATGTGGGGTCTGTGTTACTTGGGGGGAGTCAGACAATCCTTGTGACAAATATTGCATTTGTCATTGGGATCAGAGGAACAAGGTACTATTGCAAGCTCACTGAATGGCCAATTACCTCTTTTTAGGCTTTGACTTTCAATGAGTAGTGAAATTGAAACGTAAAGGCTTACTCTTGGACAGTGGTGTGTGGTAGAACATCTACTTCAGGCAGCAAATATATCACTCAAAATAAATATAATATCCACATATTGTTATTCTCTTAAATAACATATATGACTTTGATTGTCAATAACTGTGATAAGTTTATACCAGTAACAATTCTCAAGAAAGAGGTATCATCAAAACGTAGTAACTTCTCTGTATCTTTCATCTTTAGAAGAATATCATGGAATACATTAGCATTGTTAGATTTCGGATACTGGATGAAAGACAACTGCCTAAAACTCAACACAGACGAAGCAGAAGTGCTGATCTTCAGGAACAACACCTCGCATGGAACAACTCCTGGTGGCCTTCCGAACTTTAACCCTCGCCTACTCTGACGGACCATGCACACAACCTAGGCATCATTCTGGACAGCAAGCTCACCATGAAAAACCAGATCAATGCAGTCACATCCGCCTGCTTCCTTACCCTTTGCATGCTCCGTAAGATCTTCAAATGGCTCCCCGTTAAAACGAGAAGAACCGTCACTCAAGCCCTAGTCCCAAGCTGGCTGGATGACGGCAACGCATTCTATGCAGGAATCACCGCACACCTCCTGAAAAGACTGCAGACAATACAGAATTCAGCTGCCAGACTCATCCACGACCTCCCCAGATGAATTCACATCACTCCCCACCTCAGGAAGCTTCACTGGCTGCCCATTCAGAAGAGAGGTCAATTCAAGTTGCTGATCCACTCCTACAAAGCCCTGCACAATCAAGGATCAGCATACATCAACCACCACTTGAACTGCCACCAACCCACCAGACACCTGCGTTCTGCCTCCCTCTTCCTCGCTCACACCCCTGCATCCGCCGAAGCAACAGCAGAGGTCTATCCTTCTACCTCGCTGCCAAGTCCTGGAATGACCTACCCCTTCACCTCCGAACCTCCTCCTTGCTGCTGGATTTCAGGAAAGGACTCAAGACCTGGCTGTTCAACTGAACCCCCCTCCCGCAGGGTTCACAGCGACTGGAGACCCTCACAGGTGATTAGCTGTGTGTTACAAATCCTGCTTGATTGATTGATTGTTAATTCCACTTTTTAGTCAAGTTCGAGCGTCTGCTTTATTAGCTGTCTACTGTTTGATATGTGTTTCACTTCTGTGTGTCTCTAGCACAGGTGTATTGGACCATGTATGAGGACTGAACTGTGTACCACATCCTTGTCAGCAGTTTAATATCATCAGCTGCTGAGGAAGGAGCTGCAGTCTCTGCAGGCAGTATACAGCGGGAGTCTTTGGGCATTGACAACAGGTGGCTGTACTGGGACTTTTTCGCTCAGGTTACTGTTCAACAGGGAAAAGGGCCGCAGCGGGAATGCCGGTGTGGCACTCAGACTCTACACTGGCATCAATGTTGTTTGAAGAAGAAATACACGTTATTGGGTTCAGGGACATGAAGCCTCACATGGGTATTTATGTCACTTGATAAAAAGTTACATGGTAATGCAGGTTGCAAGAAGACATGGCTCACACAGACATCCATGTCATTGGTAGAAAGGAGTATAGCAATGCAGAGGGTGGGCATGTGTGGCTCAAATGGTCATCAGTACTGCACATCCTGGCTCACACACAGAAGCAAGAGGTTCTAGCACAAGTACTCAGATCACTCCCAGAGAGAAGGGAGAATGTAAGTCAGGTTTGGCAGCAATTACCAGCTCTGGGTCTCAGCAAGCTTGGTTTTTCCAATCTTCACACACATGTTCTAAACACTGAACTCAAGCTCCCATTGAAGCAGGGAAGGTCCTCTACAGACAGGACAGTCCACCTCCTTGTTTAGTTCAGCAGCTGCAGCACCAGAGAATTGTTGGCAGTCCTAGGGATGTAGCCGTTATCCCCCAAAGGGAAGGAAAGCAGCCAATAAATCTACCTCTGGTCCTCATCATCTACACAAGTGTGCAGCTCTCCTTCAAGTGAAAGGTGACCTGTGAAATGCAGCATATGGCTGCTTATTTCCAATCATATGGCAGTTGTCTCAAAAGCAACTCTGCAATCAAATTTAAAGTTAGGCCAAAACTTTCTGGGAAACAAACAGGGACACCATGTATTAAGAGTGCCACATTTCAATGATAAACAATTTTAGGTACAACTGCCACCCCTTTATGTTGCACTTGTCATACCCAATACTGACCCCCTGTAATGGGCTAGATCCAAGCCTATGGCAATAAAAGTGCCTTCCTACTAAACTGACTGCATGTGAATCCAAAGTCCAACAGGTGCATTTGGCTTCATATTGAAATTGGGAAAAGGGGGATCAGAGGAGTCCCCCAAGGAGCCACAGAGACAGTAACACTAACTGCTGCTAAACCCTTCTGAACACCGTACAGCCTTAGGGGCTTCATACTCCAATGTTGGATGTCAGTCAGAGGTACCACAACTCCCATGTACCTGAACACACTCATGCACACAACATTTAATCAGAGAGACTTATGGAGCCTATCATGGCATACTACACAAATTCATAAGGAAGAGCCGGTAGGGTGTCTCCTCACTGGGGGTCAGAAAAAAGGCCTGTATGTCAGTACTATAATTAAATCCCAGAAATGGTTAGTAGTGTCATGGCCTGGTCATGGGCAGCATACCACATAAAAGTGCTTGCCAGAAGACTCATGACTTGGGTGCCTTGCACAAGAAAATGTAATGTATTTGCCAGAATGATTAAATAAGGAGCAGGTTGTCACATAGACATAGTGCCTGGGTCTTTCAATCCACAGTCTGCTCTCCCCAGATCAGGCTTTCGGAGACTATTCTTACCTTGGGGAATTTCTATAATATGATGGAGTACATTTTCTGGAACGTCCATTGGCATTCCCAAGAGACAACCCTGCCTTGTTATCCACAGTGATGTCCAATCATTGCAAAAAAGTGAACCATGGAAGCAACTTCAGGTTATCTGCTATTGGGGTCATTGGCTTCCACAAGGGCTTATGATGTATGGCTATTGGGCGAAAGGTTTGAGCTGCTTCTGACTGAGCCCTTCTGACAAGTCACTGTTCCATTGCCCAAGTGACCTCTAAGCAAGTGAGGCACAGTGTCTGGTTCTGGTCATCAGATCAAGACAACGAGAGATCCTTGATGGCAGGCCTCTGAAAGATTGACAACCCTTCCCAGCATCTCTGTTTTTTTACTCCTATGAGAGTGGTTAATGTGTCTCCAATAGGAGCCCAAGCACCTATATCCTGGAGTAGAAGTCTGAAATACTCTGGTCGTTTCTGGGGCTAGCCTATACCGAGGATAACACCTCTGAGATAACCTATACCAGGGCAAACCCATTCTCCCAGATGTAAGGTCTGTTGCCCAGGGTTGGTCTCAGGTAGAGCTGAGCCTGCTTTCACTGCTAAGAGAAGATAAGCGAGCAAAGCCCCTTCCTTCCTTTTACTTGCTGTCCTTTAGAAAGGCCCCACCCATGGAAGTACCACAAAAGACTTGTAGCTCTTTATCCCAGACTGCGCTATGGTCCACCACTAACCCACTGGTGCCAAAGTGCTCTGGTGCCTCCCTTGTGAGGCAACCAGACTTTCCTTGTAGGTATTCTCCCTAGCAAGCAGTCATGCCTGAACAACTGCTCCCCCTCTTCACTGAGAGGCCGAAAGGCAAATACTCCATCCAGGGGATCAGGGACATAGTTGGAGAACACATTTCACCCACCACCTGGCACCATCTCATGGACAACATAGCACCCAACCCACATAGTTGAGCACATGTTGACACCTTAATCAGCACATCTGTAACTTCTCACAAGCCTACACATTAGGCTTTCAGAAGAAGTTACATTAAATATACCATTTCCGCATGCTATCAACATTGCATAAACAATGTGCCTGCAAATTTAACAGGCACGCCAATCCAACCAATGGGCGAATGTGCAACCCTGAAGGAAGAAACAAAGAGCAAAACCCCTAAGCACACATATTCATACATATAGTGTTTTGCAAAGATCCATAACAGGATCTAGCTGGCCGCTATCCAATATAATGGATTATTAAACCATACATACACCCTTGCCTACCATCATCCAGTATGACTCATCTCTAAACATTATGAAACAAGACCAAATAAAATGTGCACAGACCACTCCGGCTCAGGTCAACTGGAATCTCAAAACAGTAAAGGGAATCTAAATTCTCTTTGCACCTCTGGACCATAAATATGGTAGATGTGTACTATAAAAATGTAAAATAAAATATCATAATATAACAGGAGAGGGATTGAGGGAGAGCTGAGACATGGGTCTGAGAATGCTGCCAGCAGGGAACCAGCATCACCCAGGGAGTTAGCACGTGGGTTTTGTTCCACTGTGGGATGCCAAAAAGAGGTCTGAAAGACCATGGATCAACCAGGTCAGCTAGGGTGGTGGGCCTCTGGTAGTCAGTAAGAGGAGAAAACAGGTGGTAGAAGAGACATCAGTAGGACATTAACCAAGGGAGCAGATAGGACTGGGAGGTCGACAGCAGATTGGGAGGCAGTCAAGAAAACGTCAGTGACTTCCAGCAGGGGGTTGCGGGATGGAACCCGTGTATCCCACAAGAGAACAAGCCCCATCTGCCTTTAGTGTTGTGGGGTGCAGGAAAGGGCCCTGAATATTTGTGGTCATTCTGAAAACTCATATGGGTGTTTGATGAGATTTTTCTACCCACCAGCACCCTGGGAACAGCTCATTCTCAGATGTGGATCCATGTGCAGGGAAGAGGCCACACTCTCTACTCCGGGCCTAACCTGCAGGAGAGATCAAAAGAAGAGGGTACTAGTGGGGTCAATGGAGGGGACCACTTCCCACCAAGAATCCAGCAATTCACGCAGGACTACCCCAGGCTAGGGAAGGACTAGCCTCCATCTACCCACAATCTCTCGCCTCTTCAAAGATGGATTTCAGGTGGGAGGCGGAGCCAAGATAGTGACAGGTAGCTACTACAGTTCACCATTCCACGGACCATAGTAAGCCTAAATCATAAGGGCCTCTATCATACAGAAAAGCTGGCCCTGAACACAAAATCTGGTGCAGAAAGCTTGGAAACTCTAAAGACCCACAGCAGAGACCAGGAAAAGCAGTAAACAGAGTACAGTGGTAAGTGGCTATCAAGGTTTTTCCAGCCATGATGTCTGTGAGTTCACTGCCCCGGCACCCAGAGATTCTTGATAGAACCCAACATCTGGAGCTAACCACTGAAGGAAAGAACAAAGAACGGGGAGCTGAGTCGCAGGGCCGAGTCTGAGGAAAGCTCCATCGATAGACAAAAGAAAGAGGGCCCCCCGCAAGGTTTGAGGCCGTACTGCTGCGGGTCCGGTGGTGCCTCCCCCATTTAAGACGTTATAGAGAGGAGAGGGTTGGCCTACCTGGGGTGGCGAACAGTGAGGTGAAAGGAGCCTAACACGAGGAAAAAGAAAAGATGTGAGGGGTGTTGGGGTGCACATCGGTCAGTGCTGCGAGGTTGAGGCCAACCCAGGAAATGACAGTGTGCTGATTGCAGATGAGCCAATAGAGGAAATAATGGAATGCAGAGCAGCTTCTAAAGCCCCTATCCCGTGATGCTTAACCCGGGGCCCAGGGCTGGATACTAGAAGTAGTACCTGGAATGAGAAACAAGCAATACCTTGAATAGGACATTGAGGATGTGAGAGGGTGAGGCCACCAACAAGTTAAACTGTTAGTGACTTATTTTATGTTGTCATGGGAAAGACCCCACAACAATGAAAACTGTACTCTTATACAACCACAGCAGGCTTTACAGAAGCGACACAACAGCCAGATGAACAAGGGCCTCATAAAACTATGATGGTGGTGAAAAAAACGTCTGCGCTCCCAAAGGAGGATCTGCAAGCCTGACTCACTGAGCTTAAAAAGGACTTCAAAAAATCTTTACTAGAGAGCCTTAACAAACTGTGGTCTGAACTGGCAACGGACATGGTGCAAATGAAAAGAGTTACGGCCAATATGGACTCCAGGGTAGAGGCCACTGAACAGTACTTCCAATCAATGTTGGCATGGCCCAATTGACCACAATGACAATTGCTTCACTAGAATACTAGGTTGAATATCTATTGGGGAAATGTGAAGACCTGGAAAACAGAACTCGATGAAAGAATCTGCAATATCGAGCACTGAAAGAAGGGGAGGAGGGAGACAATTTGGAAAAGTTTTTGCAGGACCTGTTCAGGAAAATAATGAACAAAGGAGAAGAGAATGTTTTTGGAATCAAAAGAATACACAGAGTAGGAAGGAAGACAGCGGAAATGGCAACAAGTACAAGAGATGTGTTAGTACGCCTGTCATCCTATCCAGTCAAAGAACTAATCCTGTGTGAGTCACGGAAAAGAAGCCGCATTCCTTGGGGGTCAAGCAGGGTACTGGTCTTGCTGGATCTTATCTGACCACGTTGGCAGAGAGGAGTGCATACCGCCCAGCAATAGAACTGCCTAATGCTAAAAACATTCACTACAGGTGGCTACTCCCGGAGGGTACATCCTTCAGATGGAACGACAAAGAAGTGCTTATGAGGTCAGCAGAGGGGACAAAAAAGACACTCCACATCTGAGAGGAAGACATTGATGGGTCTCAACCAGAGTTTTGACAAAACAAAAGAAGCAATTATAAAGGGGAACCAATAAAATTTCCGTCAGGTGAGGGGAGTGAAAAATATATTGGACAATGTATAAGAGAGGGAACGTTTTGAAAATGGTAGAGATACCCGCCTAAGATTCTCAAACGTGACTTATAGTACTTAAGAGGAAATGAACTACAAAGGGGAAATGAAAAAAAGAAACGAGAAGAAGATGGAAAAATGTGGACAAGCTCCGCGACAGCGACAAGCAGACAAGATTAGACTGATTTCATCTACAAACAAGGCCTCATTGGAGCACCCACGCATTAGGGGTACCTTACACTTGAGAAAGGCAGAGAGGAGGGCTAACAAGAGTTTTCTTCTAACCCCAGGATAAAAAATGGTAACAAGGACATGAAGAGTAACAGGGGAAAAAGATTGTTTTAGGTTGGTGTTGTGGAGTTTGGGAGTGGAGGTGCAGGGGCAAGGAGGGGGAGCCTGAAAGCATGAATACAAGCAACAAGGAAGGTTGAATTGAATTGTATTGTATTGTAATTGAATTTATATAGCGCTTACTACCCCTGACGAGGTGTTGAAGCGCTTTTTCGGCGAGTAGCACACTACTCAGGAACCCATAAAGGATTAGTGTTGAATTAGTATACCAAAATATGAAAGTAATTTGAGTGGTGGATAGGTTAGTCAGTTATTTGGATTCAGAGGGATAGTGGAGGGATAGAAGAGGGAAAAAGGTTTGCATTTATATAGCGCTTGTTACCCCTGATGGGGTGTTAAAGCACTTGTTTGGCGAGTAGCACGCTACTCCGGAACCCATAAAGGATTATTGGTGAATTAGTATAGTGAAATATGAAAGTAATTTGAGTGGTGGATATTAGTCAGTTATTTGGATTCAGAAGGATAGCGGAGGGATAGAAGAGGGAAAAAGGTTTGCATTTATATAGCGCTTGTTACCCCTGATGGGGTGTTAAAGCACTTGTTTGGCGAGTAACACGCTACTCCGGAACCCATAAAGGATTATTGGTGAATTAGTATAGTGAAATATGAAAGTAATTTGAGTGGTGGATATTAGTCAGTTATTTGGATTGAGAAGGATAGTGGAGGGATAGAAGAGGGAAAAAGGTTTGCATATATATAGCGCTTGTTACCCCTGATGGGGTGTTGAAGTGCTTTTAGGCGAGTAGCACGCTACTCCGGAACCCATAAAGGATTAGTGGTGAATTAGTGTAGTGAAATATGAAAGTAATTTGAGTGGTGGATATGTTATTCAGTTATTTGGATAGAGAAGGGTAGCGGAGGGATAGAAGAGGGAAAAAAGGTTTGCATTTATATAGTGCTTGCTACCCCTGATGAGGTGTTGAAGCGCTTTTTTCGGCGAGTAGAACGCTACTCTGGAACCCATAAAGGATTAGTTAAGGTGATAGGACAGTGGCTGAGCAGCACTAGATTGTAAAGCTCTTTACACTGAACGTGAGGTGTTTAAACTCTCCCAATAAATGCCAGTGTCTACTGTTGCATTGAAGGAAGTTCAGCCGGGCCTGATACTATTGCAGGAAATACACCTATTGAGGGAAGATCAAAACATTTTTACAGTGCAAATCTGAATTCAAAATCATGGAATGGAACCTGCTTACAGATGCACAGGTGAAGCACTAGGTCCTGCAACTCACAATAAAGAAAGGAGCTACTATAGAGCTCAAGGAATTTGAGAAATACAAATTCACATGCCCACAATAGCAGGGCAGATGTACAAAAGTAAGATAAATGGTGTCAAGAAAAACAAATTGGGCTATCAGAAAGCATGTGAGATGGCTCCGGAGAGGGAGATGTTAGAGAAGGAATGAGAAAAGGTGTGAGAGGATAAAGCAGGCTGCTATAGCAATGTAATACAGAAAGATTTTTTTTTTATAAAATCATGTTTAACTGGTACCTTATCCCACAGAGTTTGAAGGAGATCTTCCCAAAGACCACAGGAAAGTGTTGAATATGTGGGGAAGAAGGAGGATGAATCTACATACATGGTGGACTTGTGCACGTCTGGAAAACTTTTGAAAAGAAGTTCTGAGTAGAATTAAACATGTATTTGTATGTCCAATAAGGGAAAAACCAGAGGTGATATTGCTGGGTTTTCGAGACTCAAGGGCGAAGGTTATGTCGTGAAGTGATAGACCATTGATGGGTCATTTGCTCACGGCAGCCAAACAGGGAATTACCAGAAAATGGAAAAAAAGAGAACCAACGACAATATTAGAACGGTGCACACAAGTGATAAATATAATGTCAAAGGAAGAATTAATCTATTACTTAAACCAATTTATTGATCACTTTTTGGGTATAGAACCGAACACAACTAGACCACAAAGTCTCTGGATTTGAACTACTAGAATAAAAACAGCACATATAACTGGACAAAAGAAGAACTTAATTGGAAATGTGAGTGGAAATACTTCACGGAGAAATGTCTGCCAAAGACTTGGGGGCATATTTACAAGCCCCTATCGCCATCACAATGTCACTTTCAGCGACGTTGTGATGGCGATAGGGGCTTTGCCTTATTCACAAGGCAGCGTTAAGCCACTTAACGTGGCTTAACGCTGCCTTGTAAATAAGGCCCCCTTTCACGCTGTAATTAGCGTGAAAGGGGAGGGCAATGAGTGTTGCGGTGGGCGTTCCACTGCAACACCCATTGATTTTG
Source organism: Calotriton arnoldi (assembly GCA_963921515.1). Lineage (NCBI taxonomy): Eukaryota > Metazoa > Chordata > Amphibia > Caudata > Salamandridae > Calotriton > Calotriton arnoldi. The sequence goes on from CAWUFW010001499.1 coordinate 2,076,390, forward strand.
ACTCTGCCCCCTATTTACAAGGGTGGCGTAAATGGGCGGCAGCGCCAAAATTAAGACCAGGGAAAACATGGTCTTAAACAGGTGAAACCAGGAGAATTGCTTTATTTCTCCTCGTTTTTGCTGTTTCCATGTGTGCTGTGTTGTGCAGCACACATAGAAACAGCAAATTGCCATATATTGTTTATGTGCAGGAAGGTGTCCCTTAAACAAGGCCAGACCACTGTCAGAAAACGTCCAAATCAACTCTTACTTACAAACAGTAGAGGTCCCCACCCTTTCCTGAGAAGATAGAGAAGTATTGAAGAGGGAATTGACCCTAGAGGAAGTGATGGATGCAATTGGCAGACAAAAGCCGGGAAAGGTTCTAGGGCCGAATAGTCTCCCGGCAGAATTTTTTTAATGTAACGCCAGCCTACTGGCCCCACACCTCCTGAGCATGTTCCGGAGACCCCCCTTTGGGAGGGATTGAGACTGCCAGAGATTGGTAAACTCCAAAGGCTTAAAAAGTGGGACCTAATCGGGACTTCTAAACTAGGTGATATCCTGGAAGGAGACGCTCTGGCCCCTTTTACACGTTCAAAAGTACGTACCCAGAGATACTATTATCTGAGGCTGCAACACGCCTGGAGAGCAGAGGGGGTAGATACTACAGACATCCCAGAGTTCGCACCTCTGGAAGGCAAATCACTTCAGGAAGAACTCTCCAACAAAGCTATTTCATGGACTTATAAAACACTAATGAATAATATTCCAGACAATTTGAGACCCCTTAGGGTCACCACCAGGCCACTGGAGGACATTGAATGGGAGGCGGCTCTAATGTCCCCGAGGGAAGTGGCCATTAAACAGCGGCTACGCCTCATACAATTCAAGATTCTTCATAGAGTATATTTTGATAGAGCTTGTCTCCACACTATGGGCAGAGCAGAGACACCTCACTGCCTACGATGCAAAACAGAACAGGGTACATACATACATACGCTCTGGGATTGTAGCCGAATCCAAGTATACTGGAATCAAGTATTGGAGGAACTGAGTAAACTGTTGGGAGCAGAACTAAAGCCGGAGCCCAAATACGCCCTATTGGGCATTCCCACCGAGATAGACCTACCACGTAGCAAACTCTTACTATGCAATTTAGGGCTCATAGTGGTCTAGGGAAATATAGCCCGCCAGTGGGGAGCCCCAAATCCACCCACACTTATCAAGTGGAAGGCTCATATGGATCTATACATGGTAGCAGAAAAGGTGACATACCAGGCGAGAGGATGCCCCCAAAAATTTAGCAAAATCTGGACTTCTTCGAGTAAAGTACTATGGGTTGGATATGGGGGGGCAGGAAGAGGTACATACTGTAACGGGGCAAGGCCCGGGGAATGAGAGGAAATAGAGGACCACCACCCACCCCCTCACCCCCTCCCTCCTTGTCCTCACCTGCCCCTATCCTTTTTCACCTCTCCCAGCCCCAGATTATCACTATGATCGAAATTGTATGTAGCCCTGAGATGACCAACTTAACTGTAACCTTACCTGTGTCAATGCCGCACTGTACTATTTTACTTGCAATACCGCAATGTCATGTCTGTGTCTATGCATCGCTGATTCTTGATTGTCCATGTACTGATTATATTTGTGTCAATAAAAACAGTTTAAAAAAAAATGTGTGAAGCACAGCTATATAAGTGCTGGATGCGCCGGGGGGCAGGCCCCACCAGATTTCGGTAGTGCGGGGGCCCTGGAAAGAGCTTTTAATATTTGTGCTCATTCTAAAAACCTGAATGGATGGTCCATGAGCTTTCTATATCCACCAGCAGCCTTGGAACAGCTAATTTTCAGATGTGGAACCATGTGGCTGGCAGATGCATGTTACGAAACCTGAGCCCTCCATTTAGAGCAGCACCAGAGTGAGCTGTTTACAAAATACAGCCTCGGAGAGAAAGAGTGCCCTTTAATGCCACCCTTGGGTAAGAGTGGAGCAGCATAGACCACTGACACCAGGTTTGTGTGAAATAGGCTGCTTTATTGAAACAGGTGCACATCACAAAAATAAACTTGGCCTTTGCCTTACAAAACTACAACCTCACTATACAAAGTTAAACACATATTTTAAGCTACCTGCCACCTCTAAAATATCCCTTCCCCCACAACAACTTAATTCAGCAATATCGTACTTGCATCAGAGCAGATCAACTACAACTGAGACCTCTAAAATCCCTTCCCTCTTTCCTACATCTATTAATCTCTTAACCCATTAAAATTCCTACCTAGCCATAACTTCCTGGCTCGTCCAGGAGTGAACATGCCTATCCGCTCCCTTGCAGCCAGAACTGCTGCTGACAACAACACTAAACTTCGGTAAGCCCTGGCAACTTCTCTGCCCACCGCTTATGCACCTACTTCCAAGCGACAGCCCTATCATCATAAACTACCCTTGCACACCTGTATGCAACAAAGCTTGCCCAACCCCAAAATGATGGGGAACTAAAAAAGCATAACCCACATATCCATGAAATAGGGATGAGAGGGTGGGGCAAAAACGATACCCTAGGTACCAGCCACTGTGTCACCAAGACAAAATGGTGGCTGGTACTGCAAAATGTCTGAATATATATATCCCTTGGGCTACAAAAGTAGCCAAAAAACAGCCCAAACCATGAGCAGTCGCCCAACTGCTCCTCTTCCCCAAAATACCCAGGGGACAGACCTCCCTGTGTTTATTGAAACAGGTGCACATCACAAAAGCAACCCTGCTCTTTGCCTTACAAAACTACAACCTCACTATGCAAAATAAAACACATATATCTGCTCCTTTTCAGCCAGAACTGGCGCTGACTACAACACTAAGGGGCATATTTACAATGAAGTGACAGAGTGCGGCGTTAGCCTTCCTGGTTTAACGCCGCACTCCGCCACTTCAGAAACGCGGGGCTGCACAATATTTACAAAAATATGGTGCAGCCCTGCGTTTCCCCCTGCGCTGACGCTAAACTGAGCAGCCTAGCGCCAACGCAGGCACCCTTGCACCATAGTGCAAGGGTGTCTGTGTTGAGGGGAAGATTGTTTATGTGCAGTTTATGTGTAGGAATGTCTCCCTTCCTGCACATAAACAATCTTTAAATGACGTTTTGTAATCTTTGTGTGTGCTGCTTAATGCAGCACACATAGAAGTTGCAAAATGTAATTTCTTTTTTAATTGTTTATGTGCACATAAACAATCAATGGTAATTTGCTGTTTCTATGTGTGCTGCACAACGCAGCACACATGGAAACAGCAAAAACGAGGAGAAATAAAGCATTTCTCCTGGTTTCACCTGTTTAAGAACAGGTTTTCCATGGTCTTAATTTTAGCGCTGCCTCCTATTTACGCCACCCTTGTAAATAGGGGTCAGCGTCAAAATCAATGGGTGTTGCGGTGGAACGCCCACCACAACACCCATTGCCCTCCCCTTTCATGCTAATTACAGCGTGAAAGGGTGCCTTGTAAATAAGGCGAAGCCCCTATCGCCATCACAACGTCACTGAAAGTGACGCTGTGGTGGCGATAGGAGTTTGTAAATATGCCCCTAAACTTCGGTACACTCTGGCAACTTCAATGCCCACCACCACCCAGAAAAGCAGGGGTCCACTAGTGTGCCCCCTCTTTTCTGCCCGCCCCCCTTCCCAGTGCTGGAGGTATTGCAAAAGCCCAACTAACTGATATTAAGCACCTTGGTCAGCACCAACTTCAGCTGCAACAAATAGAACTCCATGACCATGAAGGAAAAATTAACCCTGTCCCCTCTAAAAAATGAGGAAGATATGAATGTTCGACTCTGCCCAGGCTGATGCCCCTACAGAAAGAGTGCATTTTTTTGTTCAGCTTCCTCCAAGCTCTGTCTATGGCTGCTGGCTTGACAGCCCCACGCCAAACCGGCCTGGCAATAAATTCAGTCCAAAGCACATGGCAACCATTCCACAACATATAAATCTCCCTCAAGTCCTCCTTCATGAATTTCATCAATGCCACACCTTTTTGAAGCACGAAATCGTTCTCACCTAAGTGTAGCAGGAGTATAGCAGGGCAGATACCATCCACCATACATCTGTTCAAGGAGGGCAGGAGCTCCTTCAATCTCATCCCACCCATCCCAAACCAACTGATCGAATAGATGGCATTATTGAAACACCAAATTCACTCCGTGACTGCTGGACCTCGCATGATGCTCTGTCCACTTCACAAAGGAGTGGCCCACAATACATATCTTCAGACCAGCAGCTTGAGGCCCGAGAACAGAAACTGTAACAGAAGCAAAAATTGACAACCTGGACCGTTATTGAGCGAGACCCTCCCCCCCAACATACCTCTGGAAACAACCGGACAACCATCGCCCCAGCTCCATTATGCTCCCTAGACCCCAGCCCCGCCTACCCGCTTCTGTAGCAACAACTATTCTGAAGAAGTGAGTGCCAAAACTGCATCCGTCTAAACCAATCAGAACCAGCACTTTGCGCATCATGGTCAACAGTTGAAGAGATGTCACTGGCTTCCCGTCCTTGTGTTGAAACACCCTCTCCCCACCGAGGACTACCAAGGACGAAGGGCTGCACCCCGTAAGCACCGGAAAAAAACAGGCTATTGGATACACGCGAAGAGTGATGCTCCTGCCCTCATTCTTTTGATCAGTTTTGGATCTATACAGCCAGACCTTCAAGTCTTCCTTGTATTGACTAACCTCCTCCCAAAGTAGACTTCTACACCCCTTAACTCCCAACAATTCGGACACCCAGAAAGCGCAGAAGACCATCCATGACATAAAGGCTAAGAATAACACCATCTCCCCTTCCCCCTGGCAGACCTCCGGGATCATGTTAAGTGCCACTGAAAATGTCTAACGTTAGAGGCCTCCTCGTGGGACCACACTGGCCCATTTTCCGGGACCAGCCCTCCAAAATTCTCCTCCCCAGTTCACCCACAGAGGGGGCATAGCCCCCCAAAAGCTTGCCCATGAAGGCAATGCCCGCCAGCTTCCCAGAAATAGTCACCCTTGACTGGCCTCTATCCATGAGGGACATGATAAATAGCACTACATCTTCCGTCCTACCCCATACCTCTGACCTCTTCTTGGCCCCCTCCCCCTGCTAAAAACTCAGACAAGGCCATGCCGTAAGCCCTCATCGTAGAGACTGCCAAAGAACCAGCTACCAGCTGAAGCATCTTATCTCCCCTACTAACAAAAGCTCCTGCAGCATCCGGGTCCTCACTCTCTCCGCCTCTGTGACCAGCCCATGGAATCTCTCCCACTGTGAACGAAATAAAGCATCGGGAATGCCATTGTCCACACCCAGCAAATGCCTGGCTGTAAAAACGATATCCAGGTGCAGGCATCTTAAAACCAAAACCCTCAGCAGCTTCCAAAGCTGTGTCTCTCTCGCTGACTGCCTGTTTACCACCTGAACTACTGACATGTTGAAAACCCTGAAGAGAACCCTCCTGTGTGACAACAGCTCAACCCATAGTGGCACTGCTAATACCGGAGGGAAAACTTCCACAAATGCAAGGCTGCGTCCACCATGCTTATAATATGGTGGCCATTCTTCAGCACACCAGTGTCCTTGCCAATAAAGCCCAAAACCAGTACCACCTGCTGCGTCTGAAAAGATCTGAGTGTCCCAATCCATGAATGTCAGTGTTGTTATAGGTATTCTGTTAAATGATTGTAAAAAGGCTTGCCACATCCTCAAGTCTTCTCTGACACCTGCGGACAACCTAACATGATGGGGTGGCAATAACAGCCCCGATAAAGACATGACCAGCCTCCTGCAGCATGTCCTCTCAGCTCTCACCAGCCTGCAGGCGTCCCAACAGAACCTACACCTCTTTGACTGTGACTTTTGGTTTAACCAACATTGCATCCAGGAGCTTCTGCATGGTAAGTTTTTTCTTCTCCAGCAATCTGTCTTCCATAGCCTGTGAATTAATCTCAATCCCCAAAAAAGACAAGACTGTGCTTGGCCCCACCGTCTTTTCATGTGCCAAGGGCACACCTAGGCCACCCATTAGCTCCTGGAAACTTACCAGCAGGCACTGGCAGCCCACGGAACCGGGTTTTCCCACCAGAAAGAAGTTGTCCAGGTAATGTGTTATGTGATCATGCCCCGTGCACCATGTTCAAAGCCATTGGAGAAATGTACTGAAGCACTCAAAAATGATACACAAAATGGTGCAACTCATTGGTAGCGCTTTGCCCACATAGCATTCGCCCTCAAATTGAATTGTCAGCAGGTGAAAGCTGAAAGTCGGCAGGGTGTACCGGCACAAATGGAAAGCAGACTTAATGTCACTCTTGGCCATGAGTGCCCCAGTACCACTCTTTCTACTAGGTCGAGTGCCACATCCACTGACGAGTATGTAACCAAGACTTGTTCCGCAGGTATGAAATCACAGACTGCCCTTTCGGCCATGAGAGGTGTTGAATCAACTGAAATAGTCCCTATTCTTTTTTGGTAACTACCCTGGATGAAGACATTATCAAGTGCTCCATAGGCCAGTCCTCAAAGGGACCCGCCATCCTGCCCTCTTGAATCTCCTTGCACAGTTTGTCCCTCACTACCTGTCTGAGTTCATTGGCTGGTTTCAAATTGGCTGCCCCACAGCGCATTCTCAGGCCCTCATAACTCAGTCTGACCTCAAACATAAAACTTTTCAATAATAGTCTGGGGTCGTCCTGTATGACGTAATGAGAAAGCCAAAATTCCAATCTATCCAATTTAATAGGCATACACACCTTTTCTCCCAGTGCCCTGTCCACTCTTACCTGCCCTAAAGCCCCCTTCCTGGCCGTGCTGTTGCCCCCCAGTGACCCCGTGTTGCTGCCCTCCTATGCCCCCTTGCCCCTGTCCTGCTGCGTAACTGGATGACCTGCCCGCCCCGAAGCAATGATGTCTGCCTGCGCATTTGGAACATTCATTCCTGTACTTACAAAATTCCCTTGTGTGTAGTCTCTTGTTATAGTCCCAGCACGTTCCGAGCTGACTACTCTGCCTGAAACTCCCACCCCTCCCAGGTGGGATGTCCCTGAAAGGGACGGTATATGATTGGTAAACCGTTGGCTGTAAAGATCGTTTTGCCAACCTCAGCTGTGCCCATAGTGTGCTGCCACAAGTCAGTTTCCAGCTCGCCCCATTGCACTTCAGGATCTACTGCCATACGTGCCCAGAATTCCTCATCATATTGAGCCCAGGCATAGTCCCCGTAATTCAGCTGAGCTTTTCTGATGACGTCCATGTACCTAAAGAGTGCTACTAACTGCTCGGGGTACTTTTCACAGTAAGCACTTGCATATAAAAGGAACGCTGCCATCCAGTTTGCAATAGTCGCCGGCACCAGGGCATTTTGTACAGCTCAAGTTCCTCCTGCTTTGAGCCCTCTTTAGACCTAACCTCCCTATGTAGTAGTTTCTGGGGGATATTTACAAAGAAGTGGCGGAGTGAGGCGTTAGCCGTCATGGCTTAACTCCTCACTCTGCCACTTCAGAAATGCAAGGCTGCACCATATTTACAAGGATATGGTGCAGCCTTGCGTTTCCCCCTGTGCTCGCGCTACACTAAGCAGTGTAGCGCCAACACAGGCAACTGTGCACCATAGTGCAAGGGTGTCTGAGTGCAGGGGAAGATTGTTTTTTTACAGGAAGGTCCCCCTTCCTGCACATAAACAATCTTGAAATGCCATTTTGTCACTTCTATGTGTGCTGCTTAATGTAGCACACATGAAAGTTACAAACTGTCATTTTTTTTAAGGGTTGTTCATGTGCAGGAAGGGTTACCTTCCTGAACATAAACAATCCAAGGCATTTTGCTTTTTCCATGCGTGCTGCACAAGGCAGCACACATGGAATAAGCAAAAACGAGGAGAGATAAAGCATTTCTCCTCATTTTGCCAAGTTAAGACCAGGTTTTCCCTGGTCTTAATTTTGGCGCTGCCTCCTATTTACGCTGCCCTTGTAAATAGGGGGCAGCGTCAAAATCAATGGGTGTTGCGGTGGAATGCCCACCGCAACACCCACTGCCCACCCCTTTCACGCTAAGCATAGCGTGAAAGGGGGCCTTATTTATAAAGCAGGGTTAAGTCACATTAAGTGGCTTAACACTGCCTCGTAAAAAAGGCAAAGCCCCTATCATCACGGAAACGTCACAAAAAGTGATGTTCCCGTGGCGATAGGAGCTTGTACATATGCCCCTCAGTATTTCAAAGTTCTGTCCCTTCCAGATCTTTTGTTTGGCAGCGAGCATGAGGTGTGCCTCTAAATGTTTCGAAGTCCTCATATATGGCAGGTTTTTGAATCTCACCTCCTTACTCTCCAGTTTACCTGATTTCCCAGACTTCATAGATGTATCCCCTTGAGCATTTTCCCCCAGATCGCGGCCCTGTACCCTTGTCTGCCACCTTGCTGGAGGACCCCACTGAGTTTGTAACCAATTCCCCTTCTCCTGTGACCTCCTGCTTATTGCCCCCTTTCCCCAAGGGGGGAAACATCTGTGCACTATATGCGGTCTTCCGTACCCACATCAGTTTTCCTCACAATGAAACCTTTCCTTAAGAGGGCCTCCCCGCTTTCCTGAGGCTCCTTCGCCTCCACTCCTACAGATGCCATGCATGCAGAGTGCTTACTGTGAAAAGTACCCCGAGCAGTCAGTAGCACTCTATAAGTGCCATGCATGCAGAGTGCAGAGTGAGTACCGCACCGTGGTATCTTACCTGGCGCTAAGGTGGGTGCCTGCTCCGGAGCCTGCCACTTCACCAAACGTTCTTGTCGCCGGGACCTGCCTAGTCAACCTTAAAGCTGTCATGTATCCATATCCTGGAAAATACTAGGGGCAGATTGATTAGATGAACCTCCACCTACCCCATCATGCCACCAATTCATTTCCTCTGCCTGCACCTCATCCTCATCCCGCAATTCCCCTTCTTCTAAGCTCTCTTCTTCATAGCCAAGTATAAACGGTTCTCCTGCCTGCACCTCAGCTACCCTATGGGCCCCTTCCTCAGCTCATTCGTGTCTATGCCTGTCCGCTTGTACCATTGTTTCATATGACAACATATTGGGGGGCCGAACCTTGCCCTCCTTACCTCTCCACTGATGCAGGACGCATTGTCCTGTGCGCCGCCTTGCTGGAAGATGCTTGCAAGCCTTCCGTTTGTTGCACCGCTGATGCCAAACCAGGCCTTCTAGGGGCGGTGATCTTATCGTCCACCGCCGCTGTCCAGCTAGCCGCACAGGCCGAGCCTTCTCTTTCCCTCTGGGCTAATGAGCCACTTAAAGCTCTTCACAGTCCGCCCCCCAGATGAAGCGTCGACCTTAAAAACAGAATAACAGAGGCCCTGGTGTGGTGGTAACAACCTCAAACTGCCCCCACCCTTCCGGCCCATCGGGAAAAAACCCAGTGCCCGCTACAGCCAGTCTGGCCCTGCCACCCCCTGCTCATCCTCTTCATCCTCGCTCTATTCTAGAATGGCTACGGACACCGCTGTGGTACCACCCACCTTGTCACCAAGACAGAATGGTGGCTGGTATTGCAAAATGTCCGAATATATACCCCTTGGGGTACTGATGGATGTAGCCCAAAAACAGACCAAACCCTGAGCAGTCGCCTGACAGCACCACTTCCCCAAAATACCAGGGGGGGGGGGCTGGGGGGGCAGACCTCCCCGCAGTTGGCTGCCCCCCAAATCCCACTTCTCTGCTGCCCAACGACCCAGGGTTTGATTTCACTGGAATGCGTAATAGTTGCAGGAGATTTCAGCTTGCACTTCTCAACAATCAATGTGCCTACAGTATGATACATGACACCCATCCTTGGAAAGCTCAAGAGAGGGGCATTTTGGTCAGAAATAGGGACAGGCAAGTTTCATCTGCCCAAACACAGGGAGCAGAATGGGTTTCTAGGCGGCAAAGAAGACACATTATAAAAATTATCACTTCCGGGTCCCCAAAGCAACTCTATTTTTCATAATGAAGAGTAACAACACCCATTCGGTATGCATCTAAAACTACATCTCCTCCTCAGCTGTCACTCTGCAGCTGAACTTGACAGCCATTATCTCTTTCTTCCACTACGTATCTGCCGCTGTGTTTGAACTCCACTTCCAAGGTACCTCCATCACTTATATTCCCTTCTTTCCTCTATAGTCATTTTTTTCCATGCCCTCTGCTTTCTTCTAACAAGTCTTATGCGTCCTTACACTATCTCGTTGTAGTTATTGTAACATAATATAACACGTTCAACGTACAACCTCATTGTTTTATGTAAAGTGCATTAATGCCTACGGATGACAATGCTCTATAGAAGTACAATAAATAAATACATAAATGAAATGTCAATGAGGAGGTCTGATTGTGTGGTTGAGTCAATATACTCTGCTGAGGAATTATACTCAGAGGGGAGGGGAGGAGTATAACCATAGCCCTTCCAACCCTGCAGTAGGAGGACAAGGTGAGACACAGAACTGATGTGAATTTGAGAAATCGCCTCCTCATTACATTTTACGTTACCTACTGTACACTGTTGACTTTTTTACTACTGAACGGCATTGCAAAGTGGCACTTATTACACTGCAGCTTAAACTCAGTAAACCCTTACAGGCAAGAAGCACTTGCTGCAGCAGTAGAGGGTAAAGAGTAAAGAGTTTGTGGGGGAAAAAAAGACTTGCACAAATTCAAGTCACGCATTGAGGTTAGTTACCCAGTTAAGTAACGAGTCCTCAATCATAGAAGAATAAGTGTGGGGGCCCAAAGTTTTGCTCAGTCTCGGGGCCTGAACTACTTACTGAGGGCCTCATTTATGAGGTTTTGGCGCAGGGCAGAGCCGCAAGGAATCTAGCGGCACTGCCCTGCGTCAAAAGAAAAGGGCAGGATTGCCCTTTCCCCCTGCGATGGTGCACAATGGGCTGCCATGCGCCAACGCAGGCACCCTTGCATCAAGGTGCTAGGGTGCCTGCTTTGCGGGGCTGAATCATTTTGTGCAGGAAGGTTTCCCTTCCTGTACAAAATCAATTAATGTAGGCGATTTCCTCTCACACATAGATAAGGGGGAAAAACAAGGAGAAATGAAAACATTTCTCCTCGTTGCGCCTCCCTAACACCACCCCTGGGGTGGTGCTAGATTCTGACGCTTTCCCAGGTTTACAATGCTCATAAATCTGGGAATGCTTCAGATTCCATGGGTTTTGCCAGGGAACACCCACAGCAACACCTATGGGAAGGCCCCTTCACGCAGTGTTCTGTGTGAAAGGGGCACATATTCCCAAGGCCACGAAAAGCCCCGTAAAGTGGCTTTACGTGGCCTTGTAAATATGCTGCAGCACATTGCGCCACCGGAATGTCACAAAAGTGACGTTCCGGTGGCGCAAAAGTGCCACAAGGGGCCTCATAAATGAGGCCCTGAATATCATTGGTGCCAAATACCAATGCTATGTAATCTTGACTCCACCTCATGCGTCTTTCATCCGCTACCAGACACTCCTTTCCCTTATATTTCACTGTTTTAAGACCTTTTTCAACGCTGCTTTCTTCCTTTGTCATATTTTTCCTTCTTTTTCTTCCACCTTCTTTGCCTCTTTTGTGTTTCTTTCTCTCTTGCTCTGGATCAAAGTCTGATGAGGAAAAATCAGTGCCGATCTCCAAAAACCCCAACTACCAGCTCAAAATAAGAGCTGTAAGTAACACACAAGCTGTTCAAAATCAACAGCGTCCTACAGGCCCCCCAATACCTCAACGAGAGAATGGCCTTCCACGTACCCAAAAGAAACCTCCGCTCCGCAAACCTCGCCCTTGCCAAAACCCCGCGCATCTGCAGAGCCAGAACGGGGGGAAGAGCCTTCTCCTACATCGCGGCCAACACCTGGAACGCGCTCCCTGTCGACATCAGGCGCGCACCCTCCCTGAACACCTTCGGGAAAGCTCTCAAGACCTGGCTCTTCAACTAAACGGAACTGCTGCCTCCCCCACCCCCCAGCGCCTTGAGACCCTCACGGGTGAGTAGCGCACTTAAAACCCCCTGATTGATTGATTGATTGACAGGCCCTGCAGCCTATGCCAGCTCTACATTAAGTATTTGTATATTAAATATGTGAAACTATAAAGGTTGCAAGCAAGTAAGCTATGCATTTCTAGAAGGGGTTTGGGATGTAGCTTTATTAGCTTTATTTGTCACCTGTCATTTTTTCATATTAAAATCATATTTCAAACAGTACCATGATATTCAGTCATATCTTTTAAAAAAGGACATTTCAACATGAGCTTAACCAGCGTACATTATTTTCCAGAGACAGGGTGTTATAGCGTTGCAACTCCTCTTGGCTTCTTTTCTCTGCCTAATGCTATCGTTCCTCCCTCTCACCCCATGTAAATCTGCTCCCCCGCCACTACAGCTCACCCTGAGCTCTAAAAATCTAAGAAGCATTTATTGCCACACTGCTTCACCATCCAGGGACGCAGCTGGAGGTGGTTGAACCATTGAAAGGTCCAGCCAAAGCTCGAGCCAGATGCCTGGCTCTGGCCCAGCATGAGGTTCGCTTGAAAGTAGCCGCGGCCCGTGCAGGTAAGAGCGGTGGGGCCGGCTGGGGGTGGATTTCGACGGACGATGACGAGGGAAAATTAAATAAATAATGAATTTCCCATTGTCAGTCGAAATCCCACCCAAGCCGGCCCCACCGCTCTTACCTGCAAGGGCCGCGGCTGCTTTCAAGAGAACTTTGGTGAAATACTTCAACAAAAACTCAAGTAAGCATTTAAAATGGTAACACACCGTTACTACGCAGGCATTACTACGATGTGCTTTTACTACGCATTTTTTAGTCCGCGTTTACCATTACTACGCATGCTGCTACATGGCATGCTTTTACTTCGCAAAGGCTTTTAGTACGCATTATTTTACTTTGCGAATTTGCTCAAACAATTAAATAATTTTAGTTATGTGTCCTACTATTATTTTAAAAAATGTTTAATTATTATCATTTTGTAATATTAATGAATGTTTGAATAAATATAAAAATTGTATTTTTAAATTTATAAAAAATTGTTAAAAATATGTATGAATTGAAGAAAAAAATAGTAACTAAATAAAAAAAATAAAAAAAATAACTTAAAACGTAATGTATGTATTGACTTGCATTGATTTCCCACGGTTTTCAATAGATTTCAATGGTGAACTTAGTCCTTTTTTAGGTCTCGCCTACGCTGCGCGCATGCGCTGCATAGGTGAGACCTTTAGCGATCGGCACAGCTTTGGGGGCAAAAACGTGCACGCGTTGCATTGCTTGCAATGGCAACGCGTGCACGTCTGGCGATTCCCTTGCGGGAGCGCGCGGCGCCATATGGTGGCGCCATATGGTAGCAATCATCGCGCCTTGCTGCACGCTCCCGCAAGGGAATCGCGCAGGCCCCCTCCCCCTGCTGCCGCGCGAGGCGCGCGCTTGTTTTTTTTGTTGCCTGCCTAGGAACGGGAGTCAGAAACAGATGGCGAAGGCAGCTTAGTACTGTTTGCGCTGAGGAAGTGTGTGCCTCGGCAAATGACTAAGTGACTGATCGCGTGACTGACTGACTAAGTGAAGGACCAACTGAGAGCTTGATTAATTCTGTGACCGTCTGAGTAACTGACAGAATGACTGACAGACCAAATAACTGATTTAGCGACATAACGATTGTCAGAGTGAATTAGGACGCGACAGACTCATCATGTGACTGACTAGACTGTGAGTGACCAAGTCAGAGTGACAGTCTCAGGAATTACTTGGAAGACCTAACTAACATGCTTAGTGACGAAGTGAATGGCTAGTGGTGATTCTTCTTTCATTATAAACATTATACAAATCTTAGCGGGTAGAGTGCTGTTGTCTAAAAAAGATTGGACAGACAGGAGGAGTAACACGACCCAGGCATTTTCCAACTTTGTGGTGTATCGTAGATGTTTTTAAATGACGTTTCGCCTGATGAATTGCCAAAGTGCATTTGCCGATGGGTAGCACGCTTCCCCATTAGAGTGCTTGATGGAATAGTTTGTAATGTGGGCTGTGTGGTTAGTTATGCTAGTTAGTTTGCAGGTTATTTTATCCTGATTTTTTGCGGCACTTTGGTACATACTGACGTGAAAACGATGAGATAGGGCCCTTTAGTGTATACATTGATAGAACGGGATTGCCACTGAATTGTAGAATCTTTCAGTTTCCAACAAGCATTGGCATAGCCAATAGGTCTCGCCTTGGGGACCTTATAAGTGTTTAGCCATGCAACGGTTGATGTTGTTGCACCAAGGATATTGGGCTGCATAACTAAATACTTATAAGGTCCCAAAAGCGAGACCTATTGGCTATGCCAATGCTTGTTTAGTTTAGCGATAGAAGAAATCTGTGACGTAAATGCGTAAAAACGTCATACGGAGGAATGAAGGTGAGAGGTGAAGAAGCATGATACCACGCGGAACAGGTAAGAATTTTTTTTAAGTCAATTAAATGAAAAGTAACTTTTTATAAAGTATGATTATAAGAATATTTATTAGAAAGTAATCTATTTTATCTGCTTTTTTTTTTTTTTAAACGAAACTTTAAAAAAATGTGTAAAAAATATGTATGATTTGTTTATAAAATTAAAAATAGTAACTATTGTAAAATTTTAAAAAAATAACTTTAAATGTAATTTCAGTATTGAATTGCATTGATTTCCCACAGTTTTCTATTGATTATAATGGTTAACTTAGTCCTTTTTCAATTTCAGAGATAGAAGAAAACCGTGACGCAATTGCGTATAGACGTAATACGGAGGATAGAAGGAGAGAGGTGTAGAAGCATGATACCACGCGGACCAGGTAACAAAATTTTTAGTATTCATTTAAATGTAAATTAACTAATTTCATTGTTAAATTGTTAGATAAAGAGAATATCGGTTATTTAAGTTAAAATTAAATGCGATAAAAAGTTGTTACGACATAAGCAGGGTCAAGGGATGTTTGATTTAATAGCCTATAAAGTTGCTCCATCTATAATAATCTAGGTCAATTATATTGGGCTTTAAACAGGGTGGACCCTGTCTAGTCTCTGATCCGGCACTAATTAAAAACTGTCTTGAAATGGGTCCCTATTGGGCTCTATTTTCATGTCCTTAACTTAACTGGCAAAAACACTGATCAATTTCTCAACAAAAGCTATAAAAACCCTTACGGATTTCCATGTTAACAATGCAATCCCTGTTTACATCTCACGTTTTACTTCAGCTTTCATTCCCTAAGTGTATTTGCTTTTTGTAGGATGTAATGTTTCTATAGTTTATGTTCATGCAACATATTAATGACTCCTGTACAGTGCATACTTTAAACTGAGTTGCGTCCAGGTGTCAGAGCAAGCTGATGTTACAGGTGGGTGTGTATGATGGCGCACCTTTAAGAGCTCTGGATCCAGGGCGGACTGGCTACCAGGCTTTTCTTAATAAACAATGCAAAACAAATGTTTAAAAAAGTAAGCTTTAAAGCTATTTCTTTTGTATTGTTCATTTAGAAGTGCGGCAGCTCCCCAGCAACAAAATCAGCCCCCTCAGCAGTGAATCTGGACCCCACCCTGCCACCCTAGAAAAAAACACCTGGTAGCCAGTCTGGCCCTATCTGGATCTGAGGTTGAAGGCAGGGTGACTTTCTCATAGTGCCCGTCAGTGGTTCATAAAGATGTTTTGACTACATGCACATTTAGTCCTTGGCCTCTCCACAGAACGCACAAAGTGTTGGTGCCTTAAGTGCCAGTTGTAACTGTAGGAAAGTGTGAGATATGCAGATGGAGGATTTCAGAAAAACGTGGAGAGAAAAAAGGCATACTTTTTAACAGAGACTGTCCAGAAGAAAGTGGTGTGGAGTGGAGAGTCGGGAACACTCCGAAGTCCACTACTGTTTCTACAAATATTAGTAATGTTTAATTCACAGTCTGGTATTTTCAGAATTGAAACACTTTCAATTCTAATTATTCACAATAAAACTGTTGTTTATTTATCTGATACAGCTAAGTCTGGCTTTGTCAAGCACAGGATTTTAGTTTACATATCTTAAGCCACACCCTCAGTTACATTGGTCATGCTTCTTAATAGAATATATAGGCACGCTTCTTTGGCCACTCCCTTTAGAGACCTTCCACTTTTTCATCCCATTTAAAGCACTGCACACATAGGGTACACATGACAGGGAAGACCTGGCTTGGCAGTTTGGTCTAGACTGTTCCAATGAGGCACAGGGTCGAGACTGATTTGCATATAGCTGGGTCTAAACTGGGGTGGCGAAGTGAGCTAAAGAACGATGATGGATTCAACCAAGATCTGTAACTAGGGGTGAGTGTCTGAAAAGTTTCAGCGTTCCGTCCATCATCTCCTTGTGTTTGCTTTGTTCGCCCTAAGTTGGCAGGGTATGCCCAGACGTGGGTCCCTTGCTCACTTTGCCACTGTATTCAAGCTAGCCTGGATGATGAGGGGTATTACCCCGAAACCGGGCCCAGGATGCTTGTTTCTGGTCCAGGGAAGACCTGGCTTGGCAGTTTGGTCTGGACTGTTCCAATGAGGCACAGGGTCAAGACTGATTTGCATACAGCTGGGTTTGAACTGGGGTGGTGAAGTGAACTAAAGAACGATGATGAATTCAACCCAGATCTGTGACTGGGGGTGAGTGTCTGAAAAATGTCAGCGTTCCGTCCATCATCTCCTTGTGTTTGTTTTGTTCGCCCTAAGTTGGCAGGGTATGCCCAGACGTGGGTCCCTTGCTCACTTTGCCACTGGATTCTAGCTAGCTTTGCTGATGAGGGGTGTTACCCTGAAACCGGTCCCAGGTTGCTTGTTTCTGGTCCATGGAAGGCCTGGCTTGGCTGTTCGGTCTGGACTGTTCTAATGAGGCACAGGGTCAAGACTGATTTGCATATAGCTGGGGTGGTGAAGTGAGCTAAAGAACGATGATGGATTCAACCCAGATCTGTGACTGGGGGTGAGTGTCTGAAAAGTTTCAGCGTTCCGTCCATCATCTCCTTGTGTTTGCTTTGTTAGCCCTAAGTTGGCAGGGTATGCCCAGACGTGGGTCCCTTGCTCACTTTGCCACTGGATTCAAGCTAACCTGGCTGCAGAGGGGTGTTACCCCGAAACCAGTCCCAAGATGCTTGTTTCTGGTCCAGGGAAGACCTGGCTTGGCAGTTCAGTTTGGACTGTTCACATGAGGCCCAGGGTCAAGACTGATTTGCAGATAGCTGGGTCTGAACTGGGGTGGCGAAGTTAGCTAAAGAACGATGATGGATTCAACCCAGATCTGTGACTGGGGGTGAGTGTCTGAAAAGTTTCAGCGTTCCGTCCATCGTCTCCTTGAATTTACACATGACAGTTGACCAATGCTTAATTTGAGCCGGTGGTTTCGGGTGCTCAGCACCAGCACTTATTTTACAGGGATGGGTCTACAGATTATTTTTCTTCAGTTAGTGGTGACCCTGAATCCAAAATGAAATTAAAAATGTGCCTTGCAGGGTGAACTGTTTGTTATATATTCAGACTGGCCCACATTGATCCAGGAACTATGATGATGTAATCACGCCTGTCCTCATCTCACTCTAGTCTCATACATTCGTAACTGCACCTGGTGCACCCTATCCTGCCTCTGTTGTAGCTTCCCATTGGATAATTGTATCTGGGGGCTGGCTCATGGCTAAGTTGGAGCTAGGCAGGTTAGGAAAGAGCAGGACGAATCTGCCAGTTATGGCTTGTGCAGTAATTTAAACAAGCAGAAATACGGACTTTAAACTTGATGCCAAACAAGTCCAGCGGTAAACTACACTTGACGTATTTGAGACAGCTGCAGCCACTGTAACTTTTACTCTTCTCTGACTCAGTAAGTGGCATACAACTACCCGACTGATACAAACATTTCCACTGGCTGGATGATTCAAGAGTTGCATCTTTAGTTACTGATTTATGTCAGTGAAGTGCTGTTTTTGCACTGGTGGCTGTTATTTTGGTAAATTGCACTGCTTTTGCATCGTGTTGTCTGCCCCCTGATTTTTACATTGCTATTATTTATCAAACAGCAGATGCAAATACAACATGAAAACATTCATTATTGCATTTCCAAGAAACTTTTGGAATCTTATTGGTGCTCACCCTTGTCGTGTGATTGCGATGATCTGTTCCAAATGGGGGGACAAGGCTGCTGGCTTATTTGTGGCCTGAGGAATCAGAAGACGAATCTCTCCCTACCCACTTCAGCAAAACTGTGTGATAATGAACACACACATCTCATTGTGCTTCAGTGCCCATAACTCGCAAGCTTGAGAATAGTCTTAACCAGCGTTAATGCTAGTGTTTAAATAGCTGCAGGGCTAGAGAGTTTTGGTGGTGGTAGAACGAGGCATGAGGTGGAATCGAGACGAGATAGCCTTTGTATTTTGCAACCCAGGCATTCAGAAGCGCTGGGTTTCTGAAAAAATGGGGGACCCGGAATGTATTCTTTTACAAATTAAGCACTGAAGTTGGCTTATTTCCTAGTTCACGAGCAGCATTCTCATATGGGTGGGTCAGGAATAGGGGTGGCTCCTCCTCTGTGGCGGAAGAGCGTCTCCCCACTGCCTTCTCGCAGTGCGAGAAGCAGAAACATAAAATGGTAATAACTTTTAGTTATTACCATTTTATGTTTGCATTGCGGGCGGGCGGGTGAGCGAGGCTGCTCTGCTCTCCAAGCAGAGCAGGGGAGGAGTGGTGTGCCCACTCCTGAGTGCGCAAAGACTGGTCAGCCCTCTCGGGCCGCCCAAACCAGTCATGCGCACTTTTCCCTTCTCCATGCAGGCTGCAATGCAACCTGCATGTAGAACATGCCCACCCCATAAGCCCCTGGCTGGGCGCTGTGAGAAGTTGGCCTGGTATATGCTGTCCACTAATTATAGTGGGCACCTTGCACCAGTCCAAACAACCCCTTATTGGAGATAGGTTAAAGACAACCTTATTGAAAGCTATCCTAGTGGTAGCTATGGAGAGCAGCCTTCAGGCTAAGTCTTGAAGGAATGTAAAGCAGCTTGTTTTACCAGTCTATAATCTCTTGAGTGATCAAATGAAAGAGCACCACACCAGGTATATATTCAAAATATATGTATTTATTGCTAAACACACCCCTCTAGTCTCTTTATGAGGCTAGAGTTCAAGTACATAAGTTATAAGTTATTAAGTCACAGTAATAGCACAAATACACGTTTGGGCCCTAGGGGCGTACCAAACCATATACCAATAAAGTGGTATGCGAACCACGACTGAACTAGACACTAGGCCTAGAGCCTCTAGAAGTGCTTGGACCACAAGGAACCACCCAAGGTAGTGACACAGGGGACCCACGGGAGACGCGTGCAGTGTAAATACACAACCACGATACGCCGTTAACTTCTATGGAGAAAGTCGGGATCGGGAAAATAGAGGAAAGGGACACTTAAAAGAGGACTAGGACAAAACCCTTTGAGATCTAGGACTTTGAAGAGTCTCTACCCACGGGAGCACCGGAGTACTCGTGTTACCTCACCCAGGGAAGCCGGGTGCATAGGTGCCTTTCGGGGTCGGGTTTCGTCGTCGATTCGAATGGCGATCTGCTGCAAAGTGCTGATGGCGGCCAAGAGAAAAGTGTCCGGGTGGATCCAAGAGTGGATCGGAGTTCTGGTGAACCTGAAAGCAGAGGGGACAGAGTCTGGGTCACTAGCCAGTGACCAGGAAGGCGATGGACAGATGCCCACCGATGTCGAGTGCTTCAGGTGCATTGACGGTCGTCTTGACTCTTCAGCCACGAAGTCCGGGAGGCGTTGTCGGCGACCAGGAGCAGGATTCGGGCTGGTACACGATGTTTGTCGAGTGCTGATGTGTCGGCGACCGGATTGGACCCAACAAGCCTTGGCAACGGCAAGTCTTGATTAAGATGTAGATCGTTGATGGTGCAGACCAGCAAGGTCTGTGGAACTCACCCAGCGAGGGTAAGTGAGGGCAGGCCTGGAGCAACCAGGATGCCAAGTAAGAAAAGGATTGGCCTTCGTTAAGGGCTACTAGCCAACGGGCTAGCGACCGCGAAGGAGCCTCGTGACGCCGCACGTGGAGCTGGCTTACAGAACACTCGTGGAGTGGGGGCCAGTGATCTTCGGTGCAAGTGGTGCTGGAGGCTAGGGCTACTCGGAGCCCAAAGCACGACTTCTTGGGAGACCCAGAAGATGATGCACTTGCAAATGTGCTCGGTGTCCAGGGGTCACGGTCTCAAGTCACCCACGATAGCCACGGGCCTCAGCTTTGCTGGGGACTCAGGGTAGCCTCGGGGAAGTCTGAGAATCCACCTCTGGTGATGTGATGACTTCGGCATCCAACGGGAGCTTCAGAAATGCGAACCGGACAGATGCTTCTTTGGTGCCTGCCAAGCAGGGGAGTCACTCCTTGACCCCAAGGGAGATTCTTCAGTCCTCTAATCTTGTCGTAGAGCGTCGAAGGTCCAGGATTCAGTTTCAGAGTTTCGTCCAGGTATAATCTAATCTTGCTGTGGCAAGGGTTCCCTATTTTAACCAGTAAAACAGGGAGGGACTAACTCTATGACCCCACCTAAGGGAGGGTCAAGGGAGGGGGTGGCTACACCCACTTCCCTTTGTCCAGTTTCGCACCAGAGCAGGGGCAGGTAGCCCCTGAGCTGGTTTGAACTGGCATATGCACAGAGGAGCCTTTTGCTCCCCCAGTGCAGGACTTCAAAGCACTCTAAGAGTGCACCCACCCAGCCCCAATACATTATCCTGTCTGGGGAGGTGGTCACACCTCCCTGCAACAGGAAACCTATTGTCCAGGCCTCCCCTGCCGGAGTTTCGTCCAGCAGCAGGAGGCCAGACTTGTGTCTGTGGCAGCAGCATCCATTTTGTGATGCCAGGGCTTCAGAAAGAAGTTACCGGGTAAGCCAGAGTTAACATGTCTTTCCTCTAGAAGGGTGGAATGCTACTCCCCGCCGCCAGGATTGGCGGGGGGGTAGTATTCCAAGATGTTTGACACCAAACACGACATGTTTAGGTGCAGCCACTCCAAAGTTAGCATTTTACCGCGAGGATATAAGGCGCTTAAGAGTATATGGTCAGGCTGCACTACAAACAGCATCAGAGATGGTCTCCGAACGCTGCAGAGGGGCCCTGCTCATGCAGGGGCACCCTCTCACATAGGAACCATGCACTCTGCCTTTAGGATTGATAAGGCCTGCCTTAGGAGTGACTTATAGGTTTATATGTGTGTATGTATTCAGTGATATAGGTAACCTATATCACAGTAAGGGGTGCATGCACCACCTTACCCAGGCTGCAGTAGCAGACCTGTGGTGTCAGTTTGGATGGCCTTCCAGGGGTGGCACAATACGTGCTGCAGCCCCTGGTAGGCCTCTGAGGTACCTATGCCCTTGGTACATAGTATACCATATACTAGGGACTTATAAGGGCACTCCAGATTCCAATCAGTGATGTGCCTAAGGCACATGGAAACCTTTTTACAGAGAAAGCAGATAGACTGGGGCCCTGAATAGCAGGATCCCAGTCCAACTAAGTCATAAACCAGCAAAACACCATAAAAAAAGTGGGGGCAACCATATAGTCAGATTCCACCTTCCTACAGGCGCCATCCCGACCAATCACAACGCTGCTTGCAGCCTTGTGATTGGCTTTGGGGAGCCTGGCTGCCTGCTTCCTGTTCTTGTCGGAGACAGAAGAGCAGGAGCCGAGAAGGCGCGAGAACCGGCCTCAAGGTAAGTTTAAACTATTATTTTTTTTTTTTAATTAACCCCCCCTCTGCGTGACCTCCCCGCGTCTCCCCTCCCCGCAGGACCCCCCACGCCCACCCCCTCACCCTCGAGCCATGCCGGCCGCGACTGGTCAGGAATGTTTTTCAGTTCATGTTTAAAAACTCTCACTTTTAATAAATATTCTCAATGCAGTGGTCTAATTGGATGTACATAGGTAGCACGCTTCCATGTGTAAAAGAAATAAACTTTTTGAGTTTTGAACACACTTTATCATGCTCAAACATAGTGTTTCTTGCATGATTTACATGCCAAATATTTTCAAGGCTTGGCTCGTGCATGGTCTCTTAGAGGTAGAGCCCACCCTTGGCTCAGCACTGGCTAGGCTCTGCCTGTTAATTTGCAGGTGCGTAAATTTGTAGGCCTAGCTACTAATAAATAGTGTGGCAGGTGCATTAGTGGCACGGGGTGCGAAGGGCCCTGTGCACCCGAATTATAGAAGTTTATTTACCAGCAAACCATGGGATGGTTGATCATATTCTTTACTTTCACTATGGCCTTTCCATACTCCAGAGCCCTCCCAGGGGCCATGAAAGGCCCTGGCGACTTGCACCTTCTTCTGAGTATCCTTGCACTCGCCGCTCCTCCGTAATAAATAACTTTGCCAATTCTAGGCCCCTTTGAGCTTGAGGCCAAGCCAAATTGCCACCCTGGCCCACTCACTGGGCACCCCTGCAGGCTACGCCATTAGACACTTATCTCCTATCCAAAGTAGGCTAACAATTGAGCCAAGGCCCTCCTTCGGTCGCACACGATTTGCGAGGGGAGCGCGAGCCTGCAGAGTGCAGTGGAGTGTAATAGCAAACATGGCGCCCGCACCTCTCAGCTCACCCATGCAAGAAATGCAGGGCAGCTATCTGAGGAATCTGATTGAGAGCGTGGTTGTCGCACGAACAGCGGCTGCCCACATACGAAGGAACCTGCTGATCTCATAAAAACGTGCAGACCACAAAAGGCGATCAGCTGGCCCCTCGGAAAGAGCGCCGTCAAGAAAAGGATAAACAAGAGCCGCAGGGCTTATTCATTAAAGATGGCGCAGCTTTTGGCGGCAGAGACAGGCGACTCTAAAGGCGTTCTTGGTTGATGGTTGACAGGTGTTTAACGTGTCCTCATAAAGTTATTTCATTGAGAGACGGTGCTTGTGAGCAGGGAAGGGACCGCTTCCCCTTTCTGTCATAGAAGGGGTTTTTCTGTTTACTTGAAACTGGAAATATATACCTCTACGTACGAATTTTCCAAGCATATGCTTTGAATAATCATTGGCACAGAAATACCTCTAACCACAATAATTGTGCACATTTTAATACTTTAAGTGTCATAAACCGCTACCAAACAAGTCTACTCCTATACTCAGAAAATAATGATTTTCTAATTGGTGCATTAGCTGGCATTTGATTTCAAATTTACTTTTAGTAGGTGGAGCACGGGCATTGCACAAATTCCAAGCCTGTGCCGAGAAGTTTTGGGGATCTAATAATCCCCTCCAGGTTCAGAAAATTAGCTCTAGCTGATCAAATGTTATTGGGACTCTGATAAATACAAACAGAAAAAATTCTGCAATAGAAGGGCCTTCGACACAAAACCTAGTAAAAACAAGACGAACAAAAAACGAAAAAGACGAAGTGTCCCACTTCGTGTTTAAAAACAAAAACATTTATTTGTTGAGATTAAAAATGTCCTTTACACAGATTTGTGTAAGAATATGTGTGTGTGCCAAAGAGTGGTGCTTTCAACGAGTTACATACTCACTCATGAGGTCTGTGTGACCTGGGAGTTTTATGTTTTAATTCCAGCCAGGCCTACTAAGCCTTTCATCCCTTTGCAGTCGATAACTTGAGCATCACTAGATAACAGAGCTTAGAAACAGCAAACACTGTATTATGAAGTGATGCATAAAAAAACTAATTATTATGAGTGTGAAAGGTTTTGCTTGCACAGCAGTGGTATTGCCAGGGCACAAGTCCTAAAAAAAGAAGTGGGGGGACGCTGACGTCACGACAGGAAGTGACGTCACGAAAGGTGGCTTGCACCATCAGACTCATTGCCTCCCCTCGCTCACCCCTTAGATGCGATTGCATCAGAGAAGCCAGCGTGTGATCAGCGTTCTGAATGAGCTCCGATCTCGCCCCAGAGAGGCCAAAGAGTGAATGTGTGGCTCCATTTGCTCCAGTTATCGAGCTCCCGGTAAAATAAGTGGGGGGACGCCGTCCACCCGCGTGGTACCCCGACTCGAGCCCTGGGGGGAAGATAACATTTGTTTTTAGCAGAGATGGTAGTGCATTTAAAGCTCAGATTTCAAAATTTCATATGTGAGTAGCCTATCACCTCCAGATCATCTTCAGAGTAACAAAGCCACCGGAATCAAACGCTAAAATTCTCCTCAACTGACTAGGAGATCAGGAATCGTCCTAACTTATCCCAGATGAAATTGGCCTGATTTGCCATGACATGATCTGAGCGACGACAACCTTACCTTCAATACTCAGCTTGGACTCAGGCCCTTCCACTTCAGGACTCTGAAAACCTTCTTGGAAGTCATGGATTTAGACCTCCCCCTAGAGCACCATATTAACAAAGTAGTACAAACTTGTTTTTATCATTTCTCACTCTTCAACGCGTATTCCTTACCTGGCATAACATCAAAGACCTCAGGCGATAATCTCCTTCATCCTCGATTAACTAGACTATTCAAACACACTCTTCTTGGGCCTCCCAGCAAATTTAACAGGATCCCCCTAGAGGGTTGAAAATATACCAGCCAGGCTCCTTCACCTCAACCCCTGAGAACACATCTCTACGCCAATCAAACAAATAGCAAACAGAGAGAGTAATACATCTATGTTCCTGGGGAGGGACAAACACAAGAAAGGGGAGGAAAGCCTACATAAGCTGAAGAATTAAAAGCAAGCAAATGAGAGCAACAACGAAGTCAATCAATGATAAGTAATGGGTAAGCTTTGAGCCCACTGTAAGGTAACAAAATGTTTCACAACAGACAGCGCAGCCTGTTGGACTAGAAAATACTTACGGTCGACTCCTCCTATTGGCATTATGCTTAAGTTAGCATTTGCGGCACCATTTCCTACTTAGCTGCCATTCTGTGTAACGATCGAAACTAACTTCTGTCTCTTTTTGCCTGCCTCAGCAGAAAGCAGCTTCGATATTTTGTTTGTATTTCTCCAAGGTTGAGTTTCGCTGTCTTAATGAATACATGATTGTGCCTTTGCATACCTTCCTTGTTAGATAGTCCCGTTCTCATGCTTACAGTGGCGGGCACGGACAGAGTAACATTGAGGTAGAGATAACATGTACCCGATCCCAGGAGTGTAGCTCATCTTCTGTGTCTCCTTTGTTAACCTGCTCCAACTGGAAATTTCCAGTTCTGGGCGGGTCTTGTTGGGCATTGGAAATGTATAACAACTGATGTAATGTTGGTGAGGGTCAGTCCTCTCGGTAGCATCTTAGGAGGCTAGTCAGACTGGACTCCGCTCGTGCGAATACTAATAAATAACTTGGTTTGTATTCTCTACTGTCTGACCGACTCTTCATTTGTATGGAAGGCTGAGAGGTGGTCACGAGTGACCCGGGTGACCCTAATCGGGTCACTTCCTTCATTTGACGCATGAACAGGGACTCCATTGGGTGTGACCCATCCTCGCCCGCGGACGGGTGAGGAGGATGGGGCCAAGTCGGGTCGGATGGGCGGATCGGGGATCCCTGCACGATAGAGGCTAGTACTCGTAGCTGCCCCGCCTGTCTGATCGGGCGGTGTCTCGCCCAGTGGTCATCCCGGCTGGGGTCCTGAAAGGCGAAACCCTTGGATCTGACCGTTTGGTCCGAAGAGTCGGCAGTGGAGAATAAATACGTTTGACCTGTGTGCACCAGGTAAGTTTGCTTTGGTTCTTTGTGGTTGTGGCACTACATTGGTTTGAATTGGATACGGTCTTCGGATCGTTTTTGGACAAGCGCTTGATTTTTTGGGCTCTTTTTGAATATGGTACCATTTGAGAATTACATTTGACCAGGTTTGTGGCCCAGTTTGGGTGAGGCTATTTTGCAAATACTTGTTTGGTATACATAGTGAACGTGCGTCTGTGGGAGAGAATGCCTTGTTTGAGCAAGTTGTGTTGTGTGGGATGTCGTTGTTGTTCTACTGATGCTCGATTGGAAGAGAGACAGCCTGCGCCTCCGGAAGGCATGCCAAATTTCGAAATGTATGTGAAGCATGGCATTGGCCCTATTATATTTAGTACATTATGGCACAAATATACGAGGGACAATGCCAAGTTACAGTGGCCGTTAACAGGTACTTTTGATGTACAAAAACTAAATTTCCTGCAGGATAAATTGTTTGCGAAAC
The DNA here is from genome assembly GCA_963921515.1 of Calotriton arnoldi. Taxonomy (NCBI): domain Eukaryota; kingdom Metazoa; phylum Chordata; class Amphibia; order Caudata; family Salamandridae; genus Calotriton; species Calotriton arnoldi. Next base: position 2,102,566 of record CAWUFW010001499.1, read on the forward strand.
GAAGTAGGCAGTCGATGTTTGATTCTCTCCAGGTATGGCAGAAGGAAGCTAAGCAGAGGCGGATGAAGGCAGAAAAAGAGGCTCGGAAAGGGAGGACGCAAACAGTGACTCAGAAAGCTGTAGTGTATGATAGACAGAAAATAGAGAAAAGAATAGAGTGTGCGGATAGGAAGTTTTGATTACAATGCGATAAGTCTTATGTTTCTAGAGAGGAATGAATGAATGAAGCAGCATTTATAAAGCGCATAGCTACCCGTAGGCATCCCAGCGCTAGCGGATAACTGAAGCTTCAGGGAATCATTTAGGGAAGAGCCATGTTTTCAGCAAATTGCGGAAGACAAGGTGATTAGGTTCCCCACGTAGCTGAAGAGGAAGGTAGTTCCAAAGTTTGGCAGCATTATATGAAAATAGCCGACCACCACTTCTAACTCTCTGAATTCGGGGGACGACTGCCAGGTGTTGCTCGTCTGAGCGTAGTCGCCTGTTAGCTCGATAGGGCTTGACCATAGAGGAGATGATCTATGGTCCTTTTCCTCCTATCAGTTTGTGGGTAATGCATAAGGCCTTAAAGTGGACTCTCTCCCGGATGGGGAGCCAGTGGAGAGCCTTCATGTCTGGTTTTGCCGACTGCCGGTTCTGAGTCCCCATGAGGATCCTTGCGGCGCAGTTCTGTACTGTTTGCAGTTTGACGAGGACCAAACTCGGGGCTCCAAGGTATACGGCGTTGCCGTAGTCTAGGCGTGAAAGAATAAGCGCCTGGACCATGAGCTTTCTCGCCTGAAAGGGGAGCAAAGGGAGCACTTTACGAAGCATCCTTATGATGCCAAAGCAAGAGGCTACCACCTTTCTGGCCTGGACTTTAAAGCTGAGGTCAGAGTCCAGCCAAAAGCCCAGGCTTTTTATTTCTGACTTAGGGACAGGTGCCGCGCCCATCGATGCTGGCCACATGGTATCTGCCTTGAAAAGAGAGGGGTTGCCAAGGAGCATAAGCTCGGTTTTATCCCCATTCAATTTCAAATAAGAGTCTTTCATCCACCTGGCTACTTCTTCAAGGCAGGTACATAGGGAGGTGGAGGCCCTATCTGAGTGGTTAAGTGCAACAACCAGTTGGGTGTCATCGGCATAGGTCACAATGTGCACCCCGTAGGGAAGAACAATTTCCGCTAGGGGGCCATGTAGGCATTAAAAAGTCATTAAAAGGAAGATGATCCGTTCGTGGAAGAACTATTGGAGACCCGACCTCCACCTCCGTATGCCCCTCAGAGAATATATCCTGCTATCCCGCAGCCCCAGACATCTGCTCCTCCTGTCTCAGCGGCTCCTGCTTCTACTGCTAGCGACCGGGCTGCTTCGGTCACTGCCTCTCCAATCTCTCTTTCGGCTTCTCTCCCTGCGGCTACTATGACTGTCAGTCTTCCTGCTACGCCTGTTGCTTCTGCATCTCTTTCCCCAGCTCTCGTACCTACTTCACAGCCTTTGATAACATTAGTACCGGATGCTTCCGATGCTACTGCCTCCCCGCTCTCCCATACCCCAACATCCTTGAGTATTGGAACGCCAGTGCGTGGGTTTGGAAGTGGGGACTTGGCAGCTGCTAAGGAACGATTGGGACGGGTATTGATACGATCGGATGTGGGAGAGGAGGAGAAGAAAATGGTGGCTAATCAAGCTGCCCAGTGGGCTCGTAACCCCATCTATAGCGTAGAGGATGTGTGGAGTGTGTTAAAGGACTACGAGCCGTTTGTGCAGCAATATGCCCTCAAACACATGTCAGCTACCCTGATTGAGCTGTGGGAGCAGTGTTTTGGTGGAGTGGCTCCTCATGTCATTTATGATATTAGGGACAATGTATATGCAGCGAACATGGCACCTGCCCAGGTTTTTGGTAATTTTGCAGTGTTACTCGGTTATCGAGGTAGGTTGATTCAGAAAAGTCCAAAGGCAATACTCCAGTTCCCGATGAGGGAAGTCCACCCCTTGTACCACCCTGAAATACCGGAGATAAGAATTGCACAAGATATTGTTGTACGACAGCGAGTGGAAGGCCGTTTTCAGGAGCAATGTATTTATACCCCGTGGAAGAGAAGTGAGGTTCTGTCCCTCAAGAGTCAGTTACCCGATCCTAGGAAAAATCCTACTGCATATTATAACGAATTGACAGAGGCCGCATCGTCGACAGTGATGACTTTAGCAGACATTGAGATATTTTTTGGTTTGTTAGTACCAGTTGATATTTGGTGGCAGGTGCATACACAGGACCATGTTGTGGAATTGGGTGGCACTTGGGATGAGATCAGAGCATGGGATAAGGAGAGGAAGCTTGGTGAGAAGCCTAAGGCTGAGATACTAGCTTTGCCAGGTCGAATTATTACCAACTTGCACTCTCTTATTCTACCTAGAAGAGTAGATTGGGACAAGTTAACAGCATGTTGTCAGAAGAAAGATGAAAGTGTATCTGATTTTTTTACTAGGTTTGAAGGTGTGTTTTTGGACTTCAGTGGACAGGATTTGTCAATGGAAGGAGGTGTCCGATTGTTCGTTAACAGATTTGTTACTAACCTGCTTCCCGAGATCGCGACTCGGTTACAGACTTCGGAGAGCACTTGGACTACCTCCTCCCCATCAGTGATATTGAGTATGGCACAGTATTATGAGCATAGAGAGAATGAAGAGAAGGAGAAGGTGGAGAAGAAAAACAAGGAGTTAAAAACAAAGGTGTTGATGCAGTAGGTATCTAGGGGGAACGGGAGAGGATGCGGCACTGGTCCGGCCCGACAGTTGCCCCGTACTAGCAGAAATGCGCCTGTGGGGCCGAATCAGTGTGCATATTGTAAGGAGGAGGGACACTGGCCCAGTGAGTGCCCGGCGTTGTTGCAGAATGTTGCGGCCCCTAGAGGACAGGGTTCTCGTGAACGGGGTTGTGGGGCAGGTGGTCATGACGGGGTTCAGGCAGATGAGGCGTTGCAGGGCCGCTCTGATCAGAACTATTTTGATGACCCTCGAGGGAAACAGTATTATCATGATGACTATGATTTGGACGAAGTGACAGGGTTGTCCCACAGTTAGGACAGCCAGGGACAGGGCAAGGGACCAGTTCAGATACCTGTAGATCAGCGCGGACCTTATGTTACTGCTGACTTGCAGGGCTCAGCTAAGCAATTCTTGGTGGATAGAGGCGCAATGAACAGCTCTGTTTCTCATTCACTGGTCCCCGGGGCAGCCCTGTCTGGCCATAATAATGTTTCGGTAGGCTTTTCTGGTGTGCCGGTTGTGAGCCCTATATCCAAACCCCTTGCCCTGACCGTTGGTCCTTTTATTGTTGATTCGCCATTTTTGCTGACGTCCAATTGCGGTGAGAATTTGATGGGACTGGATTTATTAAAGAAGTTGTATGCTACAATTTATTGTTCCCCGGCAGGTGTCTATATGACAATGGGTCCTAATGTGGTTAGTACCAAGCAGTGTTTGTCCAAAGATGTGCCCCTCTCTGCTGAATTCAAGGATGTGCCGCCCACGTTGTGGGCTACAGGTGATACGGACGCAGGGCTGTTGCAGATACCTCCAGTTTCTATTAAGATCAAAGAAAATGCTGTTTTGCCTCGTATTCCTCAGTACAAAATACTGCAAGCAGGGGACCGAGCTCTATTGCAGATTATACAGGACCTGATTAAGTCAGGGGTTGTTGAGGAGATGACTGCGAATGTGTGTAATAGCCCTATCCTTCCCATTCTTAAGAGGGCACCCTCAGGCTCCTCTGATGACCATCCTGATGTCTATTGTTTTGTGATTGATTTGCGCGAGGTTAATAAGATTGTGGTCCCTCAGTTTCCAGTGGTCCCCGACATCACTGCCCTTCTGACAATGATTCCTTCCTCTGCCAAATTCTTTTCTGTTATTGATTTGAAAAATGCATTCTTTAGCATTCCGATCCATCCAGATAGCAGGCATCTATTTGTATTTGCCCTATCTAGCAGAAGCTTTAGATTCTGTCGGGCTCCTCAGGGCTATACTGAAAGTCCTAGCATATATAGTCAAGCTTTAAAAGGCCAATTGGATTCCCTCACACTTCCCACAGGTAATGTATTACTGCAGTACGTGGACGATCTCTTGATTGCTTCTGACACTGAAGAAGGTTGCAAAGATGCAACAGTTAAATTGTTGCTACATTTGGCACATCACGGACATAAAGTGTCCCTTTCAAAATTCCAATATTGTCGACAGGAGGTCACCTACCTAGGTCACCTACTGTCGAAGGAGGGAAGGAGACTAACACCTGAACGCATTAGTGCTATTGTTAAAATGCCCATCCCCAAGACTCAGAGGGATGTGCAAGCTTTCATTGGCATTAATTCGTATTGTCGGCACTGGATTCCTAACTTTTCCTTACTAACAAAGCCGCTGTTGCAGCTAGCCACTAAAGATGTGCATGAACCCTTGCCTTGGACGCCTGAATGTCAACAAGCTTTTGAGCAGTTGAAAGTTGAAAGTTGCGCTTTGCTCTGCACCTGTGCTTGGTACGCCAAACTAAGCTAAGCCGTTCGTGTTGTATGTACACGAGATGGCTAGTTGCGCGCTTTCTGTCTTAACACAAGCCTTTGGAGGTAAGCAGAGGCCGTGTGCTTATTTTTCTGCTTTGCTTGACAACGTCGCAAGAGCCCTCCCGAGCTGTCTAAGAGTGGTCGCGGCCGTGGCTGTCTCTATCTGACAATCGGCAGGGCTCGCCCTTGATACTGATCTCACAGTCATGGTACCTCATGCTGTGGATACACTTTTGAATAAAACAAAGACACGTCACCTTACCAGTGCGCGTCTGACTGGTTATGAACTAAGCCTCTTTGCACCACACGTCACGATCAAAAGATGTGCCACCCTGAACCCAGCCACGTTACTACCCATCCCTTCTGACAGTGAGGAAATAGACATACAAGATTGTATTTTTTGGACTGAAGAGGAGACGAAGGGACGGGTAGACCTTACTGATGTTCCCCTATCTGAAACACAAGGGGAGCTATATGTCGATGGCTCTTGTTTCAAATTACCGGATGGCACAACCACTGCGGCCTATGCAATCACTACCTTACACACAGTAGTCGAGACATCACGAGTTCCCTATCAATCAGCCCAAGCTGCAGAGTTAGTTGCCCTTCTTCGAGTTTGTGAGTTAAGTGAGGGACTGACTGTCAATATTTATACTGACAGCCAGTACGCCTTTGGAGTTGCCCACAATTTTGGGCGGCTCTGGGCAGAGAGAGGATTCCTGACTTCACATGGGTTAAAGATCCAGAACGGCCCATTGATACACAGGCTTTTGTCAGCTCTGACGCTCCCCAAGAAGTTAGCGATAGTGAAGTGCAGCACCCACAAGGCAATTACTGATGATGTGGGGAGGGGAAAGGCATTTGCAGATCAAACAGCTAAGGAGACGGCTCGAACGAAGATGAAAAAGATGTTTGTGGCAGGTCCTGCTAGATGGGTACCCGAAGTTACTATGTTTGAGGATACACTGGATAGTGTTAAAGAAATACAGAGTGAGGCAACGATTGAGGAGTTAGCAATATGGCAGGAAAGCACAGCATGTTTAGACGAGGATGGGTGCTGGACGGATAAGTCAGGAAAGCAAAGGTGGATGCTGCCGGACGCCTATGTCCTCCCTGTAGTCACTATGGCGCACGGGCCAGCTCACATTAGCGCCAAGGGCATATGCAAAATACTAGACCCCGTGTGGCAGAATGATAACATCCCGAAGACTGCTGCTCACTTGGTGAAATATTGTATGTTATGCATGATGTATAATCCTGGAAAAGGCACTCCTACACCCCCTGGTAATTTTGCACCCCCTTACTTCCCCTTTGAAGTCCTTCAGATGGACTATATTGAGATGGAACGGGTCAATAATTTGAAATATGTGTTAGTGGTTGTTTGCGCATTCAGTAAATGGATTGAGGCATACCCCACTAAGGAGAACACAGCCTTAGCGACGGCAAAAGCCCTCTTGAAGAAGTTTTTCCCTCGCTTCGGTTTACCCCGTTTGATCTGGAGTGACAACGGCAGTCACTTCAATTCAAAAGTCATCCAGCTAGTATGTGATGGCCTAAACATCAGGCAGAAGTTCCATGCTGCACACCACCCCAAGTCAGCAGGTTTAGTTGAGAAGTACAATGGTACTCTCAAACTAAAAATGGCAAAAATTCAGGAAAGCTCAGGAATAAAATGGCCAGATGCTTTACCGTTAGCTCTTCTGTCAACAAGAGCTACGGCACACACTAGGACAAGATTGTCCCCGTATGAGGTCGTGTTCGGCCGCCCAGCAAATGTTTGGGGCGTCCTGCGACCAAAAAGTTTTTCTGAAATTGAGTATCCTCTGTTAGTGGATAACCTCTATGAATTGACTAAAAATTTGCGTTCTATTCATCAACAGATTCAAGACACTTTGCCACCGCAAACAGAGGGGCCCGGGCATGTTATCCGACCTGGTGACTTCGTCCTTGTGCGGCACTTCCAGAGGAAAGGAAGTTTGGAGCCTCGCTAAAAGGGGCCGCTGCAGGTGCTCCTAGCCACCAGAATTGCTGTGAAGGTGACTGGTCGGAAGAACTGGATACACACCAATCACTGCCGCAAGGTACCGTTCCCTCTCCCCTATGATCGGTGGCATAGGTGACCACGAGACGGAGCACGTGACACGCTTCATCCCTTTTTCTGATGCCCGACTGACGTGGGTGCAAACGGAGGAGGAGAACAATGCAGTGTTAAATGAGGCGGTGCCCCCTGAAATAAGGGCCATCCAAGATTCTCCTTCACCTGGCCCACAAGTGCTTGAGCCCCAGTCCCTTGGCCTCTCTGAATTTGAGTCCCTGTTTACTGATCACTCTGTGCCCAGAGTGGCTAGGTAAATTTGCGTCCCCGACGGAGGGACAGTGCACCAAAGGAAAAGTCAGATTAGTAGGGATGGACTGCGAGGATGAAGAATAGGGTGCATGTACCCTGTCTGTGGTACCAACGATAGCTTAGGGAAAGGGAGATTGGTGCATTGTCCAAGACACTGAACAGGATAAGCTGAGGGTGTCTTCCCGAAAGGGGGGGTGCCCTATCCTGGACGGTGTGGGATTTTTTCAACGGGCCGCGATCGCGCTGCCCCACCGTAGTGCTCAGTAGCACCACTGTAGATGAACAATAGGAGTCTCCCAGCGAGGCTCTGAAGGACGCTGGAAACTCATTGCCCATATAAATAAAAATAAATAAATAAATCCTCTTGTTTCCTTGTTATCGACCCCCATTGCATTGCATTTTTCCCCTCTAATCACCATGTATCCTTTTGGTCGCCCAATTGTTGAGGAGGAACAGCCTTTTGCAGCACCACGTTTGGAGAGGGATGGGGTTGGTTGGCCCACTTGTTCCCCCTGAACATATGTTTGTCACCCTGTCTCCTCACAAAGGTGAACACAGAAAGACATATGTAGATAACGTGTTCCTCCAAATGTTGCATCATGCCCATGGTACGTTCAATGTTACAAATTGCTGGATCTGCGGGTTACTCCCTTCTGTAACATACAAGAATGATGTATTACTGTCCATGCCTTTTTCTTACCTCGCAAGCTGCGAAGGTTGGTTTTAGCTCTTTACTATGGTATACACTCATTATCATTCTGATACTATGAATATGACATTAGCCGATTATGAAACTGTCTTAGAGTATATACGTGTACTTCAGGGGTTTACCCCAGGAGAGCAAGGGACACCAGATACATTGTCCCCGACAGCCTGCATGAATGTGTACGAAAGAGAACAAAATGTAACATGGCTTCAAAATGAAATGTCGGATTTCTGGGGTTTTCATGTCACTGAATATTTCAAGTCCTTTCAAATACGTAATATTACTCATGATGTGGCAATGCCAGTGCCCGTAGTTAACACGACAGCAAGTTTCTGTGTTAAAGGGAAAGGAAAAGTCAGGGTGGGGGTGAGTAATTGCAATTATACCTATGTACTGAGCACTGTAAATAGCCCACCTCTGCTGCCCCCTCACAATGTTTACTTCTTTTGCGGATCCCAGACCTATATTTGGATTTCTCGGGCATGGTCTGGAATATGTTATCTCTCATTTCTCCTTCCCCCAGTGTATATAGCGCCATCCAATTATCATAGGGATCACCGACTACAGCGCAGTAGTGCCGATCTGTTTTGTGTTAGACAAGTTATTGACACCACAGACATAGATCAGACAGACACCACTTTGCAGCAGTTCACTGATGCTATGAAGGGTATTGTTCCCTTTTGGGGCCCCATGTCCAATAGTCTCAATATTCGTAGACTCACCAGGGTGGTGGAAGGAGTAATAAATGCAACAGCTGGAATTCTGACTAATATTACAGCCGAACTTCAGGCTACGAGACTCGTTGCCCTCCAAAACCGGATGGTGTTAGACGTCATCCTCGCTGATCAGGGTGGGGCCTGCCGCGTAATCGGCAGTAGCTGCTGTGTATACATACCGTACCACGCTCCGAATGAATATGCTGCTATACAGAAGCTCCATAGACTTGTCTCTGACAAACACCAAGAGAATGGTACATGGTCTCTCACAGGGTGGTTTTGGGGCCTATTTACGTCCTGGGGTTGGAAGATCATCATCCTAGTCGCCATAGCTGGTATCATTTTAACATGTTGTCTATGCATACACTGCCTTCCTGCCTGTTATGCTTGCTGTGTACAAATATTGAAACATCACCCCAAACACCTAGAACATGACTCTCGGAACAAGGCTATGATGATGCAGGATATCCAGGACATGATTTGCATTGACGAGGGCATTTTTGAGTATTGATGATGTATGTCTAGATTTGTACTATGTTCATTATGTATTTCAGAGAGTTTTAGCTTTCACCAGTAGCAAAATTAGTTAGCAAATGCTAAAAGGGGGGGTCTGTTGGACTAGAAAATACTTCCGGTCGACTCCTCCTATTAGCATTATGCTTAAGTTAGCATTTGCGGCACCATTTTCTACTTAGCCGCCATTTTGTGTAATGATCGAAACTAACTTCTGTCTCATTTTGCCTGCCTCAGCAGAAAGCAGCTTCAATATTTTTTTTGTATTTCTCCAAGGTTGAGTTTTACTGTCTTAATGAATACATGAATGTGCCTTTGCATACCTTCCTTGTTAGATAGGCCCATTCTCATGCTTACAGTGGCGGGCACGGACAGAGTAACCTTGAGGTAGAGATAACATGTACCCGATCCCAGGAGTGTAGCTCATCTTCTGTGTCTCCTTTGTTAACCTGCTCCAACTGGAAATCTCCAGTTCTGGGCGGGTCTTGCAGGGCATTGGAAATGTATAACAACTGATGTAATGTTGGTGAGGGTCAGTCCCCTGGGTAGCATCTTAGGAGGCTTGTCAGACTGGCCTCCGCTCAAGCGAATACTAATAAATAACTTGGTTTGTATTCTCTACTGTCTAACCGACTCTTCATTTGTATGGAAGGCTGAGAGGTGGTCGCGAGTGACCCGGGTGACACTAATCGGGTAACTTCCTTCAAGCCCTAAAACAAAAGGGAAGAGGGCTACCCTTCCCTATCTTCTCAACTGACCTAGGGTACTCTCACTCCTCACTACTTCCTTCAACCCCACTTCCATTAGAAAGACTGCGAGAACCTGGTATTAGAATGCACATATAAAACATCTTCACCACCCACACAATTACACCAAATACATGAATCACACAAAATAAGACAACTAATCATCTCACGTCCCCATTAGCTTGCTCGGCTCAATCACTTCTCTTCTTCCATATTTTCTCCATACTGTTTCTCATTCCACACTCCTAACCCAGCCCAAGCGACTATGGAGCAATGCACCTTTGTGCTCAAACCTACACACACACATGCACAAATCTTACATCCATTCTCACACACACACACACACACACACATCTTACATACATACTCACACTGCTACCCCACACTCAAACAAAATATTATCTGAAGCCCACAATCGTATATACATGCACACACTGTAACATTATCCTCACACTCTCCGTTCTGCTCTTCCTCTCATTCACTCTCTATCCCACCTCTCCTTCCTCACACTTCTGTACCAATTTTCCACCCTTTCTATCTCTAAAACAATCTCACTACAAACAAAAACTGTGCTTCCTTCATTCACCATATTCTCACTCCCATCTGATCTTCTCACTCCATTCCTTTCTTTTTCTCATCTCAATTTGTCTATCACCGTCTGAACATCTTTCTGTCTACTTCTCTCCCCATCATACCTTTACCCTAATCTCCTCTCGTACCCATGATACTGCCAGACGCTTTCTCTCTGCCCACTTCTATGCCCCACAGCAACACCCTCTCCTCCATCCAATCTCTTCGGCTCCTTCTTCCTCCCCCTCTCTCATGCAAAAATCGTTTGCCCCACTTCCACCTCTTCACTTTCAGCTCACTCTTGCTTCTTCCACCCAACCTCCCACAAAGTTGATGCAGCAATCCTTCTTTCTACAGATTTAAACTGCCCCCAACTTCTTACTATTTCCCTAACCACATTCACAAATACAGATTCATGCCTTCCTTGTGCCCTCAGCTTACCCCCACACCGTTCCACCCAATTCTCTATGCACCATCCATAAGATTTACCAATTCCCTCTCCATCAACCCCACCCCCTGCTTAATAAGCTAGCCCACTTCTTTATACCAGCTCATTATTCATTCTCTACTACAACAGCTGTCCACCACTGTGCCCACCCCCTCCAAATTCCTCACTTCCATCCGAATATTTTGACCCCTCCCACTACACATCAACGTACAAGACTACAATCACACATCACACTGCAATACAATACAATCTACAAAATTCCTTACCATACATGTATAGTGCATACCACATTGTAAACCTCAAACAGATTCTCCACACAACTAACACACAAGGCTATCACATTACAATACACTCTATACATCCAAAGGTCTGGACTTGCCTTATACACAAATTAGATGCCAACCCTAACCCCCTATCTCCACGCCTTACCAATACACAACAAACCAAAACACCACTGTACCCTTAATACAACACCTTCCCAGATTCATCACTACCCTCTATACTACCCTCTAGACACCTACCCGCTCCATCGACAACACTACAATACGTCCCTCAAAATATAATCAGCAACATATCATACCAGCGCTAGACAGTTCATCAAACAGCTACAACACATGTAAAGCATACCCCCTGTGAAAAAAAACTACTCTCAGAAGCCTCAACTTCCCTTATCCACATGCTAGTTATCAAGCCATTCCTATCACCCCCTACTTCTCACTAATATCATCACACCATACTCACTATAGCTGATAAAACGTATTATGTTGATAGAGCGCAGTGATATTCTGAAAATTGTAGGGGTACATTATATTCTTGAATAGTCCATACCCGCATATATTCTTATGTGTGTGTTAATCTTTGTTAGAATCTGTGTTGTAATAATCAGTGGTAAATGAAATGTTAGGATGAGTTGTACCATTCAAGAAACGTAAAATGGCAGTTAGAGGGAATCATGTAATATTCGATGTTCATTGCAAATGTTTAATGAAGTAGTTTATGTGTAATGTAATGCATTAGATTTATACGTGCATCATGTTGAAGTTGCACATGTATAGGTGACTAATTGTGTTTAAATATGATGAAATGTAGTGCTTATAGATGTAACATTTTAAATGTGTGTTTAATTTGTTGTCAAAGGCCTAGATGGAGTATTTGCTCTTTCGTGCTAAGAAAGGCCTATTCGTTTTCCTTATGTTAGCTAGTTTATGTAGGCCTGAGATGCATTTTCCCCTGGTAAGGCTCTCATTTGGAGGTAGTCAGCGAAATTCATGTGCGTGCAAGGTTGTTCTGTTCTCATGTTTTCGTTGCAGGTGCAAGGACACTGTCCTCGTCAGTTAGAATAACGCTTTTGTTTTAGGAGTTAGGTATGGAGGAGACCTGTTACAAAGTATTCAGGAATGCCGATAATTGGGAGCCGAGATTTTCTTTTGCTGAAGAAGCCTGAGACCCAAGGACATACCAACCGTCGCTGGACCGAGTACAAGTTTTGGTGGAAAATTACCTAAGAGAGGTGCCTGGCCAGAGGAGGTGTTTCAGGGGCGTGTCTATCAATTGTGCATTTTGTATTAGGGACAGTGCGCCGAGGGAGGAGATAGCAGAGAGCCGTTAGAGGGTAGAAGGAAGGGATCGATTCTTAGAATGAAGACATAGAACGATTTTGTAATCTGGGCTTCTGACCTTTACAACGTGAGTGTACTTCTTAGGAAGTCTTCACGAGCTGACATCTTTTCTTGATCTTGCTTGGGAAATGTTAAGTAGGGATGCCACTTTAGAATAGTGTAGGGATAGATTAAAGGATTTCCAGCACAGCCACTAATGAAGACTAATATAGATGTTGGTGCAGTTATTGCCTGTTTAGTATTTTTGGAATTGTTTATTCTTTTTATGTTATATCGGATTAGATTGGTTCGTAGGATGGACTTTGTATTAGTGCCTTTGTATTTCTACAACCTCGTCTTGAGGTGTTTGTATGTTCAGTTATTTTTGGTTTTGTAATAAACCCCTAAATTTGGAATTTGGAGTCAGTGATCTTTTCCGAGCTTTACTTAAATTGATTCATGCTAGTTTGTTATGAATGCATTGTTTCTCCCCTTTACACTTCTCAGCAGGTAATAAAGGTCCAGTCGACCGAGGGTTCCTAGTAAACTTTGATAGTGGAATCCGGCGTTATCAGTTGGTAGCGAGAGGATGGTTACCTCTGTAGTAAGGGGAGACGTAGAGAAGGGTAGTCATTGAGTCCCCATAGAGCCCAAGTGATGGTTATCCAGTGGATTGTGAGCGGAGGACGACGGCGTCTGATGGAAACCAACGGCGAGTGACGGTGCGGCGGAAACAGCAGTTCGTGGTGGAGTGAGTATGAACAGGGATGTATGTCTGTTAGATTGCGGTGTTGTTTTGATTGTGTGATGTCTTGCGGAGTTGGAATGAGAGTTGAGTGATTGTGGTTTCGGGCCGAACGCGTGCGGTCCATGAGATTTGATTTATTGATATCCCGGGATAAGAGATTGTGGTGTAGAAGACACCCAGAGTTGAAATTGTCTGACCAAAGATTGTGGGAGTCATGAGACGTCGTAGACTAACCCACCGGTGATAGGGAAATGTGTGTGTGAGTGCGTGAGTAACCGACGCAGGTCGTAGGTTACTGCATGTGGAACATTGAGTGATTGGATCCTATCGATTAAGTACATGACTGTCCGGCCGTTCGTGGGCAGATAGTCTGGGGCAATTGTCCGGTCGTTTCGTGGACAGACGGTTGCCAGAGTTGAGGTCGACAATTACGTGAGACTGTCCGGTCGTTTCGTGGACAGACAGTCAGAGAAGTGACTGTTCGGTCGTTTGGTGGACAAACAGTTATTTCAGTGTATGAGTGAGACGCATGAGTGTGCGAGAGATGAATTGTAAAGGAGGGGAACTGCTGCATGAGGAGGAAGAGTGACGTCAGAGAGTGCCGCGCTGTGATAGGTCGGTTGGTGTGAAGCCGCGCTGGTATTGGTGGATTGTCATCAGGAAGTCGAGTGAAAACAAGTGAAGAAAACGTTGATTTCATCATGAAATGTTTTAAAGTTTTACGAGACATGTGCAGAGGAGACAGAAGAGTGGTTACTCGAGGAGGAGAAGAAGCTCCACCCGAGGATACCCCAGCCCATTATATGGCTACGAACGTGGGGTTGCATACTATAATTTGGCTCGAAAATTGGCATAAAATGACTGAAAATGAGGGAGAATTGGCTTTTCCGCGTTATGGCACTTTCAGGTTGGAAGTGTTGTACCAATTGAAAACAGTGATGTCTTCATTGCGACCTTTACCCAGACCAACACAGTTTGAGGTGCTACATGCATGGATGAGAGCAGCACATGACAGGAAAAGAGACCGAAGTCAGGAAAGGGTGAAAAAGTCAATCAGGGCGTTTCAAGATGCTCGATGGGACGCATTGGAGAAGAGATGGAGGGTGGAAACTATTGAAGGGGATAGGCTATTCCCGTTGATGATAATAGTAGGAGAGGCCCAGAAGAAGTGTGGTGAGGAAGACAATAGTGACACAGATGACAGCTTGCTAGATAGACTGCTATCAGAAAGACCACCTCCATATAATCCAGATTCCGTAGAGGGAAAGGCAGTATCAACAGAGGGAACTGGAGAATCGCAGACTCAACCTAGTGCGAGAGTAGTCAGAAGAATCTCAGCAGGAACAGAAGGGATGGGAACACAGACACCAGCAAGCACCGAAGCTAACGGAGTTACAGTTGTTACAAGGCTACCCGATGCTCTTACAGTGCCGGTTACCATCGGCCCCATAGTGTCAGTATATGACCCAGATCAGGCAGGAAATGGAAGTCTAGCACAATCAGTAGCAGGAGAAGGGACTGGCTCTAGAGGGAATGGCATAGTGAGTGGAATAGGTCACCTTCCGAGACCCATGGAATCAAGTACGCCTTTGCCAGCCACTGCAGACTCCTCTAGAGGACAGGGAGACGTAAGAACGACGAAACCGAGGTCTTTGGCCGATTCAAGATCTGACATGAGGATGTGGGAACCACCAGCGAGAGGCCCTAATGATAGGATGACAGGAGACTGGGATCGAGGGAATTCAGGAAGCCGACCAGTCCTAGAAAATATAGCGGAAGGGAACCGATGTGAGGATCAGAGCAGTGAGAATGGAGAGTCGAGTGGTGCATCAAGTCGAGGAACCCTTAAAACTGCTATAAGAGCAAAGATGTTGGATGTGATGAGATTAAAAGCTGAGGTAGATGAGATAATTAGTGGGAACCTGCCTTTGGAAAGAGTGGAGCTTTATGAACCAGACGAGTTGCTGTTTGTAGCAAAAGATGTAACTCGCAAGGCGAGATCAGCGCATGAGAAACTGACAGACTTGGCAAGGAGATACGAGGTGGATCTGTCCAAGACAAAGATGTTGCAGGGAAGTCACAGGTTGCAGTACAGTGATCAGGAACTGGAAGAGAAGAGAGTGATAGGGCTGAAAATTCACATTCGAGAATTGATTGTAGGGATACGTGCATGGAGCATGCTTGACAAATGGGAGGAAAGGTGGTCTAAAAAGAAGAGCACCAAAAAGAGCGTAGGAGAGACACCGCCTCCAGGAGGGGGGATGATAGGAGTGGGGAATTTCGCTTTGCGAGAGGTACAAAACGGAGGGTATGTGCATGTGCCTTGGAGTAGAGGCGATTTGGCAGCATTTACAAACAAATTTCCTCGGCTGAGGGAGAAGCCTGTCGAGTGGTACAAGCAGGTCGACCGATTTGTTAAAATTTCGAAGGTGTTGTGGGTTGACCTGAACACATTGTTTGATATCGTAGTACCAAGTGGTTTGTGGGCAGCTTGTAAAGTTGCAGTTGATTGGCCAACTTCAGAACCAGACAGGATTCTGCTACCAATGGTCCTTCACCTATTGTTATGAAAAGGTTTGAGCAAGTAATTACATGGCTGAAATCCAAAATCTCACCACAAGACATTGATTGGGTTAAGATAGATCGAACTGTCCAGGAACCAAAAGAGTCCGTACATGAATATTACGAGAGGCTCTTACAAGCCTTTAAGCAGTACAGTGGGCTAGACACGTTAGACCCCAAAGACATGGGACAGTTCGTTTCCAAGTTCGTCTTGGGTCTGAGACCAGAAATCAGCTTCATGATTCAGCAGCATTTGATCTGCTGGCAGAACAAGTCGGTGGACGAAATACTGCGGTACGCCAGGTACTGCAGCGACGAAGTGGACTCGAAACACAGGAAGCTTAAGGATAAGCTAATGCTGGTCCAAATGCAAAACGCTGACAGGGAAGTTCAGGCACAGCCAAGTGGAGGGACACTACGGAGAAGACAGGGAAACAATCAAGGAGGGACCCAGAATGTGCAGTGTCCGGGAAGGGGGAAACCTATAGACCCCAAGACAGGGATGGATGTAGCAACACTGAAAAAGACCACTGCGTGTCACCTTTGTCACAAGATCGGGCACTGGAAGCGCGAGTGCCCGCAGGTGCAAGTTCCGCAACGTCCGAGAATTCCACAGGGAAATTGAACGTACCAGCAGACACCCCTTTTCGAGGATTGCGATGAGTATAGCTCAGACCCGTTGAAATGACGGTGCCTGAGGGGGGAGGAAGACTGCACTCTTGGGGCAGTCTTAGAGGTAGACCAGAGGGGACCGTTTGTAGAGGCGGATATTGACGGTCATCCTACCACCTTTTTGGTTGATACTGGTGCTACCCGTTCTACTGTGAGATCTGCAGTAGTTCCCAACCTACCCCTCTCTGGACAATCAATTCAAGTAGTAGGAGTGGCGAATAAGAAAATGACTAACCCATTGACCGAGCCAATTCCTGTGAGAATAGGAACTTTCCGAGATCGACACCAGTTTGTGGTGTGCGACTCAAGTCCAGTCTGTTTGCTAGGACGTGACCTTTTGTGCAAGCTGAATTGTACCATCTATTGCATCCCCAAGGGAGTGGAATTACAGACAAATGATGATGATGCCACCTTCAAGGTTGCAAATCAGCATTTCTGCATAGAGATGTATCCTATGTTAACAGTGGAAGAGCTTCCGATTGACCTAAGAGACTCTGTTACATTGGATGTGTGGGATTTTACAGGAGAAGAGATTGGATTGATCAGAGGTGTTGAGCCAGTTAAGATCCAGGTTAAGCAAAATGTTGAGTTTCCGAGAACGCCCCTGCATAATCTGTCGCCTGAGACGATCGCAGGGATTAAACCTGTAATCGATTCCATGATTCAGCAGGTAATTCTGAAGGAGATAATGGGCAGTCCATGCAACTCACCCATCATGGGATTACAGAAACCAAGTGGGAAATTCAGAATCGTGCAAGACCTGCGAAAGGTCAACGCGATTGTGGTTCCATGTTGTCCAGTGGTACCGAATCCATCAGTGATACTATTCCAGATTCCATGTGAAGCCGAGTGGTTCACGGTGATTGACTTGTGCCAAGCATTCTTTTCGATACCCTTACATGAGGAGAGCCAATTTTTGTTTGCTTTCCGGCTGGAAGATCGTGTGTTAACGTGGTGTCGAATCCCTCAAGGGTATACAGAGAGTCCATCAATCTTTAATCAAATCTTGAAAAAGAATCTCGAGAGTCTTGTACTGCCACAGAATTCTGTTCTCGTGCAGTACATTGACGATCTCCTCATTGCGTCCGAAACGGAGGATGCTTGCAGGATCGATACGATTGCCTTACTGAATCATTTAGGGGAGAATGGACACAAGGTGTCCCCAAACAAGTTACAGTACTGTCTGAGTGAGGTTCAGTACTTGGGTCATCGAATTGAGAAAGGCAAGAGAAAGGTGTCACCAGATCGAATTGAGGCGATCATGAACATGACTGTGCCTACCACTCAGAAGGAAGTCAGAATGTTCTTGGGAATGGTTGGTTACTGTCGCCAATGGATTCCCAATTTCTCACTGAAGGCGAAGCCTTTGCACAGGCTGACGCATAAGGATGTGAGTGATCCGGTACCATGGGACCATGACTGTCTGATTGCGTTCTTGGAGTTGAGAGAGGGCCTATGTCGTGCTCCGGCTCTGGGAATGCCTGACTACAACAAGTCCTTTTCATTGTTCTGTTATGATCGAGAAGGTTGCGCATTGTCAGTCCTGACTCAGAGTCATGGAGGTGTCCGTAGACCCGTTGCTTACTTTTCAGCTACTTTAGATCCAGTAGCTTTAGCGTTGCCCAGATGTCTCAAATCCGTTGCTGCAACAGGTATCAGCATTGAGAGGTGTGAAAGCATTGTTATGGGTCACCCATTAACTGTGTATGTTCTGCATTCTGTTGAGCTTTTGATGACAAGGACTAAAACAAAGCACCTGACAAACAATAGACTCACACGCTACGAGCAAGTCATACTTGCCACGGAGAATGTGACTCTGAAAAGGTGTTCTGTTTTAAATCCTGCTACATTGATGCCATTGCCAAATGTAGATGATGAAGATTGTGAAGACCATGACTGTCTTGATGTGACTGAACTTTGCACCAAATTTTCTTTGTCGATGGTTCATGTTTAAGAGACAATGTGGGTCATTTGAGAGCAGCGTTTGCTGTATGTACCATTACTGGAGTGGTTGAAGCTGCTTGCTTAGAAGGAGTATACTCCGCACAAGTGGCCAAAATCATTGCTTTGACTCGTGCCTGTTTGACAGCTGTTCAGATCTGAATCACCATCTACACCGACAGCCAATATAGGTTCGGTGTGGTTCATGATTTCGGGCAGCTATGGTCGCAGAGGGGTTTCCTGACATCGTCTGGATCTCCTATCAGGAATGGAGAAAATGTGAGACAACTGTTGGAAGCGTTGCAACTTCCCAGGGAAATAGCAGTGGTAAAGTGCGTTGCACATGGGAGGGGGACGGATTTTGTTTCCATTGGAAATAAGTATGCAGATGAAGTTGCACGTTTTTGCGCTGAACAAGGGTGTATATTTACTGGAGATTATACTGGAGAGAGCCAAGAAAGAACCGAGCTCAACATGATGCTAGCCATGGCAGACACATGGGAGGAACTCAAGAGCCTGCAGGAAGGAGCTTCAGAGCAGGAAAGGAATGTATGGATCAGATCGGGATGTGAGAAGGGAGATGTTGACATTTGGGTTTCAAGTGATGGTCGAGCAGTGTTACCAGATGACCTATTGAGCACGATGGCAAGGCAAATTCATGGTGCTGTGCACCTAGGAAGAGATGCGATGGTGCGAGTGTTCAGACAAACGTGGCACAATCCACGGTTATATGCGTTTGCTGAAGCAGTGTGTCATAGGTGTGTTACCTGCCAACAAATGAATGCTGGGAAGAAAACTGTGGTTGCACTGAGTCACATTGGGAGGTCGGGAGGACCTTTCAATAGGATACAGCTTGATTTTATCGAAATGCCTAGGTGCACTGGACTGAGGTACATTCTAGTGGTGGTGTGTGTTTTTTCACGGTGGGTGGAAGCTTACCCAACATGAAGGTGTGACACCCTTACAGTAGCGAAGCTATTATTGAGGGAATTGATCCCTAGGTTCGGTTTTCCACCTTCGTTGTGATCGGATAGAGGAACACACTTCCACAGCGAGATCATAAAACTGCTTTGCGCTGCTTTAAATGTTGATCAGAGACTCCATTGTAGCTATCGACCAGAGGCTTCTGGGATAGTGGAGCAGATTAATGGAACTTTGAAAGCACGGATGGCAAAAGTGTGTTCATCTACATCTCTGAAGTGGCCTGATGCGTTGCCTCTGGTGTTGATGAGTGTTCGCAGTGTCCCAGATAGGAGGACCGGTCTTTCCCCGCATGAGATCCTTATGGGGAGGGCGATGTGATTGCCAGCAATACCATTCGCAGCTTTGATAAACATCACTGATGACTTAATCCTTGATTACTGCAAAGGACTAGCTGATGTGGTCAGTTCTATTAGCAGGTGGAAGCTGCTGCTTTTCCGGCTTCAAGAGATCTCTGCCACGACTTGTGCCCGGGGGACTGGGTGCTTGTCCGCAAGCACATGAGGAAGAGCTGTTTGGATGCTCGGTGGCGAGGCCCCTACCAGGTGATACTGGTAACGAACACAGCGGTGAAGTGCGGAGGGTTGCCGAACTGGATACATGCCTCCCACACCTGCAGAGTTTCAGAACCCTTGGAAGAAACAGCTCCTCTCGAGAATGAAAATCCAGCTGTGGCGGCAGGGCCACGAGAGAGGACATGCCAAGCTGTGAGGGTTGCTGACGAAGCTGGTTGCTCACCAGACCAGGCTGAGGAGGGTTACGCTACACACAACCCAGGTATTGACTCTGAGGAAGAAGGTAACGTTGCGAGTGATATAGAGTCAGACTCAGCCGAAAGAAGTGGTGCGCAGAGGGTTCGAGAGAAAAGCAAAAGGACTAACCGAACAGAAGAATCGTGGCCTGAGAGACAGAGAAGGCTGAATCTAAGATTGGCCCCTGAAAGAGATCTTGCCCCTGTGTCCGAGACATCTGAATCAGAAGTGAGTGAAGAAGAACAAGACCAAGGAGGCCTGAGAAGGTCGAGAAGGACAAGAGTGCCTTGCCAGAAATACACTGCCCCGGAGTGGACTTACGTAGTAACTGATGCCGCGAGTAGTGAGTTCCGGGAGGCTGAGGTCCGTGCAAGTGAAAATTGATGTGGGACTGATAGTTCCAGGACTTGAAGTTGAAGGAGTGTTGACAATCACGGTCCCAAAACCTCCAGCTTTGAGCAAGGTGCAAATTCTGATATTGCATAAATTAGTTTTCCCAACGTTTGGATTTGAACCAACACCTCATGAAATGGTAGATGTTCGTCTTGAAATTTTGCAACATGTTTTAGCTGCAATTGGATCTGAACTTATCGTAGATTGCGAATGAACTGTGATCTGTAAATAAGCATTTCCAGGAAGATAACCTAGGCCCGAGTGGAAGAAGAATAAAACTAGGGCTTTTTCAGTAGAAGAAAGAGGGCTAGGGAAGTCTTTTTGGACTGTGTAAATAAATCCAGAAGAACTGAGCTTTGAACGAATTTCCAGGATTTCAATGAACTTTGTTTGAACTTTTGAGCAACAATTTGAGGTGGAAAGAAGAGACTTTTTTTTAATTTTTTTTATTTAGTCCTCATTTGCCTCTAAAAACACCATTCCATTTGCACCTTTGAATGGAGTACCATGCCCTTTTGTGCTGGAAGCAGGGAAAAAAGAAGAGAGACAAGGGGTTTCAGCCTTTACCACCCTCGTTTGTTTGAAACTCAGTCTTCTTCGAAAAATCCCTTACTATCACTCCACTCCCCACCTCATTGAACAGAGAAAAGGGGGGGGAAAAAGGAGACCATATAGCCAGACAAGGCAGAGAAGGCATAATCATTGGACTTCATCATTCTGTTGCTCACACCAATCCAATAGGGGAAACCAAAAATCATGCTTTTTAAAACACTTCATATCCAAATTAGCAACATATTTAACGGAGCGTACCCAATCATCGAACCTGGGAGGGGCCACAGCTACCCATTGTTTGCAGATTTCTCTACGCGCCAGCAGCATAGAATAAAAGATCAGCCTTGCCTGTTTTTTTGTAATTTTTGCAAGGAAATCCACACAACCAAAGATAACAAGCAAAACGCTTACCTTAATATCAAACTTCAGCATAATAGACAAGGCCCTACTCACATCGTTCCAAAATGGCTGAAACTCTGGACAATCCACAAACATGTGTAAATCATCCTCTTTCAAACCGCCACACTTAGGGCAAGCTACGTCCCCTCCTCTCCCAAACTTCGACAACCTCTGAGGAGTCCGATAGGCTCTGTGGATGGAGAAAAGATGGTTTCTTCTTAGGTGTGCGGGTTTAACTATTTTAAACAACATAGACATTGATACTTGCCACTTGTGTTCCAGCGATGACTCCGGCAAGCATCTTCCCCACAATTCCGTTGGCAATGTGAAGGCACCATCTTCCAATTCCACCATCAGCCAGTAGATTGTTCCAAGCTCCTTCTTGAGTACTGCCTCATGCAAGAGTCTATCTTCGAGTTCATTTGGTTTTCCTATTATCGTACCTGGGTCTTGGAACCAACTCTGCATTTGCAGGTATTTAAATCTGGACACTTGATGATCCGAAAGATGATTACATGTTTCCCAGGTTATTAGGTGACCGTCTTGCATTATATGGTCCCATCTTGTTAAACCTGCCTCTTTCAGTGGTCGAGCCAATAAATCTTTTGTCCACTCCGGTGAGCCAGGTGAATCCCAAATAGGAGCCATCAGGCTAAAGTATGGTATTTTTAGAACTTTTTAACCCTATACTATGTCTCTGCCAGGCCCCTCAAGATCTTTAACCTGACTTTTTGAAGTACTTGGGGTCTGCGTATTTGAACATGAAGCCAAAATTGCCCCCTGACTCTTGCCTTGACATTACTCCCAATAGTCTCCCAATCTCTGATAGTGTGGGTGTATTCAGCAACATTTTCCCGTTCTTTAATAAAAAAGCCCATGAGTAAAATAGCAAGTCTGGTAATGCTAGACCTCCTTTCTCCACCCTCCTTCTCAGTTTCTTCCAGACTATTCTGGGACCTTTGCTTGACCAAATAAAACTACTAATTTGGCCTTGCAACTTTTTAAGCCAATCTTTTTCAAAAGGAAGGGGAATCGTATCAAACAGGAAAGTTAGTTTCGGGAGGATCATCATTTTTACTAAGTTTACCCGACCCAATAAGGTGAGCTGAAGATGCGCCCAAATTTTTAAGAGCCCACTAACATCTTTCTTAATCTTCTCAAAATTGACTTTAGTTATTTTGGTAATATCCTGTGGTATCATGACTCCCAGATATCTCATTACACTCCTACCAGCTGCTTCTTCTACTCCCAGGTTCCAAGACATAACCTCAGTCTTGCTCCTATTTATTTCATAGTCCGAGATTTTTCCAAAATCTGCCGTCAGAGTTGTGATACGACTCAATGTATTTTGTAAGTTAGTTGTGTAAATGAGGATGTCATCTGCGTATAGACCCAGTTTCTTACTCCAGCCATCATATTGGAAAGGTGTAATCCCTGGATCCTCCCTGATTTTCCTGGCTAAAGGCTCTATATATAAATTAAACAAGAGCGGCGATAAGGGACATCCCTGTCTCGTCCCCCTACCGATAGACACAGGATCTGACAAAGAGCCGTTGATCAGGACTCTAGCTTTTGGAGCTTTATAGAGTCTCGCTAGTGCCCTACAGAAATTTCGCCCCAGATTTAAAGACTTTGCCACAACATGTAAGTAGACCCAATTAACCTGGTCAAAAGCTTTAGTGGCATCCAAAGCTATTACCGCAAGTGGGAGCTCATAAGCAGTCGCCAGGTCTATCGAGCCTATCAGTGAATAAGTCAATTCTTTCAAAGACCTACCGCGTATAAACCCTTTTTGGTCTATATGAACCAACTCCGCCATAGGCCCATTTAACCTGTCAGCCAATATCTTTGCAAA
The DNA here is from genome assembly GCA_963921515.1 of Calotriton arnoldi. Taxonomy (NCBI): domain Eukaryota; kingdom Metazoa; phylum Chordata; class Amphibia; order Caudata; family Salamandridae; genus Calotriton; species Calotriton arnoldi. The sequence goes on from CAWUFW010001499.1 coordinate 2,125,603, forward strand.
GATCTTATAATCGCAGTTTAGCAAAGATATTGGCTGATATGAATCACAATTTTTTGGGCACTTGCCTGGCTTCAAAATTAGGGAGATGGTAGCATTGCTCCATGAGGCCGGCATTTCGACCCCATCTATATAAAAATCATTGAAGACTTTAACAAGAATGGGATTTAGTACGGTTGCCAATGCTTTGTAGACCTCATGGGGCAAGCCATCGGGCCCGGGAGCCTTTCCCCTCTTGCCCTGTCTTAATACAAGATCTACTCCCTTCTCCCCAATCTCCCCATTCAACTGCCTGCTCTTATCTGTTGTAAGGGGGTTTTGGCAGCCTTGCCCCAGCCATGCTTCTACCTCATCTTGAGTAGGTTTTAGATCTTCTTGGTAGACTCTACTATAATAGCTGTGGAAAGCATGCTCGATATTCTTATTATCACTGATTAAAACTCCTGTATGTTCGCATTTGACCTGGTCTATCCTGTTTCTCACCTGCTCTCTTTTAACCTTCCAAGCCAACAGCTTACTACATCCCTCACTATATTCGAAATGGGCCAGTCGACTAACCTCCCACTTTTTCCTAACCCTTTCATGTAGAATTGCTGCCAAGTTAGATTTTACTTTCAACACTTCCTGTAGCAGTCTTACCCGGGCTTCATCATCTACCCTGGGGTCAGTCAGATGTTTTTCTAAGGAGCGAACCTGCTCCTCAACTGCGGACACCTCTTTATAGTATCCTCGTCTTTTTTCTGCAGCCAGTGCCCCTAATCTTCCCCTTAGAAAGGCTTTATAAGCATCCCAGATTATTCCAGACGCAGCTGATCCAGGAAAGAAGGGACTTTTGTGTATCCTCTTATTGGAACTGCTGTGACAAGAGAAGATGGAGTCTGGAAATCCGAACCGTAGGTCCAAGTGTGTGATAGGTACTTCCATAGTGGGAGTGATAGTCCTATTAGTCATAGTTATTATAGTGTCAGTTATTATTCCACATGAGGCAGAAGTCATAGAGGTGAAAGGGACACCTACACCCAGTACTTCTAGCAAGAAAGAGGATTCCATAGGAGCTGAAAAGGCTATGCTAGATCAGAATAGTCGTAGATTGCATGTAGATTTGTCTAGAGGTGATTTTAAGCTTAATGCGTATGCCAAGCTGCTATATGAGTATGTCGAGACGATGGATGTGAGAGACTGTTATGTGTGTATGCAATTGCCTGCATCAGTGGATGAGGGCATTAGATATCATCATCTTCCGTTGACTTATGGGATTTCATGTAGTTTGTTGCTTAGCATGTTTTATGGGAGAGGTCATTATGAATACTTCTTTTCCAATTATGATGCAGTGCTTTCAGAGGTTCCGGCATGTAAGCACCTGAACAAGTTGATTATTATAAGCAGGAGGATAGGATTGGGAAGTATTTCATACCGACTACAACGTTAGATACCGCTTATGCACATAGACATAATTTGACATGTTCACTAACAGAGATAGAAAAGAAGTTTGTAGATCAAGTGGAGGATAGATATAGACAACTAACACAAACACATAACACTGGAGAAAGTCCATTAGATTGGACAAAGGAGGAGATGGCTCACAGAGCGAAAGGGAGCTATGGCCCTATAGCATTAGATCTAGAGCAAAAGGGGAAGTTGTGTGTGAAACGTGTCCAGACCTATTATGATAAGGTTTATGTGGGACAGAGTGCGTGTGATCACATTTTCACCATGGAAGAGTCAGCAAAGAACTTTTTGCAGGGTCCGGTACAAGTGGTGCCAATACTTTGTATGTGGGAAAAACGCTTATGTGAGATTGCCTGCCAATTGGTACGGTACTTGTTACCTGGCAGCTGTTTTCCCCAAGATTTACCTTGTAGAGGAGCTAGAACTCCTGGAAGGAGGAATGCATTCTAGAGTAAGGAGAGATGCAAGTGCAGGAGGAGTGATTGGAGATATTTTTGGAGCCGTAATACCAAGTTTGGGAGTGATTTTGAATGATGTGAAGATTAGAAAGCTGGCGACTGTTGTGGACAAGTTGTCGACGAATACAGCTAAATCACTATTGCTTGTTGAGGGAGAGATGTTGTCGATAAGGACGATGGCGATGCAGAACCGTCTTGCTTTGGATGTCTTATTGGCAAAAGAGGGCGGAGTCTGTAAAATGCTGAAAATGCAAGAGTGCTGTACTTATATACCAGATAATAGTAAAGATCTGAAGAAGTATATAAGTAACATCACTGAGATTCATCATGAGATCCAGGATCTGGCTGAAGAGGGAGTTTGGGAGAAAGTTGGTAAAGGGTTTGGTAGAGTGGGGAGTTGGTTTGCGAGCCTGGGGAAGGGTATTCTTGGTTACATTCTGAGACCTATCATTATAATCGTGGTCTGTGTGGTTTGCCTGTGGGGTTTTGTGAGGGCTTATCAGTGGTACAGGGCGAATCAAGTCGAAAGATCCTTTGGGGAGAGAGAGGTAAGGATGGCTAGACTGCAGGACAGTCATTATGAGAATATCAAGAATTTGGAAAGGTTCCGACAGGGAAGAGTGGCTACAAGCTCTGTTTAGGTCGGTTCTTTCTCCAGGGAGTTGTGATTTTGTTGATGACACTAGTCATCAGAGAGGGGAACTGATAGAGCGCAGTGATATTCAGAAAATTGTAGGGCATATATTCTTATGTGTGTGTTAATCTTAGTTAGAATCTGTGTTGTAATAATCAGTGGTAAATGAAATGTTAGGATGAGTTGTGCCATTCAAGAAACGTAAAATGGCAGTTAGAGGGAATCATGTAATATTCGATGTTCATTGCAAATGTTTAATGAAGTAGTTTATGTGTAATGTAATGCATTAGATTTAAACGTGCATCATGTTGAAGTTGCACACGTATAGGTGACTAATTGTGTTTAAATATGATGAAATGTAGTGCTTATGGATGTAACATTTTAAATGTGTGTTTAACTTGTTGTCAAAGGCCTTGATGGAGTATTTGCTCTTTCGTGCTAAGAAAGGCCTACTTGTTTTCCTTATGTTAGCTGGTTTATGTAGGCCTGAGATGCATTTTCCCCTGGTAAGGCTCTCATTTGGAGGTAGTCAGCGAAATTCATGTGCGTGCAAGGTTGTTCTGTTCTCATGTTTTCGTTGCAGGTGCAAGGACACTGTCCTCGTTAGTTAGAATAACGCTTTTGTTTTAGGAGTTAGGTATGGAGGAGACCTGTTACAAAGTATTCAGGAATGCCGATAATTGGGAGCCGAGATTTTCTTTTGCTGAAGAAGCCTGAGACCCAAGGACATACCAACCGTCGCTGGACCGAGTACAAGTTTTGGTGGAAAATTACCTAAGAGAGGTGCCTGGCCAGAGGAGGTGTTTCAGGGGCGTGTCTATCAATTGTGCATTTTGTATTAGGGACAGTGCCCTGAGGGAGGAGAGAGCAGAGAGCCGTTGGAGGGTAGAAGGAAGGGATCGATTCTTAGAATGAAGACATAGAACGATTTTGTAATCTGGGCTTCTGACCTTTACAACGTGAGTGTACTTCTTAGGAAGTCTTCACGAGCTGACATCTTTTCTTGATCTTGCTTGGGAAATGTTAAGTAGGGATGCCACTTTAGGATAGTGTAGGGATAGATTAAAGGATTTCCAGCACAGCCACTAATGAAGACTAATATAGATGTTGGTGCGGTTATTGCCTGTTTAGTATTTTTAGAATTGTTTATTCTTTTTATGTTATATCGGATTAGATTGGTTCGTAGGATGGACTTTGTATTAGTGCCTTTGTATTTCTACAACCTCGTCTTGAGGTGTTTGAATGTTCAGTTATTTTTGGTTTTGTAATAAACCCCTAAATTTGGAATTTGGAGTCAGTGATCTTTTCCGAGCTTTACTTAAATTGATTCATGCTAGTTTGTTATGAATGCATTGTTTCTGCCCTTTACACTTCTCAGCAGGTAATAAAGGTCCAGTCGACCGAGGGTTCCTAGTAAACTTTTATAGTGGATTCCGGCGTTATCAATGTTTATATGCAGGAAGTTGTCCCTTCCTGCAAATAAACAATCTTAAATAGCGCTTTGTAACTTCTATGTGTGCAGCTTTGTGCAGCACACATAGAAGTTGCAACCCGTCATTTTTTAAATTATTGTTTATGTGCAGGAAGGGACACCTTCCTGTACATAAATAATCATGCATGATGTTTTGCTGTTTTTATGTGTGCTGCACAATGCAGCACACATAAAAACTGCAAAAACGAGGAGAAATAAAGCATTTCTCCTTATTGTGCCCTGTTATGACCAGGTTTTCCCTGGTTAGGTCGAGCCTCGAGTAGCGCGCAAGCGCTGCTAGAGGCGAAGACTTTTAGTAAGTGACTTTCAGAAGCAGTCCAAACGCTCGTGCGTCGTGGCTGGCCTTTTTGGGATGGGTACGCGCGGCAGACATGTGTTTCCAATTATCGTGCCCAGACGCGTGCGCGATAATTGGAAACATATGCCGGCCGTGCGGGAAAAGGCCATGACGCACGAGCGTCTGGTCAGCTGAGCAGGCTGCCGCGCTCGCCGCCCTCGCCCCCGCTCCTCTCGTCCCCGCTCCTCTCGTCCCCATGTGCTCTTCTTGGTTTTTCCAGCTGTCAAACCACAGCTCGACTCCGCCCTAAAAGTACGGCGGCCAATCGTACTTTAACAGCAAGACACGTTCTAATCGGTGTGAATCTGACCAATGGGAATCTCGCAACCACGAGCAAGGTGTCGAAGTACCAAGAACATCCCAGGCAATGGATATAGAAAAAGGACGCGTTTGCTCAGCAGCGTTTGTGACCAAAACGGCCATGTCGAAATTCTTTTTTTTATATACTCGAACGCCTTAACTGATGGTCCCCAAAGCAGAGCACTTGAATAGAGTGAGAAACCCTTACTGCTTTGACGCTGTTTTTTTTTACAAATATAACCTAGATGAGTGTAACTCTATAAAATATCTAACAAACCTGTCCTAAACGTTCATTTAGACGCACCAGCACAAATTATACAAATCCATGAAAACAATTAGCTTTACTCACTGTACCACCCTCGAAATGCATTGACATTACTTTTAACATAAGAGCTGCAGTTGAACGTCAGATCTTCAGATGCTCGTTCTGTCTTTTATTTCCACAGTTACTCGAGACACCATAAACCAAACTGCGCCTGCGCAGCCGGCTTTTCTCGACGTCACATGATGTCCGGCTTGGGAGGTGTGTCTTTGCCATGGTGTGAAGTTTTGATCCTTGGTATACACGGAAGATGGCCGTCATGAGATTCTTGCTGCCGGTGCTTGGCGTTCTGCTGTTGGTGTGCTGCGGCCTGCCACCCTCCAGTGGACAGAAGAAGAAGGAGGTGAGTGAGGAGGGGGATACAGCCTCCTGGCACAGAGCTCTGACAACTTGAGACCCGGAAGTGATGGTTTCAAGGCACTGTGTCAATGCAAGGTGCTCCAGGGCACTTGCTTAGTGAGTGTTCTCTGTGGTACCCGCTACTAAGAGCTCCAGGGTGCTCTCTATATGAGCTCCATTCATGCTCTGGCTATCGGATGGGCTGTCTGCACTGATTGCATGTTGGCTGCAGCATAGTGCTTGGTATGTTTTACATGCAAGCGCTCCCAATCGTGTTTAGAAAATGGTGTGATTTTAACTTTTTCCCCTCTATAAACTTGTTTTACTCCAATGCAAGTTAATGTAGAAATACATATCGTGTAGTACATTTCCTTAATCTCCTCACGGCTGTCCCCAAATGTCATTTATTGATACCAATGACGTGGTTCTGTTGTCCTTGTGTGAGTCAGTAATTTATCTAATGCTTGCCTTGATCGTTATGTTGTCAGGTGGTCTAGCATGCCATTAAGCCTTGTCTGATTTGGTACTAACTGGCGCCTTTGTACACATTTGCTTTCACAACTCAACTCACACAACTCAACATTTGCTTAAATTCTTGCATGCTAGAGTTTGACCCGCTGAATTGTTTTAACCATTAGGTGGACTCTTAAAACTCGCATGAATCGATGGTACATCTCGTGATCGTGCAGTGGCCGGTGTGAAAAGTATTGAAGTTTTGCATAAGGTCCTCCATGGTTTTCCAAACTTTTTACTGTTGCGTAACACAACACACAATTGCATTCACTACACACTTTCAGGCTTGTCGTGTCGATATGGTAACGTGCTGTAGGTTGTATTACATACAGTATTTATCTTTCTGGTTGTTATGTAGTGCTGTGTTTGCTGTTCTATTAACGGGGCACACTCTGAACCAACTACTTCCCAGGAGCCTTGTGCACATCATAGTGCCAGTGAGTTATGTTTGACGTGTACTGTTGTATCTGCACTGATTGCATGTTGGCTGCAGCATAGTGCTTGGTATGTTTTACATGCAAGCGCTCCCAATCGTGTTTAGAAAATGGTGTGATTTTACCTTTTTCCCCTCTATAAACTTGTTTTACTCCAATGCAAGTTAATGTAGAAATACATATCGTGTGGTACATTTCCTTAATCTCCCTCACGGCTGTCCCCAAATGTCATTTATTGATACCAATGATGTGGTTCTGTTGTCCTTGTTAATAATATGAGTTAAACACATTGGCAGAGCCAATAGCTCTGGCTAAACACTTACAAGGTCCCAATGGCGAGACCGATTGCATTGCAAATGCTTGTTTTAATTTTGGCACTGCCCCATATTCACGCTACTCTTGTAAATATGGGGCTGCGTCAAAATCAATAAGTGTTGCAGCGGAACGCCCACTGCAACACCCATTGCCCACCCCTTTCACGCTAAGTATAGCGTGAAAGGGCGCCTTATTTACAAGGCAGCATTAAGCCACATTAAGTGTCTTAACCCTACCTTGTAAATAAGGCAAAGCCTGTATCGCCACCACAACATCAAAAAAAGTGACGCTCTGGTGGTGATAGGGGTTTGTAAATATGCCCCTATGTTTGCTGTCACATTTCATGTATTTTGGAAATGCTCCTTTCTGCAGGGTCACCCCAAACCTTTTGCCTACATCATCCTTTTTTTCTGACCTTGTTTTTGCAGGCTTTAGACATTGTGCACTTTACCACTGCTAACCAGTGCTAAAGTGCTTGTGTTCTCTCCCCTAAACATGGTAACATTAAGTCATACCCAATTGACATATTTAATGTACTTATAACTCCCAAGTAAAAATGCACTACATGTGTCCAGGGCCTGTAAATTAAATGCTACTAATGGGCATATACATTAAAGTAGCCAGGAGACAGTCATTCCTTAACAAGGAGAGAAGTAATATACACGTGTAGGCAGAGAGAGTATTAATACCTCTATGACCGCTAGGATGACCTCCAACCACTATGGGCCACCTGGTACCATTTGGACTATTCTTTTGGGGGTTATAACATGTCCCCAGCTCATGGAAACATGTAACCTTGACTGTTTTACAATGCTGGACACTGTCTCACAACAAACACTAATTGTGATTATATGTGTGGGACACTTATAAATGTATTGTCTCCACGTGTTTTCATGTAATATGACCTATGCTGTGTATATATGTTATTGAAGGTGATGCTCCTCTAATAAGTTTTATGAATGTATTTATATAGGTTTATTACACAACACTGAATGCATTGCGGATGGTGCCTGAAGAAAAACTACTTAACAAAGAGAATAAGTATCTCTTTTTTACACACGCCATGTTCTTTCCTTTTTTGTCTCATGTGATGTAATGGTGCATAGATCCACACCAAAAAGAGGTGTGTGTGAGCCTAGTGGCTAAAGAAAAAAGTCCTCCAAAAAAGAATAGGTAGACTTAATTGACAATTACAGATATGAACAAGTGGTGTATCTGGTTACTTAGTAAATCAGGATTTATGGTATAGGGGGTACAAATATTTTCACTACATTGTTTTGATCCCAGCCCCCTACCACCGCAACAGGATCACTCCCTGTTGTGACATATATACTAGTGGGCCTGAAGCACTCATTGTGCCACCCACGTAAGTAGCCCTCTAAGCATGGATCAGGCCTGCCATTGCAGAGTCTGTATGTGCAGTGTAAACTGGCATTTCGACCCAGCAGGGTAACCCTCTTGCCAGGCCTAAACCTTCCCTTCTCATACATATGTCACTCCGAAAGCTGGCCCTGTCTCCCCACAGGACAGGATGCCAGGTATTTAAAAGGCAGGATATGTACTTTTAAGCTGTACAAGAGCTGGTAGTGAAAAACTCCCAACTTCGTTTTTCACTACTATAAGGCCTATCTCTCCCATAATATAACATTGGGATTACTTTATTACATCTTTTAAGTGTAACTTCCAATTATGAAGAGATAGACTTTTCAAGTTTAGTGTCACTAAACTCACAATTTAAAATCACAACTTATGGTGAAGTTGGATTTTAAATTCCAGTTTAGAAAATGCCACTTTTAGAAAGATGTGCTACAGCAACAAATGATAGAAAGAATGCTGAATGAATCAAACATTCAACCCAAGTCAAGAGATCTGGGTTAAATCCATCATTCTTTTGCTCACTACGCCACCCCAGTTTGGACCTAGCCATATGCAAATCAGTCTTGACCCTGTTCCTCATGGGAACAGTCCAGCCCGAACTGCCTAGCCAGGTTCTCCATGGACCAGAAACAAGCATCCTAGGACTGTTTTGGGGATAACACCCCATATCATCCAGGCTAGCTTGAATTCAGTGGCACAGCGAGCAAGAGACCCACGTCTGGGCATACCCATATCATTTAGGATGAAAAGTTTTACAGCAACAAATGATGGGCGGAATGGTGAGTGAATCAAACATTCACCCCCAGTCAAGAGATCTGGGTTAAATCTACCATTCTTTTGCTCACTACGCCACCCCAGTTTGGACCCAGGCATATGCAAATCAGTCTTGACCCTGTTCCTCATGGGAACCGTCCAGCCTGAAATACCAAACTGGGTCCTCCCTGGACCAGAAACAAGCATCCTGGGACTGGTTTCGGAGTAGCACCCCTCATCAGCCAGACTAGCTTGAACCCAGTGGCACAGCGAGCAAGGGACCCACGTCTGGGCATATCCATCCCACTTAGGACAAAAAGTGTTACCATCATTTGTTTGCGTTGGACTTTTCGCCCTAAGTGGGATGGCTATGCCCAGACGTGGGTCCCTTGCACACTGTGCCATTGGATTCAAGCTAGCCTGGCTGATGAGGGATAACACCCAGAAACTGGTCCCAGGATACTTGTTTCCTAGTCCTGGGAGGACCTGGCTTGACAGTTCAGCCTGGGCTGTTCCCATAAGGAACAGGGTCAAGACTGATTTGCATATGGCTGGGTCTAAACTGGGGTGGCATGGTGAGCAAAAGAGCGATATATTTAACCCAGATCTCTTGACTGGGGGTGAATGCATGATTTATTCAGCATTCCGTCCATCATTTGTTTGTAAAGCACTTTTCGCCCTAGGTGGGATGGGTATGCTCAGACGTTGGTCACCTTGCTCACTGTGACACTGGATTCAAGCTAGCCTGGCTGATATGGGGTAATACCCTGAAACAGGTCCCAGGATGCTTGTTTCCGATTCCAGGAAGGACCTGGCTTGGCAGTTCAGGCTGGACTTTTCCCATGAGGGACAGGGTCAAGACTGATTTGCATACGGCTGGGTCTAAACTGGGGTAGAATGGCGAGCAAAAGAATGATGGATTTAACCCAAATCTCTTGACAGGGGGTGAATGCATGATTTATTCAGGATTCCATCCATCATTTGTTTGCGTAGCACTTTTCGCCCTAAGTGGGATGGGTATGCCCAGATGTGGGTCCCTTGCTCACTGTGCCACTGGATTCAACCTAGCCTAGCTGATGAGGGGTAATACCCCGAAACTGGTCCAAGGATGCTAGTTTCCGGTCCAGGGAGTACCTGGCTTTGCAGTTCAGGCTTGACTGTTCCCATGAGGAACAGAGTCAAGAGAAGACTGATTTGCATATGGCCGGGTCTAAACTGGGGTGGCATGATGAGCAAAAGAACGATGTATTTTACCCAGGTCTCTTGACTGGAGGTGAATGCATGAATTATTCAGCATTTTGTCCATCATTTCTTTGTGTAGCACTTTTAGAAAGATGGCATTTACTTACATTTGGTGCATTCTGCCTGTCTCTGGAATACACATCTGAGTGTGTGACAGCTGGCGTCCTGCATTCACTCTAGACAGTCACACACAAAGGAAGGGTAGGTGTGCCTGAGTGGTCACCTGCATGCAGATGGCCCATCTTGAGCAGGATGGGAGAGAGGTGCTGACACTTACACCTGAAAAGGCTGTGCCCTGTCCCCACACAAAGCATTGATTACCCCCCTGTAGTGTGTCTGGAGCCAGGGCAGGAAGGGAGAGCCTCTGTGCACTACAAAGCTTTATTTGAAGTCTCCCCTACTTCAAATGCACCACTGGGTATAAGAACTGGACCTCTGGCACTATCAAATCAGTTCACTTCTGGTCCTGTGACTACTCTGCCAGGAAGAAGAACTGCTGTGCTTCTGAAAGGCCTGTCACTCTGCTGGACTGCTGCTTTGCTTGACTCTGCCTTGCAGTGCTCTTGCCTTGCTGAGCTGCCCTGCTGCCTGCTGTTCCCCTGCCTGGGTGAGCAGGGCTGGACCCGCATCACTTGAGCCCAGAGTGACTCCAAGGGCTTGCTGGCTTGCCTCCTGGCGCCTAAGTCTAAGGGATACAAAATACTTAGAACCCTCCTGTTCCAACTCTTGGGTTCACCTGCTTGTGAATCCGTGCTGTCAAGTGGTGCCACCCGAGTCCTGGACTCTTGGAAGTGGATCTAGGGGTTTGCTCCAGGGGAACCGACGCATCCTCTGCTGCAAGAGCTGAATCGACGCATTGTCGCTGTTGCGGGAACTGGATTGGCACATCGCACTCGGAACTGCCACATCGCACTTGGAACTGCTACATCGCACTCGGAACCGATGCATCGCCATCACTGTGCGGAGAAGATCTACGCATCATCTCTACAGCGTAGAGAAACCCGGTGCATTGCATTCAGAACTGCAGCACTTCAGAACCGATGCTTCGCTCATAGATCCAATGCATCGCCGCAGTTGTGTGAAGAACTCTGGCGCACCACCCCAACTGCATGAGAATCATCTATGCATCTCGTGCTGCAACAAGGATTACAGTACTTTTGTTCAGCGTGCCTTCCATGAGTCCTGTAGCCAGCCTGAGCTGCATTGCGGGTGGCCTGAACTCTTGACTTTGTCCTGGTCCAGCGCGACCAACTAACTCTTTGAGCGCTAATTGTTTCTAAGCGTTATTTTTGCATTTAATCTTTAAAAATTCATATCTCGACTTCTACACATCGGATTCTTGTCGTTTTGGTCTTGTTTTACTTATAAAATATTAATCTATTTTTCTAACCTGGTGTGGAGTCTTTTTGTGGTGTTTTCACTGTGTTATTGTTCTAAGTGATGCACAAATACTTCGCACATTGCCTTATAAGTTAAGCCTGACTGCTCTGTGCCAAGCTACCAGAGGGTGAGCACAGGATAACTTAGGTTGTATTGTTACCTACCCTGACAAGGATTGTGGTGCCTGCTTGGACAGGGTGCATACCTCTGCTAACCAGAAACGCAATTTCTAACAACGTACATCTGCTGAAGTTATTAGAGCTTCAGTAAACCTTCGTAGAGATTAGAAAATGTAGTAATGCTACGGTTACTGTGTTTGTGCCTTTTGGAAAGGCAATACTGCTGCTGTCTCATGGTTTCTGGGCACTATGTGCAAGTTATACTGCTTAGCTGCTTCTGCACTCCTGTTACAGGCGGTAATGATTCTGTTATAATCTTTCTCTACAATTTGTGCAGTTATTACTGTTACATTGTGTCTTCTATACGAGCCACGTATAGTGCTCTATAACACAGACTGTCACACAAATAGTCCTTATTGCATGCAGTTCATGGGCCCAATGGTAAGGAATGCATTAAGCTATCTCTGCTCCACTTTGACATTACTTGGAGGCAATCCTGCACTTTCATACTTTAAATAGGCTGTTATTCATTCAGAAAACAGTAAGCCTTGACAAACACTCACAGCACAAATTTCTCTTTATATTTTAAACTATTTCATGGAGCTAGGCTTTACAGTTCAGAACACATTCAAACCCCAACTAGATACAGTATTAAATATGGTCAACCAGAACATTTGGGCCTAGTTTCTATCAAGACTTGACTATGGGAATACTCTAGCACAGGGAATTCAAAAAACAGACAGGATCCACTCCCTAGATCTCTGGCACTCACCACTTTGGGCACTTCCCTCCCGCCTTAATCACTCTTCCCTGGATGCCTACTGAAGGCCCCTTGCATGTCCAAAATAGCTTGTGTCGCTTGTCAGCCCACACAGAAACATTGCAAGTATTACTGAGGTTGTAGGCACAAGGGCATTTTTGTCTCTGGTGGGCCCCAGGGCCATATTTGCAACCACCAGCTGTAACACAGTTCCCTTTGTTGTCCTTTATGATGGAACCGCAAGACAGCTACCTTACCTCACATTATGAATGTGCTGGTCCCTGGCACACCTCTCAACAAGAAGGTTGCAGAAAGACCCTGGCAACTATCCAGTAACAAAGTAAGAAACAATAAGCCAATTAGCTTTGAAGTGACTTGAGACATTTCTTCAGCTTTCACTTAAACTGCAAGTTTTGGATATCTCTAATCATTTTAGAGAATGAGTTCCAGATTAAAGCTTCTTCAATTTCAACAATGTTTCTCTGATTTTGACAAAGGCACACTTTGGAGCTTTCGATTTTCGATCTGCAATAGAATAAAGATGCCTACGCTCCATAAAACGTATTTAAAAAGTGGTAAAGGAGTCTGGTATCACTTTCCACGTAAGAATAAGCACTTGCGCTTCGATTTGTAGGGCAATGCTGAACTGTTGTAAATATGTTGTGGCTTCTGAAAGCTGGTCATATTTCTTTTTTAAGTTTGAACAAAGAAGTTTATTGAGATAATACAATATAAGATAACAAATACAAAATAAGGGAACATCTTCTTAGCAGGGGGGGAAGAGGGGGGGTGTGAAAGGGAGGGATAAAAATTATAAATATATATATTCAACATAATCACTTATTATAGATATCATCAATTGCAAGAAATACAACTTTCCTTTAAAAATGTAGAATTCAGATTTAAGATAATAAAATTCTATCAGAACAACTCATGGAGGTTTGGGAACTTCTTCAATACGAGGGTTGTGTAAACATGCAGTGTTGGCAGATTGGTCCAAAAACGGGTGATAGGTGACCATAGATGTTCTCGTTTTATTGCAAGGGATATGGGATGGACATATGCTCTATCTAACCTGTGATTATAACAAACACCATACCACCAGGCTTGGTAAGAGAGGTCTCTAGTATTCTTCCATGCCTTAGTAATTTGTTGAAAGGCTACTGCAAGAAGAAGATCAACAATATGAAAGGTCTCTGGATAAGAGTCCCATACCGAAGAGAGACTACCCAAAAATAAGTTAATCAAATTAAAAGAAATGTGTGTTTTAAAAATATAATTAATTTGATTCCAGACTCGTAACCAAAAATCATGAACAAGAGGACAAGCAAATAACATATGGTATAAATCAGCAAGGGGTGTGTTGCACGACCAGCAAGACGAAGAAGTGGTAGGATTGATCTTATGTAAGGACATAGGAGTTAGTAATAATCTATTATATATAAAAAATAGTGTTTGTGTAGTGTTTGCAGCCCTGGAAGATTTCCTTATCTTCATCCAAATCTTGTTCCAAGTATGAATTGTGAGAGATATTTTGAGATCTGTTTCCCATAATGTTTCCGTTTTTGTTTTTTCACGAGAAATTAAAGAGGAAGAAAAATGTTTATAAATTTGGGCCGCAGACGGAGAAAGAGATAGAAATTGCAAAGAGGTGGGAGGCGAATCTAAGGGCGGAGAAGTTGATGATAAATTGGTATACGCTAATTGAAGTAACTTGACTAAAGAAGTGTACTTAGATAAATAAGAATCTGGCAGGGAAAAACGTGTCTGAGCAACTGGAAAAGGAATACAGATATCATTTTCAAAAAGTTGATAAACCCACCGAAGTCCTTTAGCATGCCAGTCTTTCCAGAAAATGACTCTATGACGGTATTTAAGAGATTGATTATACCACAAGGAAGATTGCATAAAACGATCTCTAGGAGAAAGATGGGAAGTAAGTAAGGGTTGAAGAATTTTGCAACAGTTATTGAAAATAGGAAGAGAAAGAGATATTGGGCGTTGAGTAAAGGACAGAAATTCTCGAAAAGGAAAGGGATGAAGGAAATGCTTTTCAACATTAGTCCACAGAGGTAATAGTAGATCGTGGTTGGTTTCATGGAGTAAAAGAGCGGCTTGTTTTAAAGAAAAAGCAATATGATATGCCTTAAAATCTGGAAAATTGACGCCGCCTAACTGTTTGGGTTTCTTTAATTTACATAAGGACATACGAGATTTCTTATTATTCCACAGGAATTTTGATAATATCGAATAAATTAATTTAAAATGTGAATTAGGAATGTTTATAGGAAGGTTAGAAATGTAAAAAAGTATTATAGGGACAAGCATCATCTTTATTGTGTCAAGACGACCCCACCATGATAAGAATAGAGGGTTCCATCTGGATGTCGCATTACGTAGCACAGTTTGTAGTTCTTTTAAATTAACAGTAACCGTCTCTTTTATAGAAGGTTTAAACCATAGACGTAGATATTTTATCTTATCTGGGTTCCATCGAAAACCAGAAGAGACAAAGTCTGCAGAGAAGCATAATGTATTTAGAGGGAGGACTTCGCATTTATCAGAATTAAGTTTGTATCCCGAGACATTAGCAAATGCCTGCACTTCAGAGAGGAAGGCCTGACAGTAGATTGGGGTTGAGATAAAAAGAGCAGAATATCGTCGGCATAAACAGAAAGTTTTAACTGGTTAGAACCATACATGAATCCTTTAATGTTCGAATTTGAGCGAATCCTAATCAAAAAGGGTTCAAGGGCTAGTATGAAAAGAAGAGGAGAAAGAGGACAGCCCTGCCGAACACCGCGGTGTAAGGGGAAGTAAGGAGAAATAAGACTATTAACTAATACAGAAGAGACAGGAGAAGAGTAAAGTAGTGAGACATAATTTATAAATTTCTGACCAAAGCCAAACCAGGACAAAGTAGAGAAAATATAAGGCCAAGCTACTCTGTCAAAAGCCTTTTCCGCATCCAGAGATACGGCTGCCAAAGGGTCTTTGTATGATCGAGCTTTAGTAAGAACTTGAAGAAAAAGTCTAGTATTGTCTGAAAGATGTCTACCCTTAACGAAACCACACTGTTCTCTGCCTATTAAGGATGGTAGAAAGTGTTCCAGACGACAAGCCAGAATCTTAGCAAAAATGTTATAGTCCAAGTTAATTAAGGAGATGGGTCTGTAATTTTTACAAAGGCTATGATCTTTATCTCCTTTAGGAATAAGACATATTAGAGCTTCTTGAAAAGATCCTGTGGATTTTTTAGAGGAGTTAAAAAAGTGGAATAAATGATATAATTTAGGAATCAATAGACGAGAAAAATGAGAATAAAACTCAATCGTAAAGCCATCAGGGCCTGGAGCTTTGCCTCGTTTAATTAAGCGGATAGCAGAAAGGATATCTGATTCCCGGATGTCTTCGTCCAACACTGAAAAATCTAAATCACGAGAAGCAGGAGGAGTAACAGAGGATAAATATTGGGCTATAGAGTCCTGGGATATCGGGTGTTCAGGGGTATAAAGGTTTTGGAAAAATGTTGTAAATTCTGACAGGATTTCTTCATTTTTGTGAACTAAGAGATTATTAGAGGATAAAATAGAACTAATTGCAGTACGTTCTTTTTAATTTTAAGGTAGTTAGCTAAAAGTTTTCCTGATTTATTTTGACCTCCATAGTATTTAGCTGAAGACTTGAGTAAAAACGAGTTTGCATTATCTGTAGATAGTTTGTTGAACTCGAATTTGGTTTTGACTAATTGATCTAAACAAGTTTTAGAGTTGGTCTGGAAAAAGGAGTGTTCTAGTTGTTTAATACGCTTCTGAAGTGATTGTAAAACCTGTAACGCTGATTTCCTTTTCTGAGATACATATGAAATAATAAAATCTCTGGAGGCAGCTTTAAAAGTATCCCAGACAATCTGTGGAGACATATCAGGAATTTCATTTTCAGAGAAAAAGGTATTAACAAAAGATTCAAACTTATTAGTAAATGTAGAGTCCAACAGCAGGGAATTGTTGAATCTCCATCTGCGGGTACCTTGATTAGAGGGAAAAATCTCACAATCTAAGAGGACAGGTGCATGGTCAGAAATTAATATTGAACCAATTTCTGCATGTGTAATATGTTGTGTAAGTGCTTTTGAGGTGAAAAGATAGTCTAATCGGGACTGAGAAGAATGTACTGGCGAGAAAAAGAGTATTCACGAAGTGTAGGGTTGCATAGTCTCCAGGCATCTACCAGGGATCTCTGTTGAATAGTGGATACAAACTGGGAATGCATAGGAGAATGGGAGAATCTAGAACAAGAATTACGATCAATAATAGGATCTATAACTGAATTACAATCCCCACCAACTAACACATAGTCATCATGAAAAGACATCAATTTAGACAAAATTGTAGGCCAAAACTTAATATCTGTGGCAGTGGGCGCATATAAATTAAAAAGAGTTAACGGAATATTATTTAATAACAATGAAAGAGAGACCCATCGACCTACATCATCTGTATCTTGCGAAAGTAATTTCAAATCAAGGCGTTTATGGCATAAGATGACAACGCCATTCCGGTTACCTGTGCCCGGTGAAGCAAAGACATGACCAACCCATTGACGCTTAAGCTTTGGTATTTCTTTGTCTAGAATATGGGTTTCTTGCAGGAATGCTATGTCACATTTTAAATTGGATAAATGGGAAAGAACTCGTTGTCGTTTGATAGGGGAACCCAAACCTTTAACATTCCATGAAATGACTCTAAGAGTCATCTACAATAAACATTAAGATACAAAATATAGATAAATAGTATACATAAACATATCTTGCAAAATATCAATATAACAATAATGAGTTTAATTTTAAAACTAGTATATTGAATACGGCGAGGAGCAGAAAGGAAGAAATCAATAATCATGTAGTCAGGAATAATAGAAGAAAGGTAAGTAAGAAATTGATAATAGAGGAGAATATAAAGCTGAGAATAGAATAAAGGAATTATCTTTGACATATAAGAAGTGATTAAATACAAAGTAATGATATAATAAAGAGAGGGAAAAGGATACGAGATAAATAGGATATACGCATCACCGAGGTCAAAGATATAAGAATTCTGTGTTGAAACAAGAAAAGAGATGTAGAAAGAAAGAACGAGAAAGGAGTATGTATAGGTTGACCAAATAAGGGGGAAGAGAAGGTAAAAGGCATAATAAATACTCCTCAAATTTAAAAAAGAAGAGGGAATTGACAGAAACTCACTGAAGAGAATCAATGTTGAATAAATAGAGGAATACATTGATGAGAACAAAAGGAAAGGGGAAGAAAAACAGGAAGGGTAGGGAACGACATGATCAACTAACGAAAAACATAAGGTATGAGATTTCTCAATAATATAACTAATCACATATAAGAGAAATAACAACATAAACATAATGAGGGTGGTGAAGCCACACAAAGAAAACAGCACAACCAACCGGGTAACTCAGGGCGAACCGGGAAGGGAGAACATCACCGAAAACGGACCAGGGATGACAAAGACTATAAAACAGGAAGTTCTGCACCTAATAAAGACAAAAATATAATGAATGAATACAACAAAAATACCACATATGACAAAACAAAGATTGTAATATATTAGAATGTTTCAGTGACCTTGTGAATAATAATACGCGTTATGTAGAACATATCATGAAGTTAAGCAATTACTAAAACATTCCTATTCAACAAGAGGAAATAATATGCAAGCACATTATAAACAGTCAGTTATACGTTTTAGCACGATTATACAGCTAAACACCAGTTTGTCGTGTCAAATCCATATCTTCCTCGGTACATTGATCCAGGAACCGCTGTAGCAATGCAGGATCTTCGTAGCTCGTGGTTCTATTCTTATACGTTACTTTGAACAGACATGGATGGAAGAGACCAAATCTGGCATTAAGGGAACGAAGTGCTGGACGCATATCTAGGAATTTTTTCCGTCTATCTGCAGTATCTTTAGCATAGTCCTGAGCAAAGAAGAGATTGGAGCTTTGCCATGAAATGCGACCTTTAAGTTTAGCTGCATGAAGAACTTTTAATAAGTCTGTATATTCCAAAAAGTATATGATTATTCCTCTGGGTTTGGTTGAAGGAGATGTTATGGTTGAAGCACGTCCTAAACGATGAGCTCGCTGAATATTTAACACAGGAGAGCTAGGTATGTCAAGTAGCTGAGGAAGAAAAGTCTTGAAGAAAGCGATGGTATCTGAGCCTTCAACCTCTTCTGCTAGGCCGTAAATACGTAAATTGTTGCGTCGATTACGATTTTCTAACTGTTCGATTTGTTTCTTAAGTCGTGAGATTTCAGATTTAACAGGAGGAATCTGATTTACCGCAACCTGAACAGATTCGACTTGTTGTTCAATCTGCATAATCCTATTGTCCATCATAGACCACCTATCATCCATCACTTGAAGCCTCTGGTTTGTCTCCTCCATATAGGGCTTAAGAGCTCGGATTTCTTCAAGAAGAGTATCCAACGTGATTGGAGGAGGGGATGTAGTAGGAGATGGAGGATTCGTTTTAATCCGTTTCCCCGTGTTTGGTAAAGATGGAGTAGATAGTTTGGTAGCTAATTTGCTGGAAGAGGGCGACACCCTCAGCACCGCCGAACACATGCACTTCCAGATCCACACCGATCCCAACACCACCCTCAGAGGAACCCTCATCTACAGACCTCCCGGACCCCGACCACAGTTCAGCGATTCCATCGCTGACTTCGTCAGCACACACGCCATCGCCTCCACGGACTACATCCTCCTCGGGGACCTGAACTTCCACCTCGAGAACAACAAGGACACCAACTCCACCACCCTGATCGACAACCTCGCCACCCTCAGACTCAGACAGCTCGTGACTACACCCACCCACGCCGCCGGCCACACGCTAGACTCCATCTTTTCCGCAAGCCCACACGTCTCCTTCAACCACACCTCCGAACCCCACTGGACTGACCACCACTGCATCCACTTCACCTACAGGAAGCCCACCACGCACCACCGCACCGAACAAATGCCTCGCCGCTGCTGGAGCAGAGTCACGGAAGATCAGCTAACCACAACCCTCGCCCTGAGCCCACCCGCCGAACCCTCCGACCCCGACACCGCCGCCCGCAACCTCAGACAGTGGATCGACAACTGCGCCAACACCCTCGCCCCGCTCAAGAATCCGCCCAACAGCCACACCAGCAAGAAAGCCACCTGGTTCACCGAAGACCTCCAGACCTCCAAACGAACATGCCGAAAACTGGAGAAGATCTGGCTCCACGAACGGACAGCGGACAGCTACGCCGCCCACAAGAGCGCCACCCGCAATCACCATCACCTCATCAGATCCGCCAAAAGGGCCTCACTCAAAGACCGCCTAGACAACAACGCACACAACAGCAAAGAGCTCTTCAACATCGTGAAGGAACTCTCCAACCCCAGCTCCAACACCAACGAAATGCAGCTGTCGCAAGACCTGTGCGACTCACTGGCCACCTCCTTCCACCGCAAAATCGCCGACATCCACGACAGCTTCAACACCACGACTGCCCCGGCAACCATCGAGACCACTGCCCCACAACCACCAACCGCCTGCTCTCCTGGACCAACATCAACGACGAGGACACCAGCGAGATCATGAACACCATCCACTCAGGTTCACCGCTAGACCCGTGCCCTCACCACATCTTCAACAAAGCCAGTACAGCCATCGCACCCCATCTCCGGAAAATAATCAACATCTCCTTCGAGACAGCAACCTTCCCGGAAAGCTGGAAGCACGCCGAGATCACCGCCTTACTCAAGAAACCCAAGGCAGACCCCAAGAACCTCAAGAACTTCCGACCCATCTCTCTGCTCCCGTTCCCTGCGAAGGTCACCGAGAAAATCGTCAACAAACAACTGACCCGCTACCTCGAGGAGAACAACATCCTGGACCCTTCCCAGTCCGGCTTCCGCAGCAACCACAGCACCGAAACCGCCCTCATCGCCGCCACCGATGACATCAGGACCCTGCTAGACAACGGAGAAACAGCAGCCCTCATCCTCCTGGACCTATCAGCCGCCTTCGACACGGTCTGCCACCACACACTACGAACACGCCTTCACGACGCCGGTATCCAAGAGAAGGCCCTGGACTGGACCACATCCTTCCTTTCCGGCAGAACACAAAGCGTCCGCCTCGCCCCCTTCCGATCCAAGGCCACCAAGATCATCTGCGGCGTACCCCAAGGCTCCTCCCTCAGCCCAACGCTGTTCAACATCTACATGGCACCCTCGCCCACGTCGCCCGACAGCACAACCTCAACATCATCTCCTACGCCGACGACACCCAGCTGATCCTCTCCCTCACCAAAGACCCTCACACCGCCAAAGCCCACCTCCACGAAGGAATGAAGGCCGTCGCTGAATGGATGAGGACCAGCCGCCTGAAGCTGAACTCGGACAAGACGGAGGTCCTCATCCTTGGTTCCAACCCTTCAGCCTGGGACGACTCCTGGTGGCCAACATCACTGGGAACAGCCCCGCCACCCACCGACCACGTACGCAACCTAGGGGTCATCCTCGACCCCACCCTCTCCATGACTAAGCAGGTCAACGCCGTTTCCTCATCCTGCTTCAACATCCTCCGAATGCTCCGCAGGATCTTCAAGTGGATCCCCACCGAAACAAGAAAAACAGTCACCCAGGCCCTCGTCACCAGCAGGCTGGACTACGGAAACGCCCTCTACGCAGGAACGATGGCTAAGCTCCTGAGACGGCTGCAACGCATCCAGAACGCCTCTGCACGTCTTATCCTCGACATCCCCCGACGCAGCCACATCACACCCCACCTGAGAGACCTGCACTGGCTCCCTGTCAACAAGAGGATAACCTTCAAGCTCCTCACCCACGCACACAAAGCACTCCACAACTCCGGACCAGCCTACCTCAACAGACGACTCAGCTTCTACACCCCCACCCGCCAGCTCCGCTCGACCAGCCTCGCCCTCGCCACAGTCCCCCGCATCCGGAAACGACCGCCGGCGGCAGATCCTTCTCCCACCTCGCCGCCAAGACCTGGAACACCCTCCCCACCAACCTCCGACAGACCCAAGACCTACTGGCCTTCAGAAGACTCCTCAAGACCTGGCTCTTCGATCAGTAGCAGCACCACCCCCTCTTCCCCCAGCGCCTTGAGACCCTCGCGGGTATGTAGTGCGCTTTATAAGCGACATGATTGATTGACATGTTAGATGGAGAGAGCAGAACCCCTGCGCCGGAGAAAGAGGGACCGCCTTCAGCATTCTCCATATTCGTGGAAAGGACAGAAAATGGATTATGATCAGCCAAAGATGATATAGGCGCAGAGGGGTCAGTAGTGCGACGAGTGGATTTCGTTCTCCCCATAAACTTAACACAGAATGATTCCAGTCAAAACCTTAGAGGATGTTTATTGAACTTTATGTAGGGTAGTTCAGTTAATTTGTCGCATTTCACAATCATAGGAATATGAATATATAAAAACCTCAGGAAGCAACTGCAATGTTAGGAAGCATGTGAAAAGAAAATATAATTATGTTGAAACTATGACTTTAGTGCCTTACGTCACCTGAGTTTCATAGAAATATTAAATATAGTACAGGCAGCGTTTGAAAAACTTAACAAATCCCACAAATGATGTAAGGTATGCCATTCTCAATGAGAGATGATTTCTCCAGCTGTATGAATTAGTGAACTATAAGCCAGCATTCATGTCAATTAGTACTGCCAGTATCTGAAGAGTGCCCCATAGAAGATGTCGGTATCCACTGCCATCAAATAGGTAAACTAGGAAAGAAGCCAGCATTCATTTTCCAGTCAGAACTGGCATGAAACTACAGAAAGAACTGCAGCATAACTGTTACGTGCCGTTAATTCAACGAGGAGAGTATGCGCAGGCACCAAGAAAGAAGCGCTCCATAATTAGTCACGTTAAACGCGGGCTCCGGCGTTTAGGGAAATAAATCAAAATGGCGGGCGCTGCTTCCGTGAGGGGAAATTTCCGGCACCAAATTCAGAGGCCAAAACGCTCACCCACATCACGGCAGTTTCACCGAGGCATCCCAGATTCCTTATGCCTCAAAGCCTTCCTGTTTAAAGAATTGGAGTAGCGCTGGTCCGCTCGAAAGGCCCTCCGACCTCGCAAGTCGCCGCGGAGCTCCCTCAGTAGGCGGCCATCTTCAATCGGCGTCAAGCCACGCCCCCAGCTGGTCATATTTCTAAATGCTGAAAATAATTCTAGTTGCTTGATTTTGTACTGATTGAAGTTTGTTCAGTGATTGTTTCCTGGTGTTAAGATTAATTGATAGGTGGCACTAAAGGCGGTCTGGGTCTTTCTCCTGTAGTAAAAGTGCCCTATGTTCCTGTTTGACCAGTTGGCATGTTGGTGAAGGAAGTACAAGTGGAAGTAGGCTATAATACTTTCTGCAATCACCTCATTCTGGGCTTAATGCTCCTATAGTCTACCCACTCCTTTCTTATAGTCTCCACAGTAGTTGAAGCTGATCCTAGAATATGAGACCACAGGAAAAGTAGAATGCTCGGAGCAGAGCAGCAAAAATCAGCACTTCAGTTGTATCAACAGTTAGGTATTGCTAATTGTCTGGCATTCTTTTGTGTACTACGGTGAGACAGCCAGCCACTTGCTCCTCCTCAGCAGGCTGTCCGTGAAGGTAAAACAGAACCTTGGTGTTCTTGATGTACAGCTGACACCGAAGACGGTACTTAGCAATCACCTGGGCCAGATGGATGATGCTTATATATATTGAAAAATATGTGAGACAATCAAAGCTGGCCTTTCCTCATATAGCACCGAGGGCAAAAACAAATTGACGCTCCCTCTTCCTCATCTTCTTAAATTGTCTGTGTATCGAAAATGTGGGAGGTTTAGCAGGAAGGGATGGGGGGTCAAGATTAAGGAGCACCATGAAAAAAACAGACAATACGAGGACATGGGTGCCAGCAACCTTCTGCAAGTGTTTAAACACACTGTTATTTGGACGCAAGTCAAAGGGAGGCTGCTGCACCCTTCTGAAGGTTGACCACCTGGGCTTGGGCCCATCTTGCAGATGCAAAAGGCCAGCCCTGGAAACAATGATGAGTCCTGATTCCCACAATAAATACAGGTACTGCATTCTCACAATATCCTGTTCGCCTTAATCTTTGGACTGTTTTCATTTTCACAATTGTGTATTGCTATGACGAAAGTGATATATGTATATGAAATTACTAAATAAATAATTTACAAAAACATTGGATTTCATTGATGTGCTCCAGGGATTTAGGTGAACAGTCGGGCAAATTTCTTTTGTCTAGTTGCTCAGTGGACTAATGCATTCATGTGCCCACTCCAGGGGTCCGTACTTGATTACATGGCCACAGGTTGAATTTCACTCAGCCTTTCAACTGCAAAGTCGATAACATGAGAATCGTTGAATTGGGTAACAATATACATCTGTTATTTGTCAATAGCTCCCAAAGAGGTCGCCTTGATCACTATTGGGTTACCTCTACAAATATGCCTTTTATTATGTTAATAGGGCAAAAGTCATAAATGTCTGCAACTCTAAGATACATTTATATGCATTTGAAATGTAACAAATCTTTTTTTAAATGCAACCATCGTACACTAACTACCATTAATCCTTTAAGCTGAGTAACAGTTAGTATTATACGACCCTCATTACGAGTGCCTCGTACAATTCTGAACCCTGGGCAAAACCCTCTTAGTGGAAAGTTCAGAATTATAAGTTATGTGGATTTTAGCACATGCAATAATTAATGGATGTAATAAAGTCCGACCTCGGAGTAAAATTTCAGCAGATGAAACCAGCCAGGTAATTACAGGAAAGCAAATGGTGGTGTGGTACATGCCAAAATCTGCATGTTTTCCCCAATTACTGAGGAAAATGTGTGATAGGTGCTAATTATCACACCAATAAATAACGACCCCCCAGGTTTCCTTTATTTATCATACTCAATAAATATCGCGCCAAATTCTGGGCTACTTGTAATGAGGGCCTAAAACTAGTGCTCCAAGCACACCTGCTCAACCTTGCGCTCCTTTTCCCTGTAAGTTTGGCTTTGAATACTCCATTCACAGCTCATAAAAGGGCGCGGCGCCAGAAAAGCACGCTTTCATCCTGGGCCACGTGCCAGGCTCAGCCTTAACGACTTCAAAGAGTGGAACGGTTGGAAGGCCGTTGATCCCGAGAATTTGGCAGGATTCGTTCTGCGACTGACGCTCTTCATGTAGGCGGCTTTGCCTTTTGTCCACAACAATTTGCCCTACCTTCTACTCTCTTTATGTAATCTTTCTGTCTGGGGTGTTGCAAGGCACAAGTGGTGGGCGGCTTAAGCGTTAAGACAAATGCCATGTTATGTTCAAAGCGCAAGTGTGTGCTGACGTCAGAGACGTCACCACAGTATGCAAAGTCAGCTGTGCACTTTGTGTGAGGCAAAAATTATTAAATACATTTGCCACGTGCAAGAAACCTGAAAGATTATGCACATGGCCATTACACAATATTGCGTACATTTTTGGTAAGGATTCTGACATTTCCCCCCACATAAACATTGTATCACTTTACATGGTCTGAGAAATAATTCACCATCAGAAAACCCCTTCTCGCCTAGGAGAAGTGGGATGGAAGGAAAACGAAACAAGCACTGGCAAAGCCAATAGGTCTCACCTATGGGAAAGCTATGGACTTTACCATTGTCTTTTAGCCGTGCTCTACAGCAGTGTGGCTGCTTTCAGTATGGCTAAAAGTTAGTGGCATGGCATAGAGTGGCTTCGAGGAGAGTGGAGCAGAATGGCTTAGAGGAGAATGAAGCAGAGGGGCTTACAGCAGAGTGGTGCAGAGCAGAGTGGTGCAGAGCAGAGTGGCGTAGAGCAGAGCAGAGTGGAGGGGAGTGGCGTGGAGCAGAGTCGAGCAGAGTGGCGTTACATGGGGGCAGACTGGCATAGAGTGGCATAGAGTAGAGTGACATACAGTGGAGAAGCGTAGGGTGGAGCAGAGTGTATTGGCTGCAGCGTAAACAGAGCAGCGCAGAGCGGCATGGAGTGGAGTGGAATGGAGTAGAGTGGTGTATACTAGAGTGGCATACAGTAGAGTGGCATAGAGTGGAGAAGCATGGAGTGGTCTCAAAGCTTATCTCTCCCTCAGGAGCTAGTCCACTCACTGTACACTTCACGTTCACACCACAATCACCCTGAGGATCACTTTTAATCCAGTACCACAACAATATTAGACAGGTGCAAAGATTTAATGTCTGTGGACGGCGGTTCATCGGCCATGCTGGTGCTGCTCGACCTTTCAGCAGCATTCGATACTGTGTCAGATGCGATCCTGCTAGAAAGACTGAAGCAGATAGGTGTTCAGGGGATGGCACTGGAGTGGATTGCCTCCTATCTCTATGGCCGTGGCCAACAAGTCCTTCTCCGTCCGTACATCTCCTCGGTGAAACCGCTCAGATGTGGAGTACCCCAAGGCTCAGCCTTAAGCCCGCTGCTTTTTAATATTTACATGACTCCACTGGCAGCTCTCATTGCTAGTAGAGGGGTCAAGGTATTCTCCTATGCGTATGACACCCAGCTGGTGTTTTCCTTTAAAGATCACTCTGCTGCAGCTTTCGATTCTTTCAAAGACTGTTTAAAAGACATAGCAATCTGGATGAACGGAAACTGCTTAAAACGAAACACAGATAAAACGGAGGTCTTATTTTTTAATCAAGCTTCCCCTCCGCCTGCAGGCCTATGGTGGCCTGGGGGACTTGGCACCCCACCTGTGCCTAAGGACTCGGTCAAAAACCTTGGAGTCAGGTGGGACAAAGTAAGTAAGTAAGTAATATGCTTATAGAGCGCACGAATGCCGAGGCGTCTTGGCGCTGTAGCAGGACACTGGATTAGGCCAGGCGGAGTGGCTTACTTCTGCCTGGTAAATAGCCATGTCTTCAACAATTTCCTGAACCGAGGTCTGGAGGGTTGGAGTCTGATGTCGTCCGGTAATTCATTCCATAACCTAGACGCACAATATGTCAGGCTTCTACCTCCCCATCTGGCTCTTTGTATTCTGGGTACCTGGACTAGACCTTTGTTAGCTGATCTAAGATCACGCCAAGGAGTATACTGCTGAAATAACTTCTGTATGTCAGCTGCTCCTCCACCAAACTGGGCTTTGTGTACCAGACACAGAGCTTTAAATTCGATTCGCTGTTGAACCTGCAGCCAGTGGAGGGTTTTAGTGCTGCCAGAGATGTGATGGAACTTTGGGATGTTAAGCAACATTCTAGCTGCAGCATTTTGCAAAGATTGTAATTTGGACAGTTGGCGCTTGTTAATGCCCATAAAGAGGGCATTGCAGTAATCGATCCGTGAAAGGATCAGAGCGATGACGATCAATATCCGTAGTTCCGGGGGGATAAATGGAAAAAAATTCCGTAGGACTTTTAGTTGAAAGAAGCAGGCTGATGTAAGCTGATTGATTTGGCCTGAGAAACTTAGTTGATCGTCCAACAGGATTCCCAGGTTCCTGGCTTTTCCTGCCGGTCCTGGGCATTGACCTGCCTCTGCCGGCCACCATTTCTTGTTCCAGAGCGGTGCTCCAGTCCCGAACTCCATCACTTCTGTTTTTCCCGTATTTAGTTTAAGGTAATTCTGGTGCATCCAATCCATATGTGTTTTAGACAGCCATGGAATTTCCCAGCAATGGTGTCTGCATTTGAAGAAATGGAAATGACGAGTTGAGTGTCGTCAGCGTATGACGCCAAGGAGAACCCATGTCCTTTGGTTAGCTCAGCCAGCTGTCACATAAATGTTGAAAAGTGTTGGGGACAGAGCTGACCCCTGGGGAACTCCACAGGGAAGGGAAAATCTCTCTGATTGATAGTTGTCCCAGCACACCCTTTGTTCCCTAGCCTCGAGGAATGAGACCAGAAGGTTAAGAGCCACCTCAGTGATTCCTATTGTCTTCAGCCGTTGAATTAATACCTGATGGTTCACGGTATCAAATGCGGCTGAAAGGTCCAGTAGCATTAGGATGGCCTTTCCTCCGCTATCCAGTTGCCTACGTATTTCCTCTGTGGCCATAATTAGGGCTGATTCAGTGGAGTGGTGTTGTCTAAAGCCATGTTGACCTGGTCCTTTCGGCCCAAGTCCGGCAAGTCTCAGCTGCCTGTTTCGGAAAGATGAGAACCATCAGAAAATTTCTGGACTTCCTGCAGGAAGAAAGCCAAAGGACCACGGTTCATGCCCTAGTGACCTCTCACCTCGACTATGCTAACGGCCTCTACCTGGGCTTGCCTAGGTTTCTGATCAAAAGGCTGCAAATGGTGCAGAACGCTCCAGCTAGGCTTATCCGCAAGGTCCCACTATGCCATCACGTCTCCCTGCACCTCAAACAACTCCATTGGCTTCCAGTTGCCAGGAGGATTGAATACAAGGCCCTGACGATTGCATTTTGTGCCTACCAGGGCAGGGGCCCCAGCTACCTGAGGAAGAGACTTTGCCCGTACCGCCAAGAGTGGTCCTTAAGATCCAACCTCCGACGCTACCTTACTGTCCCCTGCTTCCCCAAAGTCAGGCAGGGGGGGTAGGTCTTTCTCGGTGGGGACTGCCAAACTGTGGAATGACTTTCCTCCCCACTTACACATGCTGAACTGTGGTCAGGTGTTCAGAAAGACACTGAAAACCTGGCTCTTTAAGCAAAGGGATTAGCTGCACAGTTCTTCTACTCCGCTGTCTTCCGAGCAAGAGCCGGGACACCTCGCCCGAGGTAGCTCTGTGCGTTATAAATGCCCTTTATTATTATTATTATATTATCGTAAAAAACATTCACTGTATATATATATCCATAATTACAATAGTCATCGCAGTGAACATTTAGTTCAGAAAATGTAAAAATAGTTATAAATAAAAATCCTCACACATTAAAAGAAGAGGTTTTCTTCACTGTATGGCACAAAACAATTTAATACATTTAAAAACCTCAAAATGAACACAAAAAACAGGGAGAGACACAAAACAGACTCAATTGTCTATATTTACAAACTGATCCATTAGATCTGTGATGGAAGGTCCTTCATGTGATATCCAAATCCAAAATCCACAGTCCATAGAGATTCAGTATTCCAAGTTACGTCGCCGCGTTTTGGTAGATAGAACTCATTGCTCGCCACCTTCCTCAGGACTAGCAACATGATTCTCCCACAAATACACAAAAATGAACACTCCAATAAATAATTCAGAGAAGATACCGGCTAAGACCCCTCAGAGATAATCAAGAGCCCGCCTCGTCTTTTCTTTTTTTTAAATGTTCGAAGTCAAAGTGGGAACACCCTCTTAATAATCAAGCAATCTTATCACATATTAAATCTTTACTTCATTAGATCTTCAACGCAATGCCCCATAAGCCAATGGCTCCCAGAAGGCTCTTCACCATCAGGAGTTCACCATTGTCGTGAATAAGCAATCTCTCTAGGGAACGGACAATTTGAAGTTCCGTCCAATCTTTTAAATAGAAAATGGATTGTCGGGGCCCAGAATCCTATATCAGATCTCAGAGCGGCTCATACGTTTTTAATTACACTGCATTTTTTAGAGCCGTCCCTTTCCTTCTCCGATTCCAAACCACATTATTGTCAGGACGCGTTTCGATTAAGCGTGGAGTGGAGCAGAGTGTTGTGGCAAAGAGTGGAGTGGTGTGGAGTGGCACACAGTGGAGGTGGGTAGAGTGGCGTTGTGTAGAGTGGAGTGGCATAGACTGGAGTAGCATAGAGTGGAGTGATGTAGAGTGGAGTGGCATAGACTGGAGTAGCATAGAGTGGAGTGGTGTAGAGTGCAGTGGCGTAGTTTGGAATAGAGTGGCTTGGAGTAGAGTGGCGTGGACTAGAGTGGCGTGGAGTGGCACAGATTGGAGTGGCGTGGAGTGACAAAGAGTAGAGTAGTATGGAGTGGCATAGATTAGAGTGGCATAGAGTAGAGTAGAGTGGCAAAGAGTGGATTGGCATAGAGTAGAATGCCATCAATAATAATCACCTAAAGTGTGACTCCTTACTTTGCATTATGACTGCACTGCAATGCCCCAATACCCAACATCTTTATGATTGCTCTGACACTGTTTGCCATATTTCCATTATAAAAAACTTAAAAGAGAACCGGTGCAGTGAAGCAAGCTGTTGTGATGGTCCTCAAAACCTATTTGCTTTTTAGATTAGAGCAAGGCCGAGACTTTAAACACATTATAGGCAAGTGTAAAATAAATGCTATGTTCTGTGGGACTATAACTAGCTCCTTCTCCATGCACTGCTTATAGCCTTTTATATTATGTAATTTATGCCATTTAAAATAATAGTATTTACAATAGTAGTTATGACACCGCAAATCACAACTTTTGTGTGAATACAGTGCCTGGTAGAGTGATGAGCAACAGTTAATGTGTCGTACAGTTTCCACTTTCCAGTAGGACCTGTGCATTTGTTGGGCATCATAAATGTTGGGATTGGTGCCAGACTGAATCTATGCACCTCCTCAGGATATGTTGTCCTGTGGGCCAGCTAGCTTACAGTGCCACCATATGTCCCCCTAAGCTGGACCGGTAACGAATGGTTTGGGCAGCCCCAGAACATGACAACCCTGATCCCTCCCAGGAATCGTGGTAACAGATCTAGCACATTTTTGCTCAGTCACTCGTACACTCTTGGAGAGATATACAAGACATACACAAAGGGGCGTTTTCAATATTTATTGAACCATCAGGATTCTTGTATAAAAAATACGTGCTGCAATGATCAATAGACAGAAGCAGATAAAAGTAATTAGAAGTATAAGGACGGTGAAGAAAATTAACAATTCCACCAACATGCAAAAACATTGTATATACGCTAGCATACAAGTACTGGGTATAGTGTACTCCTACTATGTGTTCCCTAACCTGGTTGTCTAGGGTGTGTGTGCTCTGCCAAGAATCCTCTTTAAGGGTGATCTTACTCCCCTTACCTGGAGGCAAGGTATGTAGGTCCCTGTCTTGGTTACAGGTTGGACATCCCTCCATGCAGAGGAATCAACAGGAACCAGTTAAGCTAAAATACCAACACAGTGATGACCTCACAAGTGACAGCTGAGTGCTCCTCTAATTTGAGCACGGAAGCACATGTGTATTTATAACAATGGCATCCATGCTTCTGTGTGGATGCTTCAGCTGAGCTGACATTGTTTATTGTCTCTTTGATAGCAATGTTGCCTCATGATGAAATAACAAATAACAACATTTGCACAATGTGTGTCGAGGCCTTGTACGAAATGTTCAAGGTGTCATGATAGTGTACTTGCAAAGTGGTTTTGTAAGCAATGTGGTTTCAGAGAAATTAACCCTGCATTGTCACGCAAGCAAATGTGTGTCAAAAGTCATTGTGTGAAAGAGAAGGCAACTTAAGAAACTTGGGCATGGGAAAATGGCAATGTTTCTTCCTGGGCCTAACTGAGCCACATGACAAACATAGTGTGGCTACTGAGTTGAATACACTGTGTATGGAGGTGCGCGAGTTATAATAATTTGAAGGTGTTACGTAATTTTCAAATTAAATGTATGAGTTTACAATTTTTAATTTTGGTGTATTTAACTTTGGTTTGTAGCTGAAGAATAAATAAAGTTGAATTAATTTAAAGGCAGTACCTAGAGTATAAATTTAAGGTATAACTATTACGTTAGAATTTGTAATGTCTGTGTATTTTAAGTTTGTTTTGTACAGATAGAATAAGTAAAGATTTCCTAACTATACCAAAGGTTTAACCTTTGTTTTTTTCTTTGAATTAATTTTTTTTTAATTTTTAATAAAAATGTGTTCCAAATAGTAAAGTTGACTGTTATTGAGTGGAGTGTGGTACAGTACAGTGGAGGAGAGTGTTGTACAGTGTACTGTCATAGAGTGTACCGCCGTAGAGTGGAGTGTGGTACAGTGGAGTGGCGTATTTGGAATAGCGTACAGTGGAGAGGTGTGGAGTGGAGTGGCATACAGTTGAGTGTTGAAGAGTGGAGTGGGGTGGTGTAGAGTTGAGTAGAGTAGAGTGGAGTGTCGTAGAGTGAAGTGGAGTAGAATGAAGTGGTGTAGTGTACAGTGAAGTAAATTGTTATGTAGTGCAGTGGTGTGTTGTATAGTATGGTGGCATGGGGTGCACTAGAGTGGACAGGTGTAGTGTAGAGTTGAGTAAAGTGTTATAAATTGGAGTGGTGTCTTTTATAGTACAGTGGAGTGGTGTGTAATAGAGTGTTGGAAAATGTCGTAGAGTGGAGTAGAGTGTTGTATACTGGGGTGTAGGGGCACAGAGTGGAGAACAGGGTTATACAGTGTGGTGTACGGGCATAGAGTGGCGTACAGTGTTGTGTAATGGCTCACAATGTACTTGATTCTTGTAGAGTGAAGTTGCATAGAGTGCAGTAGAATGTGGTACAGTAGGCCTGTGTTGAGAGGAGTGTTGTAGATGCCATAGAGCGGGGTAAATTGTTGTGCAGTGGAGTACAGTGGAGTGCAGCCCAGTGGAGTGCTTTTGCATGGAGTGAAGT
This sequence comes from Calotriton arnoldi, assembly GCA_963921515.1. Taxonomy (NCBI): domain Eukaryota; kingdom Metazoa; phylum Chordata; class Amphibia; order Caudata; family Salamandridae; genus Calotriton; species Calotriton arnoldi. The sequence continues at coordinate 2,157,416 of CAWUFW010001499.1, forward strand.
AGCGTGTGGTGTGAAGTCGAGTATAGCGGAATGGCCTAGTACACAGTGGAGTAAAGTGTTGCAGAGTGGAGTGGCGTGTCGCATAGTGGAGTGAAGTGGTGTGTTGTAGAGTGTTGGGGCGTGTTCTAGAGTGGAGTAGAGCAGAGTGTCAGAAAGTGGATGAAACTGCTGTAGAGTGCAGTGGTGTGGAGTAGAGTAGAGTGTGGTACAGTGGTAGAGTGGAGTGGGATAGACTGTTGTACAGTTGAGTTGCATGGAGTAGCGTACAGTAGAGTGGCGTAGCGTGCAGTAGTGGAGTGCACTTAAGTACAGTGGAGTAGTGTCTCATAGAGTAGAGTATATTAACTTGGGTGGAGTCGCATAGAGTAAGTTGCATAGAGGAGTACAGTGTTGTCAAGAGCTTCAGAGTACAGTAGAGTGCTGTACACTGGTATTGACAGGAGTACATTGCTGTACAGTGTAGTGGTATACAGTGGAGTATAGTGTGGTACAGTGGAGGGACGCAAACTGTTGTTGAGTGGAGTATAGTGTTGTTGAGCAGAGCAGACTGGAGTGGCATGGAGTGTAGTTGGGTAGAGTGGACTGGCATAGAATGAGTAGCGTAGAGTGGAGTGGTGTACAGTGCAATAGTACACAGCGGAGTTGTGTACAGTGGAGTGGTGTAGAGTGGAGTTATGCAGAGTGGAATAGCGTAGATTACAATGTTGCAGTGTGGAATAGTGTATAGTGGAGTGGTATTGACTGCAGTGCCGAGAAGTGGCAGACAGTCGAATAGCATACACTGGAGTGTAGTAGAGTTGAGGAGTGTAGAGTTGAGTGGGGTAGAGTGAAGTGAGGTACAGTGTAGTGGCATACAGTAGATTGGGGTACAGTGGAGTGATGTACAGTGGAATAACGTACATTGGAGTGGCATAGAGTGGAGTGGCATACAGTGGAATAGCATAAAGTGGAGTGGCGTACAGGGGAGTGGCATAGAGTGGAGTGGGGTAGAGTGGAGTGGCGTACAGTGGAATAGCGTGTAGTGGAGTGGCATACAGGAGAGTGGCATAGAGTGAAGTGGCATACTGTGGAACAGCGTACAATAGAGTAGCATGCACTGAAATAGCATACAGTGGAGTAGGATATAGTGGATTGGCATACAGTGGAGTGGAGAATAGTAAAGTGGCGTAGGCTGGAGTGGAGTAGACTGGAACACAGTGCAGTGGAGTGGAGTGTTATAGAGTGCAGAGGTGTACAGTGGAAGCTGGGTCTGGTGGCTTTGTGAACTAATGCATCCACTGTAGGGGTCCGTGTTCTACGTCATGGTCACAGGTTCAAATTTTGGCAGATCCAGTCAGCCTTTCATCCTTCTGAGCTTGATAAAATGAGGACCATTGAGTTGGGTACCAACAGACATCTGTTATTCAGTGCCAAGATACCCTTGGGTGAGCGTGCGCTTTACAAATACACATATTATGTTATGGAAGTAGGGTACAGTAGAGTAGGGTACACCGGATTAGCGTACAGTGGAATAGCATACATTGGGATGGCAAACACTGGAGTGGAGTGGCATAGAGTGAAACAATGTACAGTTGCGTGGCGTAGTGTAGTTGCATACAGTAGAATAGCATATAGTGGAGTGGAGTACAGAGGAGTGGCGTACAGTGGAACAGCATATTGTGGAGTGTAGTGGTGTACAGTAGAATAGCGTTCAGTGGAGTAGCAAAGAGTGGAGTGGCATAGAGTGAAGTGTGGTAAAGTGCAATAGCTTAAAGTGGAGTAGTGTAGAGTGCAGTGGCATGGAATGGAACGCCTACAGCAGAGTGAAGTACAGTGTAGTGGCATACAGTAGAATAACATTGAGTGGAGTGGCGTAGAATGGAATAGAGTATTTTTGAGTTGGGTATAGTGGAATGCTATGGAGTGGAGTGGCATAGAGTGGAATAGCGTACAGTGGAGTGGCGTAGAGTGGAACAGCGCAAGGTGGAGTGGCATAGAGTAGAGTGGTATACACTGGAGTGGCATGGAATGGAGTGGGGTACAGTGGAATAGTTTAGAGTGGAATGATGAGAGTGGACTTGAAAACAATGGAATAGCGCAAAGTGGAGTAGTGTAGATTGGAGCAGCGTAAACTGTAGTGGCATAAAGTGGACTGGCATAGAGTGGAGTGGCAAAGAGTGGAGTGGTGAGAGTGGAGTTGCGTACAGTGGAATAGCATAGAGTGGAGTAGTATACTATGGAGTGGCGTAGACTGGAGTGAAATACAGTGAAGTGGTGTACAGTGGAGTGGCGTGGAGTGGCAAAGAGTGGAGTGGGGTAGAGTAGAGTGGTGTAGAGTGGAGTGGCATACAGTGGAGTGATGTACAAAGGAATGGAGTATAGTAGATTTGTGTATAATGGAGTGATGTAGATTGGACAGGCATTCAGTGGAATAGCATAGGATTGCACTGTTGTACAGTGGGTTGGTGTACAGTGTAGTGAGGTACAGTGGAGTGGTGTAGACATGAGTGTCGTACAGTGGAGTGGCATACAGTGGAATAGCGTACAGTGGAGTGGTGTACAGTGCAGGGGCATAGAGTGGAGTGTTGTAGAGTGGACTGGCATAGAGTGGAGTGGCATAGAGCGGAGCAGTGTACAGTGGAGTGGTGTGGATTGGATTGGAGTGAGATACAGTGTAGTGGCATACAGTCGAATAGCATATAGTGGAGTGGCACAGAGTGGAGTGGCGTACAGTGGAATAGTGTAGAGTGGAGTGGCGTACAGTGAATTCGAGTACAGTGAAGTAACGTAGAGTGGAGCGAGGTACAGTGTAGTGGCCTACAGTGGAATAGCGTACACCGGAGTGGCATACAATGGAGTGGTGTAGCTTGGAATGTTGTAGAGTGGCATACGTGAAGTGGAGTGTTGTAGAGTAGAGTGGGGTATAGTGTATTGGGGTAGACTGTAGTGGCATACAGTTTAATAGCATACTGTTGTGTGGCGTAGAGTGCAGTGGCATAGAGTGGAGCAGTCTACAGTGGAGTGAGGTACAGTGCAGTGGCACACAATAGGATAGCATAGAGTGGAGTGGCATAGAGTTGAGTGGGGTAGAGTGGAATAGCGTATATTGGAGTGACGTACAGTGGAGTGGTGTACAGAGGAGTGGTGTAGAGTGGAATAGCGTACAGTGTAGCATAGAGTGCTGTGGCATAGAGTGGAGTGGGCTACAGTGGAGTTAAGTACAGTGCTGTGGCACACAGTAGAATAGCATAGAGTGTAGTGGATTAGAGTTGAGTGGGGTAGAGTAGAATAGCATATATTGGAGTGGCATAGAGTGGAGTACAATGGAGTGGCATAGAGTGGAATAGCGTACAATGGAGTGTTGTACAGTGGCGTGGAATAGCATATAGTGGAGCGGTGCACAGTGGAGTGGCATAGATAGGAGGGGTGTACAGTGGAATAGTGTAGAGTGGAATTGTGAGAGTGGAGTTGCATACAGTGGAATAGCATAGAGTGGAGTAGTGTAGAATGGAGTCACGTACACTAGTGTGGCTACAGTGGAGTGGCGTAGAGTGGAGTGGCGAGAGTGGAGTTGTGTACAGTGGAATAGCGCAGAGTGGATTAGCATAGAGAGGGTAACATACCATGGAGTGGCGTAGACTTGAGCGGCATACAGTGGATTGGCGTAGAGTGGAGTGTCAGAGAGTGGAGTGGCGTACAGTGGAGTGACGTACAAAGGAATAGCGTATAGTAGATTTGCTTACAATGGAGTGGGGTAGAGTGGATTGGCATAGAGTGGAATAGCATAGAATGAAGTGTTGAATGGTGGATTGACATACAGTGTAGTGAGGTACAGTGGAGTGGTGCCGCCTGGAGTTTTGTACAGTGGAGCGTCATACAGTGCAATAACATAGAGTGGAATGCTGTATAGTGAAGTGGTGTAGAGTGGAGTGTTGTAGAATGGACTGGCTTACGGTGGAATAGCGTAGAGTGGAGTGGCGTACAATGGGGTGGCATAGAGCGGAGTGGTGTGCAGTGGAGTGGTTTAGAGTGGACTGGTGTTGAGTGGAGTGAGATACAGTGTAGTGCCATTCAGTCAAATAGCAGGTGGAGTGGCCTAGAGTGGAGTGGAGTGGCGTACAGTGGAATTGCGAAGAGTGGAGTGGCTTACAGTAAAGTAGCCAACAGAGGGGTGATGTGGAGTGGAGTGAGGTAAAGTGGAGTGGCCCACAGTGAAATAGCATAGATTGGAGTGGAGTACAATGGAGTGGTGTAGCTTGGAGTGTTGTAGAGTGTCATACGCAGAGTGGAGTGTGGGGAGTGTTGTAAAGTGGAGTGAGGTATAAAGTAGTGGGGTAGACTGTAGTAGCGTAGAGTATATTAATGTACTGTGGAATAGAGTAGAGGGTAGTGTTGTAGAGTGGAGTGGTGTACAGTGGAATAGCTTAGAGTGGAGTGGCGTAGAGTGGAGTGACAGAGTGGAGCGGCATACAGTGCAGTAGCATAGAGTGGAGTGGTGAAGTGTGAAATAACGTTTAGTATACTGGCGTACAGTGTAGTGACGTAGATTGGAGTGGCATATAGTGGAATAGCGTAGAGTAGAGTGGCGTAGAGTGGAGTGGAGTGTCATAAAGTGAAATAGTGTAGAGTGTAGTAGAATAGAGTGCAGTGGCATATAGTGTAATGACATAGAGGGGAATGTTGTAGAATGGAGTGGTGTACAGTTTAATTGCGTACAGTGAATTGTCGTAGAGTGGAGTGGCATAACCTGGAGTGGAGTGGTGTACAGTGGAGTGGTGTACTCTGAAGTGGCGTACAGTGGAGTAACATAAAGTAAAATAACGTAGATTGTAGTGTCGTAGAGTGGAGTTGCTTACAATGGAATAGCACACATTGGAGTAGCGTAGAATAGAAGGGCATACAATGGAGTGGCATACACTGGAGTGTTATAGAATGAAGTGGCATAGAGTGTATTAGCGTACAGTGGAATGGTGTAGAATGATGTGGAATAGAGTGGAGTGACGTACAAAGGAATAGCTTATAGTAGAGTGGCGTACAGTGGAGTGGCATAGAGTCGAATAGCATAGAGTGGAGTGTCGCACAGTGGAGTTTCGTACAGAGTACTAGCGTAGAGTGGATTTGCATACAGTGTAGTGCCATACAGTGGAGTGGCATACAGTGGAGCGGCATGCAATGGAATGGCGTAGAGTGGAGTGGTGTACATTGCAGTGGTGTAGAGTGGAGTGCGGTAGAGTGAAGTGGGGTACATTGGAATGGTGTAGAGTGGGGTGGCGTAGAGTGGAGTGGCATGAAGTGGAGTGGTGCAGAGTGAAGTGGCGTAGAACGGAGTGTGATACAGTGTAGTGCCATGCAGTTGAATAGCCTATACTGGAGTGGCAAGAGTGGAGATGCGTAGAGTGGAATGGCGTAAAGTGAAACAGCGCACACTGGAGTAGGGTAGAGTGGAGTGGCATAGAGTGAAGTGGAATAGAGTGGTAAACACCAATTCTGCTCCCAGCTGGCGGGAGCTTTGAAAATGCTCCCGCCCGCTAAGAGCGCACTTTTGGTCTGTTTCCCTGGCGACACTGAAGCAGGCAGGGAAACAGACTTAAATATTGCTTCCGCCTGGAGGGAGCAGCATTAGGAGCTGCTCCCTGCAGGCAGGACCAAAGCCGGCTCCCGCTGTATGCAGGGAGCCGACTGGGGCTGCGAGGGCTTTGAGTTGCCCTCGCAGCCCCCAACAAAAGTAGAGTGGGCGCCAGGGCACCCACCTTTTAGTTTGAGGGCCCGGGGGATGGGGTACCCAGGGCTAAAATCGTCCCACGGATGGGGCCACATGCTCCCCTTCTCCTAAAAATCACGCTGGGCTGTGGGAGATTGGTTCCTTGGGGTCCGCCTACAAAATGAATCAGACAAGCATCTCCCAGGCTTTATTTTTATTCACTAGCCATGCTGCACAGTAACAGAGATTGGCAAAGAAAGTAAAGCAGATGGCTAAATGACACACTGTGTTCCCTAGCTTGCTGGTCACAGCTGAAGACCATATCATATGGGCTCTGGGAGGCAGTGCTTAATTTGGCCGGTGGTTTCCGGTGGGAAGCACCGGCGTTTATTTTGGGGGCTAGCACTTATTTATCTGCATTAGACGTTTACCGAGAGCAATAGAGGAAAAAATTTTAAAAGCGGAAAGATGGAGGAAGAGAAAGACATAGACACTGTCACAAAGGGAGAAAGCAGACACATGCAGAAGTGAGATAAAGGCGAATGTGGAATCTCTTAGTGAACTAAAGATGAATTAGGTGGATTTACGAATACACATACTTGGAATTCCGTGCACGCACATTTAATTGCAGAAGCCGCGAGTTTCAGACCAGAGCTTTGAGCACCAGCACCAGTTCATTTACAAATTAAGCACTGTTGGGAGAGGAGGAGGACTGAGAACAGGGTGTAGTAGAAATTCACACCCTGCATCTAGAACTAACTGCGCATGACCAGGTGTCATGACCAGTGGACGATAGTGCCATTGAGCTGTGTGCAGGGCATGGTGAAATCAATGCTTTATACTTAGAGTTACAGACACAGCTGAAGGCCATATCCAATGAGCTATGGGTTCAAGGCACTGTCAAAGGCCCCTTTAGGTGCACAGACTTTCCTAGGTATGGCCAAAGTTCATGCTCCATGGATCCGAGAACCTGGAGGACTGGGCCCTGGGCATTGCTGATGGTTCTGCTTACTGATCCCTAGCAACAGGGGCACAATGTAGAGGGTATGACTGAGAGTCATGCTCAACTCCAACTCCCAGAGTTGACTAGGAGCAGCCAAAATGAAACTGAAGGCTTTGTCCTGCATGCAGAGCTTGATGGGATTGGCCAAAATACATTACCAAGGAGCTTTGTTGCTTGGAGGTGGGGTGCACACCTTTGCGAAAGGTCATGCCTTGGACCCAGAGCTGCATGGGTGCAGTAAGGGCTGTATCCTGAGGGCTGTTGCAGCAGGAATCTTGGATGTAAAGCACAAATGACCTACCCGTGCACTTCCATTGAGTTATGCCATTTTCTGCATACCCTGCATGTGGTATACTTATCATGCACCACTATCAGACATGAAAGCATTTCTTTTCGAACAACTTTTTCCCAAAGGGAATACACTCCTGAGATTTTATTCCTTCCCATGAAAGCTGACTTTTGATTGGTCAGCTTTTCATTTCTCTACAGATAGGTCATTTTGACAATACGCGTATCGTCAAATACCTATTCTCCCCACTCTGTTTGAGGGGGGCGGTTTCCAACTGTTTACGCATTTTACAGACCCGTCATATACTTCCATTCCAATGCATACTAAGGGGAGTTGAACAAACTCATATACTTTATTTGCTTACTGAGCCAGGCTGGTCTTTACTGAGCCACATATAACATGTTTTCATTATTTTTATGTTTTCAGCTTTTAGCATTCTCGACTTGGAGAAAGACTGTGCATTTTGTTTGGGTGAGATCGCTTTCTTTCATGTATGGTCTATTGAACTAACACAATCTCACTAAAGTATAGTGGACTCATTTTTTTGAGTTCTATATTTCTATTCACAGATGTGTGACCCCTTGTTTTCTTTTAAGCTTTTGGCCATCACCATATGTGACCTATTCCACTCTCCAATCAGACTCTTACTAGAGTAGAGTGCGCTCATTCTTGTTTCTATTGCCCTTATTTATGAGGCCCTTACGCCACCGTTTTGTGATGCTCAGGTGGCATAAAAAATGCGCCATATTTACAAAGTGATGAATCTAGGCAGATGCGTCACTTTGTAAACCCCTGCACTACATTATACCTGCGTCAGGTATAATGTATGCAGGGTGGGTGATCCAACACAGGAAAGCCATGTGGAAGTGACGCAGTGAAATCTATGAGATTTCACTGCACCACTTCTAGTGCTTCACTACTTCGAATCCTTACGCCTACTTGAAGCAGGCATTTGGAGTGACGCAGGGCTCGCCCCATGTGAAAAGACATATTGCTGGAGTTGCGTCTGTTTTCAGACACACTCCAGCAATGCGCCAATTTTGCATTTACAGATACGTCAGGAACACTGACGTATCTGTAAATCCTTGCGACATGAAGCGCCGTACAGTAAATACGGCGCATCCATGGTGTCGCAAGGATGGCGCACTGAAAATTGTTGCATCGCTGTTTTCCCGCAGCGATGCAACACTTTTCATAAACGAGGCCCTATGTTTCTATTCACAGATGCGTGACCCTCTTCCTGAGAGCTTTCTTGCCAACTGTATACGTGAGTATTAAAGTACTCGCTTCGCCTACTTGTAGGAAAGAGTAGTGGAAACAAATATTATTGTACTCGCTTCCCCTACTCTTACCTACAAGTAGATTCACGGGACGAATGGAGATCACATTATCTCGTTCCACTAGAAACTCAGTCAGATGGTGATTTATTTTCCTATTGAGACCCTTTGGTCTAGTTTAGGAGGGTCGAAACTTCAACAACAAAACGGAGACTGTACAGAATGCACTTTAGTCATGAACATTTAAAGACCAATAGCAACATCATTTTTATTTTTTATTTAATCATGTATCTTTTCACTTTATAGTTTTTATGGCTTCACTTATCACAAGAGCACTGCTCTGTCTTCATTTTTTTAATCCTTTGTTACTTGTTCTAAAAATGATTTGATATGACTGTAATATATGTCTTTTACCTACATCTGTCCCGTTGAATATTCTTGTCTTGCATTCGTTTATGATGTATTGATTCAGTCTGGACAATTATTTGTAACTTTTGCTTATATTCAGATTATTTAACAACAAGCAGATAACTAACTTTGATCATTTGCGGTGAATGAATCATGGGGAAACAATGTTACATTGTTTATGTTGAATCTGGGGGTATGGGTCCAGGAGAGGGGTGTGGTCAAAGACCAATCCCTTGCCCAGGGCCTACTGAGCAACTATTAGGACCATACCTTGTAGTGTGGTGGTGGAAGTGAAATTGACACAGCATGCCACAATGACTAGCGATTGCTTTGGACAGGGTAACATCTAATCGTAACAAAAATATTTACTTGGATTACAAAATAGAATGCAATGAAAAAATATGCAACTTCCGTTAATTAGTTGAAGTGGCATTAATGTTAGGGTTTAAAACCTAAATCCACTGCAGTTTACTGGCTTTAGTGAATTATGACATCACAACAACCCAAAATGCACTGCTCAAATCCTATCAGTTGATATGACTGATGGCATCAATAACATCATTTGAGACATCACCTATGCCATCACAATAGACTTAAAAAAATAGCTCATATCCCTACAGCCTTTTATTCATATATATTTTTGCAAGGATATCTTTATGCTGAAAGTGCTACTGCAGAGTAACAACTAAAATTAATTTGTTTGATGATATTTTTCATGCTGAATTCAACAACAGCAGGATTTATTCAGTATATACAAGTGACGTCACAAAAGACACAAGCAATTATATCACTGACAGCACCAGATTTCAGATCACCATTGGCCTCATCAATGGCATTTCTGTAGCCATAAATGTTTGCTCTGTTTCACATCTGTTTTCTGACAGAGGTTTGTGATGTTGCCAGTGATGTCATCGATGAACATGAATTTAATGAGTGAGTGGATATGCATACATGTATAAGTATTTGTATATGTTTATGTGATGTATATCCACACTATCTGCTATTTATAATATCAGCCAAGATTTCACACATACAATACCACGGAACGCCATATATATGTGTAATATCATCCCAAATGATTTGCCGTAGATCAAATCTCACTTTTACATTGAAAAATACAAGGAATACCAGCATGCACTACCCAAAGTATAATCAAACTGCATCACATCAGGAATATGAAATAATGTACGATCACATCATTAGCTTCGTTATATAACAAAAGAGGGGAAGAGGAGAGAGTATTTAATGCGGTCCGGCACACATCCTCCCAGGGCCGGACTGGGATCAGAAACCGGCCCTGGCAAACTGCTCAGCTGGCCCCCCCTGGAGTGAGGGGGAGTGCAGCCGAGTGCAGCCGAGCAGTTTGCGAGGGCAGGTTTCGGCTGATTTTGTTACAGGGGGCCGATATTGCCGACCCCCGGTAACAAAAACGGCCCCCCAGGGGCCCAAAACCGGCCCCCACCCTAGCGGCCTACCGGGGAAACGCCCGGTGCCCGCTATGGCCAGTCCGGCCCTGCATCCTCCCCAAACAAGCAATCTGTAAGCAATAATAGTGTGCTGTTCCGCGAAATCACCGTAAAATCGAGTCGACTTCTGGGGCAAGTGTCATCCATTTATCAAGGGTAATCCTTTTAGAAAGATGCAAAAGACCTCACCCACCTTGGTGGCATGCTTCATCATCAGGCTAACTCCTCGCTGAGTGGGTGCTGCAATACTCAGGCTCCCAAGAACTGGCACTATTTGATGGAGATCTTTACTCCCCCTGGTCCAGTGTTTGCCGAAGCTAAGGTCACTGCCCTATTTGGGTGGTTATGAGAGAAGGGTGTAGACTAGTTGAAGGTATAATTAAAATTGGCTATTGGCGCTCCCTTAGCAGTGTTTATTTCTGGCGAGTGTCCGTGCGAAGATTAAAAACATGACTGAACCAATCAGGATTAATGATGAGCCCTTGGTTTTAGAGTACGGTAAACATATTTCATGCCCATTTACGCCCCAAAGGGTCTAGGTATTTCATCAGGACCAGAACCAACCCTAATCTGCTAAGTTAGGTTAAGTTAAAAGTCGAATATCTCATGTATAACAATTGGTGCATTAAAGAATAACAGTGAAAATATTAATAATGCTCCTCAACCAGTAAGCAAAGAAAAAGAGAAAAGGTGTTGCTTCCCACCCACGGCCAGCTTCTGACAGCTCTGGACCTGCAGGGACCGCTGAGGTATTGACAGGCTGCTGAAGGGCCTAAACACATTTACCTCAAGGCGGCCAGCCTGCCTGTGCTCTCTTGGGTAACGGTCCTCTCCTTGGAGACATGTTGGGAGACAGCCTTGACGTGTCCATTTTTCTTCTCCTTCTTCCCCGAATCCTCTGGAGAGGATTTCTGGAATATCAAATACTGCCTGTTCCAAGATGGCACCTTGTCCATTCCTTCCAATAGGACATTCCCAATCCAATATAGTGGTGTAACTTCCTGTGATGTAATTCCTGTCCTGGGTCTATATAAGGAAGAGTTTTCCATTCTCTGCCTGCATCGCAACGCTCCAAATATCCTGTGGTGTGTTCTATCAATCAATCAATCAGGGAATGGCGATGGGGGCGGGGGAGGGGGGGGGTGTCCGCGGTTCCGTTCATTCGAAGAGCCAGGTCTTGAGAGCCTTCCTGAAGGTGTTCAGGGAGGGGGCGCGTCTGATGTCGATCGGGAGCTCGTTCCAGGTCTTGGCTGCGATGTAGGAGAAGGCTCTTCCCCCTGTTTTGGCTCTGCGGATGCGTGGGGTTTCGGCGAGGGCAAGGTCGGCGGATCGGAGGTTTCTTTTGGGTACGTGGAAGGTGATTCTCTCGTTGAGGTATTGGGGTCCAGTGTTGTGGAGGCATTTGTAGGCGTGGGTGAGTATCTTGAAAGTGACTCTCTTCTCGACGGGGAGCCAGTGGAGATTCCGTAGGTGTTGGCTGATGTGCTAGGGCCGTGGGATGTCGAGGACGAGTCTGGCGGCGGTGTTCTGTATCGTCTGGAGCTTGCGGAGTAGAGACTTGTTGATTCCGGCGTAGAGGGCATTTCCATAGTCAAGTCTGCTGGTTATGAGAGCGTGGGTGACTGTCTTCCTTGACTCGGGGGGGATCCATTTGAAAGTCTTACGGAGGATGCGTAGGGTGTTGAAGCAGCTGGAAGCGACAGCGTTGACCTGTCGGTTCATGGAGAGGGAGGAGTCGAGTACGATGCCGAGGTTTCTGGCGTGGTCCGTGGAGGTCAGAGGGCTGCTGGGGGCGGTGGGCCACCAGGTGTTGTTCCATGCTGATGGGGTGGTTCCGAGGACGAGGACTTCTGTCTTTTCCGAGTTGAGCTTCAGGCAGCTGTTGCTCATCCAGGAAGCAACGTCCTGCATTCCTTCCTGGAAATTGAGTCTGGTGGTGGTGGGGTCCTTGGTGAGGGAGAGGATGAGCTGGGTGTCATCGGCATAGGATACTGTGCTAAGGCCGTGCTGTCTGACGATGGCAGCGAGGGGGGCCATGTAGATGTTGAAGAGGGTTGGGCTGAGGGATGATCCCTGGGGTACTCCGCAGTTGATTTCCGTGGGATCGGAAAGGAAGGGTGGCAGTCTGATCCTTTGCCTTCTGCCGGTGAGGAACGAGCGGATCCAGTCGAGGGTGGTTCCTTGTATGCCGGCGTCGTGTAGTCTGGAGGCGAGTGTTCGGTGGGAGACGGTGTCGAAAGCTGCTGACAGGTCGAGTAGGATCAGGGCTGTGGTGTGGCCTTGGTCGAGGAGGGTGCGGATGTCATCTGTGGTGGCGAGTAGGGCGGTCTCGGTGCTGCGGAATCCGGATTGAGTGGGGTCGAGGATGGAGTTGTCTTGATGAACCTTCTTAGTTCTGAGTTGACGGTCTTGTCAGCGACTTTTGCAGCGTAGGGGAGGAGCAAGATGGGCCGGTAGTTCTTGAGGTCCGTGGTATCTGCTGAGGGCTTCTTGAGCAGGGGTCTGACTTCTGCGTGTTTGCAGTCGTCGGGGAAAGTGCCGGTCACGAAGGTGGTGTTGATGGTGCGTCGTAATTCTGGCACGATGATGGTAGCGCTGTAGTCCTTCCTTGGCTCCTCCAGCAATCTTCACAGTTTGTCTCCAGCCACTCCAGAGCTCCATCTTTCCTTGGCTGCTTCTGGAATCGCTAGTCATCTCCTGTTGGTTGGGTCTTCAGCCTTATTGCTTAGATACAAGTTCCATCTGCGCCCAAAGGTCATCTTGTTTTTTTTTTTGCCCTCAGGCTTTTTTCTCCTTCCTGTGGCCAATTCCGAAGGCATTTTCTGCCTAGGCTCTTTCTGAGTCTGCAGCAACATGGCTACTAGAAGGGGTCCCCCATAGCTTTGGCAGTCAAGAACTGTGTAAACCTGGGCCTGCAGTCCAACTCGCACCCAAAGACTCTGCCAGCAGTCAGCTTCATGACAAAAAAGAAGAGAATAAAAACATAAAATATTTAATATCAATAAGGTCATATCTCCTTACTTTTTTAGTGATACTCGTGTAATTAGCACGTTGCATGCAGCACACGTGTAGAAGGTTCACAATGGGGTGTTCACAAAAGGAAAGGTGTTTCACGCACACATGCCAAATGAAGGAATATATCAAAAAAACACTTTTACTCATACCAGTTCGGTCTGCTAAGAGGGCCCCTTAGGGAAAACTCGGTGCATCGATGCCTCAACCAACTGTGTAGGAGAAGGAAGTTAATCGACCAATCAGTAGAGCGGAATTCCATAAGTCGGCCTCGCAAGAGGGAACGGTCTGATGAGGACTCACTTGAGTATGGAGGAGACGTGGTGGATACCAAACCCTGCTTCCAGAGTCCTTGTAGGGTGTCTGTGGGAGAACTCGGAGATGAAGATCGAGCAGAAGATCTGTTTAGCCAACAACAGAAATGACTTGACGCAATCCGCTGAGCCTGAAAGGAAAGAAGCTCAATACCTGCCATTGGAAAATATAGTATTTGATGCAACAAGTGGGCTATAGAATACGGAAAAGACCTTTCACATTTATTACCACTCTCGAGATTAGTATGAAAATGTGAAAGATCTTTCTACTTGAAAAATACTTCTTGCAATCTTGACAGCTGTATAAACTGGAACGCAGCCTTCCGCCTTCTGATAGGATGGTAATAGGTGATTTCAAAACTCACCTTCTTACTTCCTTTTAATTAATCTGGTTAGTGCTCATATTCCTTGAGAACCCTTGCAGTCAACTTTAAGGCCAAAACTACGTATTTTCGTGCACTTGTGCACTGTATTAAAGGCATCTTCTTGCTTACATGCCCAGATGAGTGAAAGAAAAATAACACGAGTGCTTTCAAGCTCAATTCAATGCTGCATTCAGAAATCAAAAATCATCATAAGCCCCTAAAAGAAATCACAAGGTGCAGTTGTTTCAGGCAGCGGCAGCCGCTCCATTAGAGCGGAGGAGCGCCGCCCCCTCCGCCACCACCAGTAAATTAAATGATAATAAAATGTGTTTTAAACCTGTTTTATTATCGTTTTATTTTAATCCCTTGGACCCGCCCCCAGGACTCTGAGGAGCCTTGGGGGCGGGTCCAGGGGATGACACTGCTGGTGGGGGAGTGATGGGCACTCCCTTCACTGCAGAGACAAAGCGGGGGTATTGTTAAGCACAGGGTATATTGTGGCGCTAGCCCAATAACGTGAATATTGCAGATAATAATATTTAAACGGTGCAACAGGTTGAGGGAAAACCCCTAAGCCCTCAATGATGGACAGAAGTCCGTTTACACAAATGATAACAAGTCCTGTGCACACGCAGATAGGTTTTAACAACACATAAAATATTCGTTGTTTAACAAAAGACAACAGTGGATTCTTTTCTTCAAATGTTGGTTTAATGTATGTTGCTTCACAGGCCAGCCAACACGTGTTTCGTCACGGGTGTATAACCCTAGACTTCTTCAGGGCTGGAATTAAGTAAAAAATCGACTCGTGTCACAGTATATTAAAGAAATTGTTACAGAATATATGTCTCATAAGAGCGGTGTACAAGTGTGTATGTTTATCAAGTTAGACCTAGGTACATGGTCAGAAGTGAGTGATAGTGAGATGTGTCCATAATAGCTGCTATTTTATGGTGTAGGAAGGGGAGGAACAGAAATATTGCATGTGATTATGTGTTCGTCATTTTGCTTGCACTAGTCACCTATTCGGTATTGTGTTTCAGGTCTGATAGGTGACTACCATAGACATAAGGTATGCACAATTTTTATACGAAGCACAATCGAGGGTTAGACTTGCTCACTCCTCACAGGTACTAGGCACGCGTGCCAGGTGCAAGCAAAATGACGAACACATAATCACATGCAATATTTCTGTTCCTCCCCTTCCTACACCATAAAATAGCAGCTATTATGGACACATCTCACTATCACTCACTTCTGACCATGTACCTAGGTCTAACTTGATAAACATACACACTTGTACACCGTTCGGTCGGCATGCAACCATTCAAGTTTATGCTTTGAACTACACTCCAGGCTGAGTTCCTGTTGTAGTTGGCTTCAACTATGATGGACACATTCTTTTACAATTGGCATATCCCTTTTTCTGGCTACTAATGTTCCCACCTGGACTGCAATTGGTTTAACATGAATCGTCACTTTTGATTTATATGTCATACTCTTATGAGACATATATTCTGTAACAATTTCTTTAATATACTGTGACACGAGTCGATTTTTACTTAATTCCAGCCCTGAAGAAGTCTAGGGTTATACACCCGTGACGAAACACGTGTTGGCTGGCCTGTGAAGCAACATACATTAAACCAACATTTGAAGAAAAGAATCCACTGTTGTCTTTTGTTAAACAACGAATATTTTATGTGTTGTTAAAACCTATCTGCGTGTGCACAGGACTTGTTATCACTCCCTTCACTGCGCATGAGGTGTTTAGCCAGCCGTCTCAGGGCAGCCAAACCCTTTTGCACAGTGAAGCTCTCTCCAGCCTCAGCTGCGTTGCTGGGGCTGGAGGGGCAAGGCACAGGCTCCCAGTCTGCCTTGGAGCGCAAGTTGCCGACGCTCAGGCCAATCCTGAAGCTGCTCTTAATCACCTGTGGCCCCCCCTAGGGGGGCCCGCACCCAGTTTGAAGACCCCTGGTCTATAGTTTCTCTATGACTCTGGTATCATATGCAATGAAAGAAGTCTCCAGAGGGATCGCAAAACGCCCCCTTTCTCCAAAAGTCTTTCCGAGGATTGCTGGTGCACATGCTCGCGCATTCCCGACTGCCCCCGACATATATTGTTTCCTTTCATCCATTCCTAAGGCGGCAGCAGGCTTGTTCAGAATCAAGGCATTCTTGGCCTAGAAGCTCAGCTGTCCAACAAATCGGCTGCTAACATCTGTGCTCCAAGTAGATTACTAGGGTCCACTTCCCCAATATTAACCGAGCCTTTCTTCCTTTGATTTACCATTGCAGGAACATGGCAATATCAAGTGCCTGACAAAAATGCAGGTTTCTCTTTGGATGGAGAGCGTGGCAGGCGAAAGGTGATTAGAAAACTGATATACTCCATTGCTGGCTACATGCACCAAGTGGAGGAGGGGAACTTGTTCATGATGTCTGCCACACAGTACAGTGATATATACACGCATCCTGGAGCAGCAGGACACTACAAGAATTCCAGTCAGTCACTTGCTGGACCTGCTCCATTATAGCCAGGACCAGAGGAATTATGCGATCTTGCATCCATGGCATCTTCTGCATCAGTAGGGATTTGCCACATGTGCCACATAATCCATCATTGGCTGTATAATGTGCAGATTTTAACAAAAAAAATGTTTCTGGCTCAAACCAATCAAAAGTTACGAAAAAAAAGGGTGGCACGTGTTCCTGAGCAGCAGAAGGCCCTTTTCAGAGGTTGACAAGTCACCTTTCAGTTGATTATTGATGTCTTTGAATGTTAAACTAGTGCTAGTAAGGTGAAAGCTTTTCCCAGACAGTGTTTTCATGTGTAAAAATGCAAAATAAGTAAGCACGGCTATAAACAAAATGTGACACATTACGCCACATAATTTACAGGTTCCTGCTGCATAATTTAGTCAACCCTGCTGCATAATTTGGCACTCCCCTACCGCATATTTCCAGTGGCCCCGATTATAGCTGCAGTGCACCCTTACCCGCCCCATCCGTATCCTCATAGTGGGTGTCCCCAGTTTGGTCATGCAGCCTAGCTGTCTGAAGCAAGTCAGATACCTTCTTACGAAAGTACAGAAAGATCACAGGCTCAAATTTCACATGTCTCTTCGGGTTGTTGGTGTTAGGGAGGGAGGTGGGATAGGCAAGTAGGTGATGGGTTAGTTGGGTCAGGAAAAAGTTGGAGAGAGCACCAAGAGAACAGGGATTTATGGCTCGGGATTGGAGGTAGGATAGGGTTGGGAATCCAGGAGGTGGGCTACTGTGTTGGCAGTGGTAAAAGAGAGCTGCCAGGTGGCAGCTGATCACTTCTTATAATAAATATTTTGAGGATATACACATTTCGTGCAATGCTCTCTGCTAAAAGTGAGCTTTGTATTGATGGTACATAGATCAGAATTTTCTATACGCATGTTGCACTTGCCAGTCTCAGAGAGGACATTTTATTTACTCACAGTAGCCACAATACGTTGTGAAGTGCATAAGTGTGTGTAATGCATTGAACTCTCAGTGTAGCTCAGAGGAAACTTTCCATTTTTCACCACGAGGGGTGAAGTGACAATTCAATACATCTGTCTATTCTGTCTAGACGAGCTAGAATGCATTAATGGTGCTGCACCCCTGGTGCTTTAGTGCCACTCCTAAGCTGGTTAAGGTGACTAGATTTTGACAAACAAAAAAGAGTCACATTCCGCAAACATAGAAGTAGGACTACACTTTTGCATCCACAGAGGCGCACACAATGACTTAACTGGCAGCACTGACCGACATAGAAGACAGAGATAATATGGCACTAAGGGGTTATTAAATACAACTTTTACATGCAACATCATCTGAGTTAACTAAATTGCTTTGTGCTACGAGCTGCTAGCTACATTTGTAGTGGAACACATGAAAACATGCCTTTCTCTCTGATGAGGTGATCATCTCCGAAAATCGGGATAGGAACTAAATTTACTGAAATTTGACAGGTTAAAAGCTGGGATTGCCGCACAAATCTAGGCAACTGGTCACCCTCCTGTTAGTGCATTCCTCCTCATTAGCATCACTGAGAAACAGGTGTCCAAAAATGTGTTTTTGTTTATAAAAAAAAAGTGTTTTGCAAGAAAAGGGTTGTGATCCATCTCTCCCCTCTCATTCACCATGTAAACAAATGCTGCTCCCTCACAGGCATCTTTGTAAAGCTCATGTTCACAGAGTGCAAGGCAGCTTGATGGACGTGCATCTTGGCTGCCTGAGGATCAAGGCTTCTCTGCCAGCCCTTGGGTTTGGTGATTTATTGCACTTGGCTGGTGGTGATACAAGTTAGCACAAGGATTCACCTGGCTGTCAGATGTCACTCTTGAAGATGCTGGTCCTCTGAAATGATCAAGGGTCCAGGAAGTGGAGAACAGCCTGAACTTAACAAGAGCAGGAACAGCATGGGAATGCGCTGTTGGTGAAGTAAGCACCTCCTGTCATCCTCCAAACACACCCAGAATAACGTCTGGAAGCAGGAAGCAAGCAGTAACCACCGGCTACCCCTTCCTCAGTCATACAAAATAGAGCGACACTTTGTCGGTGTATCCTCTTACCTCCTCAAGTAAATATTTCTCCGGATGAGAGGAGGCAGTGCAAGCAAAGACCGATGGCGGCTTTGTGGAATAATTGTTCAGGGTGTTGATGGCTTAATTGTGCGTGATTGGTTGGCGGTGTGATTAGACATAGCTGGAGACAGGTGTGCTGCAGATGTTTTCAATAACATCTTATACGGAATTGAGAGATGTGTATATCTTGAAATATGTTTTCAGCTATGGGTGTATATTTCTGGACCATGAAATATGTCATTTGTTTATAGTGGCCAGTCTTATCCAGTTGATTTTATTTTGTTTTCATTTTTTTCACCCTTCCTGAATGAATGTTGTGTGTCTGCGAACAGCTGAATGTACCATTGACCTTTTTTTCCCACTTTTTCTAACTTGGTAATTGTGCTATTTCCTGCATTCCTTGGTTTCTATGTGATGTTGTTGAAGTTCATATGAATGATCTGGTTGTTTGATGCGTAACTTACTTCAAGGTTGCGTAGGTCTGGTTGGCCTGTAGTTCTACTTGAGTAGTTTGGTTGTAAATTTTGTGAATTGGGCCTTACTTACATTTTTGTAGGTGTTTCTGTGGGCTGCTTCACCCCCCTCCCCCCCTCCGCCTCTCCTTGTCAATGGCGGCTGTCACGGTTCAGGGGCAGGGGTTGAGTGAGGGGATTTAAAAAAAAGAAAAAAACCTACCTGATTGCCGTAGCCCTCCTCGTTGCTCCTCCATCATCTCTTCAGGCTGGAACCGGGAAACAGGAAGCACCCGGCTCCCAGGCTCCCCATAGCCAATCACAACGCTGCAATGCAGTGTTGTGATTGGTCTGAGGGCCGTGGTTCGACGCTCAGCCTGGCACTGGGGGCCTGGGCATGTTCTCCACCCAGGCTGTAATGCATCCCGGGTGGAGACCATGTAAAAGTGTGCATGACTGTTTGGCCGGCCTGAGACGGCCGGCCAAGCATTCATGCGCACTTGGAGAGGGCAAACCACTCCTCCCCTGCCCTGCTCTGAGAGCAGAGCAGCCCCGCCCCGCCCCCCCTGCAGAGCTGCTGCAGCAGGGAAACATAAAATGATAATAACAACGAGTTATTATCATTTTATGTTTCCTTTATTTACGCTGCTGAAAATCAGTGGGGCAACACTTCTCTGCCTTAGCGGAGGAGCCGCCACTGCTCCTTGTTTCTTCCCTTGCCCCGCTCATTTGTAAAAGGTTGTCTCCATTTTGAGTCCTTCCCTGTGTCCACGCTGCTATTCATATCCCAGTTTCACCTTTTCATGAGCGGAGTTTTCCACACGCGGATTGTTCCACATGTAGATGCTTGACTTTACCTACACATGCTTTTCTGAACTGGCCTTTGTAAATGCCATTAGACCTGTGTTCCTGGGCGTGCTCTTTGAGTATTATTTTGCACGCGCGCATTTGTCTTCGTGAATCAGGTATACTGAGGTGGA
The DNA here is from genome assembly GCA_963921515.1 of Calotriton arnoldi. Taxonomy (NCBI): domain Eukaryota; kingdom Metazoa; phylum Chordata; class Amphibia; order Caudata; family Salamandridae; genus Calotriton; species Calotriton arnoldi. The sequence goes on from CAWUFW010001499.1 coordinate 2,177,263, forward strand.
ACCTAGAATGGTAGTCCACTAGCTATAGGCAGATAGGATGAACGTCCTATCGTAAGACTGCGCTTCATGCTGGGCAATCGAACAATCAGGAGCATTCGTTACTTATAAAGCATACTACAATTAATATAGTTAATCTCATCATAGAACAACAGGGTATTTGTCATCTAATCAATCAGTTGTATAATGTTTGTAGGCAAAGCATACGAATGAATGCATCAAGACACATTGACAAAAATATGTCTACAAGTAATGTATGCTAATTTCTGACCCTACCCATAGGTTTTAAACAAAAATATATTGCATGTAGTTGAGAGCCAGTCATACCCATGAGACAATTTTGAACTTTGCTCTGTTTTGTAGAAACTATTTACCTCTGCGTAGGAGGTTTCTGGGGCTGTTGCATTTAGATAAATTAATCACTGTACTGAAAGCACTTGCATATTTCCATGAAGATTGTGATACAAGAGTTATTTTTGCATCCATCAAGTATGCGGACTATGTAATGTAGATAAGAGACGCAAATACTAGATTTCTTGAGTGTTATCACCCCACTGAGGCACAAGGCATTCCTTTAGTTCTGAATTGATTTTGCTTTGATTATTGTGTCCTTTGCTGAACTCTTTTGAAAGTCCTGTTATTGTTCTCTGATATTTTGTGGTAACTCCACAATGAACAAACTGACTGACTGCAATATCTTCGTTATTACTTGATTCAATCACAGCCGGTAGAGGCCATGCTCCATGCAGACTTAGGTCAAGATTACCATATGGGAGCGGGGGGAGAAAATTCCATTTCCTGTGAAAAAGAAAGTTTGCACAGGGGTAGGAACCCAGAGTAACTCATTAATTGCTGCCCCCACCCTGCACTTTTACGCTTGCAAATTTTAGCAGGGTAAGCCTGCGAAAAGCTACAAAGGGAAAATGTACATATATTTGGGATACATGTGGAACTATGTGCAGAATACACTAAGTCAGAATGTAATTCCTCATTTTCCAGCTGAAAACCCAGCATTCAAGGTATTTACCACACTTGATAAATAAAGCATTCTAGGATATTGTTGTTTATTGGGTGTGATAAATACCTCACCCTTTATCTCCCACCTTGTTATCATAGCATTAAGGGGTATATTCACAAGAACGTGTGCTAAACATCTCCCAAAAATGTTAACGCAACTTTACACATCGCAGCCTATCGCGGGAAAATAACCCCGTGTCAACGTGGAATTCACAACACGGCGGTACCATGCGATAGTCCGCCGAAAACGCGGCCAATGTCCGCGATACAACCACCTCGACGGAGATAAAAACACAAACCACAACACAAAAAAACGTGCGATGAGCCCATTTGCGATGAGGAAAGCAGCGATAAGCACCGCCAGGCCCGCGACACACACACATGGCAGCCGGGAATAAGCACAACAAAAGCCTGAAAAAGAAAGACAAACCAAACAGAAAACAACAGCCAAGCACAATGGAGGCAACCGGAGCCAGTATACAACCCACAAGCCCCATTGGCAACAAAACATTGTACATGGCAGACCATCGTGGACAAGGTGAATGCAGCCGGAGAGCGGAGGAGGACAATGGAAGAAAACCAGAACAGCCGGAATTATGCGAAACGCACAAACAAGCAGAAACACACCAACAACAAGAAGGCAGCAATGCACACCGGAGGTGGGAGTCCAGTGCCACACCAGGAGCCGGATGACATGGAGGAAATGGTGCCTGTGAGAAGTTGGCCTGGCATATGCTGTCCACTAATTATAGTGGGCACCTTGCACCAGTCCAAACAACCCCTTATTGGAGATAGGTTAAAGACAACCTTTATTGAAAGCTATCCTAGTGGTAGCTATGGAGAGCAGCCTTCAGGCTAAGTCTTGAAGGAATGTAAAGCAGCTTGTTTTACCAGTCTATAATCTCTTGAGTGACCAAATGAAAGAGCACCACACCAGGTATATATTCAAAATATATGTATTTATTGCTAAACACACCCCTCTAGTCTCTTTATGAGGCTAGAGTTCGAAGTACATAAGTTATAAGTTATTTAAACACAGTAATAGCACAAATACACGTTTGGGCCCTAGGGGCGTACCAAACCATATACCAATAAAGTGGTATTAGAACCACGACTGAGCTAGACACTAGGCCTAGAGCCTCTAGAAGTGCTTGGACCACAAGGAACCACCCAAGGTAGTGACACAGGGGACCCACGGTAAATACACAGCCGCGAAACGCCGTTAACTTCTATGGAGAAAGTCGCGGTTGGGAAATTAAAGAAAAGGGACACTTAAAGGAGGACTTGGAGCAAACCCTTTGAGAACTAGGTCGTTCTAGAGTCTCTACCCACGGGAGCACCGGAGTACTCTCGTGTTACCTCACCTAGGGAAGCCGGGTGCATAGGTGCCTTTCGGGGTCGGGTTTCGTCGTCGATTTGAATGGCGATCTGCTGCAAAGTGCTGCTGGCGACCAAGTGGAAAGTGTCCGGGTGGATCCAAGAGTGGATCGGAGATCTGAAGAACCTGAAAGCAGAGGGGACAGAGTCTGGGTCACTAGCCAGTGACCAGGAAGGCGATGAGCAGATGCCCACCGATGTCGAGTGCTTCAGGTAGGTTGACAGTCGTCTTGACTCTTCAGCCACGAGGTCCAGGAGGCATTGTCGGCAACCAGGAGCAGGATTCGGGCTGGTACACAATGTCTGTCGAGTGCTGAGGTGTTGGCGACCGGATTGGACCCAACAAGCCTTGGCAACGGCAAGTCTTGATGTCGATGAAGATTGACGATGATGCAGACCAGCAAGGTCTGAGGAACTCACCCAGCAAGGGTAAGTGAGGGCAAGCCTGGAGCAACCAGGGAACCCAAGAAGAAAAGGATTGGCCTTCGTGAAGGGCTACTAGCCAACGGGCTAGCGACCGCGAAGGAGCCTCGAGACGGTGCACGTGGAGCTGGCTCACAGGACACTCGTGGAGTGGAGGCCAGTGATCTTTGGTGCAGTTGGTGCTGGAGGCTAGGGCTACTCGGAGCCCAAAGCACGACTTCGTGGGAGACCCAGAAGAGGATGCACTAGCAAATGCGTGCGGTGTCCAGGGGTCACGGTTCCACGTTACCCACGACAGCTACGGGACTCAGCTTTGCTGGGGGCTCAGGGCAGCCTCGGGGAAGTCTGGAAATCCAACTCTGGTGATGCAAAGACTTCGGCGTCCGACGGGAGCTTAGGCGATGCAGACCAGACAATTGCTTCTTTGGTGCCTGCCAAGCAGGGGAGTCACTCCTTGACCCCAAGGGAGATTCTTCTGTCCTCTAGTCTTGAGTAGAGCGTCGAAGGTCCAGGATTCTGTGTCAGAGTTTCGTCCAGGGATAATCTAAAGTCCTAAGGACTGGGTTCCTATACTTATACTAAGTTTAGGGGTTGGACTTACTCTGTGGCCCCACCTATGGGTGGGTCAGGGCAGAGGGGTGGCTACACCCCTTTCCCTTTGTCCAGTTCGCACCAAAGCAGGGGCTGCAAGCCCTGATCCAGTTTGAACTGGGGTATGCACAGGGACACCAAGTGTGCCCCCAGTGCAGGACTTCAAAGCACCCGAAAGTGCTCCCGCCCAGCCCCAATACACACTATCCTGTCTGGGGAGGTGGTCACACCTCCCTGGGACAGGAAACCTATGTCCAGGCCTCCCCTGCTGGAGTTTCGTCCAGCAGCAGGAGGCCAGACTTGTGTCTGTGGCAGCAGCATCCATTTTGTGATGCCAGGGCTTTAGAAAGAAGTTACCGGCCAGGCCAGGGTTAACATGTCTCTCCCACTAGAAGGGTGGAATGCTACCCCCGCCGCCAGAATTGGCGGGGGGTAGTATTCCAAGATGTTTGACACCAAACACGACATGTTTCGGTGCAGCCATTCCAAAGTTAGCATTTAACGCGAGGTTATAATGCGCTTAAGAGTATATGGTCAGGCTGCACTACAAACAGCATCAGAGAAGGGTCTCCGAACGCTGCAGAGGGCCCTGCTCATGCAGGGGCACCCTCTCACATAGGAACCACGCACTCTGTCTTCAGGATTGATAAGGCCTGCCATAGGAGTGACTTATAGGTTTATATGTGTGTATGTATATAGTGATATAGGTAGCCTATATCACAGTAAGGGGTGCATGCACCACCTTACCCAGGCTGCAGTAGCAGACCTGTGGTGTCAGTTTGGATGGCCTTCCAGGGGTGGCATAATACATGCTGCAGCCCCTGGTAGGCCTCTGAGGTACCTATGCCCTGGGTACATAGTATACCATATACTAGGGACTTATAAGGGCACTCCAGATTCCAATCAGAGATGTGCCTAAGGCACATGGAAACCATTTTAGAGAGGAAGCAGCTAGGCTGGGGTTCTGATTAGCAGGGCCCCAGCCAGACTAAGGTCGAAAAACAGTGAAGCATCAGCAAAAAGTGGGGGTACCCATGTGAAGCAGATCCTACTCTCCTACAGTGCCCACCACATCAGTCTGGAGATGGTGGCAGGACTCGGGGCCCGAAAACTGCCCAAAACAACAGACACAACAGCAACAGGGAGAGGAACGACCAGGGACTGGGGGGACGGGGGAGATGGGCACAATGGCACACATGCACAATTAAGCACAGCACAACTGCAGACAAACCATGCCCAAGAGTAACAACACCAACCAAGAGCACAAGTCACACAACCCGGCAATATCACACCACTGAACAAGCACAGAAGTGAAAACCACACTGCCTGAAAGGGTGAAGGGTGAGCCAAATCAGAGCTGAAGGGACATCTCACACACAATGCAGCACACACACAGAGGAAGCAGAGCACCCCAACATCGAACACAATGTGGTACAAACACCAACATTTGCACAACCGAACACAGGACACAAGTGCACCCGCTTGTGGCCGGTAAACAGCCATACGCATCTGGCAAAGCACGAAACAGGGACATGATAATGCACAAGTACAAACCCACAGCCCTGATGGGGTAGCAATGCACGTATGGCAGGGAGCCAGAGAGTCTGTGACACACACATTGGCATACAAATCAAGACACAACACAGTTGGAGACAAGTGAAAGTGCGGAAACTTTATCAACAAGTGCGTGTCAGTACGGCCAAGAGAAGTGCCACGATATGCAGACCAATGCAGCAGCATGTCTGACTGAGGAACGTAGGAAAGCGCCCATGTCCACCCCTGGGGAGTCCATCACCAACACAAGTCAGTGCCAACCCGCGTTGGTTGTCCGCGCATGGATCAGGAGTCCAGGCCAATGCAGCCATGTCCACTGTCCTCTTGGGACATGTGACCAGATTCCCAACATGCAACCAGGAGTCGGGACACATGCAACGGGTCACATCCAGTTGTGGCTGCAGATACCTTGTCACTCGTCCATGAACGCGAGTGCAGCAGCGTAGGCCAACATCTCCAATGAGAGATCGTTGTCCACCACATCTGACATGTCGTCGACATAATCCATCAGCTGACCCAGACAGATGTGCTGACTCCAACCCCTGGCCCCAATGTGCACCAAAGCCCAATCGGGTAGCGGCTCAATGTGCTCACTGCACACAACGACTTGTGCAATCTCCCAGGTCCAGTTGCCAGCATGCATGCCAAACATCCATGCATGCCATAAATGGGCATCACCGCGACACTCCTGGTCGTGGGCCAACAGGGGGCGCACACACACGTCAAAATCCAGGTCAGCTACAGTCACGTTGGAGAGGCAGACATCCATGGTCCACTCGAATATGCACGAGCGACAATGCAACACAGGCTGAACGCAGTTGACGTTCGCAAGGCGGAAGCTCAGCCGGTAACTGATCCGCAGCACTGCCAACGGCAGTGCCCCCAGTACATGCAGCAGACGTGCAGGGTACAGGTCCACGTGACTGGAGTCGAGCATGTGTCCGGGATGGTCTGCCATTGCGTCAGTGGCTCTGCTTGAAGCGGCACTGGCTTGCCCTGCGCCAGTCCTGTGGATGAAATGGCACAGCTCGGAGCAATGAGCAGTGTCTGTGTGCAATGGGTGCAGGCCTGGGGTGGGGTGGGAGTACGTGTGAAGGCCATCTCACGCACGCTAACTACGACCAAGGACTTCTGCGTGTGGGATGTGTACACGTTGGTCTCACGTCGGGCAGGGCGTAGTGTGGGAGTCGCAAGTAAATGCTATCGTATCTGTCAGGGGGTGCTGGCCACATGCAAGTCCCAGCTCGGAGCTGCAGATGTGCCACCGCCTGATAGTACAGACAAAGGACCCTTCATCCCTACAGTAACTTCACCATCTGCATGCATTCAGGATATGTACAAAGGCCTGTCGTGGGTGTGGTGGGATGTCTGCGACCCAGGGAATCATGGATGATATGCCCAGCACGTGGCACATTAGAGGCCTCACTGTGTGTTACGTTGCCTCACAGCTGCTCCACCCTCCCACGAGCCCCCACACTTGTGTGCGCTGCGCTGTTGTATCAAGTGCACTCCTACGGCACACCATTGTAATGCCTGTCCGCGCATGTCCAGCGGCATGCCAACAACACCGTGACGCTGGCCTTTGAAGGTGTGCGGCCACGTCAGTGTAGGCCAATGGTCCGGACAGGGCGGACACAAGTGTACAGTCCATGGCTGGCTGTGATCGCGCTGCGAATGAGGCTAGGCAACTGACTCATGCAGCCGCAGGACTGATACACATAACACTTGGCATGCATGTGCCAAGTCCCCGAGCGGTCTTGCGCTCCTACATTTCTCCGTCCGTGAGGGCCCGCCCTCCTGGTGCATGCAACATTGCAACATCGACTACTGTGGCCCTGGTGGCGACAACACCCCAACACAGAGACACACTTACCGCACATCCTGCCCAAGGCCAGGTCCGAGCCACGCCCTGCTCCCCCTGCCGAATCAGCACACCCCTGCGCTGACCTGATGTACGCCAGACCAGCACACGCCGCTTGTGCATGCAGGGGGGGGGGCGAAGCTACATGTCCAAGGTCACTGCCAACGCTGAGGTGACATGGCATCGTCCGCTGAAGACAGCACACTGTGATGTTGCAGGGCCCGTGCCCATCCTGCTGACACAATGACCACACGGACACACTTGCTCAGATGGTGTGAATGGCTACGGGCACGTGCGCCTGGCCACATTTATTAGCAGGCACACATATCGAGTGACACCTGTGTTGGATGTGTGTGGGGTCTGTGCACACCAGCCGGCAAGGGCTGCCTGGTGCAGTCAGACATCGACAACATTGTACATCGTAAAGAACACAACCATTCAACCATAAAGGCCCCATGACTTGTGCTGCACAGAGTTAGTGGCCCTGGTGCACAGCGTCCTGCACGGGCCTCACCGCCACGGGCTGCTGACTTGCGGGGCACTGGGGCAGGGTCACGAGTGCAGAGCAGGTTTCCGTAGATGACAAAGGGGCTTGTCGCAGAGTGTCTCGGTGGACAGTGGAAGGTGTACCCCCAGGGCATGATGCAGAGGGCAGAACCACGCTGAAACAGTCACTATGGTGGAGATGAATGGAACAGACACATGTCGGACACCAAGTCCGGTCCAGCCAGATGAAGATGCAGAAAACCACCAGGCCATGGACTCAGACGCCACCAAGGTCCAACAAGATAGTGCCCATGACTCATTGCGCACAGAGTTAGTGGCACCAGTGCTGTCAGGGGATGCCGCCTGCGATGAGGCGTGTCCAATGGTGTGGACTCCTCCACATCTTACCCAAGACACAGTTCCACATGTGTGACCTACTGGACCGCAGTGTAGGCCTGAAGCAGCGGTCAGCAGGGGCCATTCAGTGAGTGTCGCCGGCTTAGGTTGGATGGTCCCACCGGCCTGCTGTAGTTCAGGTTCAGTGGCACCACGGGACGCGGACTTGTGGTGAACAGGGTTGATGGCTCCAGGTCAGTTGTTGATAGTGTTCGATCACCTCCGTGACTCTGATCCGGCTTTCGTCCGGACTGAGCCGCATCTTCCTCTTACTCCTCTCCGTGCGTTCACTGGTGTGGACTCTGCCATTCAAGACTCAGGACACAGTTCCATATGTGGGACCTACTGGAGCGCAGTGTAGGCCTGAGCCCTCATCCACGTGTCGCCGGCTTGCGTTGCACAGGGTTAGTGGCACCACGTGTCACCGGCTTGCGTTGCACAGGGTTAGTGGCACCACGTGTCGCCGGCTTGCATTGCACAGGGATAGTGGCATCACGTGTCGCCGGCTTGCGTTGCACAGGGTTAGTGGCACCACGTGTCGCCGTCTTGCGTTGCACAGGGTTAGTGGCACCACGAGTCGCCGGCTTGCGTTGCACAGGGTTAGTGGCACCACGTGTTGCAGGCCTCGATATAGAATTATGCCTCACTGATCGAAGGGAGTCTGGTGCTGTGGCCGCTGCCACGGACTTGGGGTCACTGCCATTCAGGACTCAGGACACAGTTCCACATGTGGAACCTACTGGGCCGATGTGGACGCCGGTGAAGTATGTAAATGAGAAAGGAGTAATGTGGGCCAGCGTCGGGGGGCCAGCGATGGTCTGTGGAGGCTGCAGAGATCGCGGGACTGGTGCTTGGAGCTTGCACCAGCACGTGGTGAGCCCTCTTTGACACATGCCGGTGTAGGCAGGTGAGCGGAGCCTCGTTGGTGCGCTGGGGCAGGCATGACGGGTCTGGGGACCAGCGGCCCGGGGTGCAGCAGGCACGCTCGGTGCAGGACTCGTGGCGGGCTGAGAGGCGCCGCCATGGCAGTCACGTTGTCCATTCCAAATGAGAACCACGCCCAGTGCGACGGGCTTTTTGTTCACACCCCTACGCAGGACTGGCGTACGCAGGTCCAACCCACTACGCATGTGCATGCAGGGGGGGACGTAACGTGCGACATTTCCGCGTTCTGCCCCACAGCCTGTGGGGACATGGTAGCGTCCACTGGCCACTATACTCCATGCACCAGCAGTTGGTCTCCACATGGCCATTTCCGTGGTTTGCACTCTGTGGTCTGTCCGGCACCTCCATGCCACACCTGGCATTGGGTAGGTTCACATTCCTTAGTCACTTGCCGCTCTCGCACATGCCTGCTCCATGCCTCTCCTCACATCCTGCAATTGTGTGTCTGTGGTGCCATGCCATGGCTGGGTTGTGGGCATGGCAAGGCCAGATTCCCAATGGAGTCGTGTTGTCGTGTCTGGTCGGTTGGCATGTTGTGTGTCATGTTGTATGTAGTTGTGCTGCGTGCCCATTGCCAGTGTCGTGAGTTGCATGACTGTGGGCTGGAGGTGTGTGGTGTGTTAATTTTGGACTTACCAACGGGCACTGCATTTCCATGGGTGCCATCCTGGGAGCGCTGGGTGATGATGGACTGTCGGGAGATGTGTGAATCATGCACTCTGCCTGGGGAGTTGGCAACGACATTGTTGAGGAGTCCCGGGCGGGCCACTATTGCCTGCACATTCATGGTATGCGTGTGCTTTCTGTTGTGTGTAGTTGTGTTCAGTGTCGGCAGGGGGCATGGGGGGTACATGTGTGCAGTTGATTGACCCTGACACGTGAGGGAATCCAGCTACGGCGTAGGGGCCTTGCTTGGTCTCCAGCTGCTCCTGCGCAGTGTGGGTGACGTGGAGGTGCTGGGGTACCAGGCTGATGTTGGCATCCAGGACAGGTGTGATGACCTTGGATGGGGCTGGCTGTGTGACTCCTCCGACTCTGGCAGTTGTGGTTGGATGGTACCAGAGGCCGGCATGTGCTGCGCAGCCGGCAGCTTTGTCTGCGGAGGGATGTTGGTTGTCCGCTGGGTTGGTACCGTCAGCAGGTGGGGGATGTGGGTCAGGATGCGGGGGATGGTTGTCCTTTTGGGCCTGTAGTGGGCAATGTCCTCCTCTGGTGTTGGGTCTGGGCGGCAGGTGCGTTTCAGGTGGGTCCGCTGTCTTTGTGTATGCTGCCTCTGTGGTGTTCCCGGTGGGGGCGGGACGGGTCCTGGGGGTGGTGGCGGGCCTGGGGTGGGTGGGGGTGGGTGTTTTGGCCCTCATGGGTCTCGGAGCTGCATGATCATTGTCTCCATGGCATCTGTGGGTCTTCAGATGTGGCTCTTGGCTGGGCTCCCTTTCATGCTGCAGGTAGTCGTCCTGCTTAACACCATCAAAAGGCAGGTGTTAAATCCCTGCTGCTACCGCGGCTTATCGACTGTTTTTGGTTCGCATCGCAGATCTGGCAGTTCGTTGTGAAAGTGGTGTTATGGTTTTTTCCTGTGTTTTTGCACTGGTACGCCTACTCTGCATCTCATTAGGGTTAGTTGGTGGTGTCCACCGTGGAGATAAGTTTTGGGGCAGTTGTCACGGGAATACTGGCGATGTCTGCAGTTTGCACCCGCTTGTGAATGGGGTGTTAAATCTATCTCCGCTTTTGATGAGTTAAGGTGGAGATAAATCGGAGATAAGTCCTTGTGAATATCCCCCTAAGATGTTAAATCCAGTGAGACATGACATTAAAATTGAAACGAAGTCCATGTATGATACAATGGCAACTTCCTTAGCATTATGACGGAAAACCGTGTTTAATTAAAGACAAAGAGGTGTGTGATATTTGTATACCTTTAACACAGCTCCACAAACAAAACCAATAAAAGGGTAACAAGCAAAGGAGTGAAACAGAACTCTGTGACACCAACACCCTAGATCTCAAAACCAACTTCAGCTAAATTCTACAGATATTTTTTTAGACCATGAATATGCAAGTCGTACTCGGAAAAACTGCTAAAAAGGAGAAATAACAAAATAAAAATGTATACTATTTGTAGACCATAAAGCTCAACACAAAACCAAGTAAACAATATTCATGCATTTGTAGAACATAAGATATCCACGTTCTCTTTTATTACGTATTAATAAAACATTCTATAAATAACATTTCAAAACCAATGTCCATTATAAAACTACATTAGCTGAAACATTTGTATACATACCATTAACTGTTGCAAAATATTTCTGAAAAATTAAAGTAATTAATCAATAAAAGAAATGGTCAACACAGTGTGGAATAATACACTTCTCAGTGTCCCTCAATTAAATCTTGATTTTTACATTAACAACGCTAGGAAAATCACCATTTAATGTCTTGACTGAAAGCGAGGATTATCTACATGTTCAGAGCTTCTTTACCAAATGCCCGAAAGCTTGTTTAGTTGATTTAAAGTAACATTGTAAAAATGTAGGAGAACTCAGCTAATCCTCTGACCTCATAACATCATGCTGTCCTTCACCTGAAACAAAGGTGTTTGAGTCCCTGACCATGCCTATGGAATGAGCGCCAAATTTAGTAACATTCACTCCTGCCTCCATCATCCCCATCCTGACCATTCTAGTTTAAGTTGTTACAGAAACTGAACGGAAAACCTTCAGAAAGAAATCAATACTTGGTCATTACCAGCGTCATTCCTCAGAAACACACGCATAAACTTTAAGATATCTCACAGCACAAAGCTTAGGCTGATCTGAACAATAAGGATAGAAGAAAGAATAAGCATTTGCAATGCAATAGGTCTCGCATTTGCAAGAGTTTAAGCTATTGGAATTGTAAATGACAATGCCTATTATGTATCTGTTCTGCTAATTAACACATAAATAAAAGATATTGTCATTTACAATGCCTATAGCTCAAACTCTTGTAAATGCAAGGCCTATTCAAAGAAGCGGCCGCTATTGTCTCGGCTGCTCGGAAAGTGAAAGATGGCTCGCTGGATGTTGCAGGAAAGCATGTGCCTGCAGTAGGAGAAACTTATTATAGCCTTATAACCTGCTGCCGAGGGCTATACCAGTTGTTAAAGGCCCTGATCCCGAGTTATAGGCCCGGCCACAGGCGAGGGCCTATAACGAGGGAGAGGGCCTTTAACAACCGGTATAGCCTGAGGCAGAAGGGCTATAAGGCTATTAGAACATTCCACCCACTAAGGGTAGAATGTTCTAAATTAAAAATGGAGAAACAAAAAGACAAACATTGGAATGTTGGAGTGCTGGGCTTATACCAGCCATTATAAGCCCAGAGCTACTCCATTGTCTTCAATGGAGCTCCCAACAATCCAATGTTCTAATAAAGAATATAGTGCTTACAGACTAAAAAAGAGGTACCTTGTAACAACCGAAGTAAAAGGGCCAGTCCTCATGGGAGGTTACAAATGAAGACAAGGCGGTACTAAGGAGGGACTAACATGCCTATTAACGAATCAGAAGCCACCATTTACGAAGGACAATGACACACGCCAATGACAATTATGGGCGGAGAGTGGGTGGGGTTTCTATTCCATACTCCAATACAGCATGCCTCGCAGCGCATGCGCTGCCCAGGCTCGACCTAAAAAGGACTTGCCATTTCTGTGAACTGCAGCTGGAACTTGTATGGCATTTTTTCGTTTTTAGGTCGAGCCTCGAGTAGCGCGCAAGCGCTGCGAGGCGAAGACTTTATGTAAGGGGGTTTCAGAAGCTGACCACACGCTCGTGCGTCGTGGCCTTTTTCGGGCGGTTACGCGCAAGCAAAAGGCCATGGTGCACGAGCGTGTGGTCACGCCTGCTGCTCGCAAGCGCACAAGCGCGCGCGACGTGCACTACAGCGCGTGAATACCCTCCCCCCTCCTCCCACTCCCTCCTCGTCAGCTTCATTTTCCTTTCACTTTCGCGCCGCGCGGCCGTGTCACTTTCACGGCCGCGCGGCTATCAGCTTCATTTTTTTTTTTTATTAACTTTCAGCGCGAGGCGCGCGCACCACTCGCGTCGCCCCCCTCCTCCCCTTGCGTGCCTTCAAATGCTTGTTTTCAGTGCTTCCAGTGTTTTTAAATTTTGCTGCATAGCATTGCCTTCCAACATAAATTACCCACGTTAAACAGCACGTGCTTGCATGTTGTACTGAGTAAAGCAAGTGCGTTTCATTTTTTTTTTTTTATATGGTGTAGTCACACCGCTTTTGACATTCCAGTCTTTGCAAAGCGAGAGCTGGACTCCTGCGATATGTCAGTCAGCGCGGATGTAATCTGATCGGCAGAAGCCGTAATTCACTTTCTGTGCTGCTCCACTCCGCATTGTTGGCATGGAGCACAGTGTTACAGAGCTGGGGCCTAGCTGAAGCAAGCACGCGGGGCTCCGTGAGGCTGTCAGCATTCAGAGAGTAATTGAAGCCCTGCGAACAAAGGCCTTTCTCTCCGAGCTGCTATTTTGCTGTTCCTGCTACTCAAAGCAAGGACCTGGAACGCAGCGTGCTGCGTGCTAAAAGGCATAGCTGTTGGGTACAATTTAAAAGGTTCCTGGTCACTATAGAGGCAGTCCGCCATCAGTTTAGGAACTATTTTCATTATTTCTGCATAGCGAAATAGCGGAAGTGTCTTAGAATTTTTGCACCATGTTTGCTGCTAGGTCAAGCATTTTAACATTATTTTTTCAAATTTTTGAATTGTAGGATGATTTTCAATTTTGTTTTTAGGTATTTGATGTAGCACTAACCGGGCTCTAAAGAGCAGCAAAATTATACGTGGATTTCACTTACAACCAAATTGCATTGTGGGTGTTACTGCCTTTTCCACTTTTCTTGAACTCCATATTGCAGAGGGCTCTGTGTGTACCTTTGCAGCACATTCTCAAATGTGCAACGAGAATACATGGTTTTTGCACCCATTCAGTGTGAAGGGGCCATCCCTCGTTTGCTTGAGGGCGTGCCAATGCAAATTCGGGCATACCTTTGCTAATGTGCCATTTTACAGAAGCCGCTGCATGGACAAAAAAAGTAATTGTGCCCAAATTAGGCAGTAGCAGCTGCTGCTTTAGTAAAGTTGGGGAGGGGCTTTTGGAGTTGGGTTTTAAAAATAAAATAAAGACTTACCTGCCGCTCCGCTCCCACTGCCGGCCTCCTCATTGCTCCTCTCATCCCAGAAGTGGATGGGCTTCACTGCACAGGCTCCCCACCAAATCCAGATGCTGCTGTTGTGCTATACCTAGCATGAGAGCAGCGCCTGGATTGGCTTGAGAGGGCTGGTTTAATGCTTGCTCAGGCGCAGGGAGCCTGCAGCTTTTGTCCAACCCGGCTGTACAACACAGCTGGGCTGGAGAAACCTATGTGCGCATGTCTGTTTGGCCGGCCTAAGACGGTTGGCCAAACTGACATGAGCACTTATAAGTGCCTACCACTCCTCCCTACTGCTGACGTGACTCTCGTCAGCATGGCCCGCCCCCTCTCTAACTTCAGCTCCGCTGGCAATAAGGTAAGAAAAATTAAATGATAATAAAATGGTTTTATTATCATTTTATTTTTCAGTGTGTGCTTAGCTCCTCTGCCTAAAGGATGCCCTTTAGCCAGGTCTGTTGCAGGAAAGGTCCCAGGAACTCCTTAGGGACTCCTTAAAGAAGGTGCAGTATTGGTCTATGGTGGGTGGCTCCAGCAGTTAGAACAACTGTAGATGAACAATTAGGATTAGTGGGAAGAATTTTTGGAACCTAATTTATAAACAGGAGCAATCAGTCCTTGATATGCCCATGCAAGAAGATGGCACAGCAGCATTTTGGTGATGCCTTTAATGTGAAAGTCTAGCAGTGATGCCCTTCTTTCAAAATATGCACATGGTTCTCTTATTCCAGGTCTCCATATTTAAAGCAAATATAGACAACATTCAGATAAAATGGGAAGTAGAGGTGGGTGAGCCGCTGAAAGCATCGAGCCAGGCCCTAGCCTGAAGCCTGGCTCTGGCCCAGCTCGAGGTCCTGTTGGGACCGCAACCCATAACGAATGCCAACTTTGACATGGCTTCTGCCTGCTACCCTCACTCTACCCTCGCACAAAGATTTGAAGGAACAAGCATTGGCATAGCCAATAGGTCTCGCCTTTGGGACCTTATAAGTGTTTAGCCATGCAACTGTTGATGTTGTTGCACCAAGGATATTGTGCTGCATAACTAAATACTTATAAGGTCCCAAAAGCGAGACCTATTGGCTATGCCAATGCTTGTTGTATTTCAAGCTGGATGTTTTTAACGTCTGGTCTGTAGTCCATTGCATGTGTCTCACTAGCCTTCTGTTTTTTGTTTTTCTTAATAATAATAGTAGCAATATATGCAAATATACATACATGGGCTTTGGGTCAGTCCTCATCCATTGGCCTGCTCAGTTGTCATTCATATTTTGCTTCTGCCCGGCACAGCAGGTTGAGTGGGGCAGTCCATGTCAGACATTGGCTCTCATGCACTGTGAGTGATGACATGTTCCCTTTCGCATGTGCAGAGCAGTCTGAAACAGAGGTGCACTTCAGTGCGAGCTCTGGTGTGCTTGGGGCTGTTGGGCCACGGCTTTAAAAAATATTTTGTATATGTTTCGCAGTTGCTTTGTGCATATGGTTACAAAAAATTTATAAAATGCTGCACTCTTACCAAGGTCAGACTTATTGGCTTTACCCATACTTGCGATTCTTTTGCAGGAAAGAATGATTTCCGTAAAAAAATAGTGCATTTTTTAATTGGTGTAATTTCAAACAGCTTTGAAGAGGAGAATATGAAATTGCAACTGTCCTCTCGTTTATTTGTTTAATATGAGTATTAAGGTCCCTTTATATGTAAATAAACGTACAGCTGTGCATTGTGGAAACGACAAGTTTTCTTTTCTCTTAAGTCTTCTGTGCTCAATACATTGCTTTGATTCCATCTGTGCGCACGTTATTGTTCCTGATGTATTGTTTCTTTAGTCGATGTTATTTTCTACCACTTCATTCATCTTCCTTACGGAACGATCAGATAACACTCTTTGCTGTACAGTGAGCGTTGCTTAAAAAATATTGCCAGGTGAACATTAATACACAGTTAATGCAGATCCGAGGCTAAGGACAGTTATTAGCATCCATAGAACACTTAACAATGTGGCATTCTTGTTTTCGGAGAGAGAAATACATATTTTTAAGGAATTGTATAATATAGTCTCTGGTACTTACAGCAAAACTCGATCCTTTTAACCTTTCTCAGGAAGTACGAGGCACTCTTTCTGTGGGTCTGGTTCGGTTTACAGTAGGCTATACATTACAATTACAACTATAACAGTATTTTGCACGGTAATTACATTGTCGCAGCCTAGCAGAGTCAGGAACAAATGAAGCATTTGCGTGTGCAGAGCTTCAATAATAAACAAGCATTTGCAATGCAATAGGTCTCCAATTTACGCAAGACATTTGCATTGCAAATGGTTGGCATCACGGATAACTGGGGGGGGAGGCACGAACAACGGGAGGGCAGGCTTGGGGAGGAGAAGGCACGGACAACGGAGGGAGGGCAGGAGGGGAAAAGAAGGCATGGACAACGGGAGGGCGGACAAATGAGGGGAAAAGAAGGCACGGACAATGGGAGGGTGGATGGGGGGGAGAGGAGAAGGCACGGACAACGGGAGGGTGGGCGAAGGAGGGGAGAGGAGAAGGCACGGACAACGGGAGGGCGGGCGGGGGGAGAAGAGAAGGCACGGACAACGGGAGGGCGGGCGGGGGAGAGGAGAAGGCACGGACAACGGGAGGGAGGGCGGGGAGGGGAAAAGAAGGCACGGACAACGGGAAGGAGGGTGAGGGAGGAAGAGGGCACGACAGCTGGAGGGGGGGAAGGCACCAAAGCATGTCGTGCCTGCAGTAGGAGAACCTCATTAAAAAAAATAGTGCTGAAAGGCTAAAGAAGACGTACTGTGCAACAACGGAAGTAAAGGGACCAGTCGCCATGGGAAGTGACAGATTAAGAGGAGGCGGTACTAAGGAGGGACTAACAAGCCTATTGACGAATCAGAAGCCAGCATTTAGGACAGACAATGACACAGGCAAATGTCAAATATGGGCAGAGAGCGGGCGGGGCTTCTATTCGCTACTCCACCACAACACGTCTTGCAGAGCAGAGCTTACGCGCTGGCTCTAGGCTCGACCTAAAAAAGTGTTTTGGTTCTTCTCTTTACATAAAATATAAACCCTTCTTGAATGAAAGTTCTACCAGAAAGATCTAAGGGGCACATGCATCAAAGGATTTTGCGAGCGCAAACGGTACGATTCGCAAAAATCGGCCGTTGGCGTTCGCAAAATGGCCTTTTGCGATGCATGAAAGTGTTGGGGACACGCAATTTAGGTAATCGCAATTTCTTGCGATTTACTAAATTGCGATTGCATTGAAGGAATCGCAATTTGCGATTCCTTAAATGCAATGCAAGAAGCACTTTGAAATAGCGATATCGCTATTTGGGGCCGCAAATTACCGAGAAATTAAACTGTTCGGTAATTTGCAAAAACTTTGAAAAATGCACTAAAGTGCATTTTTCAAATTTTCAGGTTACACACCCACATGCCCTTGGGGCATGTGTGTGCGCAACATGGGTGCACACCACAATCTCAGGGGTGCAACACGGTGTCCTTCTGACACCCTTGCACCCTTAAAATTGCATGCGCAATTTGCGAGAACCAATTGGTCCTTGCAAATTGCGCATGCAATTTCCCATTCATTCCTATGGGCCTCTAGGCCCATAGGAATGAATGGGAAGCCATTCCTTAATTGCGACTCGCAATTTGCGAGTCGCAATTAAAGAATGTTTAGGAATCGCTATTTTTATAGCGATTCCTACATGCATAGGCTTTTGCGAGTCCTTAATTGCGATTCCTTAATAATCGCAATTAAAGACTCGCAAAATCATACCTTGATGCATGTGCCCCTAAAACTCTAAGATCAGCCACTCTTTTCAATGGACCCAGACAAAACAACACGCCCAACTTCCAAGATAAACATGTCCTTGATAAAAATATATTGGGCCACATCTGAAACAATTTATTATCTTACTCACTTCGGCAAATGAATATTGCTCAACTACATAAAATCAAAACATGCCTGCCTACTGACACCCCATTCGTCTGTCATGCTGTTCAACTTTCTGTAAGACAAAACACTTTCAAACAAAGATGTTACAAAACAAATCATAATTTCAAGTACAGTGATTTGAAAAAGGGCCAAACATTGTCCCAATCACTAACTAACCAATATTGACGAAGCCTTAGGTATTCCTTCCTTCATCCTTGTGCACAAGATTCACCAACCGGTTTGCTAGCTTTCCTTACTCGAAAGACCCCCTGACATCCATGTTCTCCTGAAATCCACACTCAGGGGCATATTCACAAGGACCTACCGCCGATTTATCTCCACCTTAACGCATCAAAAGTGGAGATAGATTTAACAACCCATTCACAAGCGGGTGCAAACTGCAGACATCGCCAGTATTCCCGCGATAACTGCCCCAAAATTTATCTCCACGGTGGACACCACCAACTAACCCTAATGAGATGCAGAGTAGGCGTTCCCGTGCAAAAACTCACGAAAAAACCACAACACCACTTTCACAACGAACTGCCAGATCTGCGATGCGAACCAAAAACAGGCGATAAGCTGCGGTAGCACCAGGGATTTAACACCTGCTTTTTGCTGGTGCTAAGCAGGACGACTACCTACAGCATGAAAGGGAGCCCAGACAAGAGCCACACCTGAAGACCCACAGATGCCATGGAGACAATGATCATGCAGCTCCGATACCCATGAGGGCCACAACACCCACCGCCAGCCCCCCACCCCGGCCCCCCCCCCGGACATACACATACCGTGCACGACACAAGAGCCACAAAAAGCGCATGATGACGCACATTGTCAAAAAATAACACACATGTGTGGCCAGAAGAACGAGAAACAGTCACACAGCACTGAAGTAACAACCAAAAACTTTATTGAAATACGACACAAAACACCAATGCGGAAGACTCCTGTCGGGTCCGTCCGGGACAATTTCGATGTCACAGCCTGGAAAATAAAGCACAAAATCAGAACGTGTGTCATGCGCACATCAAAGGAGCGAGACACAGAGAAACAGAGAAGGAAAGAAAGGCAGAGAGAGAAAGAGAGAGAAGGAAAGGAAGGGAGAGAGAGAGTGATAGAGGGAAGGAAAGGAAGGGAGAGAGTGTGAGAGAGAGGGAAGGAAGGAAAGGAGAGAGAGTGAGAGAGAGAGAAGGAAAGGAAGGGAGAGAGAGAGTGAGAGAGAGGGAGAGGGAAGGAAAGGAGAGAGATTGAGAGAAAGAGAAGGGAAGGGAAGGAAGGGAGAGAGAGAGAGACACCACCACCCCTGCGCACCCAGGCCCCACTGTTCACCTGCTGCCACCGGTGTGTCTCCAACCACGTGCCGGGATACACTCCAAGCCACCAGGTCTGCAATCTGTAATCGAGGCAGAGTCAATCATGGCAGAGTCCATCACACAGCACACGGCAACAACGCCTGTCCGTCCCTGCGCACGCATGCAGCCGCACCCCACCCCCTCCCGCCGGCCAGCGCTGGCTATCCGCACTTGCCCACCCCGGGCCCACTGCTCACCTGCCCCAACGGTGTGTCCACCAGTGGGCACACCACGTGCCCGTGCAAGCTCCAGGCCCCAGCCCTGCCACCATGGCATGGTCCACATCATGCGGACCCGCCCGCGGCCCAGCAGGTCCCACACATGACGCTGAGTCCTGAGTCATCAATGGCAGAGACCACATCAGTGCACACGTCATCATCGCAGGCTGCACACCCGCTCAGCTATTTCGGTGCCACTAACCCTGTGCAACCCCAGTCAGCGCCACGTGGTGGTAGGCCCATGACGGGTGCAAGGCTTCAGGTGCGACCAACCCTGTGCGCAACAACTCATGGGCCCTTTACGATTGAGAACCGCGGAGCGTCCGTCATCCAGTCACCACCGGCAGTGGGGAATGTGACGTTGTCGGCCCCTTATATTGGCGGGGTCACACGGCCTGTGACGCCTGTGCCGGATGGGTGTGGTGTGTGTGCAAACCTGCCCTCAGGGAGTGGCCGTGACATGCTGGCAACTAGACCAGTGACCTGCATACCACCAGCGTGTACGCCTGCGGCATGTAGCTATGTGGGCCACCCCTCGGAGCGTAAGCGG
The DNA here is from genome assembly GCA_963921515.1 of Calotriton arnoldi. Taxonomy (NCBI): domain Eukaryota; kingdom Metazoa; phylum Chordata; class Amphibia; order Caudata; family Salamandridae; genus Calotriton; species Calotriton arnoldi. The sequence goes on from CAWUFW010001499.1 coordinate 2,197,193, forward strand.
AGTGGTCTGGCCTGGCGTACGCCGGACCAGCGCAGGACTTGCAACAATGACTCTGGGGCTCTGGACGTGGTTCAGTCCATGTCCGGACAAGGAAGTGACTAATGCGTGTGTCCCTGTTGTAGTGTCCACGGCACCCGGAACACAATAGGCAATGTAGCACACTGTGACTGGCATCCCACTAGATAGGCATCATTGACGTAAGAGAAATCACTGTCCCTACATTCATCCACACATTCATACATGAATGATGAAAGACATGACACAGCAGTGCGTTTCTGGATGTTTATTGCACATCCAGTGGAGTTTTGCAGCTGGAGCGGTACAGGGCCATGCCGAGCACCCTACACAATATGGGCCCGTGGAGTGTCAGCCAGAGTCCATCCGGGGATGACAAGTACTGCGGAAGAGGAAGGGTACAGTCCGCAGTCTGGTCGCCGTGTCATTGGTCATCAAACAGGATATGACAGTCCATGTCGCGGTCCAAGGTGAGTGCAGCGGAGTGTATCGGGGGTCAGTGGAAGGCCATGGGGCCATGTCCGGCACCAAGCAGAAACAGGCCAGGTGGCGGAAATGAATGCTAGTGCCTCCTTCTCACCTCAATCCCATCCACGTCCTCAGATGTGTGCTCTGCCCCACCTGTGGGTGGTGCAGTACCGGCTGCGGCACTGTGTGCCACTGACACATCAGGGGCCGGAGGAGGATTGTCGGCCGCACTGTGTGGCAGTGACACATCAGGTGCCGGAGTGGATACGCCTGCCGTACTGGGAGGCACTGACACACCAGGGGGCGGAGATGTGGATGGTGTGGGGGCAGCAGCATTCATCATCGCCACGCCTTGTGGCAGCAATGCCATGATGAGGACCTGCAGGGCATGGTAGATCCCAGCTACATTTCGCTGATGTGCAGCAGTGGCTGCCATCCTTTCCGCCTCCATCCGCACCATGTCCTCCATGAGCCTCCGCATGTGTGCCAGCTCACGGCTGGGATCGCTGGAGCCACTCTGAGCGGACAGGTGTTCTTGTCTCCGAGTCATGACTCCAGCGATGTCAGTCAGGGCTCGTTGGAGACCATGGAGCGGGCCGTGGGTGTCCGTTAGGGACTGGAGGTGGTCCCTGATGGGACCTAGATACCCATGGATGGCGTCCAGTTTGGTAGCCATGAGGTCAAACCCCACCCGCACCTGCTCAGCCGTCTCCCTCTGGCCCTCCAGCACACGGCGTTGGAAGGCCATGTGTTCTTCCTGGGGGTCTTGGGAGACTGCCGGGGCTGTGGGTGCCTCCTGCTGGGTGGTTTGGGTAGTGGTTGGGGTCTCCTCGATGCAGCTGGGCTGCCCTGATCCTGGAGGTGAGTTGCGGATGATGTCAATGATGCCCTGGAAGGCTTGGATGTCGATGCTGGGGGTGTCCTCCTCGTCATCAGTGAAGAGTGGCTGGGACTGCTCTGCAGGAGGTGTTGACGGTGCCCCTGCAATGTGAAGGGGAGATGGTGTATTACAATGTGTCCCCATGTATGTAGCCGCATGGTACAGGTTCACATTCAGACAGCATGGCATTGTACATTGTGACAGTCTGTGGATCAGGGCCATGATCCAGAGTCATTGTGGGTGTGCACTGTGCTCTGCTTGATTGTGCATGTGTGCCATTGTGGCCATCTCCACCCGTCCCCCCAGTACCTGGTGGTCACTCACCCTGTTGCAGTTGTGTTGTGTCCTGTCCGGCAGTGTCCGGTCCCCTGACTCCAGCCACAGTCTCCACACTGATGACTGTCGACACCAGCTCCTCCATGTCATCCAGCTCCAGCTGTGGCGCTGGGCTCCCACCTCCAGTCTGCATTGCTGCCTTCTGGTTGGCTGCGAGTTTCTCCTTGGTCTTGCGCTTGATGTCAATCCATCGCCTCTTGACCTCGTCCATTGACCTCTTGTGCTTTCCAACGGCATTCACCTTGTCCACGATGTCCCGCCATATTCCATTTTTGGTGCCCAATGACACGTTGGAGGTGACGAACAGTTGTTGATGGTGTTCCATCACCTCCGTGACCAGGATCCTGTTTTCCTGCGGACTGAACTTCGTCTTCCTCTTCTTCTTGTCCTTGCCCTTCCCTGTCCCTGAGGTCCCAGGCTGGTCGTCCGGGGTGCTTGTGGGGTTGCGCTCGTCCTCTGCGCCTGCTCCGGCTGCCTCCATTGTGCTTCGGTGTTGGTCATTTTGTGTTTGTGTGTTTTTTCTAATTCTATAGTGATTTTTCCCGCCTGCCATGTGTGTATTGCAGGCCTGGCGCTGCTTATCGCTGATTTACTCATCGCGCTTTGGCCCATCGCATGTTTTTTCGCGTTGAGGTTTGTGTTTTTATCACCGTCGCGGTTGTTGTATCGCGGACATTGTCCGCGGTTTCGGCAGACTATCGCATGGACCGCCTTTTTGTGAATTCCACGTTGACACGGGGTTATTTTCCCGCGATAGGCTGCGATGTGTAAAGTTGCGTTAACATTTTTTTGTGTTGTTTAGCACACGTTCTTGTGAATATCCCCCTCAGACTTGCACTATATTCACCATACTGTGCTTCTCGCCTGAAGGACTCTTTAAAGGCCCTGATACACTGGTTAAAGGGTAGGAACTTTAATTATCAACTCCAAAAGGTTCAGATACCATGATTGGAAGAGCCAAAATGGTGTTATGATCCCTAAAGTCACTTAAAAGCTCCTTATCTGGAGCATCACCGGGGGAATCTTAGAAAAAGGAGGAAACACATAACTTCTGCCATTAGCCCAGTGCTTAATTTGAGCAGGTGCATTCCGGTGCCAGGCACCTGCACTTAATTGCTGGCACCAGCACTTGGAACAGCTGCTCATTTAAAGATGAGCAGGAAAATAGTTATTTATTAATTCAATACATGTTTAAAACAACTAATACCAGCCCCCCATACCATTTTTAAAGCTTGGGGGCCTTGAACAGTCTGAATTCTCACACTTGTAGCAGTGTGATGGTTAGTAGCTGTGTAAGTTCTGTTATTGGCAGCGCTGGCACTGGCAATGTGTGGTGCAAACTGCGGTGGCCTCATCACGAAGGCCCCCGCACTTATTTGTTTACGAATTAAGCACTGCATTAGCCAAATAAGTGAAAACACTCTACTGTTAATGCTATCTTATCTGCTTTCCTACTGAACAATCTGACCATCTGGGTTATCATTTTGTTTGAAAACAGAACCACACAAAAAGGACTCCACCACAGACTGAAAAATCATGGGAAAAACTCCAGTTGTTTGAGTCCCTAAAACATATAAGACTTCCATCCACTGCTACATGGCTTGATCTGGCAAGCATTCTGCCCCTACAGAAAAATGTGGATGCAAACATAAATGGCAAAATTATTTACTAAGTCTACCAGCTTTCTCGATCTCATGACACCGAGTTTGTTCATATCTTGCACAACCCGAACATTGTCCATCCGTAAAAAAAACCTATGCTAAAGGTTTCATTTTTCACTAACTTGACTGCAAATAATCTGCTAATGACGCCAAAGAATTAATACTTAACTTTTCCCTTCTACTAACCATTTCCCTCCTGTCTCCATGGAATCTCTATAGTCTATAGGCACCCCATCCTAACCTGCTTGTGTCAGACTCAAATATTACATCTGGCAGTGTGCCGTATATATAGCCTTGCCATTCTAACGTTGGACTTTGTCGCTTATTGCCTGCCTCCACTGGTTTCTGTGTGATTTTGTTGCAGTTCACATTAGCAGCCTGGTTTGGTCTGTGACTTACTTCAAGGCTCAGTATGTGTAGCTTTGAGATTGAGCATGGTTGACCTGTAGCCCAGCTTGAGCTGTTTTGGGTGTATCTTTTATGCATAGGGTCTCATTAATATTTCAGGAAGTATACTGATGAATTTGCATAGCCCTCCCTGTGCTGATCCTGGTTTCTCCCTATGCCCCACCCATTTTGTAGTAGGTATTTCCAACTTTGCGTCTTTCTCTACTTATGTACTGTTTCATTGGAATCTCCCTCGGCACCCCATTCTAAACATCTGGCACGAGTCTCCAATATTACATTTGTCAGTGTGTCATATACAGCCCTGCCATTCCATGTGTCCAAATTCTGCAAACACTATTTCGGCTTCTTTTCAGAGCCCCAAATCAAGGTCACCTGTTCTACTTTAAACCCTTGTGCAACGCCTTTGTGTTTAAATGTCAAAATGCCCTTTAAGACAAAGAGTCTGGATACACGGCCTGAATCTACAAAGAAAACAACCCTATCACCCTTTCTGGGAGTTGCAGAGAAAATTTTGATCATAACATCCAACTACTTATCTCCTTTATCACCAAATGTTTCCAATGCGGCATGCAAAGCATAAAACTTAGGGTACCCACTTGAAAATGTACAACTACAAAACAACTACAAAATATGCATAGGCTTTGATAGTGCCTTCTCCTTGTTTACAACAAATTCTAAATTTGACATTAAATTTAAAGTAATGACTTGGTCAATTCCTGAAACATTAACAAAATATCATGCTAGTAAACAATTAAACACACATCACATACTCTCCAAAAAGCTACTACTCTTAACAGCTTTATAAAGCAACAAGGTGTTCAAGACAAACCAAGAAGAATACCTCCAAGTTGTCACTGCTGTTTGTTTCAAACAAACTTTAAGTAAGGTTGAGACAGAAGGTGAATCAGCACAGAAAAATAAGTATTTCTTAGGTCCAACCTAAGTATCTAATGCTCAGGCTGCAAAATATCCCTTAGAAGATGGATACCCTCTATTTTGAAATAAAGATACACAACCCATGTATTCAAATAGCAAAGATATATGACTGATGTCATTCACTTCATGTTTTCTTTTCTTGAAAGATGATGTTTGAAACACTCCCAGCAACACCCATGGCACGCCCTTTTCACGCAAAGTGCTATATAAAAAGGGGCTGTATTTACAAGGACACGAATAGCCACGCAGGGTGGCTTTACGTGTAATATGGGGCAGCAAATACGCCGCCGGTGGGCCACAAAAGGTGATGCACCGGAGGCACAAGGGTCTTGTAAATATGCCCCATTATGTCTAGACAGGTGACAGTACGTATATTTTAAGTTACATTTGAACCATATTCTCTTCAAAAAAAGGTTTGTGCACCGGCCCACATTTCTTTGTTAGCTAACTCTGACAGTTTAGGATTAATCCTGTTAAGCAAAGAGCTGTCTTTCAGACAACAAACAAGAAGTTGATTTACATAAAACCCCAAAATCTCTCTGCACCCAGCCTCTCAGAGATCAAGAGCAACCGTTATCTCCTTTACTTTTGGTTCTTCGGCCATACAAAAAATCTCGTCCAATAACTTGATCTGACAGATCGGACTGACCTTACCCAAACCCTTCATTGTATCTCTGCCCAGTTTAAAGAAAACAATAATTAATTCTAAGTCTACTTTAGAGGTAACGCATGCTTTATTTCCATTGTCGTGTTGTCAAAGAGCTCGCAGCACAGTCCTTTCATCTTTTTATAAAGGACTGCTTATGCCTTTTTTTAATATGCTCAGCTGCACGAGCCCTTGACCACCAAATACATGATCTGGGGCGATGACTCCCTTGAGGGTCAAGCATCTTTTTACCTCGGTGATCTTGGCATTTTAGAGCGTTCATGTACTTCTTCCATATCAGCATCTAACCAGTCGCGGCTCCTGGAGGGAGTGCTGCGGGGCGGTGGGGCGGGGCGGGGGAGGGGCAGGGTGGGGAGTAGTAAACTCCAGCATACGGCCGAAATGAGTTAGGTACATAAATAAAAACGAATTACATTGCGCGCGCCGAATCGCCATTTGGCGTTGCAGTGCGCGCAATGTAATTCGTTTTATATATTTATTCATGTACCTAACTCCTTTCGGCTGTATGCCGGAGTTTACTACCCCCCACCCTGCCCCTCCCCCGCAGCACTCCCTCCAGGAGCCGCGACTGCATCTAACTCATCACCCATGCCTATGTATCAGGGCCATTGCTATCATCTTAATCCAAACTGATCTCATTACCCCATAATCCATTTCAATATTTACTGGACCAATCACCTGTTTTGCATCTTTGGGCAGAAGGTCGTTGTGTTCTACTGGGGTCACTTTTCCCATCATTTGTTCTCCAATCGGCCTTATTGGTCATTGCTAAATGTATCTTCTTGCCAGTGGTAATTGTTCCCTAGATGAGGCTCACCTCAGAGGCACTGGGCTTAGTACAGCTGGATAGTCTACATTGTAATGTAACTCTTACAGGCCTTCAATGTGTTGCCCCAGCCCTAGATCTCTGGGCTAGCCCAAACTAATGTTAAAGCATTGTGCACAACAGTGCATGGGCCTGTGGATGAAATGTGGAGGAGGCCCGCCTTCATTCATAACTACAGATGAAATGACTCCCATGATGTTCACAGGAGTCTTGGGACTGTAGGCATTAGGATTGACATGCGGTCATTCTTTAAGCAACAAGCATCCATCTGGGACATGGCGGGGGATACCCCAGGTGTACTATTTCACCCAAAGTTGTTAAGCCCATTTGATGGTCCAAAAATGTACCCCACTTTTCATTCTTCTTTCCAGGTCTATTGAACTGTGATGCCACCATGATGCCAAGGCCCTAGCCATTCTGTCCTTTTGAGGTAGTGGGGGGGGAAGTATTTCCCTAAGTGGCTCAACAGGATCAAGTGCCACTCCGTCCAAATAGTGGCGTCCCCTGGAGCCTACCGTCACTCTCTGGGTGAGGCAAATATCAAACCATAAGGTGGTCTTCGGCAATAGACCTCTTCAGCAAAAACCATCAAAGACCCTTTCTCACCCTTCCTAAGAACTTGTTGAGTAGAGTGACTTCAGGGACTGCCCAGGGTCATACATATGGACCACCATGCTCTTCCTAGCAGTCTGTCCTCCGCCCCCTTGCTACTGGTAGCAATTCTACAACCATTCTACACCATGCACAACACACAGCCACAAGTGGTGTTAACAGGAGTGAGATGTGGAGCTCCTACATGTGACCTAGCACAGCATGCTTGTACCCTGTCACTCCATAGAAGGCACCCTTCCACAAACATTCAAAGCTTAAGACTTAAGCGTTGGCTGCCAGTAAGCCCAGTGCAGTGGTGAACTACTTCCCACTTAAACATTCATTGGTTGCTTACGGGCCTTTTCTGTTTGCTCGTTAATAATATTGTTAGGGAGAACCATAAAAGAGTTTCTAGCATGAACACCGAAGGAAATGGAGAAAGAGAAGTAATTAAAGAGGGGTAAACACAGAGATACAGACAAGTAGATAAAGTGAGTGTGAAATGAAAAGGTATGAAAGAAAAAGCAAGGATAAGAGAAAAAGGATGGGTAGATAGAAAGGGGGTGTAGGAATGGAAGAAGAAGGAAGGATGACAGGAAGGAAGGAAACATGAAAGAGAACAAAAAGGTGAAATGTAGGATTGAAGGATGAAATAATGAGTGGATGAAAAGGTGAACAGATGGATAGATGTAAGGGCAAAAGGTTGGTGCTAGAGTAAAAGGATCAGCAGTTGAAGGGTGACTGGATGGAATGATGGCTGGATTACTGGAAGAATGTATGGCTGGATGGGATGGGTGGGAGGATGGAAAGTTGAAGGGATGAACAGTGATGAATGAATAGATGGAGGTGTGAATATATAGATGGAAGGAAGATGAAAGAATGAAAAGAAGTCTTCTAAGGTGGGTCAGGATTGCTCGCTCTACGTGCTTGATGTGGTTAGTGACATGTTTCAAATGGGGGTATTTCAATTTTCTGGCTACTCCCTTGCTTACATGAACATATCTCTAACTTCAAACCATTACCAGGCCTGCCAGATCTTGATATAAACACATCCTTGAAGCCAACCAAAATCTTTCACCCTAAACAGACACAGTCTCAGAGCATCCTGTGAGCATTAAAAGTCATTAGCATGTAGTTGCTTGTCAATTACTGTTTTGAAAACCTCCACATCCTCATCAACAACCAATCACCAAGGCACAGCAGAGCACCCACATGCATCATTTCTGATCTTTTTTAACTACCATCTGCAATAAGTGAAATTGGGCCCCTCCATCTCAAAAGCAGCCTTGGCATCCTATGGCACCCCACAGATCCCGCAACAATCCTCTCCGTCTGAGAGAGAGGCTGCCCTATTTGCAAGGACATAAAGAGAAACCAGGTGCACTGTTTAGTGCATCATGCCACCCTTCTTTACCCCCTGCACTGCTGGTCTGTATACATTCCTCAGGGGGTAGCAAGTAACACAAGGTTGACATGTATCACATGGAATTATAGATGGGCAGCTTCCCACAATGGAGATGTTTAGAAATGAGGCTTTTGACTAATGTCATAGACAAGGAGTGTAGTGTTCCTGACGTTTTTGCTGTCATTAAGAACCCCGAGGGTTATACAATCTCCCTTGATAATAAGGATTTGTGTACATTATTATGTTGTGTAAAGGTTCTATGTGTTTCCATTATAAGTGCAAGGAATTTTGCTTTCCAGAGCATGGCCTTTGGAATTGCGATAGACATCCCTGCCCATCATTGCACTGCTGCGCCCCCTTCACTGGTCCTGCCCTCGGAAATGATGTGCTCCACAGAGAAGTGAGGTAACTCAGAAGCCAATAAATTGGATTTTAGTACAGCCTTATAGCCTGCTGACAAGGGCTATACTGGTTGTTAAAGACCCTGAACCTGAGTTATAGGCCCGAGCCGCAGTCGAGGCCCTATAATGAGGTAGAAGGGCTATAAGGTTATTAGAACATTCCGCCTAGTTAGGGTTGAATGTTCTAAATTAAAAAGAGAGAGGCATAAAGACAAACATTGGAATATTGGAGCAGAATGCTCATACCAACGATTATAATCCCAGAGCTCCTCCATTGTCTTCAATAAAACTCTCAACATTCCAGTGAACTTATATAGACGTATAGCCCATCGTGGCAGGCTATATCAGCCATTATAAGCCCGGAGCAGCATTAAAGGCCCAAGTCGAAGGTGAGGGCCTTTAACACGGGAGCAAGCCTTTAAAGACTATTAGAATATTCCACCCCTAGAGGGCAGAATGTTCTAAATAGTAAAATTTAGCCCTCACTGAGCCCAAGGGGGTTGAAATCCCTCTGGGCTCCGTGAGGCCCCTGCTAACAGCAACAGCTGTGAACAAAGGCAAACATTGGAATGTTGATGCTCTGCGCTTCAACCGGTCATTAAAAGCCCGAAGCACTCTATTGTCTTCAGTAGAGCTCCCAACATTCCAATGTTCTAATTTAGGTTTTTGAGACATCACAAAAGTGAAAACTAGTTTGTTTGTAGCTATTATGAGATCAGAGTAGTGAATTCCTGCATTTGAAAGAGTGTGTTGAAGATAATGGTAGTTTAATAGACTCTAACATAGCATAACATTTAGATTAGCAATTATCAACAAGGAAGTTGTTTGCTATCCTGGGGTTCTGGGTGACACTACACACAAGTTGAGATTCACTCTTTTTGTCAATTGTGAGTCCTCAGGCAAAACACACCCATTGTTAATAAACACCCATTTAAAACGCTTCACGTTGGTGAATCATAGATGCAAACTCCAGGCCATAGCTTCCTTTACTACTACCACTGTAAATCCTTGGGATTTTTGTTTACTACACTATATGCAACAAAATGATTTTAGGCTCTAAAATGACCCCATGTTTTGCCAAGATCGTGGCTAACTCTCTAAGAAATGTTTGCACCTCAAAGTAGAGATGAGGCCAAATTTCTTATTCTATCTTTAACTTCACAAGTTTTTACTTGAGGTATAAACCACTCACTTGTGCCCAGAAGAAAAAAAAAGAATCATATTCAAAACACCTTCAACGCTCAAGAACCCTTAGTTGCTAATGAAGCTCCGAACTAAATTGATATTGAAAAACAAAACAAAGGGGCACATTACGATGGTGGTCGGACGAGCGTCTGACCGCCATCGCCGCGGGATTGAGACCGGCCGACAAGTAGTCAGCGATCCCACCTGCCATATTTTGTTCTAACCTCCATGAAGGTGGTCAGAAATTGCATTTTTCTACTGCGGCTTGTGCTGCAGCCCGGTAAAGGGCATTAAACAGTATAGCAGAGCAGGATACAACTTAACACGCCTAAAGATAGTGCAGCAGAACAAAATGCAAAATACCACAACACAGTATAACACAAACTGCTATAAAATAGCAGCATAATTCAACATGACACAATATAACACAACACAACAGAGCTTAGAACAACATTCCACAGCACAGCATGATGCAACATAACACACTCTCACATGCCAGCATAGTACAGCATAACACAAAACACCAAATCATGTAACAGTATAGTGCTGCATGACACATCATAACACACTACACCATAATATACACAGCAAAGCACAGTATGGCACAAACTAACTCATTAACAACACAGCGTTGCACAACATGCCACAACACAGAACAACATACTGTAAAATAACGGCATAGCACAGAACAGCACAGCATCACACAGTAACATGCACTGCACAAAACATCACAGCACACAATATAACACAGCATGGCACTTCACAACACACCCCAAGAAAACCTAGCTCAGCAGAGGATGAAAAATTACACAAATACTATAACTCAGCACACCATACCACAACACACTTCAACAGCATAGTACAGCATGACAAAACATAGTACAACGTTCATCACACAGCATATCAGAGGAGGACCCATCATAAAACATCATCACATAACAGCATAGATAAGCACATCACAACATCATGACACAACACACATCACATAACACAGTATAGTGCTGTGTGACACAACGTAACCTAATAGACCACACCATAACTTACACAGCATAGCACAGCTTTCCTTAACAAAACATACAAGAACAACACAGTAGAGCACAGCATGACACAATACAACCAAATGCACTGTAACATACATAGCAGAGACAGCAAATCACATAACAACACAATATAACACATCTTGACATAACACACCACAGCAGAGCAGGACAACATAACAATACACCATGCTGTAAGGGCATGGACCGGCACATCACATCACACCATAACATAACACAGCACATCATGACAACAAAAAGCATCCTAACATAACAGTATTGCATGACACAACATAAGACACCATAACATATCAGAGCATAGAAGAGCAGGATACAACATAATACACCGTAACAGAACGCACCATAGGAAGGAATGACACAACATAGTGCACCCTATCATAGCACAGCATGACAGAACATCACACCCTACCATAACACAGCAAATCACAGTATAACAGAGCACAGAGCACCTCAACATAACAAAGCTCATTACTCAGCCCTATGGTATATTTAGTATGTGGGACCACTGATGCTCGTTGCTAGGCACATTTATACCCTTTGTAGGGTCAATGATGGTCGTCATGGGCCCACTGTTGTATGCACTGTGTGAGGCCACTGATGCTCATTCCAAGGTGAGGCGACTGAAGCTTGTTACTCAGCCCTGTGATACATTTAGTATGTGGGACCACTTCTGCTCGTTGCTAGGCACATTTATGCACTGTGTGAGGCCACTGATGCTCGTTGCTAGGCACATTTATGCACTGTGTGAGGCCACTGATGCTCGTTGATAGGAACATTTATGCACTGTGTGAGGCCACTGAAGCTCGTTGATAGGCACATTTATACACTTTGTAGGGCCAATGATGGTCGTCATGGGCCCACTGTTGTATGCACTGTGTGAGGCCACTGATGCTCGTTGATAGGCACATTTACACACTTTGTAGGGCCAATGATGGTCGTCATGGGCCCACTGTTGTATGCACTGTGTGAGGCCACTGATGCTCGTTGATAGGCACATTTACACACTTTGTAGGGCCAATGATGGTCGTCATGGGCCCACTGTTGTATGCACTGTGTGAGGCCACTGATGCTCATTCCAAGAATCCAAGGTGAGGTCACTGATACTCGTTACTCAGCCCTGTGATACATTTAGTATGTGGGACCACTGATGCTCTTTGCTAGGCACATTTATGCACTGTGTTAGGGCAGTGATGCTCGTTGCTAGGCACATTTATGCACTGTGTGAGGCCACTGATGCTCATTAGTAGACATGAGCGTGTTGGGCCAGTGAAGTATGTTACTAGGCTCATTGATACATGTAACCTGTGATCACTCATCATTGTTATAGGCCGAAGATGCATTTACTCTATGAGGTTACTGACGTTCATTTATGTACTATGTGGTGCTGCTGAGGCATGCTACTGTCTTGAGTCTAGCGATCCTCAATTCAGACTGAAGCCATTGCTGATCTGAATATCTGCAGTCATTCAACCTTATTGTCTTGAGCTGTTGATGCACATTATGGCCTGGACATGGATTCTCTTTACGAACTAGGGACATGGTCTGCAGCTATTGATGCAAAAACTGACTCCGACCTACAATATCTTAGGCTTGAATGCATATACCACGATGGAACACTGACACCTCTAGTATATGTGGCCTGTTAATCAGCATTCAAGGAAAGTACTTCCACTTAAAAAAAAAAAAAAAAAAGTCATACTCATTGGTTTCACCAGTGCTTGTTTCTTGTTGGAACTGAAGTAAATCCAGGTGTCTGCGAAAAATGTCCCTGCTCACTTACTTGAGAATCTGAAGAACTTGAAATGCCACCTTACTTAAGAACTTGAAATACCACCTTACTTAACACATAAAACACAAGACACAATTGAAAAGATGAGTAACACCAAACAACACTAATGGGAGCTAAGAGAAAAAAGAAGTGCTAAGTGTAAGCATTTCTGTATCATGAATCCTGAGTCAAAACATTTGGTTAATATATGGACGAAGCGAAACCCATCATGAATGGATTTCAATTTAAATTGCATTTGTATAGCGCTTACTACCCCTGACGAGGCACTGGGGAAAAACTCTTGAGTTAGTGCTGATCAATCCTATGTTACAGTGAGAAAGGTAGAAAACAGGCTCCAGTGTGAGATCCTTGAACCCTCCGTGAAGAGAAGAGTCGAGTTCCGGAGTGACTTTAGAAAGCATAAGCGTCTGCGTACTGGCACAGCTTCTGCACTGGGAGGCCATCTTAATCAGAGCCTAGCCACTAGCCACGCCCCTTCATCACACACGAGTTGTGACATCATTTTCTCATGAAATGGTACATCTATTGCCCTGAGTGATGCAGAATGACTCATAACCTTCAAAAACCTTGCAATAGGAGTTTAAATGCATGTAGTAAGCTCTGCTGCAGATGTGAAGATTGCATATCCCTTGTAAATTACTGGGTTAGATTATGGTCCAGCACTTATGCTACTTTCTGTTTTGGGGGGCCCCAGTTGAGCATTAGACCTAGAATGAGAGAAGGAACTATAAAGAACATGTGAAAGTTGCTTTGAAGAGCACTGGTCTGGGCAGACTGTGGCAGTGTCCTCACTAATTAAACTAATGGGGAAGTAAAAGTCCTCTGGGCAAAGTTAAGTGTGCCTTGGAAGACCTTTGTGTGATTAGTGCTGCTACGATAAATTGTACCATGAATGAAATTGAGAGCATATGAGTGGAATATTGAGCCACTCTAAAAAGCCCTACCTCAGGCTTTTCCCCATCACAAATAGGTCATGTTTCGATTCGGTCAACTTCCTCTGGCTTGTGTAGGGCAGTCCTCGTTTAGGGTCCAGAAGAGCTCCAAACATGTAAGGGGGGGGGAGGCAAATGATTTCCCCCCACATCTTCTTCTGCCCCATGTCCAGAGGACTGAGGTGACAGATCTTCAAGTCTCTACTGTTGAAGAAGACTTGTGCTAGAACAGTAAGGGATGATACGACCATCATGCACTCTGCTCAGGGTGTAAGCGTGGTACCCTCAATGGACCACCACTAATCGCAGGCCAGGCTGCAGTGACAGTGAGGGGTGGGAGCTATGGAGCTAGAGCTAGAGGAGCTCATTATTGCTGGGCAGCTCTCGGATCGACTGACATTGGCTAAGCACTCCCTAAAAGTACCCTATGCGATGCCTTTAGGGTTTAGTCCATGGCTTGCTGATTTGTTTAATGTAAAGTTGGTCCTGCGTATTTTTACATGTCAAGTATTTTATGATATATTTTGTTGGTGATTATGTACTTGATGATTTGAATGGTTCACATATTGGTTTGCATTTCTTTAATTCAAAACTATGCGCTGCTGTCGGTTGGCAACCAACTGTATCTAAAAACAATCCTTAAAAGGGGCTTTTAGCTTACCCATTACTTACGAGTCATTGGCATCATTATCACTCTTTTTAACTGCCTTCTACTTCGGCAGTGCATCCCAGGCGTCAGTTCCTGTATCACTTCCGTTCTTTGTGTGGCGCATGGACGAAGTACAAATTGATTTCTATTAATTAGTGTCCGTCCGCTGCTCATGCGGGGGTTTAGGTACTATTTCTTCTTTTCTTTTTACAGTTTTTTTAAAGCACTAGCTCGACTCGACCCGGAGCGCGTTAAATAAGCACTAGTTTCATTACACAAGGTCACATTCAATCATGCACACTCCTCCATTCCACTCCACTCTATTCTACTTCACTCTAATCCACACCAATCCAATCCTATCCACTCCAATCCACTCTAATCCACTCCAATCCCCTTTAATCCACTCAACTCTAATCCACTCCAATCTACTCTAATCCACTCCATTGTAATCCACTCCACTCTACTCCACTCCACTCCCCTCTAATCTACTCCACTCCAATCCGCTCCACTCATTTTACTCCAATCTAATCCACTCCACTGTAGTCCACTCCAACCCAATCCAATCCACTCCACTCCAATGCACTCTGATCCACTCCGCTCTTATCCACTTCAATCCACTCCACCCCCCTCCAATCCACTCAGCTTCACTCCAATCCACTCCACTATAACCCACTCCAATCCACTCTAATCCACACCACTTTAACCCACTCCAATCCACTTCACTCTAATTCACGCCACTATAATCCATTCCAATCTTCTCTACTCTACTCTAATCAACTCCACTCTAATCCACTCCATTCTAATCCACTTCACTCTAATCCAGTCCAATCCACTCTACTCTAATCCACTTCACTCAACTTCAATCCTCTAATCCACTCCACTCAAATCCACTTCAGTCCACTCCACTCCACACCACTCTACGATACTCTATGACACTCTACTATACGATACTCCAGTATGTGACATTCCACTCTATGCCACTCTACTCCACTCTAAGCAACTCCACTTTACGACACTCTACGACACTCTGCGCCACTCCACCCTACAACTCTCTATGCCACTCCACTCTATAACACTCCACTCTACGATGCTCTATGCCACTCCACTCTATAACCCTCTACGCCACTCCACTCTATGACACTCTACACCACTTTATGCCACTCCACTCTACGACACTCTACACCCCTCTTTGACACTCTACAACACACTACGGCACTCCTCTCTACAACACTCTACGCCACTAACGTTTACCCATGCTGAACTGCAACAACACTGGTGTACAACATGACTAAATCACATTGCCAAAGTCAATAGTTCTTGCATTGGCGAGACCTATTGGCTTTGTCAATGCATTTTTAAATTACAGTGGTTTCTTACCTAAGTTCCTTCATTTCAGCAGATGTATTACTATGGCGTGCTGAGGCGGAAATACTCCACGATCAAAGGAGCAGTGAAAGTGGCATCACCCTCACTTTTATCCCAGGCGGATCACAGAAAGGGACATGGCCTGTCCCCTGGTGACATCACAGGAAGTGACATTACATGACCATTGCCATGATGACTTCCAAGAAAGTGACATCATCGAATGTGATATAACTTACAGTCAGTTTATAGTGAACAGAATGAACAATAATCACACCAAATATACATTTGGCATATTAAATATCAAGCATAAATGAAATAGGGTAATACCATGATTTGCAAGGAGTGTGGTAATAGGTCATAATCTACCAGAATACTGTACTGGTTCAGCAATGCTCTCTCAGAAGTACAGTCATTATATGTCACGGGTGCAGCCATGATGGGCCAGTGGGACTGCTGCCATTGCCGGGTACAGTTGCATATGTAAAAATATCATTTACTTATACTGCTTGTTGCTCAGGCGCTAACTGAATCATCGCAGTACGCAGGCTCTGTTTGTGCCATCAATAGAGCTTTTTACGTCATGCTCACTTATTTCATCTTGAACACTCCTTAAACCA
The DNA here is from genome assembly GCA_963921515.1 of Calotriton arnoldi. Lineage (NCBI taxonomy): Eukaryota > Metazoa > Chordata > Amphibia > Caudata > Salamandridae > Calotriton > Calotriton arnoldi. The sequence continues at coordinate 2,213,382 of CAWUFW010001499.1, forward strand.
TGCCTGCTTGTTACATAAATCCTGCTTGTTAGCACATACAGGCCCATACTCTAAGGGTTGTGAGCGCACTTCTTGGGATTGTGAGTTTGGTGACTGTCAGGCAGGCTATGAACTTGTTTCTTGTGTTGAGGGTCTTGTCCGAGAGCAAGAGTATGAGTTGAGTATCATCAGCATACACAGGATGTTGATATTGTGTGTGCAGATGACATTGGCCAGAGGGATCATGTATATGTTGAAGAGGGTGGGGCTGAAGAGCAGGTGTTTCATATAGTTGTGTTGTTTATGCTTCTTCTGAGTGTGTGATTTGTAAGTGGGAGTATTGTGGTCCTTTCCAGGTGTTGTGTGTGGATCTAGAGTCCACCAGAGGCACATGTTGCCAAGGTCTGAAGGCCCCCTCCCTATGTTCCGGTTCAGGGAGAACCTGGCCTGGCAGTTCGGGCTGGACTGCTCCCATGAGGAGCAGGGTCAATACTGATTTGCATATGGCTGGGTACCAACTGCGGTGGCATGGTGAGCAAAAGAACAATGGATTTAACAAAGAGCTCTTGATTGGGGGGTGAATGTTTGATTTGTTCTGCATTCTGTGCATCATTTGTGTGTCTTTTGCTTTATCGCCCTAAGTGCGCCGGGTATGCCCAGACATGGGTCCCGAGCTCACTGTGCCACTAGATTCAAGCTAGCCTGGCTGACGAGGGGTGCTACCCTGACACCGGTCCCAGGATGCTTGTTTCTGGTCCAGGGAGGACCTGGCTTGGCAGTTCGGGCTGGACTGTTCCCATGAAGAGCAGGGTCAAGACTGATTTGCATATGGCTGGGTCCAAACTGAGGTGGCATGGTGAGCAAAAGACCGATAGGTTCGAGTGCTACCCCGAGCTATTGCCAGTGGTCAGACCTATTGTAAGCAGCCGCCCATCACCATTTGCGTATTTCATGTATTTAGGGGTAGTCATGCAGCACGAAACTTAATAGAAAGCATTGGAACACTGAACTTAAGCGTAAAGTGTCATGAGTCATCTGTTGTGTATCAAGAGTGTTGCGCTGATTACTGATGCTAATTCACTACCCCCCTGACTGTAACGAACGTACACACAGAGGTTGCTAACTGCCGTATTTGCTCTCACCCCAGGGTAAAATGGGCTTAGGGAGAAGAGAGAGACAAAAACACAGGAGTTGATTCCACCAGTCTGGTCTTGTCAGTGCACATCCAATCTCCTCCCCTCAAACCTTTACAGTGGCTTGACACTGAAAGCACAGAAAACATACATTTAGCTGTCGCTACAATATTTAAGCTTGTTTGCAAATCAGTCAATAACAGCTTAGCTGATGCTCCCATAAAGGGCCATTTGACAACCTCAAAGAGTTCCTGAAACGCTCCCCGGATTCAAGAGCACCAGCAGATAACAAACGTGCAGAACACTACCAAACTCAAAAAAATACAGTCAAGAAGAAGAATTTTAAAAAATGCAGCGAAAGGGAAAGGAAGAAGAAAGTGGAGAAGAAAATACACCAAATGTGAAAAGGGATGATAACGTTGAACGAAATATTTGGTGACGTAGAACCCTACAACAAAAAAAGGTACATGGTAAGTTCTTTCTTCCAACTGACTCTCTTTAACTCAATTCGGAAGTCCTGACCCTGCTCCTTCCATTCTCCTATTGGTCTGCCACCTGTCTCAGACCTGCCCTCTCCTCCTGTTCTGCCTCCTCAGCCCAGGGCTGACTTTTGGGCAGTGCGACTGGTGCGGCCGCAATGGGCGCTGACCTGTGGAGGCGGGCGCTGACCACAGGAGGGGGCCGTGTTTAGCAATAACTTATGATTGGAGAGATGAGGGGCACTTTTTCCCGGTGGTCGTGAGAGAATCTGAGAAGGCGGTTATGGGATGTGGAAGCGCCAAAAATGATTGTCGCACCGGGCGCCGCCAGCGCTAAAGCCGGCCCTGCCTCAGCCTCCTCCGCTTCAGGCTCCACCTTCTTCATTTGCTACTTCCTTTAATTCGTCTCCCTGCTCTTTTCTTATCCCTGTATTTTTTTTTCGCGAGCCTTTGTCTCATCTTCCTTACATGAAGCCATGGTGAATTGTAGGGCCGTATTTTAGGGGTGAGATGATCGTGCTTTGTTTAAAGATATGTCTCCGAGTTTCTTTAAGGATTGCAAGAGGGTTGGGGGCGTTCTGATGTTAATCTTGATGTTTTTCATAGGTATTTTATGTCAATGATGGGATTGTTACAAGACTTAATGAACTGCCTTTGAAAGGTCGGAGTCTCTGGGCTAGAGTCTGCTTTGCCTGTGCCTTAAGATGTCACTGAAGGGGAAGATTGAGCATATATGATTACAAGCAAATTAATATGTTAACAGAAACAGCCCACAAGCACACCAATGAGGCTTTAATTAGCAGAAAAACTATGGCAAGAAATGCCATTCAACAGTGGTTGGGATTAATTAAATTATTCCCTGACTTTTTGTTCTTCACAGTAACACTACCCAGGAAGGGTATTTCCAAAGGTACACATTACTAATGAGTCTCTACAAAGATAACGCTTGCTGGGTGTTGCTATTCTTCCTATATGCTTGGTATGTGTCCTTGATGATCCCTATTATGGTAGAGCTAAGATTGCATGTGATTGGTTCCTGTCTATTGTGGCACAGTAGGAAAACAGATCTACTGGACTGCAGCCCAGTGTGATCACCAGTGGTTTATATTTGGTCTGGCATCCCACCCATCATTGTTTTCTGCTCAGTAACCGTAAATGGACCAGTCTGCCTAGACGTGGGCCACAGCTCCCAGTGCCATAGGACTCAAGTGGCACCACACTAATAAGGGCTGATAAGAGTAAACAAGCCTATGGGCTGCTTTTATTCTCATACATAAGAGGCATGACTTCGGAGCTTGGACTGGACTGCAGTTTTAGGTCTCACCTAGACGGAGCATGCACTGTCTCTTCTGTCTCTACAGTGGGCTCAGAGCCTGCCTATTACTTACAACTTTGGTTTCACTGCCATTCTCATTTCCATGCTTCTTAATGGTCAGTTGCTGGACCCTTCCTTCCTCTTCATGTATTTCTCCCTCCGCTGGTACATTGATGCATTACGGATATCCTTCCGCTGCTCATCTTTTAGGCAGTACTTTTTTATTTGTGTTTATAAGCACTCTACGAGAGTGCATCTTTATGTGCAGTTCCCTAGTATATTCGATCTCTCTGTTTTCCACCTACCCACGACCCTTCATAGTCTATGCTTGCCCCCAACCTCCGCTCTCATAAGCTTGACCCCAGCACCTCTCTCCCATCTCCTTTGCCGGTGTTGGCCCTTGGCTCGCGCCCCCCTCCGTGTTGCCCTCCCTGTTGCCTCCTGCCCCCTCCTTCCTTCCCTCTGAATCACTTCCCAACACCCTCCCTCCATGTTGCCTTCCTTCCCTCACCCCGAAATAAGCACAAAAAGCACAATGATGCGGCCAGCCCTGTCTTCGTCACAGCACTTTTTTTCCCACTCCCTCCATCCATGTTGCAACTCCACACGCCCTCCGTGTTGCCTCCCACCCCACCAGGAATTTAAAAAGTGCTATGACACTGCTTTTCTTTAACTTTCAGCTATGCTGCACATCAGCCATGCTGCTGTACGACTGGCTAAAAAACATTGACAAAGTCAATAGCTCTCTCGTAGTTGAGAGCCATTGGCTTTGCCAATGCTTTTTTACTGTTGCTTCGGAACATTTGTCCGCCCATGTTGCCTGAACCCTATGCTGCAGAGAATACAATAGGTATAAAATGTGCATGTCTTCCAAAATTAGAACACTGGGAAAAAAAAATTGGTCGATCAGGATGAGAAGCAGGATTATACTCTCTCTACAGAAATGCAATTTTAGGAAGGATTTGAGAGTATCAAGAAATGCAAATAAGTGAACAGAAATCAATTTCACACCCCAGAGTAGCGATGGTGACTTGTTTTTCATATAGCGCTTTCAGACAATGGCTTGGACTTTGCAGCTATGTAAAAGGACACCCATTTTATTGACTTCAGTAGGGGGAAACTCTGAGCCAGGACCATCAAAATGCAAACCTGGTACCTGCCTAGGGAGCTCTGCAATAGATACTGAAACCCACTGTGCTGTTTTGCCTGCTTAAAGCAGAGCACGCCACCTAAGTTGTTGTTGTCGTTATGTTGTGTGTATTTGTAAAGTGCACTATCGCATGCAAGGATATCCTGGTGCTGAGTAGGTGTGTGTGTGCCTAGCCCTGCCATTACTAGGTTGGTTAATGGAAAAATCAGGTCTTCAGCTTGTTGCAGAATTCAAGAAGAGAAGAGGAGACACTGTTGTGTATTGAAAGGGCATTCCAGGCTTTAGGAATTATGTAAGAGAACACCTGTCCTCCTGATCTGGTTTTGTGTATGCATAGGATGTATGTGAGTAAGAGTCTGTGGAGCGGACATGTCTGTGCGGTTGGTAGAAGGAGATGCAACTGTTCAGGTAGGTGTGGCCTAAGTTGTATGGTGCCTTGAATGTGTGTGTGAGGAGTTGGAAATGAAAGTGTTTGTGTATTGGGAGCCAGTGGAGATCCCTGAGGTGTAGTGTGATGTGGGTCCTGTGTGGGAGGTTGAGGATGAGTCTGGCTGCCGAGTTCTAGATGGTTTGTCGTCTTCTAGTGAGTTGCTTGGTGACTGGTGTAGAGGGTGTTCTCGTAGTCCAACTCGTTGGTGACTAAGGCGTGAATGACAGTTTTTCTAGTGTTGCTTGGGAACCATTTGAAGATCTTCCTCAGCATCTTCAGGGTGTGGAAGCAGGATGCAGTGACGCGTTGAGTTGTGTGGTCATGTCTACTTTACTGTCAATGATTATTCCGAGGTTCCTGGCGTGGGTGCTGAGTGTGGGTGTAAGTCTGAGTTCAGCTGGCCACCAGTTGGAGTCCCATGGTGAGGTGTTCTTGCTGAAGATCACTATGCCTGTCTTGTCGGTGTTGACCTTTAGACAGTTGACTTTCATTCAGCGAGTGACCTCAGTCAAGCAGGCGATGAACTTGTTTCTTGTGTTGAGGGTCTTCTCCAAGAGGGAGAGTATGAGTTGAGTGTCATCAGCATAGCAGAGGATGTTGTGTGTGCAGATGACATTCGCCAGAGGGATCATGTATGCGTTGAAGAGGGTGAGGCTGAACAATTAACCTTGAGGCACTCCACAGATGAGTTTGTGGGCTTTCGATGACTAAGGTGCCAGGCTGACAGCTTGTGTGCTATCTATTCAGAAGTAGCACATTCAGCGAAGAGCGGGTCCTTGTAAGCCAATCTTGTGCAGGCGCTGATGAGAATGGGGTGTGAGACAGTGACAAATGCTGCAGAGAGGTCATGGGGAATGAAGGCTGCTGTGTCTCCTCTGTCAAGGATCATGTGGCTGTCGTTTGTAGCAGTGATGAGTGCTTTTTCTGTACTGTGGCTGGGCCTGAATGTAGATTGTGTGGCGCTGAGGACCTCGTGGTTGCTGAGGTGGTCGGTGAGGCATCGGTTGGTTAGTTTCTCTAAGACCTTTGCCGGGTATAGTAGGAGGTGGATGGAGAAAGCGTGGCTGGGTCAGTGGATGGTTTATTGAGCAAGGGCCTGACAGTAGCATGTTCCCAGGTGTCTGGGAATGTGGCTGAGTTGATGAAGGCATTGAGGATGGGTATTAGTGCTTTGCTGATCGGTAGGAGCCCTTTGGTGAAGGTGTGGTGAAGGCAAGGTTCATATGGGGCCCCCGAGTTGATGGTCTTCATGGTAGCAGTGATAGAGGTGACTGCGGGCGACAAGGTCAGGGTTTGTTTTTTAGCCCTGATGGGAAGTTGAGTAGCGATGGTAAAGGGGTCAAGTTGAGGGTCAAGTTGCTGAATATAGAGGTGATTTTGTTACAGAAGAATTCAGAGAGCTTCCTGCAAAGGTCTGGTGTGGGGGTGATGTAGCTGGAGGTGGCAGGAGGTGCAGTAAAATCTTTGATGATGATAAAGGTTTCCTTGCTGCTATTAGTGCTGATGTTGATGCAATCTGCAAGAGCTGTGCACTTGGTGTTCAGTATCTGCTGGTGGTAGCATCTTAGGGCTGATATGAACATGCCTTTATCTGTGGTGGCATCTGTTGAGGTTTTTGATGGCTTTCAGCAACTTGCTGGTGTGCTCTGGCCGGTGTGCAGAGAGGGAAGAAGCCCGCTTCTCTTCTGTTATGCTTCTCCGGCTGTGGCAGGCAGTTCTGGTGGTAGTAGGTCTGTGATGGTGCAGGATCAGTATGCGCTAAAGATGGATACCTGAGTTTAAAGAAGCATGCCTTCTGTCTTGCTGATGACACGTAGCTTTACAGATGAATGCAATAGCCTTTATGTGAGCAGATTTTACTCTGATTGGCAAAATAGTTCTGTGTATTTTGAGGGTTGCGTCAATGGGGCAAGAGTGCCTTGAAGAAAGGTTTCTGTTAGCATCTTACACAAAGGAATAACATCATATAACAAGATTGACAAAAAGATGAGTTGTGGAATGCGGCTGCACCACTCAGACACTTTATACCACCCAGGGCCTGAAATGGATAAACAGAAGTGCAGGTACCCTATCGAAGAGCACCCAGTGATGGGACTCTCCAGTGAAAAGTATGGCACCTCTGCTGAGAAGTGCAGATACTCAACCTCTCAGGACCTGACAGTGCTGGCCCATTTAAAACACTGATACTACCCATATCGATGTGTAAGTGGATAGTCTTGTCTCAGCAAAAGAGAGCTTCAGGAAAAGTCAAGACACGAACAGCTCATGAAATTCAAACTGGTCTCTGTCCAGTTTCTACGAGAGAGGTCGGAACTTGCAACTAACAGTTTATGCTGTCGAAAAAGTGTGAAGGGTGGTGCAAACTTTAAAAAGTTAATTATCCACCCACTCTCTCACTCATAACTGTTACACAAGCAGAAAACACGGATAGTGAAAATGTATGGCTGAAGAAGAGCTACATATAAATATTTGTGCATGACATGCATCTGATTGGTCCCAGGCAGGTCTACTGTTTTTCAGGTCAAGTCTACCAGACAGCAATTGCAAAAGACCTATTGTGAGCTTATCTATATTTTACAGGGGCGTATAGCCCACCCACTGCTTACCTTTGGTTCACTTTATTCTCACTCTCGTTTGCTTGCTTCTTATTCGATGGCTCTACTGATCCCAGCTTGCCCATCTAGTGTTTGTCCCTCCCCTGGAGCGTAGCCGCTTTACCATCTCTCTGACTGTCTGGCTTCTCTTCTTCCACTATTTACTTTTAGGGAGCTACATTTTCCTTTTTGCTCAAGCACTCCATGAGATTGGTTGTGTTTTCCAGCTCTCTTCCTCGTGTGCTACTCCCCTGCCCTCCAAAGCAGCAAATTGCTGGCAGCCCCTATGCCTTGAAAAAGCACTTCTTTTTAGTTTTTTAATTTACTGATCCATCTCCTATCAGCAAATTAAATAATGGTGCACTCGTCATTTTATAGATGTGCATGTGTAATAACTCATGTGTGCACAGGTCATCACGTGTGCACGCCTACAAAATGACACAGCCGCATCATCACGCCGGTTTTTTTGGGGGGGGGGGCTTTTGGTTTTCTTTTGGCCATGCTGCAAAGCATATTGCCAATGCTGCAGAGCATTGCCAAAAGGCATTGCCAAAGACAGTGGGGTCCCAAAGGCGAGACCTACTGCCTCTGCCAATGCTTCTTCGATTTCCATGCGCTTGGTCCCTGTCTGCAGTAGCATAGTATGCAAAAAATACAATGGACTGGGATCCGATCCTCATAAATTGCCAGGGGCTGAGACTCAACATTTCATCCATTTATGTTTGTTATTTTATATTATATGAGGCTGTGTGCCACCACTTCTGAAACATCTCAAAATACTTGGCTTGTGGTTTCACTCTGAGTGATTTCACAGAAGGCTTCGCTGTGCTCATATATTCTGAAAAACTATGTTTTGCTATGTATCACTTTGGGTCGAATACATAACAGTTACAGTTGTTACGTTTCCCAATAACTTTACAAAACGCCTGGAGGGCGCCATTATTCTTTCACCGTTAAAAAAAATGTACGAAGGCCTTCGCCCTGCACCACTTGCTTGATTATCTGTTTATAGTCCAACAGTAGTCAAAATGACAATAGACATCAGTTGAGAGTCAGTCTGGGGCCGAACAAGGCCCAGTGATTTAGCAGCAGGGCTTAGGGAAGACAAATCTCCCAGACTGCTGGAAGAGGCGCGCATTCCTTTTTATTACGGTCATCCGACATCAAGGAAATGCTTAAAATGCTGGCGGCGTCATGTGACATGCCTGCTAAAGGTATTATATGGTTTCAAATGTGAAAAACCTGTTCAGAAAGCGTGCTATATAAATCGGCACCAGTGCAGTCAGTCGCTTTGGTAGACAGTGGGCTGCATTTTTTTCCCTCTGGACTGGGACGGTGGCCTTGTAAAGTCAGAAATATTCCCTCTGGTTAAATAAAAAAAACATATTTAAAAGAAAAAAGAAAATGCTCGGCAAATGTTTCATTGTTATGATAAAATTCACATTATTTCAGCGACAAGATTTTTAGGTCGGAGTTTTCATAGTGCAGCTGTCAAACTTATTGCTTACAATATAAATAGAACGGGCATTGTGTCCGGGCCTATGAGCGATTTACTTTCTTCGACCAGCCTCTTCCAGCTATTGGCTTGAGACATTGACAAGTCGGCCCAGTGGAGTATAGATCTTTCACCTAATGCTATTGGCTGTCTGTGTGAATCCTTCCACCTTCACCTCAGTAGGGTCTATTTTACAAATATAGCAGTCTCTGTCTCATACTCCTGGCTCCTTCCTGTGTGTCCCACTCTAATGTGCTAATTAATGCTGTATAACCTAGCTTAGCACATTCAGCACAAGCTATTGACTTTGTCAATTCCTGTCTACTGCTGTCATCAGACTATCAAAAGAGAGTGTCGCTTTTGTGGTGTAAAGCAAGTGGCGTAACAAAGGCCCCTGCAGCCCCCGCAGTGCGGGGGGCCGAGCTCCAGTGGGGCCCCCTCAGCACAGTAACCTGCCCTAAGAGCTCCTGAGTAAGTCCGGAGGAGGGCTCCTCCATGTACTTTGCAGGGGCGCCCCCTTAAGGTTCGTTAAATTGTGTGTAAAGCCCTCAGTAAATGAGAGTACTGCTATGGACAGCCAAAGCATTAAGAAAACGCCATCAATCCAAGAATCTCCACACCTATTTCCATAAGTCCCTACACTAAAAACTGAAAACATATGAATAATTAAGTTTTACACAGCCATGCACATGTCTAGGTTTTTTCGATTGTTTGTTGATTCTTTTCTACTTTTTTAGGTCGAGCCTGAGCAGCGCATGCGCTACTCTGCGAGGCATTCTGTATTCAGGTAGGGACTTGAAGCTCCGCCCACTCTCCGCCCATAGTTCTCATTGGCTTGTGTCATTGTCCACTGTAAACTGTGGCTGTTCCTTGGTCAATAGGCTTAGTAGTCCCTCCTTAGTACCGCCTTGTCTCATTTTATAACCTCCCATGATGACACCCCCCGTTACATGTGTTGTTACTTGATAGGCTTTAATTACAGCCTCCCAGCACTATTTTCTCAAATAGCTCTGTCCTGCCTGCTGTTGCAGGCAGGAAATGCTCTCTCCTAACACTTTAAAAAAAAAATTATAGCTCAGGCGCTGGCATTTGCAATGCAATAGGTCTCTCAGTTGCGAGAGTTTAAGCTATTGGTATTGTAAATGACAATGCCTTCTATTTATCTGTTTTTAAAACAACACATAAATAAAAGGCATTGTCATTTACAATGCCAATAGCTCAAACTCTCGTAAATGCGAGACCTATTGCATTGCAAATGCTAGTTATTACTTGATGATTATGAATAGCACATGGCATCCCATAGGCTGAATATATAATGCTAATGAACGAAAAGCTAGTGCATATTATTACACTATGTATATTCTTAGGCCTATTGTTCCTCCATCAGGGGACTGGGAAACCACAATGTAGCTGACCATTAATGTTTATTGATTGACTATTTTTTTAAAGTTGATAATATTAATTTGAACAGAAACAAGCACAGGTAATGCCAATAGGTCTGGCTTTAAAGGCATGCTGTATGGTAATGTGAAGCATTACAAGTAGATAGCATGGGAATGAATATCTATTCGTGTGAAAGGAAAGAACTCTAGAATAATATTGGTGTAGGTTAAAAAGTCAGGCGACTATTTCACTGTGAAGCCAGACCTAAGAATCCATGTAGGTTAATGACTGTCTTCTCCCATCTGTGCTGCTGCCAGAGAGAAACGCTATAAATTATCTAGTAATGTGAGACACTTTAATAGCATTACAATGCCATGTGTGTGCTCCTGAAAGTTCAAGCTCAGGTAGCTGGATAAATAAACAAAATGATTACAGCTGTGTGGAGGAAAAGCACTTTTTTGTGTGGAAGCACACAACTTCTGCCCAATCAAAACATGCATGCCTGGTCTCTATAATGTGGGAAGAGCATGATGACTCTCACATGATTATCTGGCGACAGTTGTGCTGTCCAGCCAGACTATAACGAGCATTTTCAATGCAATAGGTCTCACATTTGTGAGCGTTTAAGCTATTGGCATTGAAAATGACAATGCCTTTTATTTATGTGTTTTTAAAAGGAACACATATATAAAAGGCATTGTTGTTTTTAATGACAAGAGCTCAAACTCTCGCTAATGCTAGACCACTATAATGGTGGTTACTGTGAGCAGCGTCTAAGCAAAGGGGCGTGGCCGCCATTATAGTGAAAGCGCGTATGGTGCTTCCACCCAAAGTTAAAAAAAAATAATAATAATTTCAAAAGCTCTGTAGCAAGGCAACAAAAGTGAAAGCGGCCCGTGCTGGTAATTGAATAATTAAATAGGCGTGGCTGGTAAAGTGAATGCGGACCGCGCTGTATATTAAATAATTAAATAAGCTCGGCCGCTATAAAGCGGACCGCATTGTAATTTGAATAAAAATATATTACTATTTAAAACAAAGCGGGCGGGTGCTATGATGCCGTGGGTGGAATAGGGGAAGAGCATTAAAGAAAATAGTGCTCACCAACTTATAAAGCAGACCGTGTAACAACCGAAGTAAAAGGGCCAGTCCTCGTGGGAGGTTTCAAGTGAAGACAAGGCGGTACTAAGGAGGGACTAACAAGCCTATGTACGAATCAGAAGCCAGCATTTACGAAGGGCAATGACATAAGCCACATTGCGGGCCATCTTTTGGACCCTATCTTCTCTATCCTGTCATCCTTCTCTGTCGACCCTCCGCTCCAACTCAGCTGGACCGACCATTATGCAGTACCTTTCAATATCACAGCCCCTTTCTCTCCCTCTACTTGGTCGACCCGACAAACTACTAACAGGCATTGGGCTAAACTAGACATGATGGAATTAAACAAACTACTTTTACATACCATCCCTGCTCTGATTTCTACATCGGATACTGATCAAATCACAGTACACCACTGGCTCGAAAGTGCCATGGATTCAATTCTGCCTCGATCATCTAAATCACAGGGCAGAATGTGCCCTCCAGCACCCTGGTTTAATGAAAGTCTTCGCTCAGAAAAAAAGGCCTCTAAATCCCTTGAAAGAGCCTGGAGGAAACATTATGCACCTGAGGCCAAGGCTGAATATGTAGTGGCCTTGAAAAAATATCATGCCTCCTGCAAATCTGCTTGGGCAGTCTACTATACAGAATTGATTACCAACGCTCATAACTGTCAAAAAACTTTGTTTAAAGTAGTAAAGGATCTGTCCTCAGCTAGCACATTCACACCGTCCCCCTCCCTTTCCCATCAACAGTGTGACGAACTTGCCTTGTTTTTCCTAAACAAAGTCGAGCTAATTCACCGGCAACTAGAAGCAGATGCTTCTATGTTTGTGATACCCTCAACTGATGTGTCTCAACCACTTGGGCCATTAGCCCCACTTACAGGGAACGGTCAGTACACAGTTAAGTCAGATAACCAATTGGGAATCGATGCCTGGCCCCTTTTGGATCTTGCACGACTGCAAACTTTACTGGCTACCATCAAGTCCGGCTCCCCACTTGATCCCCTCCCACCATCAAAACTTAGATTGCTAGAGGAGGCGGCCCTCATGGTAGTTTTGGATCTCCTTAATTCCTCCTTGACCACAGGTGTGGTACCTCAGAACTGGAAGCATGCTTTGGTACGCCCTCTGCTCAAAAAGAAGGACCTCGACCCTCAGTGCTGGTCAAACTTTAGGCCAATTTTGCTTCTCTCTGTTTTCTCCAAAATTTGGGAAAACATGTTAACACTCACCTCTCCTCCATCGTTACCGCTCACAATCTGCTGCACCCATCCCAGTCTGGGTTCAGGGCGGGTTTCAGCACTGAATCCGCCCTACTCGGAGTAACAGAATTTCTGAGGCAAGAACTCGATTCTGGTGGGACAGCCGCCCTTATCCTGCTGGATTTAAGTGCCCCCTTCGATACGGTCTCACATGCCACCCTTTTGGATAGATTGGAGGCTTCAGGTATTGCCGGCATTGCCTTGAAGTGGCTATCCTCTTTTCTGAAAGATCGAACATTTCAGGTCTCACCAGCTAACAACACCACTACTATCCTTACACTGACCTCGGGGGTTCCTCAGGGCTCTATTCTGAGCCCTTTGCATTTTAACATCTACCTACGCCCCCTGTTGGATGTGATTGAAGAGTCTGGTCTCACCGTATTTTCATATGCGGATGATTCTCAGATTATTTTCTCACTATCTGAAGCTCAAAACAAAGATCCTTCCCCTCTCAGGCAAGGCCTAACTAATGTCGCTCTCTAGATGAACAGAAACGCCCTCAAACTCAATGGCAATAAAACCGAAGTCCTGATCCTGGGAAACAACCCTGGACTTTGGGGAGTCAGCTGCTGGCCCGCCATACTGGGGCCTTTACCCCTTACCGGTGGATAAGATTAAGAATCTCAGTTTTATTTTTGATAAAAATCTTTCCCTGACACCGCAGGTCTCCAAGCTTGCATTCTAAAATAGCTTAAGAAAATACTCTGGCTGATTCCTCTTAGTTCACAGAGAACAGTGATGCAGGTGCAGGTTGCATCCAGATTGGACTATGGGAATGTACTGTATCTGGGTGCTGATAAAGCCTTCATTCGTCGCTTACAGATCATTCAGAACGCGGCTGCCCGCCTTCTTTTCCGTCTGCCGAGATTTTCTTCCGTCTCTCCCTTGCTTCATAAACTGCACTGGTTGAGGGCTGACAAACGGATTAAATTCAAGGCCTTATGTTACATGTTTCGCACTAGACACGGTCTCGCTCCCTCTTATTTTCAAGATCCGGTGTCCCCGTATGTCCCTACCCGAGCACTAAGATCAGCCAACCTCGCACTGTTTACTGTGCCTAGGTTTCGCAGAGCTCGTTTAAGGGGCGCTCCTTCTCCGTTCTAGGTCCAAAACTCTGGAATTCTCTTCCAGTTGCTCTCAGATCCTGTAACTCATTGCTTCATTTCCGTAGGAACCTAAAAACTTTGCTCTTCAACTGCCTTGACTCAACCCTCGCCTCCTTAGGTATTCTTCTTGCTGTGCCCCTGCCCGCCGACAGAGCCTGGAGACCCTTTTGGGTAGCTGCGTGCTCCATAAGCTTCTAAAATAAATAAGCCAATGGCAATTATGGGCGGAGAGTGGGCGGGGCATCAAGAGCATACTCCAATACAGCATGCTTCAAGCACATAGTGTAATTGTACCTAACTAGGTCACCCGCAACTCTTCACTGAATAAATCCCACCCAATAGCATTCCAGCTCTCAGACGCCCATTAGTGAACGGTCATTGTCAAAATTGCCTTAATTTCACCCAACATGCACACTGTCACACAATATAAAAGGTTTTTTTCAAATACCGGACCTATTACTCCACTTAGCACATAAGCCGAGACCTCAAGAGCACAGAGAGGCAGAGGGAACAACAGCCACACCTACAAACATGAACCACATGCAGAAAACAAATTGAATCATGACCAGTCACAACAATTGTGGCGCATATAGCAACAATTCCTCTACACACTGCCCCATGGATCATAAAACAATCCGTAGGAGTACGAACAGTCACATACCTGCTGAACATCATACTGATCTGGAATGGAAGGAGACTTCTCTGCAAACAACTTCAGTCATGCAACTAGACCAACGTAAGCACCAGCAACAACAGACAGCGGAAACAGCTATGCCAAGGGAAGATGGCAGCTGTCCCTAGTAGCAAAGTGACACAAACAGGCATGCAGGATGCAAAGCCTACAGAGGATGGCCACGTGACACGAACCCTTTTCAAAACCAGTAGGACCATTGGAACACATTCTCAACATCACTGCTACCTCTTCCCTGTGCATTTCTAGTTCTGAACACACTTGCAGATGTAAGTCATAATCTGATCACAAACAGAAACCACACAAACAGGAAAATACACCTGCAGCCATTTCAAACTCAGTCCAGTACAAGTGATATAACACTTCACCACACATGACAGCATGACTCAAGGCCACCACGGCTGAAGCATGACACGATCAAGCCATGCAATATCCCTGCCTCACTTTTCACAAAAGGGCAGCACACTAGAAGGTCAAGATGCTAATGTGTATGAATTTACAACTCAAAAGGAGAGGCAACTGAAGACCTAAGATAGATGTAGAAATGTCTTGTCTTAGGGTTGTGCATCTCCAATATAAACAGCAAATCAAGTAGCCACCACCCTCCTGGGTATCACAGGATACTACCTTACAAACACTGCCTTCCAGTGCGTTCCAAACAGTCTAAGCTAGCTGCTGCCTGCTGGTCATACCTCAGGGATGCAAAATGTGCCACAACTACAACAAATTACAGCACCAGTGACCTCCCCTTCATACATTGACCAAAAGGTGGCTGCACACAGGAAGTACAAAGGAACGACACCGGAAGCAGCTGACTTCAACACAGTTAAGTTGCTCATTCATGTTCAAGACATACAGTTCCATGTCAATGTGTTCCACCATCAGAGCCAGATTCATTCCTCATGGAAGGCACAAGGGACACCATCTGTATATAATTCTGTGCCCAAGTACAAGCACATCATAGTGCCACAGAGACACATCCAAAGAAAAAATGCAGCCAGGTAACACTCCCGGACACGGAGCACTTTGTACAGAAACAGGCTCAGGTGACAATACTGACACATGATAGAACCATCTCACTGTTTACACAATGAAAAGGAATTGCATTGGAGGTATCACGATGGCTTAAGAGAACAAGCAGTGCGAGCCCAGGCCAACTGGCAGGAAGTTTGTTCTGTATGTGCCTGGTGGGTGGAGGCAAGAAGGCAAAGGAGCGAGGAGCTGAGTTACCATTTCCACTATCTATCATATACACTCCATACCACCACATCTAGCGGCATGTGCTAGATTGATCCAGGAGAAGAAGATCTTTTCCTAGTGATTTCTGTGGCAAGCCAGATTCCCTAGGCATTAGGCCATGTGGCCATGTGGTCATGCGGATGAGACAATGTCCAAGCAGTGTGTGAGGGAGGTCATGGCCAAATATATGCCCTGAAAAACCCACATTTCTGACATTTCTGCTGTAACTCTGCATGGTCCAGTGGCAGCAAGACAGCATGCTGGTGCACCACAAAACACCTGAATTCATAAGTAAATAAATGTGTACCTTCAAATGTGCTTTCAGGATTATAGATGCTTCCAACTCTATTTCGATGGTCAGGATGACATAAACTGACCCGTGCATGATATACTAAAACACATTGGAGCTGCAACAGAGGAAACTGTTCTCTGATTATGTATACCATACCTGTGCATCTTGCAGGCCATATGGAGTAGCTTTGCCAAAGAGATCATTTAAAATGAAAAGGTGACAAATTTGACCCTTGTGTGGAATACCAGAGCTGAGAAAATAGGGTTTTTAGTAGAAAGGATGAAGAGCCATTAATTGTTGGCTATCTTCCAGAAATTACAGTAACCAATTAGGGCAATATCTGCAATACCTTTATGTGACACTCTGGTGGCAAGGTACCATGGTCCATTGTATCAAAGGCTGCTGAAAGATCGAATAAGATCAGCTCTCTAACATTACTGCTGTCTGCAATTATCTGTAGATTATCAAGACCTGACCCCCACCCCCACCCCCTTCCCACACACACACACACACACATGTTGGGTGATTTTACCAGGACAAAACCAGCATGATTGGAGATTAATAGACTATTTTCTTCCACATAGAACTGGATTTGTCTGAAGGGTAATTTCTCCAGAAATGTTCCCAAATAGAAGGTGCTGGGACAGTAATGTCACCCTGCATGGTAAAAAGGCATGTATCCCTGGCCTGAGTGACCCAACTGCATGTGAAACTGTTATCTTGACTTTTTTTGGCTCAGTTAACACACTAATCTCATGCGTGTGCTGAGGCCTAGATCTGTGCATAGTAAAGCATAGGTCCAAAACCCGTTCTGGGACCTGCATGAGGGCACTTAGTGTGTCCTCTTCTATTGGCATGGGACTACTGTGCATTTGTTGGATTGTTGATATAAAGAAGTGGTGGCAGCTTACTGATTTTTGTGAATTAACAGTCCTGAACAGACTTTTTTCCTGTATCAGTGGGAGTGCAGTCTACCAGCCTCACTCATGTATCATGTAAAGTTGAGCTTATAGGTAACACCCAGACTCTGGCACTGACATTCTGTGTGTGTGTGTGTGTCGAGTGTGTGTATACATTTTCTATGTGTGGTGAGAGTATGATTACTGGGACCAATGGGATCCATTTTGGATTGCCGCTGGTTTAGCATGGCACACGATGGACGTGGATAAAGATTCCCCAGACAGTGGGTGTATATTGGCTGCATCAGTGAGCTGGAGGGTGAAACTCCTGACACTAAATTGAGGAAGGATGAAGACAGGAGAACCCATTGAAATTCAGTGAGGATCATTTAGCATGGAATTGCTGATTTGTGCTTCCTGAGCCCTGTCATTTGGAAGATGGCAGGAAAGAGTGGGTGAGACAGCATATTCTGTTGTTAAAGGTGAGGGTATTTCTAGGCAGGGCTGGTCCATTTGACTGTCCCTGATTGCTACTTCAGGAAGGCTGATGACACTTTGTGCTCATGACTCCTGTTTGGAGACAGCATCATCACTACCTGTTGTGAGAACCATCACCCTGCACTAAGGCTTTGGTCTGCAAGGTAGCCCTGAAAAAACATTTGAAAGGAACCACCACAAGCAAGTTTCAAGACCTTAGACAGTGGATCAACATACCGTCTGGAAAATGTGCATAAAGTTGAGATCTACACTATCCCACTTTGTTCCAGTTCCAGGATCTTGTTGTCCAAGGAAGGAAGTGCTATGCAGGATAATTGAAGAGCTGCTCTGAGGCCAGGACTGGTGTCTGCAGAACTGTCGGCCTCCCAGAAGTGAGCAAGCATCACCTGCTGTTAGGTTGCTGGAGTTGGTCTGTCTATTGCCTATAAGCCTCCTGCCTGCACAGAGAGGGAAGGGTAGATGCTAGGCCTTCAGGAGAGACTGTCCAGAAGGAGAAGCACATCCATGTTCCCAGAGTGTGGAGCACCCAGAAGAAGCTGACTGGCATCAGGAGTATAGCTGGAGCCGAACAAAGTTGATTGAGGTCACTTGGACTTCCTTTGCCGTTCATGTGGCGATATGTATAAAGAAAGTACAAAGCAGAACAACAGCAATCATCCGGCATTCCTGCAGCGTCTCCAAGAGACTTGTGCTGCCACTGCCCGACGTGTGCCGTGTCCTGCAAGAGCCATCATCATCGCCACCAGAGCGGAGGGTCTGCCCTGGACCAGAGGCCATAACTGCCAAAGATGAGCACCCGCCAACCTGGCCTACCGCACTGTTCATCTCAGTGGTGCCAGTGAGGAGTGAGGCTGCCATAGAAGATGCCACCAGTTTGATTCTGGCATGTGAGCTGTCGAATGCTGCCGCAAACAGTGTCTCCGCAGAGCAGGTACTAGGAGGTCTGATATCTAAAGACTGAAAGACTATAAATTAAATGCACAAGAGAAACTTGTCATCAGAAAAGTAAAATTTACCAGCGTGATCTCTTTGGCTCAAGAACCGATCGAAGTCACCTACATCATGACTGCTTAGTGATCTTGTACCTTTGCCTAATCTTTATCTATGACCCTATCTTAATAAGGAATCGAAGATATTTGGGCAGCACCCAACAATTGGGGTAGGTCACTAGGTTGTGTGCAAATTACCTACAATCGGTAGGTTGGATCATAAAACCCTGCAGCTGAACACACCATCATACTGTATAGTAATCCAGTTTGTAGTGACATTAAAGCACTTTGTTTTTACTAAGATACATATGGCCTCATTTATGAGGTTTTGCCGTAGGGCAGCACCGCTGGTCTCCCTGCTGCGCTGCCCTACAGCAAAAGAAAAGGGCAGGGATGCGCCGTATCTATCAGATACAGCGCATTCCTTCCCTTTTCCCCTGCGCCGGTGCACAATGGGCTGCCGTGCGCCAACGCAGGCACCTTTGCACCATGGTGCAAGGGTGCCTACGTTGCAGGGATGATTATTTTTGTGCAGGACGGGTAACCTTCCTGCACAAAAACAATCACAAGAGGCTTCTTCCTCTTTCTATGTGTGCTGCAGAATGCAGCACACATAGAAAATGGAAAAACAAGGAGAAATAAAGATATTTCTCCCTGTTGTGCCTCCCTTACGCCTTCCCTGGGGAGGCATAAGAATTTGGCGCTGCCTCAGAGTTACAATTTCTTGTAAATCTGGGGCAGAATCAAAAAGCCATGGATGTTGCTGGGAACGCCCCCGGCACCACCCGTTGCATGCCCCTTTATTGCAGAAAACTGCGTTAAAGGGAACAATATTTAGGAGGCGGCATTAAGCCAAAAAAAAGTGGCCTAGTGCTGCCTCGTAAATATGGAGCAGGCTCCTGCGCCACGGAACTCACAAAAAGTGACGTTCCGGCGGCGCAAGCCTCATAAATGAGGCCCATAGTTAATAGGTACAACATAAAGGAACCAGCTCTAAAAATACTTTAAAAAATACTAAGCAAAGTGACAGCAAGACTGCCATTGCATTTAATTAAATGTTATATGACTCCACTTCACCCGCAGTTATGGTTGATGGGTCCCTCTAATGGACACATACAAACTCTTGCTCCTTTTATTTAAGGCTGAGTTCAAGGTTCAGAAGGGATAATAATAGCAGAAGTTTCTACAAGATTGAAAACACTTGGATATCCTGATCAGAGACTGAGTCCATGTAGCTAAACACCTATGAAATCATTACCTGGCCATTTTTCAGAAAGGCCCTTAATAGTTACTTTATGAGATACCAGTTATCACACACCTAACCCGGAAGTCCGTTTTACAAAGTTACAGATGGAGGCAGGCAAGAGAGTTACTTTAAAATACCCTTCATTCAAACAATTGGCAGTGCAATTTTGGCATAGTGGCCCAAACCACAATGGAACTAAATTGTGCTATTGTCTTGCACATCAGGATCACCATTAAGGCCATTTTCAAAACAGTATGGGGCATATTTACAAGCCCCTATCGCCACCACAACGTCACTTTTAGTGACGTTGTGGTTTTGATAGGGACTTCGCCTTATTTACAAGGCAGCGTTAAGCCACTTAACGTGGCTTAACGCTGCCTTGTAAATAAAGCCTCCTTTCACACTCTACTTGCGTGAAAGGGGAGTGCAATGGGTGTTGCGGTGGGCATTCCACTGCAACACCCATTGATTTTGACGCTGCCTCCTATTTACAAGGGTGGCATAAATAGGAGGCATCGCCAGAATTAAGACCTGGGAAAACCTGGTCTTAAACAGGCGAAACGAGGAGAAATGCTTTATTTCTCCTCATTTTTGCTGATTCCATGTGTGCTGCATTGTGCAGCACACATAGAAACAGCAAATTGCCATTGATTGTTTATGTGCAGTCAGGTGACCCTTCCTGCACATGAACAATAAAAAAAAAGGACGTTTTGCAACTTCTATGTGTGCTACTTTAAGCAGCACACATAGAAGTTACAAAACGCCATTTAAAGATTGTTTATGTGCAGGAAGGGAGACCTTCCTGCACATGAACGATCTTCCCCTCAACGCAGACATCCTTGCACTATGGTGCAAGGGTGCCTGCGTTGGTGCCAGGCTGCTATGTTTAGCGCCAGCGCAGGGGTAAACGCAGGGCTGCACCATATTTTTTATAAATATGGTGCAGCCCTGCGTTTCTGAAGTGGCGGAGTGCGGCGTTAAGCCAGGAAGGCTAAGGCCGTCACTTCATTGTAAATATGCCCCTATGTGTGCTGTGCATCTGCTTCAATGGGTTTCAGATTGTTCTGCAAGCAATATGTGCCACAGTCCAGGTTCAGAGCAGGAAAGAAGACATTTTATCAGCACTTGCCTTATTCCATCTCATGAACTAGATCAGAAATTCCCTCTATCTTTTACAGGGCATAATGTAATTCACCAATTTCCCTATTTTCTTCCCATAGAGCTTTAGTATGCCATTTACCAGCAGCCATGTTTGATATTGTGTCACACACCAAACAAATGTGCTAACATTAGCAATAGCGATTACCAAATAGTGTTTTTTTGGAAATTGCTATTGCTAATGTACTAAAGTTATATCTAGCCTTATTTCATCATCAGCAATTCGTAGTGGGTCGCAAATAGACCTACCTCATGAATATTGATGAGGAAGGTTGCAATTTGTGTCCCACTAGGATTTGCTGCCATCACAGGGATGGTGGCTTGCTGGGGTCAGCAGACTACAATGTCTGTGATTACTTTTAAATGCAGCAGTTTTTTTTTATGCAGCCCGTTTATTAAAGTAAAACGTAATGCATTTAATTAAGAAAATTGAAATGCTTCATTTTTATTTTTTAAGAGTAGGCAGTGGTCCATGGGGTCACTGCCTACTCTTAAAAAAATTTTTTTAAACATTCTCAAAGAGAAGGTGGCCCAAGGTGATCTCTTCCCATTTGCGAATGGGTTACCACCAACTTTGAGTTGGTGGTAAAGTATGAATGTTTTGCGACAGCATTTCAATCGCAAAACATTAGCACATACAATTCAGATTCCATATTTGGAAAGGACACCCTGAACATGCTCATTCAAAATAGCGATTCTGTTTTTGGTCACAAACCCAAACTGTGGTTCGCGGGTGTTTGTACATTTGGAAAGGCTTTTTTCCAGTCGCAAGCGACCCAATTCTGCAAATTGGGCCATTTGCGACTGAACAAATGCTTTGTACATCCCTAAATGTTCCATGCGCCACAACATAGACAGGGTCAGGGGACATATAGAATGCCAAACCGATTCCCATGATCGACCATGAATGAGGACATTAGGAGGGTTTTTTACTGCTGGTATGGATGACATAATGTCATTCATAAGTAGGATATTGACAAGTGGGCTAATGGAGATAACAAGCATTCCCATATCATGAAGACCCAGGGCCAGAATGAGAAGGACATGGATACGACACCCTTATCTGTAGTGGGTACTCCACCTAGGGGGTAGGGTGCACAGGGTAGGACATGGTAAAGCAGGTAACAGATAAGTATGCAAAGAGTGATGCTAGGGTGGCACATCAGAGGAGGATCACAGGAGGTGGCAGGCAGAGATCAACAATATTTTTGCAGGCAATGAAGTGCAGTAGACAGGCAGTAAAGAACAATATGCAAGAGATGTAAATGGGTTAGGCACTATTACTAGAAAGTCATGCTGGCATACATAGAAGCACGTTGGGACAGTGGCCATTCTCTGGGGAGAGACAGATAGTAAGGATACAGGCACTGACCCAGCTTTTGGGAGTCTCTTTAGCCTCCCTCTTGCTCTGTCATTGAGAGACTGTCTTGCACTCTCCTGGAACACCTTTCACAGTCATCAACAATTGGGAGTACCGCAGTCTTCCCTTGGCATCTGCACAATGTCAGATCTTTGTGGTTATAGTAACAGGGTGCCACTCACATCTCGCTTTCCTTCTCTGTACATTGCATTAAATAGAGCTTGTGACAAATCTAAAGCAATCAGAGGCATCGAAGAAGTGGTTGTGCATGTGTAGGTAGAAACAGAAGATGCCAATGGTTAGCAGCACTCTCTACACTCCCATAGGATAAGGGTCTTATGCACTCATTACCTCTTTAGTGACACAAACACAGGCAGTGGTGTAGCAAGGGGAGGGGGCGGTCTGCTCCGGGCAGCATGGGTTTTGGGGGCGGTGGCCTCCCCCTGCTCTTACCTGCAGCCGTCACGGGGCGGCAAACGCAGGGTCTGCCACGGGTGGCCCAGCTACGCCACTGAACACAGGGTACAGCTATGCTTCTGCACTCAGCTGCTGTCCAGGATTATGCTATGTAGTAATGGCCTACCTGCCCTAATATCACAGTAGTTGTGGCCTAGGCTCTTGCAATAGTTGTCAATAGTCTTCACAGCAGTAGTCTGTCAACAGTCAGCAGGTGGAGCATGAACAGGTTATGCAGGGGTAGTCTGCATTCAAAGACTGAACAGGGCTCTAGCATATTACTTGATGAGGGGACATGCATTACACCATAGCCTATGGTGTCTTAAGATAAAAGTGTGCCTTGTTAAATTGTTTCTCTTTTTTGTAGTTATCTTGTGGTAGGGAGTAATCAGCCATGTATTCAGGAGGAGGCCACTGTCCCCTGTGGGGGGATAAGAAGTCAGGAGTGACTGCAAAACCCGTTGGATAGGTCACAGTTCCTTTGTGGAAGTCCCTCTTTGCTTGCTCTATCAATGGAATATGATCCGGATGGTTGCAGTAAGCTATTTCTAGCTCATGATTCACTGAAGCATATCAGTGATATAGGTTTGTGGTGCACAAAGTAACTTGTCTCTGCTGACATGGGTTTTGTTGTCTTTTTCATTGTTTTTTTGTGTACAGGTACAGGCCAGCATTCACTCAGTGTCCATTAGTGTGTCTTGTATTTATCATCTGACTTAGCTCTTATTAACAATCACAGCGGAGGGCCAGTTGTGTTTGTAATACTTTATAGAACTCAATATCATATGACTCCCCACAGACACAGAAGTTCACGGAGTATCCCCGACACAGGTGTTAGCTTTGGGAACCTCCCACTGGTCAACCGCATTGCCCTAGGAAACCTGTATTGCCTCCTTCTTTAATTTATATCTTTTGCGACTTTCAATCTTTTCCAGGGCCTTCATGGGGTTAATCCAATCATACACCAATCCGATCCAATCATACATCAATGTCTTTATTGGGTTCTCATCTGGTCCATTCCCAGACAGAGACTTAGAGGATATAGTAGATAACAGTCAGAGCTTGATGACCACAAATTATGTCTAGCTGAATGGCTCTAAAATTGAGGTAGCCATTTTCGGTAAAAAGGGGGGCCTAGAATAGCTGCACTTAAAGCACCCAAAATTCTCGGCTCAAACCTGCAGCTTGGGTAAGTTGAGTCTCATGTTTGATGCCCATTAGCAAGCAGATGACTATTCCCACAGGTTACAGAAACACATTGGGCGTTGATGGTAAGAGTGATACGTCCTATGTGTATTATTTGAATCCCATTATAGTAGCCTAAGACCTCGCTCTGTCTGAGGCAAAAGGCACAAAATGCAGCCATCAAGGCTGTAACTGTGTGTGGCAACAGAGGCCATATTTCAGCCACTTATAGGGCTCTACAATGGCTTTGGAAAGTACATTGTATTCAGTTCAAGATTGCCTGCCTTACTCACTTTGGTGTCAGAAGAGTCAAGAGAAGGTGGCCACTGCAGAGTGTCTTGGATGCTCTGCTGTTCAAACTGCCTCACTATGCCCTGCTAAATCAGAACATGAACTCACACTGTGCAGCACTCTGTGGGCACTGCTGGGCTGCTCACTCAAATTACAGAAATTGGGATTATGGAATTTCCGAGCTAGAAATACTCCGAAACTCCCACACATAAAAAACGAGCTTCACATCAAGCAAATAATTCAGACATTGCCGTTTGCACAGCCTTTGCCAACACAAATGAAAGGCTAATTAGTGGAGAGATTAACATATTTGCCTCACCACATCCACCATGGAAAGCAAATACGGCAATGAAACAACAATAAAAGCTAAAAAAAAAAAATAAACACACAGCCTCACATAACCACGACATCGAGCCTCACA
This sequence comes from Calotriton arnoldi, assembly GCA_963921515.1. Classification (NCBI taxonomy): domain Eukaryota; kingdom Metazoa; phylum Chordata; class Amphibia; order Caudata; family Salamandridae; genus Calotriton; species Calotriton arnoldi. The sequence goes on from CAWUFW010001499.1 coordinate 2,237,539, forward strand.
CCTGAACACAAATCGAGAAAGGTGCATTCTACAAACACAAACACCCTATAACATCAACAAAGTGGTGTACAACAAAGATGCAGAACAGACACATAAATATGTGCAAATAAACTTGTACATTATGAGCAAGGCAGCAGAAAAATGACAGAGTAGGATGCTCTTAAATGGCCTCACTAGACAAAGGGGCATTTGCAGTAGATTCTCTCCCTGATATCTGGAGGGGTGCCTGGTGAACTGTGGTTTGGTTTTAAAGCAAACAATGCGTCATACCCATCATGGACTGTGGTGGCAAAATGTGCATTTTAAATACTTATTTATTTATTTTGTAGCAATGAATGAGTAGTTGAAGGTATTGCCTGTTGTATATTATCAATTATTGATCAGACGACACAACTCTAATTTAGGGCCCGATTTGGAGTTCGGCGGATTGGTTACTCCGTCAAAACACAGTCCGCCATATTACACTCTGAAACAGGCCTTCAGTGTCCTCATCATTGCTTAGTAAATTGGATCTACATTTAATATCCGATAGGTATACATGGGTTATTTATAAATCAGCTAGGAACACATAACCTACATATGTATTTAAATGTTCACCAATTATTTGACATTCAGGGGATCAATTATGAAAGATATCGGATCAATTTTTCTCTTATAAATATAACACAGACATAGAGCCTGATTTAGATATCGGCACACAGGCTACTCCGCAAAAACGGTGTCGGATATCCCATCCACCGAAATGTAAATCTCATAGGATATTATGGGATTTATATTTCAGCGGATGGGATATACGTCACAGTTGTGACTGAGTACCCTTCTGAATTAGGCCCATAGTTTTTCCTGACTGAGTTACTGACTGCATTAGTATAACAAACTCTATTCCAGTGGGTGGCCTGATTTAGAGTGGTATTGTAATTCTGATTTGGATGGAACTGGAAGTTTCAGGGCAAACTGGATTTAAACGTTGAGTGAAAACACCGCATCTGAGGACTCCTCCCCATCCGTATTTTGCTAGGAAAACTTGGAAAAAAATGTACAGGAAAATCATCAATGGAAAATGTAGGAGTCTGTGCAAATACCGATTCATGAAGTTACTTACTATTTCTCCAAGTATAGCTTGTAAAGGGCATATAATCCTGCACCTGGAAATTAATAGGGGTGGGCAGAACTTGCAGAGTTTCACTCTGTGCAATTCCGTGGAGTTACATGAAAACTCAGCAAGATTTCGTGGAGTTCCACGAACGGGCGAAGTTCCGCTGCTCATGCTGATGTTTAGCATGAATAGGACACTTACAACACAAGCGTTTACAACGCGTGCCATTACAACGCGGTCATTACAACGACCTCGTTGTTACATCGCATACTATTACAACACAAGTTGTTACAACAACTTGGTGGGGGGTGGGGGGGCCGCTGGAGTTTGGAATAGTATAATTTACTATTCCAACTCCAATCTGTGCAACAGTAGGGAAGTTGTTGGATTTTAAATCCAACACCTTCTGCCCCCTACAGCAAGTCGTTGTAACGACTTGCGTTGTAATGGTATGTGATGTAACAACATGGTTGTTGTAATAACTGCGTTGTCATGGAATGCGTTGTATCGCATTCGTTGTAAATGATGTTTACCCTTTAGCAGTGGCGGCTGGTGACATTTGAAAGTGGTAGGGCGAAAATTATTGTCGCACTGCGGCGAGCGAGCGTAGTCCGAACAGCCTATGGGAGGGGTTCAGGGGAGGGTTCTACCCCGAGAAAATTTTGAAAAAAGAGTGGACAAATGGTGCATTTTCAAGCAAATATGAGAAAGCAGGAAGGTTAATAAAGCAATTGTGAAAGTGCAGTTATTTCATTGATAAAGAGATGTCATATGACAACATAGGTAGCTACATAAAACTGCAAAAAAAGTGCCCTACTGTCCCATTCAAAGCATAATAGTGCTAGAGTGCCATACTGCCTCATTCAAATCACAGTGACGCTTGAGTGTGATACTGTCCGTTTCAACTCACAGTAGCACTGGAATGCCCTAGAGTTCCAATCAAAGTCCACTAGCACCAGAGCTCTTAACTGTCCCATTCAAAGCACATTAGCCATGGAGATCCCTACTGTCCCACTGAAAGTACAGTCGCACTGATGAGAAGCACCTTACTTTCCGATTCAAATCATAGTAGCGCTGGAAAACTCAACTGTTCTACTCAAATCATTATAACCCTGGAGTGCCCTTCCGCCCTATTCGAAGCACAGTTGCACTGGAGTCCTCTACAGTTCAATTCAAATACAGCAGCCCTGGAGTGTCCTACTGTCTCCTTCAAAACGCAGTAGCTCTGGGGTGCCCTACTGTCCCACCGAAAGTACAACTGCACTGGTGAGAATTGCCCTACTGTCCCATTCAAAGCAAAGTAGCACAGGAGTGCCTAACTGCCCCACTGAAAATACAGAAGCACTAATGAGAAATGCCCTTCTGTCTCATGCAAAGCTCTGTAGCGCTGGGAAGCCCTTCAGTTCTTTTCAAAGCACAGTAACGCAGGCGTGCACTTACTTCCCATTCAAAGCCCAGTATCACTTATTGCATTGTGCCATTCAAAGCACAGTAGTGCTGAAGTGTTCTACTGTCCCATTCAAAGCAGAGTGTAGGGAAGGCGTCCCTCCCCTATCCACCCTTCGACATTGCATGGTCCCTTATGTCTGAAGCATCCAGATTTGTGACCAAAATTCTACTCCAATATGTAGACACATGGGTCTGAACAGCCGACCTCACTCCCTAAATACACAACCACCTGGTTTTGCACAATTGCGATAGGCGCACTAAACACACATCTAACCCAACAGGGATGCCATGAGTGGCGTCACAACTATGCACCTCATTGGTATGCATTAGTTTCATTCTGCAGCCTTCATGAATGCTTTCTATGGCCGGTGCCTACAACTCACAATCATGGGAACATTTGGCCGACATACAGCCTAATGAGATGTGACCGGTCAGGTGCATGACAGCCATTGCATCTGAGTCACCTGATAATTCCAAGATCCTGCTCCCACACCCTTGCGTGCCATCTGAATGGTCTTCTGGGGCTGGGCACGGGGTCGATAGGGGCTTGGCTCTGTCTCGGATCTCCTTGTTAATTTGTTGGCTCGTCCACCCCTGTCTTTAACATCTTGGTGTGTGGTGTGAAAAGAGAGGGGACTTCCATGGTGGTGACAGAAATAGGTGCACCTATTTGCATAACATTTAACAATGCCGATACACACACACGTACAATTATTATATATACGAGTCTGTGTTCTGGGTATTTGTGTGTTTATTCATTACGTTGTTTTACGTGCTGCCTCTGAACGCTTTCAAGATGCTATAAATGCACACAGATGCAAAGAACACAGATTGAATACAAAATATACAGTCGCAGTAAACAGTCAGTGTATTGTGCCTCCACAGTGTCCCTACAGAGAAAGACTGTGAGCCTGCACCCGGGGATAGATAGCTTGATGCATGCCGTGTCCTCCATATCTAAACAGTGAACCCATCAGCAGATTAAGCATTACACAACATTTGTGTGAGATTACAGAAAATACTGGCAGGTTTACGCAGATTCCTACCGCACTGTGGAAGTAACATAACAGGCGACTCTCGGGCAGGTCTTATATATCCCTTGTTTATCAGTTCGGGGATGGTACTCGAAAAATGCTCCATCTAGCAAAACACTTCATTGGATGCAGGTGTGGTGTTCCTAAGATCATCATTATAACCCTGCATACATTTCAACGCGCACATACCATCATTTCTTCATTGCGTTTTTCACAGTCTTCAGAAAAATCACTTTCCCCTTTTATGCTAATTTACTTCTGCTTTAATTCATGTGCTAGCATTGAGGTGACTTTTCGAAATTGTCGAGGGTCGATATTGTGTTTTGTAATGTCTAGCATTCCCTTCATTATGCAATTTGCTATTTCTCTTGTCTGCAATGCTCTGACTGTAATTGTAGTCAAGTGGTATTTGACTGCAAATTAGGCTTTAATCTGCTACCCAAACAAATGGCCATTGTTCTCTTTTCCCATTGTTAACAGAATTGTGTACATCGAACAGAGCAGGTCAGCCAACAGAGCACTTAAAAGCACTCCAACTTCCCACTATGCTCAAAGGAAGAACCCCGATAAGGTGGCCACTCGCACACAGCCACGCACACTCCAGCTGGAGGAAGACCCAGCAGACCCGCAGTATGATAAACTCCTTGGAAATAGGCCATGCCCCGCACCCCCTGTCCGGAGGAAGGCACAGCGGACCCCCAGCCGGGTGAACTCCGTCGAAATAGGCCATGCACACCACGCAACGACAAGGCCCTAAACGGGCCTATAGAAGTTAAAAATGCCCGCCTGGGCCTTACCTGGGCTGGTGAACTGACAGAGTTCACAACGTCAGACGTCTGATGATGATAATTTCAGACTGGACAGACTGCCTCAGTGCCTTTTCTCCAAAAACGCAGTCCGACTGTCTAGTGTGACGCAGTAAAAATGCAGCTTCCAGTTCACCACTCCGAGTGCCACTGCAGACTCATGAGCGGGAAGCCGTCTGAGGTCGAGTCTGCGCAGACTCGATTCCTTGGCTTCCCGCCTGCCACACCCTTTCCCAACTCGTCACAGGGTGGGTCCCACCACGCCCTGTAACGAGTTGGGAAAGGGTGGGTGACAAGCTCTCCACTCTCTCTGATTGACGTGGAGGGTTAGCGATCCCGGGCTTGTATTTAAAACGCCCGGGGCTAACTTTACCTCCACGCCATCAGGGGTGGAGACTACGCCTTGCAGCTAGGTCTTTGCCGAGCTGATGACATCACAGCCTTCAGGGCTGTGAGGTTCTCAGCCGGCAAACACGTAGGCTTCTTGAGCAAACAACAGGGCAGGGGAGAGAGTCACGTGACGTCCAACAGCGGCGATATCGGTGAGTGGGGCAGACAGTGCCCCGCAGCCTCGTGTTCAAGTTCTACAGTAAAAGTGTTAATGGCAGCTGATAAATGTTTTTTTGTTTTGTTTTATAAATGACTATGAGCTGAGCATTGTGAATGTAACGGGGGCAGAGCCCCGACGCCCTCGTAGAGAAACCGCCACTGCCCTTTAGCACTGGGAGCTCATTCTGAGCTGACAAATCAGTGCGAGTGGCACCACGCGGTACGCCAGAGGGCGCTGCTTCTTGAGTTGATTTTGTTGCTGCTCGAGTAGATTTTCTACTCAAGCGGCAGCTTTCTGCCTGCGAATGACCATGACAGTCCCAATTTCTGTAATTTCAATGAGCAGCCCAGCAGTGCCCACAGAGTGCTGCAAAGTGTGAGTTCATGTTCTGATTTAGCAGGGCATAGTGAGGCAGTTTGAACAGCAGAGCATCCAAGACACTCTGCAGTGGCCACCTTCTCTTGACTCTTCTGACACCAAAGTGAGTAATGATGAGACACAAAACAGACATTGTATAGGAATGAAAAATATCTCAACAAAACATTGGGGGGCAGATTTACAAGAAGGTGCCGCAGCGTGGCACCGCAAGCCCTTTGGTTGCGCCACGCTGCGGCACCTTCAGAGCACAGGAATGCGACATATTTACAATATGTCGCATTCCTGTGCTCTCCCCTGCACTGGCGCACAAACAGCTGCCATGCGCTGGCGCAGGCACCCCGGCACCATGGTGCCAGGATGCCTTCGTCATGGGGACATTGTTTTTGTGCAGGAAGGGGCACCTTCGTGCACAAAAACAATCACTTCAGACATTTTCCTCTTTCAATGCGTGCTGTAGAATGCAGCACGCATTGAAAGAGGAAAAAACGAGGAGAAATGAAAACATTTCTCCTCGTTGCGCCTTGCTACGCCATCCCTAGGGTGGCGTAGCATACTGACTCATTTCCAGGTTTACGAATCCTCGTAAATCTGGAAATGTGTCTTGTTCCATGGGTGTTGTGTGGGAACACCCACTGCAACACCCATGGAATCCCCTTTCACACAAAGTGCTGGGTGTAAAGGGGCCGTATTTACAAGGACAGGAAAAGCCACGCAGGGTGGCTTTTCCTGTCCTTGTAAATATGGGGCAGTGAAATGCGCTGCCTGTGGGTCACAAAAAGTGACGTACTGGCAGTGCAAGGGGCTTGTAAATCTGCCCCTGGATTTTTCGGCATATTAGGGCATGAATTTGCACTTCAGTGCCAGATAACGGGTATTTTGAGGGCCAGTAAGGGGTACCACTGGCTAAGTGAATGACATTTTAGGTGGGTGTTTGTGGGATATGTAAAAGCACAAACATAATGAGAAGACTTGGGGGCATATTTACAAGCCCCTATCGCCATAGGAGCATCACTTTTTTTGATGCTCCGGTGGCGTAGCGCTATTTTTAATATTTACAAAGTGGCGCTAAACCACGTAGTGTGGCTTAACGCCACCTTGTAAATATGCCCCTTTCTGCCGCAGTCCTCTGCGGCAATGGGACGTGCAATGGTGTGGCTGTTGGCGTTCCACTGCAACACCCACTGCTTTTTGACGCTGCCCCAGATTTACAATGAGGTGTAAATCTGTGGCAGCTCCAGCAACTAATGCCATGCAAGAGCAGGCGTTAGACTGGCGCACACAAGAGCAAAAGCCATTAATGATTGTTTATAGTTTATTGTGAAGGTGTCCCTTCCTGCACTTTAACAATCATTTAATTATGATGATTTGCTACTTCTATGTGTGCTGCAGAATGCAGCACACATAGAAGTAACAAATAGCCATTATGGATTGTTTATGTGCAGGAAGGGACACCTTACTGCACATAAACAATCATTCCCTGCAACGAAGGCACCCTTGCACTGTGATGCAAGGGTACCTGTGTTGGCGCTAGGCAGCCTATTTTAGTGCCCTAAGTGCGCCGGGTATGCCCAGAAGTGGGACCCGGGCTCACTGTGTCACTGTATTCAAGCTAGCCTGGCTGTTGAGGGGTGATGCCCCGAAACCAGTCCCAGGATGCTTGTTTCGGGTCCAGTGAGGACCTGAATTAGCAGTTCGAGCTGGACTGTTCCTATGAAGAACAGGGTCAAGACTGACTTGCATATGGATGGGTCTAAACTGGGGTGGCATGGTGAGCAAAAGAACAATAGATTTAACCCAAATCTCTTGACTGGGGGTGAATGTTTGATTTGCTCTGCATTCTGTCCATCATCTGTGTGTCTTTTGCTTTCTCGCCCTATGTGCACCGGGTATGCCCAGACGTGGGTCCCGGGCTCACTGTGTCACTGGATTCAAGCTAGCCTGGCTGATGAGGGGTGATGCCCAAAAACCGGTTCCAGGATGCTTGTTTCCGGTCCAGTTAGGACCTGGCTTGGCAGCTCAAGCTGGACTGTTCCCATGAGGAACACGGTTAAGAATGATTTGCTTTTGGCTGGGTCTAAACTGGGGTGGCATGGTGAGCAAAAGAACAATGGATTTAACCCATATCTCTTGACTGGGAGAGAATGTTTAATTTTCTCTGCATTCCGTCCATCTTCTGTGTGTCTTTTGCTTTCTCGCCCTAAGTGCACCAGGTATGCCCAGACGTGGGTCCCGGACTCACTATGTCACTGGATTCAAGCTAGCCTGGCTGATGAGAGGTGATGCCTCGAAACCGGTTCCAGGATGCTTGTTTCTGGTCCAGTGAGGACCTGGCTTGGCAGTTTGGGCTGGACTGTTCCCATTAGGAACAGGGTCAAGACTGATTTGCATATGGGTGGTTCTAAACTGGGGTGGCATGGTGAGCAATAGAATGATGGATTTAACCGAGATCTCTTGAATGGGGGTGAATGTTTGATTTGCTCTGCATTCCATCCATCATCTGTGTGGCTTTTGCTTTTTATTTTAGCGCTAGGGAAAACACAGGGGTGCACCGTATTGTAGTAAATACGGCGCATCCCTGCATTTTGAAAATGTCGGAGCACGGCACTGCCAAATTTGGCGTTGCTCCTTGCTCTGACATTTTCTAGTAAATATGCCTCTTGGCGTCATAGACAAAAGCAGAGAAAGATGCAATTTTTGACTTTTACAGAATTAAGTACCCTCACCTGCGTTTAAAAATCCCTTTAAGTATTTAGATTTGGTTCTTCCCAAGCTCACTTTCCATTTGTCTTGAACGTTTTCCACATCTGGTTCTGAGCATGGCTCAGAACCAGATGTCGCAAACATCAGTCCTCTGCTGCATTGGTTGTCAGTAATTAAAAAGCTCAGCGCCTAGAGATGGTTTCGCTTAGAGTGAGCTATATAAGTGCAGTCACTCACTCACAGCAGGCATCTGTTGCTGACAGCTATTCCTATTGCCAGTCCAAATCTGACACTATAATCGTTCTTGGTTTACTAAGTCACTCTGATTTCGATTCAATGGTTTCAATATTTAGTCAAGCCATGCAACTGTGCATGTGTCTTGGGCAGTAATTGTGGCAGTACTGAGGGTGAGCCTGCACAAAAAATAGGCCTGGGAACCAAATTAAAAGTGCACCCCATCCCCTTAGCGATTCAGATAGTTAAAAAAGCAAACCCACATTTGCAAATAAGGGCATTTTTAAACTTGTAAATACATTCTGTGTAAATGCCTTGCAAAGTATGGGAGACTGCATGCACGAATATTTGCTGCAGGCACTGGTTGTGGTAATGTCAGAGAAATCAACGGTAAAAAAACATTCTACCAGACCATAAACCAGGCCACAAACAGACAAATTACCAGCCCATACATTGATCTGTGAGACCTGCCCTTCCAGCACTGCCAAATTGCCCTATAGGCTAGTTTGACTCTGGCAGTACCATTTATTTATTACTCCCCTTTCACTCTGAGAGCACAGTTTTAATCCCCTAAGGTCAGGATGTGTAGGATGTAGCATATCATACGTGAGTCAAACCTCCTGTACACAGTAGATTGAGGGGACGTCTACCTTTCATAATAATATCCTGAGTCAAGTAGAAGATGTATTAGCTTCTTGGACTCATAGTTCAATGTTGCAGATTTAAAGCGTGTTTGCCCGAGGCCAGGAGCGTATATACTGTAAATGGCACTAGTGCTGTAGTGCATACTGTGGTGCAATCAGCCTTGCTCATTAGGGGCTTTAGATGTGGCACGGCTTTGTGCTGCTGCTCCATGGTTGATTGCAGACCACTATCTGATGGCTTCCTTTGACGAGTCAACCTCTCTACGTTGGCTTTACGACACATAGTGCTACATCTTCAGAGTTCCCAGGTCCATGCATGAGTAGTTCACCCAGTCCAGGTTTATTACATTGCATTCTGGCACTGGTAGTCATTTATAAGTCAGCTATAAATGAAGGACTACAAATTCTAAAACTAATTTGAAGAAATAACCTGGACTAGATTAGTTTCTCACACTTGTACCTTTTAGACTTGAGAGCTCTGCATTTTGTGAACCCTGATCTCTTAAAGGCAGATGGGTAAAACTTCTGTAACACCTTTGGCGCTGAAGAGAACTCGAGGAAGGGTTTATCTCAACTAGTGGCAACTGGTGGCAAGCTCACCCCTGTTACAAGAACTAGGCGATCAGCTTCTAGATACTCCAAACAATGCATCACAGCCCGGTGCTTAATTTGTAAAAGAATAAGTGCTGAACCCAAAGCTTTGCTTAGAAGCCCGCTGCCGGAGCTACTGAATGTTAGCATGCTGAATACCAAGGCTGCATAGTCTTGATTCTGCCACATCCTTTTTTAATCCACAGCCAGACACTCCCTGAAACTTTTTCTCACTGTTGCAGATTCTTTTTCATCTCTGCTTCCTCCATTTGTCTATGTTTTTCTGTCAATCTCTTCGTCCTTCATTCCTCTTTCTGTGTTTTTCTCTTGCTTTGTATCAAAGACTGTTGAGGAAAAATAACTGCTGATCTCCAAAAATGAGTGCCGGTGGATCCCATCTGCCACCACCAGCTCAAATTAAGCACTGTCACAGTCACATGGTCAATTGCTAAGAAGATCAAAATGAATTGCAAAGACTGACCCTCACAAAGAATTATACCGTTGCCATTATATTTCTTAAATTTAGATCATTGGCTTTTTGTAGGTTTTATGCAGCAATCTGTGATACTTCAGAACACTAAAAAATGACAGAATAGTTATATGAAGAGACAAGGGTCCAAGAAGGCTGGAATCCAATCGGATTGACAAAGCTCATACCTGATGTTCTTCTATTGAGACTCGCGATCGGTGAGTAATTCTATTACAAAGTAAGCCTGAATAGTTCAGGCTCGATGAGTTTCCTGAATAGCAAGTGAATAGTTATATATATCAATTTGAGGTTCAGGGCATTACACCATCTGAGGCCCTGTACTCGAGAGATCTACCTAGATGTTTCAACGTCTTGAAACATGTTGATGCGAGGTGAGAAGGAGATAATGGGAGATGTGTGACTGGTGTGTAGTGTGGGGTCAATTTCTGCATGTGTTCTTAGCCTTTTCACCAGTATACCTTCTGGACACTGCAGAGAACTTGGAATTTGATACTAGATTTTATTAGAAGTCATTGGAAAGATTGAAAGGTGGGCTTGATGAGGTCTCATGGTCTCATTTAAGGAGACTTAGTCACAGTCTGGGTTCCTGGTTCTGTAGTCATTATAACATGGCAATGACATTTTGGGGGAGTCCCTTGTAGGTGATACTGCAGTAGCCCAGGCATGCCAAAATAAAGGTTCTTGTCAGTGCCACCAGGTGATCATCTCGGAGAAGTGGAAGGATGAGATTGCACAGTCAAAAGTATCCCCAGGCTGCTGCCTTTAAAGGGGGAGGGGTCCTGGACCTTGAAGCCAATTGAAAGGTAGAGTGACAATCTCTGTTGATTCCATTGTAAGTATCTCAGTTTTGTCTCTGTTCATGCAAAGGATGCCCTTCTTCATCCACTGGAGTAGATGGCCGCAGCAGGCCAGGCCCTGCACCCAACCCCACGCCACGCATGGCCAAAGACCGTTCGAGTTGTGGGGTTGGTACAATAAGGTATGGTAAAAAAATACTTTACATTAAAAAAAACATAGAAATTCACTGAAAAAAACAAAGGTTAAAAGTGATGTTATAGTTCGGTATGGTGATAATATCTTCCTTTATATAAAAAAAAACCTTAGAAATTTACTGAAAAACCCAAAGGTTAAAGTGACGTTATAGTTAGGTTAAAATGTCAGTTACAACACAACGTTATAAACTAAAAATGCAATGAAATTCACCAGGTATAGTTAATTGAAGTAACTATGACTTGCACCATGAAATACCTATATCTCGCACCCTTGCCATGTACTGCTTATACACTCACATATTACATCACTTTTGACATGGTCAAATGACAGCATTGTAACGTCACTGATGGCATCTGAAATTCCATCATTATTGGCAACACTGTGCATTGCAGTGGTGGCTCCTCTGCAATGGCTTAGCACTTGGGGGTAAAGGATTAGCAGCCAAGAGGTTAATAGATATATTACTTAGGACAGAATGTGATATTTGGGGTAAAGGTGAAAATATCTGTTTTTGCCCTTTGCTACTTGATTAGTTAATGTTCAGCATTATTTTGTGTACTTTCCTGCAGATGACCGGTTGGAATTTGTTCTTATTCCTGCAATTGGAACAAACAATTTACATCAAGGGACCTTGCATCTTCTTTGAACGAGAATATAATAATTAACTACGAAGCTCAATAGTGCAATTCATAATACCACAATGACTCAAAGAAAACGGCACTTTACAGGAATTGTTGTCTATGTTAACCTATTGAGGCTTGCAATCAGCATGTGGTGCCTACGAAATCACCAACAATCCAAGCATTGGCAGACCTATAGTTCTGGCCCTCTGTTGGGGCAGAACAGTCCCTCGCATGGTGACAGATGTGCACCCCTGCCCTGAGTGCCCCAGCTGCAACAATGTCTGGATCCCTGATGCTGATTTGTATTGTCATGGGCAAGTACAGATCATGCTTGTGCACCATTACATAGTGCTGTCTCATAGATTGCAGCATTTTTGGACTGGGAGATGAGCTGAAAGCACTACCCTCGTAGTGGTGAAAGGCTACTGTCTTTGCCAGGAGTTAAGCAGCATGAGCGTGGTAGTGGTGGCGTACCTTGTAGTGATCAGTAGAAGTAAACAGACTTCTTAACCTGTGTCACTGGAGTGAAGCCTACAAGCTCACTCATAAAGTTCTGCTGCTGTGTGCTTAACTCAACATTGGCCTACATCAAGTTAGTATGTAGCACTGTGCAGCACATGTGTTGTTGTATGTATGTGCTGGGTGTGTAAGTTTGCCTTTGAATGTTACAATACATGGAAGACTCTGGGTTCCATTTTGTGAGACCCAGGGCTGACTGGAGGAGCATGAGGAGTTGGAGGAATCTCCAGACAGATTTACGGGTTGCTGCATTCCTGTAAGCTCGGCGGGACACATACTAAAGGAAGGAGAGCCAGACTCTTCAGTACACTTTAAAGGGTGCACTTTGATTCAAGGAGAGGTCTCTGGCAAGGGGCCATGGCACATCCCAGGAAGGAAATGGGGCTGATAAGAAAATCCTAACGAGCAGGGCTAGGGCCTTGGGTTAACCTTTTGAAGCACATATCACTGTGGCTGACATCCAGGTATGAACCTCTAGTCATTCCCATGAACTGCGTTATGGGGCTACCAGATTTGGAGTCCGTTCTGCTGTGAAAGACTGCTTTCTGGAGGAAGGGCAGTGAAGTGGAGGGGCACTGCAAAAGGAAGCAGACCCCGAACACAAACTTCAATGATTCAGATACTAAATCACATTTTGTGTCTGGAAATGGACTATAAGAAGGGGCACTTAAGGCCCCCAAAATTGTCAACTGTCAAACAGCCAGTTGTTCTATACAAGGAGGAGAAACTCTGTAAGACTTAGGCCTGTGAGCAGGATTGGGGGCTAACGCCTGCAAGTCTCCGAGGGAATCCAAAACCACCTGCCCCTGGAGCACCAGTGCCTGCCTGCTTGCCAAGACCAGAGTGCCCTGTAAGGAAGAGAAGAGCGCTTGGACGGAGCGAGGTTGAGTGGGGCATCCTGGCGAGTGGATCTCTGTAGTGAGGTCTGAGAAGAGTGCTGCTGCACCAATTGGATTGTCGCTGCGTACAGGTTCAAGTCGGCGGCCCCGTAAGCCCATAGGAGGCTGCCATGAAGTTAGCCGTGGTTGCACCGATTGGTTTGTTGCCTGTGTATGGAGGGAAGTCAGTTACCTGTATACCAGAGATGGCCTCTGTGAAGATTACCGGTTTGTCAATCGGCCTGTAGCCTGTGTGTGTAGTGAAGTCGGCAACCCCATATGCCAGAGTTGGAGGCCTTAAAAAGGACATTACTGCTGTGCCAATCGTGACGTCGCCCATCTGCAGAGTCAGATTGGTGACCCCATGTGCCAGAGGGGTCCAAAGTGAAGGACAAGGGATGTTGCTTGGTTCAATCATCAACGAGAGGAGAGGACACCATGGTGACCTGTGCATGCCAGGGCTCCGACTGAGGATTGGGACCCAAGTGGTCCATCCCCACACCTGTGAGGAGGATCAGAGGTACATAGCGTCTCACCGGAGGAATTGCTGTGGCCGCTCAGCCACTGCCCCCTGCAGAGCCATGAGTGCTACTCAGCATCATTGGTTGATGCACCCTCCGAGAGAGAAACTCTCCTGTGGACTCCAGTAGCGCAATCCCTGGAGGAGCGGGTAAAACTGATCTTTGGGCCGGAAGGCCCTGGGGGATCTTGTTCTGCTGCATAGTGCTTCACATGCTGGAACACTTTTGAAAGATTCGGAGTGGGACTCCTAAGACTTTGACTACTTGTGGGGCTTAACCTGGATGTCGCCTATATTGAATGAGGAATAATCACTACCCATAGTGAGATGGAAGTGGAACCCTATTGAACACTATAGTCCTGACCTAAGAGGACTGCGTGTATTGTTTGTGTATGATGTATTTTATTTTTGCTCGTATATAAATACTCATTTTTTCATAAAAGCAAGCATTTGACTGGACAATCGATTATTGCTGCTATTGAATGTATTTTGAATTGTGAAGCTGTATTTACCCCCTGTGCATCTAACTCTGCCCCGAGAAGCCTTGCACTGCCCGATCCATGCTCCTACTGAGAGTCAAGTGCTGTACGTTATGTGGCCCATTTACTAAGGAACCATGCTAAGACAAGCCCTGGGACATCAGGAGTAAAAGGCCTCAACCCCCACGGTTCGGTCCAGTAGCCCCTGATTGCCCTGTAGCCCTCTGAAAGGGGTTTTGGCAATTGGCGGCAAGTGGTGAGGTACCTAACAGTTAGGAGCCTTGGATGCAGGCGTGGCATTGCCTGTTTCCAATATATGCCGGTAGTACAATAAATCCAGTTTTTACACACAGAGTCAGCACACATAAACAATGGAGAATACAGGGTTAGGAATAGACATCAGTACCATGTCCATAGATCAGATGAAGTATTTATGTAGAGACAGAGGGTGGTGATTACCCAGGAGTAACGGCCGAGATGTCCTTGCTGATTTCATTAGGGGACAGCTTGAGACTCTGGGTGAAAGGGAAGAGGTTGTAGTTGAATCTGAGGACAGAACCATGTTAGGAACCATGGATGAGAGTGCTGTGGATTCAAGCTCTAGTATCTCCTCAGGACAGATCTATACCATGCAGAGTGTGTCCCCCAATGCATTTTCCTGTGTTTCTTCAAGAAACACTCCACCTTTAGTTTCTAGAATGTCTAGGGCATCACTGTCACCACTTACAGGAGCAAATCCCTTCAATTGGTTGAGTCTAGCAGAGACCATGAGCTTGCAGTTGGCTCTCCAGAAGGCTACAACTGAGCAAGAGAAGAAGGCCAGAAAGTTTGAGAGGGAGAAGCTAAGACTAGCTCACCAGAAACAAAAGAGGTGGGACAGGTGACTCATTCACAAACATGATGGACATCCTGTCCGCCGTATTACAAGTGCCGTAGGATATAATGGACTTGTAATAGGGAAGACAGGATATTCAACACGTTTGTGATCGAGTAACCCGTTCACCAAACTCTAAATCAGGCCTTTTATCTGTATGCATTGGTGTGAGGGTTTGAGCTCTGTACCCAAAGTTGCAAAGTATCATTTGCCTCTTTTTCACTTAAAATTTATCAGAGAAGAGTAAAGAAGAAGCATGTAGGCAGGCTAATACATTCATTCCATCAACAACAACTACTAATATTGCAATTGCTAGCCAGCGAGACTGTTCAATTTATATCGATTATCTAAATTGCTTTCTTATTATCTATCCACATGTGCTAATATTCAAGCCGACATTAATACAAATGCTAAAGAATTACTAATATTGCAGCTGTGCTCTTTTTTCAGATTGAATGCAGATTCATTTCAATTGTAATTCAGCTCCATTCTGAATTAACTGTGAAGAATAATCTTTAGTTTTGTCTTGCATGAAATAACTCTTTATGATGATAAAGTTTTGCATCCTTTTGTAGTTTTAAAACTACAAAACGAAACAAAATTAAGCAACTCATAAGGCCACTTTTTTAAAGAAATAAGTGTGAATGTTGTCCCAAATCATAGTTTCTTTTATACTCATCTTTTATATTTTTTTATTTATTTTATTTTATTGATTTTATGAAAAAAAGCTCATATAATATGTACAACAAAGGAAAAGCAAAACAATAAAAAGAAAAAGCAGTCACAGTGTTCATGTATAATAAACTCATCTTTTTTATTTGGAGTTCCTCTAACAAGCATCAGGACTCACCAGAAACCATGTTTCATTTGCTGTCTAACTAAATCACCAATGGGGCTTCAAAAAATCTTAGACTGTTTTGAGAACTTTTTCAGTCGAAGGGGCTTGGAAATAAACGTAGCAAAAACCAAATACATGGTTCTAAACATTGTTCCCTCTAAGGTGCGCGCCTGGGCGGCCGCGCGCACAGCAATCAATCTCCGCGCAGGGGGCACACTGTAGCGCGCATTTGAAAGGAGAGACCTTTAAGGTCTAAGTGGAGAAATCCAGCAGAGGAGAAACAAAAACAAACGGGGCTATTTTAACCTGATGGGCAATCATTTGCATCTGTGTATGGGGTAATCTCCATCGGGTTTAGCAGCATTACACTTTTATTGCCAACAGATCAGAACATAGATAAACGCTGCCAAGCGCGATGGTCATCACTCATTCACAGATGCAAATGGATGCTTTTAAATATGTTCAGGTCTCAGCTCAGGCACGGACTCTCTTAATTTGTAAGCTTGCCCACGGATGTATGACGATATCACGCATGCATTACATCGCATGCCATTAGATCGCGGTTTTAACAACGCAAGTCGTTACAACGACTTGCGTTGGAGGGCGCTGGACTTAGGAGTAGTTTAATTTACTATTCCAACTCCAGCCTACGTACAGTAGGGAAGGTGTTGGAATGTAAATTAAACTACTCCTTGTCCTATAGCGCCCTCCAGTGCAAGTCGTTGTAACGACTTGCGTTGTTAAAACCGCGATCTAATGGCATGCGATGTAATGCATGCGTTCTAAAGGTTGTTTCCCCTTGCCCACCTGTACAAAACTTTTACATTAATGCTATTTTTGGAAAAGGCAGCCGCAAGATTCCTTGTGGTATGCACAGAGAGGTCTGCCAAAAATTGCTGATTTCTTTCCATTTCACTGCACGCTACAGTGAGATTTCCATTTACACATTTTATTTTAAATTTAAATGAGATGTGTCATTAAATCCCAAAGTTTTGTACAGGTCGGCAAACTAACAAATTAAAGGGGAGAGCCGTGCAAGAGCCAAGCCCTGAAAATATTAAACAGGTAAACTCTACACCAAACATCATGTACATATGATAACATCTCTACAAAACTCAAAAAGTTTATTTCTTTAACATGTGGAAACTTTGTCATTAGTACATCACATTTTAGCACTGCATTGAGACGTACTTTAAACATGAACCATGAGTGAACTAAGAGGCAAGACAATTTTCATGTAAACCGTGTATGTGCCCCAGGTTATTATAAAGCAATATTGTAGTCTATTAAATCAAACATAGGTTTTTTAACAACTGTTTTTCTGAACTCACATATTTGGAAGTGCTTTCTTATGTGATAATGAAGAGAAAAAAAGGGTTTTGCTAAAATAAAATATTTGCCTAAGATCACACAATTTAAGAAGGGAAGCCAAGAATAATTCAGGTTTTCTGATGTCACTTTGTACAAATCAAGCAGTAAATGGGTACCTATTTGACTTTCCTTATGTTACAGCTTTCCCCTTACCCTCTTGTGCACTTTACAGAAGTTTTTATATAGCAGGAACAACCCCGAAGGTATTGGAGCGATTTACCTGTGCACCAGTTGCATTACACAAGGTCAACATTCATTGTTAATAGGCATGTGGAGATTAGGGGGCTGATTAGGATGGCGGGCAGGAAAATGGGACCGCCCGACAGGCTGTCGGTGGGCCCGACAGAGGCATTACGATGCGACCGCCACCACGGTGGTCGCAATGCCTATCTTTTGCATTTCGTCGGGTGCTGCTGGCTGCAGCACACGCCGCAATGCAAAAAGGGGATACATTACATATCCCTGCACTACGGTGCCTGCCACATGGTGCAGGGATATGTAGGGGGCACCATATGTGCCCCCCATCACACACAGCTTAGAGCAAGGGGTTAGAGGGGCCTGCTACGGGCCTCCAAAGTCCCTTTCTGCCTGTCTTTCACGGCAGGTTACCCGCCATGAAAAGGTGGGCAGAAAGGGACATCATGATCCCTATGGCGGTGCCTGGCAGGCACCGCCACAATTGTAGGGAATTGGATGTCCCTCCAACGCACCAGTGGGCTCAAGGAGCCCGACGGATGTGTGGCGGTTGGTCTTTCCGACAGCCAACCATCTGCCCGCCATGGTAATATGGCGGATGGATTACATGGTTCCAATGGCGGTGGGACCGCCATCGTCACTGTAATCGCCCCTAAGTGATTTGCCCAGAATCACAGAGGGTTGCTGAAATCCAGCTTTGGGCATTGTCCATGCAGGCAGCAAGCAGTGCCAGTGGGATAAGTAGTCTGTGTCAGTAGGAGAAGTGGTCAGGGTACCCTAAAAAAACTGTGGGCATTTTTACCTATATATATATATATATTTATTTTTTACAAATTAAGCATGACATCTAGGGTTGAGTTGGGAGCCTGGAGGTGCTGCCCACAGTACTTGGTTGGTAGACGGTGTAGAGGGTTATTCAGAGTAGAGCATGAGAAGCTGAACCTGCACTCTGGGGGTGTCGGCAGAAAGAAGCCTAGGTAGGGGATAAGCTACAGTGAATTAGGAAAGGAGCATGTTAAAATTTTGCAAAGCTCCTCCTTGAATCTTCTGTTGGACTGCCAAGATCTGATAAATGCATGAGCTGCACCACACCCTCTCCGAAATGTCACCACTACCTATTTGCCTTTAGACAATGCTGTTTGAGTAATAACATTTAAGGACATAATTTACCATTTAGTTTATTTGTGAAAAAAAAATTAAACTGTTCTTTCACCTGATCACCCCAGAGATAGCCGGCTCGCTGGCATAATGGCTCATGGAAAGTTCCATTTGCGCACACATCCCAGAATAGTGTGCACAAAGACATTGCCTTGCCGCTCGCTAAACAAAAAAATTAGAGGGAACATTGGTTCTAAATCCCTGCCACTCTACGAGGTCTAATCCTAAACTCAGAGGGTACCCCTGGAACCTGACATACCTTTGAATTCGTAGGGCTGACCCTCATAGAGCAGCCAGACTGGCAGCGCCATATCGAAAGGTGTAGGCTTAAACTAGATCAAATCCCGAGGGGTTGGTCAAAGTGCAACGAGGATACAACTTTTGCCCAATCTCGCCAGTAATTCAAATATACAAACAGCAGGCCCTAGGAACAGCTTTTTATGGGATGGAGCTTTTGGGTCAAAAGGATATGACCAAAATGGTAATAGTGGAAAATCGATTTCTATGACAGCTGACGGGTTTACCAACGAGCACCCCTTTGCTACCTCTAAGGCTAGATATGGGACTCAGGCACATTTCAGATGGGGCTGGAGTGCGACTAATCCCTTATTGGAAACGTATCTGGACTACTCCTGAGCTCCACTCCTATCGTGAAAGGTTGAAGAAAGTCTTAGACATCCCCGGGTCGGAAAGCATACCCCGGTTCAAGTACATAAGAGGGACATTGGGTAAGATGGGGTGTGGGAACCTGTGGGATGATCCGCAGGTGGCTGCCTCAACTAGCAAATTACTTTTAAAGAGAAATTATGGGCAGTGTAAATTGTCTCAATTGCAGGCTCATCCTTTATATGGCATTGTGACCAATTCCCTTCTTTTGATGAAGGACGAATTTCAGTTAGAACAGTTTCTTGATGAGATTGACCCCCAGCAGCCATGAAGTTATATCTCCAATTTCTTTACAGTACACTACCGCTTGGCTCCTTCACTGTCAAATGGGCTAAGACTCACGAGACAGCCAGGCTGGCATGCCCCTCCTGTGGGTATAACAAGGAATCTGAAGAGCATGTATTGTTCTTCTGTACAGCCTACTTGGGGCCCTATTACAATAAGTGCCCCGGGGGCACAACGGGCGTTTGCGCCCGCTTTGCGCGCCCCCGGGGCACTTTGGTATTATAGAAGGGGACGCAGACGCTTGTGTGTCCCCTTCTATAATACCGATAGCGCTGGAGCACTTAAAGCGCCAGCGCCATCAACAGAGGGTGTTCCCTCACTTGCATAGGGGCGTGCCCTATGCAAATGAGAGAATTCCCTTGACTCTGCACCTGCGCCATATTACAGATGCGGGCGCAGAGTCAAAGAAGCTCTCAGGAGGTGCACTGACAGTGCGCCATTTAAAAGGTGGCGCACTGTCAGTGCGCCTTCTGACAGCAGCCCTCTGCAGGGGGTAATGGGGGTCCCATGGACTCCCCCAGACATCCCCTTGCAGACGGGTGCAATCACTCACTGCACCCGCCTGCAAGGGGATCTCTAAACCCCTTTGAAAGTGCAGGCGGGTGCCGCCTGCACTGTGAAAACACGGAGCGGCTGCTCCGTGTTTTCACATGAGTGCGCTGCCCCCACGGCAGCGAGAGTTCGCAGCTGCCCTGGGGGCAGCGCATTCACCATAATTGGGCGCATTATCATTGTTTGCGCCCGGCGCACCTTTTCAAAGGTGCGCCGGGTGCAAACAATGATAATGTGTAATACGGCCCTTGAATGGAAGGTGAAAATGGTTAGTCCCTGTTTTCCGGAACTTAGGAGTCAGGAAATTTGCAGAGGCCTTTCGTATTTTGAAATCAGATGTGAGCCAAAACCTGTTTTTTTGCTGTATCACGATATTTGTTAATTGTGTGGAGAATTAGGCAAAAGATGAGCCAGCAACCAATGCCCTGACATTCATGAGGCTCGGTGCCCTCCTTGATTGTACAGCACTTTAAATACTAGAGAAGGCCAGAGTGTACTGAACATATGGATATGACTTAAACTGTTTAAGAATTTTGACATGATTTAAGAATTGTTTTATAACTCTATGCATCTAACTGAAGGCACCTTCGCTCCCAATAATTTTATTTGATTGTGTATTATAACTGTGTCTTATGGCAAGCTGCCTGAAAAATGATTAGGCATTTTTAATCTGTCCATTTCAAGTGTTAAATGCTGGCCTAAGGCTAAAATAATTTGTTACCAGCCCTGTTTCTGCAAATGGCACAACAGACTTTTCTAGTCCATATCAGAGGACTTTTTGCTGAGGTTTGACAGGGTTGCCACAGCAGGTAGGTGCCTAAACACCAAAGGTCTAATACTTGTAAATTCATTTTATTTGCGTGATTATTCTGATTTTAAATCAAACAACATAGATTGCTTCTTATTATGTTTTAATATTTGTATCTGTACTTGTATGGTACAATGAACCGAAATAAAGTTATTTGCCTTGCCTTGCTCTCAAGCATAGCTACAGGTAAGCAGTCATGCTTTACTCCTTTCAAAGGCTATGAACAGTGCTAAATAAATATAAAATTTGCATACCTTCTAGTCAGACCACTGATGTCCACCCTTCTATCCCATTTTCATCCATGAATGAGAAGAATTCCTAGCTGGACTCTGGTGTTGGGATCCTGAAGCGGAACTATAGTGAAATATGCATGTAGTTCAGAGTGCCTGTCCTTCTGGTGGGACTTAAAGAAGATGCTGAACCAGTAGCCTTGTGCTTAATCTTAGACTATGGTCAGGCCGATGAGAAATCGCAATTGAATTCTTGCTGCTGACATCTGTGTGTGGCTTGCAGGTCAAAGGTTCTGACCCAGAAGGTCTGCTCAGCTGTCATCTTTCGGAGATAAAGAATGCAGGATCTATCAAAACAAGTGCTATATTAAACATTTCTTTTACAGGATATCGTCCTGGATAACGTGCCTCCTATTTGTTAAGGCCAACTATCGCAGAAAATGATTGTCCAATACTCTTTTGACATATTGGGCCTTGTGCGCCATCAAAGGTCTAGGAACAGTGAAAGAAGTCTCCTAGCAGTCGCGGCCGGCATGGCTCGCGGGTGGGGGCGGGGTTCGCGTGGGGAGGGGGTCACGCGGGGGGGTTAATTTAATAATAATAATTTTAAAAAAACATTACACTTACCTTTCTGCCGGCTGGGTCCCGTGTCTTTTCTACTCCTGCTCTCCTGTTCTCCTGCCTCCGGCAGGAACAGGAAGCAGGCAGCCAGGCTCCCACCCCTAAGCCAATCACAACGCTGCAAGCAGCGTTGTGATTGGTCGGGACGCCGCCCAGCCAGGGGCTTATGGGGAGGCCATGTTCTCCATGCAGGCTGCACTGCAGCCTGCATGGAGAAGGGCAGAGTGCGCATGACTGGTTTGGGCGGCCCCAGAGGGCCGACCAAACAGTCTTTGTGCACTCAGGAGTGGGCACACCACTCCTCCCCTGCTCGCAGAGCAGCGCCGCCCACCTGCCAGCCCGCAACCAAACATAAAATGGTAGTTATTACCATTTTATGTTTCTGCTTCTCGCACTGGGAGAAAGCAGTGGGGCGACGTTCCTTCGCCCTAGAGGAGGAGCCGCCCCTGTCTCCTAGTAATGTATTTCCACATCCCTTTTATTTGATCGAAGCCCACCAGATAGCGCAGTTGTCTGGTTTGCTAACAACTTTTTTAGGACATTCAGAAAGGTCCCCTAGGAATGCATTCCGCCCATTGCTTACCATTGGCTTTGTGGTTTGTAACTCACATTTGCTTGTTTTCTATTTGCTGGCTTTATTTGTTTTAGGCTGTCCAGCTTGAATTCGTCCCTTCAGTTGCCCAAACTCTATTTACTGTATTCTTCCACCAGTACTGGATTTCTGAAAACAGGCCTTTAAATCTTGTTCTTACCTTGTCACATTTGCTGTGCATTCAAAGACATAGGTCAACTGTCAGGCTCTGTCTTCCAGGGAGCTTGGTGTTTACTTTTCTTTCTCTGACTTCTAAGTGAGAGATTTATGTGACAATCATGCTGGCTACTGGGGGTGTGCTTGAGGAAGACTGTACGATGCTATTATGCTATTATTCTTCTAGCACACAACAAAATTTAAATGTCTGTAAATCAACTGCGCAGATATTTCAGACTACATCAGAATTAGGACAGCACAAATTAAGTATGGTTTTGGGTAATTCTGAAGTGTGGTGGAAACAAATATTTTAATATGATCAAAACAAATCAATACACTAGGTGATGACATTTCCACGCTGTATACTTTTATCAGTAAAACTGAATGTCTGTGCAAACATAATGGTCATTTCAATTGAAGATGTGTTGTCTGATATGGCAGTACACTACCACACCATGCACACACCACTTTACCCTATTCCACTCTACTTTGCACCACTCCACGCCACTGCACCTTATTCTGCACTATTCCACACTACACCACTCCATGCCACTCCACACCGTGTCACTGCACTCTAATTTGCACCTCTCCACTCTGCGCCACTTCCTTCTACACCTCTCTACTCTACACCACTCTACTCTATGCCAATGCACTCCACCTCACACTATTCTACTATGCACCACTGCACTTTATGTCACTGCACTCTATGCCAATGCTCTCTATTCTGTACCACTCCACTCTACGCCAGTGCACTCTATGCCAATCCACTCCACGCTGCTCTAATCTACTCTGCACCCCTGCACTCTATGCCACTCTACTCTATTCTGCACTACTGTACTCTACGCCACTGCTCTCTACGCCACTCTACTCTGTACCACTCTACTCTACACCACCACACTCCATGTCGATGCACTCTATGCCACCCTACTATACACCACTGCACTCTATGACAGTTCGCACTCTCTGATACTGAACTCTGTGCCACTGCACTCTATGCCACGGCGCTCTACTCTGCCCCACTCTACTCTATGCCACTCTACTGCACTCTACTCCAATGCACTCTATGCCACTACACTCTACGCCACTCTACTCTGCATCACCCTACTCTACGCCACTCTAATCTATTCTGCACCACTGCACTGCACGCCACTAAACTCTACACCACTCTAGTCTACACCACTCTACTCTACACCTCTGCACTTTACCCTGCACTACTCCACTCTCCCATGCACCATTCCACTCTAGGCTACTTCACTCTACTCTAAACAATCTACTCTATGCCACTGCACTCTACGCCTTATTGTTCAAATTAAGAACCTGAAATTATTGCTATTTGGATTTATAGGTTATGGTATCACAATGTGTAAATGTTGCTTAATGTTTAACATTTTAGACAGACATGGCTTGATCTGCAATTTTACTGCTATTGCACTAAGGTGTGCTGCTCCAAACTGCTGAAGTGTAGTTGGACTTCATTGATGTATGACATCCACGATGGGTTCTCCATATAGGGTCTGCAGATTCTATACATAAATCCATGGACGTCATTTAGGAGTTGCCAAAGGTCGCAGCTCCTACCGCTGGCTTGACCCTTGCGATCCCTGGCACTTCTTTTGCAACCCGTGGTCTCAGAGGTGGCAAAATCAGTGTCTGGAACACAGCGGTAGCTCGACCTTATGAACGTTGTCTTTTGGGGCTCCCTCTCCTTGTTTTCTCTCAGTTTTTTATGACACTAATAGTGAATAGTATTAGATTATTCACTATCAGTGTAACAAAACTGGAGTGCAATTAGTTGGAATATGATCTTTCTTGGCAGCTGAGGTAAGTAAAAAAAATGCTTTTAAATGTATGTTGTGTGCATACTAGTGGGTGAGTATGCATTTATATGAGAAAGTGTGTATGCGTGCATGTGTGTGTGTATGTGTAATCATGTGTGTGAGTGAAGGTGAAGGTCAAAGGGCGTGTGATGTCACTTCCGCTACCCCTAGCATTTTTGTTGAATTGACGTCTATGCATTAATCCCATGCCTGGAATTTGTGTTCAATTTATAGTATGTTAATCTAGAGATTCGATAATAGAAACCCATTTCTGTGAAACCAAATAATGAAAACACACTTAGTGAAAAAAAACAAGTTAATTGAAATCCTTTCTGTTAAACAAATAATATAAATTGATCACAAGAACGGTTAAACAATAACATCACTTTACTAAAAGAAAATTAAAAATTGTGGAACACCTAGTTATTTAATCCCTGTTCCGAGAAACGTTTTAGAATGAAAGTGGAAAAATATTATGCAAATGCAGGCAGAGCTGATTAGGGAAAGGGTTAAGAACAGGAATGAGGTACGAAATTGAGACCCCACAAAATGAAGGTAAAATGCAATAGTATTGTGGAGGGGAAATAAACTAATTTTAAGTCATTGTTAAGGTGTTCGAGCCACAAAAAGAGAAGGACGAGGCAGAGGCAGGAGGGGGAATGACATTTACACCTTACAAAAAAAGTATTTAAAAGGTATGTTTCAAAACAAAAGACACCTATTAATTGGTTCCTACCAAATGGTAAATGACACCCATTTTGAAAACTTCAATGAAACAGTTTATGTGAATTGGGCTCTTAGTAGGGGTATTCTATGAATGTATATTTCTTTCACATCATGTACAATCCTGCACCCCATCCTCCCTCCCCTAGGTTTTAGAGCCAAATTAAGTCTAAAAATGGTGAGCTAAAAAGCTACGGAGCTCTGAGTTCAAACTGTGAGTTTATAGCCCACTGTTGTGTAATCTTTAATGCATTTACTGTGCATGAAAAAGTCTTCAGTGATACTGAGAGCAGTAACATTTGTGTTAGTGTGAGAAGTTGGCCTGGTATATGCTGTCCACTAATTAAAGTGGGCACCTTGCACCAGTCCAAACAGCCCTTATGGTGATTAGGTTAAAGATAACCTTTATAGAAAGCTATCCTAGTGGTAGCTATGGAGAGCAGCCTTCAGGCTAAGTCTTGAAGGAATGTTAAGCAGCTTGTTTCACCAGAATGCAACCTTATAGTATTGGTTAAATGAAAGGGAAACCACACAGTAGTTATAAAAATATGTATTTATTACATATAACACTCTCTAGTATCCTCTACACGAGGATTGAACACAAATCAAATAATACAGTTGCAGAGAATCAAACGTAAGTAGCACAATACACAGTGGGCTCCAGGGGGAGACCAAACCATATACTAAGTAAGTAGTATAAGAACCACGACTCGGGACTAGACCTAGTCTAGAAGGTGTAGAATTGCTGGGACCCCAAGGAACCACCCAAGGTGAGTAAGTAGGGACCCCGCGGAGGACGGGTGCAGACTGAGAACACGACCGCGTGCTCCGTACAATTCAATGGGAAAGTCGCGGTTGGAAAATTAGAGATTAAGGACCCTTCTCAGCAGATTACGAAGACAACCCTTGGAATTTAAGAGTTTGGAGGGCCACCCCACCCGTGGATACCTTTGTACCATGGTTACCTATCTCAGAGGAGCCGGGTGCATAGGTACGAAGTGGCGTCGGAAACCCTCGTCGTTCTCTACGGACGTCGACAAAGAAATGCTGCTGCTGGAAGTAAGAAAAGTGTCCAGTGGAATCCAAACGTGTATTCTAGATGAGAAGAACCTGAAAGCAGAGGGGACAGAGTCTGGGTCACTTTGGAGTGACCAGGGGCTCGGTAGACGAATGCCCACCGATGTCGGGTGCTTCAGGTGTGTTGAGAGTGATCTTGACTCTTTAGCTGCGAGGACCCGGAGACGTCTAGGACAACCAGGAGCTGGAGGCGAGCTGTCCCACGAAGGATGTCGAGTGCTGAGGGGTCGGTGTCCGGCGGGAGCACCAATCAAGCCTTGGCAGCGGCAACCAACGGAGATGGTCAAATTCGGTGTCGATCTAGCCCAGCAAGGACCAGGAGACTCACCACAGCAAGGGGAGTCAGGGCAGGCCTGGAGCAACCAGGGGAGCCCAAACAAAGCAAAGTTGACCCTCAAGTGGACCCACAGGCTGAAGGCACAGGAGTCGCGAGGGGACCTCCGGCGGTTTCACAGGATACCAGCTAGCAGGGCGAGGATGCCGGAGTCCTTCTCAGAAAAGATGCGCTGGGGTCAGTGCTACAAATGGCCCAATGCACAGAATTGTTGCACGATAACAAGCATGTGCAGCTGCAAATACACGTGGTGCACAGGGGTACGGGTATACAGTCCCCACGAGGGATATCCACCTCAAACTCAGTGAGAGGGCAGCTCAACCTCGGAGACCTTCAGAAACCCACCTCCTGTGTTGCTGGAGCCTTCGGAGTCCGCAGGAGCTCAGGATCCGCAAACCGGTCAGATGCGTTACGGTGCCTGCGTTTGCAGGGGAGTGACTCCTTCACTCCAAGGGAGATTCTTCTGTAGTCTTGGAGGTCCACAGGGTCCTGCACGGAACCTGTATGGATCACGGACAGTGGTGAGACTGGGGACGGCAAGGGAAGACGAAGTCGAGCCCAAGGGAGGTCCAGCGAAGTCCAGCGTGTGCAAACGGTCGAAGTGTAGTGGTATCTTCTTGCAGAACATGTCCACATAAAATGTAATGTCCTGTAGCCAGGTAACTCATTTTATACCCATGGGAGAGGGTTGGACAGACTCTAGGGACACTCCTAGGGGAGGGACAGGACAGGGGGAGGCTACTCCCATGTCCTTTGTCCAGTTTCGCGCCAGAGCAGGAGCAAATGGCTCCTAGAACTGGTTTGAGCTGGACTATGCACAGGGACACCAAGTGTGCCCCTCGTGCAGACTTTCTGGCACTGAGACAGTGCCCCCACCCAGCCCCAATACACTAAATCCTGTCTGGAAGGTGGTAACACCTCCCTGTGACAGGATGCCTATTGTGCTGCTTTCCCCTGCTCGAGCTTGGCTCAGCAGCAGGAAGGCAGACTCGTGTCTGTGGCTGGCAGCATCCATTTTGTGCTGTAAGGCTTGAGAAAGTTGGTACCGGTAGACTTAGGTACCCCCAGAACCTCGGTTCTGAGGGGAGGAATCATACTTGTGTGGAGGTAGGATTCCAAGGTGTTTGACACCAAACACAACATACTTCGTTGCAGTCGTTTTTGAGATAGCATTTACCGCAAGGTTATAATGCACCTCTACCTATATGTCTGGTAGTATCACGTACAGCCCGGGAGAATGGTCTCCGAAGACTGCAGAGGGGCCCTGCTCATGCTGGAGCACCCTCTCATGCAAAACCCAGCACCCTGCCTTCAGGATTGTTAAGGCCTGCTATAGGGGTGACTTACGAAGTTTTAAGTGTAGTGATATATATAGATATAGTGAACCTATATCTAAAGTAAGTGGTGCAATCACCAGCTTACACAGGCTGCAGTAGCAGACCTGGGGTTCCATTTTGCATGGCCTCTCATGGGTGGCATAATACATGCTTCAGCCCATGGGAGGCCTCTGGGGTACCTATGCCCTGGGTACATGTGTACCATATACTAAGGACTGATAAGGGTACCGCAGTATCCAATCTGGAGTTGTACCAAAGTACATACATTGCAATTTAAGGGAGAAAGCAGATAGGCTGGGTTCCTGAATAGCAGGATCCCAGCCAGACTAGTCAAAACAGTGGGTGCAAAAAGCAAAAAGTCGGGGTAACCATAAGAAGCAGATCCTACTTTCCTACAGTTAGTAAACTAGTCGAACCGTAATGTATCGTTCATGAGTCGCACCGAGTGAACACATTTAAGTTTCTGCTTCCTTCCTTGCAGTTATGCCGACTTAATCGAAGTCCACTTCATAGCACTGAGTCGTCCACGTGGGTCTGAGCTGGGGTGGCTACCCAGCTCCATTCCATCACAGACACTGTTTCCAATACTGGGCAGTCATCTGATAGATAACCTAATGCTTTCTGGGTATTGTAGTATTGATTGCTCCTATTGATCTAATTAGAGAAACAGACCTGAAGACAATGATTTGTAGGTTTAAAGACTAGCAACGGAAGCAGTGCCCGTAATGACACGGGGTCAGGAGGCTACGTAAGTCTGTTCTACATCCCAGCTCGTTTAGTTCATGAGTGTTTTTAGCATGGATAATTTCCAGGTATTTCTTTAAAGAGACAAGAGTTACAACGCTGCAAGCGTCCTCTTATTCAGAGCGTATTTGATCTGCACAGGCGTCAGTCCGGTGGCATTTGCCAGTACGAAGTTTGGTGCCCTGACATATGACTAGTCCACAGATGTATCCCTACAGAAGGCCGGCAAAACCTAGAGACAGCACAAATCTATGGGGAAATATACAACAATCTATGAAGGTGTTTTCGATTTTCTGTGAAGAAAAACATCAACTCTGCAGGGAACAACAAATAAATCTGTGCCAAAAGAAGTGAAATGCATACAAAAGATTCTCAATTTAATGTCAAAATTACAAAAAAGCCAAAGTACATCAAAGAACACTCACTGTATTTATTTATTTGAATTTTTCCTGAATGTTTTGAAACCAAACTAAATGAAATATGAAAAGCCTCTATCTCCCGTACCTCCATACCCCCTTTTTGATTCCTAATTTCAATGGCTGTCTCCCCTCATACATTTCTCACCAGACTCCATGTAGCACGATGGCAGGCTCCCTGCTCCCTTGCGCACTTTGTCTAAGCACCCCTTTGCGTGATTACATGCATGAGAGCATGTACAAGCGTGCCAAAATCAATCTTAGTGGAAAAGAAGGAGCCATTACTGGGTGAAAGAGTAAACTGGCCACTTTGCAGGTGCCAATTGTTCAGCACCACATGTAACTCAGCTGTGCTGCCATTATATGTGGCCTAATGGCCAGAGCTGCCAACTTTATTTATTTATGCATTTTTATATAGTGTGAATTTTACCCAGAGGCGTCCAAGCGCTTTACAATAGAATGAACTTCGAGCTGGGGAACGAGGTTCCAGTCTCGGTGTAGGCTCAACATCCAGTGATTGTGGGCAAATCACTTAATCTCTCTGTGCCTACCAAAAAATGAATGTGTCCTTGTGTAATGTAACTGGTGCTCATATAAAGCGCTCCAATACCTTCGGGTCAAGTTCGCACTATATAAAATTGTAAAAAATAATAATAATAATAATACACTAGCTTCCTAAATCCATGGTTGGACAGGCCTAAAGGACAATCAGGCAGTGCCCGATGGGTTGGTCTGACAGGTCAATGTGCGGCCCGCTTTTTTGGCAGTCTGTGGGCCTGTTTTATGGTCGGCTGGGCAGTTTTTACTGTTGATTTCCCTGATAATAATGCAAACATTGCCTGCAGCAAGCACAAATCCACGCAGTCTTCCATACCCTGCAACACGCTTCTACAGCATGTCTTTACAAGTTAAAAACTGCCCCAATTTGCAAATATGGGCCACTAAATCACTTATGGGGGCCACTTTTATTTTGGTGCCCAGGCCTACTTTCTGTCCCAGTCCGATCCTGCCTCAGTCAGCGTTGCCAGCCTAACTACATAGTGGCTGCTGCACTTCTCAGCATCACACATTCTGCCTTAATTTCCATTACTTGTGCACTCTGGAAATTCAGCAGAAATTGCCAATCTTAAGGAACGTTCCAAAATATCTAACAATCTGCTGTAAATTTCCTAAATATAAAACACATATATCAAAATTCAAAAACACACAAAATCTGCAGAAACTATAAAATCTGCATTTTCCGCAGAAATGAATCTTAGCTGCAGATTTAGACTGCCAGGTTCATCTAGAGGGGAATATCATCTGCCCGCGCGACTAGTGTAGGTCTTCTATTTTCAACATGCCATAGCCACTAATTATGTGTTCTGGATGGATCAATCCAGACCTCTGACACCTGGGCAGCTTGTCTCCTTTGCAAGAAAATGGAGCACCTGTCATCCTGGGTGGTTTTAAACCACTGGATGAGCCGTGCTCAACAGATTAGAGTTGCATAATTAACCAATTGCACACTGAA
The DNA here is from genome assembly GCA_963921515.1 of Calotriton arnoldi. NCBI lineage: Eukaryota > Metazoa > Chordata > Amphibia > Caudata > Salamandridae > Calotriton > Calotriton arnoldi. The sequence goes on from CAWUFW010001499.1 coordinate 2,267,830, forward strand.
ACAAATGAGAAAAATTGGGGACCAGGTGCAATTCGCAGTAAAACAAACAGCACATTGTTACTTCATTGTCCCCTTCTTGGATTGTTGTTCAAATTGTTTTTGTCTCGAGGTTTGTTGCAATTGCATGGAACAATCAGCAACAATTAGCTTAAACCTCTGTCGGGTGCTGTCGCGGGCGCTTCCTTCTCTTTCTAATTATTACCGTTGGTAATTTGCCCCGAGAATGGATTGGGTGGCGCTGGGCGGGGAATCGAGCAGGCCGTAGCCCCACCCCCTGTGTCTCCCCGCGCTTTTTGCTGTAAGGTTAAACGCCCACCTGTTTTCTATGTTCTTTCAATTGAGTTTGTAATGTGTCCGTTCTGTGCTCTTCATAAATTGCTGTAAATATATTTGGCGAGTGTTAGAGCGTTACGTAATGACTGAAAAACAGAGGGGTATATTCACAAGAACGTGTGATAACTACCGCAAGAGTAGCGTAACGCAACTTTCAATAATGCAGCCTATCACGGGAAAATAACCCCGTGTCAACGTGGAATTCACAACAAGGCGATACCATGCGATAGCCACCAGATAACGCGTCAAATGTCAGCGTAAAAATCAATGCCACGCCCAAAAAATGCGAAACGCGAACGCGAGAAATCATGCAATGAGGCCAATCGCGGTACATAAATCAGCGAACACCAGCCACAGGCCTGTAAATCCCACCCGGCCGGCGGAAAAAAGCACCATAAAAGAAAGAAAAAAAAAAGCCCAAAAACTATTCAAACTGCGTAGCAACATGGATGCACTCGGACCCAGTGCAGAGGACAAGCCAAACACCACAAGCCCTACGGAGGACCAACCAGGAACCCCGCTGTCGGGGAAGGGCAAGGACAAGAGGAAGAGGAAGACCGGGTACAGTCCGCAGGGAGACCAGATCATCGTCACGGGGTGACTGAACACCATCAACAACTGTTCGGCACCTCCACTGCGACACTGGCAACCCAAACCGAAATATGGCAGGCCATCGTCACCAAGGTCAATGCAGTCGGAGTGTCCAGGAGGTCACTGGAGGAGGTCAAGAGGCGCTGGCATGATCTGAAAAGTCAGACCAAACATAAGCTCGCCTCCAACAGGGAGGCAGCAACGGCGACTGGAGGTGGGGGCCCTGCGACACAGGAGGAGCTGGAGCAAATGGTGGCCACAGTCAGCAGTGAGGAGACGGTGGCAGGATTGGGGGGCCTGGACACAGTACGATACGACCTGACCCAACAGCAACAGGGTGAGTAACCACCAGGGACGGGGGGATGGGGGGAGAAGGGCACAATGGCACACATGCACAATTACGCGCAGCACACAGCACACCCACAATGACCGTGGAACATGTCCCTGAATGCCTTGGCACACTGCAGCACACGTAGAAACGCCAAGTAGGCCCCCATCCACAATGTGCACAGAGGCCCCCCCCCTATCACCAATATCACAACCAACCCGTGCACATGTGCTGAATCCAGCAAAGCAGCTGCTCCGTGACCCACACTGACTATGCAAGTAACACTGCATGTCCGATAGCATGGCAGCTGCCCCAAAAAAATGACATGGCCCTCGAAGCGACATGGAGGTAGCCAAGTGCGGATCACATCCGTAAAGGAGCAGGTCACACTCCAACGTGTCCACGTGCACCCACAACCCATGCCTTACAATACACGCAGCAGACGAACAATGCACCAGGCCACAAAAACAGTCCGTGAGCACACATGACCCAAGTCAAAAGCAAATCAGGCCCCGAAAAGCACACAATTCAAAGGCACCCCGCCTCAAAGGGAGAAGGCTACACGTAATCAGAGCTGCAGGGGCAACTCACCCACAATGCAGCACACACACATAGCAATCACAGAACATCAGCAATGAAGGCAATGTGGTACAAAGTGCAACACCAGCACCACAGGACAGAGCCCAGAACAGGTTCCGCTCGTGCGTAGTAACTGTCCACCCACATCTGGCATTGCCTGACATTGTGTGATGATAATGTACGGGTACTACCACACATCCGTCATGTAGACGAAAAACACACTGACTGCCATCAATTAGCCAGCACCCCCCAAACAGTCACAATGTACATTGGCATGCAGTCTGAATGTATACATCTGCAAATCATCACCATACATGTGAAACACTGTTAACCTGCATCTCCCCTTTACATTGCAGAGGGACAAACAACACCCCCTGCAGAGCACACCACACATCCCACCATTGATGATGAAGAGGACAACCTGCACATATGTCAAGGCACCCTCCAACGGATGTTGGACAGCCTCTGCACCCCACCCCCAGGAGCAGGCCAGGCCAGCTGCCTCAAGGTGACCCCACCACCTGCACAGACCACACAGCAGGAAACACACACCACCACGGCTGTCTCCCAGGACCCCCCCGACCAATACATGGAATTCCTACGGCGTGTGTTGCGTTGCCAGGTGGAGTTCGCTCATCAGCTGCGGGTGGGTTTCGAGCTTGTGGCAGCCAAACTCGATGCCATACTTGGGTGTCTGAGTCCTATTAGGGACCACGTACAGTCCCTATTGGACACCCCCTGTACGCACCATGCTCCGCCACAGACCTTGGCTAACCTCGCTGGTGCCATGAGTCTAATACAAGCACTGTCTGGTCAGACAGGCACCAGCCATGACAGCACAGAGTTGGCACAGATGCGGAGGGCAATGGACACCATGGAGCAGATGCAGGCTGGAAGTATGTCTGCCACGGCTGGACACCAGCGAGCAGTGGCTGGGAACAGCAACGCCCTGCAGTACTCCAACTTGCCATTGCTGCCACTGAGCCGTTCCCAGATGACTGCAGCGGGAACATCCACAAACACAGCTCCGACCCCTGATGTGTCCGTGGCACACTGTGATGCTGCCCCATCACCTACGCAGTCTGATGTGTCAGGGGCACGCAGCGATGCAGCCATCACCCCGCCACACACACCGGACACACCGGACACAGAACCCGTATCAGGGGAGTGAGAAGGGGATGGGAACTACTGTGTGAGGAAGGAGGCAGTAGCATCCATCACCGCCATATGCCCTGTCCCTGCCTGCTCATGACCTATGCATCATGCCCTGGGAAATACCTCCTACTGACCTCCGGAACACCCTGCGACACGACTGCCATTTCTTCCCCGCTGGCCAATCACACAGCAATCCTGCTGCGGACTGCACTCTCCCTCTTCCCAATCACTGTGCAATCCCCAAAGGACTCTGGTTGGCCCACCACTGGGCTTCCATGTGATGTGGGCTTGGATGGCCAGGTACAGCTCCAGCTCCGTCAATCACCTGAATGTGAATAAAACATTCTAAATCACACAGATGTGTCATCACTATGTTCACTCACGTATGGAAGTATGGCTGGATGTGGGGACGATGATTGCACATGAAGGTACACCCTGGTAACTGACATCTATGCGCATGTCTATCCCTGAGACACATGGCCAATTGGATGACTGTGAAGGTGAGTACTAGCTGTGTCCCCATTGCACATCAACTGCAATCTCACAACACCACAACGTAGGCACATGTCCATGTGTTGAATAGGGCCGTGTGTAGGAGTGACCAAAACTGTGGCAGGCCAGGAGTGGTATCCCACACCACGTGTGACAGCAGAACTTCACGTCGCATACCGACTTACACACATCTGTGTGGACACAATATGTTGTGATGTATGACATTGCTCCACATGGTCAGAGGTTGGACACCATACACACATAGCTGGAGTCATGTGAGTGCACATGTCGTCCAGCACCTATCCAAAAACAATGTCTGGCTCACAGAGGCAGAGCTTGCCAAAGGGACACACCCCCATTGCACATGCGTCAGTCAGTTCCTCCCTGTGTTGTGACCAGGCTCATTGTGGCACATGAGTGGACAATCTAAACAACACACCTCACAGTTAGACACCAGTGGAGTGGCATAGGCTTTATTGGCATGTGTGTGTCAGTACGGACGAGGCAACGGCCACAACAGGCAGGGACATGCTTAAGACACTTACACGCAGCATGGGTACATGTCGAGGTTCAGATGATGGTGGGGCTGAAATGGACAACATTCATCACGGATGGCAACGCTCACAGCCCACCTTGCCTTGCTGGACGATTCATGTGTTGTTTGGCGTCTGCACATTGCCCCGTGTGAGGGGGAACGACTCACTGCACGTGGGGTCTGCATGGTGCTCTGCCTCCGGGGTGCACCCATTGTCTGCTCTGCCGACAGTGATCAGGTGTGAGGGTCCGACAGGTTCACATGTCGTGCTACATTGCCATGTGTGTGCTCTCACCCAGCAGTGTGTCCAAATTGGCAATGTTGCCCGACGACGCTGTGTTGCTCCGACCATGGGCCTGCGTTGCCTTGCACAGGTGTGTGTACACACGCGTTATTCCACGCACATGCATCCAGAGCCCGAACGTTGGCAGGCGTGTCCTCTGTTGTGGTGGGATATGTGAGCAATCCCCATGATGCAACAAGTTGTTGGGCCATGTGCTGTGGGTGGCAATCGGATGTGGCTGCAGGAACGTAGTTACTCGTCCATGAATGCCCGTGCAGCTTCATGTGCAATGTGTTCCAATAGTACGTCGTTGTCGTGTTCAAGGAACACCAGGGTGAGCCAGTCCATTAGGTGGTCAGGGCAGGTGTGCTCAGCCCACGCAGTCTCACCGATCCGCAACACAGCCCAATAGGGGAGCGCCTCGATGTGGTCACTGCACACGAGAAATTGTGAAATCTCCCATGCACAACTACCAATACATACGCAGTATGTCAAGGCATCCCATGCACGGCTGTCTCGGTTACACTCCTGTTCGTGATCCAACAGGGGGCGCAGACACGAGTCATAGTCCAATTTATCAACAGTTGTGTTGGATAGGCAGACATCCATGGGAGACTCGAATGTGCATGTTTGGCAGTGGAACCAGGGCTGGATGCAGGTGACGTGGGCAATGCGGAAGCTGAGCCTGTAACTGATCCGCAGCACTGCCAGTGGCAGTGCGCCCAGTAAATGCAGCATACGTGCACTGTACTGTTCCACGTGACGGGGGTTGTGCATGTGCCCGGTATGGCCTGACATTGCATTGGTGCGTCTCGTGAACAGGCACTCTTCTGGACTGCGGCAGTTGTGTGGAGGATATGCCACAGCTCTGAGCAATGATTCGAATGTGTGTGCAACGTTGTGGGTTATGGGTTGCTGTTTCCGTGAGTGTCAAGGGCATCCCATGCGGGGGTACCACAGGCAGGGGCTTCTGTGTGTGGGCTGTGGATGCGTTGGATGGTTCATTTGCGGAATGCGTGGTGTGGGAGTCGTCCCCATCTGCCATTGCATCTCTATCAGGATGTTCCAGGAGCATTTTGGACCAAGGTCAGAGGTGCAGGTGTCCTCCCGCATTCTGCATTGGGACAATGGTGCTTTCATCCCTGATGTTTGTCTGACTACTACTTTCGTTTTCGGAATGTGATGTGGGTTTGGCGCTGAGATTGGGACACGGCCTTGGGCTCATGGTGTATGGATGGCGATGCACACACACATGTTGGCATGTGGAGCCAGGTGCCCGGGCGGCCTTGCGCTGCTTGTGCTATCTCACTCCGTCTCTCTCCCTCGCTCTCTCCCTCTCTTTCCTTTGTTGGGCACACCTTCTTCTCTTGTATTTGGTCTTCCAGGCTGTGTGCTACGGATTGTCCAGTGAGGAGCAGCTAGGACTCATCCTAAGGGTTGTTTCTGCTTTTGTTTGTATGGTGTTTTGTGTTGGTGATTGCATTGCTGTATGACTGATTCTCCATTTTCTGGCCACGCATGTATGTTTATTTTCCTGCTTGTGCGACATCAGGCAAAATGTTTGTTTTGGGATTCGTGGTGCTGGTGTGCAATTTCTTAGTCCGGGGAGGTTGGGGGTGGTCCCGGGGGGGGGGGGGTGTTGCGGGCCTGGGTGTGGTGTCGGTGGGTGTTGTGGCCCTCTTGGGAGTCCGGGACGCATGATGGGTGGCTCCATGGCATCTTTTGCCCTTCGGATGTGGCCCTGGGCTGTGCTCCCTTTTGTGGTGCTGGCTGCCCTCGGACTTTACACCAGGTCAGAGCAGGTGTAGATTTCCTGGTGCTAACGCGCCTTATCGCCTGTTTTGTGTTTTTATCGCAGATGTGGCTGGTCGTTGTGATTGTTGAGGTGTGCTGTTGTCTCTGCTTTTCTCACGGGAACGCCTACTCTGCATCTCATTAGCGATATTTGCGAGGGTCCTCTGTGGCGATGTTTTTTGCGGCTGCTATCGCGGGTAAACTGGTGCTGTGGGCTGTTAACACCGGCTTGTGAATGGGGAGGTAAATTTATCACGACTTTGGCTGCGATAAAGTGCCGTTAATTCGGCGATGGCTCCTTGTGAATATGTCCCAGAGAGTAATGCTCACCACGTGGCTGCCTCTCACTGTGAAAAAATGCCCCCTTCGAGTGTGTGGGTGGGAGGATGGGCAAATAGGGTGACCAACCGTCCGTAAATTTCACGGACCGTCCGTTATTTTTGTGGCCTGCCCGTTGTCCGTCATCATTCCTTTTACGGACGCCTTTTGTCCGTAATTTTCACGATTGCAGCAGCTGTGCTGTTCCCCTGCGAGAAGCTGCAGGAGTTTAAACGTTCTCTCACTCGGGGCCTCTCACACTTCTCTTTGAACTCTAGAGGCTGCAGCAGCCCCTCCCCGACCTGCATAGACTGTGGACAGGCCCATTGTCATTCTGTCTGCTGCTGATCATCACATAAAGAATGACAATGGGCCGTCTGCCTTTAACGTATGCGCACGCAAGTAAGTGCCTTGAAGGCGAGTGACTCGCTTGGAGCCAGTAGATTATACCACCCACATCTGAGCAAAAAAAATCTACTATTACTTTTGGATCCATTTGATTTTTTTTAGCCATAATTGTTTAGTTCGTATTTATTTTTTACATGTAAATATTAAACATTACTTCTGAACCGAGTTTCCCAACCTCATGCAGTTTTGCACAACTACACTACTGCAATGCAATATGTGAGAACATTTACATGTAAATTTACATGTAAATGTTCTCACATATTGCATTGCAGTAGTGTAGTTGTGCAAAACTGCATGAGGCTGGGAAACTCGGTTCAGAAGTAATGTTTAATATTTTAGTAAAAAATAAATACGAGCTAAACAGTTATGGCTAAAAAAAAGCAAACGGAAATTAGATCCTCAAACCCTGCAACTAGGGCTTCCTCGAAACCTTTGCTAGACATCAATCGGAGAAATACTGCGTTTTCAAAAATCTCAATTTGGTCTGAACAATACTCTCTGCACATGACCACCAACATACAAGAAAGAACAAAGAAAACTGTTCGTACTCCAAGATAAATGCATACAAGCTCCCAGCTGGTCATCTTAAAGTTGATACGGTCTTTTTCTTTTAGATCTGGCATTAGCCAAAACCTTAAGATTTTACTAAACTTCTGTGTATAATATATTTACTCATAGGGGCATTCAGTCAGCCCTCTTCCCTCACAGCTGTTTGTTGTGCCATTCCGCATTTTTTTTCTTTCACTTACTACCACATACAGCATGGAGAATTATGTCAGCACACTTCAGCCACTGGCTAATTTAATTATGAGTGACTGCATTCTACTGTTTCACACGGAGCGCTTCCACATACAAAGAAATCTCCTTCTGTGCCATGGACTACTACGGCAATGCATGCTTTTAGAGACCAAAAAAGATTTTGCTTTTAGCCATATTTTTTTTTAATATATATTTTCAAGGGCCCACCAACTTTACGAACAATCTAGTTGTACAAACATCACAACAAAATAACAGCAATTGACAAAGCCAAAAGGCTAGCCACCTGCGCATGTTTTTTTCCCCACTTTTCCCAACAAAAAACATGCAGCTAAAGTGATGCGCAAAATGTTGTGAGTTATGTTTTTATTGTTCTCTACCCAAAATGGTGATTGCAAAGTTAAAAACGAAGATTGGTGGTTAGTAATTGTACAGGGGATGCCTATCTTCTGTGTGAGATTTTAAAACATGACGACATACATGGTTGCAAAGGCCCTTTCCACAGGTTGACTGGTCACCTTTCTTGTGCATATTGCTATATTTGGGTGTTATACGGGTACCAATGAGGTCCAAACTATGCCCAGAAAGTGTTAAAAAGTGTAAACATGAGAAAATAATGTAGTTATACCATCACAAAATTTGCAGCTGCAGAATTTCCCTTTTCTTGCCAAATAATTTAGTCAAGCCTCCAGCATAATTTGGCCCTCCCCTGCTGCATAATTCCAGTGGCCCTGCATATAGTACCTACCAGTATGGATGACATGTGACTCCTACACCTTGCAGCCCCCATTGTCTTAATTAACATTTCCTATACATTGATTTACACACATATATGATTCATTGTCTCTGAACAATGTGTGTGAGCTAAAGCGCTCAACGCCCTACACTGGGCTGACTAGCACTATAAAAGAAATTAAATACACACGAGATAGGGTCTATATGAAGATGAGGGGCACCATTGGAGGTTGATAGTGAGGGACTCTGTGCAGAGTGAGGTCTTTGGTGAAGGGGTGTAATGAAGGCGGAAGGCCTCTGTATCCCCTGCAGTGCGGGGGAGGTGGCAACCCTTCAAGGGAACCCCAAACCTTCAGGAGGCCTCATGCAGCCTAAAGCCAATGTTCATATGTGAGATATGGGAGACTCAGTGGGCCCACATTTAATTCTGCAGGGCCCCCCCCATAGTTTTGCGTTATGCCACTACTTTCACAGGAGGGTGCGCCAACAAAGATTGTCGCACCGGGTGCCACAAGCACTAAAGCTGGCCCTGCCAGGGTCATAGCTATCATTTCTGCAGCCAGACTGTGCCCCAGGCCCTGAGGTAAAAGCACTTCAAGAGTTGAATGTAGGATGAACTAGTAGGAAGGCATAACCTATGAATGGAGGGATTTTATTTTATTATAACCTATGTTTCTGTACAGTTTTTATTTCACCATTTCCCGTTAATGAAGAACAAAGAGCACAATTAGAAATGTCTAACATAGCAAAACCGGTGTGCACTAATCCCTAAACCTTGTAGTGCCCCACTGTAACCTGCCAGACAAATGTCCGAGCTGGAGCCTTGGATGCATTTCTCCATCATTCTTTGAAAAATAGCCTTTTTCCTAACAAGCTGTGATTTTCTATCTGTATGTATGTATGTATGTATGTATGTATGTATGTATGTATGTATATGTTATTTCTGTAGAGTGACCCTAGCCAAAAAGGCAGCGGAGCGCTGTACAATGCCCAAGACAAAATTTATATCTGAAAACCTGTGCCAAATTTATGATGGGTATATTTACTAACTTTTCATGCAACACAGCTCAGCAAGTGAAGTTCTGCGCTGTGTTGCCTGAATGGAAAGAGCATAACAGCACCCTATTTTCAAATATATGGTGCAGTTCTGCTCTCTCCTAGTACTGGGGCCCTTGTGGCTGCCTAGTGCCAAAACATTGTCGTCAAGTACGTTTTTTGTGCAGGAAGGGAAATCTATCCTTTGCGGCTATTTCCTCTTTGCCTGTGTGCTGCAGAATACAGCGCACATGCAAAGAGGAAGTAATGAGGAAGAATAGAGATATTTCGTCTCGTTACACCTACCTCAGATAGGCACACCATTTTGGCATAAACCAGTCTTTATAAATATGGATTTACATCGCAATGCATGGGAACGCCCATGCACCACCCTTGTAACGCCTACGTGACCGCTTTCTAACTTTGCGGTCAAAGACAGAATAGTAAAGTGGACTAGTTGACAGTCTTGTTGTGGTCGTAAAGAGCGTGTGAATCCAAAGGCTGTAAGCTGTCAGTTTTTTTGTAACACAGAACAACTTTTAAATACCTGCAAATGAACTGTGCAAATGTTTCAAAACATATCAGCTACTTAAAGATAATGATTTCCGGGGGATCACAATCGCCCACAAAGACACCGGAGCGAACATAACAAACGCACAAAGCCCGGCCACTTACTCCACCGCCGATAGCCAAAGGGCACAAGGGCAAAGGGAATCGGAGAATAACATCACAATTTTCACACCTGAATACATATCTCGGGAAGCACCGATATTTTAAACAGGTCCAACATTCTGCAAATTTTCCAACACATTCCAGAGCTCTCCTCCATCGTGTCTGAAGACCTCATCCAAGTACAATTCAAGCCATTGGGTAACAATACAACAAGAGAGTCATCAATATTAAAATGGAAAAATGACTCCATACCCCAAAAAATTATGACAGAAAGAGATCGATTCGCGAATTGGGGGATTATGGTACACATTCCTAAAGAGGAGAGATACCCGTTCATGTTAAAAAATGGATCTAACACCAAAAAGACACAGAGCTCACAAAAGTCTTTCCTAAGAGGGACAAACTATGTTGCTCGTACTACAGCATTTCCTAACCTAAGAATACACCTTTCACCCAATTCAATTCAAACAAGGCGTACGTTCACAGGAAGAGGAAAAAAGGATCAAGAAAGAAACGCCGAAGAGGGAACAACAATAACTCGAACACAGCCAAGAACAAATTGCTCCTAGCACACAAAGAAACGGCTGTCCCAGCAACGGACTGAGCAACACTGTGAAAGTAATTTCATAGAATGTGTACGGGCTAAAAACCACCTTACAAAACACGGAAGCTTTTGAATTTCTACAGTTTGGGGACCTGTTATGCCGTCAAGAAACTTGGTTACTTGCCTCAGCGGTCATTCCAGGCTTTACCGAATTTCAGCAGCCAGCAAAAAAGTACAACATATTCGGAAGACCATCAGGGGGATTATCGATATACACACGAATCAGCAGCAATATAAAAGCCATACCCCTTCTAAACACGGACATGGCCCAAGTTACTCTTCTGCAAGGCTTGAAATTGAATGGCTGCCCAATGAAGATTGTACTTCTGAACATCTACTTCAACAGCAGCGAGTCACCCAGACACAGTGATATGGGGGCTCTAGTGGACACACTTGAAGAACTAATAAGCAGTCAGCCAAACTGCGGGATCATAATGACCGGGGACTTCAACACTCGAAACCTAGGGACCGCACCAGACAAAGCACTGCCCATGGATAGGGCCGGAACGCTAATGAACACTTTTTTAAACACGTACAGATTAAAATCAATACAAATGCCTCACCGTCCTAAGGCAGCCTCGAATATAGAATTACAGGGGAAAAACAAATCCACGATCGACTATATCTTCATGTGCAATCGTTTGTATGGACAAGTGTCAGAATTCCCAAAACCTTTGTTCCAGACTAGCGACCATCGCCCACTGGCCATAATCATCACACTACAAATGGTCAGCCTCCCGTACATTGCCGTTGTGGGTCACACCAATGGGGAGGAAACCCATGCCCTACCGAGGAGAGTAAAATGGAATAAAATAGACACATCAGCCCTATGCAAGTGGAAAAGCAATTGGCCCAGACTTGCCCAAGACTTCACAGCAGGCAATGTTTGTGAAAACTGGACGAAACTGGCGTCGGAGGTGTACCATCTTCTGATAGGCAGACAAATAAAACACAGTCGAGCCTCTGGAGAAAGGATTTGCTGCCAACTACAACCCCAGTGCGGCAAAGTGGGGCAAAGCAAGCGGGCCTTGAGAACAGCCGTCCGCACTCACAAGCGAGAGGAACAGAAAAAGCACACCAAGATCAACTCCTAGCAAGGAAAATACATAGGAAAAACGTATGGGACAGCAAAAGACAACAGCAAGACTCCCAATGGCTGTATATTTTCAGCCTGTTGACCCCAAACAAACAGACGGAATTTTGGTCATACATCAACAGGCTCTCAGGGCATGGTCACGATCGGCGCAACGTGGTCGCCAGCCACACATGGATCACCCACGTGACTAATTTGTACTGCTGTGCTCCAACTCAGACTCAACTGCACCATCAAAGTCTCTCTATCTCCACTGGTCTGCCAAACACCTTTCCTCCATCCATTGAAGAAACATCTGAACCTCCGGTTACAATGAATCCTCCACCTGCTGAAGAAACATCTGAGCATCAGGTCGCAGGGAACCGTGTGACAACAATTCTAAAAAACATCAGAAAGGACAGAGCACCGGGGCCCAACGGCTTACCAGGACACCTCTTCAAAGAAGATTGTGAATTCTGGAGTACCACACTTACGCCGCTCTATCAGTATTGCCTGGCCAATTCAATAGTCCCGGAGACCTGGAAAGGCTCTCTGCTGCAACCCATTCATTACAGGCTGATCGCTCTCTTGGACATTGAGGCAAAAGGATACGCAAGCCTTCTCTTGCAAGATCTGCAGAACTGGGCTAATGACAATGAAATCCTACCAGCCTACCAATCTGGTTTCAGGCCAGGAGCGTCAACAACGGACAACATCTTAGCCCTCGCTTACCTGGTAGAACAGTCTACTCAGAAAAAGCAGCCACCACTCTTCGCATGTTTTGTGGACTACTCTGCGGCATTTGACGGCGTCAACCGGAGTCTGCTGTGGCAGAAATTGCAAAACTGGGGGATACCGGCGACGCTGTTGAAAGCAATAATCAGTCTCTATACTGGAACCTGGGTACGGGTGAAACTTACGACGAATTCAGCCACCAAAAAGATTTTAACAAACGAGGGCTAAAACAAGGCTGCGTACTGGCGCCTCTGCTTTTTAACTTATACACGGCGGACCTCGGCAAAACAATATCCAATGCCAATCTTTTACCCCCTAAAATTGGCCCGACCAGACTATTTTTAATGCAGTACGCAGACGATATGGTGCTACTGGACCACACCAAAACAGGCATGCAAAGATCACTGGTAGCACTAAGCAACTATAACAACATTAACGATTTAAGAGCAAACGCGGGAAAGACGAAGGTAGTAATATTTGGGAAGTACGCCAACAAACTCAGACAACAATGGAGACTGGGCAACTTGAAAATAGCAACAACGACCAAATATAACTACCTGGGGGTTTGGCTTATGAGCAACGGAAAGTCTACTGCTCACATCGCTTCCATCGAAACAAAAGCTAAGGCAGTGACGTATGCCCTATGCAAACTGAATTCCAAACTAAGTAGCCCATCTACCAAATCCATTAGAAAGGTCATAGGTGCCAAGCTTCTCCCCTCAATCACATACAGCCAACTAGCATTCCCCGTAACTTTTAGCAATATTATGGAACACGTCAATTGTCGAGCATTCAAGCAGATCTTCCAGATTCCAGCCCACGCCCGGAATGCCCTGGTACGATTGGAATTCGGGCTAAACAAACAAAGTCACGAGCATCGGGGCTTCGATTGTGCGGTTCTATCGAGGGGTCTGTGCGGCCCCACCGCACACAATGAAAGCAATCCTAAAAACAATCTTTGTGAAAGGAAACAACCCGTGGACCAAAGCCTTGCACACTGCCTGCACTGAACTGCACCTTGACATGACCAATTGGCAGGACTTTATTCATCAGCCCGGTACTCTAAAATCTATATTAAAAAACAAGTCAGACTACTATCCAAGGTAGAGGACATGAAGGAACTGAAGCTCTCCAGCAGTAACATCAGGATACTTGCAGGCTCCTACGAAGACCGACTAAGGCAGCCATATCTTGATGCCGCCCTAAATAAGTCAATTTTAAAGCAAATTTTAGCAATGGTGTTGCCGATAAAAGACATCAACTAGCGCTGGAAAGCTTTAGAGGTGGTCAGTACTTGTAGACTCTGTTACCAATATGAGGAATCCATGGCTCATCTGGTTTGCACATGCTACTGTCTGACTCAGGCACGTCGCACTTTATCGAAGCCTTTGTTTTTAAAATGCGGAACGCGTACTTGCACAGATGCCATGAAACTTCTGTTTAACTTGGATATCCCAATGGAACTGGCCAGATTTGCGAAATTTGCACATAAGGTGAAAGAACTTTTAGGCAATGTCACGCACGCGACACTTTATTGAAACCTCTGTGGTTAAAACATCGAACAGGTACCACTCAGATATTTTTGGAACTGGATAGATGAGCGAAAATTTGCACACTAAGTGAAAGAACCTCCAGTCAAAGCCTTAATCAAGGACTAAAACTAATTTAAGGGTTTGACACTAGTTTTTGGCACTGATTTTATTTTATTTGTACTTTTAAATGTTGTGTTTTTAGATCTATTTTATTTATGTTTTAGACATGTATATTAGATCTGTCAAATACGTACCTACTATAATTGAAGCAACCAAGTGCCGGAGTTACATTTCTTGACCTCGTTTCTAACAATTTTTGTTAATTGACACAAAATTGATTCATTCATATCAGCAGTTAGGAAACCACAAATGGACCACTTGTTTGTAATTCAGAAGTGTGCTGGAAACAGAGTTTTAATAGGTTCAAAACAATCAAGACAATTTACTTGGTGATGTTCAAATGATACATATTTGCTGAAACCACCTGTCCACTCATTATTGTTTGTGCACTATATAGTTTTATCAGTAAAACTGCATCTTGGTATTTTGTTGCCATTTCAATGGAAAATGTTCTGTATGCAAAAGATAGTGTTTCCTTCTGACCTACAATAATGCCTTAACAACTTCTAGTCTGTAGCACACTTCTGTGCATCATTGAGAATCTGCAGTTAGAGCTCACAGAAAGGAAACAGCCCAAGCAGTATACAATCTCCAATATACAGGTAAAGTAAGGAGGACTGAAATATGGCTAACCAGGGCATTATATAGCAATGTCAACTTCTATCTAACCGTTCTGGCTTGCAATAATACCATAACACTCAGCAGTGTGCAGCCAATTATAGCTCATGCAGGCTGGTTAGTAACTCCCTTTTCCTGCTTAATGCTCTTACCCTCACACAAGACTTGTCCGCTATGGGTCTTATCCATCGCTCAGTTCTGTACCAGCCCCTAAATCAGTCATCACCAGCTGAACAGTCATGAAATACCTAAAGTGATCTGACACATAAAGCAGGTCACTCGGAGGACTGCCCTCTAGTCCAGCACTGCAGGCCCCAATTAGCTACATCCTATGCGTGCCGCTTTATGGCACTCATATATGAGATGCTGGTAACAAAGTCCATCTGAACAGATCTTCCTGACCACTTTTGTCACCAAACATGCCTGCTCAGAACCATGAACTGTAAACAAAATATCAGACTGGACAACCCAGTGCAGTAACCACATAAATAGATTGTTATCATATGAAATAGCACAAAAAGACCTGCACAGTTGCTCAAAGCTGCACGCATACCAAAAAAACGTGAAGTGCATGATTGTCACAACCTAACAAACTTATTTTGCCTTGTACTTACATTGGTTGTCTATTTACTTACTTATATACTATTGCGCGACCTTCTCTGATGTGTCTGTAAAACGTACCTTTTGCCTCAAATTTTTGTCCTGAATTTTGACCTTCTGTCCTGAATTTTTGTCCTGAATTTTGAGCCTTTGTCCTGAATTTTTACACTGTCCTGAATTTGCACCTATGCCTGTTGGTCACCCTATGGGCAAAGCGAGTGGGGGTTGTGCTGTCAGAACGAAAACGAGCGTGAGTAAAATGCGGACCAGCACACACTAACCACACAAGAACAGTCCTTGAGTTTCTAATATGTGGAATGCCGTGAAATAGGGTTAAATGCATACTATATGTTTTATAGTATGCGTTTAACCCTATATCACGGCATTCCACATAACCCCACTAAACACACCCCGTTCGAATCCCAAGCCACTCCAGTCTGTCCACTTACTTCAATGGAAACTCGTGCGGTGGTTTGTAGCTCCTTGTAAAAACTCAAACAACCAAAAATAAATTTCAAATGATTATATTTTGAAGTGATTGTATAGTGCAGCCACTGAGAAGAGTCCTGCACAAGTACCCAAGTGATGAGGCTTGCCTTCGGGCAGGCTCTGTGAAAACTTGAAACTGAGTTCATGCACTCCTAGGTTGTAAGAGTACTCAAAGAGTGCAAGCATGACATGGGGAATAAGAGCAAGAAAGAATATAGCATATATAATAAGAATCACCTTCAAAGATGAAACATATATTCAGACTATGGAGTTTCTGGTGTAAAGTTTGGCATATTATCCCAGGGATTATCAGTAAATAAACCTGGTCACACAAGCATAGATGTCATCTTTTGTAAGTGGGGTTCCTATTGCTGATAATCAACACAACTATAAACCTAATGCCAGTTGTGTTAGCTGTCACTGTTAAAATCATAAGTTGCATGTACGAACAAGCATTGGCAAAGACAACCGGTCCGGCATTAACTACCAGCCATTTGAATTTGTCAATGCCTGTTTTGTTTTGTCTGTGGTTTTTAGAAAATTTTGTTTTTAGAGGATCTTCCAGGCCCTCACCAACATAAAAAAAGTGCTGAAAGCAAACATATATTTTTTTTGGTCTCAAAAAGCCCACATTGCCATAGTAGTCCCTGGTATTGAAGGAAACTACTTTGTGTATTGATGAGCTATTGCAGGAGAGTGGAATGTTGTCCCTCACAGTAAAGTTAGCTAATGGCTGAAGTGGGCTGACCCATTGCCCCATGCTGTATGCTGTAGTGGTGGGAAAGAAAATGTGAATGTCACAATAACAGACCAATGTATCACTGGCTGAAAAGTTCCTACAACAGTGGTCCTCAAACTTTTTAATGCCGTGCCACCCCAGTGGGAAAAAAAAAATCATCGGGTCCCCCCTCAGAATTTTTCACACTTATTCAACTAAAATTGGCGATGTTTAAATATGTCTAGGCTTATTTAAACTTTGCAGTTCTGTTCTGTTACTGTTTTAAAAATGCATTCAACTACATGATTGCCAAATATACTATTCTGGTCAGGCAGCTCTTACTAATGTGTAAAAGTATCCACAGTGTGATTATTAAAATTGGGGTGGGGGTTTTGAAACATATTTGGAGTTCTTTCTCTTTTGACACCTAATCCCAACTAGGATATAAATGACAAAAGATGTTAATGATGGCCCATTATAAGCCGCTTGCTGCTGCTCTTTTTTTTTCCACTTAAAACAAAGCACTTGATCCAGCGCGAACCCAAATAATTGATCAGGGATTATTATTCAACAACATCATACATTGGCCCATACTCATTCACCCAAAATCCCTGATGCGCTGGTGTCAAGTTTGTTAACTTTTCTTCGACCAATTCCTGTTATTTATACACAAAATTTAAACATCTTGTAAATTTATTCGACTGTTCATCTACATGGTCGATGGACCAATTAGTTGAAGAGTTGATGGTAAATGTAATTTCCCTGCAATAAAGATTAACCTTTAGAAACCTGGTTAAATGACCACAAACTCTCGGTGTGATTTAATAATTTTATCTAGCAATAATAAAACTTATAACAATCATATCCATAAACTCAAATACTGGAGACCTCATGGGAGAGAATAACAAACTAATCACAGTAACATCAGAAATATCATTCAAATGTATACGTTGCACAGAGTGGACAAATGAAGAGACATTAGATACACAATAATCGATCTCTTAATAACCAAAACAATTTCGGAGGGGATAGATGAAGAGACAAAAGGCACACATATCAAAGAAACAGCCGGGAAAAATATAATTTCTACGATGCTAAGTAAATTAAATACAAACCCGGAGGATCTGTAAAGAAAAACCACCGCCTAGGCGGCAGTGAGGGACCCCTGAACTAAGAGTCAGGGATCAAAGACTTAAGTACCAGGACAGGGACAGGACAGGAACATCTAGGCCTCTCAGCTCACCGACGAAAACAGCGACGCTTCCCTCTCTCAGCCTACGTGACCCTTGAAGCCCGCACACCACACCAACGGCTGCCTAAACCACCCCCCTAAAGCACCTATTCTTATACCCTAAAAGAACATGTCTGTCCCATAATAATTGCTAATTTCGGTTTTTCTAGCTAAGGGATTGGTCGGATTAAAGGGGTGGAGTGTCACCCCACTATGAAATCATCTACTTTTGACTACACCATTGTTCTAAACATTTTTTATATAGTCATCAATACCTCTTCTCTCCCATGAGAACATGCATCAACATTCTTTAACAATTTATTAAATTCAACATTCTTGATTTCCGTTCCCATGAAGACACTGGCTTTGGCTTCTTGACAGATGCTTGTCCTTCACCAGGTCACACTTTCTCAGCTTTGCTCAGCAGTTCAGTCATGTAGTCACGTGGTTCCCACTGGCTCTCTTGCTCACCCGCCCTTACTATGGCTAACTTTATTAATATGGAGAACTCGTCCATTACTAAAAAAAACAGAAAAACGAACATTATTAATTATGTGATAATGTAATTTTCACGGTTTACCCCCTATCTTATGTTAACGGTTAGTCTAGCATAGCTTAAGCAGAAAAGCGGCATTATTAATTAGTATAGAGCAACACACGCCGTGCTTTTTACGAAAAACACCTGCGGCCTTGCCATGCAAACTTCTTGAATTCATTCAAAACACAAAATTATTACATTTCCGGTTATTTACGCATTAGTTATAGTTAGTTCATGCATTTTTTAAAGCAGCCTTCCCACGTATAGTGTAAATGTGTACATTAGTCGTTTAACACTACTTACTGTTAGTCCATATTAAAGGGTGGTTCGGTTGAGCAGGTTTCTTTTCGCAAAATCCTGCTCCATCACACTATTATCAGCATATTGGTTCTTTTGGCAAAGAACCTGGCACCCGCCCCCCTCCCCCTGGAATCACTTGAGGCCCCCCTAGGTGGGCCTGCCCCCTAGTTTGAAGACCACTGCCCTACAAGTAAGTATATTAACCCCTTGACCGCGATCGGAATTCCGCTCGTGTGCTGGACATTCCGATCGCGGGTGGGGTCGTGACGAGCTCAGCTCGTCATGCGCACAGCGCTACCGCGCAGCATGACGAGCTGAGCTCGTCATGAGCACGGAAGGGGTTAAAGGTTGAATTTTACCAAAATCAAAAGTTCATGGCTTATGCCAGACTTAAAAATGTGATCAAATTGGTTATTTTTATGTGGTGGTATCCACTGCACCTATCATGCACGCTGGAGACAGCAGCACTGCGGGCCACTGAAGATGCTGCCATGTTCTATGAAACTTCAACAATTCTACACAAATGTAACTAACAAATTCTATTCAGACTTGAAATAATCATCAAAATACTGGAAACGGAAGGGCTGACGCTTCAAGCAACACTTCTACCTTAACTAACGAGCCATGACTACGATGAGCCAACAATCGGTAATTGACAATGAGAACCCATATTTGGCAGGATTCTTGTATGGCCAGATTCCTTATGTTGGCCTCTGGAACCGCAATCAGGCCAAACCCCTCCTTCAGTCTTATGCCCTGGAGGGATTTTCTCCTGGAAGTGGTGACAGTGATGCCCTAGAGATGCTAGAAACTAAGGGGTCGAATCCGATCTCGGGCGGAAGCGCACCGAATACGATTCGTCCGGAAAAAATACGAGCCGAACGCGTTTTTCCCGAACGATTCGAACAGTCGTCCGAGCGAGCAAGTACGATGCGCATTACTGCTAAAATTCCGAGCGAGCCGTACGTACCCATTCCAGCTCCAGTTCCCCGACCGAGCTGGATCCGGAAACACCGAATCGAGTTGCACGGAAGTAAATACACAGCACCTTCCGGCCGGACAAGTACGATGCGCACTCCGTACGCGCCGAACTGGTCGCTACGTCCGGCATGTCAGAGCATCCGGGAGAGCTGCACATAAGCTCCGATTCGCGCCACAAGACGATCCACGGCTACGAGACGAACAAGCCAGCTACGAGTACGAGTCGAAGCCACGAGAAACCCGAACGAGACGAACCAACCATGAATCCAATCGCGCAGGTCCTACCAATACTGTACATCTATTACCGGAACCGGTACGGACGCGTACGGTGCAGACGGTAAGTCAAACACCCACTACACAAACAAACGACACGTACCCGACATATGTCACACACACATAGGGATGCAGAAATGACGCACACTAGCAACAGCAGAACCATAGGGGTGGGATGGCTATCACTAATGCCATACACACCCATAGGGGCCTGATGCCTACCACTACCACCACGCCTACTCATGGGGGGCTGGATGCCTACCACTACCACCACCCCTACTCATGGGGGCCTGGATGCCTACCACTACCCCTACTCAGGGGGGGCTGGATGCCTACCACTACCACCACCCCTACTCATGGGGGCCTGGATCCCTACCACTACCACCACCACTACTCATGGGGGCCTGGATGCCTACCACTACCACCACCCCTACTCATGGGGGCCTGGATGCCTACCACAACCACCACCCCTACTCATGGGGGGCTGGATGCCTGTCACTACCACCACCCCTACTCATGGGGTCCTGGATGCCTACCACAACCACCACCCCTACTCATGGGGGGCTGGATGCCTGTCACTACTACCATCCCCACTCATAGGGGAATTGATGCCTACCACTACCACCACCCCTACTCATGGGGGCCTGGATGCCTACCACTACCACCACCCCTACTCATGGGGGCCTGGATGCCTACCACTACCACCACCCCTACTCATGGGGGGCTGGATGCCTACCACTACCACCACCCCTACTCATGGGGGCCTGGATGCCTACCACTACCACCACCCCTACTCAGGGGGGCTGGATGCCTGTCACTACCACCACCCCTACTCCTGGGGGCCTGGATGCCTATCACTACCACCACCCCTACTCATGGGGGCCTGGATGCCTACCACTACCACCACCCCTACTCATGGGGGGCTGGATGCCTACCACTACCACCACCCCTACTCATGGGGGCCTGGATGCCTACCACTACCACCACCCCTACTCAGGGGGGGCTGGATGCCTGTCACTACCACCACCCCTACTCATGGGGGCCTGGATGACTACCACTACCACCACCCCTACTCATGGGGGCCTGGATGCCTACCACTACCACCACCCCTACTCATGGGGGCCTGGATGCCTACCACTACCACCACCCCTACTCATGGGGGCCTGGATGCCTACCACTACCACCACCCCTACTCATGGGGCCTGGATGCCTACCACCACCCCTACTCATGGGGGGCTGGATGCCTACCACAACCACCACCCCTACTCATGGGGGGCTGGATGCCTGTCACTACTACCATCCCCACTCGTAGGGGAATTGATGCCTACCACTACCACCACCCCTACTCATGGGGGCCTGGATGCCTACCACTACCACCACCCCTACTCATGGGGGGCTGGATGCCTACCACTACCACCACCCCTACTCATGGGGGCCTGGATGCCTACCACTACCACCACCCGTACTCAGGGGGGGCTGGATGCCTGTCACTACCACCACCCCTACTCATGGGGGCCTGGATGCCTACCACAACCACCACCCCTACTCATGGGGGACTGGATGCCTGTCACTACTACCATTCCCACTCATAGGGGGATGGATGCCTGTCACTACCACCACCCCTACTCATGGGGGGCTGGATGCCTGTCACTACCACCACCCCTACTCTTGGGGGGCTGGATGCCTGTCACCACTACCATCCCCACTCATAGGGGGATGGATGCCTACCACTACCATCACCCCTACTCATGGGGGGCTGGATGCCTGTCACTACCACCACCCCTACTCATGGGGGCCTGGATGCCTACCACTACCACCACCCCTACTCATGGGGGCCTGGATGCCTACCACTACCACCACCCCTACTCATGGGGGCCTGGATGCCTGTCACTACCACCACCCCTACTCATGGGGGCCTGGATGCCTGTCACTACCGCCACCCCTACTCATGGGGGCCTGGACGCCTACCACTACCACCACCCCTACTCAGGGGGCCTGGATGCCTACCACTACCACCACCCCTACTCAGGGGGGCTGGATGCCTGTCAATACCACCATCCCCACTCATAGGGGAATTGATGCCTACCACTACCACCACCCCTACTCATGGGGGCCTGGATGCCTACCACTACCACCACCCCTACTCATGGGGGCCTGGATGCCTACCACTACCACCACCCCTACTCATGGGGGCCTGGATGCCTACCACTACCACTACTCAAGGGGGCCTGGATGCCTACCACCACCCCTACTCATGGGGGCCTGGATGCCTACCACTACCACCACCCCTACTCATGGGGGCCTGGATGCCTACCACTACCACCACCCCTACTCATGGGGGCCCTGGATGCCTACCACAACCACCACCCCTACTCATGGGGGGCTGGATGCCTGTCACTACTACCATCCCCACTCATAGGACGGGTAATGCATGACACAACCAGCATACTCCAACATAAGGAATGTCAGCCAAAGACATCCCCCCAACATCATGACAAGAGTGTGTAGTCTGTGTCAAATGCCTACAACACTGAACATGACATTGAACATACAATGTGACCCCCTATCACATGTGTCACACAAAAATGTGTGTGGCCTTCACAATGCAAGCAGACCATGACCACTGTGGGAATGGGGTCTAAACCCCCATCATCACAGTGACCAAAAGGTAAGTGTGGGGTCCATAGCTGAAGCACATTTTGAACATTGTGGCAATGGTGTCCAAACCCCCATCATCACAGTGACCAAAAGGTAAGTGTTGACATGGAAAAAGCTGCAACTGCCAAACAGCATGGATGATTCCTGGTCACAGAACAACAAACACATCAGTGGCAAAGTAGTGGTTGTGTCCCATAGCAACATAGATTGGGTGAGGCAAACAGTGCAGTGCAAATAAAACATACCTTTGGCCATGTGCAGACAAACATCACCCATGGGGACTGACATCGTCTCCATTTATCAATTACACAATGCCAGAAGTGACCATCATAATGCAGACCCACATATCTGCACTAATGGACACACAAATGTAGATATCCTGTGGAGACTGTAGATTTGAGGTGAACAAATACCATACCATGGCAGCAATGGGACATACGAACCATGATTATTGTGCTGACTGATGACCTAGGAGTCCCAGGGACAGCATGGGAAATCCTCCAAACAATATACAGGCAATGGCACACCAAAGATATGCCAATGCAGTGGTGCAGATGCACAAACACAAACAGGCAGCCTCACACTGCATATCAAACACAACAGGTGATGGGGGGTGTGCCAGTGTCCCCAGGCAACCACACAACACATGAGGAGGCCTGAATTCCAATTACACAGATGTGTATACAGTGCCATACAAAAGTACCTCATGAATCGGATTCCCCTATGTGGGCAATCAGGCATTGTTAGATGAGAGGGAGCCCAAATTACACATGTCACATAAGCTTGTAGGAACAGCAACTAACACAGCAAGAGACAGACCCACCACAGCACTACCCCCAGGGACCCCACATTGTGGTGACACTAGCCTGCATGATAATCCCACTGTGATGACAAAGGTAGATGTTGTTCACACTGTGAACCACAGCCATGTGTCCTGAGCAACAAACTACCATCACACCTACACAAGCACAAATCAATCAGCACGGCCTGTCAGCCAAGGCCAATATGGAGGTAGGGGTCTAGCCGTGCAACAACTCAGATTTGCACACACTCAACACCACACACCTTGATCTCCACCAATGTGCAGCAGTGAAGCTCACATGGACAGGTGACATTGCACATGCACCCATGACAATCCCAGGGGTGGTTGTGGGAACTAAGGTGCAGAAACCCATCACACCTGGCCAGTCAACAAGACTCGTGAATGTCTGACACACTGCACAGTACGCGGTACATGGGCATGATGTGAAATCCACCCCAATCAATGGGATCCTGGCCACAGTCACACACCAATGAAGAAGCCAAGGTGACCCACAAAGAACACACGTAGACAACTTCCAACATTGCAGCTCTGACCCTGAGGAGTGGCAGCAGTCACACACACAACGTGTCACACTCACTGAAAGCTACCACAAACTGTAAATTACATGACTTGTGTAACCAACAAGTGCCAAGGGGAATCCTGACTGTGTCTCATCTGCGTTTGCCCACATCCCCAGCCCTGACAACAAAGACAACTAGGGATGACAACCTGATGAACATTAGTTTGCCATGCACCCACATCACGGAGAAACCAGGTACAAGATGCTGGATGAACACAGGACAACTCAGCAAGCATCACAAACAGGAACATCCGTAGGGACACAGCCGGTATAGGAAGAGGGAAGGGAACACACACAGACATGCTTACACAACACACAACACAGGCCCAGGCAATGTCACGGGATTACCCACTGCCATGAGGGCACTCCACTCCTGTGGAAGGTCCGCTGTGCCAAACCTTGTCTGTGCACGACTCAAACATGTCAGCAGAACACTCGGTCAGTGAGTCAACAATTACAACACACTGAAGGCTCTGCTCACATCAGCCTGGGTACGGGAGTGTCACTTCAGTCATCTGCATATACCCAAAACATGTGTCAAGCAAGTTGCACTGTATACACAGATGAGTCCTTCAACATTGATGTGCTAAACTGCATGTCCAGTGGAGATGGGCACACAGTCAGGGAAATAGAAACATTGAACAGTGGTAAGCCCACCAGATGTGCATCAGTGTAAGCCACAGATGTTAATTTACAAATGCAAAACCTACATCCCTGTGTCAAATGCTGAATATTACACCCTCAGACTGCAGCAAAGGATGCTATGGATCCAGACTAGATTAGGACACATATCCCATGGACCACATGGAGTCCATCACAGCAACACTTCATTTTCCTGATCTGAACACGATTACAACAGCAAATGCATGATGATACTCATCTACATCATGTACATCAAAAGAAAAACCACTAGTAAACAAAAAGAGGCTTTATTCAGCAAATGTGAAAGAAAAAGTTGAAGTCCAAAAGAAACTAAGGCCAATGGCCAGTCCAGATACACAGTCCGAACAGGGTGATATGTGACAACTTGTCACCCATTGCTTGCCTGCACTGGTACGGACAGGGGACATCCCCCTCGGAGGGGCATACAAGGGGCAGGCCAGGCACCGCAGGGACAGGATCAGGGGATGCCAGAAGGAGGCAGTGAAGGGGTGGTGGGTGCAGGAGTGTCACCGGCAACTGCAGTGGAGGTGTCTGACTCAGTGGGGGCCGGCCCCACTGTAGGGCACAAGTCAGATGGTGTGGGTGCTGGCACCATTGCAGTGGGCCGGTCAGATGGAGTGGACTGGGTCCCCACTGCAGTGCCCAAGTCAGACGGGGTGGTTGTGGACTCCACTGCAGTGCATAACTCCAAGGGAGTGGAAGGGGGGGCAGATGAGGTGGGCAGGACAGAGGGGGGGGGACCCGATCTCCACACCAGTGGCACAAACAGGCCGAGCGTCTAGGTTGAGGATTGGAAGAGCAAGTGGTAGGGGGGAGGGCCTAAGCAGTTTGGGGATGCAGTATGGGTGTGTGAGGGAACCTGGGCCAGGGTGTGGTGGGGGAACCTGTGGAGTGGTGGCCTGGGGGATGGAGGAGAGAGACTGTGTGGTGGAGCTGCGTGGTGGTGGTGGACAGTTGTACTGTGGAAGTGGAACCAGGCTAAAGGAGTGCATAGAGCATGTTAGTCATAGTACCCAGAAAAGGCTAGCACTTACCCCCTCCTTGCTGCTGTCTGGCCTTCAGCTGCGCATCCAGGTCAGGGAAGACCACTGCCAGAATCCGGAGCATGTGGGGGGTCAGGGTCCGGTGTCCGCCCCTCCTGCGAGGAGGCAACAGCTTCAGCTGGACCCTTGCGATCCTCCGGGTCCAGCCACGAAGGTCCTGCCACCTCTTCTGGCAGTTGCAGATCCTGCGCCTGTAGACCCCCACAGATCGTACTGCCCGGGCGATGGTCAGTCAGATCTCCTGCTTCTGGTGGGCATCAACCTGTGAGGATGACAAAGTGAAAAGGCCATTACTACACATGCAACATATCCGTGCATCACACAGTTGGATATACATGTCTCAATCACAGGGGCATATGATGTACACAGGTAGTGCAACTATGGCTATGAACAGTTGTCCAGCAGTTACTAAATGGTATCATTGCCTGGGAAGTAAAACCTTGTTGGAATGCACTGTTACTGCACTATACCTGTTCAGTGCATGTAACTACACACTTTGGGGGGTGACAACTACTCAGTGAGCATGCTAGCCACTGGTGTACACACTGTAAGTCTTGCTAGTCAGACAACATGCACAATTAGTAAGGCAGTGGACAGCACACTCACCTGCTCCTCTGGTTTCCCATACAGCTTGCTGTACTGTGGAAGGAGGCTGTCCAGCAGGGCCTGGTTCTCCTCAGTGCTGAAGGCTGGGGCTCTCTCCACAGTACGTGCCATTGCAGTAGCCAGAGGATGCAGAGACAGCAGCAGTGGTGGTGGCAGATGTCGTCCTGGAGCATGTAGTGCAGGCAAGTGAGCTCTCAGGGGAACAGCCAGCATTATATGTGTGCTGCAGAGGCAGATACTGTCCCATGTGTCCAAAGTGATAGGTCCAAGTCGTTTGCATCTTCTGAATCTGGCCAATCCATGGAATTTTACCACTCATACACACCCACAGCATCCTTCAAAAGTTCAACTTCATGACACCCATGAATTTGCAACATTGTTGTGGGTGGCCAACTGAATTCACTGCATCAGACTCGTAAAAGCTTCGAAAACGCGTCCGTTACCATGTCAGTCCATAGCCAATGTGTGCGCACCGATCGGACCATTGCTGTACGACGCGTATTACGTCACACAACACGCATCCGTCAACATCATATGCAATGGCCAATGCGTGCGCACCGATCGGTCCATTGCTGTACAACGCGTATTTCGAAACACAACACGCATCCGTCAACATCATATGCAATGGCCAATGCATGCGCACCGATCGGTCCATTGCTGTACAACGCATATTTAGAAACACAACACGCATCCGTCAACATCATATGCAATGGCCAATGCGTGCGCACCGATCGGTCCATTGCTGTACAACGCGTATTTGAAACACAACACGCATCCGTCAACATCATATGCAATGGCCAATGCGTGCGCACCGATCGGTCCATTGCTGTACAACGCGTATTTCGAAACACAACACGCATCCGTCAACATCATATGCAATGGCCAATGCGTGCGCACCGATCGGTCCATTGCTGTACAACGCGTATTTCGAAACACAACACGCATCCGTCAACATCATATGCAATGGCCAATGCGTGCGCACCGATCGGTCCATTGCTGTACAACGCGTATTTCGAAACACAACACGCATCCGTCAACATCATATGCAATGGCCAATGCGTGCGCACCGATCGGTCCATTGCTGTACAACGCGTATTTCGAAACACAACACGCATCCGTCAACATCATATGCAATTGCCAATGCGTGCGCACCGATCGGTCCATTGCTGTACAACGCGTATTTCGAAACACAACACGCATCCGTCAACATCATATGCAATGGCCATTGCGTGCGCACCGATCGGTCCATTGCTGTACAACGCGTATTTCGAAACACAACACGCATCCGTCAACATCATATGCAATGGCCAATGCGTGCACACTGATCGGTCCATTGCTGTACGACGCGTATTTCGGAGCACAACATGCATCCGTCCACATCATATGCAATGGCCAATGCGTGCACACGGATCGGTCCATTGCTGTACGACGCGTCCCTGTACAAGTCACTCGCATATGTCACCATGGTTGTCACTGGTGAAAGTATGCCAGCCACAATTACTTGCCAGGGACTCAGGGGCACACCTACAACACCACAGCCTGTCCACACTGTATCCTAAGGCATGTAAGGCTGCATTACCTGTGTGTGTATGGGGGTCAACATGTGGTTTGTTGGGTGGCACTTGGGGGCAGCCACTCCCAGGCTGTGCACGTGTTCATGGGGACAGAATCCTTTGTGTGTTGTGCACATGACCACTGTGATGTACAACTGTTCAGTTCAGAGCATGTGGCATGGTCACATTTCCAGGTTGTGTATGTGTATGTTATGTCACATACACCCTGAGTCCCATGTGGGATGGTATGTACGTCACAGGGTGACCCATTGCCACAATTGTGATGGCCCTCCACAGTCTGTGTGCATGTTGTGTTTCAGATGTCTCTGATTCCATGTGCACAATGGGAGACAGTCTCCACATCCACGTTGTTTGTGCATAGACTTTGATGTTGTGAGTGTGTGTGTCACAGACGTCCATGTCTGTCCTGCAGAGGCAACAGGGGCCAGTACCTGTGGGAGTCATGGTTGTTTTGCTGACGTTCTGTCGCGAATGTCAGTAGCACAAAATAGTATGCAGCCACTAACCTCGGAAGATAGTCAGCAGGAACGATGATAGGCAGACAGGCCCCCCATCTCCCCCGAGCGCACCCCCACACAGAGTGATGAGACACTACTATGTGCAAATGCACCCCGGGGAAAAGGGAAGTGGATAAAATAAAAAACAATGCAGGCTAGACTGCCCTTCCTAGTCTCAGCTTCCGTTTCGGAATTTACAACATTCCACTTGGAAGCTTCGGAGTCCCCTTGGAAGGTAACTATATGCAAAAATGAGATAAGGAGTCAGGGGTTAAGAAACAGAATAGAAGGTACAATCATACCAAGATGAAGAAAGATACATTCTCTCCACTCACACTCTCAACACTGCAGAACATCAGAATGGTAATTCCAATCCTCTCTCTCTGAGGGTAGATATGGGGTAGCACTGGTGTTGATAAGTCACTGGAGCCAGCACCAACAGAAACACTAATGCTTTTCCTATGAAGCATTCGTGAGTCGTAAAGAGAACCAAAATCAGCAAGGGTAATTCACAAAATAAAACAATCAAAAACAACGGGCTTTAAGAGAGCGCTTCTACGCGCACCTAAATACCTGACATAATAGCGCGCTGAACGGCGTCTTGGTCCTTTGAAGTAAAGAAGCGCTTTCCCAGTTACTTTCACTAGGCAGGCCTCATGGACCGTCTCAGCATGGAGGCAGGCTATAGGCACTCACTGAAACTTTGCAATCCCGCGGGGAAATACCTTCCGCTTGCAAGAGCTCTGGAACACGAGATCACTCGGTGGAGGCAGGCTGAATGCGCACGTCGAGTCTCAGGAATCCAACGGGGAAATGTTCGAAGCGTTCTGAAAGTTTGTTAAGCCCCGATCTCATACAGAGGAGGGGCTTTGTAGTGTCCGTTTGGACCACAATGCCGGATTCTACTTCCGGTGTGACGAGCGTAAGGCTTCTGGGAATTGTAGTGCCTTATGTTCTGCTTGCCCCCTAGTGGACCCTTATGCAGTGCACTTTCATACCCATTCATTCTGTGGATGGGAAAGGAAGGGAAATCCGTGCATAATACTCTGCCCTTGTAGATGGTCCATAATCGCTACAGAACCCCCCCTTAAGGATCGACGTCTCGGCGGTCGACCTGGCTTACCGGGATACTTCGCATGAAAGCGTTCTAACAGGAGGGGGCAATGTAGGTTGGCGGAGGGTTCCCAGGTTCTATCTTCCACCCCGTACCCTTTCCAGTCCACTAGGTACTGTACACGGCCTCTGATCATTCGGGAGTCTAGAATTTCTCTAACTTCGTACTCTTCCTGCCCGTCTATTTCAAGGGGAACGGGTTTAGAGGGTAATCTCATATTCACTGGGCACGGCTGGAGCAGTGACACGTGAAACACAGGATGTATGTGCCAAGAGTGGGGTATGGATAGACGAACTGCCACAGGGTTGATAATCTCCTCAATTCCGTAAGGGCCTATGTATCTTGGAGCCAATTTGCCTACCCCTTTTAGATGCAAGTTTTTTGTGGACAGCCATACTTTATCTCCCACCTGATATACGGGTTCTGGAGTCCTCTTTGTATCAGCATAACGTTTTTGTATCGTCTGGGATAGGGCTAACTGGTGCTTAGCCTCAGTGAGTATTGCTCTCAAATGGGCATGGTGTTCATGTATGGTGGGGTGTTTGGACACAACAGGCCAATCGAAGGAAGCATGTTCGGATGTAAACCGTAGAGACAAAAGAAGGGTGAACATCCCAACGTGGAATGTTTAGCGTTGTTATATGCGAATTCTGCCATCCAAATCAGGGGATACCAGTCGGAAGTGTTTTGAAGAGTGAAACATCTTAAGTATTGTTCCAAGGTTTGATTGAGCCTTTCTGTTTTTCCATCGGTCTGAGGATGGTAACTGGTGGACAAACGGGCCTCTATGTTCATAGTCTTGCAAAGCTCTCTCCAGAAACGTGAAGTGAACTGTGTTCCTCTATCTGTGATAAGGATTCTCGGTATTCCATGTGCTCTCACCACATGCTGAAGGAAAACCAATGCTAGTTCGAAAGAGGTGGGCAGTCCCTTTAGTGGAATGAAGTGTCCCATTTTTGTCAAATGGTCGATAAGGACTAGGATGGTAGTATATCCTTCACAAGAGGGCATTTCAACGATAAAATCCATAGACACCGTGTGCCACGGGAAAGGAGGTATGGGTATAGGTCGTAGGAAACCCACGGGTTTAGAATGGCTGGTTTTTCCTTGGGCACAAACAGCGCAGTTTTTTATGTATTCTTTAGTGTCTTTTCTTAGTGTGGGCCACCAAAGGATCTCTCCATACTGGCGATGGTTTTGTATTCCCTAAATGTCCTCCTAACGTAGAGTCATGAGCCCAAGCTAACACCTGTAACTGTAGAGCTGTCTGTGGCACGTACAGAGCATGGTAATGGTAAAGCAGGTCCCCAGTGGCACTCCTATGATCAGGGTCTTCTTGTATCCATGTGTGGCTATTTATGTTAGCTAGAGACACCTTGACGTCATCGAGAAAATCCTGAGATGTAATGAAGGCAAGGGTTTTCTCCCGAAAGGCAGAAGCAGGGAGGATAGCAGGAGGTTCCTCCAATTCGTTCTTGAGATGTTGTGTGGGTTCTTCCTGTCGGGATAATGCGTCTGCCTTACCGTTCTGTGGACCGGGTTTGTATTTAATAACAAAATCATAGTCGGAAAAAAACAGGGACCATCGCAGCTGGCGTGGAGTTAAGGCTCTAGCAGTTTTTAGGAACAGGAGGTTCCGATGGTCAGTGTATATTTCGACAGTGTGATGTGCCCCAAGGAGGTAATGTCTCCATTCCTCGCACGCTCGTTTTATTGCCAGCAGCTCTTTATCGGAGATAGAATAGTTTACCTCACAAGGGGTAAGTTTCTTGGAATAGAACGCAACCGGATGCAGTTGTCCTGTGTCCGGGTGTCGTTGAGACAACACTCCTCCTAATGCGTACTGTGATGCATCCGTTTCTACCACAAACGGCAAACAGGGGTCAGGATGACGCAAAATGGGTGCCTGGGTGAATCGTTTCTTTAATGCTTCAAATGCTTGGTCTGCTTCTCTACTCCACACAAACGGGACGTTTTTCCGTAGCAGACTGGATATGGGATGTATAATCTTGGAAAAGTCTTTGATGAAACGTCTATAATAATTAGCAAATCCCAGGAAGCTTTGTACGTTCTTCACATGATGGGGTGCCTTCCATTGTGTTATTGCTTCCACTTTACCCATGTCCATTTGGAAGCCTCGAGCATTGATGATATAGCCCAAAAGCGACTTCCTCAACATGGAACAGGCATTTTTCCAATTTGGCAAACAAGGAGTGCATCTGAAGTCGGTCCAATACTGTTTTCACATGACGAATATGTTCTTGGAGGTTGGTTGAATAGACAAGAATGTCGTCGATGTAAACGATACAAATAGATTCCAGAAGCCCTCGTAGTACTTCATCCATAAAGTATTGGAATGCCGCAGGGGCGTTACACAAACCGAAAGGCATCACCTGGTACTCATAAAGCCCGAATTTGGTTCTGAAGGCCGTTTTCCACTCGTCTCCTGTCTTGACTCGTACCAGGTGATAGGCGCCTCGTAGGTCTAGCTTGGTAAAAACCCGTGCACCCTTCAATTGGTCCAACAACACTGGTATTAGGGGCAAAGGGTATCTGTTTTTAACTGTAACCTTGTTAATCGCTCTGTAGTCGATGCATGTCCTTAGTTCCTCACAATCCTTCTTCGAGATAAAAAAAAGCGGAGAAGAAGCTGGTGAGGTGGAGTGTCTGATAAAGCCAGAAGCAAGGTTCTCGTCTATGTAGGATTTAAGATATTGTGTCTCTGGTTCTGTGAGTGCATATACCCTGCTACAGGGGATGTCGGCTCCTGGAATAAGATCAATATGACAGTCGTAGGGTCTATGGGGTGGTAACTGGGTTGCTTTTTGTTTGTCAAAGACTGCCTGATAGTCGCCATATTCCTCCGGTAATATGGTTGAGCAGCAGTACCCAACTTCTCCGCATCCCATGGCTAGTAGTTCAGCCTGAGTTTCTGTTGTATCTTCCTTGAGTAGGGACTGTTTGGTACAGTGCTCTTTACAAAACGAGGACGTCAAGGATACAGTACGTTCTGCCCACCGTATAACAGGGTCATGTAGGGTCAACCAGGGCATACCTAAGATAAGGCGAAAGTGGGGGGCATTAATGAGGTCGAATTGTATGAGTTCATAATGGTTCTTACCAAAACGCATGGATAGAGGAACGGTGTGATAAACAACGGGTCCAGAAGTCAGTGATTTCCCATCTACTGCTTTCACGATTTCGGGGTTCTTCTTTCTTTCATATGGAACTCCAATGTTCCAGGCATATTGCTGGTCTATGAAGTTCCCGGTGGCTCCGGAATCCAGCAAAGCGGACATATTTAGAGGACTGTCTGTGGTAACCCATAAGGTAACACTCACATTCAAGTGTGCCACAGATGGTTGGATGGTGTTGGCTAGAAGTGAAGGGATCTTATCTGGTCCTGAACCCAAGGTGGAGATCCCGTCCATGCTTGGGCTCCTCAGTTTTCCTTCCCCTGTTGCGCTGTTGCTTGTGTCCTAGCCGTAATACCTCGATCAGGACCTTTAGCCCGGGCTCGGCACTCTCTGATGAAATGCCCGCTTTTCCCACAATAGAGACAGAGTTTTTGCTGTCGCCTTTTTCTCTCTCCTCCATGGTAAGCGGGCCTCGGATTCCGCCGATTTGCATGGGTTCAGACCCATCCGACGTCTTGGTGCGTTCTTCGAGGGGTGGTCGTGGTCTGGGAATGAAGTAACGTGGTTCTCCGCGGCTTCTGTCCCCTTTTCTTTCCTGTACCCGATGGTCTAATTGAACCGTGAGTTCTATCAATTCCTCACAGGTCCGAGGCAGTTGTACTACTTGGGAAAGGACATCCTTCAGTTCACTACGTAACCCTTGATAGAAGAGAGTCGTTCGTTTCTCTTGTGGCCAATCGGTTTCTACCAAGAGACGGTTGAAGGTAGTAATGTAAGTTAGTAAGTCCTGTGATCCTTGTCGAAGGGTGAGCAGTTCTCGGTCCAGAGACAGCATGTGGGTTTTTCTATCGAATAATTTCCGCAACTCTGTACAGAAGTCCTTAAAGTTGTGTAGTACTGGATCATTACGCTCCATCAATGGAATAGTCCAGCTAGCTGCGTTGCCCCCATATATGACATCATAAAGGATGTCTTGGATGCGTCATCTTGGAAAACTGCGGGTTTACAGAGGAAGTGGAGTCTGCTTTGATTGAGAAATGTTTCGAATTTCTTTGGATCCCCATAGAAGCGTTCCGGAGGTGCCAAAGGAATACCAGGGTTCTGTACTACATGGACAGTGGGAATGGCTCCTTGGGAAGGAGGGGTTGCTGCTGGGACGGAAAAAAACCTGTACCTTGTGAACCTCCCTCTGGAAAAGACGCAGGTGGGGGAAGAGTCCAGTCTTTAAT
Source organism: Calotriton arnoldi (assembly GCA_963921515.1). Classification (NCBI taxonomy): domain Eukaryota; kingdom Metazoa; phylum Chordata; class Amphibia; order Caudata; family Salamandridae; genus Calotriton; species Calotriton arnoldi. The sequence goes on from CAWUFW010001499.1 coordinate 2,301,558, forward strand.
ATACGAGCCCTTTCCAAAAGTATAAGTTTTGCCGTTTCTAGAGATGCCTGCTACCTCTCTACGTAATGTTCCCATCTCACTTCTCAATTCCTGGGTTTCTTGACGTGAGGTATGTACTTCCTGCTGGAGAGCCGAAAAGCCCTCCAACAGTGAAGTAAAAGCCGCATTAGTATCCATCGCTCAGGCCGACAATAGTCGTGGGCTTAACAATCTGTCGCGAATGTCAGTAGCACAAAATAGTATGCAGCCACTAACCTCGGAAGATAGTCAGCAGGAACGATGATAGGCAGACAGGCCCCCCATCTCCCCCGAGCGCACCCCCACACAGAGTGATGAGACACTACTATGTGCAAATGCACCCCGGGGAAAAGGGAAGTGGATAAAATAAAAAACAATGCAGGCTAGACTGCCCTTCCTAGTCTCGCTTCCGTTTTCGGAATTTACAACATTCCACTTGGAAGCTTCGGAGTCCCCTTGGAAGGTAACTATATGCAAAAATGAGATAAGGAGTCAGGGGTTAAGAAACAGAATAGAAGGTACAATCATACCAAGATGAAGAAAGATACATTCTCTCCACTCACACTCTCAACACTGCAGAACATCAGAATGGTAACTCCAATCCTCTCTCTCTGAGGGTAGATATGGGGTAGCACTGGTGTTGATAAGTCACTGGAGCCAGCACCAACAGAAACACTAATGCTTTTCCTATGAAGCATTCGTGGTACGTAAAGAGAACCAAAATCAGCAAGGGTAATTCACAAAATAAAACAATCAAAAACAACGGGCTTTAAGAGAGCGCTTCTACGCGCACCTAAATACCTGACATAATAGCGCGCTGAACGGCGTCTTGGTCCTTTGAAGTAAAGAAGCGCTTTCCCAGTTACTTTCACTAGGCAGGCCTCATGGACCGTCTCAGCATGGAGGCAGGCTATAGGCACTCACTGAAACTTTGCAATCCCGCGGGGAAATACCTTCCGCTTGCAAGAGCTCTGGAACACGAGATCACTCGGTGGAGGCAGGCTGAATGCGCACGTCGAGTCTCAGGAATCCAACGGGGAAATGTTCGAAGCGTTCTGAAAGTTTGTTAAGCCCCGATCTCATACAGAGGAGGGGCTTTGTAGTGTCCGTTTGGACCACAATGCCGGATTCTACTTCCGGTGTGACGAGCGTAAGGCTTCTGGGAATTGTAGTGCCTTATGTTCTGCTTGCCCCCTAGTGGACCCTTATGCAGTGCACTTTCATACCCATTCATTCTGTGGATGGGAAAGGAAGGGAAATCCGTGCATAATACTCTCTGCCCTTGTAGATGGTCCATAATCGCTACACGTGCACATGATACGCCATGTCATGCCAGTGTCCATGTGGCAATACAGGGTCCCTGGGAATCTACCTGTCAAAGAGCTGTGATGCCAGGGGCACATCTGTCCTCACTTGTCACTGTGGTGTGTGTTTGGAACATGACAGCAGTACATGGGTACTGTGACACAGCCTAATGATTTCCCATAGCACAACCTGGAACTTGTTGTCGACACAAGTTGAACTGAGATGTTAGATGTTGGCCATGTAGGTGCCATATATGTCCATACAGAACGGCACACACATCAAGTACTTGTGTCTCGTAATGATGTATCATGTGATATTGAGTATGGTCAATGCCACATATGTGGGGTGACTGACAATCTTTCTTTGTTCACCTATGCACTGCAGGGCACCAGCTGTCCATAGACGATTCCCTGACCTTGCAACCATGGTTGAACGTGACTGCATCCAACGGTACCGCTTCAACAGGCTGCTGATTGAGGAATTGGCCATGCGGTTGCCCCACATTTGCAACCTGGCCGGCCATACCCTGCAGCGCTGACCCCCAAGGTGAAGGTGATGGCAGCCCTACACTTCTTTGCCACCGGTACCTTTCAACACACTGTGGCGTCTGCTGGTGGGATGTCACAGACCATGTTCAGCCATGTGCTACGCGATGTTTTGGAGGCGATGTTGAGATACTTGAACCAGTACATCTATTTCCCTAAACGTCAACAACTCACTGACGTCAAGAGTGACTTCTATGCCCTCGGGAGGATGCCACATGTCATCGGCTCCATTGATGGGACACATGTGGCTTTGGTACCACCACAGGCACATGAGCAGGCATACAGGAACAGGAAACATTACCATTCTATCAATGCCCTGGTGGTATGTCTTGCAAATATGAGCATCTCACATGTGTGTGCACGTTTCCCCGGTTCTGCACACGATGCCTACGTAATGAGGAGTAGTCGCATCCCGAGGATGATGTCAAAGATGCAGAACCAGCGTGCCTGGCTTGTCGGTGTGTACTGACTTTGTACCATTGTGTGTGTTCTGCAATGTTGTATTCCACCCTCTTTTCCAACTCAGCTAATGTGCAATTGTCTGTATGTAGGTGACTCCGGATACCCCAACATGCCGTGGTTGCCGACACCCCTCAGGAACCCTGTGACACCAGCCCAGATGCGCTACAATGAGGCACATGGTCGGACCAGGAGAGTGATCGAGCGGACATTTGGTCTCCTGAAGAGCCGCTTTTGCTGCCTGGACAAGACAGGAGGGGCCCTCCCATATGCCCCTGCAAAGGTGTGCAAGATTGTCATTGTCTGCGGCATGCTACACAACCTGGCAGTGCGGAAGGAGTTGCCTCTCATCCTGGATGACGATGACCAACATCCGCCACCTGTGGAGGATCCTGGCCTGGGCCACGATGCCAGTGATGATGATGATGATGAGGGTGATGTCCGCACACAGCTCATCACCAACTTCTTCAGCTGAATGTGAGTATACAGAGTTGGTATGTCAATGATTTGAGTTTGCATGATATGTGTTGGTGGTGCTCTGTTGCTGTTTGAGTGTGGCCATGTGCTACTTGACTGGATGCGTGCAGCGATGTGTCCTTACAGGTAGTCTGTACTCTCCAACAGTGTTGACATGCTAACTTGGTTTTGTGTAGGTATCTTGTGACATGTATTGGGCATGAGTATTGCAGTTCTGTCCTGTTCTTCAGTGCTTTTGACTGTGTGTCATGTCTGTCCTTCACAGGGTACTTTCAGAGTTGTTTGGTCAACTCGGATCCCCCAACACCATGATTCAACTTCCAGGGTGGAAGCAGTCGTTTCCCTACAGGTGATGTGCCACACACCCCTGGACTTTATTTCTTCTACACTTGGTGACTGTGTGGCCACTGCCACGTGGGATTACCTTGCATCTGTAGTGGAAACAACATGTTGCAAATGTGTAATAAACCTGTGCTTCACTTTGGGATGTGCGTTGTCTGTGGTCACACATCTGACTGACATTTGCTTACTGCACCTGTGGGCTAGTTAACACATACTCTGAATATGTGTGGTATCTGTGCATTCCACTGTATTTCCTGGCAACATCAGTGTAGGCGATGAGTCAGATGGCCCTGGTGTGTGTGTTGTGTAGCCCTAGTGGTGTGTCTCCCTCATATGTGTCACGTCGCCATGACTCACATGACGGTGTTGAACTTGCTGTAGCAGTTAGCATGCACAGTGTCATTTAGCAGATCATCATCTCCATGACAAAAACAACGTTGGAATCACAACAGAGGCAAGTATGGTGTATTAGTGAGTTTATTTACATACATGTGTGAGGATAGTGCACAGGATGGTGGGTGCTGTACATTGGGATTGGAGTCCAAAGTTCACAGATGAGTTGGAAGTGTTGGTAGCAGAAATGTCCTGAGTAAAGTCCACAGTCATCTGATACATTAGTCCAACTTAAACTCCCCATGTCATGTGGGAGAGTTGGGTTGCATTCGACAGGGTGAACAGTTTGCACACAAAGGAGAATTTCCAGAACAGGTGTTGGGTTCCTGGGGGATGTACATGGCCATCGGACTCTCAGTTTTCCTTCCTCGGACGACCCCTCTTCTTTCTGGGAGGGCCCTCACGTGCAGGCCGCTGCGGTGCAGAGGACTGTCCACCAGAGTCATCCTCCCTCCCTGTGGCAGTTGCAGTTGTTGCGGCACCAGATGTTGTGGGCACACAGGGAGGTGTGGACATGTTGGTGCTAATCTGGCGGAGGCATGTCAATATGTCCCTCTGCACCGCTGTCAGTTCTTCCAATGTGTCCCACTTGGACTCCATGCCAGACATGTGTGTCTCCACACAGGACATGTGGGAGTCCAAGCGGGCATGATGGGCAGCCTGCTGCTGTTGAATGTCCTTGAGGATCCCCACTACCTGGCTGACCTCTCCGGTGCTATTCTGGTACGCATCAGCAATGCATACCAGTTGTGGGTTATCATGCAGTCCAGACCCCTCTGCAAACAGCGACCTCTGCCTACCACCCCTCCCACCACCCCTGGCCACACGTGCGGGACCTGCGGTGGCACGCACAGGTGAGCCTAGGCCCCCTTGGGGGTTGGTACTGGGGTTGTTGTCCGTTGCTTCACGGTGGGCCGGGGTCCCTGTGCTGTTGTCATTCAGTGTCCTTGGTCTGTCTGTGTCGGCGGGGGTAGTCTGTGTGTTGGCAGATGTTGGAGGAGTGGGTGCAGGGGGTGCAGATGGTGGTCCTGCTGGTGCTGCATGATGACTCACACCGGAGGTGCCAGGTAGGTCTTCGCCATCCGAGGAGGGCAGAGGCTATTCCACACCAGAGAGCTCAGGGGCCACCGGAGCCTGGGACAGGGACTCCTCATCATCTGCTGCTGTGTCCCCATCATCACCTGTTTTTGGAAGAGACACACAATGTATGTTATGTTTCTACAGGCATCAATGGTTCAAACACCTGACAGTTGTGACTGTACCTCTGGATGCGGGCCTGTACATTGCATTGTCCTAAGTTGTCACAGTCAGAGGTTGATATTGGTGTAGCACATTGTCCTGCCAACCTGAAGCATTTCAATGTGAATGTTGAGGTGTGTGCATGACCAGCTCATGTATTGATTGGCTGTACATGGCCTTTGCTACTCAAGGGCCATCACGTGCCTGACACAGGTGTGTCATCCTTGTCCACATTTGTCCTTTAACAGGGACATACGTGCAATTCCACTTAGGATATCTTTCAAGATTGGGACATGTGTGGTTGCCTTTTTTGCCAGTCTTTGTGCGTCACATTGGTGTGTCTGGACAACATGGTCACAGTCCGGTATGCCTGGGATCTCTTGGGAGTATCTGTGTTGTTGTCTGGGTTCCTAGTTCACGTCTCATTTCATACAAGTGATGTTGTTAACGTAGCTAATGATGTTGTTGCTGAGTTTTGTACGTGAAAACGTGATTAATCTTGTCAATGTCCTCCATGGTGATGAGGATTGGGCACGGCAGCTGTCATGACAGTGATGGCCAGTGGTGTGTTTTGCAGTTCTGCTGCTGTGAGTAGCATGTCTCCTCAAATGCAGTCCAGGTTGGTGCTTGTGTCTACAGTGTCTATGACAGTGAGTGGTGTGTTGTGTGAAGGATGCATATGTTGCCGAACGATGTGGGAGTGGAATGCAGCTCACAACCGCAACTTGTGTGACTGACACCATGGTACAGTGTCCGGTATATTGGTGTGTCCATTGCATTCACTGTCAGGTGTCCCCTGTCAATGATGTCTCTGTGACTTCCTGTGTGTTTTGTGCTATGTAGTATGTCTGATTCTCCACAGTTGTCATCTGCAAGACACACCTTCACAGCCAGGCCAGGGGGCACCCATGGACACTGCACCCCCTGACAGTGTGTGTTAACATAGAGTTGCAATGGCTGTGAGTGTGCACGTGTTTGGGTTGGCCAGTGCATGGGTGTGAATTGCAGGCACAACATTTCTCATGCCCATGTGTCAGCCATCTTGCCAGGGCTTTTACTTTGGGAGTGACTGGTCCCACGTGTGCAATGTGTTTTTGCAGAGTAGGTGTGTGTATGGCCAGCATTGGTGGTATTTGGTTGACATCCGGCCCTCCTTCTCCCCCCAGCCCAGTTATCCCACCATGAAGCACACCCTTGCAGTGGGTGCAGGTTCACTCTCAGGATGTCAGTCAGTGGTGTCCTGCTGTTGGTTGGTGCCTAGTTCCCAGCAGGGCCTTGTGCTCCCCACAACAGAGCACCATTGTCAGACATCTTTGAAGTGGCTTTTCACTCCCTGTGAGGTGTGCATGCTTCAGTGTGAGCTTGCTGGGCCATGTGGGTGGGGGATGTTGAGCTGTGACTACCACTCCCATCATGCTATTGCCTACACCCCCCTTCCCAGCATGCCCATACTTCCTTCCTTTTGACTCTGCTTCCCTGTGGGGTAGTGTGCCTGTGCTGACAGGATGGCTGACAGTGTTGTCCTGGCGTTTGTTTGGCTACAAGTCACAAAAGTGTCCCTGTGCTTCACACAGCATAACCCAGTGTGGTTGTTCTTTGTGGGATATTTAATTAGAGTGTGAGGCAATGCATTCTCCCAGGTGAGTTGTGTGGAGTTTGTGTTAAGGGGGTGTGTGAGAAAAGCTGCTGGTAACTATGGTCAGAGCTGTCAGTCCTCCTTCCCACCCAGCCAGATATCCCACCATTGAACGTGCTTCCATTGCAGGGAGTGCAAGTTGGCTTTCCGGATGTTAGGCAGTGGTGTCCTGCTGTTGGTTGGTGCACAGTTCCCAGCAGGGCCTGGTACTCCCCACAACAGAGCACCATTGTCAGACATCTTAGAAGTGGCTTTTCACTACCTGTGAGGTGTGCATGCTTCAGTGTGAGCTTGCCGGGCCATGTGGGTGGGGGATGTTGAGCTGTGACTACCACTCCCATCATGCTATTGCCTACACCCCCCTTCCCAGCATGCCCATACTTCCTTCCTTTTGAGTCGACTTCACTGTGTGTGAGTGTGACAGCAATGGCAAGATGGCTGACAGTGTGGTCCTGTTGTTTGTTGGTGCACAGTTCCCAGCAGGGCCGTGTGCTCCCCACAGCTGAGGCCAGTGTCAGACATCTTGGAAGTGGCTTTTCACTCACTCTCTTGTAGAGCACGGTCCCAGTTGTGTTGTTTGGAGTTAGTGGAAGTGGTGTGTGTGTAAGGGCCTGCTGGTAGCTGTAGTCGGAGCTGGCACTCCTCCTCCCCCAGGCCAGACATCCCACCATGAAACGTGCTTCCATTGCAGGGAGTGCAAGTTGGTTGTCAGGATGTCAGTCAGTGGTGTCCTGCTGTTGGTTGGTGCCCAGTTCCCAGCAGGGCCGTGTGCTCCCCACAACAGAGCACCATTGTCAGACATCTTTGATGTGGCTTTTCACTCCCTGTGAGGTGTGCATGCTTCACTGTGAGCTTGCTGGGCCATGTGGGTGGGGGATGTTGAGCTGTGACTACTACTCCCATCATGCTATTGCCTACACCCCCCTTCCCAGCATGCCCATACTTCCTTCCTTTTGAGTCGACTTCACTGTGTGTGTGTGACAGCAATGGCAAGATGGCTGACAGTGTGGTCCTGTTGTTTGTTGGTGCACAGTTCACAGCAGGGCCTTGTGCTCCCCACAGCTGAGGCCAGTGTCAGACATCTTTGAAGTGGCTTTTCACTCCCTGTGAGGTGTGCATGCTTCAGTGTGAGCTTGCTGGGCCATGTGGGTGGGGGATGTTGAGCTGTGACTACTACTCCCATCATGCTATTGCCTACACCCCCTTCCCAGCATGCCCATACTTCCTTCCTTTTGACTCTGCTTCCCTGTGGGGTAGTGTGCCTGTGCTGACAGGATGGCTGACAGTGTTGTCCTGGCGTTTGTTTGGCTACAAGTCCCAAAAGTGTCCCTGTGCTTCACACAGCATAACCCAGTGTGGTTGTTCTTTGTGGGATATTTAATTAGAGTGTGAGGCAATGCATTCTCCCAGGTGAGTTGTGTGGAGTTTGTGTTAAGGGGGTGTGTGAGAAAAGCTGCTGGTAACTATGGTCAGAGCTATCAGTCCTCCTTCCCACCCAGCCAGATATCCCACCATGGAACGTGCTTCCATTGCAGGGAGTACAAGTTGGCTTTCAGGATGTTAGGCAGTGGTGACCTGCTGTTGGTTGGTGCACAGTTCCCAGCAGGGCCTTGTGCTCCCCACAGCAGTACCCAGTGTCAGCCATCTTGTCAGTTCTTTTCCACTCCCTGTGATGTGAGCATGGTTCAGAGTGGTGTTGATGGGCCAATTGTGAGGGTGACCAATATCTGTGACTACAACTCCCATCATGCTATTGGCTACACTCACTTCACCAGCATACACACAATTCCTTCCTTTCAGTGAGCTTCCCTGTGAGGTGGTGTTCTAGTGGTGGCAAAATGTCTGACAGTGTTTGTTGGTTAGATTGTTGCCACTGCCTTGCTCTATTTGTTGTTAGGTTTGTACATGTCATGACACAGTTACATATCACTATGAGATGGCAGGTATTGTGTTTGTCTAACTAACATACACATCTTGGGTTGATTATCTTTTGGTTACTGTGGCTTTGCTAACGGTGCATGGTTTCACTATCTCCTTGACAGTGATGTGTGTGTATTGTCACACAATATTGGGTATATTGGTTGTGTACTCACCAGGCTCTGGGATGTTTGATAGTCCATGTACGCTCTCTGGTGTTAGGATGGCCCGCACCTTCTCCTCCCAGGGCCTGAGGTATACTGGTTTGGCAGGAGGGCAACTGCCGGTGCGATGACTCAAGGCGTAATCCTTCTTGAGTAGGTCCTTGACCCTCCTGCGCACATCATACCACCTGTTCTGGATGTCTTCCTTTGTGCGCAAACATGGTGATTGTGCGTTCACCCTGTTGACGATCCTCTCCCACATCTTGGTTTTCTGCGACATGGGGGTCTGTTGGACCAATGTACCAAACAACTGTGGCTCTACCCTGAGGATTTCATCTACCAGGACTTCCAATTCACTGTCTAGGAACTTTGGATTCTTCTTTGGGGGCATGGTGATGGGTGGCGGTGGGGATTGATGTGTGTGTGAGTGTGCAAGTGAGTGTAGGTTTTGCTGGGTGTATGTGAGGGTGCTATTTGGGAGGTGCTAATGGTGTGTGGCTTGTGTGATGGATGAGTTGTGAGTGTGTCTGTGGTTGCTGTCTGATGGTGTTCTGTGCTGGCAGGTCAGTTGAATTTGCAAAGGATCATGGTAGGGATTTGTGGCCTTTATATGGGTGGAGTTGTGGGTGTGTCTTTGTTCCATGTTTTTTTCCCCCTGTATTTATTGACTTTGTCATTGCTTGTTTGGCCCTTTTTTTAAAATGTTTTCCTTTGTAGTTTTTAGGCATGTAGGAGACGTTCTTCTGACCGAGTCTGACGCTGCAGTTGGCTCGTGCGAGCTTCTCCGAGTCTTTCAAGCTGTGTTTCTGCTGGGTTTCATGTGCGGCGTACGCGTCGGTCGCGGAGTATTGGGTTGCTTCGGCTCCCTGTTTTGTATGCGTGTCGGTCGTACGACTTGAGCTCCGTGCGACTCGGTCTGGTTTTACACGCATTGCATCGTACTGCGCGGGTCGGAGTTCGCGGGTACGTTTCTGTCGGGTTCATTCCTGGTGCGTGTCGGTCGGTTCGATTCGCGTAGTTTTCCGGCCGGATAGCTGGTTTCCATGCGGTTTGGTCGTTCGGCTTGTGTTCCGTACGAGTCGGTCGTAATACACATGCATTGCATCGTACTACGCGGATCGGGCAGCGCCGGTACGTGTCGGTCGGACTACATTCCTGTACCGAGTCGGTATGTTTTCCGGCCAGAATCGGAATCGGCCCCTAAATGTGCTTCTGCTTATTGTACTGGTGAAGTACTTGAGGCCTAACAGTAAATCAGTTTCACACCAGATCCGCAAAGTATAAGACTGGACCTAAGATCATCTCCTTGTCTTTGCCATAGGCCTGGCCACTGCCCATCATCTAAAAACACACAGCACAGATAGAGCGCTAGGACTCGATTGGATGACTTGGCCTGGGTCGGACAGCCAGCACTTATTTCTATATGTAGGTTCTGTCACCACTAGCTTAACTTTGAGAGAGCCCAAGGTCATTCCTGACATTATGGATTATCTAACAGCACTATTGCAGTCAACACTGTACAGTACCTATAGTTTAGCACAGTGCTTATACATTGAGAATAAAACATTCATCTCATTAAAATGTGCATGAGCCTTTTGTCCGCTGCCCGAGGAATATAAGTGAAGAGTTACGATTGCATAAAATAGGTTTCAGGGTTCACCACTGGTAAACACCGGAACAAATCAAACTCTGGTGCTGTGAGCGTCTCAATATTAAGACTGCATCACACATTACAAGAGCTTAATCAGTGTTATAGTGGCATAGGGGTTAGATGAAGGTTATTAACTATTGATACTGGCTGGCTCTACAGTGAGTATTTCAATAATTAATTATATAAGTCGAATGACCGAAGGAATTTCATTATTAAACAATTATTGAACAATGATAAACCCTTTCACTAGTAGAACCGTTAATCCTGTAAATAATGATAAACTCGTTTGTTAGTAGAACCGTTATTTTTGTAAACAACGACTATTTTTCTAGGGACACTTTGCCCAGGAACCTGGGTCGTGTTGGAGGATTGGTGGAGCATAGATAACCCACTAGTGGACTGAACTGAGCTACAGATGTATACCTGAAGCATCACAGCAACTTGATAAAAAGTTTAAATACACAGAATAGGTATGCTTCTAAGACTATTATACCTGGGCTACTGTCACAATGAATAGCCTGTGGGGGCCATTGGAAATGGACTAATGATACTATTCCACCTTCCCCTTTTATTTATTTATTTATGCTTTATGCACAGATCTCTGCCCGTATTGCTGGCATATATTCAAACATAAATGGCTTCCTAACTGAGTGTTTCACACTGGTGAGACATTCATACTGGGATGAATGGATTACTGTATGTGGTTTGGTTGAAAATAAAGAGTATGAATGATCAGGTTATATTTTGAAATTCCTCCATTGTGTCAGTTATACTGATATTTATATTTATACCTAGACCAATGGATAACTGTATAGGGAACACGAGGAATGTGAATGATACTGTGATGCTGAAAAACCTCCAGTCTTAAACGAAGTAGGTGGGTTCAGGGATAGAGGAATACTTACCTCCATGGTCAAAGATAATGAATGGATTACCTATATATGTATATCTTACATTTGTATAAGTATACAGATTACAAATGGCTTTCTTTCCTTTTTTATACATATTTATGTTTTTATACAAGTTTTTAAGAGATTGTTAGGAGAGGAATATATATTATTATTGTCCTGAAGAAGGTGGTTTCATTCTCCTCAACCCACCGAAGTGCGTCAACGCTCTGTTGTTGTTAAATTTGTACGACATTGAATCACATTTTGATAAGAAACTGTTTCCTGCAATGTGATGTTCAGATGTACTCTCACGAATTAACTTTTTTATGACAAATGTGATTGTCTTATGTGTTGCCTCTCCTATATATTTTTGATATTGTACGTTTGTAAGATATATTATATATTATTTTAAATGTATTTCCATCAAATCGCAAAGGTTGTACTGTAAAAGTGAATATTTTTATTAAACTGTATTTATGTGTTTTGACATCCCGTGGGATTCATAGCTCCTTTAAGACTGTGCTATTGTATGTGTGTAGAGTGTATGTGGAGTGGCTGACCTGAACAATAAGTGAACCCCAAGAGAATTATATACTTGACTGTTGAGTCTTACTTGGTGCCCTGTCCTTTTGGTTCGTGGAGCCCCTTTCTTTGTATTTGATCTGCAATGAGTGATTCCAAAATAAATGCTAGGTTGTAGCTTAAACTTCTGTGTAATAAATCTGTCAAGGAGTGCTATTCAATTTAAAGATTATCAACCTCCCTCCTACTGGGAACCTTGTCCAATCCTCATATAATTATCACTTTATCTTCCTTTTTAGGTCGAGCCTAGGCAGCGCTTGTGCTGTCTCTTTGAGACATACTGTAAACACTTTGTGGGCTTACAGCCCACCCCTTGGCTTCCCATTTGCTGGCTCCATTGTCACTCTCCTATTCTATCTTCCCATTTGTTCATGGCATGTTTCCAGTATTTGTCCTTCCCCGAGAGCAGGGTCCTAGTACAATATCAATCCACTAGTTACCATTGTAGCATCTGTTTTGGAACTACTTTGTTTGTTTTTAGCTCTTAACATGAGCGCTGATGTTTGCAGTCGCTCGGAGCTCCGAAGGCCCTGTAAATCATCCACACCATGCCCATGGCTGCTGCCGCAATATAATTCAGTACAGGTTTATTGTGGCTCTTCCACTCCTGGCCACGGGTGAATGGATTCCGCTCTTGCTAACCTCACACTGGCTGCCATCGGTACAGAAAGCCATGCAGCCTCCCTGTGTCTAAAGGGTCAGATCTGACACACATCTTCTACATTAGTCTCCGATCCTGCCAGCAAGCTGCTGTGTCCACATCCCCGAGCAGGGGAGAAGAGCTCAGGCCGGTGAAGAGCTGCAACCAAAAAGTCTAAGAGATACTGTTACCTTTCACCATTGCCGCCATGTTTAACACAATAGACATATAAAAAAGACGGATCACTGACATAATATTGACAACAAAAATATCGTATTGACAAAATATCGTCGTCAGAATATCGACTACAATAATATCGACTACCAATACTTATTTAAAGAAATACAAAAATATCGAGTACACAATATCGTCAATAAAAAATATCGTACACCACAATATCGAAATATAAAATATCGTTAAATAAAATATCGATTAATTTTAAAACACATACAAAATATCAAAATTATCGAATACCAAAATATAGACATCAATAATATCGACTTTTTAAAAATATCGACTATTGAAAAACAGGTAAATTAAATATATGTTTAGCACCAAATATAAATTCACATTATAAAACAATACAAAACACTTAAATAACATAAAATAATCATTTGCAAACACATCAATATATAAAACTTAAACTTTTTTCCAAAATAACAATTATAATAATAAAATAAAAGCTTTGAAAAATATAATGCTTGCATCATATCACATTCAAAACAATATTTAATATATTTTAAAAAGAAAAACGAAAAAATAATGACTTTCTACTAACAAGTTCTTAATTAGCGTTTCCCTTATATGGAAACAAACAGCCAAAACAATAAAAACAATTAACTTGAACGAATCAAATGCTCACATTTTAAAATACACCAATGACATAAAGCAACCAATTAAATAAACACTATATAAGCATGAAATGTTTGCATCTCTTTTACACTTCTAACCTACAATAAAGAAGAAGGTAAAACTCTGCCCGACTGTTTCCTGAAAGAAAATTTTCATTACTGAAGAAATCTTTAAAACTGCACTAAGTAAGTAAAACTGTATTTAAAATATAACCATACTACTAGCCTTCAACCTAAATTATTTCTGACACATAATTTACTAATCTTTCATTTCTTACATTTATATCTCCTCTACAGATATCTTATAAAGCCAGCAAAATATTTTCAACATCCTCACCAATAAAAGAACAAGCAATGTAAGTATATTATATTTTTTCCTATCGACCTCAAAATAATTTTCAAACGTAATTCACTAATGTATATTTTTTTTCTTATCTATCTCCTCTACAGAGAACTGCAAAAGCATCCAAAGCCATATTGTAAACACTCACCAACTAAATAGAATCAAAAAGTAAGTATATAATTTTCAATTATTAAACACCCTTAAATACCCACCCAAATATCTCTTTTCCCCTAAAATCCCTATCAGCTACAAACAATGTAATCAAATTATTAATGTTTTTTTTTCCTTCCCAACAGACAATACATCAAGAAAATAGAAAATAAAGCTTGAAATCATTTCCTGGACCTTTTTATTTACATCAAACTAAACATTGTAAGTATATTCACTGAAATGTAACTGTATTTAATAAATATGTATCATTTATTATATTAAAAAAAATGTTTTTTTAATTTCCCTAGCATAAAACAAAACAACATGACTGAAGGTGCAGAATTTGTAATGTCACAAAAAAATAAAATGTTATTATGTTATATGGGGTATGTCTATACACAGGAGAAACAAATTGGTCTAAAAGTGTTTTGGAAGTGTAGCAAATACTACTCTAACAAATGCTATGGAAGAGCTATTATTCATGAAACTACTGTTGTTTCTGTAAAAGAACATAATGACCCTCCAAATATAACAGAGATTGAGGTTAGAGATGCTCTTGAAAGTATTAAAGAAGCAAGCACTAGTACTGATAAACCCACCACCCAAATACTCAAAGAGCAATTATTAAAGATACCTCAACATGCATCAGGACAATTACCCTCCATAGATTCTTTAAAAAGAACTATTGCCAGACAGAAAAAAGCAACTACAAGTACCATACCTGCCCCTAAAACGTTTGAAGAAGTAGTTATTCCCCCAGAATTAAGCATTACTCACACTAAAGAACCATTTATTTTTTTTGATAACAAATGCCCTGATAAAAGAATAATTATGTTTGCTACTGCAAACAATTTAGCTAAATTACAGCAATGTGACACCTGGATGATGGATGGAACTTTCAAAGTCTGTCCAAAACCATTCTACCAGCTGTACACAGTGCATGGATTGTACCAACATTCAAATATTCCATTCATCTATGCCCTATTACCAAATAAGCAGCAAACTACCTACATAGATATACTAACTGAAATAAAACAAAAAAGCAATCATTATTTTCCTTCAAAAATAATTATTGATTTCGAATTAGCAATGATAAATGCTATACTGAAAAATTATCCACACACAGCAATCCAGGGTTGCTATTATCATTTTAACCAGAGTCTCTGGAGACATCTGCAAAAATCAACCCTAAGGGGTCGATTCCGATCTCGGCCGGAAGCGCACCTAACAGTAGTCGTCCGGAAAAAACACAAGCCGAATGCGTGTTTCCCGACCGATTCGTACACTCGTCCGGACGAACAAGTACGATGCGTATAACAACCCAGTTTCCGAGCAAGCCATACTCACCCAATCCAGCCCCTGTTCCCCGCCCGAGCCGGATCCGCAAACGCCAATTCGAGCCACACGGAACGAAATACACAGCACCTTCCGGCCGGACTAGTACGATGCGCATTCCGTACGCGCCGAACCTGTCGCTACGTCCGGCACGTTTGAGCTTCCGGGCGAGCCGTACATAAGCTCCGTTTTGCGCCACAAGACGATCCGCGGCTACGAGACGAACAAGCCAGTGACGAGTACGAGTCGAAGACACGAGAAACCCGAACGAGACGATCCAAGCATGAATCCCATTGCGCAGGTCCTACCTATACTCTACATCTATTACCGGGACCGGCACGGACGCGTACGGCGCAGACGGTAAGTCAAACACCAACAATACAAACAAACTACACATACCCAAAATATGTCACACACACATAGGGATGCACAAATGACGTACACAAGCAACAGCAGAACCATAGGGGTGGGATGGCCAACACCAATGCCATACACACCCTAAGGGGGATGGATGCCTACCACTAACACCACCCCTACTCAGGGGGGCATGGATGCCTGTCACTACTACCATCCCCACCCTTAGGGGGATGGATGCCTGCCACTACCACCACCCGTATCCAGGGGGGGATGGATGCCTGCCACTACCACCACCCCTATCCAGGGAGTGCTGGATGCCTGTCACTACTACCATCCCCACCCTTAGGGGGATGGATGCCTGCCACTACCACCACCCCTATCCAGGGGGGGCTGGATGTCTGTCACTACTACCATCTCCACCCTTAGGGGTATGAATGCCTACCACTACCACCACCCCCACTCAGGGGGGGGTGGATGCCTGTCACTACTACCATACCCACCCTCAGGGGGCTGGATGCCTGTCACTACTACCATCCCCACTCATGGGGGGATGGATGCCTGCCACTACCCCTACTCAGGGGGGCATGGATGCCTGTCACTACTACCATCCCCACTCATGGGGGATGGATGCCTGCCACTACCACCACCCCTACTCAGGGGGGCATGGATGCCTGTCACTACTACCATCCCCACCCTTAGGGGGATGGATGCCTGCCACTACCACCACCCCTAATCATGGGTGCCTGGATGCCTGTCACTACTACCATCCCCACTCATGGGGGGATGGATGCCTGCCACTACCACCACCCCTACTCAGGGGGGGCATGGATGCCTGTCACTACTACCATCCCCACCCTTAGGGGGATGGATGCCTGCCACGACCACCACCCCTAATCATGGGTGCCTGGATGCCTGTCACTACTACCATCCCCACCCTTAGGGGTATTGATGCCTACTACTACCACCACCCCCACTCAGGGGGGGCTGGATGCCTGTCACTACTACCATACCCACCCTCAGGGGGCTGGATGCCTGTCACTACTACCATCCCCACTCATTGGGGGATGGATGCCTGCCACTACCACCACCCCTACTCAGGGGGCATGGATGCCTGTCACTACTACCATCCCCACCCTTAGGGGATGGATGCCTGCCACTACCACCACCCCTAATCATGGGTGCCTGGATGCCTGTCACTACTACCATCCCCACTCATGGGGGATGGATGCCTGCCACTACCACCACCCCTACTCAGGGGGCATGGATGCCTGTCACTACTACCATCCCCAACCTTAGGGGGATGGATGCCTGCCACTACCACCACCCCTAATCATGGGTGCCTGGATGCCTGTCACTACTACTATCCCACCCTTAGGGGTATGGATGCCTACCACTACCACCACCCCTACTCAGGGGGGCATGGATGCCTGTCACTACTACCATCCCCACCCTTAGGGGGATGGATGCCTGCCACTACCACCACCCCTATCCAGGGGGTGCTGGATGCCTGTCACTACTACCATCCCCACCCTTAGGGGGATGGATGCCTGCCACTACCACCACCCCTAACTAGGGGGGGCTGGATGCCTGTCACTACTACCATCCCCACCCTTAGGGGGATGGATGCCTGCCACTACCACCACCCCTACTCAGGGGGGAATGGATGCCTGTCACTACTACCATCCCCACCCTAAGGGGTATGGATGCCTACCACTAACACCACCCCTACTCATAGGATCGGGTAATGCATGACACAACCAGCATACTCCCACATAAGGAATGACAGAAAATTACATCCCCCCAACACCATGACAAGCGTGTGTAGTCTGTGTCAAATGCCTACAAGACTGAACATGACATTGAACATACAATGTGACCCCCTATCACATGTGTCACACATAAATGTGTGTGGCCTCCACAATGCAAGCCGACCATGGCCACTGTGGCAATGGGCTCGAACACCCCATCACCACAGTGACCAAAAGGTAAGTGTGGTGTCCATAGCTGATGCACTTTTTGAATAGTGTGGCAATGGGCCCAAATCCCCATCACCACAGTGACCAAAAGGTAAGTGTGGTGTCCATAGCTGATGCACTTTCTGAACAGTGTGGCAATGGGGCCTAAAGCCCAACCACCACAGTGACCAAAAGGTAAGTATGGTGTCCATAGCTGATGCACTTTTTGAACAGTGTGGCAATGGGGCCTAAAGCCCCACCACCACAGTGACCAAAAGGTAAGTGGGGTGTCCATAGCTGATGCACTTTTTGAACAGTGTGGCAATGGGGCATAAAGCCCCACCACCACAGTGACCAAAAGGTAAGTGTGGTGTCCATAGCTGATGCACTTTTTGAACAGTGTGGCAATGGGCCCAAAGCCCCACCACCACAGTGACCAAAAGGTAAGTGTGGTGTCCATAGCTGATGCACTTTCTGAACAGTGTGGCAATGGGGCCTAAAACCCCACCACCACAGTGACCAAAAGGTAAGTGTGGTATCCATAGCTGATGCACTTTTTGAACAGTGTGGCAATGGGGCCTAAAGCCCCATCACCACAGTGACCAAAAGGTAAGTGTGGTGTCCATAGCTGATGCACTTTTTGAACAGTGTGGCAATGGGGCATAAAGCCCCACCACCACAGTGACCAAAAGGTAAGTGTGGTGTCCATAGCTGATGCACTTTTTGAACAGTGTGGCAATGGGCCCAAAGCCCCATCACCACAGTGACCAAAAGGTAAGTGTGGTGTCCATAGCTGATGCACATTCTGAACAGTGTGGCAATGGGGCCTAAAGCCCCATCACCACAGTGACCAAAAGGTAAGTGTGGTGTCCATAGCTGATGCACCTTTTGAACAGTGTGGCAATGGGGCCTAAAGCCCCACCACCACAGTGACCAAAAGGTAAGTGTGGTGTCCATAGCTGATGCACTTTCTGAACAGTGTGGCAATGGGGCCTAAAGCCCCACCACCACAGTGACCAAAAGGTAAGTGTGGTGTCCATAGTTGATGCACATTTGTGAACAGTGTGGCAATGTGGCCTAAAGCACCATTCACCACAGTGATCATAAGGTAAGTGTAGTCATGGTAAAAGCTGCCAAAGCCAAACTGCATGGATGAATCCTGGTCACACAACAACAAACACATCAGTGGCACAGTAGTGCTTGTGTCCCATAGCAACATAGATTGGTTGAGGCAAACAGTGCAGTGTCACTGAAACATCGTTTAGGCCATGTGCATACAAACATCACCCATGGGGGCCCACATTGTCAACATTCACAAATAACACAAAGACAGAAGTGACCATCATAATGCTGACCCACATATCTGCACCAATGGACACACAAATGTAGATATCCTGTGGAGACTGTAGATGTCAGGTGAACAAATACCATACCATGGCAGCAATGGGACATACAAACCATGATTATTGTGCTGACTGATGACCTAGGAGTCCCAGGGACAGCAGGGGAAAGCCACCAAACAACATACAGCCAATGGCACACTGAAGATATGCCAATGCAGTGGTGCCAAGGCACAAACACAAACAGGCAGACTCACACTGCATATCAAACACAACAGGTGATGGGGGGGTGTGCCAGTGTCCCCAGGCAACCACACAACACATGAGGAGGCCTGAATTCCAACCACACATATGTGTATACAGTGCCATACAAAAGTTACTCATGGATCGGATACCCCTATGTGGGCAATCAGGCATTGTTAGATGAGAGGGAGCCCAAATTACACATGTCACACAAGCTTGTAGGAACAGCAACTAACACAGCAAGAGACAGACCCACCACAGCACTACCCCCAGGGACTCCACATTGTGCTGACACTAGCCTGCATGATAATCCCACTGTGATGACAAAGGTAGATGTTGTTCACACTGTGAAACCACAGCCATGTGTCCTGAGCAACAAACTACCATCACACCTACACAAGCTCTAATCAATCAGCACGGCCTGCCAGCCAAGGCCAATATGGAGGTAGGGGTCTAGCCGTGCAACAACTCACATTTGCACACACTCAATACCACACACCCTGATCTCCACCAATGTGCAGCAGTGAAGCTCACATGGACTGGTGACATTGCACATGCACCCATGACAATACCAGGGGTGGTGGTGGGAACTAAGGTGCAGAAACCCATCACACATGGACAGTCAACAAGACTCGTTAATGTCTGACACACAGCACAGTACGCCGTACATTGGCATGATGTGAAATCCACCACAATCAATGGGATCCTGGCCATAGTCACACACCAACGAAGAAGCCAAGGTGACACACTAAGAACACACGTACACAACTTCCAACATTGCAGCTCTGACCCTGAGGAGTGGCAGCAGTCACACACACAACGTGTCACAATCACTGAAAGCTAACACAAACTGTAAATCACATGACTTGTGTAAACAACAAGTGCCAAGGGGAATCCTGAATGTGTCCCATCTGCGTTTGACCACATCCCCAGCCCTGACAACAAAGACAACCTGGGATGACAACCTCATGAACATTAGTTTGCCATGCACCCACATCACGGAGAAACCAGGTCCAAGATGCTGGATGAACACAGAACAACTCAGCAAGCATCACAAACAGGAACATCCCTAGGGACACAGCCTGTGTAGGAAAAGGGAAGGGAACACGCACAGACATGCTTACACAACACACAACACAGGCCCACGCAATGTCACCAGATTACACAGTCCCATGAGGGCACTCCACTCCTGTGGAAGGTCCGCTGTGCCAAACCTTGTCTGTGCACGACCCATACATGTTAGCAGAACACTCCGTCAGTGAGTCAACAACTAAAACACACAGAAGGCTCTGCTCACATCAGCCTGGGTACGGGAGTGTCACGTCAGTCATCTGCATACACCCAAAACACGTGTCATGCAAGTTGCACTGTATACACAGATGAGCCCTTCGACATTGATGTGCAAAACTGCATGTCCAGTGGAGCTGGGCCCACAGTCAGGGAAATCGGAACATTGAACAGTGGTAAGCCCACCAGATGTGCATCAGTGTAAGACAAAGATGTTCATTTACAAATGCAAAACGTACATCCCTGTGTCAAATGCTGAACATTACACCCTCAGACTGCAGCAAAGGATGCCATAGATCCAGACTACAACAGGACACATATCCCATGGACCACATGGAGTCCATCACAGCAACACTTCATTTTCCTGATATGAACACTATTACAACTGCAAATGCAGGATGCTACTCATCCACATCATGTACATCAAAAGAAAACCCACAATTAAACAAAAAGAGGCTTTATTCAGCAAATGTCAAGGACAACTCTGAAGTCCAAAAGAAACTAAGGCCAATGGCCAGTCCAAAATCACAGTCCCAACAGGGTGATAAGTGACAACTGGTCACCTATTGCTTGCCTGCACTGGTATGGACTGGGGACATCCCCCTTAGAGGGGCATACAATGGGCAGGCCAGGCACCGCAGGGACAGGATCAGGGGATGGCAGAGTGAGGCAGTGAATGGGTGGTGGGTGCAGGAGTGTCACCGGCAACTGCAGTGGAGGTGTCTGACTCAGGGGGGGCCGCCACCACTGTGGTACACAAGTCAGTTGGTGTGGGTGCTGCAACCACTGCAGTGGGATGGTCTGATGTAGTGGACTGGGTCCCCACTGCAGTGCCCGAGTCAGACGGGGTGGTTGTGGACTCCACTGCAGTGCATGACTCCAAGGGAGTGGAAGGGGGGGCAGATGAGGTGGGCAGGACAGAGGGAGGGGACCCGGTCTCCACACCAGTGGCACTAACAGGCAGAGCGTCTGGGTTGGGGGTGGAAGAGCAAGTGGCAGGGGGGGGAGGGCCTAAGCAGTCTGGGGATGCGGTATCGGTGTGTGGGGGAACCTGGGGCAGGGTGTGGAGGGGGAACCTGTGGAGTGGTGGCCTGGGTGATGGAGGAGAGAGACTGGGTGGTGGAGCTGCGTGGTGGTGGTGATGGGGTCTTGCTCTTCCTGGTCCGGGGGACTTCCGAATGGGGTCCTGTGTCTGCCTGCACCTGGGGGAGGGTGTCCGGGGGCGAGGGGCACTCCCTCTGTGTGGGTGGACTTCCTCTTCCCCGGTATGCTGGATCAGCAGGATTGGAGGGGAAGAGGCCGAGGTCACAGAGGAAGATCTGCTGTGTAGGTGGGGTAGCAGGTGAGGCAAGGGAAGGGGTCTTGGAGGGAGAGGATTTGGAGGACTGCGGAGTGACTGTGGATGCCTGTGTGTGCGTCTGTTCCCCATCCCCTGTGTGTGTGTGGTATCAGTCCCCTGAGGATGCTTGTGTGCACGTCTTGCCTTTCTCTTGGGTGTGTCTGTGCTGCTCGTGTCTGTGTGTTGGGGTGATTGTGCAGGTGTGCATGTGCTTTGGACAGGTAGGGTGTCAGGAAGTGTGGATGGGGCAGAGGTGGGAGGGGTGAGGGACTGTTGGAGGAGGGACACAGCTGCCGTCAGGGAGGAGTCCATGGACCTATTGCTCCTCTGTAGGGCAGACATACCCGTCGAGATGCCCTCCATGAACGACACCAGCTGTGTCAACAGAGTGGTGTGTGCATGGAGGTCACTCAGCATTGCTGTCTGCCCTACATGGAGCTGCCGAAGGAGGTACACAGACTCCTCACAAAGGGCAGCAGGAGACACAGGGGCAAGGGGTGCGATGCTTGGCACGAAGGAGACACGCTCCAGAGCACGGGAGCCTCCACGGACCTCAGGAATGGGAGCCAATGGGAGGGCGGTGGTGGTGGTGGTGGTGGCGGGGACAGCAACACTAGCTGGGGTGTGGTGGCTGCTGACACCCGCCTCCACAAGGGAGTCATCCTCCGAGCTGCTGTGGTCCTCAGCTGAGGTGGATGGTGCTGAGGACTCCTCGGTGTGGCTCCCCTCGCCCTCTGTGCCACTGGGTCCCTCTGACCACTCGTCGGATGCTGACCCAGTCTGGCTCCGCTGCTCCTCCTGGTCCGTGGAGCTGTCCCCTCCTGTGGCCGTGGATGTATCTGCAAACAATTAGGGAAACAGACAAACATCAGTCACCTGCACTGACCGCACACACCACAGTAAGTACAGCACATCACAGAGCAAGCCCTGGCATCCTTAGTTGTACATTGCCTTAAGTCCTCACACAGATTCGGGGAAGCCAATTGTCAGTCTGATGGTCAACCATGGGACTCACACCCCTCCTGCCCTTGCACCCATCTGTCTGGTGCCTGTCTGATGGTAAGACCCCAGTGTGGACACATGCACCACCTACACAGTTGTTGGACATTGCAGGGAACACAGTGAAGTATGTGAACATGCACACATCACATCTCTTGCCACTGAGTCAGTGCAGGTGTCCGGATAAAGGGATGTCCAGAGTCTAAATAGAAATGCATGTGATGCATACCAGCACCAGACACCATGATGAACCCATGTCCGGATAGTCAATGCCA
This sequence comes from Calotriton arnoldi, assembly GCA_963921515.1. Taxonomy (NCBI): domain Eukaryota; kingdom Metazoa; phylum Chordata; class Amphibia; order Caudata; family Salamandridae; genus Calotriton; species Calotriton arnoldi. Next base: position 2,324,290 of record CAWUFW010001499.1, read on the forward strand.
CAATGGGGTGCATGTTGCACATGTCACTCCCCTGCAGGATCAGTCTTAGGAAGTTTAATGCCATGACACAGGCATGCGTGCAAAGTCATACATCACTGTCTCCAGTCACATGTCCATGGCAGCCAGACAACAACTGTCTGCACTGTGTCACAATCCTAGGACATGGGGAATGCAAGTTATGTAACTGACAAGTGCACATGTCCATCCCCCAAAAACCACATCATCTGAACTACTATTTGTCCACTTCATACCAATTGGACATATGGGGGACATGAAACACAACTCTCTGAACATGAGCACCTCACAGTGTGCTGTGAATGAAAAACAGCTGCCTGAAAGTCACAGTCGCATACACCAGTGTGCACAGTCAAGTGATCAGACACCTATGAGTCACAGAAGTATCATCTATCATGGTCACATCTCCGATGGCATGCTGAGCCCTAACCGATAAACATACCAGTAGCCCTGACAACGAAGACACAGCACAATGAGACAGAGTCAGACACCTCAGGGTACATTTCACTGATCACAACATGCCAGATGATACACGGGAGTGGGAGTACAGAGTGTATTGTATGCCCTGGAGTAGGCATGACTGTCCAGCTCCACCTGTAAGAGGGATGAGTCATGGACAGTAGGCAGGTGGCTAAGCATGTGTGACACACTTGATACACATACTCCTGAGGCCCAAACATTGTTCCCACCCGCAGCATGAGTGTGTGCCAAATTCCCCAGGGACATGTGGTGATTCAGATCAGCAAGTGGATCACATATCAAAGTTACACCCAGATTACATGTCAGTACTTAGGCATTGTGTAAGCAATTGACCCACCCATGAATCACACAACATAGTCACGGGAACAAATGCTGTCCCCCACCTTGAGCGAAGCTAAATGCAATGACACAGTCCCCAAGTGACACAATTTCCTGACTGTAAGGGCCACACATATGCGTATCAGAGGAGAAGTGGGCATGTCACAGATGAGGGACAAGGGTCCTGGACCACATGACTGATGTACTGTGGAAGTTTAACCAGGCCAGAGGAGGGCACATAGCATGTCAGACAAAGTGCACAGTGCAGTCATGGACTCACCCCCTCCTTGCTGCTGTCTGCCCTTCAGCTGCCCATCCAGGTCAGGGAAGACCACCGCCAGGATCCTGAGCATGTGGGGGTCAGGGTCCGGTGTCCGCCCCTCCTGCGAGGAGGCGACAGCTTCAGCTGGACCCTTGCGATCCTCCGGGTCCAGCCCCGAAGGTCCTGCCACCTCTTCTGGCAGTTGCGGATCCTGCGCCTGTAGACCCCCACGGATCTTACTGCCCGGGCGATGGTCAGCCAGATTTCCTGCTTCTGGTGGGCATCAACCTGTGAGGATGACAAAGTGAAAAGGCCATTACTACACATGCAACATATACATGCATCACACAGTTGGAGATACATGTCTCAATCAGAGGGGCATATGATGTACATAGGCAGTGCAACAATGGCTATGAACAGTTTGCCAGCAGTCACTACATGGTATCATTGCATGGGAAGTAAACCTTGTTGGAAAGCACTGTTAGTGCACTGTACCTGTTCAGTGCATGTAACTACACACTTTGGGGTGTGACAACTACTCAGTGAGCATGCTAGCCAGTGGTGTGCACACTCTAAGTCCTGCTAGTCAGACAACATGCACAATTAGTAAGGCAGTGGACAGCACACTCACCTGCTCCCCTGGTTTCCCATACAGCTTGCTGTACTGTGGAAGGAGGTTGTCCAGCAGGGCCTGGTTCTCCTCAAGGCTGAAGGCTGGGGCTCTCTCCACAGTACGTGCCATTGCAGTAGCCAGAGGATGCATATACAGCAGCAGTGTTGGTGGCAGATGTCGTCCTGGAGCATGTAGTGCAGGCAAGTGAGCTCTCAGGGGAACAGCCAGCATTATATGTGTGCTGCAGAGGCAGATACTGTCCCATGTGTCCAAAGTGATAGGTCCAAGTCGTTAGCATCTTCTGAATCTGACCAATCCATGGAATAGCAGCACTAATACACGCCCACAGCATCCTTCAAATCTTCAACTTCATGACACCCATGATTTTGCAACATTGTTGTGGCTGGCCAACTGAATTCACTGCATCAGACTCAGAGCTTCGAAAACGCGTCCGTTGCCATGCCAGGCCCCAGCCAATGCGTGCGCACCAATCTGTCCATTGCTGTACAATGCGTATTTCGGGATACAACGCGTACCCGCACACAACAGATGCAATGGGCCGGCCGGGCACACCGATCGGTCGATTGCTGTACAAAGCGTATTTCGGGATACAACGCGTACCCGCACACAACAGATGCAATGGGCCGGCCGGGCACACTGATCGGTCCATTGCTGTACAACGCGTACCCGCTCACAACAGATGCAATGGGCCGGCCGGGCACATCGATCGGTCCATTGCTGTACAACGCGTACCCGCTCACAACAGATGCAATGGGCCGGCCGGGCACACCGATCGGTCCATTGCTGTACAACGCGTATTTCGGGATACAATGCGTACCCGCACACAACAGATGCAATGGGCCGGCCGGGCACACCGATCGGTCCATTGCTGTACAACGCGTACCCGCTCACAACAGATGCAATGGGCCGGCCGGGCACATCGATCGGTCCATTGCTGTACAACGCGTACCCGCTCACAACAGATGCAATGGGCCGGCCGGGCACACCGATCGGTCCATTGCTGTACAACGCGTATTTCGGGATACAATGCGTACCCGCACACAACAGATGCAATGGGCCGGCCGGGCACACCGATCGGTCCATTGCTGTACAACGCGTACCCGCTCACAACAGATGCAATGGGCCGGCCGGGCACACCGATCGGTCCATTGCTGTACAATGCGTATTTCGGGATACAACGCGTACCCGCACACAACAGATGCAATGGGCCGGCCGGGCACACCGATCGGTCGATTGCTATACAAAGCGTATTTCGGGATACAACGCGTACCCGCACACAACAGATGCAATGGGCTGGCCGGGCACACTGATCGGTCCATTGCTGTACAACGCGTACCCGCTCACAACAGATGCAATGGGCCGGCCGGGCACATCGATCGGTCCATTGCTGTACAACGCGTATTTCGGGATACAACGTGTACCCACTCACAACAGATGCAATGGGCCGGCCGGGCACACCGATCGGTCCATTGCTGTACAACGCGTATTTCGGGATACAATGCGTACCCGCACACAACAGATGCAATGGGCCGGCCGGGCACACCGATCGGTCCATTGCTGTACAACGCGTACCCGCTCACAACAGATGCAATGGGCCGGCCGGGCACACCGATCGGTCCATTGCTGTACAACGCGTATTTCGGGATACAACGCGTACCCGCACACAACAGATGCAATGGGCCGGCCGGGCACACCGATCGGTCCATTGCTGTACAATGCGTATTTCGGGATACAACGCGTACTCGCGACACAACAGATGCAATGGGCCGGCCGGGCACACCGATCGGTCCATTGCTGTACAACGCGTATTTCGGGATACAACGCGTACCCGCACACAACAGATGCAATGGGCCGGCCGGGCACACCGATCGGTCCATTGCTGTAGAACACGTACCCGCTCACAACAGATGCAATGGGCCGGCTGGGCACACCGATCGGTCCATTGCTGTACAACGCGTATTTCGGGATACAACGCGTACCCGCTCATAACAGATGCAATGGGCCGGCCGGGCACACCGATCGGTCCATTGCTGTACAACGCGTACCCGCTCACAACAGATGCAATGGGCCGGCCGGGCACACCGATCGGTCCATTGCTGTACAACGCGTATTTCGGGATACAACGCGTACCCGCACACAACAGATGCAATGGGCCGGACGGGCACACCGATCGTCCATTGCTGTACAACGCGTATTTCGGGATACAACGCGTACCCGCACACAACAGATGCAATGGGCCAGCCGGACACACCGATCGGTCCATTGCTGTACAACGCGTACCCGCTCACAACAGATGCAATGGGCCGGCCGGGCACACCGATCGGTCCATTGCTGTACTAACGCGTATTTCGGGATACAACGCGTACCCGCACACAACAGATGCAATGGGCCGGCCGGGCACACCGATCGGTCCATTGCTGAACAACGCGTACCCGCTCACAACAGATGCAATGGGCCGGCCGGGCACACCGATCGGTCCATTGTGTCCAAAGTGATAGGTCCAAGTCGTTAGCATCTTCTGAATCTGACCAATCCATGGAATAGCAGCACTAATACACGCCCACAGCATCCTTCAAATCTTCAACTTCATGACACCCATGATTTTGCAACATTGTTGTGGCTGGCCAACTGAATTCACTGCATCAGACTCGGAGCTTCGAAAACGCGTCCGTTGCCATGCCAGGCCCCAGCCAATGCGTGCGCACCGATCTGTCCATTGCTGTACAATGCGTATTTCGGGATACAACGCGTACCCGCTCACAACAGATGCAATGGGCCGGCCGGGCACATCGATCGGTCCATTGCTGTACAACGCGTACCCGCTCACAACAGATGCAATGGGCTGGCCGGGCACACCGATCGGTCCATTGCTGTACAATGCGTATTTCGGGATACAACGCGTACCCGCTCACAACAGATGCAATGGGCCGGCCGGGCACACCGATCGGTCCATTGCTGTACAACGCATACCCGCTCACAACAGATGCAATGGTCCGGCCGGGCACACCGATCGGTCCATTGCTGTACAACGCGTATTTTGGGATACAACGCGTACCCGCTCACAACAGATGCAATGGGCCGGCCGGGCACACCGATCGGTCCATTGCTGTACAACGCATACCCGCTCACAACAGATGCAATCGTCCGGACGGGCACACCTATCGGTCCATTGCTGTACAACGTGTATTTCGGGATACAACGCGTACCCGCACACAACAGATGCAATGGGCCGGCCCGGCACACCGATCAGTCCATTGCTGTACAACGCGTATTTCGGGATACAACGCGTACCCGCACACAACAGATGCAATGGGCCGGCCGGGCACACCGATCGGTCCATTGCTGTACAACGCGTATTTCGGGATACAACGCCTACCCACTCACAACAGATGCAATGGGCCGGCCGGGCACACCGATCGGTCCATTGCTGTACAACGCGTACCTGTACAGGTCAGTCGCATATGTCACCATGCGTGTCACTGGTGAACGTATGCCAGCCACATACACCTGCCAGAGACCCAGGGGCACACCTACAACACCACACCCAGTCCACACTGTTTCCTAAGGCATGTAAGGCTGCATTACCTTTTCTGTGTATGGGGGTTAACATGTGGTTTCTGTGGTGGCACTTGTGGGCAGCCACACCCAGGCTGTGCATGTGTTCATGGGGACAGGGTCCTTTGTGTGTTGTGCACATGACCACTGTGATGTGCAACAGTTCATTTCGGAGCATGTGGCATGGTCACATTTCCAGGTTGTGTATGTGTGTGACATGTCACATACCCCCAGGGTCCCATGGGGGAAGGCATGTACGTCACAGGATGACCCATTGCCACATTAGTGATGTCCCTCCACAGTCTGTGTGCATGTTGTGTTTCCGATGTCTCTGATTCCATGTGCACGATGGGAGACAGTCTCCACATCAACGTTGTTTGTGCATGGACTTTGATGTTTTGCGTCACTGGCGTCCATGTCTGTCCTGCGGAGGCGACTGGGGCCACTACCTGTGGGAGTCATGTTTGTTTTTCTGACGTGTACATGATACGCCATGTCATGCCAGTGTCCATGTGGCAAGACAGGGTCACTGGGAATCTACCTGTCAATGAGCTGTGATGCCTGTGGCGCATCTGTCCAGACATGTCACTGTGGTGTGTGTGTGGAACGTGACAGCAGTAAATGGGTACTGTGACACAGCCTAATGGTTTCCCATAGCACTACCTGGTACCAGTTGTGCACACATGTTGTACTGAGAAGATAGATGATGGGCATGTAGGTGCGAGTTATGTCCGAACAGAACGGCACACACAACAAGTACTTGTGTCTCATAATGATGTATCATGTGAAATTGAGTATGGTGAATGGCACATATGTGGGGTGACTGACAATCCTTCTTTCTTCAACCTATGCACTGCAGGGCTCCAGCTGTCCATAGACCATTCCCTGACCTGGCAACGATGGTGGAACGTGACAGCATCCGACGGTACCGCTTCACCAGGCAGCTGATTGAGGATTTGGCAGTGCGCTTGGCACCACATTTGCAACCTGGCCGGCCGTACCCTACGGCGCTGACCCCCAAGGTGAAGGTAATGGCAGCCCTACACTTCTTTGCCACCGGTACCTTTCAACACACTGTGGCGACTGCCGGTGGGATGTCACAGACTATGTTCAGCCGTGTGCTACGCGATGTGTTGGAGGCAATGTTGAGATGCCTGAACCAGTACATCTATTTCCCTACACGTCAACAACTCACTGACGTCAAGAGTGACTTCTATGCCCTGGGGAGGATGCCACATGTCATTGTCTCCATTGATGAGACACATGTGGCTTTGATACCACCACAGGCACATGAGCAGGCATACCGGAACCGTAAACATTACCATTCTATCAATGCTCTGGTGGTATGTCTTGCAGATATGAGCATCACACATGTGTGTGCCCGTTTCCCTGGTTCAGCACACGATGCCTACGTGATGAGGAGTAGTCGCATCCCGAGGATGATGGCACAGATGCAGAACCAGCGTGCCTGGCTTGTCGGTGTGTACTGACTTTGTACCATTGTGTGTGTTCTGATCTGTAGTATTCCACCCACTTTTCCAAATCAGCTAATGTGCACTGGTCTGTTCGTAGGTGACTCCGGATACCCCAACATGCCATGGTTGCTGACACCCCTCAGGAACCCTGTGACACCAGCCCAGATGCGCTACAATGAGGCACATGGTCGGACCAGGAGAGTGATTGAGCGGACCTTTGGTCTCCTGAAGAGCCGCTTCCGCTGCCTGGACAAGACAGGAGGGGCCCTCCCATATGCCCCAGCAAAGGTGTGCAAGATTGTCATCGTCTGCTGCATGCTACACAACCTGGCAGTGCGGAAGGAGTTGCCTCTCATCCTGGATGACGATGACCAACGTCCGCCACCTGTGGAGGATCCTGGCCTGGACCACGATGCCAGTGATGATGATGATGATGATGATGATGATGGAGATGTCCGGACACAGCTCATCACCAACTTCTTCAGCTGAATGTGAGTATCCAGGGAGATGTAATGTGAATGATGTGAGTTTGCATGATATGTGTGGGTGGTGCTCTGGTGCTGTTTGAGTGTGGCCATGTGCTACTTGACTGGATGCGTGCAGCAATGTGTCCTTACAGGTAGTCTGTACTCCCCAACAGTTTTGACATGCTAACTTGGTTTTGTGTAGTTGTCTTGTGACATGTATTGGGCATGAGTATTGCAGTTCTGTCCTGTTCTTCAGTGGTTTTAACTGTGTGTCATGTCTGTCCCTCACAGGGTGCTTACTGAGAACTTTGGTCAACTTGGATCCCCCGACACCATGATTCTGCTTTCAGGGTGGCAGCAGTAGTTTGCCTACAAGTGATGTGCCACACACCCCTGGACTTCATATCTTCTGCACTTGTTGACCGTGTGGCCACTGCCACGTGGGTAAACCTTGCATCTGTAGTGGAAACAACATGTTGCAAATGTGTAATAAACCTGTGCTTCACTTTGGGATGTGCGTTGTCTGTGGTCACACATCTGACTGACATTTGCTTACTGCACCTGTGGGCTAGTTGCCACAGACTCTGAATAGGTGTGGTGTCTGTGCATTCCACTGTATTTCCTGGCAATATCACTGTGGGCGATGAGTCCGATGGCCCTGGTGTCTCTGTGTTGTGTAGCCCTAGTGGTGTGTCTCCCTCATATGTGTCACGTCACCATGACTCACACAACGGTGTTGTACTTGCTGTGGCAGTTAGCATACACAGTGTAATTTAGCAGATCATCATCACCATAACAGTATCCACATTTGAATAACAACAGAGGCAAGTATGGTGTACTAGTGATTTTATTTACAGAAATGTGTGTGTGTATAGTGTACAGGATGGTGGGTGCTGTACATTGGGATTGTGATCCAAAGTTCCCAGATGAGTTGGAAGTCTTGGTAGCAGAAATGTCCTGAGTGAAGTCCACAGTCATATGATACATTAGTCCAACTTGAACTCCCCATGTCATGTGGGAGAGTAGTGTTGCATTCGACAGGGTGAAACGTTTGCACACAAAGGAGAATTTCCGGAACAGGTGTTGGCTTCCTGGTGGATGTACGTGGCCATCAACCTCTCAGTTTTCCTTCCTCGGACGACCCCTCTTCTTTGGGGGGGGGACCCTCACGTGCAGGCTGCTGCGGTGCAGGGGAGTCTCTGCCAGAGTCCTCCTCCCTCCCTGTGGCGGTGTCAGTTGTTGCAACACAAGATGTTGTGGGCACACAGGGAGGTGTGGGCATGTTGGTGCTAATCTGGCGGAGGCATGTCAATATGTCCCTATGCACCGCTGTGAGTTCTTGCAATGTGTCCCACTTGGACTCCATGCCAGACATGTGTGTCTCCACACGGGACATGTGGGAGTCCAAGCAGGCATGATGGGCAGCCTGCTGCTGTTGTATGTCCTTGAGGATCCCCACTACCTGTCTGACCTCTCCGGTGCTATCCTGGTACGCATCAGCGATGCGTGCCAGTTGTGGGTCATCATGTAGTCCAGACCCCTCTGCAAGCAGCGACCTATGTCTACCACCCCTCCCACCACACCTGGCGACACGTGCAGGGCCTGCAATGGCACGCACAGGTGACCCGAGGCCCCCTTGGGGGTTGTTAGTGGTGTTGTCATCCGTTGCTCCACGGTGGGCCTGGGGCCCTATGCTGTTGTCATCGGTGGTCCTTGGTCTGTCCGTGTCGGCGGGGGTGGTCTGTGTGTTGGCAGTTGTTGGAGGGGTGGGTGCAGGGGTGCAGATGTTGTTCCAGCTGGTGCTGCATGATGACTCACACCGGAGGTGCCAGGTAGGTCTTCGCCATCCGAGGAGGGCAGAGGCTGTTCCACACCAGTGAGCTCTGTGTCCCCCGGAGCCTGGGACAGGGACTCCTCCTCGCCTGCTGCTGTGTCCCATCATCATCACCTGTATTTGGAAGAGACACACATTGTATGTTATGTTTCTACAGGCATCAATGGTTCACACACCTGACAGTTGTGACTGTACATCTGGATGCGGGCATGTACATTGCTTTGTCCTAAGTTGTCACAGTAAGAGGTTGATATTGGTGTGGCACATTGTCATGCATACCTGGGGCATTTCAATGTGAATGTTGAGGTGTGTGCATGGCCAGCATTGGTTGTATTTGGTGGACATCCGGCCATCCTTCTCCACCTAGCCCAGTTATCCCACCATGACGCATGCCACCCTTGCAGTGGGTTCAGGTTGACTCTCAGGATGTCATTCAGTGGTGTCTTGCTGTTGGTTGTTGCACAGTTCCCAGCAGGGCCTTGTGCACCCCACAGCAGTACCCAGTGTCAGCCATCTTGTCAGTCCTTATCCACTCCCTGTATGTGAGCATGGTTCAGAGTGGTGTTGATGGGCCAATTGTGAGGGTGAACAGTATCTGTGACTACAACTCCCATCATGCTATTGCCTACACCACCCTTCCCAGCATGCCCATACTTCCTTCCTTTTGAGTGGACTTCACTGTGTGTGAGTGTGACAGCAATGGCAAGATGGCTGACAGTGGTGTCCTGCTGTTGGTTGTTGCACAGTTCCCAGCAGGGCCTTGTGCACCCCACAGCAGTACCCAGTGTCAGCCATCTTGTCAGTCCTTATCCATTCCCTGTGATGTGAGCATGGTTCAGAGTGGTGTTGATGGGCCAATTGTGAGGGTGAGCAGTATCTGTGACTACAACACCCATCATGCTATTGCCTACACCCCCCTTCCCAGCATGCCCGTACTTCCTTCCTTTTGACTCTGCTTCCCTGTGGGGTAATGTGCCTGTGCTGACAGGAAGGCTGTCAGTGTTGTCCTTGCGTTTGTTTGGCTACAAGTACCAAGAGTGTCCCTGTGCTTCACACAGCATTACCCAGGGTGGTGGTTCTTTGTGGGATCTTCATTTGGCATGTGGGGCATTGCATTCTCCCAGGTGGGTTATGTGGAGTTTGTGTTGAGGGTGTGTGTGAGGTGAGCTGCTTGTAACTATGGTCAGTGCTGTGAGTCCTCCTTCCCACCCAGCCAGATATCCCACCATGCAACGTGCTTGCATTGCAGGGAGTGCAAGTTGTCTTTCAGGATGTCAGTCAGTGGTGTCCTGCTGTTGGTTGTTGCACAGTTCCCAGCAGGGCCTTGTGCACCCCACAGCAGTACCCAGTGTCAGCCATCTTGTCAGTCCTTATCCACTCCCTGTGATGTGAGCATGGTTCAGAGTGGTGTTGATGGGCCAATTGTGAGGGTGAGCAGTATCTGTGAGTACAACTCCCATCATGCTATTGCCGACACCCCCCTTCCCAGCATGCCCATACTTCCTTCCTTTTGAGTGGACTTCACTGTGTGTGAGTGTGACAGCAATGGCAAGATGGCTGACAGTGGTGTCCTGCTGTTGGTTGTTGCACAGTTCCCAGCAGGGCCTTGTGCACCCCACAGCAGTACCCAGTGTCAGCCATCTTGTCAGTCCTTATCCACTCCCTGTGATGTGAGCATGGTTCAGAGTGGTGTTGATGGGCCAATTGTGAGGGTGAGCAGTATCTGTGACTACAACTCCCATCATGCTATTGCCTACACCCCCCTTCCCAGCATGCCCGTACTTCCTTCCTTTTGATTCTGCTTCCCTGTGGGGTGGTGTGCCTGTGCTGACAGGAAGGCTGTCAGTGTTGTCCTTGCGTTTGTTTGGCTACAAGTCCCAAGAGTGTCCCTGTGCTTCACACAGCATTACCCAGGGTGGTGGTTCTTTGTGGGATCTTCATTTGGTATGTGGGGCATTGCATTCTCCCAGGTGGGTTATGTGGAGTTTGTGTTGAGGGTGTGTGTGAGGTGAGCTGCTTGTAACTATGGTCAGTGCTGTGAGTCCTCCTTCCCACCCAGCCAGATATCCCACCATGCAACGTGCTTGCATTGCAGGGAGTGCAAGTTGGCTTTCAGGATGTCAGTCAGTGGTGTCCTGCTGTTGGTTGTTGCACAGTTCCCAGCAGGGTCTTGTGCACCCCACAGCAGTACCCAGTGTCAGCCATCTTGTCAGTCCTTATCCACTCCCTGTGATGTGAGCATAGTTCAGAGTGGTGTTGATGGTCCAAATGTGAGGCTGCCCATTATCTGTTACTACGAGTCCCATCATGCTCTTGGTTACACTGACTTCACCAGAATACACAGGATTCCTTCCTTTCTGTGAGCTTCCCTGTGAGGTGGTGTTCTAGTGGTGGCTTAATATCTGACAGTGTTTGTTGGTTAGATTTGTGCCACTGCCTAGCTCAATTTGGTATTGGATTTATACATGTCATGACACAGTTACATATCACTATGACATGGCATGTATTGTGTTTATCTGACTAACATACACTTCTTGGGATGATTATCTTTTGGTTGCTGTTGATTTGCTAGGGGTGCATGGTTTGACTGTCCCCTTGACAGTGATGTGTGTGTATTGTCACACAATATTGTGTATATTAGTTGTGTTCTCACCAGGCTCTGGGATGTTTGTTAGTCCATATACGCTCACTGGTGGTAGGATGGCCCGCACCTTCTCCTCCCAGGGCCTGAGGTATACTGGTTTGGCAGGAGGGCCACTGCCGGTGTGCTGGCTCAGGAGGTAATCCTTCTTCAGTAGGTCCCTGACCCTCCTGCGCACATCATACCACCTGTTCTGGATGTCTTCCTTTGTGCGCAAACATGGTGATTGTGCGTTCACCCTGTCGACGATCCTCGCCCACATCTTGGTTTTCTGCGACATTGGGGTCTGTTGGACCAATGTGCCAAACAACTATGGCTCTACCCTCAGGATCTCGTCTACCATGACTTCCAATTCACTATCTAGGAACTTTGGATTCTTCTTTAGGGGCATGGTGATGGGTGGTGGTGGTGATTGATGTGTGTGTGTGTGCAAGTGAGGGTGTGTGGGTGTAGGTTTTGCTGGGTGTGTGTGAGGGTGTTATTTCTTGAGGTGCTACTGGTGTGTGGCTTTTGTGTTGGATGGGCTGTGTGTGTGTCTGTGTTTGCTGTGTGATGGTGTTCTCTGCTGGCAGGTCAGTGGAATTTGCAAAGGATCATGGTAGGGATTTGTGGCCTTTATGTAGGTGGAGTTGGGGGTGTGTCCTTGTTCCATTTTTTTCACCCCCTGTATTTATTGGCTTTGTCATTGCTTGTTTGGCCCTTTTTTTTTTGGATTATTTAATTTGTGATTATTGTGCATGTAGGAGTCATTCTTCTGACCGAGTAGGACGTTGCAGTTGTCTCGTGTGCGCCTCTCCGAGTCGTTCCCGCTGTGTTTCAGCTCAGTTTCATATGCGGCGTACGCGTCGGTCGCGGAGTATTGTGTTTGTCCGGCTGGCTTTTGTATGCGTGTCGGTCGTACGGCTTGGGCTCCGTGCGAATCGGTCTGTATTTGCACCCATTGCATCGTACTGCGCGGGTCGGAGTTCGCGGGTACGTTTCGTTCGGGTTCTTTCCTGGTGCGTGTCGGTCGGTTCGATTCGCGTATTTTCCCGGCCGGATAGCTTGTTTCCGTCCAGGTCGGTCGTTCGCCTTGAGTTCCGTACGAGTCGATCGTGTTTCCCATGCATTTCATCGTACTACCCGGGTCGGACGGCGCCGGTACGTGTCGGTCGGACTTTATTCCCGGACCGAGTCGGTCGGTACTTTTTCCGGCCCGAATCGGAATCGGCCCCATAGTGTACAATATGCTACAGGCAGTACTTTCGCCTACCAAATTAAAAAGCTAATAGCACTAGCATATGTACCTGTAACTGATGTAGCAGAGCACTACAATATTCTAATAGAGAGCCCCTATTACAAAAGGAACGAAGACAAATTAAGCCCACTCCTAGACTACTTTGAGGATACCTGGGTGGGAAGACTACACAGATCAGGGCATAGAAGGCAACCTAAGTTCCGCATTCCTTGGTGGAATGTGTACCTAAGTACCTTAAACAAAGAAGCCAAAACAAATAATAATGTTGAAGGATGGCATAATGCCTTCCAAGCAACAACAAGCAGAGTTAAACCTACCCTACAAAAACTACTACAATCTATACAAAAAGAACAAAGCTATCAAGAATTACGGCTGGAACAATCTGTAACTCAAATATGTCCAAAATTAACTAAGCAAACTAAAAAAATGTTTGAGCTACTCCAAAGTCAGGTTACCCTATACCCATCAACAAGAGGCCTAGAGTACCTATCCCTAATAGCCAAAAGCATATTATAAACTACATTTCCACAGCTATTATATTTTTTTTCGTTGACAAAACAAACACTTTACACACACATATATTAATATTATATTTTCACAAATATTAATTAATTGTCATATCTATATATTTTTTATCAAAAAAAATATATTTGCAATTAAATAATATTTAGCAAAATATACTATATATCACAATTAATTATAACAACATTTCCCACCCAAATTAATACAAGAAAATAGACTTACGGTTTATGTAGCTGTAGACGATGTATTCCAACAAGTAATAATCCTTGCATCTGTCTGTTAATCCATGTTAATGTAAAAAAAGCCCCCAAAAAAATGCAAAAATTCAACAGGTCCAATATAACTCCATCCTCGACAAATCCAAGTAGTCGAAACCCTCAAAAACCCGAAAAAGATATAAAAATATAAAAATCGCTCCAGGAAATCCCGAAAAATAAAAGAAAGTGTGATAACAATATTAGTTGAACCAACTAATACACACTTCTTTTTTTAAAAACGCGTCTTTCTCTCCAACGTAACGCCGATTAAAAGTAACCTGCAAAAAATGTCGAAAACATACCCACACACACAAATACACCCAAATACATTCATTAAATACAATAACATTAATTTATATTAACAAAACAACACATATTTAGTCATCTTATCGTCTGTCTACACTAGGCCTCAAACAGTAACTCATGACATCTCACTAAAATATAACTAACACCTACAGCACACCAAAAACGCCACGACCTAACAATAAATACAATATATACATCCTAACTAGACAAAAACATAAGTATTAAGTTAGATGAAATAATTAAAATTCCCCTTACCTTGCTCGATGCGACGCAGCTTCCAACCGCGAGCTTCTCCGGTCCTGAATAACCCAAAATAACATTACGCGGTTACAAAATAGTCCCTGTGAAATAAAAATGGCTGCTTAAATAAATAAAAAGAAATAAAAACATGCATTATAGTAAAGTGTAAATGTTACATATATATTTATTAGATTGTACAATTTTTTCTGTATATTTAAAAATTAGTTTATATTTTATTATACTTTGTAAAGTTATAATAATAATTAATATAAAAATATATTTATTATTATAATTATATATGTATTTTTTTAAATTATAATCAATATTAAAAAATACATATTAATGATGTACAAATGTAAAATTAAACTTACCTGTTTAAAAAAAATATTGTCATGCAATGCAACAATGTAATAATTAATATTATTAATATTTTATATACTAATAATATTAATTAAAATTGTAATTACATGTAATAACGTTATTATTTTCTCAAAATGTTAAAGGATGTTCACTACAGCATTATAATGTTACAATATTAAATAATTATTAAATATACAATCCTTTATGTTATGTATATATATGCAAAAAATGTGTATATTAATTGTATAAATATATTATGATTTTCCAACTGTTCTAAAATAATAAAATAATATGTTTTGTATATCAAAATATGAATACTTGTGTTACAAATTTTGATTATATAATAAAATGTTATTTTCCCAAAAAATTCCATTAACTAATAAATGTATACAAAATAATTTATGTTCCTTAAATAAAAATGTACATGTTTTCTGTGTTTGTACTAATGTGTACTCCATGCTGTAAATACATTTTTTTTTTCTTTCTACCTACTTATACAAAAATGAAGCTTGTTTGAAAATTAAAAATGTCTAATTTTTTTACATGTATATATTATTATTTAATATTTTACTTAAATGTTTTTATTTGATAAATGTACCATTTTAAATTACTATAAATAAGCATAATTTTTTATTTATTAGTAAATTATTAAATATACATCAATTACACAATAAAAATACATTATCACTGCACATAATAAAAACCTCTTATATTTGTTCACATATAAAAACACATACTGTAATTTTCCAACAGCTATTTATATAAAATTAGTAAATACACAGCAAATAATATATATGTAATATAAAAATCTTAGATAAATTATAAATAAATTAAAAAAGTTTTTATACATAAACATATATCATTTACTATTCCCAATCCAGTTAAATAATAGTCAGGGAAGGTGCTGGACATTAACCATATATAATTTACTATTCCCACTCCAGTTAGGATTAAGTCAGAGAAGGTGCTGGACATTAACCATATATAATTTACTATTCCCACTCCAGTCCGTATTAAGTCAGGGAAGGTGCTGGACACTAAGGGGCCGATTCCGATTCGGGCCGGAAAACGTACCGACCGACTCGGTACGGGAATATTGTCCGACCGACACGTACCGGCGCTGCCCGATCCGCGTAGTACGATGCAATGCATGTGAATCACGACCGACTCGCACGGAACACAAGCCGAATGACCCAACCGCACGGAAACCAGCTATCCGGCCGGAAAACCATGCAAATCGAACCGACCGACACGCACCAGGAATGAACCCGACAGAAACGTACCCGCGAACTCCGACCCGCGCAGTACGATGCAATGCGTGGAAAACCAGACCGAGTCGCACGGAGCCCAAGCCGCACGACCGACACGCATACAAAACCGAGCCGAAGCAACCCAATACTCCGCGACCGACGCGTATGCCGCACATGAAACACAGCAGAAACACAGCTTGAAAGACTCGGAGAAGCCTGCACGAGCCAACTTCAGCGTCCTACTCGGTCAGAAGAACGTCTCCTACATGCCCAAAACCCACAAAGGAAAAATACAAAAAAAAGGGCCAAACAAGCAATGACAAAGTCAATAAATACAGGGGTGAAAAAACATGGAACAAAGACACACCCACAACCCCACCCATATAAAGGCCACAAATCACTACCATGAGCCTTTGCAAATTCAACTGACCTGCCAGCACAGAACACCATCAGACAGCAACCACAGACACACTCACAACTCATCCATCACACAAGCCACACACCATTAGCACCTCCCAAATAGCACCCTCACATACACCCAGCAAAACCTACACCCACCCACCCTCACCTGCACACTCACACACACATCAACACCCACCACCACCCCTCACCATGCCCCCAAAGAAGAATCCAAAGTTCCTAGACAGTGAATTGGAAGTCCTGGTAGATGAGATCCTCAGGGTAGAGCCACAGTTGTTTGGTACATTGGTCCAACAGACACCCATGTCGCAGAAAACCAAGATGTGGGAAAGGATCGTCGACAGGGTGAACGCACAATCACCATGTTTGCGCACAAAGGAAGACATCCAGAACAGGTGGTATGATGTGCGCAGGAGGGTCAAGGACCTACTAAAGAAGGATTACGCCTTGAGCCATCGCACCGGCAGTGGCCCTCCTGCCAAACCAGTATACCTCAGGCCCTGGGAGGAGAAGGTGCGGGCCATCCTACCACCAGTGAGCGTATATGGGCTATCAAACATCCCAGAGCCTGGTGAGTACACAACCAATATACCCAATATTGTGTGACAATACACACACATCACTGTCAAGGGGATAGTCAAACCATGCACCCTTAGCAAATCCACAGCAACCAAAACATAATCATCCCAAGATGTGTATGTTAGTCAGACAAACACAATACCTGCCATCTCATAGTGATATGTAACTGTGTCATGACATGTACAAACCTAACAACAAATAGAGCAAAGCAGTGGCACAAATCTAACCAACAAACACTGTCAGACATTTTGCTACCACTAGAACACCACCTCACAGGGAAGCTCACTGAAAGGAAGGAATTCTGTGTATGCTGGTGAAGTCAGTGTAGCCAATAGCATGATGGGAGTTGTAGTCACAGATATCGGTCACCCTCACAATTGGCCCATCAACACCACTCTGAACCATGCTCACATCACAGGGAGTGGAAAGAACTGACAAGATGGCTGACACTGGGTACTGCTGTGGGGAGCACAAGGCCCTGCTGGGAACTGTGCACCAACCAACAGCAGGACACCACTGTCAGCCATCTTGCCATTGCTGTCACACTCACACACAGTGAAGTCGACTCAAAAGGAAGGAAGTATGGGCATGCTGGGAAGGGGGGTGTAGGCAATAGCATGATGGGAGTGGTAGTCACAGCTCAACATCCCCCACCCACATGGCCCAGCAAGCTCACACTGAAGCATGCACACCTCACAGGGAGTGAAAAGCCACTTCAAAGATGTCTGACAATGGTCCTCTGTTGTGGGGAGTACCAGGCCCTGCTGGGAACTGGGCACCAACCAACAGCAGGACACCACTGACTGACATCCTGAAAGACAACTTGCACTCCCTGCAATGGAAGCATGTTCCATGGTGGGATATCTGGCTCGGTGGGAAGGAGGACTGACAGCTCTGACCATAGTCACAAGCAGCTTTTCTCACACACCCCCTTAACACAAACTCCACACAACTCACCTGGGAGAATGCAATGCCTCACACTCTAATTAAATATCCCACAAAGAACCACCACCCTGGGTTATGCTGTGTGAAGCACAGGGACACTCTTGGGACTTGTAGCCAAACAAACGCCAGGACAACACTGTCAGCCATCCTGTCAGCACAGGCACACCACCCCACAGGGAAGCAGAATCAAAAGGAAGGAAGTACGGGCATGCTGGGAAGGGGGGTGTAGGCAATAGCATGATGGGAGTTGTAGTCACAGATACTGCTCACCCTCACAATTGGCCCATCAACACCACTCTGAACCATGCTTACATCACAGGGAGTGGAAAAGAACTGACAAGATGGCTGACACTGGGTACTGCTGTGGGGAGCACAAGGCCCTGCTGGGAACTGTGCACCAACCAAAAGCAGGACACCACTGTCAGCCATCTTGCCATTGCTGTCACACTCACACACAGTGAAGTCGACTCAAAAGGAAGGAAGTATGGGCATGCTGGGAAGGGGGTTGTAGGCAATAGCATGATGGGAGTGGTAGTCACAGATATTGGTCACCCTCACAATTGGCCCATCAACACCACTCTGAACCATGCTCACATCACAGGGAGTTGAAAAGAACTGACAAGATGGCTGACACTGGGTACTGCTGTGGGGAGCACAAGGCCTTGCTGGGAACTGTGCACCAACCAACAGCAGGACACCACTGACTGACATCCTGAAAGACAACTTGCACTCCCTGCAATGGAAGCACGTTCCATGGTGGGATATCTGGCTGGGTGGGAAGGAGGACTGACAGCTCTGAC
This sequence comes from Calotriton arnoldi, assembly GCA_963921515.1. NCBI lineage: Eukaryota > Metazoa > Chordata > Amphibia > Caudata > Salamandridae > Calotriton > Calotriton arnoldi. The sequence goes on from CAWUFW010001499.1 coordinate 2,342,887, forward strand.
CATAGTCACAAGCAGCTTTTCTCACACACACCCTTAACACAAACTCCACACAACTCACCTGGGAGAATGCAATGCCTCACACTCTAATTAAATATCCCACAAAGAACAACCACCCTGGGTTATGCTGTGTGAAGCACAGGGACACTCTTGGGACTTGAAGCCAAACAAACGCCAGGACAACACTGTCAGCCATCCTGTCAGCACAGGCACACTACCCCACAGGGAAGCAGAGTCAAAAGGAAGGAAGTATGGGCATGCTGGGAAGGGGGGTGTAGGCAATGGCATGATGGGAGTTGTAGTCACAGATATTGGTCACCCTCACAATTGGCCCATCAACACCACTCTGAACCATGCTCACATCACAGGGAGTGGAAAAGAACTGACAAGATGGCTGACACTGGGTACTGCTGTGGGGAGCACAAGGCCCTGCTGGGAACTGTGCACCAACCAACAGCAGGACACCACTGTCAGCCATCTTGCCATTGCTGTCACACTCACACACAGTGAAGTCGACTCAAAAGGAAGGAAGTATGGGCATGCTGGGAAGGGGGGTGTAGGCAATAGCATGATGGGAGTGGTAGTCACAGCTCAACATTCCCCACCCACATGGCCCAGCAAGCTCACAATGAAGCATGCACACCTCACAGGGAGTGAAAAGCCACTTCAAAGATGTCTGACAATGGTCCTCTGTTGTGGGGAGTACCAGGCCCTGCTGGGAACTGGGCACCAACCAACAGCAGGACACCACTGACTGATATCCTGAGAGTTAACCTGCACCCAGTGCAAGGGTGGCATGCTTCATGGTGGGATAACTGGGCTGGGGGGAGAAGGAGGTCCGGATGTCAACCAAATACCACCAATGCAGGTCATGCACACACCTCAACATCCACATTGCAAAGAATCAGGTTGGCAGGACAATGAGCCACACCAATATCAACCTCTGATTGTGACAACTTAGGACAATGCAATGTACAGGGCCGCATCCAGAGGTACAGTCACAACTGCCATGTGTTTGAACCATTGATGCCTGCAGAAACATAACATACATTGTGTGTCTCTTCCAAAAACAGGTGATGATGGGGACACAGCAGCAGATGAGGAGGAGTCCCTGTCCCAGGCTCCGGTGGCCCATGAGCTCTCTGGTGTGGAACAGCCTCTGCCCTCATCGGATGGCGAAGACCAACCTGGCACCTCCGGTGTGAGTCATCATGCAGCACTAGCAGGACCACCATCTGCACCCCCTCACCCATTCCTCCAACATCTGCCGACACACAGAACACCCCCGCCGACAGGGACAGACCAAGGACACTCAATGACAACAGTACAGGGACCACAGCCCACCGTGAAGCAACGGACAACAACCCCAGTACCAACCCCCAAGGGGGCCTAGGGTCACCTGTGCGTGCCACCGCAGGTCCCGCACGTGTGGCCAGGGGTGGTGGGAGGGGTGGTAGGCAGAGGTCGCTGTTTGCAGAGGGGTCTGGCCTGCATGATGACCCACAACTGGTACGCATTGCTGATGCGTACCAGAATAGCACCGGAGAGGTCAGCCAGGTAGTGGGGATCCTCAAGGACATTCAACAGCAGCAGGCTGCCCATCATGCCCGCTTGGACTCCCACATGTCCCGTGTGGAGACACACATGTCTGGCATGGAGTCCAAGTGGGACACATTGGAAGAACTGACAGCGGTTCAGAGGGACATATTGATTTGCCTCCGCCAGATTAGCACCAACATGGCCACACCTACCTGTGTGCCCACAACATCTGGTGCTGCAACAACTGCAACTGCCACTGCCACAGGGAGGGAGGATGACTCTGGTGGAGAGTCCTCTGCACCGCAGCGGCCTGCACGTGAGGGTCCCCCCAGAAAGAAGAGGGGCCGTCCGAGGAAGGACAACTGAGAGGCCGATGGCCATGTACATCCCCCAGGAACCCAACACCTGTTCTGGAAATTCTCCTTTGTGTGCAAACTGTTCACCCTGTCAAATGCAACACAACTCTCCCACATGACATGGGGAGTTTAAGTTGGACTAATGCATCAGATGACTGTGGACTTTACTCAGGACATTTCTGCTACCAACACTTCCAACTCATCTGGGAACTTCGGATTCCAATCCCAATGTACAGCACCCACCATCCTGTGCACTATCCTCACACATGTATGTAAATAAACTCACTAATACACCATACTTGCCTCTGTTGTGATTCCAACGTTGTTTTTGTCATGGAGATGATGACCTGCTAAATGACACTGTGCATGCTAACTGCTACAGCAAGTTCAACACCGTCATGTGAGTCATGGAGACGTGACACATATGAGGGAGACACACCACTAGGGCAACACAACACATACACACCAGGGCCATCTGACTCATCGCCTACACTGATGTTGCCAGGAAATACAGTGGAATGCACAGACACCACACCTATTCACAGTCTGTGTTAACTAGCCCACAGGTGCAGTAAGCAAATATCAGTCAGATGTGTGACCACAGACAACGAACATCCCAAAGTGAAGCACAGGTTTATTACACATTTGGAACATGTTGTTTCCACTACAGATGCTAGGTAATCCCACGTGGCAGTAGCCACACAGTCAACAAGTGTAGAAGAAATAAAGTCCAGGGGTGTGGGGCACATCACCTGTAGGGAAACGACTGCTTCCACCCTGGAAGTTGAATCATGGTGTCGGGGGATCCGAGTTGACCAAACAACTCTGAAAGCACCCTGTGAAGGACAGACATGACACACAGTCAAAAGCACTGAAGAACAGGACAGAACTGCAATACTCATGCCCAATACATGTCACAAGATACCTACACAAAACCAAGTTAGCATGTCAACACTGTTGGGGAGTCCAGACTACCTGTAAGGACACATCGCTGCACGCATCCAGTCAAGTAGCACATGGCCACACTCAAACAGCAACAGAGCACCACCAACACATATCATGCAAACTCAAATCATTGACATGACATCTCTGGATACTCACATTCAGCTGAAGAAGTTGGTGATGAGCTGTGTGCGGACATCACCATCATCATCACTGGCATCGTGGCCCAGGCCAGGATCCTCCACAGGTGGCGGATGTTGGTCATCGTCATCCAGGATGAGAGGCAACTCCTTCCGCACTGCCAGGTTGTGTAGCATGCAGCAGACGATGACAATCTTGCACACCTTTGCTGGAGCATATGGGAGGGCCCCTCCTGTCTTGTCCAGGCAGCGAAAGCGGCTCTTCAGGAGACCAAATGTCCGCTCGATCACTCTCCTGGTCCGACCATGTGCCTCATTGTAGCGCATCTGGGCTGGTGTCACAGGGTTCCTGAGGGGTGTCAGCAACCACGGCATGTTGGGGTATCCGGAGTCACCTACATACAGACAATTGCACATCAGCTGAGTTGGGTAAAGAGGGTGGAATACAACATTGCCGAACACACACAATGGTAAAAAGTCAGTACACACCGACAAGCCAGACACGCTGGTTCTGCATCTGTGACATCATCCTCGGGATGCGACTACTCCTCATCACGTAGGCATCGTGTGCAGAACCGGGGAAACATGCACACACATGTGAGATGCTCATATCTGCAAGACATACCACCAGAGCATTGATAGAATGGTAATGTTTCCTGTTCCTGTATGCCTGTTCATGTGCCTGTGGTGGTACCAAAGCCACATGTGTCCCATCAATGGAGCCAATGACATGTGGCATCCTCCCCAGGGCATAGAAGTCATTCTTGACGTCAGTGAGTTGTTGACGTTTAGGGAAATAGATGTACTGGTTCAGGTATCTCAACATTGCCTCCAAAACATCGCGTAGCACATGGCTGAACATGGTGTGTGACATCCCACCAGCAGACGCCACATTGTGTTGAAAGGTACCGGTGGCAAAGAAGTGTAGGGCTGCCATCACCTTCACCTTGGGGGTCAGCGCTGTAGGGTATGTCCGGCCAGGTTGCAAATGTGGGGCCAACCGCACCGTCAATTCCTCAATCAGCGGCCTGTTGAAGCGGTACCGTCAGATGGAGTCACGTTCCACCATGGTTGCAAGGTCAGGGAATGGTCTATGGACAGCTGGTGCCCTGCAGTGCATAGGTGAACAAAGAAATATTGTCAGTCACCCCACATATGTGGCATTGACCATACTCAATATCACATGATACATCATTACAAGACACAAGTACTTGATGTGTGTGCCGTTCTGTATGGACATATATGGCACCTACATGGCCAACATCTAACATCACAGTTCAACATGTGTTGACAACAAGTTCCAGGTCGTGCTATGAGAAATCATTAGGCTGTGTCACAGTACCCATGTACTGCTGTCACATTCCAAACACACACCACAGTGACAAGTGAGGACAGATGTGCCACAGGCATCACAGCTCATTGACAGGTAGATTCCCAGGGACCCTGTTTTGCCACATGGACAGTGGCATGACATGGCGTATCATGTACACGTCAGCAAAACAACCATGACTCCCACAGGTAGAGGCCCCTGTTGCCTCTGCAGGACAGACATGGACGTCTGTGACACACACACGCACAACATCAAAGTAGATGCACAAACAACGTGGATGTGGAGACTGTCTCCCATTGTGCACATTGAATCAGAGACATCTGAAACACCAGATGCACACAGACTGTGGAGGGCCATCACTATTGTGGCAATGGGTCACCCTGTGACGTACATACCTTCCCACATGGGACTCAGGGTGTATGTGACATGACATACACATACACAACCTGGAAATGTGACCATGCCACATGCCCTGAACTGAACAGTTGCACATCACAGTGGTCATGTGCACAACACACAAAGGATTCTGTCCCCATGAACACGTGCACAGCCTGGGAGTGGCTGCCCCCAAGTGCCACCAAAAAACCACATGTTGACCCCCATACACACACAGGTAATGCAGCATTACATGCCTTAGGATACAGTGTGGACAGGCTGTGGTGTTGTAGGTGTGCCCCTGAGTCCCTGGCAAGTAATTGTGGTTGGCCTACGTTCACCAGTGACAACCATGGTGACATATGCGAGTGATTTGTACAGGGACGCGTTGTACAGCAATGGACCGATCGGTGCGCACGCATTGGCCATTGCATATGATGTGGACGGATGCGTGTTGTCATCCGATATACGCGTTGTACAGCAATGGACCGATCGGTGCGCACGCATTGGCCATTGCATATGATGTGGGTGGATGCGTGTTGTCATCCGATATACGCGTTGTACAGCAATGGACCGATCGGTGCGCACGCATTGGCCATTGCATATGATGTGGACGGATGCGTGTTGTCATCCGATATACTGCGTTGTACAGCAATGGACCGATCGGTGCGCACGCATTGGCCATTGCATATGATGTGGACGGATGCGTGTTGTCATCCGATATACGCGTTGTACAGCAATGGACCGATCGGTGCGCACGCATTGGCCATTGCATATGATGTGGACGGATGCGTGTTGTCATCCGATATACGCGTTGTACAGCAATGGACCGATCGGTGCGCACACATTGGTCATTGCATATGATGTGGACGGAAATACGCGTTGTACAGCAATGGACCGATCGGTGCGCACGCATTGGCCATTGCATATGATGTGGACGGAAATACGCGTTGTACAGCAATGGACCGATCGGTGCGCACGCATTGGCCATTGCATATGATGTGGACGGAAATACGCGTTGTACAGCAATGGACCGATCGGTGCGCACGCATTGGCCATTGCATATGATGTGGACGGAAATACGCGTTGTACAGCAATGGACCGATCGGTGCGCACGCATTGGCCATTGTATATGATGTGGACGGATGCGTGTTGTTTTTCGAAATACGCGTTGTACAGCAATGGTCCGATCGGTGCGCACGCATTGGCTATGGCCTGACATGGTAACGGACGCGTTTTCGAAGCTTTAACGAGTCTGATGCAGTGAATTCAGTTGGCCACCCACAACAATGTTGCAAATTCATGGGTGTCATGAAGTTGAACTTTTGAAGGATGCTGTGGGCGTGTATAAGTGGTGCAATTCCATGGATTGGCCAGATTCAGAAGATGCAAACGACTTGGACCTATCACTTTGGACACATGGGACAGTATCTGCCTCTGCAGCACACATATAATGCTGGCTGTTCCCCTGAGAGCTCACTTGCCTGCACTACATGCTCCAGGACGACATCTGCCACCACCACTGCTGCTGTCTCTGCATCCTCTGGCTACTGCAATGGCACGTACTGTGGAGAGAGCCCCAGCCTTCAGCACTGAGGAGAACCAGGCCCTGTTGGACAGCCTCCTTCCACAGTACAGCAAGCTGTATGGGAAACCAGGGGAGCAGGTGAGTGTGCTGTCCACTGCCTTACTAATTGTGCATGTTGTCTGACTAGCAAGACTTACAGTGTGCACACCACTGGCTAGCATGCTCACTGAGTAGTTGTCAGCCCCCAAAGTGTGTAGTTACATGCACTGAACAGGTATAGTGCAGTAACAGTGCATTCCAACAAGGTTTGACTTCCCAGGCAATGATACCATATGGTAACTGCTGGCAAACTGTCCATAGCCATAGTTGCACTGCCTGTGTACATCATATGCCCCTGTGATTGAGACATGTATATCCAACTGTGTGATGCACGGAAATGTTGCATGTGTAGTAATGGCCTTTTCACTTTGTCATCCTCACAGGTTGATGCCCACCAGAAGCAGGACATCTGGCTGACCATCGTCCGGGCAGTACGATCGGTGGGGGTCTACAGGCGCAGGATCCGCAACTGCCAGAAGAGGTGGCAGGACCATTGGGGCTGGACCCGGAGGATCGCAAGGGTCCAGCTGAAGCTGTCGCCTCCTCGCAGGAGGGGCGGACACCGGACCCTGACCCCCCACATGCTCCGGATCCTGGCGGTGGTCTTCCCTGACCTGGATGGGCAGCTGAAGGCCAGACAGCAGCAAGGAGGGGGTAAGTGCTAGCCTCAACTGTGTACTTTGACTGACATGCTCTATGCACTCCTTTAGCCTGGTTCCACTTCCACAGTACAAATGTCCCTCACTTGTGTCATGCCCCCTCCTCATCTGATACACAGGTGTGGCCCTTACAGTCTGTGACTTAGGTCACTTGGGTACTGTGTACTTGCAGTTACCTGTGGTACAAGTTGGGGACAGCATCAGTTACAGGAACTTTGTTGTGGGCTGCATGGGTGGTACAATTACTCACAATGCCTGTGATCTGACATGTACTCTGGGTATGGCTTTAACATGTGTTCCAATTGCTGCTCTGACTCACCACATGTCTGGGGTATGTGCCACACACCCATGCTGCTGCAGAGACCAAGGTAGGAGCCTCAGTGGTATGTACATCATGTGTGACACATGCATAGCCACCTGCCTAGTGTTCAGGGTAATTCCATGTTGCACATGGACCAGGACTGTAATGCCTACTCCGGACATCGAAGGCACTCTGTTCTCCCACTCCCGTGTGTCAGCATACATATTGGGCATTGTGAAGAGGGCACTCAGGTGTATGCCTCTGTGTCACCGTGGTGTGGCCTTGCTATTTGGACTCCTGGAGTTTTTCACAATTTGGGGTGGCCAGCCATCAGAGTTATGACTATGGGATCTGCACATAGGTCAATGCATAGGTCTCTGATCCCTTGACTATGCACAATTTTGTATGAAACATTGGGGTGCAGGCAGCTTTGGTTCATTCTCATCAAACGTTGAAGTGCCCATGTGTATGGATTTGTGTTTGCAGTCACTCAAATGTCTCATTTGATTGACGTGGGATCATCTCAGTCCTCATGATGTGGCTGGCCAGGGGTGCACATGTGCACCTGTCAGCTACAGGGCTTACTTTTCAGGAACTTCCATGATTGTGACACAGTGCAGACTGGTGTTGTGTGTATGCACTGCCCCTGTGACAGGAGACAGTTATGACTGACTTGCCAGACAGGCCTGTGCCATGACATTCAAATTGCAAAGGGTGATCCAGCAGTGGTGTGACATGTCCTGCATGCACACCATTGTTGCATTGTCTATCAGGACATGAGGACATCATTGTGTCTGGTGATGGAACCAAAAGCCGCATATCAACAGAGACTTTGCCCATCACTTCTCCTGACACATGTACTGAGTCAGTGGCAGGAGATGGCATGTGTTTGGAGTGACACATTTCCATATGTTCTCTTGGATGTCCAACAACTGTGTATGTGGTGCATGTGTGCACATATGATTGGTCGCATACAACAGGCAGCAGACAGATGGGTGCATGGACAGGTAGGATATGTGTGGCATGACTGACTGTCAGGCAGACAATGGGCTTCTTCAAATCAGTGTCAGCACTTATTGCAATGTCTAGCAAATGATGGCAGGGCTTGCTCTGTGATGTGATGTACTTACTGTGGTGTGTGTGGTCAGTACAGGTGACTAATGTTGCTCTGTTTATCCTGATTGTCTGCAGATACATCCACGGCCACAGGAGGAGACAGCTCCACGGACCAAGAGGAGTGGCAGAGCCAGACTGGGTCCACTGCAGGGGAGACCGAGGGACCCAGTGGCACGGAGGGTGAGGGGAGCCACACTGAGGAAACCTCAGCTACGACCATCTCGGCTGGGGAAAACAGCACTTCCAGTGAGGACTCCCTTGTGGAGGCGGGTGTCAGCAGACCAGAGGCGATGTCAAGCAAGTCTGTCCCTGCCACCACCACCATCTCCACCCTCCCATCTGCTCCCATCCCACATGTCCGTGGAGGCTCCCGTGTAGGGGAGCGTGTCTCCTTCATGCCAGGCACCGCACCCCCTGCCTCTGTCCCCCCTGCTGCCCTGAGTGTGGAGTCTGTGGACTTGCTTAAACAGATCCATGTAGGGCAGACATCAATGCTGAGTGTCCTCCATGCACACACTGGTCTTTTGACACAACTGGTGTCATTCATGGAGGGCATGTCATCTGGCATGTCTGCCCTACATCGGACCAATCAGTCCATGGCCTCCTCACTGACGGCAGCAGTGTCCCTCCTGCAACAGTCCCTCAGCCCTCCTACCTCTGCCCCATCCACAATCACCAGCAACCTACCTGTCCCAAGCACACACACACCGGCACCGGCACGCACCAGCACAGACACAAGCAGCACACAGACACACATGCCAAAATCCAGACGCACACGCATGCACAGTCAGGGGACTGATATCTCACCCACAGGGGATGGGCCCGAGACACACACACACGCATCCACGAGCACTGCGCAGTCCTCAGATGCCTCTCCCTCCAAAACCCCTTCCCTTGCCTCACCTGCAACCCCCCCCAGAAGCTCTTCCTCTGTGAGCTTGGCCTCTTCCCCACAGATACACCTGACACGAAGTCCAGGCGGAAGAGGCAACCACCACACACAGAGGGGAGTGCCCCTCACACCCGGACACCTTCCCCCAGGCACAGGCAGGCTGAGGACCCCATTAGAAAGTCCCCCCGGACCAGGAAGGGCAAGACACCACCACCACACAGCTCCACCACACAGTCTCTCTCCTCCATCCCCCAGCCCACCACTCCACAGGTTCATCCGCCACACCCTGCCCCAGGTTCCCCCACACACAGATACCGCATCCCCAAACTGCTTAGGCCCTCCCCTCCTACCACTTGCTCTTCTACCCCCAAACCAGACGCTCTGCCTGTTTGTGCCACTGGTGTGGAGACCGGGTCCCCCCCCTCTGTCCTGCCCACCTCATCTGCCCCCCCTTCCTCTCCCTTGGAGTCATGCACTGCAATGGAGTCCACAACCACCCCGTATGACTCGGGCACTGCAGTGGGGACCCAGTCCACTCCATCTGACCAGCCCACTGCAGTGGTTGCAGCACCCACACCATCTGACTTGTGCCCTACAGTGGTGCCGGCCCCCACTGAGTCAGACACCTCCACTGCAGTTGCCGGTGACACTCCTGCACCCACCACCCCTTCACTGCCTCCTTCTGGCATCCCCTGATCCTGTTCCTGCGGTGCCTGGTTTGGCCCTTGTATGCCCCTCCGAGGGGGATGTCCCCTGTCCGTACCAGTGCATGCAAGCAATGGGTGACAAGTTGTCACATATCACCCTGTTGGGACTGTGTATTTGGACTGGCCATTGGCCTTAGTTTCTTTTGGACTTGAATTTTTAGTTTGACATTTGCTGAATAAAGCCCCTTTTTGTTTACTTGTTGTTTTTCTTTGGATGTACATGATGTAGATGCGTATCATCATGCATTTGCAGTTGTAATAGTGTTCAGATCATGTAAATGAAGTGTTGCTGTGATGGACTCCATGTGGTCCATGGGATATGTGTCCTAATGTAGTCTGGATCTATTGCATCCTTTGCTGCAGTCTGAGGGTGTAATGTTCTGCATTTGACACAGGGATGTACGTTTTGCATTTGTAAATTAACATCTTTGGCTTACACTGATGCACATCTGGTGGGCTTACCACTGTTCAATGTTTCTGTTTCCCAGACTGTGTGCCCATCTCCACTGGACATGCAGTTTAGCACATCAATGTTGAAGGACTCATCTGTGTATACAGTGCAACTTGCTTGACACGTGTTTTGGGTGTATGCAGATGACTGACGTGACACTCCCGTACCCAGGCTGATGTGAGCAGAGCCTTCAGTGTGTTGTAGTTGTTGACTCACTGACCAGGTGTTCTGCTGACATGTTTGAGTCGTGCACAGACAAGGTTTGGCAAACCGGACCTTCCACAGGAGTGGGGTGCCCTCATGTCAGTGTGTAATCCTGTGACATTGGCTGGGCCCGTGTTGTGTGTTGTGTGAACATGTCTGTGTGTGTTCCCTTCCCTTTTCCTACACAGGCTGTGTCCCTAGGGATGTTCCTGTTTGTGATGCTTGCGGAATTGTCCTGTGTTCATCCAGCATCTTGGACCTGGTTTCTCCGGGATGTGGGTGCATCGCAAACTAATGTCCATCAGGTTGTCATCCCTAGTTGTCTTTGCTGTCAGGGCTGGGGATGTGGGCAAACGCAGATGGGACACAGTCAGGATTCCCCTTGGCACTTGTTGGTTACACAAGTCATGTAATTTACAGTTTGTGGTAGCTTTCAGTGATTGTGACACGTTGTGTGTGTGACTGCTGCCACTCCTCAGGGTCAGAGCTGCAATGTTGGAAGTTGTCAATGTGTGTTCTTTGTGGGTGACCTTGGCTTCTTCATTGGTGTGTGACTGTGGCCGGGATCCCATTGATTGGGGTGGATTTCACGTCATGCCCATGTACGGCGTACTGTGCAGTGTGTCAGACATTCACGAGTCTTGTTGACTGGCCATGTGTGATGGGTTTCTGCACCTTAGTTCCCACCACCGCCCCTGGGATTGTCATGGGTGCATGTGCAATGTCACCAGTCCATGTGAGCTTCACTGCTGCACATTGGTGGAGATCAAGGTGTGTGGTGTTGAGTGTGTGCAAATGAGAGTTGTTGCACGGCTAGACCCCTACCTCCATATTGGCCTTGGCAGACAGGCCGTGCTGATTGATTTGTGCTTGTGTAGGTGTGATGGTAGTTTGTTGCTCAGGACACATGACTGTGGTTCACAGTGTGAACGACATCTAGCCTTGTCATCACAGTGGGATTATCATGCAGGCCAGTGTCACCACAATGTGGGGTCCCTGGGGGTAGTGCTGTGGTGGGTCTGTCTCTTGCTGTGTTAGTTGCTGTTCCTACAAGCTTGTGTGACATGTGTAATTTGGGCTCCCTCTCATCTAACAATGCCTGATTGCCCACATAGGGGAATCAGATCCATGAGTTAGTTTTGTGTGGCACTGTATACACATCTGTGTAATTGGGATTCAGGCCTCCTCATGTGTTGTGTGGTTGCCTGGAGACACTGGCACACCCCCCATCACCTGTTGTGTTTGATATGCAGTGTGAGGCTGCCTGTTTGTGTTGTGCATCTGCACCACTGCATTGGCATATCTTTAGTGTGCCATTGGCTGTATGTTGTTTGGTGGGTTTCCCCTGCTGTCCCTGGGACTCCTAGGTCATCAGTCAGCACAATGATCATGGTTTGTATGCCCCATTGCTGCCATGGTATGGTATTTGTTCACCTCACATCTACAGTCTCCACAGGATATCTACATTTGTGTGTCCATTGGTGCAGATATGTGGGTCTGCATTATGATGGTCACTTCTGGCATTGTGTAATTGATGAATGTTGACAATGTCAGCCCCCATGGGTGATGTTTGTCTGCACATGGCCAAAGGTATGTCTTATTTGCACTGCACTGTTTGCCTCACCCAATCTATGTTGCTATGGGACACAAGCACTACTTTGCCACTGATGTGTTTGTTGTTCTGTGACCAGGAATCATCCATGCTGTTTGGCATTTGCAGCTTTTTCCATGACAACACTTACATTTTGGTCACTGTGATGATGGGGGTTTAGACCCCATTGCCACATTGTTCAAAATGTGCTTCAGCTATGGACCCCACACTTACCTTTTGGTCACTGTGATGATGGGGGTTTAGACCCCATTGCCACAATGTTCAAAATGTGCTTCAGCTATGGACCCCACACTTACATTTTGGTCACTGTGATGATGGGGGTTTGGACCCCATTGCCACAATGTTCAAAATGTGCTTCAGCTATGGACCCCACACTTACCTTTTGGTCACTGTGATGATGGGTGTTTGGACCCCATTGCCACAATGTTCAAAATGTGCTTCAGCTATGGACACCACACTTACCTTTTGGTCACTGTGATGATGGGGGTTTAGACCCCATTGCCACAATGTTCAAAATGTGCTTCAGCTATGGACCCCACACTTACATTTTGGTCACTGTGATGATGGGGAGTTAGACCCCATTGCCACAGTGATCATGGTCTGCTTGCATTGTGGAGACCACACACATTTCTGTGTGACACATGTGATAGGGGGTCACATTGTATGTTCAATGTCATGTTCAGTGTTATAGGCATTAGACACAGACTACACACGCTTGTCATGGTGTTGGGGGGATGTCTTTTTCTGACATTCCTTATGTTGGAGTATGATGGTTGTGTCATGCATTACCCGTCCTATGAGTAGGGGTGGTGGTAGTGGTAGGCATCCAGCACCCATGAGTAGGGGTGGTGGTAGTGGTAGGCATCCAGCCCCCCCTCAGTAGGGGTGGTGGTAGTGGTAGGCATCCAGCCCCCCATGAGTAGGGGTGGTGTTGGTGGTAGGCATCCATCCCCCTATGAGTGGGGATGGTAGTAGTGACAGGCATCCAGGCCCCCCTGAGTAGGGGTGGTGGTAGTGGTAGGCATCCAGGCCCCCCTGAGTAGGGGTGGTGGTAGTGACAGGCATCCAGGCCCCCCTGAGTAGGGGTAGTGGTAGGCATCCAGCCCCCCCTGAGTAGGGGTGGTGGTAGTGGTAGGCATCCAGGCCCCTATGGGTGTGTATGGCATTGGTGATAGCCATCCCGCCCCTATGGTTCTGCTGTTGCTAGTGTATGTCATTTCTGCATCCCTATGTGTGTGTGACATATGTCGGGTACGTGTCGTTTGTTTATGTTGTGGGTGTTTGACTTACCGTCTGCGCCGTACGCGTCCGTACCGGTTCCGGTAATAGATGTAGAGTATTGGTAGGACCTGCGCGATGGGATTCATGGTTGGTTCGTCTCGTTCGTCTTTCTCGTTGCTTTGACTCGTACTCGTCGCTGGCTTGTTCGTCTCGTAGCCGTGGATCGTCTAGTGGCGCGAATCGGAGCTTATGTGCAGCTCTCCCGGATGCTCTGACGTGCCGGACGTAGCGACGGGTTCGGCGCATACGGAAGGCGCATCGTACTAGTCCGGCCGGAAGGTGCTGAATATTTGCTTCCGTGCGACTCGATTCGGCGTTTACGGACCCGGCTCGGGCGGGGAACAGGAGCTGGAATGGGTACGTACGGCTGGGTCGGGATCTGGGCAGTTATGCGCATCGTACTTGCTCGTTCGAACGAATGTTCGAACCGGTCGGGAAACATGCGTTCGGCGTGGTTTTTTTCCGGACGAATAGTGTTAGGTGCGCTTCCGGCCGAGATTGGAATCAACCCCTAAACATATATAAATTACTATTCCCACTCCAGTCAGTATTAAATCATGGAAGGTGCTGGATACTAAAGATATATAAGTTACTATTCCCACTCCAGTCAGTATTAAGTCATGGAAGGTGCTGGACATTAAACATATATAAATTACTATTCCCACTCCACTAAGTATTAAGTCAGGGAAGGTGCTGGACATTAAACATATATAAATTACTATTCCCACTCCAGTCAGTATTAAGTCAGGGAAGGTGCTGAACACTAAAGATATATAAATTACTATTCCCACTCCAGTAAGTATTAAGTCAGGGAAGGTGCTGGACACTAAACATATATAAATTACTATTCCCACTCCAGTCAGTATTAAGTCAGGGAAAGTGCTGGACACTAAAGATATATAAATTACTATTCCCACTCCACTCAGTATTAACTCAGGGAAGGTGCTGGACATTAAACATATCTAAATTACTATTCCCACTCCAGTCAGTATTAAATCAGGGAAGGTGCTGGACACTAAAGAAATATATTTTACTATTCCCACTCCACCCAATATTAAATCCAAGAAAGTGCTGGACACTAAACATATATAAATTACTATTCACACTCCAGTCAGTATTAATTCAGGGAAGGTGCTGGACACTAACCATATATAAATTACTATTCCCACTCCAGTCAGTATTAAGTCAGGGAAGGTGCTGGACACTAAACATATATAAATTACTATTCCTACTCCAGTCAGTATTAAGTCAGGGAAGGTGCTGGACACTAAACATATATAAGTTACTATTCCCACTCCAGTCAGTATTAAGTCAGTGCAGGTGCTGGACACTAAACATATATAAATTACTATTCCCACTCCAGTCAGTATTAAGTCAGGGAAGGTGCTGGACACTATATAATTTACTGTTCCCACTCCACCCAATATTAAATCCAAGAAAGTGCTGGACACTAAACATATATAAATTACTATTCCCACTCCAGTCAGTATTAATTCAGGGAAGGTGCTGGACACTAAACATATATAAATTACTATTCCCACTCCAGTCAGTATTAAATCAGTGAAGGTGCTGGACACTAAACATATATAAATTACTATTCCCACTCCAGTCAGTATTAAGTCAGGGAAGGTGCTGGACACTAAACATATATAAATTACTATTCCCACTACAGTCAGTATTAAGTCTAGGAAGGTGCTGGACACTAAAGATATATAATTTACTATTTTAACTACCTCACCATTTTCCCCTAATGACCCAACATCCCACTTCTAAAACAGCATTTTAATTTTCAAAATTAAAATAAATTTTCTAAATTTAAAATATTTTCTGATTTTAATTTTCTTTGTTAATTTATATTTTTATTTTTAAAACACCCCCACTCTTATCCTGTAAAAAAACAACATCCCTCTAGTGAACCAAAATTAATCTTTCTAATTTAACTTTAAATTTCTGTTTTTAAAATAATTTCAATTTTCTAATTTTTATTTAAATGTGTAATTTTATGGTAATATTTTTAAAACACTTCCCACCCTTATCCCCTAATAACCCAACATCACGCTCCTAAAAAAAATATAATTTTATTTTTAAATTTAAATTTCTAATTTAACAATAATTGCAATTTTAAAATTATTAATTAAATATGTCAATTTATGTAAATATTTTTAAAACACTCCCCACCCTTATCCCCTAATAACCCAACATCCCACTCCTAAAACAAAAATATAATTTCATTTTTAAATTTATATTTCTTATTTTAAATTATTTTCAAAATTCAAAATTTTAATTTAATATGTTATTTTATAATATTATTTTTAAAACACTCCTCACCCTTATCCCCTAATAAACTCAACATCCCGCTCCTGAAACAAAACATATAATTTCTATTTTTAATTTAAATTTTTTTTTTAAATAATTTCTAATTTCAAAAATTTATTTTAATATGTAAATTTATAGTAATATTTTTAAAACACTCCCCACCCTTATCCCCTAATAACCCAACATCCCGCTCCTAAAACATATCTTACAAAAAACATTTTAATACAATTTCCAACAAATATTAATACAATTAAACTAATAATAAATTAATATCAATAAATACTATTTCGATATTTACAAAAACCGATATTTTACACAATATATATATTTATTTTCGATATTTTTTACAACACTAAAAAATCGATATTATCTACTAACGATATTACTGATTCGCTATTTTATACTTCGATATTTTTTAACAAAAAAAAAAAAGATTTTTTACAACGATATTCATGAATTCGATATAATGGTAATATCGATATAAAAATTTCGATAGTACTGCAATTCGATATTAATGATTCGATATTATGTCCATTTACCAAAAAAGACATCACAGAATAAACCTCAGTGACCTGGAAAAAACACTAAAGCCCGCATGGAAGCTGCACCTACTAATTAAATCTGATCAGAGGAAAGTGGAAAACCTGTGTTTTGGTTCTTGTTAAGTCAAGCCTAGTTTTTTGTGCCGCCACTTTTAAAGCCCGGAGGTCTCCAGTTGTACAAAAGTCTTTCTTCATGGGCTGTGCTTGAGGGAGAAGAGCCAGGTGCTGAATCTTCTTGGGTCTTGGTGTGTAAACCCACAACCAGTCTGCAGAGTTTACAGAGCAACTAGAACGGTAAATGTTTGTTGTCTGTTGTTGTCTCTTCATAAACTGCATCTGAGAGAAGAAAGCGAACACCGGAGAGTGGGCATTCTCCTCAAACAACTTCCTAGCATTAGAAATGCTCCTTCTTGTCAGGGCGTATGCCTGCCGGGCTGAATGCTATGTCGGCTATGTGTGTCTTTCTTCCAGGCTGTATGCTTGTGTAGGTCAGGTGTATGTGTCAGCCGGGTGTGTTTCTGTCTTCAGGGCTGTATGCTTGTGTCTGCCAGGCTGTATGCTTCCAAGGCACAAGGACAGAAGCTGGAAGGATTTGAGAATGATTTGTTTGCGGTTATGGAGGTGAGCTCAGTGGCGGCAGCAGCCCATGCCCGGTCAGAGCAGCTGGGAGCATGCGCACAACCGTGACCCAGAAACGAACAGCGAGCCCTTTCATTCACATCAGAGCAGCTAAACTGACTTTGTCAATACAGGCTCCAGCTAAACACCTAGAAAAGTCAGGTGTGTGTTGGGAAAGAGAAATTAAAACAAACAGAGCATGAGAATGTCAGTGCCCAACAAGTTATCCTCACACAGAGGAGTGCAGGAGCTGTCACATTTCCCAGATCTATAAGTCAGAAGTAGCCAACCCGTTTCAGCTTTGGCTTGCATTTTGGTACTTGAAGACTTCATTTCATCATGGTAAACGACGGACTGCAAGTCCTAGATTGTAAAGTAGAAACCTGGGGGCAGATCTACAAGAAAGTGCCGCAGCGTGGCGCTGCAAGCCCTTTGGCTGCGCCACGCTGCGGCACTTTCAGAGCACAGGAATGCGACATATTTACAAGAATATGTTGCATTCCTGTGCTCTCCCCTGCGCTGGCGCACAAACAGCTGCCAAGCGCCGGCGCAGGCACCCTTGCACCATGGTGCAAGGATGCCTGCGCCATGGGGAGATGGTTTCTGTGCAGGAAGGGGCACCTTTCTGCACAAAAACAATCAGTACAGGCTTTTTCCTCTTTCAATGCGTGCTGCAGAATGCAGCACGCATTGAAAGAGGAAAGCGAGGAGAAATGAAAACATTTCTCCTCGGTGCGCCTCGCTACGCCACCTCTAGGGTGGCGTAGCTTTCAGACGCATCTCCAGAGTTACGATTTCTCGTAATTCTGGAGATGTGTCTTGTTCCATGGGTGTTGCGTGGGAACACCCACAGCAACACCCATGGAACGCCCCTTCACCGCAAAGTGCTGCGTGTGAAGGGACGGTATTTACAAGAAGAGGAAAAGTCACGCATGGTGGCTTTTCCTCTCCTTGTAAATATCGAGAGCCCCCTGCGCCACCAGTACGTCACGAAAGTGACGTACTGGTGGCGCAGAGGCTTGTAAATCTGCCCCTGGACTGGAAATGCATCCCGAACATGGACTTCAGAAACCCGAGAGGCAATGTGAAAACACCACCTTGGCCTGGGGTAGTAGGGAACACAAGCTTTTGGAGGGTGTAGAGGAGATGTGAAAAATGCATTACGTGAATGCATTCTGTTAAATCTGGCACTCCACACCCGTTGTTTCATCCCTGAGGTTTCACCAGAATCCCACATTTTCATGAAGCATCGCCGGTTGAGGGCGGTGTCGGTCGCGTTTAACTTGCCCTGTGGACCCGCATTTCCCAGCCCGTTGTGAAGTCAAGCCCAGAGATCTCTTTTTGCGTGTCATGCCCTGCACCTGCTTCCAAATGTGCCTGGCTTCCATTTTATTTGGTATGAATTAGGTTTGTGGCACCGGCACACTTTAGTTTTTACTGAATGTCATGCGCAGGATATCTGTTCTTAAGTCGTTACAAAGTTAATCACTGGGACATGGTTCTTGCTTTCTTGATCTGAGGACCAAAGCTGGAGACATATGTTAACTGTGTGGTCTCAGATTGGAGTTGCAGTGCTTAGCTCAGCCTTTCAGCCTCCCTAGGCAGAATACAGAGGGGCAGATTTACAATTAACTAACGCAGCACGGCGCAGCAAGTCATTTTGCTGCGCCATGCTGCGTTAGTTTGGAAAGCACAGGGATGCGACATATTTACAAGAATATGTCGCATCCTTGTGCTTCCCCCTGCGCTGGCGCACAAACTGCAGCCATGCGCCGGCGCAGGCACCCTTGCACCATGGTGCAAGGATGCCTGCGTCGTGGGGAGATTGTTTTTGTGCAGGAAGGGGAACCTTCCTGCACAAAAACAATCACTACACCATTTTCCTCTTTCAATGCGTGCTGCAGAATGCAGCACGCATTGAAAGAGGAAAAACGAGGAGAAATGAAAACATTTCTCCTCGGTGCGCCTCGCTACGCCACCTCTAGGGTGGCGTAGCTTTCAAGCGCATCTCCAGAGTTACGATTTCTCGTAATTCTGGAGATGTGTCTTGTTCCATGGGTGTTGCGTGGGAACACCCACAGCAACACCCATGGAACGCCCCTTCACCGCAAAGTGCTGCGTGTGAAGGGGCTGTATTTACAAGGAGAGGAAAAGTCACGCAGGGTGGCTTTTCCACTCCTTGTAAATATGGAGCAGCCCCCTGCGCCACCAGTACGTCACAAAAAGTGACGTACTGGTGGCGCAGGGGGCTTGTAAATCTGCCCCAGAGAGTGACCAGAGATGGCTCCATGTCAGCGGGACACCACTTTTCTATCCTTAGACTTTAATTTTACATATAAGTTCATTCTGGGAGTTGTAGTCATAGTTTATTTCAATTGAGCCAATTGGACCAATCCACCACATAATGTTATATGAATACAAAGTCCATGAATGGAAAAGTGGTGTCCCGGTGACACGGTCCATCTGGTCATCCTAACAATGAACACTCAAGTTTGGTAAAAAAAAAAAAATGTTTATCTGCCAACGGTGTAAAAAACCGCCTCTACTTTGAGCGAGCTATAAAAAGGCTGTTTACTCTCCTGTAAGCATATCTCGGCAGGCTGCTGCAGCCCAGCCCATGGCTGTCAAGGGTTTCCTTTTCTCTCTTCCTGGGTAGGACTGCACTGCTGTCACTTCCAAATTCACTGTCTCTAGGCTAGGAGTTAATATTCTAAAGAAGGCAAGGTTGCCTGGATATTTAAAGATATTTTTTTAACCTGTGGATTTTGGTTTGACATATGTGAAGAGTAGTGTCTGGGAGTCCAGGTGTTTGAGCGGAAATGGACGAGTCAACAGACTTCCCCTAAAACGGTGTGTACCCATATGGGCCAATAAAAGATCTCTGTGTCTTAATATGCAGCTCTGTTCCAGTACCACTAGGTTTGCTGCCACACCTGTGTATTGGAGTATCTCTATTGGCTGCAGGACTTTCCCATTGTTTCTGATACCTAAGGTTACCAAATGAATCCTCGTAACCAAGAACACCATGCTCCAGCACTACAATTACCAAAATGGAATGGATTCACTGTTAACCTAGCTCTTCAATCCCTGGCGGCACAGCACCCATGATAATGTGCTGCATGGCTAAACACTTATAAGGTCCCAAAGGCAAGACCTGTTGGCTATGCCAATGCTTCTTATGGTCAGGCTTGACAGTGCAGCTGTCGCCAGACAATATGTGAGAACTACCAGGAGAGGAGCTTTGGCTCCGCCCACATGTCGGGAGTCAAGAGTGCGTGTTTTGATTGGGCAGAAGTTGTGTGCTTCCACAAAAATGTGCTTGCCCTCCACACAGCTGTGATCATTTTTTTTTATCCAGCTGTCTGAGCTTGAACTTTAATGAGCACACACACATTGTAATGTTATTAAATTGTCTTAGATAATACATGGTGATTTTCTCTGGCAGCAGCACAGATAGGAGGAGGCAGTCATTAACGTACATGGATTTTTAGGTCTGGCTCGACGGTGCATTCATAAGAATCCTATTGCCGTTGCTAGTGCTTGTTAGTTGAATGCACTGCACTGTTTTCTTTTGCGATAATTTCAGACTCCCCGTCCTACCACCCCCAAATAGTAAGGCACGCATGTGGCCCATTATAATTAGATTTCTGCCATATAACAAATTCCGTGAACCGAGCCCTCGACGTTGAAAGGCTATTTTTCTCTGCCGCTCAATGGCATTTTAAAGTTTCCTTAGCCACACTGTCCGCAAGGCACAGGCAGACCGAAGTGAAATTCCAAACAGCTTCTGGCTGTTTTTGACATTATTGTATCACAGTTAATTTTTGTCATTATCTCTGGTATGTGCCCTGTTAGAATTATATAAGCATACCGCCCTGTCTCGGTGTCTCGGCGTCTCGGCGTGTTTTCGGACTTTTTCAGACGTTTCTATTTTGATCAGAAGGCTATTTCTGGTAAATGATTTTACATTTTAGAAACCTAACACCGCACCAAAGGACGAAATGTCCAGAAAAGGGATATTTTTAGTCTGGCCCAACCGAAGCGTTTCCTGTCAGACTGGGAAAACCTCGGAAAAGGAGATATTCAGAATGCTTCACAGAGAGCTGTGCTGCACCTCTGGAACCAATTAGCGCCAACATTTTTTGGGATTTCCAGTAAAATATACTTTTTTTAAATCATCATAGCTTGGCTAGTGTGTTCTCGGGAGAGCAGTGTGATAGGTCGGATTTGCCGTGTACATTGTCTTAATGTCTGGCACTGTTTAGGCTGAGACCTTTTTGAGAACAACTTAGATCTGGGGTTAGCCAAGACCTTTCGATTTTAATAAAATTATATATATAATACATGTATTTATAGGAGCTTCGTCCATTGGTCTGTCAGTGTGTCATTCACATTATTGTTCCGCCCACCACAGCATACAGAGTGGGGCACAGGATCAACCCACTTCAGCCATTGGCTTACCTCTCTGTGGGTGACTCATTCTTCTCTTGCACAATGCATGCTTACACGAAAAAGTAGTCCTCTTATACAATTTAACCAAAACATCACAAGCACTGGCTAAGCCAACATTTGGCAGCTAATGAAGGATCTATTGGATTTGCAAATGCTTATTTTTAACTAATTGTTGCAAAGTCACTCACACAGCACAACCCAATTTTGTGCTACACTGACAGGCCTTATTAAAGCATAGAAAAAGATTCTAAGCTTTGCATTTTGTAGTGCCACACAAGCGCCAAAGCAAAACTATTAACTAAAATCCGTGGTCTCAGAGGCACATGGTAAATCAACAAAGGATTTTTATCAAGATTGATGAATGGATAATCAACCATGGGAAGAGGGTTGCTGCTGATTCATAGTCATTTAAAAATAGTAATTCTTGCACTTTTTATAACTACTTTGTGTACATCTGCCTAGTTGAGTACCAATTAAGGTTCTAATTTTCCCAGATTTTCACAAAGAGATTCCAGCTATTTTCAACATCTGAAATCTCTGTTTGAAAACAAAGAGCACTGTGGTATTCCCACGAATCTCATAATTCTGATGTGGCCGGTAACTGCTGTTGCAGGCCCCACCAAAATTAAGAGGCCACTTGTAATGAGGGCCAGGGTGTTGTGGTTTCAGACCTATGTTTCAGGGCTTTGCCGACTCACATTTGGTTATTGTTGCATTAGCTCTACCTGGATTCTTTTATTGGGGCCTTAGTGTAGCCTACAGTAGGTTAAGAGTGACACGCCAGCTCCCACTGATTATTGAGGATGAAGACTCATTTGGAGTGGGGATTTGAACTCAGCGTTCCCTGCCTTGTGATTGGTAGATTTTGATTCCTCCAAGTGTGATAATAGTTAATATGGTTGGAGTATAAGCCTGAATGCAATGATAAGAAATTTAGATTTCAATGCATTATTCAAGTGTGTCCATTATGGTTAGCCAAGGGTGTAGCACACACTTTGGCAGCTGACGTTATCGCTGTGCGCTTGCTTTTTTAAAACGTTGTTCTTACCTGTTTTTAATCATTTGTGCTTTGTGCAACCTGCTTTGGGGGAATCTATCTGAAGCCTGGCAACTCTCTGGTCCACCGCGGTCGCTTTAGGAACGGCCGATTGAGTGGAGAGAGGCTGCCTTAGCGATCCGGGGCAATCCGACTTTGGGGGCCATCTTGAGCGGTTAGCGCTCTAGTTACTGGATCAGGGGGCATAAATTCACCACGTGCGCGGTCGCACAGCGATGTAGCACACACTTTGGCAGCTGACATTATCGCTGTGCGCTTGATTTTTAAAACGTTGTTCTTACCTGTTTTTAATCATTTGTGCTTTGTGCAACCTGTTTTGGGGGAATCTATCTGAAGCCTGGCAACTCTCCGGTCCAACGCGGTCGCTTTAGGAACGGCCGATTGAGTGGAGAGAGGCTGCCTTAGCGATCCGGGGCAACCCGACTTTGGGGGCCATCTTGAGCGGTTAGCGCTCTAGTTACTGGATCAGGGGGCATAAATTCACCGCATGCGCGGACGCACCGCTGGCGTGCCGAAGGCAAGCCTGTCTGCGCCCATCCGCGCCTGGACGCTGCCGGCTGCCAGGAAACTCTGCCCATTTTAACAGGTCAAGATGTCTTTCTTAAGCTATTCGAAAGATCTGCTGCTTGGTCTCAGGGTGAATACTCTAGGCCTGGGGTGCGAGGGGCACTTTTCAGCTGAGAGGGGGGCAAAGGCTGTTACTGTCCTCAATGCGGGTGGCGTGGGACTCATGTTCAGCAAACTTTTGTCCCCCTGCACTCCCAGTCCCCAAACACCCAGGTATTAAAGGAGTTGACCATTGGTGAAAGCAATCAATTGAAGGCAGCACAAGAAGCTCCCTTCCAGGGTTTGTGTATCAATGCAAGATCTATCCCTAAACACTCTGCTGAAATGTGGGATTTGATGGAAGATTTGAGGCCAGATATCTGTCTCCCTACCAAGACTTGGCTCCAAAATCACTCGACACCGGCTTTGGCTATCGCTTTTCCGGAGGAATATACAGTCACAAGATTAGATAGGACGGGCAAAAGGGGGGGGGGCTTGGCAATAGCTACGCGCGCCCCACACTATATTAAAACAATGAACACAGTGTCGACCACCTACATGGAATTAATGGTGTTTCGGCTGGAGTCCTTCAAGGGGGCTAGGTGGATGGGGGCAGTTGTATATCACCCCCCGGGAGAAAGCAAAAAATTGTTCTGTACATCATTATTGGAAACCCTTGCCCCGTATATCCTACATTCCGACTATTTCCTACTGACTGGGGATTTTAACCATCACTTAGAAGACCTTTCCAATGTAGAGTCGGTGTGTCTACTGTCGGCCATGGAGCCGTTAGGTCTCTCTTCGAGAATTCATGAACCTACACATGTCGCTGGTCATACCCTGGACACTATTTTTACGAATTTCCATGACCTATCAGCAGAATCTCCGCTGGTGCTAACTTGGACTGATCATATGGCACTAAGATTTACCTTTAGAAGGCCAGAGTTAGGAAGTCAGCTCCAACGCAGGGACAATCTTCATAGGGCATGGAGGATGGTCACTCCGGAAGCGTTCAGGCTGGCTTTTAGTACCCCTGTATTTGAAGGGGGGGGGGCTAGTGACAAGGCCCTAGAAAGATGGGAGGTCGCCATTAGCAACGCCTTAGACAGTATCGCCCCTCTCAGAGTAGTGAGTGCTCATGAGAGGGCGGCGCCAGCCCCCTGGTACTCGGAATGCCTCAAAATGGAAAAGGCACGTTGTAGAAGGAGTGAGAGAAAATGGAGGAAAACTAAGTTGCTGGAGGATAAGCTGGCCTATAAACTGGCTCATAAAGCATATCTAAAAAGCTGTAATATAGCAAGAAGAGAGCATTTGGGCACACGAATACGGGAGGCAAAAAACTCCTCAAAGGAGCTCTTTAAGATACTGAAGAAGTTCACAAACCCCAAAGTAAGCAGCCCCTCTATTCCCCCTACGCAAGGGCTTTGTGATGATCTAGCCAGCTATTTCAAGGAGAAAATTGATAAAATCTATAGCTCATTGGGGGTTGGAGAGGCATCGAAGGAGATAGCCTCCTCTGGGAGGGATTCTTCACTACCTAGGCTCGATTCTTTTGTAACCATCACCGCTGAGCAAGTGGAGTCGGTACTTGCGGCGATGAAATCTGGTTCACCGATTGACCCGGCTCTGCCGTTCATCATGTCAGAACTAGCGCCGGTCTTATCCGCCTCGCTCTCAGAGGTCTGCAACATTTCTCTGACTACGGCTACATTTCCTAGGAAATGGAAGAGGGCGCATATCAAACCTCTGCTGAAGAAGGCGTCGGCAGACCCGGCAGATATGCAAAATTATAGGCCGATTTCCCTCCTTCCATGCTGCTCTAAGGTCATGGAGACTCTGATCAATCAACAACTCACGGGTTATCTGGAGCAGTTTAATTTGCTGGACCCCTCCCAATCGGGCTTCCGAGCAGGGCATAGCACCGAAGCGGCCCTGGTGGAAGTTACAGACACAATTAGGATGTCATTGGATAAGGGGATTCCAACAATGTTGGTGCTCCTGGACCTGTCGGCGGCCTTCGACACCATCTCGCATAGCATCCTGCTGGACAGGCTGCGTGAGATTGGTGTCGGAGGTATGGCCTTGGTCTGGCTACAAAGCTTTTTGAACAATAGAACACAATGTGTCCAATTGGACACATTTGTGTCACAGACCACGGCACTGGACAAGGGGGTTCCCCAGGGGTCCATCCTAAGTCCCACCTTGTTCAACATCTATGTGGCCCCTCTGGCTGCCATTATTAGATCTTGCGGTTTTGAGACGATCTCGTATGCGGATGACACACAGGTGATAATCCCCATCGAGTCGGATCCCGCGGCAACCAGAGCCAAGTTTAAGTTCTGTATGTTGAAAATAGCCACTTGGATGAGCCACAATTTCCTTCAGCTAAACTCCAAGAAAACGGAGATTCTCCTGTTTGGGAAGGCTGAGGAACTATGGGCGGCGGACTGGTGGCCTACGGAACTCGGGGAGGCACCCACTCCAATGAAGCAGGCAAGGAACCTGGGAATCATGATCGACAATAAACTTTCTTTGGAAGATCACGTGAAGACACTCTCGGGTACATGCTTTGGAATTATGCGGATGTTGAGGAAGATCTTTCCGTGGATCCCCCTTGAGGCCAGAAAGACCTTAATACAGGCACTACTAGTCAGTAGACTAGATTATGGTAATGTACTACTAGTAGGAGTGAGAGAGGACCTATCATCTTGGTTGCAAGTTGTGCAAAACACTGCAGCGCAGCTGGCTCTCAACAAACCGGTTCGTACCCCGTCTCTACCTCTTCTGCAAAAATTGCACTGGCTACCCATCAGGAAGAGAGCAGTGTTTAAGCTCCTGACTTTAGTATTTAGAGCAGTGCAAGGGACGGGCCCAGCATACTTAAGGAAGAAGTTAACTCCCTATGTTGTGTGTCGCCAGCTTAGATCTAGCAATCGGAAACTGCTATGCCCTTGTAAAATCAGTAAAAGCAAAATGGGTGGGCGTGCTTTCTCTCATCTTGCTCCTTTCCACTGGAACAGACTACCTGATGAGATCCGAGCCTGCACAACGTTGGGGCAGTTTAAGAAACAGCTTAAAACATGGATGTTTTAATGGCCATGGTGTCTTAAGTGACTGGGAGTGTGCAGCCAAGGCGCCGAGAGATCCCTCTGGGGATGATTCGTTGGGCAATACAAGCTCTAATAATAATAATAATAATATCATCTTGTCCTTTGATACCACTGGTACTGTCCTTGCAATCAGTAGACTTAGGGCCTTAGTACAAGTTTGGCAGTCCGCCCGCTGTAGGACCACGTCCGGCCCTGCCAGCTGGCCAGGGTCTGGTGTCAAAAGACCGCCAAATTACCAGTTGACCACTGGGCCGGCAGTGTGGAGGCAGGGATCTTTCAGCGGTGGAGAGATTTAAAAAAAATATATTGATGCTTGTGTGTGCATTTCAACTGCATATGTGTCGGGTGCACACATATGCATGATACATTTGGAAACATACCATATACCCATTACTGGGGTTCAGCCCATATGTGGGCAGTCCTGGCAATGGGTATATCGTTCAAAAGGGACTCAACTGAAGATTGCTGCGAACAGGGTCGTAATCCTCATGGTAAAGATCCTGCTGTGAAGGGAGGTCCTTGAGAAAGGGATCCACATCGGAATCTGCTTGGAAGAAGAACAAAGGGGTGAGTAGGCACCCCAAATCCTTCGTCACCGCCACTTTGAAGCAGGTTGTTGGACCGCCGCAGTCTGCTCGTGGATCAGGCAACTCATAATACGCACAACAGTGCAGCTCCCCTGTACCGGCCTATGGGGGATGCCTTTCCCCAACCACGAACCAGCAGTCGGTAGTCTGCTGGTGGTCTCGGTGGTCCAGCGGCGATCTTCGCAAAGCCGATCCACCCAACTCGTAATACAGCAGTCGGACCACTGAGCACACTGCGCTCAGACCGCCATCACCGATTCGGTGGTCCACGGGACTGCCAAGCTTGTAATTAGGCCCTTAGTATTTATGAAGACAACCCTGTTTACTTTCTGTAGTATCCACTCATTACACTTCTCTTAGCTCTTCAGAAGCAACTAGTATCTTTTGAGTGGTAAAAAGTGGGCTAGGGATTGATATAATCAGAGGATCAAAGGGTGTGTGATTTCACTTTCACTATTCGTGTCATTTTGATGAATTGAAATCAACTGCTCTGTGGTTCCCAAATGTTGAAATTGAGCAGCACTGTACCCCAAGTCACCATGCACAGAATAGTGTGCTTCGACTTTAAACCCAAAGATGCAAAAAAGTGTGTGATGGGCCTGTGCTGCACTATACCGAAGAGCGCCACATACTGAACCCCTAAATGTTAGCGCACTAGAAACATCAGTTCATAGGCAAATGAGTGGCTAACGGCAACACCCTCACTCGCTCTACCAAATATAGGTGCGTGTTGCATCAGTTTTCAATCTCTGATTTAGGAAGAGCGAGAGACGGATACCAAGGGCATGCTCTGTTAAGGGCCGCTTGATGGGCATGAGAAAAGCATCCCCCGTTTCTCCATTGACGTACTGGTCAAATTTCCCACTTAAGCCCCACAGAAAGAACGTCAGCTCTCTCTGCCAGCTTAACAGAGGTACAGAAAAATGTGAGCTTTGCCCAAGTGCGTTTTAAAATGCATGCACGAAAGCATTGAGCTGGGCTTCGGGTGGCATAATGCATGCCCAGCAACCATTCCGTTGACACTACCTTACCACATTAGAATGCACCCTAGAGACATTAATAAACCACATCCTTGGGCTAAGAACCCACAAACTGCACTGAGAGATTTTAAAGGTTTCTAAACTCTGTTTCTAAAGTTTGCAAATAGAAAATGGATGCAGTAGTGAGTCACATAACTACAGCAAGAGCAATGATATTAGAAAACAAATGAATTAGGTCAAAGAACGTTTTGGTATGGTGAGGTATATTGTCGCAGAGTGAATAAGCCTCTGCATGTGAACATTATGTTACGTTATGTGATGTTATGTTATATCATGTTACAGTGACATACACTGCAGAAGGCTCAGGGTCCAGCAAGAAAAAAAAGTAATGCTAAAGATACGTTTTTAAATTACGTTTAAGTGGTACGGGATGTTCTATATCTTCTAAAGTGGTGGGTAGAGTGTTCCATAATTCAGTAGCACATACTGAAAAGGCCTGTTGTCCCCTTTAAGCCTTTTTGTATTTGGGAACAGAGAAGAGGGCTTTGCTTGCTGACCTGAGAGACTGTGAAGGTTGATTTTTTTTTAAACAGCTTCAAATAGGATGGGCCTCTGCTGTAGTACACACTGAGAGTCACACAGGGACCCTTGCATTGAATTCTCTTTTCAACAGGTAACCAGTGAAGTGCTCTTAATTTGAGCCAGTGGTTTCTTTTGCTTGGCACCGGCACTTAAATTGTCAACACGGGCACTTATGACAGTCTAGCACATGATGGCGCTGTTTGTGTAATTTAGAGATGAGTACAACAGTTGTTTATTAATTCAATGTACATTAAAACTGACTAATGCATAGTGCCAAAGCCATTCTTACAGGTTTGTGGGCCTGGATGAGTCTGAATTGTCACCCTTGTAGGAGTATGATGGTAAGTAGTTGTGTTGGTATGGTCATTGGCAGCGCTGCTGGGACAATGGGTGGTGCAAGCTGCAGTGACCTCCTGATGAGGGTCCTGGAATAAATTTTTTCTACAAATTAAGCACTGGAAAGACTCAACTTAGAGGCAGAGGCGTTTCATTTCAAACCAGCTAGAGTCTCTAGAGCGGTATTTGGAGTTTCCCGACTTTGGGGCCGATTCCGATCTCGGCCGGTAGGGCTCTGAATCGGATTCGGCTTAACCGGATCCGATTCGAAGCCCTATTTCCCGACCGATTCGTACGCGCGTCCGGCCGAGCAAGTACGATGCGAAATCGCCGACCGACTCGTTCGGGCATCCCAACCGCTCCGACCGACTCGTTCCGGGTCGGACCGCACCGACCGACTCGCTCGGACACGACTCGCACCGCGCAATGGAGAAGTTCCCCGGCCGGGCAAGTACGATGCGCGCCGCGAGCAGTCCGACCGACACGCGCCGTCCGGCTCGAAAGAGCAGTCGGAGCCGTACTTCGGGGTCCGTGTCGGACCCCTGTACGCGTAGCCGCGCGAGTCGCACACAGGGGGACCCATGGGTCCCCCTACCTGTGCATGTACGGCGCGAGTCGCTTCGCCGCGTACCCGCTGTAGGGGGCGCCCCTGTTCGCCTCGCACCCATTGAGGCAATGGGAGCCCGCGTACGCGTTGTATGACCGGCTCCCATTGACTTCAATGGGAGTCCGATAGCATACGGACGCATCGTACTCGTTCGGTCGGGATGCACGGGTCCAATTCGGTCGGAAATCTTTCCGGGTCCGGCTCGGTCGGAGAGATTTCCGGCCCGATTCGGAATCGGCCCCTTTATAGTGTTATCAGTGGAGATTTGGTGACCCCTAGGTATATCCAAAGTCCAGGTGGGATAATAGCTATGATTGCCTGAAGTCTTTAGTTTGTTAGGAGTCTGAGAGGAAAGCTTAGGTATTTGGACATAATATCAGATCATTAATATCGAATTACAGAAATATCAAGTTTTTAATTTTGTGACACATTAATATCGTGATCCAGAAATATTGTGGACAAAAATATCGATTTTTAGGTAAGTAATATTGTTTAAAAAATATGGGTGTTTTTAATAAAGTTTGCAAGAATATCAGTTTTTCTAATATCGTTTGCAATAATATTGTTAAAAAGATTGTTTTTCAATTATATTTATGTGTTTTAGTTCATATTTTAATTGTATATGTTATCTATTGTTTGTATAATTGTTGTCAATATTTTTAAATATAGTCTTTAATGTTAAGTTATTTATAATTTTTAATTTAATTGTTAATAGTAACTTATAGTGTCGTAGTGGGTTCTGAGGTTTGCAGGGGTACAGGGTGGGAAATTGATTAAGTATAATTATTAATACATTTTTTCTTAATATTAATAATTTAATTGATAATTATGTAAATTGTGTAATTAGTGTATTTTTTAAGTGATATTTTAGGTGTGGGTTGTTTAGTTTGCCGGGGTGTAGAGTGGGAAGTTAGTTAAGTAATCATTGATTAATTATTAGTTTATTGATAGTTAATTATGTGAATTATGCAATTATTATATATTTTTAGTGATATTTTGGGTGTGTGTTATAGGATATGTAGGGGTATGGGGTGTGAAGTTAGTTAAGAAATAATGTATTAATTAATTATTAATTATTTAATTGATAATGAATTAGGTAAATTGTTTAATTATTATTTTTTGATGTTATTTTTTTAGGTGCAGTTTATTGGGTTTGTTGGGGTATAGGGAGGGAAGTTAATTAAGTAATAATCAATTATCAATTAATTATACATTTTTAAGTAAATATTTAAATTATTAATAATTATGTTAATTGTTTATTAATTATAATTTGGGTGTTGTGTTTGTAGGGGAATAGGGTGGGAAGTTATTCAATTATAATTAAGAAATAATTAATCATTTATTAATAATTATTTTATATATTCGTTAATATGTTAAT
The DNA here is from genome assembly GCA_963921515.1 of Calotriton arnoldi. Lineage (NCBI taxonomy): Eukaryota > Metazoa > Chordata > Amphibia > Caudata > Salamandridae > Calotriton > Calotriton arnoldi. The sequence continues at coordinate 2,373,527 of CAWUFW010001499.1, forward strand.
TGTGTTATGTTTTTAGTTTAATTATATTTTAATTGTCTGTTGCTATGTTTGTGGGAGTATAATGTGGGATTTTTAATTAAATGATCAATTAATAACAATTTTTTAGAGTTGAAATTAATTATAAAAATTTGTAATTACGTAAATTATTTCATTGTTTTTTAAATTTATATATATCATTTTTTATATTAATAGTTTTATATTCTTGGTTAATTAATAGAGTTCTTAAAATATGTTATGTGTTTGATGTGAACTACTTTTTCTACTGTTGCAAGACTGGAGTAAGAATAGTAAATTTTGCCTCTTTGGAGTCCAATGTTTTTCCTACCTTTGCAGATACTGCAGTTCGAATAGTAAATTATACCCCTTTGGCGTCCAATGGTTTCCCTTGTGTTGTACAGATTGCAGTGGGAATAGTAAATTTTCCCCCTCCGGTGCCCAACGCTTTCCCTACTGTTGCACAGTCTGGAGTGGGAAGAGTAAATTTTCCCCCTCCGGAGTCCAACGCTTTCCCTACTGTTGCACAGACTGGAGTGGAAATAGTATGCCTATTTTTTACAGAGTTTACTATATTTTTATTATTGTTTAAATATATGTAATATCATTATTTGTTTATTTTTTATTTTTTAATTGCTTCCGCCCTACACAGACTCGTAAACAGGACCGACGGACACCCTGTCGGCAGTCTCGCCCACCTAAGTAGGATGCGATCGAACACCGTTTGGTTGCATTCCAACATTTCCCTTTGGGAGCATGCATTACTGCCATGAACTGGCCGTAATACATGCTCATCCTGCACCCCGTGGCAGGCATGCACCTCAAGGTGCATGCCATGGGGTGCAGGGATCAACAGCGGGGCACCGTAGGTGCCCCATCGGCCCCCAACCTGAGTCCACACACACAAATGGGCCCTGCTGGGGGCCCCAAACACGCTTTCCGACAGGGTTTCCATGTCAGACAGGGCGGCATGGAAACCATTCCGTACACTGTGCATCGTAATCTCAAGGACCGAAAGGCCCGCCCTCTGGGATTACGAGCCGGTTCCGACTGGCAGACGGGCTCCTTGAGCCCGTCGAAAGCCAGCCAGAATGACCGGCCGGTTTCAATTCCGACCAGCTGCATCATTATCAGCTGGTCGGAATTGAAACCGACGATGGCGGTCGGAAAGCCTCTGACCGAAGATCGAAGGCTTTCAGACCGCCATCGTACTAGGTCCCTAATGTTACTTACATTTATGTAATATACATTATATTATAGTTTTGATTTAAAATGTTTACGTTTTACTATTTTAAACTGTGTATTTATTTAAAATAGATATTTTTGTCTTATTTTTAACAGTATTAGTGTAAACAATATTTTTACTCTATATTTTAGTACTCACCTTTATAAGTATAGGAAAATTAAATTTGTGTCAACGATATTTTTGATACAATGTTTGTGTGTCACTGTATTTGTGTAGTTGATATTTTGTCACTGAACCGAAAGCTTACTGTTTTATCAATTAGAGATCATAGTTCTTTATCATCAGCTACCAATGTTCCTTAATGTTTTGCTGGGCTTAAGGAAAGGGCGTGGAGTGGGAGACCAGACCTCTTTATGCAAAATTGAGAGAGTAAAACCTACTGATGTGATCTCTGTGTTACTACAGTTCAGTTTTACGACACCTCAATATCCCATATGGGATAGAGAGTTAACATCATTTTACATATAACTCAGAAGTAGGGCATGCAGACTAGGGTAGTCAGCAGACAGGAGCTCTGGTTGCCGTGATGTATGCATGACTAGACACGTGCTTAGGGTTAGGCAGATGGCAATGATGGTATAGTCACATTATTAGCATGGGTAGTGCTAGATATGTGTAGTTTTATGAGCCACATCATTGTTCAACAACACACATTGCAAAGAGGGCGTGTGCTTGTGATAGACTGTGGCACCATAAGCTGACACCGATATTTCACAATGCGCAGCTGTCCAGTTGGTAGAAGCCATTCATCGTTAGTAACACACAATTGTCAGATGTCATTGGTATTTTTATGATTTCGCAGGGGAAATCATAAAAATAATGATGCCACCAGGGGCACGTTGCTCTATCACTTCAGCGTATCCCCGCAAGGATGGAATTCAGAGTTGACATCAATATGTGTGAACTGACGTTCATATATAATACAGCATACAATAACTGAATACAATATTGTGCGTTATAGATGAGGACCACAGAAGCCCACCTCCAGTGTTACCCTGGCCCAAAATTGTGAGCTCTAGAATCTGAATGCCCCTTCAATGATGCCAGTGGTATGCCAGTGGTACGCTAGAAACAACTTGCTACTGAGGGGTGACATCGCGACAAACGCAATCAGCCCTTCATCCACTTACCTGCTATTCGTATTGCTGCCTCCGCTCCAGGGCACGGTCCGGCCACCCATGCTGGTGGGCTTGTGGTGTACGGGATGACGGATTACCACATTGGCCGGAGCGGAACTCTTGTTAGTCCTTTTCTGGACGTAGAGCCGCTGGATCGGAACAGGCTGGGTGATCCTGCCGCCCACCTCCATGGCAGCCTGAACTTGTTGATCAGACCAGCAGGGGCTGATGACTGCGATCAGGCCAGGTGGTGAGCTCCTGTCGCCCCCCTCCATCGACTCCGATGGCGCTGATCAGCTCAGCTGGGGCTGCTGACGCAGAGATCCCTGCATGCTAGGCTGCCTGCTGCATCGGAGGTGCCCCCACTGTCGTGAAAGGGAGTCTGTTGGTCTGAGGTGAGTCGGTGCGCAGTTGACTCCTACCCGTTGAGAGGATTATTCGGAGTGCAGTGCGCGCGGTTCACAGAGATGGTTGGGCGTGCGCCACTGCTGAGCCGCCTAGGGGGGACCCAAGCCCTAGGATTCATAAGCTTCCACATGGATGTTGCCCCCCGGCCAGGCGCTGATGCAAGTAATATTTGGTACCCCTGGCCCTCCAGATTCACCGACCGATTGCTTGATTGTTGATTGGGCGGTTGCACTCGGTCTGGTGGATCTGCACTAGAGAGGTCGCGTCGGGCTGTCTTCCCCACATTCACCACTCCCTTTGCAGACCTAAGCCTGAGTCCGATGCCCTGTTTTCGGAGTCTGGGTGGGCTTGGTGGAGAGGAGCGGATCTAGGCAGAGCTGCAGCTCTGAGCGGCTCCCTACCTGATTCAGACTCAGCCCAATGTTCTCGGGACCCCCAAGGGCGCAGGGCAGCCGGCAGGGCTGACCCTGCTATTCGGATCTCAAGGGCATTCAAGGCCTAAACCTCCTGTTTACTCTTAGTCGGGGGCTCAACCTCAGAATATGGCACCCCCTCTCTCTCTTAGTGGGAAATAGTAACTAAAAGAGGACCATCTCCCAACCACTCACAACCCTGCTAGTGTGGTGGCCATCTTTGACTGCCTATAACCTTCTGGTATAAATGAAGGAAGGTATGTTGGAACACATAAAGCAAGTAAAATAGAACTCTGAGTTGATTTGAACAATGGGAGGAAAGTAAGACGGTAGAGAGAGGAGTTTTTAATAAAGGAAAAAGGGAAAAAAGAGGGGAAAAGGGAAAGAAGAAGGTAGAGAACAAGAAAAGATAAGAAAAATAAAGGGAAGGGGAAGAGAGTAAAAAATAAAGAAGGAGAAAGAGAAAGAGGAAGAAAAGAAAGGGGAAAAAAAAAAGAAAAACGCATCGGCCTACCTCCTCCTCTATCTCTCCCTCCTCTTTTTTTTCTCCCTTCCCTGTGGAAGCTGATTCTCTCACCTGGGACACCTTGGCCCCTCACATAATGGATATAAGGCTTGATCCTGTTGGTCTCCATACCTTCACTATTCATTACCCTCCTAATCTTTCTAAAAATGCGGTCAAAAAGCACAAACATCGGATACTCAAAACCCGACCTGGAAAACTTATTTCAGACATTTACTTCTGCGCCAACAAGGGTAAACTAATCAATGATCTCATCTTTTACTCCAGAAATGGGCACGATGGAGGAATGTCTTCTATTCCATTCTTCGTATAACTGGTACCAGGAAAACTCTGTAGAGCCTCAAACTATCAGCTTCGCCCTCGCCATTCTACAATGCGAACGCTACCATCTCCCTTTACAACAGTATTATCCTAATTCAAGCCTCGAATGACAATTTAGCTAAGATAGATATTCTTCCCTATTCTCAAGAATGTGGTGATTACTAAGTCTTCTTATCCCCTCTTAAATCACCCTATTCCCCATGATGTCACCCTCACACCCCACCTAATGTCCGGGGTGACTCCAACTTCACATAACCCTCCTCACTCCTTAAGCGATCTCTACTCCATCCTGTCCCCGGACTTAGTAACGCCAGAACCCTCACTGTTTACACTACCCGACCATTGAATCAAGTGGCTAGTGGTCCTACTGCGACTCACACTTCCCCGATCGCTACACGGATACACTATGGGTCCCCTGCCTGGGTACCCTGTCCCGCTATCTCGCTTTTTCTCTCTCCTAGGGAACTTCCTTACAAGATCTACCCAAACACATCATCAGCCCAGTCTGATACCGCGTTACCGCCCTCCATGGAACCTATCCCACCCAACCCGTTCAACCTCTCTTCACCACATCCTATCTGCCACACATATGCCCCCCTACCCTCCCCCTCTCTCCATGCTACTTGGCACTCCACAAGTCCTCTTTGACTCACTCGCTTCCCCTGACCATTTTAATACCGCCTCTGACCTTCCAGCTATCCCGCGATGCCCCACCCCTCCGCCGGAACTCTCCACACAACCCTTAGCCAACATCCAACACTCTCTTACCAGACTTCTAAAACTTTACCCCTCCCAAATGCCTCCTTCCGATCCAGAAGACTGAAGGCTGATCTATTGACCAGCGATATCCGCGATCTACTCCTCTCATATGCCACCCATTAGACACTAACAAGACCCTACAGGGTCAAATCCAAGCCATTCACACTAACCCGTACAGAGAACCCTCCCACAACCTCAGAGGTATAAATAGTGATAACCTCAAGCGCGTTAACATCCTTCAGACTCCTACCTCCCATTCTACTGGCCAATTGAAATGCATACTACTCAACTGCAGATCAGCTAGTAAACACGCCCCTGATATCTGTGATCTCATCCTAACTAACGAGCTTGATATCATTATCCTCATGGAAACCTGGCTAAACTGCTCTTCCACCCCTATCCTTGACCTTCTAGTGCCACCGAGCCACGACATAATTCGATTGAACAGAACTATGAAACAGGGTGGAGGAATAGCATGTATACACCAAACTACACTCTCGGTATCGCAATCAGAAACCATCACTCTGACCTCCAGTGAATATCTATGCATCAACATTTCAAGCAAAAACTTCCATGTCTGCAAACTACACACATTCTACCACCCCCGGAGACAATCTGTCCTTCATTGAGCATTTAATGGAAATCATCTCATCCAACGAAGAACGACCCTCTAGTGTCCCAAATCTTCCTGGGAGACTTCAACCTCCACTGGTCTAACCCAAACGATCACGCAGTGAACTGTCTAAAATCCTTCCTAATGGATCATGAGCTGACACAATTCTGCGACAGCCCAACTCACAACAAGGGTGAAACTCTGGACCTCATCATATCCAAAGGAAACACCATCACAGTGGATTCCATTATCCCATGTAACTGGTCTGACCACTAGAGCATCATCTTCTTTATCAACAGGGAGGTGTCCCCAAAGATGGACCAACCCAACAAAACGAAGCAATGGAAAAGTAACCTCAGAAACATTAATACAGATGAGCTTGCAACCTGATGTAAAATTGCCTTGACTTCCCAAGCAGGCTTGAAAGATGTGCTTGTCCTCACAGATTTCTATAATTCCTCTAACTCTGGCATCCTGGACTCTATAGTCCCTTTACAACAAAAAAATGCTTCCACCAAAATCTCCAAACCCTGGTTCAACGACAACCTAAACGTGGAACGTCGCAACCTAAGGGCAGCTGAAGGATCTTGGAGATCCATACCCTCCACCAAACATCTAAATCACCTTAGATCTGTTAGAAACTCTTACAACAGAAAAATCAAGTTTGCAAAGGCCAACTTCTTTAGAACCCAACTTAATCAAGCCAAAAACCGCCCCAAGAAACTTTTTGAAATTGTTAAACAACAATCGGTCAACGCACCCAACCTCTCTGACCTTGGTGACAGCAGTCCAACATGCAATGAATTGGCCGCCTTCTTCATGGAGAAAACAAAAAGCATCAATATCGACCTAGAATCAAAGAGGGCTCTTCTTCCAATGACAGGGATCGCTGCTCCTCTTGCCCCCCAGGAGTGGTTTGGTCCCCCTAGCGATAGCCCCAAGAACAATGCCTCCCGGCACACCTTCACTCCCTTCAGCGAAAGCAACATCTACAACACTCTTCTAGCGATCAACCCATCTAACCACTTCAGCAACCCTCTACCACCTCCCATCTTCAAAGAAATAAAAGCTGCCATCCTCCCCTTATGGTCAAAGATTGTCATCGCTTCACTATTGCAAGGCACTATCTCCGATTGCCTAAAAGCAGCGCAGGTAACCCCCATTCTAAAAAACCTAATGCAGACAGCTCTGATCTTAATAACTTCTGCCCTATCTCCAACATCCCCACCCTGGCGAAACTTCTAGAAAAGTTTGTGCAATCGCAACTCTGCTTACACATTGAGAAATTCCAACTCCTGGATCAACATCAATCCGGCTTTCGATGAGGTCACAGCACGGAATCTGCACTCACTCACATCATGGATGACATCTTAAAAATGCTAGACCAATATGAATCATGCCTCCTGATTCTCCTTGACCTATCATCTGCCTTTGACTCTGTTAATCACGACAAATTACTATCCATTCTAGAACACAGGATGTGCCTTTCAGGGCTGGTACGGCAATGGTTTACTTCTTTCCTCCACAACAGATCCCAAAGAGTCAAAGTGAATCAATCCCTCTCTCAGCCCTCTACAGTAACTATGAGGGTTCCTCAAGGGTCCGTCCTTTCACCCATACTCTTCAATTTATTCTTGGAACCACTTGCAAATGCACTGAACTCCATGAACATTCTTTTTCATATGTATGAGGATGACACTCAACTATACCTAAAAATCACCTCCCCAGAAGAATTAATCTCACTCAACTCTACCCTGAGAAACACTCAAAACTGGCTTACTGAGAACCACCTCATGCTCAACACCTCCAAAATGAAATTCCTCCTCATTTCTCCCCCTAATCACAATCCCAAGATTGACCTCTGGATGAAACATCTTACATCCTTCAACTGCTCTCCTCACATTATTGAGTCAGCTAAATCCCTTGGAATTACACTAGACATGCATCTGAACATGCAGAATCATATCAGCAATGCAACCAATGGAGCTAAATACCAGATGAGTATACTAAGGAATCTCAAACCATTCCTTCCACAGGAAGACAAGCTCTAGTACTGCCGCGGCTAGACTACGGTAGCTCCACGCTTTGTGGTCTTCCCAAACATAACTTGGCCCAGCTAAGGGCTTCCATTATTGCCACAGCCAGACTGATTACTGGTACAAAAAGAAACAATTGCATATCCCCAGCCCTAAAAACACTAAACTGGCTGCCATACGAAGCAAGAATACAGCTAAGGATTGCCTGCATGACTCACAAAGCCCTACATTTCAAGACCCCCATTTATCTGGCTCAAAAGCTAGAATTATCAAGAGGTTGCAGACCGTCACGAAGTGCAAGTTTACTGCTTCTGAAACCACAGATTTTCGACAAAAAGAGAACGAGTCACAGAACCTTCTCAGGCATTGCCCCAAAGATTTGGAACTCTCTTCCACCGGAAGTCTGTCGAATATCATCCACCGCTTCTTTCAAAAAGGAAGTGAAAACAATCCTAATAAACAAGTTTCTGCCCTAAAAGGCCTTGGTTCTACTGCTTACTTACCTGTCCTCTACTCTAATGCCCTTATTGATTGCTACATTGTTGTACATCTGTGATTCCCAGTGTTACCATGCTATGCACATACATGTAACAAATATTATTTTCCCACTATTGTATCCTACCTATCCTAACTGTGAAGTGCTCTGATACCTGCGATGGTCATGTTCGCGCTATACAAAACTTTGTAAATAAATAAATACATTGATGATCTGCTGAACATCTGGTGAGATCATGAGTGGGACCCTGAAATTAAATCATGAGTCATAGACAGAGGCAGTATGGTGTTTTCTGTGTGTAAAGGATGTGCCTTAATGTATGTCATAGTCATGTATTTTTCAGGCTGACTAAACAGGCATAGCATTGTATGCACCAAAATTTCGATGTTTGGGACAAGATTGTCCCAAACAGGGCTGTCAATGTGATCATGCATATTCCATAAGCTAGTAGGTGTGCATTTGCATTGATAATCACCAGGCAAACACAGATTGCTTTAGTATAAAGGGGATGAGTGCGTCCTCCCCTTCATATGAAACTTATTATTCCATTTTAAACATGTTTCACACTGAAATAAGTATAGACATCATTCTTGTATGTTATCTCAGTTGGGAGTTTTCGTTCAGATAGGAGAATCTTTCATCAGTCCATCGTTATTAGAGTATTTGAAAAGTAACAGATGCCAAGGCAGCGGACACGTGTTTTGCCCACTTATGGCCCATTGGCCTGTGGCTTTCTCAAGGCTCATGAATAAGACCAAATATCAACTGTCAAATTTCCTTGTTAAAATGTCCCGCAGTAATCTAGTGTGGCAGTAGATTATACCATCTTGATACCTTGTATATTTTTTTCGTTATGTCACTGGCTAAATTCCCGAAGTAAGTGTGCACTGGCAATGAATGGGCGGACGCACTTATCCCAATTACAGTATTCTAATACAGAGGCATGGAAGGTCCGAACCTCGAGTAGCGATCCTACAAAAACAAAGAAAGGTATTACTTAACAGGGAGGGAGAGCTGGACCTTGCACTATATCATTTCACAGATTGCTTTAGCGTCTGTTCTTGTGCCATCAGGAGATGTAACTGAAAGCATTGCACCAGGAAAATTACACTCTGAGCCGGACTGCCCATTTACTCCATCGGACATTTTTTGGGTGGGCTGGGGTCATTGGAGGCTGTTTTTTTGAAGGCAGAGCGCTGCTGCTGACCCCTCTCCTGCTTTCTCCTCTTACCCTAAGTTAATTGCAGCTGGGCCTTTAAGAGGGATAGGGAAAAGAGAGACAGTAAAGACAAATGGAGTGAGTGATGAGAGAGAAAAAAAAAGTAGGGCGGGTTTGGACATTTTTGCCAGGGCTAATTTTGGTTCATGGCCCTGTTTACACTTGCCCAGTGTGTCCCACGGCATCACCGAGCTCGTGTCCATGAATGGAGTACTATAGGACGACTGTGGAACAGCTATTCCACGGGTCTTGGAGGATGTAAAATGATGTGTGTGCAGCCAAGTGCACAAAGGACACAAGCCAATGGTCTACACCATGGAATATTAACCTGTGGTCCACGGACCCTAGGGGGCCTGCGACGCCTACTCAGGAAGTCAGCCTCTTCTTAAAAAATTAAATAAATAAAGTATCCGTAAATACAGAAGCAAAATGTAAACTTGAACCTTTGAAAACGTTCTGCAAGTGTGAAGACATTTGAAATTAGTTAAAAATTAAGCTGAGATCCTCAGATTGATTTATGGGAGCAATGCAAGTACAGTACACAGAACATAGAATGGACAATGGGTGGCCTGAATTAAATTTAGAGAAGCTGCACCCTTCCCATTAAAATTACAAATTTCGATTTTTTGATATTTGTTTTTTAATTAAATATGAAAAATATCATCATTTGTTTATTTGTTTGATCAATACATTTTGGTGTATGGGTTCAAATCATTGAAATTGCTTAGTCACCGGCTTCCAGATAAGTCAGTTAAGTCTCAGTGGGAGTCACCGGATTCCACTAATCATTCATTGGGATTCTCCAGATTCCCGTAATGATTAAGTGGTGGTCCACAGCAGCAAAAAACATAAGAACCACTGGTATGCAGTGTAGAATTGATATGCCACATATTTCCAGCCCTGCACAAGGACTGTGGCATGATGACACAAAGCAGCAAGTGATTTATAAGATAAAACAACTTCTGGTAAGGGATCTTGGTCACCTTTCCTGTGAATTCCATGCTGTGATGTAGGTTCCTTCCAGGTAAGGAATTAGCTGGAATTCGTGGCTTTCTCAGCTGCAAGTGCCTGTAAAGTGGGTAATCTGCATTTTAATAAGCTAATTCAACACCGTAAATTGTTACGTGTGATCCCTCAGAAACATCAATGTTTTACCATTCATGCTGCATGCTATGTGGGTTATTCACAAAGACAAATTTACACAAGTAAATCTATATATCTAAATACATTCACTCCAACACTTTGTATAAACTTTACTACTTTTGGCCATTCACCCTTTCTGAGTGCAAAGTTCCTACAAAGGGCCTGATTTCGATGTCAGGCAGAATTGCTTCGGCTTGACACCGACTCGGTCTTGAGACCGACCAACACCCGGTTGGCGGTCCCGACCGGCCGATTACAATGCGACCAAACAATGTTCGGTCGCATGCTCACTTTTCTCAATGGGAGCTCGTGCTACGGCCATAAACCGGCCATAACACAAGCTCCCATTGAGAAAAGGGAGGTGCAGTTCATCCCTGCACCCCGTGGCAGGCACCTCAAGGTGCCTGCCACAAGGTGCAGGGATCAACAGGGGGGCACCATAGGTGCCCCCTCGGCCTCCAACCGGAGGCCGTGCACCAAAGGGGGCCCTGCTGGGGGCACCCAAACACGCTTTCCGACATGGTTTCCATGTCGGACAGGCCGGCATGGAAACCATGTCGGAAACCGGACACCGTAATCTTCAAGGGCGGAAAGGCCCGCCCTTGAGATTACTGGCCGGCTTCCGACTGGCCGACGGGTTCTCCTAGCCCATCAGAAGCCAGCCAGAATGACCGGATGGTTTACTTTCAGACCACCAGCATCATAATGCGGCGGTCGGAAAGTAAACCAAGGAGCCCATTACAATGCGGCTCAGAAGGCTTCGACCGATGGTCGGAGCTTTACGAGCTGCATCGTAATCGGTCCCAAAGTGTAGACTTACATGCCTCCACTCTCTGAAACATATGTAGTAACTTTATGACAGTATTTTATGTTGTGCACACTTAGGGGCTGATTACAATGCGGCCCGTTACGGCTCCGACCAACGGTTGGAGCCTTCAGGGCCGTACCGTAATCGGATCGCGGTTTACTTTCCGACCGCCTAATTATGATCTAGGTGGTCGGAAAGTAAACCGCCCGGTCATTCCGGTTGGCTTCCGATGGGCTCTAGGAGCCCTTCGGCCAGTCAGAAGCCGGGAAGTAATCTCAAGGGCGGGCATTTCCGCCCTTGAGATTACGATGCACGGTTTCCGACATGGTTTCCATGTCGACCTGTCCGACATGGAAACCATGTCAAAAAGCATGCTTGGGGCCCCCAGCCGAGCTCCCTTGTGCTTGTGGCCTCCGGTTGGGGGCCGAGGGGGCACCTATGGTGCCCCCCTGTTGATCTCTGCACCCTGTGGCAGGGATGAACCGCACCTCCCTTTTCTCAATGGGAGCTTGTGTTATGGCCGGTTTGCGGCCGTACCATGAGCTCCCATTCAGAAAAGGGAGCATGCGACTGAACATTGTAATGAGCCGGTCGGGACCGCCGACCGGAGGTCGGTCGGTCCCAGGACCAAGACGGTGTCGGGCAGATTGAAGCCATCGTAATCAGGCCCTTAGTGGAGACCGCTACTGGGGTAAAGTATAGTAAGATTTATAAAAGTTTATTAAAGTTTAAAAAAATAGTAAAAATATTTTTATATTAAATTTTAATATAGATTAATTTCATGTAAGTATTTTAAATGTAGAACAAAATTAAAAATTGCTACAGTGCTATTAACATAATTTTGAATTAAATAGGCAATCATCTTACGTATATTCAATAAAAAAAACTATTAAAGATTAATAAACTCCCACCTAAAGTTGAATGTTTATATGTATTTATTATGCATTAATAAAGCACTAAAAGTTAGGTGCAAAATTAATTTAAATTAATTTAATCATATTTCTAGCAATTAAAGTACATTTATTTCTAAATGTAAAAGTTACTAAAATATTTTATAATAAAATATTTTTTCATTTATATTTCATTTTTTAAACATTAAATTCAATTTCTAAATTTTTAAAAATCTAAATAAATTAATTTGTTTTAACATTATTTCCTATTGGGTTTTATTTTAAGTCCCTGCCTCCGTTATTTTCTATGGGATGGTGTTGCATTGACAGTGGTTGGCCATATGTGGTGCTGAACTTACTCCAGGTCTGGGTTGTGTGCATTTATTACTTTTTTTGAAACCCCTTTGTCTATAGTAACTATAAAGTTTATGAGTAGCAATGTTCCTACCCTTTAGGGGGTGGGTGCATGCCCCTTCCCAAACCCCTACCTGACCCTCCCTTAACCCCTTCTTACTCATCCCTAAACCCCTCCCATTTACTAGTTAGTTTTCCTCATTTTCTAGCCACTCCCTCGTCCCTCCCACTCTTACTACTAAAGTGTAGGCATCCCTGTGCGGATATGTCCACACATGTAATGTAGGACAGACAGAGGTGTAGATCTCCAGTTGTAGCTTAGTGAATAGCATTTTGTAGTAAATGAGTATTGTATTGTAGTACTACTAAACATACACAATTCAATTTGTGAATAGGCTACAGTAGGTTTTGTTTCATGCTTGTTTGCACTGCCACAATGCTATTTGTACCCTTTGAGATCTTGGAGGCATGATTCAAGATTTGAGGCTATGGTTCAATAGGAATACTTTAAAATAACTGGCATTTTAGTAAGAATGAGACTCAGATGTTTTAACTCACCATTTTTGGTGACTGATTCATTCATGTGTGGGTGTGTGCTTTTTCTTTTGTTAACTTCCCATGGCTAATTCTTTGCAACCCTCTTGACCCCACCATTTTTTTCATGATGACTCCTCATTTTTTGTGTGACACACCCATTGGAAACTCCAACATTTGCACTTCTAATCTAAACTTAAGACTTTAAAACCTGTGCTGTGGTAGCTAAAACTCTGCAATTGTACAATTTCACTTGCAGACTTCTGTGAATCCATCCCTTGTGCAGCTTTCTTTTAGAGAATTTCTACCTGGTGTTTATCCTACATTTCTTACTCTTTCCCTTTTCCGTCATCTTGCTATTTTTATTCTTGGCCAGTTAACTTACAAAATGTGAATTTTATTAATGTTTATGTTATCTTTTATGTGTTAAAACAACTTTACTCTCAATTGATGTATGCATTATTCACAAGTGGCTCACATGAGATAGAAATGAGCCATCATAACATGGCAAGGCCTATATAACTCAAGCTGAGATTTACAATCCCAGACCTTCAAATCACTCAAATATTCAGACAAAGATACAAATTCCATCACTTTTCTGACATACTTCAGTGTCACTTAAATCTAAGAATACAGACTGCCTTCATTGTGGAAAATCTGTAGTTGCATATCACAAATATCTTTTATAGTGTTTTCCTTCAATTGGAAACCCTATTTCCTTGTGAAGACATGCTTCTTCTTCACACCCAGATAAGTCAGGAAAAAACCCTTGAAAATTCTTTAACATTGCAATACCTTATATCGTTACTACAGAGGGGGCAATGGCACACACCATTGCCTCCTCAATCTCTCCCAGCATAGTGCACAGACCCCAGGGGGCTACGAATGTCCAGAAGACTTATCCTGAGACCCTGCGCTGCTGTACAAATCGCCTGCATGCCATTTCATGATTCATATCATTGGACTCCACGACCGAGTGATATTCTTCTACATTTTGCAGATTTTTACATCTTTTCTTTGGCTAACCAACGTACCGATTATACAGCCTTGAGAAAGTCTTTGGACGAAACACGTGTCGGCTGCCTATCACGAATTCCACTGAATTACCATTTGTCTGTGCTGAGAATAAATCATCTTCAACCACATATTGAAACTCTGAAACAAGAAGATTATTATATCTGGAATATATATACTTCAAATATGGACTGCATGTGGCTGCTTTGGCTGTTTTTGTGAGCCTTCTCAATCTCTGTACACAAGAGAATTATGAGAGGAACAGATCCACTTACATTTTAAAAATGAAACGATTCAGCACCTGTTTGTGTGGAAGGTTGTTGATTTTTTTAGGAGGAGCACTGCTTTGGAGGAGCACATCCGGAAATTTAAAATTACATTCTTTGATATTTCAAAAATTGATAGACACTGTCTCAAAGCAATAGCTCCAGTGACTGGGCCAACCAAGCCAATAGCAGAGGGAGGCGGACTCAAAACCCACTCGCTGTGTATTATTTACAAGAGCTCTGGCGGACTGCTAAGGCTGTCAAGCTAGACCTAAAGAGAATCCCTTCGCCAGAGGGGAAGCTAAAGGCAGAGCTAGGCAAACTGTGGAGAAGAGACCCTCGGCACCGCTGTCCAACTTGCCTGCTCACCTGAGACAGTCCATAGCACTACTGAACCCACCCTCTGATTGCGTACACAACATCACTTACCTGCTATCCATTTGGCTCTGCCCTGCCAATGCTAAGCTGTCCACCAGTATCCACTCAAAAAGGAGCTCCTCTTCCGCATTTAACCCCTTCTCTTCCTGACTCCCAGAGAAGCAAAGAATGACGAAAAGCAATCTTGAGCAAATGAGGTGGGCCCGCCCGACCGTCCCACCATGTTGACGGGTGCTAGAAGCTCCAGAACCCCAATACACTACCTTGGCCCTAAAAAGTAGTGGAGCACACCAGCTTACCCACCATCCCACTGAAGAAAAAGGAGCTAGAGCAGGCATTGAACTGCAACTGTGCCACAGACGTAGCTGGCACTGACTCGAGATGTAAGTGTCCAGTACATGAGATGGATGCTGTGGCTGACTGAGAGCTGTGAGGCTGTGCTGTGGGGGTACTAGCTGACGCCCAGAGTGGGCAGTTCCTTGAACCTGCACTTTACCAGTAAGGTTTCCAATAGGGATGCTTAGAAAATGTCTTATGTCAGTTAAAGGGAGATTGGTAGTTGATGACGGTAAGGGCCAGAGCTGCCGACTTTAGAGGTGGGGAACCAGGTTCGAATCTCGGTGTCGGCTCAACAGCCTGTGATTCTGGTCAAATCACTTAACCTCCCCGTGCCTACCAAAGATGAATGTGACCTTGTGTAATATAAATGGTGCTCATGTAAAGTGCTCCAATACCTTGGAGTCGAATTCCCGCTATGTAAAACGGCAAAAAAAAATGGCATGTACTGGACACACGTGGATTTATTACACATACAGTGACAGGGTCGGAGTTAGCAGGCAGCTTTATGGTCCCTGCTTCCAAGATGCACTGTGCTTTTAAAACACCAGTTGCTCTGCAGCCTTTCTGCCTGCTCTTAAATCCTAATTCTATTTCCTTTTTCATTTCCTCTTACCTTCGTTGGTCAACCCTTTAGTTTATATTTGTTCCAATCTTCCATTTCTAAACTTTCACTCTTGCATTACTCTTGTCTCTGCCCTCTTGTTTGTCCTCTCTGATTTCTCTTTTACCTAATTTTTTGCTTTTTCCCCTTTTCCATGTTCTCTTTCCCTGTTACCAAACCCTCTTATTTTGTTCGCTCTTGTAAATTTCTTGCTCAGTTCACAACCTGCCTTTCCTTTTATCTTGCATCTCACACTCATCTCCTTCCTTCAAGAATCCATATTCATTGCCCTTTCTATTCTTTCGGTTCTCTTACCTAATCCGTGTTTTCTTCTCTCTCCTCTCTGAGTTCACGTCCCACTAACACGAGGTCTTCCCTTCTTCAGCCCGTGCTCCTTTTTACCTTCTCTCCAGTCTCTTTTTCTTTTCTGTTAGGACTCACAGGTGTTTGCTGTTGACAGGAGAGACAGCTGTATTTTCAGATTTACTGTATACCTTTAGCTGCACATATGGTATGGCCTTTTGAACCTGCACCTGACTACTGTCACTCGTGCTTTAACAGTAATATCCATCAATAGAGCAGGGTGCGCAAGCTCAAATGTAGGCTTCACACAGGAAGGAGAAAGAGTCCCGGAAGCACTAAGGGGCATTTCCAAGTGTTAACAGCCAGTGGCGCTATAACAAAGGCACCATAGACTGACGTGCGGTTTGTCCAGTTTTTGTAACAGTGGGAACTATGCTCCATTAATCCCAGAGCAATAGCTGTTAAACAATACACACATTACTTTATTCCAGTTAAGTGTGCCAGCCAAATCATCACAAACACAAAACGGCTTATTTTCAAGAAACTGGCGTAGGGCAGCGCCGCAAGGCTTCTTGGGACTTATTCACAAGCCCCTTACGGCACTTTTGCGTCATTTTTAACATGGGAAAAGTGACGTACGGGTGGCGCAAGGGGCTTGTAAATAAGCCCCCGTATTTACAAGATACAGTGCATTCCTGTTCTTTCAGCCAGCGCCGGCGCACATTTTGCAGCCATGCGCCACCGCAGGCACCCTTGCACCATGGTGCAAGTGTCTTCATTGTTGGCAGGATTGTTTTTGTGCCCCTTCTGTAATACCTTTGTGCCCCAGAGGAGCACAAAGCACCACACACGTCCATTGCATCCCCATGGCATAATGTATAATACGGCCCAGGTGTGATAAATCCCTGCCCGCAATTTAAAAAGTATGTTTTAATTAGCCCTTTACTGTTGCTCTGTGAAGCAATATGCTTTTTCCATTCGAAAGTACAGCACCTAGTGTGTAATTTATGCATGTCGACACCAGCACTCATTTTTGGAGACTGGAACTTATTTTTCACCATTAGACTTCGACTCAGGGCAAGAGAACAAAAGGCAGACAAGGGAGAAAGAAGGATGAAGAAAAGAGGGGAAAAAGTGACAAAGGGCGAACGATAGCACAAGAGTAAGAAAGGAAGAAAGCAATGGAAGAGGCATAAGGTGAGCCCAGATTTCTGGCAGCATCAGAACTTGTATTTAAATTACAAATTAAGCACAGACAGCAATCCTGTGCTCTCTATGCCACATTCTCTGCTCTGCTCGTTCTACCTCTTTTTCTGCTGTGCTTTCTTTGCTCCCTGGTGTTTTGTGTGCTGTCTTTCAGCCCCAAAGGCCTGGCCCTTCGCATATGCCCCAAGCTGACTTTCTCTGCCTCTCCCACTACCCGAAGTACTGTGCTCTCTACCACTTCTGGTATGCCTCTAGTCTCCTAGTTTAGGCCAGAAGGTCAGTGAAGACAAGAGAGCAGTGGTGGCCAGTAATTTTGACACACAGGCTGTAACAGCCCACTACATAAGAGGCACAGTCGGAGATAGCTTGTAACGTCTTTATTCAAGCACTGAAGTAACGCTGCATACCCCTTTCAATCACCTTCATAACTGCATCATACATATTTAAAATTGTTTCCCTTCCACCCTAGAATCTCTCTCAATCAACTTTTCTATATTACATCACGGTGCCTCAGAATCACATTACCACAGAGGGGGGCAGACGGGCCACATGCACACATATACACTCACTCACTCACACTCATGCATTCACAAATGCACACACACACTCACCCATTCACAATACTCACTCACAACAAATTCATACAGTTATACATACACGTATGCATGCACCAAACATTCAAAAACATAAAACGTACCTACCCTGCAGCTCCGGGAGAAGACAGCCACAGAGGCAGCAGTCCTTCCCTCGTTCCGGAGTGGGATGGGGTCAGTGAGACTGCTGACCCCTCCCTACTTTGTGACGAGGTGTCCCTGATTGACACTTGCCCCTGAGCACTTCAGGGCTTAAAACTGAAGCACCCTGGTCCAAGGCAATCAGTGATGTTCCCCTATGTCACGAGAAAGAGGGGTTCGAGGCAATTTTGCCAGGCTGAGGAGGTCACGCCCACATGGCTGTGAAATCTTCAGCCTGGCAAAGTTCAGCTCAAGCAGCCAGGAGCCTGCACTTTCAGTGGAGGTCTAGCTCATGGCTGCCTGACCTGAACAAGAAGAGCATCGGCCAGGCTGATCTTTTATCAGCCTGACAGACACTCTCCTTCTCCGGAAAAAGGTGAGGGGGCGTGGCCCTTCATCTGTATGGACAGGCTGCGGCTGCAAGTGGACTACTGTATTTATCAATGTCTGCCTCTACAGCCCCCACACCGACTCTCCTGTTGATCTAAGCATCCAAGGTGGACATTTACATTTAAAATTCTCACAGGACTGCCCCCAACCTCCTGTAATGAAATGCATCTTCCTGCGCATTACCTACAACTTGCTCAGATCCTGTCAGTGAATATCTATCACTGGACAGCCACACAGCAATGCAGCAATGAAATTCATGCACTCTTATTTAAGGCACTTTATCTTTACAACTGCATAAACCATCTCACCTGCCACTGTTGGAAGATTAATTTCAAAATGGTGGTCATTCCTCATGGCGAATGTATCCCGGCTGTTTGAGAGGTTTTTGTGCATTCTCCGTCGAACATAAATCCCTTGGTTGTGAAGTACGCAATCTCATTGAAGTTTACGTAGTGCTTTATTTGAACCAGGGGTTACCGATGGGGGTCATCGGCACTCATTTTTGGGACTGGCACTTATTTTCCATATCAGACATTTACAGTGAGAAAGACAGGAAAAAACACTCAAAGCGGTTATTAGGAGAAAGAGAAAGACTGAAAATCGCCACAAAAGGAGAAAGGAGGAACCTGCACGAGTGAGATAAAGGGGCAGAGATCATCTGGTAGTGGATTAAAGAGGCATGAGGTGGATTTAAGACTATGCAGCCTTGGCATTCAGCAGCCCAACATTTAATAGCACCAGCCAGGGGCTTCTGGGGAGAGCTTTGGGAACCGGCACTCATTCTTTTACAACCTAGGCACTGAGTTTACGAGCCTGCAGCCCCTCCCACCGCCGTTAGAAATTCAAAATGGAAAACTAAATGATATTTGCTGCACTTTGATAGTTAAGATGTAGGTTTAAGGTGAGGGAATTAATCAGAATTTGGCACTCTGTGCATGAAAAACAGAGGTCTGTGGTGCTTGACAAGCTCCGCCCCTCATTTTGTAAAGCTAATTTAATTTATTTGGAAATAATGTGTTTTCTAGACATAATGACTTCCATTTAGAATAATGTACAACAACTCTGGCAGTGTGGTAGTCAGCAGCAAGCCTCAATAACAAGCATTAATTACGCCTTCGCATTCCTGCCAATTTTCACAGCTATGTTTGGATGCTTCACACTAGGGCTGCTCTGCTCTCAGATACTCCCCTCAGCTGGCAACTATTCAATTTATGAGACTCACAGGTGCTTTAACGAGATGGTGATTAGGAATTCTTTAAAATTAGGGCTTACGGTTTTCTGGTATTTGTTGTTTCGACAATTCCATCTGTATTTATCCATATTTTTTTTTTCTCATTTTGCCTGTATTTATCCATATTTATTTTGAGCGTTGTGTAAAAAAATGAATCTTAATGAGTATATTTCCACATGCATTCAACCGACAAATGTTTACTCATGTTTGCATGTCCAATGGGTTTTAGACATTTACAGTACAATACAGTAATTTCAAACCATTTGCATTGTAACAGCTTAAACAACTGTACTGCTACAGTTTTTTAAGCTTCCTTACAAAATGCTTTTGATTTTAACTCCTCTACATGACAATCTGCACAGATATTGATCTACCACTCATGAATGGCTGGATCACTGACAGAATATCGATAACAAGAATATCGACCTACAACAATATCGAAGTAAAAATATCGAATGCCAAAATATCGACTCCCTATCTACAAACAGGTAAGTACAAAAATATCAACTCCAAAATATAGTTGTAAAAAATATAGTCAGTCAAAATATCGAATTTTTTAAATGTATGAAAAGTAATGTAAAATTAATGAAATAATATATATAATTAACTAAAACATACTTAAAAATACTTAAATAACTTTAAAATTAATAAATAATTAATGTAACTTAAAAAAATAAACATACATTTTAATTTTTTAATACATAAATATATTAACGTAATATTTATAAAAAATATTCAATATTTTTTGCGTAGGATAGCGGGGCGGTAAAATTTACTATTACCACTTCAGTCAGTGCAACAGTAGGGAAAGCGTTGGATAGCGGGAGGGTAAAAATTACTATTCCCACTCCAGTAAGTGCAACAGTAGGGAAAACGTTGGATAGCGGGAGGGTAAAATTACTATTCCCACTCCAGAAAGTGCAACAGTAGGGAAAACATTGGATAGCGTAGGGGTCAAAATTACTATTCCCACTCCAGAGAGTGCAACAGTAGGGAAAGCGTTGGATAGCGGGAGGGTAAAATTACTATTCCCACTCCAGACAGTGCAACAGTAGGGAAAGCGTTGGATAGCGTAGGGGTAAAAATTACTATTCCCACTCCAGAGAGTGCAACAGTAGGGAAAGCGTTGGATAGCGTAGGGGTAATAATTACTATTCCCACTCCAGAGAGTGCAACAGTAGGGAAAGAGTTGGATAGCGTAGGGGTAAAAATTACTATTCCCACTCCAGTGAGTGCAACAGTAGGGAAAGCGTTGGATAGCGTAGGGGTAATAATTACTATTCCCACTCCAGAGAGTGCAACAGTAGGGAAAGAGTTGGATAGCGTAGGGGTAAAAATTACTATTCCCACTCCAGTGAGTGCAACAGTAGGGAAAGCGTTGGATAGCGTAGGGGTAATAATTACTATTCCAACTCCAGAGAGTGCAACAGTAGGGAAAGAGTTGGATAGCGTAGGGGTAAAAATTACTATTCCCACTCCAGTGAGTGCAACAGTAGGGAAAGCATTGGATAGCGTAGGGGTAATAATTACTATTCCCACTCCAGAGAGTGCAACAGTAGGGAAAGTAATATTTTAATATTTTACTAAAAAATAATTATCAATACTAATAAATATTATTAATAACACTAATTACCAATTATAAAATCTTTAATAATTAGTTTATTATAAATACAATACATATGATTTATTAAAAATTAATTACCTATTAATAAATCATTAACAACCAATTAATAATCATTACCAGATTTGTATAAATATTTAAATAAATACCAATTAATATTTAATTACCAGTAAATTAAGTATCAATACAAAAAATATTTTCTATAATTAACTAATTACAATTAAATTACTTCCCCCCACATTCCCCTATAAACCCACATCCCACTACAACTATTTAATTAATAGAAATAACATAATTACCAATAAATAAATGTAAAAAATTATTACCAATTAATAAAATGTAATTCCCAATTAATAATTAACAATAAATTAATTATCAATACCAATTAATATTAATTAATATGTACTTAATTTCAATTAAATTACTTCCCACCCTATTCCCCTATAAACCCACATCCCGCTACAACTATTTAATTAATATAATTAACATAATTACCAATTAATGAATTAAAAAAAAAATTACCAATTATTAAAATGTAATTACCAATTAATAATTAATTAACAATGAAGTAATTATCAATACCAATTAATATTTATTAATATGTACTTAATTTCAATTAAATTACTTCCCACCCTATTCCCCTATAAACCCACATCCCGCTACAACTATTTAATTAATAGAATTAACATAATTACCAATTAATGAATTAAAAAAAAAAAATTACCAATTAATAAAATGTAATTACCAATTAATAATTAATTAACAATACATTAATTATCAATACCAATTAATATTTATTAATATGTACTTAATTTTAATTAAATTACTTCCCACCCTATTCCCCTATAAACCCACTACCCGCTACGGAATTAAATTACGCAAAAATTAAATAACATAAAATTCATTGCTTTTAAAAATTAAACATACATTACAACAACTAATATACACTTTTAAAACATATACTAACATACAATACACTTAGAAAAAATTCGATATTATTAAAAATTCGATATTTTTTAATGCCTATATTATGTACTTCGATATTTTAACAATCGATATTACTTACCTTAATTTCGATATTTTTAACGACTATATTATGTCCATTCGATATTATGTCCATTCTATATTTTGGACTCGATATTGTGTCCATTCGATATTTTTGTTTCGATATTATGTCTGTTTACCGAATGGCTGCAGTGAAAATCGGCCTAAAGAAAACCTATTTTATTTAATCATGCATATATTAAAATAACTATCAATAGGAGAATAGTTGGTTTTATATCTGTATTTATCTGCAAAAATCAGTAAAAATGGAAAACTGGGGGGTCGTGGCTTGGAGCGTCAAGATGGCGGTCGCACTCTAAGAGTGCTCCGGACCCCTCCGTCATCCGCTCAGCCATCCTTATGCATCGCTGCACCTAAACATGTTTAAAAACCTGGCATTAATTGCGCGCGCATCGCGACCTAAGATGGCCGCCCGCCGCTAGAGCTCCGCTTCGCGCCGGACCTTTACCGCGAATTTAAAGCGGTTCTACACCTCGTTTCAGAGAAAGGATGACAGAATTTTAAATCGGAGGATGGGCGCTTTCAGACCATATGCTTTTTTCATGGAGGCTGAAAAATTTCTGGACTGATTTTATACAGGTGACTCTTTCCTATTGGAGATGACCACCATTTTGTATGGCCTTTTCTCTCGTCTTTCTTCCTCACACATTAATATATATTGACTTTATTGGCAGTTTCTTCTTTTTATCTGGATAATTACTGCGCAGTATAGTTATTTTCTTTCCCTGAAGCTTGCTTTTGAGGGGGAACTCTTTTGAGATACTGTGAATTTTCTTCTACGCATCACCCTGGTTTCTCCTCATTATTTTTACCACGCTTCATGGGTAGAAGTAGGTGCCTACTCCATCCTAACAAAGCAGTAGAGGTGCGTCTTTCTACTCCTGCCACCAGGGGTGCAAGCGTTCCAACCTCCAACAAATTCTCCTGTTTATCGGATCTTTCGTCACGGGAGAACTGTTCCTCCCTCACAGAAAATACTATCACCATGGCATCCAAATTATCATTACCCTCAACTACCAATAAGAGACCCAAGCAGGACTCTCCATCTCCACCCAAGTCTTCCTCTCCGGTCTCTTTAGACATGGTATGGGAGGAGTTGCGCTCCCTTCGCCCATTTATTGAAGAAACAAATTCCAGGCTGCAATCGTTGGATGACAAGTGGTCTTCTATGGAGTCCCGTATCACTGTGGTGGAACAACACCTTGATGACGTGCAGGCCTCAACTTCAAAGGTTTCCTTGTTGGAGAAGGAAGTTTCACAACTAAAGAAGGTTACCGAAGATTTGGAGAACAGAAATAGACGCAATAACCTACGCGTTTATGGCCTTCCTGAAGGCCTTGAGGGTGACGATCCTGTCACATACTTTGCATCTTTTCTACCACAGTTTTTAGATCTCCCACCTACGACTAAATTGAACATTCAGCGTGCTCATAGACTGGGCCCTCGTCTCTCATCGACATCTGCTCCTTCAAATCCTCGTGGGGTTATAATACTGTTTTTGCAGTTCACTGACCTTCTGTTGGTACTTAATGCTGCCAAAGCCAAAAAGAACCTCTCATGGCTAGGTACCAAAGTATTTATCTCCCAGGATGTCTCTACATTGACTGCCAAACGCCGTAAGGAATTTTTGGATCTTCGTCCTGCTCTTCGCTCCTTGGGTGCACGATATGGCCTATTCCACCCTTGCTTATTTAAGGTTACCTATCTCAATAAGACTTCTACCTTTGAAGACCCTGTTGACCTTCGCAGATTTATCCAGTCATGTTCTGCTACGTCGATGGAAACTGCTCCTTGCTCCTCTGGAACTTGAGTTTTGTTTTCCCTTTATGGTCCTAATATATTGCAGTTATTGCTCTAACCTCCTTTCTTTTACAGGTCACCGTAATCTCTTCAGATTATATATATCTTTCTCTGCTTCATGTTTCATTCTATGCTTCCCTTCTTCCCTCTCCTCTCTTTCATCTTTTCTATTTATGTATCAGTCTCTCATTCTTCCACCTCGCCTTTCTTCCTTGTTGTATATCATTACTCTTCTTCCCTTCTTATTCTATACCTGATTATGTAACTCTATCACATCATTGTATGGAATTGTTTGTTCTCTTATTTCTCATATATTTCTTTGTCTCCATTTGCAGATATAATTTATTTTGTTAGATGTTATTCTTCCTCTACATGCCCGCTCCAGTTTGTATTTTCTCACATTGATGTCCTGGTGTGTTGTGTTGCTCCCCGTTGGGTGTGCTGTCTCCAATGTCCCTTGCCGCCTTTCGTTTTCTTCTTACCCCTTAAGGTACGTATTACAGTCGTCATTTTATTTTGACATGTACTGTCTTTTCTTCTTTACCTCCCTCTTTCCCCCCTTCTTACTTCTCCTTTTTATTTCTACTCTTTGCACTGCTCTTTTCTATTTACCCATTGGGATTTCTATTTTCCTGTTCATCTTCTCCTTTGTCCTTTACTCCAGTGGTTTATCGTTGCATATTTGTATTCTTTATATACTTCAAATGTTGTTACATTCAGAGTTATTTCCTGGAATGTGAAAGGTTTTGTTAATCCAATCAAAAGACAGAGAATTTTATCCCATCTTGCCTCTTATAACCCTGACTTAGTTCTTTTGCAAGAAACCCACCTTACCGAAGCTGAGGCGTTAAAATTGAAGAAGGGATGGGTGGGCTCAGTTTTAGTCTCCCCTACCTCTAACAAGAAAAATGGGGTTGTGATTTTATGCCACAAGAAATTGAACTGTAAAGTTATGTCACAGGAAACGGATTCAGAAGGCAGATGGTTGTTGGCTCAATTGTTAATTAATAATATTTCGTTGACTGTTTTTAATATCTATGGCCCTACCCATCCTGAATGTTCCTTTTGGTCTTTAATTACACAGAAATGTATTCAATTCAGAGATGATCTTTTTATCTTAGGAGGTGATTGCAATCAAGTCATGGATCCTTTTCTTGACCGTCAGTCCCAGGTGCGCTTCACTCCTCATAAAACCCATAAACATTTTCTCGACACTATCTCTCAAACACACCTTGTGGATTCTTGGAGGCTTTCCCATCCCGATGCTCTTGATTTTTCTTTTTTTCTCCTCCTCATAACTCTCTTTCTCGTCTGGACTATATTTTTCTCTCTCAATCTTTATCTCAGAACTTGCTTTCCTCTTCTATCGAACCTATTGTCATCTCTGACCATGCCCCAATTGTAACCGATCTGGATTTACTCCTCCACATCCCAGGTCTTCCCGCTGGCGTTTTAATAACTCCCTCCTTCTTGACCCTCTTTTCTCTTCCACTTTCACTATCTTTACCAACGAATTCTTTGCCCTAAATAAAGACTCCGCTTCCTCACCTCATATTTTATGGGACTCCTTTAAGGCAACCGCAAGAGGTTTTATTATAGATTTTGTTTCAAAAAAGAAGAAACGCTTTCTTCATCAACGTAAGACCACATTGGCACATATTAAAGATCTAGAGCATAAGTTCTATACTTCACCGGCAGACTCGGTCTTACCGGCTCTGGTGCGCACTAAACTGGCCTTTAATAAATCTACGACTGACAATGCATCTTCAATCCTTCTGCGCACTAGTGCTCGTTACTACGGGGGTAGAAATAAAGCAGGAAAACTTTTGGCAAATTATCTCAAAGCCCGTAAAGAACGTACTTCGATTGATTCCATTTATTCCTCAGATGGCTCTCTCGTCCATAAAGACCAAGACATTCTTACCGAATTTAAAAACTTCTATAAAGACCTTTATACCCCAGAATCTCCTCCTTCTAGTTCTCTTATTCAGTCTTATCTTGACAAACTTCCAACGCCGTCTAATCTTCACCTTAACCTTTCTGACCTTGAGGCCCATCTATCCCTTAATGAATTATCCGCTGCATTATGCACTTTAAAAAAGGGAAAACTCCTGGTCCG
This sequence comes from Calotriton arnoldi, assembly GCA_963921515.1. Taxonomy (NCBI): domain Eukaryota; kingdom Metazoa; phylum Chordata; class Amphibia; order Caudata; family Salamandridae; genus Calotriton; species Calotriton arnoldi. The sequence goes on from CAWUFW010001499.1 coordinate 2,399,469, forward strand.
GATGGCTTCTCAGTCGAATTTTACTTACACTTTTCTAACCTATTACTTCCTAAACTATTAACCCTGTTTCACTCATTCTACCTCTCCGGCAAGACGGAAGGTACTTTTCAAGAAGCCACTATTTGTCTGATACACAAAGAAGGCCGAGACCCTATGTTCTGTAAAAACTACCGCCCAATTTCCTTGGTTAATGTAGATTATAAGCTCTTTGCCAAAACTCTTGCCTTACGTTTAGATCCGCTTATGCCTCATCTAGTGGGAAAAGAACAATGTGGCTTCGTTAAGGGTAGATTGACATCAGATAACTCCCGACTTTTTCTTAATGTCTTAAACAAAATCCCTTCTCTCTCTACATCTCTGGCGGCCATTTCTGTCGATGCGGAAAAGCATTTGATAGAGTTGACTGGTCCTTCCTTTTTGCATCCCTAAAATGGCATGGTTTTGGTCCTCACTTTATTTCACTTATTTCTTTATTATACTCAGCTCCCAGAGCCTCTGTATTGGTTAATGGCTGTATCTCTTCCTATTTTCCTCTCCAGCACGGAGTCCGCCAAGGCTGTCCTCTTTCTCCTCTTCTCTTTGTCTTAGCTCTTGAGCCCTTCTTATCATCAATACGCAACAATGACTCTATATCTGGCTTCCCTTACGGTGACCAACATCTAAAGCTCTCAGCTTACGCAGATGACATCCTGCTTTTTGTCTCCGTTCCAGAAATCTCTATTCCTTCTCTATTACATGAATTTTCTTCCTTCTCTCTTGTCTCTGGTTATAAAATCAATTCAGATAAAACAGAAATTCTCCCCCTTACCAAATTTTGTCTTCCTCAGTCTTTTTCTCCCACTGGATTTGCATGGAACAGCTCCAAAATAAAATATTTAGGTGTATGGTTCTCGAACTCCATCACCGCTACTGTTAAATTGAATATGAAGGCTGTTTTCTCTCGGATTGACAATCTACTTTCCTCTTGGAATCCTTTGTTTCTCTCTTGGTGGGGTCGATTGGATTCCATTAAGATGATGATCTCCCCTATTCTAATTTACTCTCTTTCCATGCTTCCCGTCCATGTTCCAGTCTCCTATTTTAAACGTATAGATTCTCGCCTCTCTAAATTCCTCTGGAACAATAAAAAAGCCAGGATCTCCTTATCCTTTCTTCGTAAGACAAAATCTAATGGAGGGGTGAACCTTCCTGACTTTCGCCTTTACCATAAATCATTTTGTCTCCGTCAGGCCTCAAGATGGCTTCTTTCCAACCCCTCTTCTTTCACTCCCCTTTGGCTTACTATTGAGCGTGCTCTATTATTACCATTCACCCTAAGGGAAGTTTTGGCCTTCTCTGCTAAATCTCCTCATATTTCTATGCCTTTATTCAAACATACTTGTACCCTACTAAGACCCTTGACACAACCGGATTGCATTTCAAGAGAATCCTTTTAGAATCTCCAATTTGGCATAACTCCATTATTACTATTAATAACAGACCCATCTTCTGGAAATCTTGGAGATCAAAGGGCATAATTTGGGTTAAACATCTTTTTGATGGCTCATCTCCGTGCTCTTTCCCCCAATTTCAAGCTTCATTTCATTGTCCTCGCTCCTTCCTACAGAAATTCACCACTCTGATGTCGGTCATTCTTGACACTTTCTATTCTCTCCCCTCTTCTCCTCCTACTTCTACTTTAAGCTCTCTTCATACGATCCTTCTATCCCTACCTAAAGCTTCTCTCATTTATAAATATTATTCAGCTCCTAATCCAGATCGTACTAAAACTAAATTGGAACTTTCATGGGAAGCTGACCTGGGTTGTGAATGGTCTATCATCTTCTGGGACAAACTTTGGTCCCGCTCTCTCAAAATCTCTCGCTCTGCCTCTCTCACTCAATCTATGTTTTTCCTCTATCACAGACTTTATTTTACCCCTATATCTATTGCTAAATTTTCCCATTCCACTGATACTAACTGCTGGACCTGTGGTGCTTCTACTGCTGATCTTTTACATCTTCTCTTTCTTTGCCCTTCGGTCTCTCTTTTTGGGGAAAAGTTTGGTCCTACACTTCCCGTATTTTCACCATTACCACCCCTTATTCTCTCCCTCTTCTTTTCTCCGGTAGTCTATGTGACTCCTTAAATCTTCCCCCATACACACATGGTCTTTTCGACCTTATGCTTGCACTAGCCTTTCAACACATCGCTCTTAACTGGAAAACCCTTACAAAGCTTTCTCTTCAACACTGGTGGAATAGTCTCTGCCACTTCCATCGTCTTGATATTGCTTTCGCCTCCTCCTGCAGCCCAAAAGCTAATAGAGACCTTTTTGGCTACCCCTGACTCAATACTTGGATAATCTTGTTTTAGCAGATAATTCTCGTTCCCATTCTGAAAATTTTAAACCTCCTTGAATGTACATTTTCTCTGGTTATTGTTCCTTACCTTTCTCGGTTTATTGTATTTTATTAAGTATACTAATAATACTACTTGCATCCCTATGTAAAAAAAAAAAAAAAACCTGGCATTAACCTTTCTTGACTAGCAGCGGACGTCCTGATGAGCTGTGGCGTTACTGAAGGACCGGAGAGGCTGCCCAGCGAGGGTCGGACTTGCGGCCTACTCAAGACGGCGGCGGGGCCTCTCGAGTGACTCCCTGAGATCTGCCCGGCTGTGGAGAGCTCGGCCGACTGCAGATACCATCTGTCCCAGAGCGGCTCTCTGCAGCACTACCATTAGCCTGATGAGCCCGCCCAGAGGCATGCTGGAGACAAAGACAGGGCTGCAGCCACTGTCGGGAAGAACTGAACCTGTCATGACGTCCCCGCTACGTGACACCGGGAGATGAATGGCCCGAGGTAGGCCGAGTTAGGCCCTGACCACGCCTACGCTACACCATACTGACCGCCTGGGACGAGCCTTAGCTCCGACCTGACCTACCTGAGACGTGGGCTTCTGAACGATCCTATGCCCGACCCCGAGGCTCTGTGCGCTGCATCCACGGCCGAGAGCGCTGGACTGACGGCGGAGGGCCGGGCCGTGTTGGTCTGCTGGAGTCGCTCCTCTGCCTTCAAGACAACCCGCGACTGGCCCTGTGCCCTGCACTATCCGCTCACCGCGGCGGGCTGGGTGCACTCCGAGGGCTGGTGCGCGGCCTCGCGGCCAGCGAAGGGGACGACTGATGAGTGGCGCCGTCTGCTGTGGAGCCCGGGGCTTGTGAGGTGAGGAGCTGCGCTGCGGCCTGCTGGCCAGACCAGACCCGATAGGTTGTTTAACCAATTACTTTTTTAATTAACTTAGGCGAGAAATACTAAGTTCATGTGATTTATTTCACGACATTTGTGACTTATTTCATGCACATGTCAGTTTAAAATATTCATTGATGTCATAAGATAGACAACACAACATTCGATATATCATACTTATGACATTATAACAAACAGTTAACACTACAACAAAAACACAATCTTGAAAACATGAATTCGGACATGAACGCCAAATGCAAAAAAGAGTGTCCTGCAAATATTTTACAGGTAGCCAGTCCATATTTAACACGCAAAAAACAGGCAAACCATTCTCAATTCCTAAGGTCCTGCCTATATATGGGGCAAAGGGTCACACAGTTATCATGAGGGTTGTATACTGTCTGGGAAACAAATTTCTTTTAACCAGTTCCCAAATTACACCCCCAGGTATTATTCGCCTTTGCCCAGGTGTCAGGTGTCAACGCGTTTCAAACCCGGAGTGGTTCTAGGGTTCTCCTCAGGACTCGGACTGGGGATCAAGGACTATAAGACAAAAAAATGACAAAGCGTGGCGTCAATGAAATTGGGGACCCCTGATCCACGGTTACATGAGTATAGACTGTTGTAATGCAAAAAAAATACCTGTTGCGGTGGATGCCCAGACAATTGTATGTCGTGGCGTCAACAGTAGTGTTCGTGTTGTCACATAAACTGTGGGGACAAGAGTGAATTATGGAGACTGAATAATAAAAAAGCGTATTATACATAGTGGTGAAAAAAGCAGTTGATCACTTAAAAACAATCGTACCTTGTACGTGTGTCTAGAAATGTACAAAGTGGCCATGAAGCTACCATCAAATAGGGTACTGCACTCTCAGGGAGGAATCCAAGTTGTTTCTTTATTCAAAGAATTGTCCTGTGAAAAACAAGGTACGCCTCAGTCAGCACGGTGGGAAAACGAAGTTAATCTTGCCAGTGTGAAACATGGCATCTGGTTTGTGTCAAAACGAAATACAGAGAGGTGACTCCTGCACATGGCTGTATCGCATACATTTTATGATTAAAGGATGGAATTGGTTGCAGTGAGCCACTCACACGTTGTTTAAACAGTCACGCTTAAAAACGAGTCTTTCACAGCGCTAATCCCATGGTGTAACTTGCCTATTTTTTCTCAGTTCTTCCTTCTGAATGCCGGCGTGTTCCCAAACTGCAAAGGCTCTGGTGGGGAGGAGCCTGCAGGTAATACTTGTATCTGCAAAACCTGGACTGGACTCCCAGCCCCGATGCATGCTGGTCTCTGTAGTCTTACACTTGTAAATGAGTGAGTTCAGAAAGTTCATTAAGCCCCCGGATGGCAGTGTCGAATTTCATTATCAGAAATGCCTCCTTTTGTGCTAACAGAGTAGCCGGGTCACCACCCCTGGAAGAAGTTTTTATGGCCGCCAATACTGTCCACTGAAAATCATGCTGTGTATGATTCAGCGCAACAAAGTGGTCCACCAATGGAGCAAAGGCTGTCTTGTTTTTTAACCTGGAGCGATGTTGCACTATGCGTTGCCGCACCTCTTGGCTCGTTTTACCAATGTATACCTTTTTACAGGGGCAAACAATCGCATAAATAGCATTTTTTGATTTACAATTTGTAAAATCATTGTGGCGCCAGTATTTATGTCCATCAGAAAATAGCATTCCCTCCAACGTGGAGCCGCACACAGAACATGTGCCACATTTACGGTGACCCTGTATTGGTTGAAGGTTGAGCATAGAGTGCAAATTCTCTTTTTTAGGAGCAGGTAGGGCGGAGCTGATGATTTGTTGGCCAATACTGCGATTCTTTTTGAGAGCAAACAGTGGTGGGCCAATGTCTGGGATGGTACCTTCAACCAAATGCCAATTATTGCGAATGATCTTTTTCATGGGTTGAGTGTGAGGTCCAAATGTAGACACACAGACGATGCGTTGCGTGGGTGGTTTACACTTCTTCATCAAAAGATGTTCTCTCGGTGTCCACCATGCTCTTTTTCGTGAATGTCTCAGAAGTTTACGTGGATACCCTCTCTCCTTAAGTTTGTTGGCCAGGATTTCTGAGTGGAGTTCGAAATCCTCCTTCTTGGAACAGTTGCGCCTAATTCTTAAAAACTGTCCATACGGCAAATTGTTTTTCAGACTCCTTGGGTGGTAGCTCCGGAAGTGAAGGGCATTGTTCTTATCCGTGGGTTTTGTATGTAGGGTGGTTATTAAACCATCCGTTGTTGATTTTACCTCTACGTCCAGGAATGCCAGGCATTTTGTGCTGTACATCAAACTGAATTTGATGTCAGGGCTACGGTTGTTGAGCCATTGATGGAACTATTTCAACACTGTTACTGGACCTTCCCAGATGCACCACACGTCGTCGATGTACCTGTACCATTGCTTTATGTGGGCACTGAATGGATTGTTTTGATACACGAAACGTTGCTCATATTGGGCCATGTACAGCACAGCCATTTCCGGAGCAAAGGGACAACCCATGGCAGTCCCTTTGATTTGTACGAAGAATTTGTCATCAAATTTAAAGAAATTGCGGCATAATGCAAAAGAGGCCAGTTTCAAGATGAATTCCGTAGGGACCCGATGTGGTCTGGGTCTTGATTCTAGATAGACTTCAATGGCATCTAGCCCATCTTGTTAGGAAATTTGTGTATACAACGATGCTACGTCCATTGTTACTAGAATATGAATGTCAGGAGCGAAGGGAAAACCGTCGATTTTGTTGATAAAATCCATGGTGTCACGTAGGTAGGAGGGGACCTTTTTTTTTTTTTTGCATTACAACACTCTATACTCATGTAACCGTGGATCAGGGGTCACCAATTTCATTGACGCCACGCTTTGTCATTTTTTTGTCTTATAGTCCTTGATCCCCAGTCCGAGGCATGAGGAGAACCCTAGAACCACTCCGGGTTTGAAACGCGTTGACACCTGACACCTGGGCAAAGGCGAATAATACCTGGGGGTGTAATTTGGGAACTGGTTAAACGAAATTTGTTTCCCAGACAGTATACAACCCTCATGATAACTGTGTGACCCTTTGCCCCATATATAGGCAGGACCTTAGGAATTGAGAATGGTTCGCCTGTTTTTTGCGTGTTAAATATGGACTGGCTACCTGTAAAATATTTGCAGGACACTCTTTTTTGCATTTGGCGTTCATGTCGGAATTCATGTTTACAAGATTGTGTTTTTGTTGTAGTGTTAACTGTTTGTTATAATGTCACAAGCATGGTATATCGAATGTTGTGTTGTCTATCTTACGACATCAATGAATATTTTAAACTGACATGAGCATGAAATAAGTCACAAATGTCGTGAAATAAATCACATGAACTTAGTATTTCTCGCCTAAGTTAATTCAAAAAGTAATTGGTTAAACAACCTATCTGGTCATTGTTTTGTTGGAGAGTTATTGAGTGACCCAGGCCAGATAGTGATAGGGTCCAAGCCTTTTCTGTTTTCCCGGCCAGACCAGACCCGGCATCCGAGTGACTGCAGCGTACGGAGGGCTGAACAGAGGGGCCGGCCTGCAATGCACCTCGAGGCCGAGGAGAAGCCTTACGATGAAATGAAATTTGTACTTGTAAAGCGCACTTATACCCCCAAAGGGGTGTCCTGGCGCTGTACGATACCGCTGTGGAACCCTTCCTGGCTTTTCCCTGTGAAATGTCCACTCCTGGGCACCCCCAAGGTGAAGGCAGGCATCCCAGCGCTGGTGGGGCCGTTGTGGAGATTAAGCAAGCTATTGCCCAGAGTTGCAGAGTGGGACCCATGATTAGAATAGGCACCGAGGCGAGAATTATCAGGTCCGAGGAAATTGAGCCCAAGACCCGCCGAGGCGGGAATTGAACCCTGGTCCCGGGCCAGATCTCTGCATCAGGGTCTGCCGCTCTAACCATTGAGCCACACTTCTCCCCCCACTGCCGGTAATTGCCTCCCCTGCCCCCCCAGTGTTCTGGAGGCCGTGACTGCCCCTGGCCCCCCCACCGCGCCATCTACTGGCCCTTCTGACTGCCGTGGTCCCTCCCAGTCCCTCCCGAAGGAGTAACCCCTGGGCTCTCTGGCCCTGCACACCTATAGACGCTCTCCTGGGTCCTACCTCTCTTCTGCGAGCCCATCGATGCAGTACTGGGTGCCGAGGAGGTGGTGAGAGGCTGACACTGTGGCCTAGGACTATACACGCTCCGCCCTGAGGCCGAGGAGAGGCCTCGTGACCGGCCAATGCCTGCAGCTGTCTCCCCTTGCCTTCCAGTGACCCGGTAGTCTGCCGAGTGAAGCTAATTTGGAGGTCGCGAGTCCCCCCACCCCCCACTATACTCCTACCAGTCCTCCTAAATGACTGTGGCCCCTACTGGAAGAGCACCTCCTGGCCCCCCAGGCCCTGCACAATAGTGGTCACTCTTGGGACCTCCTCTCCTGCTGTGTGCCATCTCTGCAGGTTCGGACTTGGAGGGGGACGCTGGGGACGACCACCTTGACCTGGGGGTTTACACAGCCCGCCGCAGGCCTTCTTGCATGGCACATTGGCTCGTACTGGTTCGGTTCCCTGTCTCTGCGCCTGTGTAGGTATACACCGGCGGCTTCCTGCGCCCGCTCCAGAGCATCACTGGGCGACTGAGATCGGAGAGTGCCCACATAGTAACTACGCCCTGGGCTGACTCGAGGCCTGCTGCACGGCCATTTCCCAGTGTCACTAAACGATCCACCTGGGGATCTAGGGAAGATCAGACTGCAGGAACCGGATATCCTGTGGACCGTCCTTTCCGCTCGCCACTAGTTAATGGATGGGCTATACCGCGTCCTACACAACCATCCTCAGTGCTCTCCTACCCCGCCTGACGCCAAAGTCACAGAGATATACGTCCTCTCCACCAGAGAGATACCAGACTACACCCTGTGACACTAGGCGCATATAAGATACATTCCACAATACCAACATGGGGAGAGACCGAGGCCTTAAACCTCCCCCAACGCAGACCAAGATGGATCAATTTACGACTAACGATCCCGGAATGGCAAATGGGCCCACGGAAAGGCCACCCCCTGCGGTTGCTGACCTCAACACGATTCTGCAGGCAATTAACACTTCGCAAACCTCGGTCGAAAATAAAATTGGCGAGGTCCGGTTCGAGATGGCCCTCATTCGGCAAGACCTTCGTAATGCGAAAGCCCGGATTACGGAAACTGAATCTCGTATCTCCACAGTTGAAGACGATGTCTCCCAGCTGAAAGACCAAGTCACACGCCTACAAACCCACACCAAGGAGCTACACCGCAGAGCAGAGGATGCTGAAAACCGATCGAGACGTAATAATCTCCGCCTGGTGGGATTTCCGGAGGGCTCGGAGAGTGGCCAGATGGGCACCTTCATCGAACAATGGATAAAATCCTGGATGCCGGAGGGCTCCCTCTCCACCTGGTTTGCGATTGAGCGCGCTCACCGCTTTCTTGCTCCGAGACCCCCACCGGGAGAACCGCACAGACCCATCATCGCCAGGGTTCTCAACTTCAAGGATAGAGACCTTTTCCTGGCTGAGGCATGCAACCAAAAATCTCTATCATTTCAGGGCCAGCCAATTATGATCTTCCCAGAATACACAAGGGAAGTCCAAGCCCAAAGACGATCTTTCACCGAGGCCAAACAGAAAATGCGTGCACTGGGCCTCCAGTACTGGCTGCTCTTCCCGGCCCGCCTCCGGGTGGTATTCCAAAACAAATCCCTCTTCTTTGATTCTCCGGAGGCACCTGGACTTGGCTGACTGAAGAATCCACTAAGATTAAATCCGCCGGCTTCACACTCCAGAGCCCGGGTTGGCGACACCCAAACGAGATCGCTCAAACCCAGTGGAAGACGCATGTGCTCCCGTAAAGGACAAGGAACGCGCTGAGCAAGGTCGGCCTCACCCGTGAGCCCTGGGCTATTCCCCAGAGAATCTGTTCAATTGGCCGGACCCCGCTCCCTCCACAGATCCGAATCAATGACCCGCTCGGAGCCTGAAGATGCCTCACCCAGGGCTCTCCAACTGGACTCCACTGACTCAGACCTCTCCCGAAGCCCAGCACTTCTGGGGTGAACACTTGCCTCGCCTGTAGGCCATCCAGAGACGCTCTGCACTAGATGCCTTCGGAGACCAATGACTTTCACCGTAATGTATAACCATTCCACAATGCAATGATAACTATCCTTACGCAAGGAGGGGTCCTCCATGCAAACCCTTACCCAAGCGTTTTAGTTTGGTTTTTCTTCTCTTTGTTTCCACTTGGGGCGACAGATGCTTCCGTTCCTGAAGTATAGGGTGAGGGGAGGGGGCTGGGATGGGGGGAGGACCGTTGTCCCGAGTTCCAGTTCTCACACAATGTCCACTACGTTCACTACACCAGCAGCCTCTATCCACAGCAACTCACTCTTAAATACTGCACACGACCCAGGGGGATGCCCACTACCCTGCAGTTCACCCACAAGGCGGGCAATTCCGCACTCAGGCCACACCACAATATTTTCCACCTGTACCCACCGTGACAGACTCACATAACACCGGAGTCTCTCTCCGCATCCTATCATGGAATGTCAACGGGTTGCTAGACAAGGTTAAACGGACAGCAGTCCTGCGCTATGCCCAACGCCAAGCGGCCGACATACTGTTGCTCCAGGAAACGCACCTTATGGGCACCAACTGCCCCTTTCTGGCGCGATATGGCAATGACAGAGCCTGGCACTCACGGTTTTACCAGGGGTTCACGAGGTGTAGCAAACCTCATGTGACGCAGTCTTCCCTTCACACTGACAATGGCCAATACCGATCCCCAGGGATGCTTCATAGCCCTTAGAGGGTCCATGGGAGGGGCTGTTCTTAACTTGATATCCATATACTCCCCTCCATCACTGCTCCCTTCGACCCTGCAGCGTACCATCAACCTTATCGCCTCGCTTCCCCCTGGACTGACAATCATTGGTGGAGACTTCAACGCGGTCATGCACGCGATCTTCGATGCCACAAGCCCACCGACTAGCACAAGATCCGCCCACGCACGGCTCCTTACTAACTGGGCAGACACACTCGCCATATGCGACACCTGGAGAATCTGGCACCCCCAGACCAGACAGTACACCCACACCTCTGCTGCGCATCACACGCACGCGCGAATTGACCACATCTTCATGCCAGCGCTGGACTGCCAAAAAGTCAGGCACATCACTATCCTTCCCAGAGGTATCTCTGACCACTCGCCAATACTCCTGAGGGTGGGAGACCCACCCGGCCTGCTTCGTCCGATCTGGAGGTTCAATGCATGGTTCCTTCAGGACAAAAACCTTAAAAAGACTGTGGGCGCAGAACTCAAACAATATTTTCTGACCTATTGCGACTCGGTCCCCTCCCCGAATATTTTGTGGGAAGCAGGTAAAGCTACTATCCGCGGCTTTGCCAAGGGCCAGCTCAAACTCAAGCGTCAATCCCAAGAGGCTCAGGTCACTCTCTTGGAGGCCCGGGCGACTCTCCTTGAAGCCCAGACACCTCCCCAGTAAGACGAGGTACATGAGAGGCAACTCATACATTTACGAGATGAAATCAAGCAACTCTCCATAGAGGCCGCCAAGCTACTATGGAGATCCTCTGTGGCTAGGGTGTATGGTTGGGGGGACAAAAATGGGAAACTCCTACACCGTTTGGCCACATACCCTATGGCCAATTGTATCATCCCGTAGGTCGTAGACCCAGAGGGTACCACCCACTGCACCCCCTAAGCGATAGCCCAGACCTTTGCCGCTTACTACTCCAAACTTTATTCGAGGCAGGAATCTGAGCTCTCTCTTTCGAGTCTGATCAACCAAACACGGATCCAACTCCCACGCTTAAGCCAAGCTGATGCACTAGACCTAGACCTTCCTGTTACCCAGGAGGAGATCAGCGACGCTATATCACGCTCCGCTCCGGGCAAAACCCCGGGTCCCGACGGCCTCCCTCAGGAATACTACGCCGCCTACAGCGAAACACTTGTCCCACACTTGCTGAACGTTTATGCAGAAGCAACTAAAAACGGCTCATTTCTACCCGAAACAGACAGCGCCACTATTGTGGTAATCCCTAAAACGCAACCTCCTTCACCACACTGCGCTGAGTATCGGCCCATCTCCCTCATAAACACGGAGGTTAAAATCTTTGCCTCGATTCTCGCCCACCGACTGAAACCATATCTCTCCAAGTTGGAACACCCCGATCAGTGTGGATTCATGCCTTCTCGTGGCACCAGGCACTGCCTCAGACGTCTCCACGTCGCCTTAGCGCATCGTCACTCATTGACTCCTTACTTAGCGCTCCTTCTTCTTGACTTCGAGAAGGCATTCGATTCCGTAAACTGGAGATACTTAGACGATGTCCTAACCGAGATGGGTATGGGCCAACACTTCTGGAACTTGGTCAAAGTCCTATATTCCCGGCCACAAGCACGAGTCCTAGTCAACGGGGCACTCTCAGAGCTATTCCCCATCGAACGGGGGATGAGGCAGGGCTGCCCCCTCTCCCCGCTTCTATTCGCCCTAGTGATGGAGCCCCTGCCGTGCCTGGTGCGATCTGACGATCGTATTCAAGGCTGGAGATGGCCTAATGCTGTGGAAGACAAAATCGCACTATATGCGGATGATGTCTTGGTTTTCTTGGCTGAACCAGCCCAATCTGGCCCTCGCTGCCTTCGGGCCCTGCACCTCTTTGGGCAAGTCTCCGGACTGCAGCTGAACTCCAGCAAATCTGTCTTAGTCCCTCTTCACCTGTCAAGAGACTGTTTTGACTGGCAATCTACGATCCCAATCAGAAAACAGTTCTTCAAATACCTAGGGATCTGGGTAGCCCTGCTCCCTGACCTCCCCTGGTCGCTCAACGTCACCCCGCTGATGAAAAAAGCACGTGCTGATCTCCATAAATGGCAAACGCTACCACTAAATCCCCTGGGAAGAGTCGCCCTCTTTAAAATGATGATACTTCCCCGGTTCCTCTATATGATCCAAAACACCCCCTTTCAATTCCCACGAACCTGGTTTAAGGAGCTTGACGGCCTGACTATTAAATTCCTTTGGGGCGGGCGGAGACCTCGCTTGGCCCCATCCCTGTGCCGGATCCCGTCCTTCAATGGTGTCATGGGCATGACCAACCTCTATCTCTATTATTTGGCAACCCGGCTACTCACACTGCATGACTGGTTTAACGGGGGCTGGTTGGACCCAGCATTCAGGCTGGAACTGGGTGATCTGGGCCTATCCAAGATTCAGGCGATGGTGTACGGTGCCACCATCCCCAGGACGATGCCAACGGTGACGCAGGCGGTCTTCTGGCCTGGCGCGCCTCCTTACGCCACACCCAATGGACGAACAAATTGACTCAATACACTCCACTCTGGCAGGGGACCCGGCTTCGAGAGGTCAGTGGCCTAGAGGGATTCCGACCATGGGACCTTATCGGCATCTCGCAGCTTGTGTGGACGGGTGACCATATGCGTACCTTCCAAGATCTACAAACCAGCTATTCTCTGCACTCCTCACAGTTTTATAGCTATCTGAAACTACGCCACGCCCTCTACACACATGTACCTCAAGGCACATCCCTTCCAGAATATAGTCCCCCTGAGGTGCAGATTATGACAGGCAACCTGGGAAAAGGGGGTGTCTCGTATTTACCGCTCTCTCACCAACAACACTCCAAACAGACTAGACCGACTCCGAGGCTTAGGGGAACAGTGGGTGGGACCTCTTGAGGAAGAGGACTGGAGAGATGCTCTAATGGCACCCAAGACAGTCACCACCTCCACCAGGCTCCGTCTGGTCCAACTATACTATTTGCATGCTACCTACTTAACTCCCAAACGCCTCTTCTGTGCAGGTATAAAGCCAAATGCATCTTGTGCACGATGCGCTCATGACCCGGCAGACTTCTTCCACATGGTGTGGGCCTGCCCGATCATCAGGCGCTACTGGGATTCCATAGAAAAAGAACTCACAGAGGTCCTCGGCTGGGAGGTCCCGCACAACCCCTTAAATATACTCCTGGGAATCACGGATGGCCTGGATGGCTCCTGGGCTGATAAACAATTACTTACCACTGCCATGATGATAGCCAAGCAAGACATCGCGGCTAGCTGGATAGATCCGAAGTCCCCTGGCATATCGAAATGGCACAGAGGCGTAGACTGGTGCGCAGCACAAGAGAAACCACTATTTGAGGCCAGAGGGTGCCCAGCTAAATACCGTAATGTATAAATTATATAAGGCTTGCAAGACTGTGTAATGCAAACTTATCTCCCGGTGCATGTAAATGGTAGTATCAGATGAATGTTGCAATATATTGTATTTGACTGCTGCTGGTAGTTTCTGTTTAAAAAACAATAAAATTGTTTATAAAAAAAAAAAAAAAAAAATGGAAAACTGGGAGCCGTATTTATAATAAAGAACCTCTTGTAATTGAACCAACGGATGCTATTAACAATTAGTTTTACTGGTTACTTCTCGCCTAAAGAAAGTCCTACATTTTATTTCTGATGCTGGTTTTCGTAAATATTGAATTTCTTCTTGAAAACATGGCTTTTTCAGCCCTTTGCCGGGCCGGGGCACAACCTGCAGTAGAAAAATGCAGTTTCCGACCGCCTACACGGCAGTCTTTTCAAAATATGAAGGGTGGGACCACCAACTACTTGTTGGGCAGTCTCAATCCCGCTACGATGGCAGTCGAACGCTCGTATTGAGGCCCTAAGTTATGGATGACTGTTCTGGTCCTACTAAATCTTCTGGGATGCATGTAATAGGATGTATCATTAGTGGTGTCCAAGATACAAATGAGGTTGCCACTTAAAGTTATTGTGCCCTCCCTGCAACCTACTTCAATTGCCAAATCTGTAAGAAATTTAAGATCGTCATTAATTGGTTCATAAATAGAACATAAATTGAAGCAGCCCTGATGAGTCACCATTCAAGTCATGAACCATCACCTACATTTTCCGTCTTGAACTTCTCAACTCTCAGTTTATTATTCACCACCCCTATGAGAATGCCTCTGACAATAGAATATACTGAAAAAGAGACAAATGAATGCCTCCATATCTCCCTGAAGAACCTATTAATTTCAGAACTAGGTAAATGAGTCTCTTGCAAGTAGAATGAATCTGCATTAAGTCTGTGAAGCTCTGAACGTTGCTACATTTCAGCTTAGACCTGAGACTTTTAACATTCCAAGATTCAGTCCTTAAATAATTTTATATCTAAGTGTATCTAATTTTTATCTAAATATATCTTGAGAATACATGGCACTATTTTGTTGAATCTTTTTTTTAGTATATTCCTGCTTACACTTGTGCCACCCCCAATCCACTGCTTCTTCCTATCCCCCACCTGCAGCACCAAAGCTATCCCCACCCACTCCTCTTCCAATTCACCCCACCCCATCCCAAAACAGCTAACCCTCATTTGAGTTCAAAGGAAGTCCTGAAATAGGTACTGAAAGGGTACCTACAGAACCCATCTCATTTGATTAATCACGCATAATTTCCATAACAGAGAGAAGAAAAGCAAAAGATGAAGGGTAAAGAAGATGACAGGAACACCAGCACTACCGCTACATTCTTATATCAGCACAAGTATCTGTGATCAGTGGTTATAAATAACAAAAGAAAGACTACCAGAGGTATTGATTATTTAACACAGGAGCTTGATATCATCATCTTATATCTACTGGCTCAAAAATAATTACAAACATGCATTAGCCAACTACAAGTCCCTGCTGATTACTGAAAAAAGGACGTTTTTTACCCGTCAGATCGAGCAAGCCAAAAATTCTGCCAAAGAACTCTTTGGGGTAGTAGAGAAGCTCACCACCGCATCCAACAAAAAAACTACAGGGAGTAGTCAACTTCTATGTGATAATAATGCCAGTGCGTTTAGGGACAAAGTCAACGACATATATAACATTTTCAAAACTACCATCTCCAACAAGTCAGCCAAGGAGCTCCTAAACACTGAGACCAGAGCAAATGTTTTTCTGAATTTTTCACAGGTATCCAGTGAGCTTGTGGAAAAACTAATTCAGGAAATCAAATCGGGTTCTCCATTGGACCCCTGCCCTCCTGCAGTTCTGAGGAACATTGCAAGGGAGGTGAGCCCAACACTGACTAAAATATTTAACAACATGTTCTCATATGGCATTTTCCCGGCTATTTGGAAAGATGCAGCCATTCTTCCTCTAATAAAGAAACCAAATCTGGACACATCAGTAACCAGTAACTACTGCCCGATTGCCAGGCTGCCCTTCTCAGCAAAAACAGTGGAAAAAATCATGAATAGCCAGTTAACTCAATTCATTCAAGAAAACGATCTACTCGATCCCTCCCAGTTTGGATTTGCCCAGGGCATAGTACGGAGACGGCATTGATTAAGGCCACTGAGGAGATCAGAGCAGTGATGGATAAAGGAGGTGCGGCTGTTCTGATTCTCCTTGATCTGTCAGCAGCCTTCGATACCGTCTATCATGACACACTGCTACAGCGTCTGGAAAAACTAGGGGTAAAGGACCATGCTCTGTCTTTAATCTCATCTTTTCTGCAGAATAGAAGACAGACGGTGACCCTGGATAAGTTTAAAGCAACTCCATACGTGCTTCTGTGTGGGGTCCCGCAGGGTTCGTCCCTGAGCCCATCCTTATTCAACATCTATGTGTTGGAATTGGCTCCGTTAATCCAACACTTCGGTTTCAACTTAACATCTTATGCCGACGACACTCAGATTGTGATCGCAGCTCATAAAAATCAAGCTTCCCCTGCTATGCAGTTTCAGAACTGCATGAGGGAAATCAGTAGTTGGATGGGAAGGCACTGCCTCAAATTGAATTAGGATAAAACCTAAATAGTGATCTTTGGCAACCTTCATCCAAGATGGGATGGACTATGGTGGCCGGCCGAAATGGGAGAGCTTCAGAAACAGGTAAAAAAGGCAAAGAACCTCGGGGTTCTGATTGACAATAAACTCTCCTTCTCCCAGCAAACCAATGCAACAGTTTTGGCTACATCTTACTTGATAAGGAAATTGAAGAAGATCTTGCCCTATATTTCCACAGATTCCAGGAGGACGGTTGTAACTACATTAGTACTATCAAAACTAGACTATTGTAACGGCCTTTATCTCGAATTACAGAAACAACATCTGAAAAAACTTCAGATGCTGCAAAATGCAGCTGCCAGGCTTATATTGAACTTACCAAAATATCAATCAGTCGTGGAAGATATTAGGAAACTTCATTGGTTGCCAGTGGCCAAACGTATTAAGTTCAAAGCACTGTGCCTGGCCTACAAAGCACTGAACAATTTAGGACCTGCATCTCTGAAAAGCCTTTTCTCCTGGTACCACCCTTGCAGACATCTAAGGTCTACTAATGCCAGATTGATGTCGGTACCAAGGATTCGAACCTCGAGATGGGGAGGTGGAAACATAGGCCATGGCACAGCTAAACTGTGGAATACGCTCCCGGTGAATATAAGAGCTGCCAATTCCCTAGCCTACGTTAGAAAAGAATTGAAAACATGGTTATTTGTAAATTAAATTGATTCCCCCTCCTTTTCTAAGGGCTTACGGTCAGGTTCAGCGCCAAGACACCCCCGGGTAATCGTGCGCTTTATAAGTTATATTAACATAACATAACATAACATAACAATGTGTCTCCAGGTTCAGCGTCATCACATTTTCAGTTTTGAGCTCATTTAACTTCCAGGTGCCCGTCTTGAGATCTAAGGACTAATCTACTGATTTTAGCTAATCCATCTAAGGGATGCTGCTCTGTAAATCAAAAGGTAATTTCAGCCCTAAAGGTCACCCTCATACAATCTGGTTTTTAAAAAGTGACTATTGCCCTAAGAGTTAAAAATGTATTCATTGTAAAATTCAACCTCCATCAGTTGTCCTTTATAGCCTTGGAGATGGTAGATCAAACAATAATTAATGCTCACCAGCTTTCTTGAGATTCTGTAGACTAACATCCTGGTAAAGCTTGTTGCATAATGTGGATTTCATGTTACTGATCCGGAGTGCTCACAAGGGATTACTGTTTCAGGAAAGTTGCAGAGGTATTCAGTGAGTGCTCATTAGCCACTGCACCACGATAAAGGTAGCATGCAGAGAGCGATTGTCCATTAATAACTTCTTAAATTCCTGTTTGCCCTCTTTCAGTTGTAGATTGATGAAGGCAGTAACTGAAGTAAGACCTGGTGGCAAGGCACCTTACAACTTCCACAATTCACTAATGGTTGAACTCAGAATATTTTCCTTGTCCCCATGAGTTATTTGTGGCTGGATTCCAAATCATAGAGATATGGCGGCCAGGGTACATTCATCAGGGAGAGCAAGTTGAACAGTCAGAGTGGTCCTTTCTACCCCCTTTTCATCTTCACCACCTTCATCATGCACCCTTTTGGCTTGCTTTCACTCTCCATTTCTGAAGCCTCCGCAAGGAAGAAAAAAGTCTCCTCTGGAATATTGGGGTCAAGCTGGATGGTATTACTATCACCATCTTGTTCTGATGGAGAATATTTGCTGGTAACTCATATTCCATCCGGAGTCGACTCTTCACAGGCTTACAAGAATACTGTATTTTAGTATTTCTGTTTATGTGTCCCAGGCTAAAACCAAACTTGGATTGTGTGTGTTCTCACCTGGAGGGCACCGGACCTGGCTGCTTGGGTTAAATTACTGTTTTTTTGTCTAGAGTGGCATGACAGGCAAACAAACAATGGACTGAAACAGTGGCCTGAGATTTCCCAGCATCAATTTCAACAGGAAGCCATCTCCAGATTTTCTAGCATTCATCTCTATAGGAAGTGACTATCATTGCAACTCCCAGCATCCATCTCTACAGGAGGTGCATTGGTGGTTTTCTGCCAAAACCATCTTTAAAAGAAGAAGCTGAGTAAAAAAACACCTCATTTTGCAGCATTCATCGCAACAAGAAACCAGCTCCAGATGTACTAGCATGCATCTCTACAGAAAGTGACATCACTGCAGTTCTCAACTCTACAGGAAGTGGCATTGCTTCTTTCCATCTGTCATTTCTTGCTTCCTCCCCTACTTTAGTCATCTCTTCAAGGTGTCACACTGTCCTGTCATCATACCCAGATAAGGTCAGACACAGACAAGGACATCACCTGTTTGGACCTCGAAGGTCGAGGGTCAAAATTCCTGCTCCAGGTAAACTAGCTTCATCATGTGTCTCGTAAACATCACACTTCAAAGCATTCCCAAACTCACACCCAGACTATGCAAACACATTTACTGCATTCACCTATGTAACATGTCTAATCTCATCCACATACTACCCACTAAAACACACACCTCTCCCACAACACACTCAGTTGATGCTCATCAATGCACATTCAGAAGTCATACATGTTCCAGACATCGATGACATCATCAACCAATCCAAGCCAACCTAAATGCACTGTTCATCACTGAAACCGTTCACACCCTGCTCCGCACATATCCTTAGCATCCTCATCCCCAGTGGTTATAGCACACTCAAAACAGGATCTGGCAATGCACTCTTAGCAACTCTACCATACCTAAGTCTTTTGAGTTTTTTTTCTGATACTTCCCTCTCTCAGTCTTTAAAACAGCCTCCTTTTCTTAGCTATAGACCACTCAGACCAAACAATCACCTCCTAGAAGTAATCTCAGACCTTAACACTATTACTTCCATCCAATGCACCACCCCTTGGAGACTTCAACCTCATCAGTAACTAAAACCCAAAATGCATGAAGGAAACCTTCTGCACACTTACCAACACAGTGGAATCAAAATAACTCATTGTGAACCCAACCCACTGCACAGAAAACACACTGAACCTCATCCAATCAATGTCTCATAAATCCAATGAGAGACACCAATAGCTCTGGCTAGACCGAACACTTGACTCTCCCCTTCACTATCCCATATACTACACCTCAGCATCTAGGACAAATGAACAGACGAAAAATAGCCGTCTGCTCCATCAAAGACATCCATCTTTAAAAATTCCAAGAAGAACTAAATCACTTGCAGAACACTTTCAGCTGTCTCAGAGTCAGATGTCAATACTTTCCTCAACATGTACAACACCACTATGAAAACTCATGCTGAATGCTATGCTCCACTGACAATTCACACACCAAGTCAAAGCTTACAGCATCCTGGTAGAATAGAGCTGAAAAAAATACATTTGCCATACGAAAACAGGGAAAGAAATAGAGAAGACGAAAACTCCCAGATGACCACACCATACTCAAAACACTCTGCTCTAATCCGCTAAAGCCTCTAACTACAAGCCTGCAATTAGTGAGGCAACCAACAGAAGCAACGCCCTCTTCAAGGCTGTCAAACACCGTGCCAATCCTTTCCCAAAACCCACTTGCTTAAGTTGACAAATACAAAGCCTTGAAACCTTTCTTTATTGAGAATATCAATAAAATTGCAGAATCAGATTCAACATCTTTACAACTTCCACAACCATCTCACTTCCATCCGCCCCCCATTGCCTCACCATTAAATTGAACTCCTTCAATCCAGTATTGCACATTGATCTCTCCAACATCCTGACCTCTCTCAAGACAGCCTCTATAAAGACAGCATCCTTTCTTTTTCCATCTACAAACTTCTATAAGGAAAGGCTCTAAAACACCTTCTCCACATTGTCAACACCTCCATAAGCCAAGGAAAGTTCCTAGATCTGCTTCAGACAGGCCAGATTCTTCAGGTGTTAAAGAAACCATTCCTTGGACCAGCCAAACTCAGAAACTTGCGCCCTATTGCCCACCCTTTATTCATAGACAAAATCATTGAGAAGCCATTGTCATCGAGCAACAGAAGCATATCAGCATGAATAATCTAATACAGGACTAATAATCAGGATTCAGACCACGCTGTAGCAGTGAGACAACCACACTTCAGATAGTCAAAGGCACCTCCTACTCAGTGATAAGAACGACACCTGCTTCACTTCTTTGCAGTTTTCAACACAGTCGACCATCCAGCTCTGATGAACTCCCTGAAAACATGCATGGGATTTCCAGGCACTGTCTTGAAAGGGTTCACATCCTACCTCACCAATGGGCATCAGCTCATTCAAATGTGTTCCACAAGAACCGCGGGCAATCACTGTCTTCTGAGGAAACCCCAAGGCTCTATCCTTTCTCCCATCATTTTTAACCTCTTCATACAATTTGTCTGATCCATTTTTGCAGACAGCTGCATCAAGATCCATCAGTGTGCAGATGATACCCAACTCTACCTAAACATATCCTTACCAAACGACATACAGAAACTCAAGTCCTGCCTCAAACTCCTCTTATCTTGAATTTGTCAAACTTCAGCTGAAGACATAGATCGACCTGGATGTCCATGTCTCTCTCTGGAGGTACTGACCACGCAATACCTCAATAGAGAAGGAGGGCGGAACAAGGAAGGGAGAGAGAAGACACAGCAGCATTGCTCTTGTCTCTACCTTCTTGTCTGTCCTTTCTGATTTCTATTTATCATATTCTTGTTACCCCCTTTCCATGTTGTCTTTCTGTTACCAACCCCTATTCTTTAATTTGCTCTTGCGCTTTTCTTGCCCATTTCACCTCCTGCCTTACCTTATTTCTTGCCTCTCATACTCTTTCCCTTCCCCTCCCTCCACTCATCCATATTCATTGACCTTTCTGTTCTTTCAGTTCCCTTATCTAACCTGTTTTTTCTTCTCTCACCTCTCTTTGTTCATGGCCCTCTAACATTAAGGGCCTAAATACGATGTCGGGTGGACTTACGTCGGACCCGACACAGTTGCACATGGTGCGGTCACATACTGCCATTTGTCTATTGGAGCTTGTACTACAGCTGTAAACTGACTATAGCACAAGCTCCCATAGACAAATTGGAGAATCTGTTCATCCCTGCACCGCGTGGCAGGCACCTCAAGGTGCCTACCACACGGTGCAGGGATTAACAGGGGTGCACCATAGGTGCCCCCTTGGCACCCAACCGGAGTCCGCAGGGTGAAGGAGGCCCTGATAGGGGCCCCCAATGTCGCTTTCCGACAGGCTTTCCATGTCGTAAAGCCCGACACGGAAAGCCTGTCGGAAACCGACATCATAATCCCTACTGCGGAAACGCCATCCATAGGGATTACGTACCGGTCTCTGACTGGCTGACGGGCTCCTTGAGCCAATCGGAATCCAGCCAGAATGACCAGCCGGTTTCACTTTCGACCGCCTGCATGATAATGAGGATGTCGAAACTGAAACCGCGATGAGGCTCGGAAAGCCTCCGACCTGTGGTTGATGGCTTACCAACTCTCATCGTAATGAGGGCCTAGGTCTTTTCTTCTTCAACCCATGTTCCTTTCTACCTTCTCTCCGATCTCTTTTCTTTTTCTGTTAGAACTCCCAGGTGCTTGATGTTGAGAGGAGTGAAAGCTAAATTTTTTTAGCTTTGCTTATAACTGCACAAATTTTGGGGCCTTTTGAACCTGCACCTGACTACTGTCTTCCGTGCTTTAACAATAATACCCAGTAGTAGGGCAAGTGGTGCACGCTTGAATATTGACATCACACAGGAGAAAGAGTCCCATAAGCACTGAGGGGCATTTCCAAGTATTCTCAGCCCTTGGCATTATAACAAAGGCACCGTAGAGTGACATGGGGTTTGCCCAGTTTATGTTTACAATAGGAGCTCCAAACTCCACAAACGACAACTCTTTCAACTTCTCACACACATATACAAAGTCTTACCCAACATTGGACCCAAGTACATCAACAACCGCAAAAACTTCCACAAACCTACCAGACACCTCCGCTCAGCCGCATACGCAGCGCCACATTCAGCGGTCAAGCCTTCTCCTATCTTGCTTCTAAAGTCTAAAAAAAACGACCTACCTCTGCACATCAGAGCCGCCTCCTCAATTCTTGAATTCCGCAAGTAACTGAAGACCTGTCTTGGTCCATACAGCTCCTGCTTCAGGACCAAGATTCTCTCCCGGTAAGTTGTGGGCTATACACATAACATAACATACCATAATCCATTAAGCCAAGAGCCAGAGCTGTAGAGTGATATGTAAATTACTTTAGTCCAGGTAAGTGAATTTGCTGAATCATCACATCCTCAGTTCAAAGCTTTAATCAGCCAGCACCCTGTTCTAAAACAGGTAGGGGTTAGGTTCAAATAAATATACTGCAGACAATGAACAATGGATGGGCCAGACATGTGGGAGCAGCATCATTGCAATGGCTGATGGTCAACAAAATATTTTGAAGTAGATGCGTAATTGCTATGCATTTTTAGGGTCTTGATTATGGGGCTGCAGGTTGGATGGGATAGTTATGCACTTTATAAAAATCTGACACTGAATTATTCAGAATTTATTGGATAGTATAATTATTGCCTATACTGACTTTTTGGGAAATAATATGCAGATTTTACTACTTACCACACCAAAATGTACATGTCCCTGTAAATACCAGGCCTTTTCCCCTAGTTAAATTCTAACAAGTTTGACATGTCGAAATTTAACGAAAGGTGCAAACTTTATTGCACCTGGTAATTACCAGGTGTGATAAACATAGCGCCACTTATATTTGGGATCCCTGCTCGCAATTTAAGAGGACTCTTGTTAGTATGCCCTTACAGTTTCCCGTTCAACCAATATGCTTTCTCCATTTGAAAGTATAGCACCTAATATGTAATGTAGCACCTGCACTCGTTTTTGGGGACTGGAACTTATTTTTCATCGTCAGACTTTGACCCAGGGAAAAGTAAAGGGGAAAGAAGTTGGACTAAAACATAGGAAAAGATTAGAAACAGGAGAAGAGTGGAGGAAGAAAAAGAAAGAACAAGAGTGACAAAGGGGAATAGCAATGGAAGGGGCTCGCGGTGAGAACAGGAATTTGGCAGCATCAGCACTTTAAAAAAAAGCAAATTAAGCACTGAAGCACTACTGTGCTCTCTATGCCCCCCCCATTCTATGCACTGCTCTCTCTGCTGCTTTCTCTGTTGTGCTGTCCGACCTCCTCTTCTGCGCTCTCTTTGCCCCCTGGTTCTTTCTGTGCTGTCTCTCTGTCACCAGGCCTTCAGACTTGCCCCAATCTGTACTTTCTCCGCGTCTCCCTTTCGAAGTTCTGTGCACTCTGTCTTATCAACTGTGCTCTTTCTGGTATGCCCCCCCGCATCCTAGTTTTGGCCAGAAGGTCAAGAAATACCAGAGCAACTATATTTATCAATGTCTGCCTCGACAGACCCCACGCCTACTCTCCTTGGGCTCTGATCACACTGGATATGCATCTACATTTAAAATTCCCACAGGACCACTTCAACCTCATGTAATGAAATTAATCTTCCAGCGTGTTATGCTCAGATCCAGTCAGTGAATATCTATCACTGGAGAACCGCACAGTGATGCAGCAATGAAATTCATACACTGTTCTTTAAGGCACTTTGGGGCTTATTTACAAGCCCAGTGTGCTGCTGGAACGTCACTTTTTATGACGTTCCGGCGACACACTTGGCTTACCCATATCTACGAGGCCACATAAAGCCACCCTGCGAGGCTTTTCATGGCCTCATAGATATGGTGAGGCACGCAGTGCAAGTCGCTGCTTTGCCTCACGCTGCGATGGGGAGGCGTGCCATGGGCGTTGCGGTGGGTGTTTTCACGTAACACCCCTGGCATTTAATACATTCTCAGATTTACAACATGCTGTAAACCTGGGAATGAGTCAAAAGCCTACGCCTCCATTGGGGTGGCGTAAGGGTTATTTTTGTGAAGAAAGGTGTCCCGTCCCCCCACAAAAACAACCTGATTTCAATGCAGACATCCTTGCACCACGGTGCCTGCTTTGGCGCATGGCAGCCATTTGTTCACCAGCGCTGTGGAAGAGGACAGGAATGCTCATCTCATAGATGCAGCGAATTCCTGCCCCTTACTTTTGATGTAGGGCAGCGCAGCAGGAAGGCATGCGCCGCTGCCCTACACAAAATATTGTAAGCGAGGGCCTTCAGCTTTACGACTCCATAAACCATCTCACCTGCCACTGGTGAAAGATTCATCTCAAAATGGTCACCATTTATCACTGTGAGTTTAGCCCGGCTGTTTCAGAGGTTTTTTGTGCGTTCTCTGTCAAACATAAAGCCCTTGGTTGTGAAGCACAAATTCTCATTGACGTTTATGAGCCTGTATCCCCTCCCACATCTATTAGAAATGCAAAATGGGGAAACAACGAAATTTGCTGCATTCTCATAGTTAAGATGTTAGTTAAAAGTCCAGAAAATAAGCGAGAATTTGTCACTCTGTGCGTGAAAAGCATAGGTCTGTGGTGCTTGACAAGCCCCGCCTCTCATTTGTAAAGCTAATTTAATTTTGATTGGAAATAACATGTTCCCAGACATAATGACTTCCATTTAAAATAATGTAGAACAACTCTGTCAGTCTGTTAGTCAGCAGCAAACCAGCAACAAACAGGCATTAATTGTGCCTTTGCATTCCAGGCTATTTGCACAGCTATGTCAGGATTTCACACCAGGGCTGCTATGCTCTCAGATACTCCCCTCAGCTCGTTAACTATACAATTACGGGACTCACAGGTGCTTTAGAAAGTTGGTGATTGGGAATTCTTTAATAATAAAGACCATCTTGTTATTGAGCCTACGGGTGCTATTAACAATGAGTTTTTCTGGTTGCTTCAGGCCTGAAGGAGGCCCTACATTACATTTATAATGCTGGCTTTTCTAAATATTGAAATTTCATCAATTGAATAGGAATTATTTGCCGAACTTTTCCAAGTCGTGAACGGGTACAATTGGTTTTTGGACAAGGTCAAATTGGTTTATAGGGCAATCAGGCAGTGCCCAACAGGCTACTCTAACAGGCAGGGTGTGTGCCGTTTTTGGGCTGTTTGTGGACATGTTTTATGGTCTGCTGAGCTGGTTTTTACTGTTAATTAAGCAAACACAAGGAGATGATGGATGGAGCGCTGAAACTTTTCAGACACTCACCCCCAGTCACAGATCTGGGTTGAATCCATCATCGTTCTTTAGCTCACTTCGCCACCACAGTTCAGACACAGCTATATGCAAATCAGTCTTGACCCTGTGCCTCATGGGAACAGTCCAGCCCGAACTGCCAAACCATGTCTTCCCTGGACCGGAAACAAGCATCCTGGGACCGGTTTCGGGCTAACATCCCTCATCAGCCAGGATAGCTTGAATCCAGTGGCAAAGTGAGCAAGAGACACACGTCTGGGCATACCCTGCCAACTTAGGGCGAACAAAGCAAACACAAGGAGATGATGGATGGAGCGCTGAAACTTTTCAGACACTCACCCCCAGTCACAGATCTGGGTTGAATCCATCATCGTTCTTTAGCTCACTTCGCCACCCCAGTTCAGGCACAGCTATATGCAAATCAGTCTTGACCCTGTGCCTCATGGGGACAGTCCACCCCGAACCGCCAAGCCATGTCTTCCCTGGACCGGAAACAAGCATCCTGGGACCGGTTTCGGGCTAACAGCCCTCATCAGCCAGGATAGCTTGAATCCAGTGGCAAAGTGAGCAAGGGACTCACGTCTGGGAATACCCTGCCAACTTAGGGCGAACAAAGCAAACACAAGGAGATTATGGATGGAGCGCTGAAACTTTTCAGACACTCACCCCCAGTCACAGATCTGGGTTAAATCCATCATCGTTCTTTAGCTCACTTCACCACCCCAGTTCAGAGACAGCTATATGCAAATCAGTCTTGACTCTGTACCTCATGGGAACAGTCCAGCCCGAACTGCCAAGCCATGTCTTCCCTGGACCGGAAACAAGCATCCTGGGACCGGTTTCGGGCTAACAGCCCTCATCAGCCAGGATAGCTTGAATCCAGTGGCAAAGTGAGCAAGGGACCCACGTCTGGGCATACCCTGCCAACTTAGGGCGAACAAAGCAAACACAAGGAGATGATGGATGGAACGCTGAAACTTTTCAGACACTCACCCCCAGTCACAGATCTGGGTTGAATCCATTCATCGTTCTTTAGCTCACTTCGCCACCCCAGTTCAGACACAGCTATATGCAATTCAGTCTTGACCCTGTGCCTCATGGGAACAGTCTAGCCCGAACTGCCAAGTCATGTCTTCCCTGGACTGGAAACAAGCATCCTGGGACCGGTTTCGGGCTAACAGCCCTCATCAGCCAGGATAGCTTGAATCCAGTGGCAAAGTGAGCAAGGGACCCACGTCTGGGCATACCCTGCCAACTTAGGGTGAACAAAGCAAACACAAGGAGATGATGGATGGAGCGCTGAAACTTTTCAGACACTCACCCCCAGTCACAGATCGGGTTGACTCCATCATCGTTCTTTATCTCACTTCGCCACCCCAGTTCAGACACAGCTATATGCAAATCAGTCTTGACCCTGTGCCTCATGGGAACAGTCCAGCCCGAACTGCCAAGCCATGTCTTCCCTGGACCATAAACAAGCATCCTAGGAACGGTTTCGGGCTAACAGCCCTCATCAGCCAGGATAGCTTGAATCCAGTGGCACAGTGAGCAAGGGACCCACGTCTGGGCATACCCTGCCAACTTAGGGCGAACAAAGCAAACACAAGGAGATGATGGATGGAGCGCTGAAACTTTTCAGACACTCACCCCCGGTCACAGATCTGGGTTGAATCCATCATCGTTCTTTAGCTCACTTCGCCACCCCAGTTCAGACACAGCTATATGCAAATCAGTCTTGACCCTGTGCCTCATAGGAACAGTCCAGCCCGAACTGCCAAGCCATCTCTTCCCTGGACCGGAAACAAGCATCCTGGGGCCGGTTTCGGGCTAACAGCCCTCATCAGCCAGGATAGCTTGAATCCAGTGGCAAATTGGCCCACACCTGGGTCCCGTGCTCTCCATGCCACTGGAGTCAAGCTATCCTGGCTGATGAGGGCTGAAATCCCGAAACCGGTCCTAGGATGCTTGTTTCCAGTCCAGGGAGGACCTGGCCTGGCAGTTCGGACTGGACTGTTCCCATTGGGCGCAGGATCAAGACTGATTTGCATATGGATGGGTCCAAACTGGAATGGCATGGTGAGCAAAAAAACGATGGATTTAGGCCCAGATCTCTGTACTGGGGTGAATGTACGACATTGTTCTGCATTCTGTCCGTCAATTGTTGTTTCTGCATTTTACTGTTAATTGCCATGATATTAAATCAATACTGCCTGCAGCAAGTTCAAATCCCTGCAGTCCCCTTTATCCTGTAAAACACTTACAAAGTGTCTCTTTACATTTCACAACTGCCCTAATTTGCAAGCATGGGCCAATTGTTAGGTATCACCTGCACAGTGCTTGCACTGTGCTTGCAAAATCTCTTGTAATTAAAAAAAAATCGTAAAAGGGGTTTAGAGAGTGCCCATTACATAACTTTACTTACCATTGGTTGGCTCCGATGTCACTCTTGTTTCCTTGCTTCCTCTTGGTCGCCTCCTAACCTCTGGCTTCCTCCTGGGTCTCTTCCTCTGTGTCCCCGCCCTGGAGCATGGACCAAGTACAGCTTCCTGCCAGTGTCCTTCGACTGGCTGGAGGCTTACGGAGGTACTTTTTCAAATTATTTTTCCACTAGCACCTTCAGTTGTTCAATTAAGCGCAACTCTAGGCGACAGGCATTCTAGGCCTGTTCGTTCTCAATTATTTTTCACTTTACGTCAAACTTGGGATAACGTGAGCTCCATCAGTTGTTCAGTACAGCAGTACTCTAAGCAGCAGACATCCCACTTCTCTGTTTCTCCCTTGTAATTAAAACGCAGCTTTTTAGAGTCTGCGCTTGAAGGCCACACCGTGGCAGAAGCCCGTGCTATAGATCATGTAGAGTGTAATCCTTCTGCGTAGTTCACATCAGCACCTCTATGCTCACAGTGGGATCCCGAGCACAAACCACATTAGCATTCTCATGAAGAGCCTGCACCTCGGCCTTGTAGAAGCAGCCATCTTCTCCCATAATGAGAAGTTTTATTGCATTTTCTGGCCTCTTGAGGTTTTACTATAGGGGGAAGTTTGATTCTCTTGTTTTGGTGTATTCAATGCAGAACCGCTGAGCGTAGAGCACCACAAGGCTGCCTGGTCTGCTTCAGGCTGTGGCAATGGCTGCTTCGTGTTGTAGGTATGCACAATCAGAAAGAAGGTGCATCAGCAGGGAGTTGGGATGCTTTGGTTGTGGCTGGAGCAGTGGCGGCTCGCCGAGGGAGTGCTGCGGGGCGGGGAGGGGCAGGGTGGGAGGGTAGTGGAGTCCGACATACAATGGACAGGAGTAAGGTAAGTAATGAAATAAATACAACTATTTACCTTGCGCGCGCTGCATCACCAACTCAGCGATGCAGCGCGCGCAAGGTAAATTGTTTTATTTATTTCATTACTTACCTTACTCCTGTCCGTCGTATGTCGGACTACACTACCCCCTCACCCTGACCTTCCCCCCCCCGCCCCGCCTCACCGCCCCGCAGCACTCCCTCGGCGAGCCGCCACTGGGCTGGAGTACATTGGGAAATGACAATAGTACAATAGTTTTATGAGAACAACATATTTACCATATAGATGGGCAAACTACTGAAAGCTCGAGCCAGATGCCTGTCTCTGTCTCTATTAGAGGTTTTATTGGACCCTCGAGCCCAAATGAGATGCACTTTCAAATAGCGTATGCCTGCAATCCACGCTCTAATCCCATGTCCCAAGAATTGAAAGATAAAGCAATAACGTTGAAGTAAAACAGAGAGAGAAATAGATATCTGAATAGTGGCTCAATTGCACAATGTGAAACCCGAAAACTTGCGATCAATCCTGGCTTCCCTGATTGACCAAACTGTGTGATATTATGCAAATAATTTTATCTCACCGAGCCTCAGAGAAAAAATCAAGTTGCTTCTAAGTGTACTTTTTTGTGGGGGAAGTAACCCCCACTCCCGTTGTTATGTCACTAGAGCCTAAGCTCCCGCTCATGCACTAAAACACATACTGCTATCAGTAAAGTAACGTGTGCTCGTTGATAAGAGGCCATGCCATTTGTAAACGTGAGGTATACAGACGCAGATTACTCAGTACTCTGCACTCCTCTGCCCCAGCCGAGGAGCCCCTCTTCCCTCAGGGTATCTGCTACTGTGTCCCAGGAAGCTCCACAAGTCCTGGACAGACGGACCTCTGACTGCCAACAATGACGAGCGCTCACGCCTGCTCCGCGGATGCTCTCAACAAACAGCGGGCTAGAGAGTTAAGTGTCAGTAAAGAATCTGCCTGATATAGGTGATTCCTTGTCCTTTGGGCGCTAACTTGCTGTTGAGGGAGTGTTTTAATAATAACGAGAAAATAATACAGTTTAGAATAACTGCAGAATTAAAATATAGGCTTTAATGAAAAATAAAATGTGTTTAAATGCAAAAATTGTAGCGGGCAACCATATTTACTCATAGCAGGCCTCAAATGGCTGAAGCAGCATTACCTGACAAGCTGACATGACTAGAAAATGCTTAAAGTTGATATCATGTTTTTTTCTTGACCTTTCCATAAATATGTTTTTTCATAATGAATAATACTTGCATAAAATGTTTTCATCTAATTCTGCAAATTGTTTCTACTTACACAAAGATCACAGTTTAAAATATTTAGAGATTTGTCATTTAGTGAGGCAATGAGGAAGTTCATACATGAACATGCAGCATTTTTAAAGGGAATGAATGATGTGAAAATCTAAGAGAGTTAACACTGTATTTGATAAGAAATGTTTTACTCGAAATTGGTGTCTGTGGACGATTGTATTCCTATGAGAAGACGAGGAGTGATCCTCTCCCATGAGAGCATCGAAAGCTGTATAACTGACTGAAGATGGAAGATGCAACAGGTAGCAAACGTTTCGGATTGTGATGTCTATAATAGTGTGTGTTTCTAGAGCAGACCCAGACTTCTTTCCACTTCATCCACATCTATCCCCATTCCACACTGCTCAAAGACTCTACTGAGTTTCTTGAGTCTCTCTGTATCAGAAGTTCTCCTTCGATTGATTGTTGATTTATTGAGCTCACTTTTTATGCTAAAGCTTTATAACTTTTCTCTCACTCTCTCAAATTAGGACTCTGTATGGGTTCTGAGAGACACCTATTCTCTCCCTCATTCCTAGAATAGGGATTCTTTCCATTATGGAACACGTTTAATGCATTTTATTATCAATTCTTGATTGACTAATTTTGATGATCAATTTCTGTGCATATTTGATGATTGAGATTAATATGAATTAACTTGTGTCTTTAAATAAAGATGAATACCCACTCGCCTAGATTGACTATACAAGCTATGGGAAATACTGGGGATGGAAAAGATTACAGCGGGTCTTACACGTTCCCTCCCCAAATTCGACAAAACATGGGGTACCACTATAGAATTCTTGTCCAACAAATTTACTGAGCTCACCTGCCCGAAGTACCTTAGAGTGCTTCGCCTCACTAAAGCCCCCCCCCCAAAGGTCTAAGGATAACAGATGGCCGTCCAGCCCAGATCATCTGTGTGACCCTTGCCTGTTGCACCACACACACATATAGGGGATAGACCTCTTTACCCTCTTTCCTCCTCTATTTTCTTCCTTTTCTGTCTCTAATTCCAGCTCATATGATTGTTCCCCACCGGCCGGTGGATGTAGGTGGCAGCTACTGTAATGCTTGTTTTTTTCCAAATCAATAAAAGGATTTAAACCATAAATAAAGATGAATGACTAAAAACATTGGTTTATAAAACCGTTTAACTCCATACCAAACTCTCATTATTGACTGAAAATAGATAAGTGATTTTGATTATAATGGCATCTGATGTACAGGCTCCTGATCCTCTCTAAGAACAACTGCAAATGTGTAGTAAGTAACTACAAATACACATAAATCATTCAGAAGATTTATTGTAGCTAAACAGGTACTGCGCAGCAGTGTTTATGAGTCGATCCTGTTCCATCAACTATCCCACCGGTCGCTCTCGTTATCAACCTTCTATTCAGGAATAAGATGACCCACAAAGGCTCCTACTGTTCTACTGTGTGACTGAAACATCAACCCAGTATTCACCACTACATTATCCTTTCCCTCTTGTTTTTCTCTAAAGAGCACAAGCAAGATACAAGTAGAAAAGAACAAAACCTAAATATAATAATAACAATAATAAAAACAGAACATGAAAGTTTGGTTAATACATTAAAAAAAGGATGTAATCATGAACCTAGCAACGTATAGGTCACGTAGTGACATTGAATACAACAATAACTTAATTTTGTTAAAATACAAAGCAGTTTGCCTGTGTAATGAATAAATGATAAACCCCAGTGCAGCGATACCTTATTGGGACAGCACAGTGTCGCTTGCTCCTATGGGGCCCACTAGATACATCTTGCTTGTCTCCATCTGATTTGAGAAACACATCAGAATTGAAATTCTTAGTACTCTCATCACAATTTACCATGTTAGTTTTTTCACTGACCCCCTGGTGATTTTTCACCGTAATCACCCTGGCCATGTTCCAACATTTTTTGTTGTTTACTCTTACAGCATTACCACAGATCTTGTCCACTACCAAGGGTTCGGAATATTTCATGCTGCCCTTCTTAGTGTGAACAGGAACTTTTACCGGCACTACATCTCCTACCTTTACCTGGAGTTGAACAACCCTTTTTCATGTAGTGGTGAATACTGGGTTGACATTTCAGTCACCCAGTATTCACCAGTACAAAACACCCTGCACAGCCAAGGACCAGCATACATCAACCACCGCCTGATCGTCCACTGACCCTCCAGACACCTGCGCTTCACCTCCCTCTCCCTTCGGATTTGCCGCAGCAACAGTGGACGTCGTTCCTTCTCCTACCTTGCCACGAAATCCTAGAACAGTCTCCCCATCCACCTGAGGACATCTCCCTCCCTTCAGGAATTCAGAAAGGGACTCAAGACCTGGCTTTTCGACTGAGACCCCAGGCAGCCTGGACCCAGCGCCTGGATACCCTCTGGTTGATTAGTGCACTTTACAAATCTGGGTGATTGATTGAGTGACAGCAAGAATTAGCCCAGATGATGGTAAACTGAGATTTTAATTGAAACTGATTCCCGCACCAGCCCTGTAAATATCCCTCGCCCATCCCACATTTCTCAAACCCGATCATTTTCAGCCATTTTAATGAATGTAGTGCAGAACAGGGAAAGGACTGATGGAAAATACCCACTGCAATAATTTGAATGGTATGGCCCATTAAAATCTGGATACAACAAACAATGGCAAGGACAATTGGTTTTGCCTATGCAAGATCTATTTGCTTTGTCAATGGAGTTTAGACATGTTGCAAAGCAGTGACCGGACAACTGTGAAAAATGGCTGAAAATAGAGAAAACAGTGCTATGATGTGTTCAAAGGTGGCCGAGTACTAGCGCTTCTTTGTTCTTGACTTGAAGCTATGTTATATAGCAGCCTGCACTGCTGTGAAACGTTTCTAAAAAAACATTGACAAAGCCTATAGATGTTACATAGGTGAAACCTATTGCCTTTGCCTGTGATTGTTTAGTTTTCTAATTCACTAATGGGGCCACTTTTATTTTGGTGCCCAGACCTATTTTCTGTCTCGGTCCGACCCTCAGTCTGACAGAGACCCTCAAGTGCTGCAGAGCCTTAGAGTACAATAGAAATGGATTGAGGTATAACAGTTGCAACTACTGTTGCCCAAGAGGGTGCCACTTTTGATGCTTGCAGTTGGTTTGAGCCTTTTTGCCCATTGTTTTTGAGGCAAATTGCCTTCCCGTCTTGTGGTGTTTTTTTAGATTTGTCTTTTTCCAGCAATGTATTTTTGATGATTATCGCTCTTCTGTCTATGTGACATTTATTTACATAATGCATGCCAAAAACTTCCTCCACTAAATTAAAATTTGTGAGCCATTACTTTCGAGATGGGAGCCCCAAGTCAGTCACCTCTTCATTTGCAGTCGCTATTTTGATTGTGTCTGTGGGTGGCAGAGAGAGGCTTGCAAAGTGCACCATGTGATAGGAAACTGCACATAAACAAGAGGAGGAGATAACAGACAATGGGGCATATTTACAAAGAAAGTGGCGAAGCGTGTCGTTAATCCTAGAAGGCTAACGACACGCTCCATCACTTTAGAAACGCAGGGCTGCACCATATTTACAAGAATAAGGTGAAGCTCTGCATTTCTCCCTGCTCTGGCACTAAATTTAGCTGCTTAGTGCCAACGCACGCACCCTTGCACCATAGTACAAGGGTGCCTGCATTGAGGGGAGTGATTACTTTATGTGCAGGAAGGTGTCCCTTCCTGCACATAAACAATCTTTAAATGATGTCTTGTAGCTTCTATGTGTGCTGCTTAATGCAGCACACATAGAAGTTGCAAAGCACAATTTTTTTTAAATGATTGTTTACGTGGAGGGAGGGACACCTTCCTGCACATAAACAATCATTGGCGTTTTGCTGTTTCCATGAGTGCTGCACAACCCAGCACACATAAAAAAAGCAAAAACGAGGGGAAATTAAACATTTCTCCTCGTTGCACCAGGGTAAGACCAGGTTTTCCCTGGTCTTAATTTTGCGCTGCCCCATATTTACGACACCCTTGTAAATATGGGGCAACGTCAAACTCAATGGGTGTTGCTGTGGATCGCCCACAGCAACACCCATTGCCCTCCCCTTTCACAGTAAGTATAGCGTGAAAGGGTGCCTTATTTACAAGGCAGCGTTAAACCACGTTAAATGGCTTAACACTCCCTTGTAAATAAGGCAAAGCTGCAATCGCCACCATAACGTCATGGGAAGTGATGTTTTGGTGGCAATAGGGGCTTGTAAATATGCCCCAATGTCTATGTTGAAATGAATAGATAGGTAAACATTTTTAACCATTCATCAAAAAGTAAATTAAAAGATGTAATGTGTCACTACTTAAAAGCTATCCCCAACGCTTCCTATATTAGGGAATTCCAGGCACCCTATTTCCAGAGTAAAACCTATAAAGGTTTTACTCCGACCTGGTGACTCTCTATTAACCTAGTGTGAAGAGACAGAAGAATTTAAAGCCTATCACACTTTATTTTTCTGTCCCCTTCAGTGACATGTATACTTGCCCAAAAAATTGGTCAATCTGCTAACAGTGGTATTACCAAATGTGTAATACATTTAGGAATGTTACTATTTGGTTCTTAAATGGACCAAAAATTGAAATACTCTTGATGGGTCACCAATCAAGTCATCAACTATCTACCAACATTATCCACCTTGGACTTCTCAACTCACATTTTATTATTTACCAACACTAAGAAAATGCCTCTATTAGCTACATATACTGAAGAAGAGATATATAACGGCTGCCCTACCTTCCTGAAGGTTTATAAGAAGACAAGCGTACCCCAATATGTGAACCTGGGGTGGTAGGATATATTTCGGAGTTCCTAATACTGTTGTCAATGCGATGTCTTTTTAAAAAAACCTCACTATCACCCGTCACGTCACGCTTTTTTCACTGTATATGTGAGCACCTGAATATTATACAGATTTGAAAATAAATGCCTGTCATTCCATGACCTTCATGACCCTCTGAAAACCTTTTCCTTTGCTCCTTCCTGAATTAATTTCATACCCTAAAAAACACAGTGCCCCCTCTGGGGTACTTCTTGCTTTGGACCTTTAAGGCCACACCTGAACCATTGTTCTCGAAATATATACTATCTTCCTGAAGAGCTTATTCATTGAAGAATTTAGTAAGTGAGTGTCTTGCAAACAGAATATATCTACATTAATTCTGTCAAGCTCTCAGAGTAATTTATTATATTTCAGCTTAGACTTGAGCCCTTTAACATTTCAAGATACAGGGCTTGCATAATCTGATATCAACATGTATTTACATTTTATCTAAATGTATCATAAGAATGTATGACATTATTTTGTTGAATCTCTTTTTAATATTTTTCCTACCCACCCTTCTACCAATCCAATCCAGTACCTCCTCCTATCCCCCTGTCACAACACCATCATCATCTCCCTCCCACCCCTCTTCCAATTCCACTCCTTCCCGCACAGGGATATCCCTCATTTAAGGTCAAAGGAAGCTCTGAAAAAGGTACTGAGAGGGTCCCTGCAAAACCCATGACATTTAATTAATCACACATAATTTCCATAATGGAGAGAAGAAAAGAAAAAACATGGAAGGGTAAAGAAGAAGACAGGGACACCAGCACTACTACTACTTTCTTATATCAGTACACGTATCTGTGATCAAATGCTGATTCTAAGTGGTAAATGTGGAAACAGAATTTTATTTAGAAATTAATGCTTAACAGAGGTTTGGTTAACTTTAATTAACTAGGCCACTCTAGGTCATATTATTGAAAGTGCATGTTTAAATGTTGTGCACAAGCATTGTTTTTCATTGGTTTTCAAAAAATCAACAAAATTCAGCTGCAACTACCGTCTGTCTCTGTACGTGTAAAGTAACATTTTTTCTAGCTTTCTCGGCTGAAGGGATGTGTTTTGCAACATCTCACGGTTATGTGCTGAACCTCTGTTTTTATGTTCATAGCGCAGAACAGTCCATTGTATTAAACTGCATTTCTCATATTTCTGTTCAATAAAAATCATTCGCCAGTAGGTGGATTGGAAATTAATAGTTTGATTGGTTTCCTGTACAAGTAACGGTTTAGTGCTGCCTTTTTAGGTCTCGCCTGAGACAGAGCATGCTCTGTCACTTAAGTGATCATATGTTAATTTAAATGGAAAGGGGGCTTATAGGCCGACTACTACTTACAATTGGTTGACTTCATCGTCACTCTCATTACCTTGATTCTCATTGGTCAGCGCATGCCAGTTTCACTTTCTCTTTGTGTTTTTGTCCCTTCCATGAAGCACGGACCAAGTACTGATTAATTCTTTTATTTGTGTCCTTTCTCTGGTCATGTTCAGATTCAGGTACTTTTTTCAGGGTGACATTGCTTTAACGAGGTGAGAAAAATTTAAGGTTTAGTCAACTGCTCAACCGGAAAATAATATTGGGCACAGACACGTTCATGATGGGCTATGGATGGCCCTTTGCATTCACGCTACCTCACACTACTTCACTTTGCCGTGGGCAAAAATATCTCAATGTGTTTCAGTCACCTTTCAGCCAAATTTAATTAATGCTTTCTAGAAATGTCATCTTGGTCAATGTGTGCAAAATATTGCATGGTCACACCCGTTGACCCCATTTTGAAACAGCACTTAGAGAATTAAAATCGTGGAACCATGAAACCAGAATTTTGGTCTCAGCTACCCCTACTTAATAATCAGACAAGTGATCCCATGCACAATGTTAGATCCCCGCAGCTTTACTTGCTTTATCTGCCAGACTTCTAAGGGCTTCAAAAGAGTTTAGGGACTGGTAAGCGCTATACGAAAATGCACATTTTGAATGTACATGCCTTGGAAACTATGGCGAACTTCACCCAAAATATGACACAAACTTTCTTCAGCTTCAATAGCGGGACAGCTTCCAGGTCGCCTCTGGATTTTGCTGATGTCCAGCTCATCAAGGATTGTCAAAACCAATAAATAGGTCTAACCTATGCCAGACCTAATGGATTTGTCAATCTTGTTTTAGCCATGTAGCGTGGCTACTGTGCAGCATGGCTGAAAGTTAAAAAAAGTGCTAAGCCACTATCAATACTGACTGCGCAATAGCACTTTTTTTTATTTTCAACCATGCTGCACAGCAGCTGCACTTCTGTACAACATAGCAAAAAATGTTGACAAAGCCAAATAGCTGTACTATTTGGAGTGGTCAATGTTTTTTAATACATGTCCAATACTATGCTTAACTAAAAACTGACCCACCAAGTCAAAATGTACCACATGACAACAGGGAAAGAAATGGAGAAGGTTAAAACTCCTGTATGACCTCACCCTTCTCAAAATACTCACTCTAATATATGATCCCTCATCATCGCAGCTAAAGTCTTTAACTACAAGCCCACAATCCGTGAGGCAACAAACAGAAGCAAAGCCCTATTCAATGCTGTCAAACACTGCACCAGTCATTTCCCATAACCCACAGTGCCTGCTTCAGTAGACGATTGCAAAACCATCAAACTGTTTTTCATCAAGAACATTGACAAAATCCCTATCATCATTAGCACTTCCACAGCTGTCTCACTTCCAACCATCCCCCAATCATCTCACCATCACATGGAACTGCTGAAGCCCAGTCTTGTACCTGGATCTTCCCAATATCCTGAAGTCCCTCAAGATAACTCCTATGAAGAGAGCAGCCTTCCTTCTTCCATCATCAAATTGATCCAATGAGAGGATCTCACACACCTTCTTAAGATTGTCAACACCGCCATGAGCCAAGCAAAATTCCTAGACGTGTTTAAGACAGGTCGTATTCTTCCCTAGTTAAATAAACCATCCATGGACTCAGACAAGGCCATCAACTTCTGCCATATTACTTATCTTCCTTTCAATGGGAATATCATTGAGAAAGCATTTTCCTCCCAGCTACAGGAGCACATTAGCAAACATAATCATATATAGGACAACCAAACAGGTTTCAAACCATGCTGCAGCAGTGAGACAGCCACAGTTTAGGTAGTCAACATGATTTTCTTCAATGATAAGAACTGCCTCTGAAGCCTTCAACACAGACTACACTCCATCTCTGATCAACACCCTGTAAATACAGGATTTGCACACTCTATTTTGAAATGGTTTACATCCAACCTCATCAAAGCGCTCCAGCTCATTAAAATAGGTTCCACAAGATGATGGACTCTTACACTGTTCTGTGGAAAATGCCAGTGTTACATCCTTTCTCCCATAATTGTAATCTCTAGAACTTCTCTGATCCATTCTTGCAGACAGCAGTATCAATGTCCATAAATACACAGATGATACCTATTTAAAAATATCCTCACCCAATGGCATACAGAAATCTCATATCTTGCCTCAAACCATTCCAATCATGGATGTGTTAAGCTTCCGCTGAAGACGTAGATCTACCTGAGCTGTCTGTCACTCTCTCTGGATGTACTGACTATGCAATGCCTCAATAGAAAAGGAAGGTGGAAGACGTGGAAGGTAGAGAGAACACACATGAGCATTTGCTGTTGAAGGTCAGTATCAGAAAAACCCAGGGAGGAGTAATGTTTGCTTGTGGATTTTTCCACAAACTCAAACTCAGATGGTACATCCAACAAAGGTTACATGAGTACGAGAAGATAAGCAAAGAGAGTGGGACCTGAATCCCCACAAGCTTACCTAAATCCTAGGTCGACGATGTGGTCATGAGAGCAGAAGTCGGCCTGCATAATGGCATTGCTTCCCAAGATGCCTAGCCATCAAACACCAAATACAAGCAGTAGATGCTCCTGCTTCTGACTACAGGTAGACAATCAACACAAATAAAGGAGGGAAGGGCCTATGTGAGGGAACCACAGAGGGAACAAATAACAAAGGTGGTTGCTACAGAATCGATTGTAGGAACTGGATGAAGCAAAGAGCCAAACAACTGCAACTGTGCTAATGCTCTGCAACTAGTGACCCAGAAGTGCATTGTAACTGAAACCTCCCACCCTGTGGTGGTTAGCAGTCTAGCTTACTGATGCTCAATTGCCCAGTCTTCCACAGCTTTCATTCTGTCTCCTGATGGAGTTTCGTGATTAACCCACGGGGCAACATCCTTAGCCCCAAACCCCTTTCCTTTATGCTTTGGAACTGAAATTCTGACAAATCTCCCTCTCCCACTCTACCTGTAATACCTCCTGGAGAGTTTGGGTTACCATGGGTGTGTTAGGAAAACATCTGTTGAACTGGCATGTCAAATGGGATGCATGCACAAACGAGACTAATTACCAAGACCTTTCTGAAACATATTCCTTACTGGCCACAAAATACTGCCACTGATCATAATGAATCTAGGAATCTATAATAGATTGAACCTCATATTCTGGAGTCCCATCTATCTACAGTGCAGGTGGAGGATGCCCTATCCCTCTTGTAGCTTGATTTACTCTGGAAATGTGCACTACTGGGTGTATTCTAAATCCAGTTCTATCGTTGAGTTCCCTACTAACTGTTAGATCTTAATTAAGCCTACAAATCTTGGTGAAAATTTAGGCTGAGACTCTGGAATAGTAAGGAGACCTGTGAATAGGCCAACCATGGCCTCAAGATCATAAGAAGGAAAATGCTGTTTTCGTAAACTGCCACATTGTGTGTAATATGCCTTCACTAGGTGTTGTACATTTTACCTCATGTGCTAGATATTATGCCATAAGTGAGGAACTGAAGGTATCTTAAATGGAAAAATGGAGATGGGAAGCATACATAGATGAATAACATAGGTGCAATAGAAACAAAATTCTCCTAAAGAGTTATGAAAGGGGATAACATATGCAAATTCTGCAAGGGATATCCACCTGAATCATTCGGACTGGTGATTCATAAGGAAACATCTATGGTATTATTTGATGGCACATTTCATCCTTTCTGTATGGCCATCCATTTGTGGGTCTTAAATGGGAGAAATATACTGGTGGATTCCTAAACTTTTTGTGGCTTCTGTCCTAGGTGAACGATGAATTGGGACCCTTGTCAGAAAACTATGGTGTCTGGAAGGCCGTGCAGATGAAAGATGTGGTCTAGAAAACTTTGAGTGAAATCTACTGGATTGGGCATTTTTTTTAATGAATGAACTGCCCTAATTTTGAAAATGGCCTATGACCACAAGTACAGGGGTGTAGCCTTGTGAGCTTGGCAATTCTATGAAGAAGTTCAGATCGATAGAAGACCAAGGTTGTTTTTTGACAAATTATTTGATGTCTCTATCCACCTTGGCCACAAAAATGGTGACTGACTAGTTTTTGAGACTTTTGTTCTTAAGAATGACCTGTACAGGTGAGTTATACGACCACTGAAACACCTGAATTTGTAGTTTTTTAAATGGAAGGTACTAGGCTTCCCTTCGATACAGGCAAGTACCCTTGAGTTGTCTTTGACCCTCTTGTTAGGACCATTGTGGACTATTCACTCCTTGCTGGGCTTTAGCGACCTCCCCTAGTAGAAACAGTCCAATTATCCAGTGGTACAGGGGTGGCAGACAAGATGCTTTGCGGGGTGTGAGTGTTGACAAGGCCTCCGCCATGAAACATTGATGGCCATGGTGACAAGTGATCTCATAGAGAAATCAGGAGAAGGAGAAGGATCATCTGACATGACAGCATGTGCACATTTCATTGCTGTTAAATAGTCAATGCTTTTGTTATCTGCCCAGACAGTGATTTTCTGGTTAGCGTCATCCAAATAGAGGGAAAAAGCTTTGATTGCAAATAGCTCATGGACAAATATGGTGTAGTTTCACTCTGTATGAAATAGCGCCTGAGAATAATAGGGTACTTGATGCAAGGCTTCAGTGTCTGGATTTCCTTCAGCTAAAATAGCCCCCAAAGCAAAACTAGCATCTGTCTGTGCTATGAAAGCGAGCTGAACAACTGTATTTTTAGGAATGGGGCAGTACTATATACTTTTTGCAATGTAGAAAAGGATTTTTCTTGATTTTTACCTCAATGGAACGATTTTCTTTTGTCAGCTCTACAATAGTTTGCATGATAAAAGAAAACCCATGGCTAAAACTCTAGGCAAAGTCTACAAACCTCTGTATATCTTTAACAGTAGTAGGTTAAGGCCAATGCAACTCTGCTTGCTTCTTATAATTCACCATTCTAAGATACCTATCTTATATTCTGAAACGCAAAAACGAGAATTTCAAGACTTCAAAGATACACTTTTCTGACCTATCATACAAGCAATGACTTCGCAGACGGGTGATCAGCTCTTTGACATGCTTCTGATATCATTTAGCTACACTACCATAAAGGTATCCAACAGGTCTCTAAGGAGGTAATTCACATAATGTTGGAACTCTGGTAGGGCATTCCATAAACCGAAGGGAATAATGTGGTACTCATAATTCATAGTTCATACCATTCATATCCCTCTCTGATTCTGTTTATATCATAAGCTCCTTGTAAACTAAGCTTTGCAAAGACTTTAGCAGATATTTCATGGTCTAATAACACAAATGGTTTAGAGTGATGATAACGTTCAAATCTACATATGGCCTGCATTTCCTATTTGATTTTGTTATAAAAAGAATAGGTCCCCATCTGGTGATGTTGAATGCCTAATGAACACATTGTTGATACCATTCATATCCCTCTCTGATTCTGTTTATATCATAAGCTCCTTGTAAACTAAGCTTTGCAAAGACTTTAGCAGATATTTCATGGTCTAATAACACAAATGGTTTAGAGTGATGATAACGTTCAAATCTACATATGGCCTGCATTTCCTATTTGATTTTGTTATAAAAAGAATAGGTCCCCATCTGGTGATGTTGAATGCCTAATGAACACCTTGTTGAGATTTTTTTAGCTATTGATTAATCACCTCATCTTTCTTAACCGTTAAGGAATATATTCTTCTATGTGCAATGAGATAGTAAGGTGTCAGCTTAATCTTTACTGAAAAAGTCTGCAAATTGTCTATAGGCATATTTAATCTGATCTTTATTGAACTTGGGATCTTCTTTCTTTGAGGCCACCGATCTTTATATGACAAAGCACTTAAATTCCTGAGTCTGGAAATTTATCGGTGTAGGGTAGTGCTTCTTTACACAATAAGATGCAGAAAAAGATGTCGATGGAGTTGGACAGTCAATTACAGGGTTATGGAACCTCAGCCAAGTAGTCCCAAGTGTGATAGGAAAGGTGGGAGAGTCTTTAATATCAAACAAAGTGCCTCCACACAAAATAGATTCATAAGCAATGGTTTGGTTTCTTCTTGCACTGGTCCAAACATGAGTGGGATGCCATCAATTCCCTTGAAAGCATGATACATGATTCATAAAACAACCAGGTGCACCAGAATCAAATATTGTATGGAGAGCAATAGGACCTCTTGGTGTGGTGACGTGTACTTGCAGGAAAGAGTGGGACTTTGAAAGGATAGACAGATCAATATTTGATGGGTTCACCCTCTGTCTGTCTTCTAGAGTTCAGCAGACCTGTATCTCGATAGACCAGGACACTGTTGACTATATGGGCCGGCATTCCCACAATAGAGACATAAGTTATTTTTCCATTGACACTCCTTTACCTCCACAATATGAGTCTTCCTGACACATGTCAGCTGCATTGGTTCCTCAGAGACAGATCTGCATTTGGTCCATGTCAAACATAACTTTCTGATGTGGACCAAAAGCACAGGATCCCACCTTACAGACTATGATCGTCTCATTCTAAGTACTATACAGCTAGCAATTGACCAAGAATCAAAATAGAAATAAAAAATATATAGTCATCCTTTTGGATTTCACATGCAGTAACATGATTCCGTAAGTAGAACTGATTTACTGCTATGCTTTACACTTTACGGGGAGGGAACTATATCTGTACTTTATAGTGTAGAGATATCTCAATATAGGTGACACTCAAATATACCACAATTAAGACAGTGACTGGGATCTAAGGTCCCCTTTACCTGTTACCTTCAAGGCATAACTTCTTCCTCTACCACCTGGATAGAGGCAAAGTCCTGCTCAGCGGTCTCCCTGATACCATCCTACCAACCTGAAGCATGTTCTACACACAGCAGCGCAACTCATCAGGTGCTCAAAGAAATTTGACCACATCACCCCCTCGTTAAAAGATGCACATCGGCTCTCCTTCTAGCCAGGATCATCGTCAAAGATGAGCAGCATCAGTTACGAATGCCTTCAACAAGACTCCAGCTTATCTGGCAAATAACCTAGCCATGTATGCAGGATAACACAAGAGCAGGAACCTGGATATTGCTAGATTGGAGATCGGCATTGCAAGAAGGGACAAAACAGAAGGCTAGCCTTCTGTGGTCATGCTTCC
This sequence comes from Calotriton arnoldi, assembly GCA_963921515.1. Classification (NCBI taxonomy): domain Eukaryota; kingdom Metazoa; phylum Chordata; class Amphibia; order Caudata; family Salamandridae; genus Calotriton; species Calotriton arnoldi. The sequence goes on from CAWUFW010001499.1 coordinate 2,442,691, forward strand.
AGCATCTGGCACAAAAGCTCTATTGACATCAGATCATCAACAAATTTACTCAAAATTCAGAAAAGAACTGCATTCACACCTTTTAAAAGGTCTTCACCCCTGCCTCGACAGTCTACTCTTGACCTTTCACTAATAAATGTATTTCCACAGGGTACACAGTTGCTCATGAGCGAGGTTCACTCTGCACAGTACTAACACATACATAAATGCACAAACAATTCCCAGTGGCTGAGATTAATCCAAACATTTCTCCCATCACCTTTTTGTTTCTCTCTATGTGCCTGAGGTGACAACACTTTTCAAACAAGATATTGGGAGGCTGTTTTTTAAAATCCAGTTTAAATTATCCCTCCCATTATTATCAATAACACTCTTCTGAGAAGTAATCGCACAATTTGAATGACTTGCTTCCCTGTTGGGTTTCAAGAAACCTTGATAAAGATGTTTTGTAGATAAGTTGAATTTAATGTTTGTACATGCAGTGAACAGCACCCGATGTCTCTCTCTGGCAATTGCTCCAAAGTCAGACCAACGACTAGCAGGAGTCTGGAATCCTCATCAAAGGATTCCCGAACCAAACATTGCAAATTCCATCCACATTAAAGCCATACACAACTAAGCACCAAAACATAACACATATTTCCCCTCACAAAAAACCCCCACAAAATAAGAATGGAGAAGAAACTTTAGGACAGTTCATAATCCTTCAAGTACCTGGGAGCCTGGAAGATTCCTTTCACCCTTCCACCCCCAGATGCAGAAATCATTTGAGAATTAGGCCCAGCTCCAAAAGAAATCTCCATACCATCAACCAAATTACCATAGGACTTCTCTTGATCCATTTAGTTGGACTCGTGTCCTGAGAACTTCCCCAAAATAATGTCATTAAAATTGTTTCCCAAGGACCTTTCCTGCAGACTTCCATCCTCCAGCTCCAACACCCTGTCAGAGTGAGCTTGGGTGTCACCAACCCACCAATCTTCCATACAAAATTAATTGGTAGTCCTATCACATGTGTAACATTTAGCAGAAGAATCAGACAATGCTATTCACACACTTGACCTCAGCTTCTCATTTTTTGCTCCACTATTTCCCATCTTCCACCAAAACAGTATGTTTAGGAACTCAAACCACATGAGTAAAAGGGTAAAACTTTGCTTTTCCCTTCCTAGCAACACCCACTTTCCTAACCTTGACCACATCTCCCACTTCAAAATCCATCAATTTGACTTTATTCAACTCATCATACCTAAGTTTGCTCTTAGATTGAACTTCACTCAATCTCCAACTTAAGTCTCCTACACTGGGTGTTGGACTTGGCCCTCTCTACAAGGTCACTTCCAAACGTTTTGATTCTCCCCTCCTGTTTTGCTGAATTGGTTTTTGTTGGTCTTAGGACTCCTTGCACTTTACCTCTACTAACCTGTGCTAAAGTGCTTGTGCTCAACCCTAAAACATGGTAAAATCAACTTACACCTCATTGACATATTTAATTTACTTTTAAGTCCCTAGTAAAGTGGTATACCATATAACCATGGCAGGTAAATTAAATGCTACTAGTGGGCCTGCAGCACTTATTGTGCCACCCACTTAAATAGCAACCTTAAAACATGTCTAAGGCCTGCCATTGCAACCTGTGTGCAATTTTAAACTGCTAATTTACTTGTCAAAATAAACCCCTTGCCAGACATAAAACTCCCTTTTTTAATACATATGAGCCACTCCTAAGATAGGCCCTCAACAGTCCAAAGGGCAGGGTGCAGTGTATTTAAAAAGTTGGACATGTACATTTAAGTCTTACATGTCCTGGTAGTGAACAAATCTCAAATTCATTTTTCACTACTGTGAAGCCTACCTCTCCCATAGGATAACACTAGGTAACCTTATTTGCATTTAATAAATGATAACATTTTTTGTGAGCAGGTACAAATGTCATTCTTGGTGTCTTGGGAATTGTAATTTAAAATTCTCTTAAATGATTAAGTCAGATTATGAGTCACAATTCTGAAAGTGATGATTTTAGAAAGTTGGCATTTTCTTGTCCTAACCATTTGGTGCCTGCAACCTATTTCCTGGATCACACGCCTAGGTGCAGTTGATCTTCGCGCATTCCTCCCAGACAGTAACATGGTAGAGGGGTTGGATGTTGACAGGATTGGCCAAGCAAGCAGGATAAGAGAGGCGGTGCTATGTACAGCCCCACTTGCACTTCAAAGACATTGTCTCAGCTCACACACAAAGAACTTTACACTAGCCTTTTGTGACGCCAGACATCCTGGGACCAGGGAAGGGAGGAAAACAGTTCCAGACCCTTCTAAGGGGGGAAAACACCAGACGTTTCTTCCTCTTCAAAGCTTGCACCAGGTATAAAATTAGGACCCTCAAACCCACTCTTTGGTACACTCCTGGGCCTCTGGATGCTACAGAAGAAGGGCGGCCCTGCTGCCAGAGGACTGGCCCTCTGCCTGAGGCTGGCCTTGCTGTCTGAGAAGGAAAACTAGACCTGCTCCCTTTATCCCAGGCTACCTGAAATGACTCCAAGGGTCAACTTACTGATCTCCTGTTCAAAGCTGTAGTGACATAAAAAGCTCCAGAGGCCTCCATGCAACTGCCCAGTTGTTGCTGCACTGGATCTGCCTGGACCTGCTGGCTTCTGCTGAAGTGAGTTCTTGATCCCCGAGTGGTGATCCCAGGTCCTGGGTCATTGGTTTGGCATCAGTTGAGCTCCTCTTTGAAGAAAAGGAGAAATCCTGAAGTTTTAGGCAATTGGCAACCACGAATGGGCCTATTCATGCCAAGATCTTGATGTCCACGCTTCCCGCCAACGTGAAGCTCTGGTGAACCTGACTTTTCATGCTACAGCAACAGTCAATGATGACCGGCAATGTGAGATCGGCACTTTGCACTACAGCATCATCATCATCCAGTAGTGACCACCAACGTGAAGCTCTAGCAACGACAATCCGTGATGTCCAATAGGATTCGCGCTACAGCGATGACCGCCTTCAATGCCTGGCCTGCTCTTCATGTAAACAGGTTTTCAAACTAGTTGGAGGAATCAACATATATATCCCCTAAGAACTAACCTACCTTCTAAAGTCAATTGATCCTTCAGTTTTTAAAATTACTCACATTCATAACTTAACATGTTCTCCTTGGCCAACCTTTGGTCACATAATCCCTCAAGGATACAAGACGTGTCACATTCTGTACCACATTCTCATTCTTCCAATGTCACAACCATTTCTGAAACCATCAAACCATCAATTAGACCAACCACACATTCAAAATCATCCTCACTGTGCTCTTCAGAGCAACTTTGTACAGGACACCTAGATAAAAAAATCTGCCCTGTAATTCTTTCCCCACTGAATATGTCTGACACAAAAGTTAAACCTGTACATCTTCAACAATAATTCCGTACAGGACTTGCCTTATCTAGGCGTCTTTCATTGAGCAAATAGACTAATAGCTTACAATTTGTGACTAAAGAGAAATTACTGCCCCATAGGTAGGCAGAGAAATGATTGGAAGACCAAATACAGGCAAGTGTCTCCCTTTCTATTGTGCTACAGTTTCTCTCTGGTTTAGTAAGACACCTTGACACAAATGCTACAGTACACTCTTTTCCATCAACTAGTTGACTCAAAACTTCTCTAAGCCCCTTGCTGGCATTTACTGTGACAATAGAGGAAAGCATTAATAATCAATAATTTCAACTTTCTTAACACTTTGTTCTCCTCATTTCCCCAAGTGAATTTCACTCCTTTCCTCAACAACCTCCAGAGAAGCTTGGTTTGAAAAGCAAAACTGTCAATGAAACATGAATAGCACTTGCACAACCCAAGGGAAGATCACATCAGTGGCATCTACCAAGTCGAATATGGGTTTGATACCTTTTGCAGAAACATGATGATCCAAATAATCCAACTCTTTCATCAAAAAGTGACACTTCACGCTTTAAGCTCCCTTTTAACAGTGATTCCATGCTTCTGAAAAATACTCAATACCTCTCCCAGCACCACAAAATTATTTTCTTCTGTGTCAGTGAAAATGAGGATATCATCCTGGTATGCTAAAACGTTCCTCGTTCCGCCCAAGATCTTAAACATAAATTTTTGAAAGACTGATGCTGCCAAGGCTAAGCCAAACACTATACTACTAAATCTGTAAGCCTCGAACGGAGTATTAAAAGCAGTTAAATAGCAGAAATCCAGAGCAAGTTCAACCTGGTGATAAGCTACCCTTAAGTCTAAAGAGGAAAGCCCCTCACTCCTCCCAGCTGAGCCAGCATTTCCTGGATTTGTGGGAGAGAAAACAGTCCACGACAATGTTCTGGTTCTAGGACCTAAGGTCTACACTCAGCCTAATGTCCATTGCCTTCTTCTTTACCACTACATTAGGTGAAATCCAGAGAGGAGTCAATTGGCTCTATTACATTCTTAGAACAAAATTTGTCTACATTTTCTTTCAATTGGGCTCAAATACTGAATGGTACATCCCACTATTTGTGAACCACCAGAACTGCATCAGGCCTCAGAATGGTTTTGTGTTCATAACCCTTTACTGTGCCTAATATGTCTTCCAATAATAACTTGTTTTTAATAAGTAGCTGTTCGAAAGAAGTAGCTTGAAACACAGAAACATCCACCAGTGAAATGAGACATTCAGTACCGGACCTCAAAACCATTCCAAAAGTCCCTTGATCCCGCCATTCCAGAATATTATAACCCTCTTTGGCTACATATACCGTGAAATGAATTAACCTATTCTTGTACAAAATCCTCTAAGGAAAGTAGCTCAACACATCAATATTGAAATCGTCAAAAGCTACAGTGCGACTGTCAGGTGGAAACAGCTTGACATAACCCCACTCCTGCAAAATAAATTGTAACAATGGTGATCAGGGACCCTGAGTCCACAGTGACTTGCAAATCAACATCTCCAATCATTACATCACAAACAGGATCCACACCCCTAACTGAATTGCTTAGGGACCCAACCATTTTAAAGATAATAGCTCTCCAATAATTTTAGCATCTTCTCTAATTATTTTGCCCTTCTCTAAAGCTTGTTTATTAACAAGCACCACATTTTGAATATTTTTGCAAATTCTAGCAAAGTGCCTGACTTTTATACATTTTATACACGTCTTGTTTGAGCAGGACACTTGCCCACATTAGCCATATGCATCTTGGAACCACCACTAAAATATATGCCTGAAAAACTTGAGCTACTCTTGCCACTTTTCTTGCTAACACTAGGCCACGTGCTACTGCATTTCGGTTTTGAGATTATGGCATTAACATTGTCAAAGTCAGATGTGTTCTTGAACCTTCCTAATTCCTTGGAGGCCATATTAGACCTTTCAATGCCTCTAGCAATCACCAGTGTCTCTTCTAGACTTGGATTCCTGCAACATTAAAGCCTTTCTTGCATTCTGGCATCATAACAATTAACCACCAATTGAACTTGCAAGTAATTGTCTAGAGTTCCATCAAAATCGCACGTGGAAGTAAGAATTCTAAGTTCAGCCACAAAACCATCAATTTACTTATGCTGAAGTTGCTGACAAGTAAAAAATCTGAGTCTCTCCACTATAATGCTAGTATCATCTTTAAAATGATTTTCCAATCTCTTTACCGCTTGCGTATATTCATCCCAGTCTACTGAAGAGGAAGGAATTAACTGTGGAATAAGATAAAATATTCTCTGACCCTCATGACCCAAGCAATTGTACAATAAGGCCTTTTTCCTCAGGGATCGAACTGTATACCATCAATTGCAACTAAAAAAAATGTCCAATGACCTAAACCACTGCTTCCACTTTATTTTCTGTACACCAGGTTTAGGTAGGAATGCTGTTGGAAGATTAGTGGTCTGCATATTGCAATTACTAAACAACCAAAATGCAGTAGAGCAAAGTTCAAATGAGAGGATAAGGTCACAGTAGATTTTTCTTTAAAATTGTCTGTGAAAATAGTCCTGAATATCTCCTGAATCACTATGTGTAATTTAATTGGTCAATACGTCAATTACAAAATGAAAGTTAACCAATTGCAACTGAGAGAATTTTTGTTAGTCAATCCTAAAAAGGGGCGAAATTCCCAATAGGTGCACAGTTCACTTTTTAGAGTGTCGAACTCTACGATAGACTGGATGCAAGCGCAATATCCACTGCAAGATCAGAAGCTTCCTCAGAGGACCACAAGTGCATTACTTCTGTGGCAGAGATGAACTTGAAAATGAAGCGAACACCCTCCACAGCGAGAAAAAGGGAATATCTGATGCGTGCGATGACTGGAGTGAGCTCCAATGCTGCCTCACGTGAGCCGAAAAGTGCACTGCCTCGAGCGAAAAATCAAAGTGCAAGGGGAACATTGATGCACGCGCAGCTGAAATCGGGCCGCTCCACTCAGTAAGGAAATAGCGGTCATTCCATGGAAGCCTAAACAGCTACACACAAGATAACTTCCTGAACAGGAGTAATCACACAAAGTTAAATCAGGTGATCACAACAATTCTGGGAGAGCGTGCTGCTCACCTGTCAGTGGAGAGACTGAGGTGCCAATTGTAATAGATGCCGTTCATGAATGCTCTAGCACGTTGCCAAATTATGTTGGGTTTCACGAAAACTCGATAAAGAAGATTTGTAAATAAGTTGAGTTTAATATTCGTAAATGCAGTGAACAGCACCCAAGGTCTATCCCTGGTGATTGTTCCAAACCCCAACCTGACTGAAGTTTGAAATAGGCCTGGGTGGAGTTCTCGGAGTTTTACTCAGTGGAACTCTGTGAAGTGCCAGAAAAACTCTGCCATGCTCTGCAGAGTTTCACCAGCGGCGGAGTCTGTTAAGTTGCGCTGCTCGCACTGATTTTAGCACTGGGATTTTGTCCTGCACTGTAAAATTAGCGTGAATGGCACAGCGTGTCATGTCAGAAGGCGCTGCTGCTTTTTGCCACTCTAGTAGACATTCTACTCAAGCGTCAGCTTCCTCAACGCAAGCAGCACATTTCTCAATGCAAGTGGTTGTGACCTGCCGTGACCGCCCACGTTGAGATATCTCGCCGGGAGGAGGTCTAGCGCATGATTTTTACTTGCGAGTGCTCCCCAACTTGACGTTGGTGAGCCGCTTGAGAGAAACAACTCCAATCCCCTCACTTCACTGAGTTTTTCGGAACTACGCACAGAGCAGGCAAATCTCCGCAAACTCCGCCGGCGGAGCGGAATTCTTCACCCACCTCTAGTCTGAAACTCTCACCAAAGAACGCCCAAACTGAACATTCCAAATTCCATCTGCATTAAAGACACGCAACTAAGCCCTTAAACATAACACCTCCTTTTGCAATACCACAGAGAAAAACACTTGTCAGAATCGAGGTGACATCTCCAGGACGCCATAAAGAGTCAGATTGTGGCTGTCACATGAGATGCTTCAGGTGTGTTGCCATTCTTACACAGGAAGTTCCTTCTCCTTTTTTAGCCCATCACTCAAGCGTACAAGTTGAGGGTACAGGCGGGTAGATGGCGTCTACCCACTATTTTTACAGGGTGGATGCCGTGTACCCAGCCAAGTGGTTGGGCCCCACAGTAATATGCTAGTCTTGTCCTGGTGTAATTTTCAGATACAGGGACAATTTCAGCAGCACCTACAGTTGTCTGCTTTTGTTCTGAGCAGCAAGGTGCAGGTGGGGAAAGGGTTTATCAGATTCCAAATGCGCCCATAACAAAAGCAAAAGTTGAGAGGCCATCAGACCTACTTTTATTGGAGTATCCTGGCAGGGAGCGTCGGGAGCCTCACACCTAGGTGCAATGGAGGGGGAAACAAAGGCTCACATCTTATCACTTCACAGGTACTGAAGAGAGAAATGCTTTTGACTTTGTTCAGTCCCTGTATATAAGAGATATGCATGCACTGTAAGAGTGTCAGATGTATTGATCTGTCCCCGTATTTACACATATAACAATTTAAATACCAATCTGTTGTTTTATTTCTTTTATGGCGCTTTAGCAATGCAGGGTGTCAGAGCAGGGTGTCAGAGCGTTTTACATCACAAGTACACATTATACATTGACAATAAATCATATGTGTGTGAATCAATGTACAGGATGTGTTACATAAGACAGTGAGGGTTACGAAGTGTAGGAGCCACATGTCCTTTATAACTTACTGTGCTATATTAAAAGGATTACAAATTATGAACTACAAGTAACAAAAGGATATCTGTGTTAAAAGCAGTATCCCACTTACCCATTTACATAACATAAATATCTGTCACCTGCATGTTACATAATGTGCTTTGCGGGAGACAAATTAACCCTCTATGCTACTTTGATTCAAAACTGGGACTAGACAAAACACAGATCTCTCCAGCAAATATGTTATCCTCCAGAGTTATCTTACCATTATTAATATTCCCTGAGATTTAGCTGGCACACATAGATCTCTGAAGCAGGTGCCTTAACCTCATAAGATATTTAAAATACAGACTTTGCAACCAACCAACCAGAACAGATTTACTGCCATGTTTCTCCTTGTTGTTAATTTCTTTGTGCCAGTGTTTTAAAAAATAAATGTACAAGTCGAGTCCCAGATTTTGCGTCTGTAATGTGTCCATTTTTTGGCACAGCTCCAATGCAAAATCTCAGTTGTTAAATATTGTAACGCACTCAAATGTACTCATGATAGACCTGCTAAACATATGTGAAGTCTTAGAATCTGATGCCACTTCCTGTGAGGTCATGGGCTATGAGGCCACTTCCTGTGATGCTACGTGCGATGTCACGTGCCGTGATGTTACACACTGTGATATCACGCGGCATGATGTCACTTGCTTACTACCTGACTTGGTTAATCCCCCCACTTCTTTTCTTAGGACTTGTGCCCTGCTATCACTGGTACCTGTTCATAAAGGCCAGTGAATCTAGTGGAGTGTAATGCTCTGGCGCTCAGTCTAGCTGGCCCTTTGTATATTGCTCACTCTTTGGTGGAGTTCTGCTGGTACCGAGGATGAGACGGTGTACCCAGACAAGAGTATCACCAACATGTGCAAAGTCCTGCACAGTAGAGAAATAAACAAAGGGTTTCAATCAGGCAGAACAGTTAAGCTTCCCTCTTTTCCTCCATCCTATACTGGTAGGTCAGCGGCGGCCGGCATGGATCGCGGGTGGCGGGCGGTAGCGGGGTGGGGTCGCGGGGCATCACAGGGGGCGAATATTTTTTTTTTAAAACGTACCTTGCTGCCGGGTCTTGCGTCTCTGCTCCTGCTCTCCTCGTGAAACTCGAGGAACAGGAAGCACAGCAGCCCTCACTGACCAATCACAACGCTGCAATGCAGCATTGTGATTGATAAGCACCCAGCCTCCCCTGACCAATCACAACGCTGCAAGGCAGCGTTGTGATTGGTTTTGAGCGTCCTGGTTCGATGCTCAACCAAGGAATGGGGGCCTGGGCATGTTCTCCACGCAGGCTGCAATGCAGCCTGCATGGAGAACGGGGAAAGTGTGCATGACTGGTTTGGGCGGCCCGAGCGGGCTGACCAAACAGTCATTGCACACTTAGGAGTGGGCAAACCACTCCACTCCTCCCCTGCCCTGCTCCGAGAGCAGAGCAGCCCCGCCCAACTGCCCGCATGCAAAGCAGCACGAAGCATAAAACGATAATAATGCAAAGTTATTATCATTTTATGTTTCTACTACGCACTGCTTAAAAGCAGTGGGCGACGCTCCTCCGCCATAGTAAAGGAGCCGCCACTGAGTGGGCTTCGTCCCAGTGCTTAGGCGGGTACTGCTGTCCAACACGCCCTTCACCACTCCCCCACACAATTAATGTTTGAAAATTACATGCAGTTGTAGCAGAAATAAAAATTCCCAGACACTGTGGACGAGAAACAGAGGCAGTTGGCGAATACTTTGTCAACGGTCAAGCACCTTGCCACTAATATTCCCAGAAATAAAATAAAGTATTTCTTTTAATCTTTTCCCAGAATAGTTCTGGAAAACAGTAGTTCCCTATCCAATTCATTCTTTTCAAAGTGAAAAACATCACCAAAAATACTAAGTTAGGTATAGGGTACGTTTGCTAGAAATACCTAGGTTCGTGCCAGGGTGCTAAAGTCTTCCTGTTTGTCGAGTCAATAAAGCTTGTCCCTAATTTGTGCCGGAGTTTGCAGGTGGTAAGCACCAACACTCATTTTGAGGATGGGACTTCTTTCTTCCATCCTCCAAAAGAAAGATGCAAAAAAGGAAAAGTAGGGAGGAATAGAACAAAAAACGTGACGAAGGGAGAAAACGTGGCTGAAAAAGAACCAGCAAGAATGAGGCTAGGGTGTGGGAAAAAAGAGACACGAGATTCTAGCAAGAGCAAGCGCCCTGGGTATTGGCGAACCCCTGCATTTGGTAGCACTAGCGGCAGGCTCCTAAGAAAAACGTTCGGCCCCTGTACTTATTATTTTTTTCCTCACAATATAAGCAGTGCGTATTACTGTTCCATCTCTTATGTGGCTGCTGTGATGAGTTGTGCTTGCCGTTTTGGTCTATGATTTACACCTGTCTCTTCGACCGCCATCTTCCTGTAAAACCCTCCCAGTGGACAGGGAATACCCGCCTCCGTGTCGGCCATGATTGACAAGTGTTATTATTTACCGACCGCCTGTTCGCTTAACTGGATGTTCCTGGAACAAAAAACATCTGTCTCAATATCCCACGTCAAACGCCGCAATGTCCCTAAAGGCATTTGGGAAATTTACCGAGTGAGGAATGCGTGAGGCTCGGAGGGATGGTCAGTTCCCGGAACAGCACAAGTTACTTTCTAGCGGGGAATATGCCTGAGCAAGGAATGTGGGGCCTGCAGGTGTGGAATGTGCTCTCAGCATCTTAAGGCCATAAATGCTCTGTGTGTAAGCGGACTAAAAAGCACATATTTGCTAGTTCTGCAGGGGAAGCACGCCGCTTCTGTATCTGCTCAATGGAACTGGCTATTTCTCAGGGTCAGCTGCCCGGGCATGGGTGTTACAACTACCATCCTCTGAGAGGCACATAGCTTTATGTCGTTTGAAGGTCACATGTTCTCTGCTGAACAGAGCCGTAGTACCTCCGTCACTCGGCTTGAACAGCAAGAAAGGATGTGGCTTAACAGCTAGAGCGGCCGAATTTGAAGCTGAGGAAGCAGTTTCGAGTCTGACGGGAGGCTCAAACACCAGGTGATTCTGGTCAAATCACTTAAACTCCCAATGCCTAATAAAACATTTAAAAAAAAAAAAAGAATGTGTCCTTGTGTAATGTAATTGGTGTTCATGTAAAGCACTCTTGATACCTTCGGGTCGAGTTCGCGCTATCAAAAATGTGTCCCAATTTTTTTTTTTTTTTTTTAAATTGACAGATAGATGCAACCATGCAAGACCTCATAGCCTCTTTCATGGCTGCATCTATGACTCTTAAGCTCCTAACCCGCACCCCTTTTCACTCAAGTTCATGTGTAGGCGCAGCGACAAACAAGATAAGAACACAACAGTGGACCTCATGCACAGCATCTATATGTACTACCCAAATAGGCCATACAACAGATACTCTTCCATTCGTGTGACACTTCCCCAGAGCAGCTCTCCACATTTTCACAAAGCAAATCAGTGCCTCCTCCAAGGGTGTCATTTAGGGGTCACCAGGGTCGCCCCATGAGACCTCTGGCACTGCTTTTGCAACCCAGAAGTTGTCAAATTAGTGTCACAAACATAGGGGCAGCTCGCTCTTTTGTTTGTTGAAGCTTCGCTCTCCCTGTTTACTTCCCATTTTTTTTGTTACTTTACTAGTGAATAACAGTCTATTATTCACTGGTAGTGTAATAAAAAAATGGAGCATCAGAAGTAAAAATGAGACTTTTGCTAGCATCTACGGAAAGTAGAAACATGCTTTAAAATGTTTCTTGCATCCATGTTTGCGGGTGAGAGTTTGTGTATGTGTGAATGGGAGGGTCTGTCCGCGTGAGCATGTGTGTGTGTGTGTGTGTGTGTGTGTGAAAGTGAGTGGGTGAGTGTCAGTGACAAGTAGTGAGTGAAAATGAGTGAGACTGAGTCTTGGTAAGTTAGAATGAGTGAGAATGAGTAAGAGTGACTGAAAGGGAGTGTTAGAGAGTGCGAGAGAGAAATGAATGAGCGAGAATGAGTGAGTGTGCGTAACAATGAGTGTAAATGTGAGTGTGAATAAATGAGAGTAACAGTCAGTGCAAGTGATTGTGAGTAAGTAACAAATATAAGTGAGCGAGTCTAAGAGAGAATGTGAGTGAGTTTGAATAAATGAGGGAGAATGAGTGAATCACACTGAGAATAAGTGAGTGCGTGGGAATGAAGGAATGAAAGTAGGAGTGAGTGCGAGTAATAAAATAATTAGTGGGTCAGAGTAAGAATGAGTGGAATTAGTGCGAATGAGAGAAAATGAGCGACAGTAAGATTGAGTGCACGAGAGTTAGTGAGAATGAATGAGTACAAGTGAGTGTAAATGAATGAGAGTGAGTGAGAATAAGTAAATGTAAGTGACCATTAATAAGAATATAGTGTTAGGCTTGCAAGTCTGCTGTTGGCTGTAGCATACTGAAGGCTATTCTTGGCTTACAAAGGTACTTATGGCAAAATACTGGCGTTGGCATGCTGCAGACAATTCATAGTAGATCAGGCACCTAACACAAAATAAAGGCACTGGCATATTAGAGGTAATTCTTGACATAATGGGCATTCATGGTAAAATACTAGTACTGGCATACTAAAGGTGGTTCTTAGCATATGGGGCACCTTCTTAAAAATGCTGGTGATGACACATTGGCGGTAATAATTGTCATTAGAAAGGAAAGCCGTGGCATATGGAATGGAAGCAACCATGACAAAATGCTGGTCCTTACATACTAGAGGTGATTTTTTATATTAGGGTCACTCATGGCATGTAGACATCATTTATAGCAAAATTTTGGCATGGGCATATTGCATGTAATTTTTGCCATTTGGGGCATCCTTGGCATATGAGAGGCACCCATGACAAAATGCTGGCCCTGGCACAATGGAGGTCGTTTTTGACATTTATGGGCACCCTAAGCAAATGATAAAAAATATGGGGTCAACTTTTGATGAGTGTCAGGTTTCATTGACTTGACACACCAATGAAAGGATTTGAATATTTAACAAGAGGCATTTCAGGGCCTGTGGCTTTTTAGCAAATATATTTGTAAATTGGGCTTTAAATGCACTGTTTGAACCCATTTTCTTTCTAAATGTGCTTGGGGAAAACCCCCTTGGGCCTCTTAGAAGATGTCTAGCTCAGTCGTTTCACTCATTTTCTACTTATCAGGGCAACTATTATTCTCCACCACTTTCAAAGATCATGTCAACACGCTAATATATGTGGTATCTAATACAGACACTTGTCTGTGCTGTTATATTTATCATTCAGTTATTATGGAACTTCAGCAGTAGCAATTGTTGTGGTATCCTCCTTAGGCATGTGACATAACTTTCTTGGAAGAGTTGGGAGTAATAGGCCATATGATGTCACTTCATATTAAGGTCACAGGGTGTGATGTCAGTTCCTTCACCCCTGCCATTTTGGTGAATCAATATGAATGGCCTCATCATGGGTAAGAAGGACTATAAAAATAAAATACAATACAATCATGATAAAAACAAGATGTAAATCTTGTAGGATTGTGAAGCTACAGGATATGTAGCTGTCCTGCAGTCCCACATCAAAAGGTCGTGAACATATAGGTTCATTTGTGGGATTTCACTCTTATTCAGCGAAAATATGTTGTGAACCACAGAAAAAACACAATGATAAGAATTTACCATGGGGTGCGTTTGCGTATTCTCTGGCTGTTGACTGTACACTTGGACGTCCATCTGTGCTAAGAGAGCTCACCTGCGGACACACAATAAGGCTGTCATATTAACATGAGGTCACACACGCATTTCATGAAAATGATCCCAACAGGTCCCTTGAGCGGCTCGAAAGTGGCCTTCATGTGGGATTAAGAAGCTCGACAATTGATTTAATATATCATAACTTCTGTGTTTGGATCGTTAATTGCAACTCAAGATAATTTGTTTAGTAAACTGGAACACTCTTATTGCATAGCGCTCAAGGACTGGCCAATCAAAATGATCACAGTAAGGGCTCTAACTGATAATAAAAGCCTGATCTCCAGCACAGTACGGATTGTGATGTAATACTGTTTCATCAGCCAATCAAAATGTGACACTGCCTGCTTTTTTGCTGCTGTTTTTTTTTTTCTTTAGAAAAACAATGTCAAGCAAAATTGCTTAGGTGGTATGCCAGGTTAAAACACACAATGTATGCTACATCTTTTAAGGGGGCTATTCATTGTAGGTAAAAAAAGTTCTCATTACAAGTCCTGCATTTCTACAAAGCAGTAATAATGGACATTTCAGGATGTTCGTTTGTTTGATGATATCTTGTTGAGTTTTCAGACCTACTGGGACAACATTCACCAGACGGTCCCTTTTAGCTGGTCTCACAAGGAGATTTCTTTAAATACTAATAAGAATGTTTATGAATACTATGAACATATTGATTGAGCCTTTTTCTTACAGAAATCGATAAATCAGCTCTCAGATTTTTGCGACCTTGATGGGTGCAGATTTATTTGCTTCAGGAATTCCCAAACCTTTTCCAGTCCAAGCTTTCCAGACATAAACCTGTTTTGTGAATTCCTTTTTAGGTATGAGAATATGCATAGGTATGGCCTCACGTGCAAAAATAACAATTACTGGCAAAACCAATAGGTCTTTCATTTTGTATTTATTGGCTTTGCCAGTGATGTTTGCCAAAGCCGTTCGGCATTGGCAAAAAAGCATTTTTGGCCGATGCTCTGCAGCATTGGTCAAAATAAAAACAAGCATTTGCAATGCAATAGGTCTTGTATTAGTTAAAATCAAAGCTATTGGCTTTGCAAATAGAAAAGAAATGCGGCGTCCACCTGCCTTTTTTTTTTAATGTATTGACTTTTGTAGCAATGGTGGCACACCGTGCTTTAGCTTTAGATGTTTAAAGCTAAAACGCGGCATGCTGCCATTGCTACAAAAGTCAATAAATATAAGAAAAAAGTTGTGCGGCTGCCTTTTTTTCTGTTTATTTACTATTGTAGCAATTGCGGCACGACGCACTTTAGCTTTAGATGTTTCAAGCAAAAGCTTGGCGTGCAGCCATTGCTATAAAAGTAAATTAATGGAAAAGAAATGCGGCGTCTGCCCGCCTTTGTTTTTTTATTTATTGACTTTTGTAGCAATGGCGGAATGCCGCGCTTTAGCTTTAGATGTTTTAAGCTAAAGTGCTGCGTGCTGCGATTGCTACAAAAGTCTTTTATGTATGTTTTTTAGTTTTGAATGCAGTGGAGTACAAAGTCTTACCCGAAACAAATGCAGACATTCAGCGATGTCGACTTGTCTGAGGCACGGACATGCTTCATGGTAAGGCAGCAGGGAGTGTGCGCCGTGATGTCGCCTCCGTTTGCAAGCTGCCCAGGAGTTAGAAGATGGTCAAAGGGAGGCGAGCCAAAGGCAACACAATACAGACACCAGGTGAATGGAAAGCGGACCCGGTGACTGAAAAGAGGGACACGGGGCGGGCTAGGAGCAGGGAAGCATGGACAACACGAGGAGAGTGGGGAATTTACAACTTGAAAGGCATAGGGAGGGAGGGGCTATAGGCAACATAACACAGGCACTGGGTGAATGAAAAGGGTGCTGCGGTGAATGAAAAGCAGGCAGGCTTGGAGCTAGGAGCAGGCAATTAACATTTGAAGCAGAGGCAAAAGAAGAAGTAGTGCGCAACAGTAACCTATACGGCTAATGCATGTAACAGCGGCAGTCTCCAGGGCGTGTGTCCAAAAGAGCAAATGGAGGGCCAAATGTAAGCTTTTGGCCAATGAAAAGCAAGGATTTTTCACAAGCACATTAAGAAACCAATCACAAGCGATGGGCGTGCTGAATATCATACACCTGATACAGAATGTCTCGAGAGACAGCGCTTACACTGCCTAGGTGAGACCTAAAAAAGATACAATGATTTTGTAGGTGTGCTTGCACAATAACATATGCAAACAGGTGTCACCTTGCAAGCACATATGCATCACCACGCAAGCATGTATGAATGATGGCTTGTACGGGTTCACGCACCACTACAAATGTGTGCACCTACGAAATTATGTGAGTTCCATTGTATTTATTTACAGTTCAAGATGGATCTATAAATGAAAAAAATGCTATTTGAGTAGTGTTAAAGCAATTTTTGTAAGGCAGAGTGTCCCAGAAGCAATTTGCAGCCGGACCCTTCAAAAAATGTAAATTCAAAAAAGGATCAGTGGTGGTGAGGAGTCAAAGGAAGAATAGGTGAGGGAGGCTGCTGGGGGGAGGCAACGGTGAGGGGGTGGTGGGGGCAAGGGACAACAGAAGCCCACCTTGAGGCTGGGCTGGGGGAGACCCAATAAAAATATTAAAAAAAACAGGGAGTGATGAGGAAAACAATGGATGCGTTTGACAAGAGGGATCAGGAAACAGCATGGAGCATGTAGGGGTGGCAAGCATTTTGAGGAGGGAAGCAGAGCAAGAAGGCGAGAACTTGAAGACACATGCACTTTCATGGAGTGATGGAAGAAAAAAAAAAAGTAGCTCCCTAAATGTGAGCAGTTGAAGGGCACGGGTCATCCCATCAAAAGGGTGGTGAAGAAGGGGATGGACAAACACAAGATGGACAAGGAAAGCTATCAAATAAAAAGAAAGCAAATAGGACTAACAACAAGGACACATAATGGTAAAAAATGAGTTGGGATGGGGCCCACTATAAGTTTTTGGTATACTCCACAATAGGCTTTTGCCTACCAGACAGATAAAAACTGACTGGTAGTCAAGACCTAAAAAGCAAGCATTGGCAAACCAATGGGTCTGTCTTTGGCAATCATGCAATTGTTATTTATTTATTTATGTACACATATGTTTATTTGACAAACATATGCAATATTAAAAATAATGGTGACAATATAAAAAGTATAAAAATAAAGATGTGGCCCAGCAGCAGAGTCACACCAGTCCTGGCACTGAAATGCACGTGCTTTCAGGCTGTTCTTCCCATGTGATCAGGCAGCAAAATACTATCACTCACAGTGCAAGACAGCCAATGGATGAAGTGGGCTGGCCTACTGGTCCATACTGTGTGCTGTGGTGGGCAGAAACAAAAGGTAAATGACAATTGAACAGACCACTGGATGAAATGGGCTAACTGAAATCCCCTATGTATATGATTATATATATGTACATTAATTGAATTTTTTCAAAAGCATGCCTACTGTGAGCCAACTAAACCTATCTCCAGATCAGAACAAATGCAAGTTCACTTCCTAAATATTTCGCCCCCACATACCCTTCCCAATCAGGAAGGCTATTTGCTCTCGCCTTTGACAGGCGTGAATCTGGGAACATTTCCTTTTTCGCTGCCCTTGACAGGATTAAATATGTGACCATTTCAAGGTGGGAATAGGTCGAAAATGGTTTGTGACTATCCACAAAGATGTAGGTTTGTGGGTGCACACAAGCGTTCAGAGTGTTCCTGGGCTATAACACTCACTCCAAACCCGAAAGAGTAAATTTATTCACTTGGAAACCACCAAACGGTGAATCCATTTCCAAGCAGGAAACTAGCGTTCATCGTTACTAAAAGTGATTTTACACTCTCAAATCAGGCTATTTGCATGTGTATGCACGATTTACACACAAACATAGCTTTAAGAATGAGGCCTAGAATGTGTAGTTTCTATTTTCGAAAGGCATCGAGGTAGGCATCTGTTAATTTAAGTAAACGGATCACCGCTCATGGGGGCATATGTACAAGGAGTTAACGCCACTAGAACATCACTTATTTTGACTTTCTGGTTACGTTAACTCCTTCGCCTTACTTACAAGGCGGCATTAAGCCGCTTAATGTGGCGTAACGCCACCTTGTAAATAATGCCCCTATTTACGCTGCACTTAGCGTGAAAGGGGCGTGCAATGGGTGTTGCAGTGGGCGTTCCGCCGCAACATCCATTGCTTTTTGATACTTCTCCATATTTACAAGGTATCAAAAATAACACCAGGGAAAACCTGGTTTAAACTGGCGATACGAGGAGAAATGTTTCCTTTCGCCTCGTATTTTGCTCTTTCCATGTGTGCTGCTTTTTGCAGCACACATAGAAACAGTAAATCGCATGTAAAGATTATTTATATGCAGTAAGGTGTCCCTTCCTGCACATAAACAATCCCCTGTGCAGTGCTGGCACCCTTGGAACATGGCGCAAGGGTGCCTGCGCTGGTGCTAGTCTGCTTCTTTAGCGCCAACGCTAGGGGAAACGCAGGGGTGCGCCACATTTTTGTAAATACAGCACATCCCTGCGTTTTGAGACTGACGGAGCGCGGCGTTACCAATTTTGGCATAACACCGCACTTCGCCAGTTTCTCTTACATATGCCCCATGGTTATAACTTTAGTCAGTTCATGGAAACAGTGTTGAAATGCTCAGTCATGATTCAGCAAAGAAGCATTAATGGAAGTCATGAAGGCATGAGGGGACCATGAAGTGCTTTTTGAGAAGGCTGAGAATGGTTGGCCCTTATAGGTCATCAAATGTTTTGGTTTTATGATTCAAATGAGTGTTTATTAAAGGTTGTTAAGTGGAAAATACATCTTTGCAACGTTCCAGCACTAAATAAGGGGAAGTTACCACGGTTTTAAGAAGGTTGGTCATATGTCAGCGGAACAGAAGCAAAGTATGGTCGAGGTTCGTTCATTATTGCCTCGGTCACTATAGAACATTCACATACATTACATCCCCCCGTACAACATACAATTGCAGGCCATGCAATGCTTCATGTAACTGGAAATGGATGGGCAGGAAGCATTCAATAGTGAGTGTGCTGAATGAGATGACTCTCTTAGTAGTAGTTTTGTGATGTTAGATTTAGCAGCTGCATCACTTAAAATGGAGCAACATCCAGATTTCAGCTGCACGCCCTCACTGAGTAAGCCTAGTGCAGATAGGGACTGTGCACCATACTAAAAACAAGCAGTGGCAAAGCCAATATGTCTCTCCTATGCAAGAGATACTGCCTTTGCCAATGTTTTAGCAATGTTGTACACCACAGTGGCTGCTGTTCAGCATGGCTAAAGGTTAGTGGGGTAAAGAGGAGTGGAGTGTTATGGAGTGGCATACAGCAGAGTTGAGTGGCGTGGAGAGGAGTGAAGTGGAGTGTCATGGAGTAGCGTACAGTGTTGTGGAGTGTCATGGAGGGAGTAAAGAGTCGTAGAGTTTAAGGGCATAGAGTTGAGTGGAGTACAGTGCCAGGGTTCAGTAGAGTGTCATGGAGTGGTGCAGAGTAGATTAGAGTGGCTTAGAATTGATTGGCGTAGAGTGGAGCGCTGCAGAGTAGAGTGTCGTAGAGTAATGTGGTGGAGAGAACAGTGTTGCAAAGTAGAGTGACGTAGAGTGAAGTGGCATAGAGTGGAGTGTTGCAGAGGAGAGTGGAGTGGTGCAGGGTAGAGAGAAGTGGTATAGAGTGGAATGCTGCAGAGTAGAAAGATGCAGGTTAGAGTGCAGTGGCATAGAGTGGAGTGATGCAGAGCAGAGTGGAGTGGTGCAGGGTAGAGTGAATTGGCATAGCGTGGAGTGATGCAGAGGAGAGTGGAGTGGTGCAGGGTAGCATGAATTGGCATAGAGTGGAGTGGTGGAGAGTAGAGTGGAGTAGTGCAGGGTAAAGTGCAGTTGCATAGAGTGGAGTGATGCAGAGTACAGTGGAATGATGCAGAGTAGAGTGGTGTAGAGCACATTGGCATAAAGTAGAGTGGTGCAGTGTCATAGAGTGCTGTGGAGTAGAGTGCAGTGGCGTAGAGTGCAGTGGCATAGGGTGCAGTCATGCAGAGTGTAGTGTTGCAGAGTTCAGTGTTGTAGAGTGCAATCATGCAGTGTCGTAGAGTGGTGCAAAGTAGAGTGGTGCAGAGAGCATTGACATAGAGTACAGTGGTGCAGAGTAGAATAGAGTGGCGTACAGTGCAGTGACATAGAGCGCAATGGTGTATAGTTATGTAACGTGCAGTGGCTTAGAGTGCAGTGGCATAGAGTAGATGTTTTAGGGTATAGTGGTGTAAAGTGCAGTGGTGCAAAATAGTTGGCATAGGTACAGTGGCGTAGAGTGCATTGGTTTTGAGAAACGTAGTGGAGAGTGAATTGGCTTAGAGTGCAGTGGTTTAGAGTAGATTGGCGTAGCGTAGAATGCAGTGGTGTAGAGTGGTGCAGCATAGAGTGCAGTGACATAGAGTGGAGTGGCTCAGGGTGGGGCAGAGTGGCATAGAGTGCAGTGGTATAGAGTGCAGTGGCATAGAGTAGATTGCTTCAAAGTAGAGGGGAGTGGAGTGGAGTGGTGCAGGGTAGAGTGTGGTGGCATAGAGTAGTGGCGTAGAGTGCAGTGGCATAGAGTAGAGTGGCACAGCATTGATTGCAGTGGCATAAAGGTGAGTGGCAGTGAGGCACAGAGTGGAGTAGAGTGGCGTAAAGTGCAGTTGCATAGAGTGCAGTGGCGTAAAGTAGATTGTTTCAGAGTTGAGTGAAGTGGATTAGAGTGGAGTGGTGCGGGGTAGAGTGGAGTGGTATAGAGTAGTGATGTAGAGTGCATTGGCGTAGAGTGCAGTGTTGCAGAGTGGATTGGGGTAGAGTGGAGCATAGTGGAGTGGCCTAGACTGGCGTGGTGTACAGTACAGTGGTGAAGAGTGCAGTGGTGCATAGTAGAGTTGGGTAAAGTGCACTGGTATAGAGTAAAGTGGTGCAGACTAGAGTAGAGAGGCGTAGAGTGAAGTGGCGTACAGTGCAGTGGTGCACAGTAGATTAGAGTGGCATAGAGTACAATGGCATAGAGTGCAGTAGAGAGGCATAGAGTGGTGCAGAGTAGAGTGCAGTGGTATAGAGCAAAGTGGTGCTGAGTAGAGGTGCGCAGAGTAGAGTGGCATAGAGTTCAGTGACAGAGAGTGCAGTGCTGCAGAGTAGAGTGTCGCGGAGTGCAGTGGTGTAGAGTAGAGTGTCGCAGAGTGCAGTGGTGTAGAGTAGAGTGTCGTAGAGTGCAGCGGAGTAGAGTAAAGTGGCATAAAGTGCATTGGTGTAGAGTCCAGTGGCGTACTTCTTTTTCTATCTTCTTTATTTTCTTTATTTATAATTTTAAGGTACGTTCATATGCCAGATTAGCTGTACAAATGGTTACATTTAAAATTGGGGTTAATATAGGCAATATTAACAAATTACTATGTGAACTTCGTTCCCTGTTTTCCTATTACAAGTTTAATTACATAATGTAACATTTGACAATTCCTATATAGTCATTTTTGTACTGCTAAGTATTACATAATATTGTTGATCCTCAAAACAGTAAAGTTTATTAAAATAATAATAAAAAGAGGGAGAAGAGACCCCCTACAGATGGGTGCAGTTGTGATTGGTTTTGCCTCTAGGGTGCTGTTCTGGGTGTTCCTTAGGACACCTGTACTCCTCCCATGAGGCTTACTCTTGAAAGAACTAACTGTGCACCCTATCCTACGTGGTGCAGTTATTGTGCCTCCCGGAAGTCTGTTTGCACTTGTGTTTGCTTTGGTAATACAGCATGGGTACAGGTGCTTTGGCTTTCTCTCATTTGTAAGGAGCCACAAACCCATGAAATCAGAGCTTGCCCCTTCTCGTCACCTGGGCGCAAAATCTACGCCTGCACAAGTGAATGACAGATGAGCCACAAGGATGCAAAAAAGGATGCAAATAACTGTTGCTCTCCTGAGATACTTCTGAAATACGACTCTGGGTGTCTGTGGACATGTGCAGTTAGATGCAAATCTATGAATTGGTTTAGGGGTTTGTAGTAGACCAAGTTTCGTTAGGTGTACTAGACTGTCTGTTTGCTTGTCTGGTGGGCTTGGGTAAGTAGGATTTTACTAATTGCATTGCTTTGTACTATATTGCACTTATATGACACTTCTAACACTATTTGGGGCACCTAATCGCTTGCCTACACTGTGCAGGGTATGTGTTTGCAAGGGTGTTGTCTTTGTTTTGATGCTATGTGGGAGTGTTTCCATGCTATTTGTGATCAACACCAAGGTGTGGTCATCGTGTTATGGGGTGCAGCACTTAGCAGTGTGATGGATGAAGAAGTGTGAAAGACAGGCACACAGTTTATGGTTTTCAGTAAGCCTGCAGCCTTGAGCAGCTCTGTAGGTCCTTTTATGGTATTTTGTATCTTCATAGTCCACTTAGCTGGTTATTGCACTGCTTTGTCCATTCTGAGATATCTTGTTGAAAGTTTATGGTCCTGAGCAGGCATAGTTTGGAGGAAGACATGGATCAGTGATCTGCTGAGGAGGTTTTTGCTACTATCATCCCATATCTGATTGCCCTTGTGAGATGTCAAAAGCGGTCATAGTATGTACTCTTTGACCCCCTTGACGGTCTCATATTCTCTATCCAGACTTGGTGGCTTGTCGTTTAGAATTCATCTTTGTCATAGAAATCATAGGAAGTGTGGCAAAGTGGTATAGCTTGAAACTGTTTTAGAATTGCTTGTCTTGAACAGAGCAGGCCGGTGGGAGGTGTAGTCATGAGACACTGCAGTGGTAGGATGACTCAAGATGGACATTATTTACTTATGGTCAGCTCAGAACTGGTAGCAGAGGCATGTTGGATGACAAGAGAACTGAGGGCCTCATTTATGAGGTTTTGCTGTAGGGCAGCGTTGCAGGCCTTCCTGTGGCGCTGCCCTACGGCAAAAGAAAAGGGCAGGAATGTGTCGTATCTATCAGATACGGCGCATTCACGTCCTCTTCACCAGCGGACAATGGGCTGACGTGCCCCAACGCAGGCACCTTTGCACCATGGTGTAAGGGTGCCTGCATTGCGGGGATGATTATTTTTGTGCAGGAAGGAAAACCTCCCTGCAGAAAATAATCGCAAGAGGCTTTTTCCTCTTTACAGGAAAAACGAGGAGAAATAAAAAGATTTCTCCTCGTTGAGCCTCCCTGACGCCTCCCCTCGGGAGTCGTACGTTTTTGGCGCTGCCTCAGATTTACGATTTCTCGTAAATCTAGGGCAGTGTAAAAAAGCCATGGGTGTTTCTGGGAACTCCCCCAGCAACACCCATTGCACGCCCCTTTAATGCAGAAAACTGCATTAAAGGGCACGATATTTACGAGACAGCATTAAGCCAAAAAAGTGGCTTAATGATACCTCGTAAATATGGAGCAGGCTCCTGCGCCACGGAACGTCATAAAAAGTGACATTCCTGCGGCGCAAGGGGGCCCTGAGTGTGTTATACGATGATAGTTATCAGCTAACCTGGGCAGGATTCCGAGTCAAGTTTTGGACACAACATCTGCAGCTTGCTTGTGTTTAAGCTCCCGTGAGAGCATCAATCAAGGGTTGTGAAAAAATGCTTCTTGTAGAAATTGTTACATTGGTTAATCTCTCACTTACATTTGTAGTGTATGCACAAGACTCCATTTTATGATAGACAATTGTGGACCCCAATTAATATGTAGCACAGAAAGGATGCTGACACCCCACACCGGGAGACACCAGTTTCACACGGAAATGTTGTCCCCACATGAAGACAGTGGCAAAAAGGCCATGCAGAGCAGGGAGTATGGCGCCATTTGCATCTTTGCAGAATCTTGAAGCCCGTTGGTGGGATGGGAGGTGGCAAGCAATGAAAGGGGAGGGGGGTGGGAGGGACGAGGCAGGCAACAAGGTGGAGGGGCGGAGCAGACCAGACAAGCAACAACACAGGAGAGAGGTGTGGGGGCGGGGCAAGAATGCAAGATGGGAAGGGAGGAATGGTGGAAGGTAAAAAAAAATACCTTTGAAAGAGGCAAGGAGTGGCAGGACACTAAGGAAGGGAAGCAGTACTTAGGCCATGCTCCACTGGAACGACAAACACATGAAGAGTCAGGGAAGCTGACACTCATTGCAAAAAGAAGCAAGAAAATGAGAGTGACAATGAAGTGAACCAATGGTAAACAATGGGTGGGCTCTAAACCCCCCGTAAGTAAACAAAATGTCTCGCAAGCGACAGCGCATGTGCTGTCACAGGCAAGACCAAAGGTATAGGATGTGGAAGGAAAGGGGACAAACTGTCAAAGAGACGAAGGTGCCACCAAACATACAGAAGGGCATAAAACTGAAAGTGCCTTCAGAACATTTAGGGGCACTAGGGAGACAGCAGGAGAGTGTTTAAGGAGGGTGTAGAGATAAGAGTGATTTCAGGGTTCAGGGGTGGTAAAGGTAAATGTAGCTAAGGGTTATTTTAGGATTCGAAGAAGGGTAGAGGTAAAAAGAGGTAAGGATGATTTTAGGGTTCAGGGATGTATAGCGGTAAAGACAGGTAAGGGTCATTCTAGGGTTTGGAAGGGGGTAGAGGTAAAGGGAGGTAAGGGTGATTTTAGGGTCCAGGGTGGTGAGAGGTAAAGGGAGGCAAGGGATGTGCTACAAAGTTCTCACCAACCTGCAATCAAGTTGTCTTGCAAGCAAACTAAAAAATGTATCAAGTGGTCTTGGTAGCAAAACAGAAAATGGAGGGCAATCCGAGTGCAAGCAGCACGGAAGAACTCTAATCAAGAAATCAATCAGTACCTGGTCCATGTTCCAGGGAAGAAACGAACACACGGAGACAAAGTGCAAGCCGACATGTGGTCACCTGCAGTCACCAATGAAAAGCAAGAAAATAAGTGTCAATGAAGCCAACCAATGGTAAGTAATGGGCGTCCCCCAAAGCCCTTTTTGGGTTTATTTTTTAAGCAACAAAAGATCTTTGCAAGCAACACAGGATGCACTGTATCAGAAGAGACCAAAAAATGCCTGCAGAAACAATACATCAAGTCCAAGTCAGTGACAGAGAATGCTGTTTGAAGCCCCAGAAATAAGTCAAAATCCATATATAACAATTTATACATATTGCAGCTTAGAAACATACTAGAAGGATGTAAGTTCTGTATAAGGCACCTTATGAAGAGAAATTCAAAGACTTAAATCGGTAAGAGGGCGTTTACAATCCTATTTGTGCTCATAAGAAGATGATGAAACAGGTGCAAATTCAACAACTGGGGCAAACGTAATTGCTAATCATACAAGCAAACCTAGAAATGAGGGAACCATGTGAATAATCTCCCATACCGTTTACTAAGAATCAAAACAATATGTAAATTGTGCACCTGTTAAATACTGAACCCTATGCTATTTGTATTTACTGGGTGTGTAACTTATGTCTGGGATGGAGCTCAACACGGAATAAGGGCTAATATTTTCTCAGTAAGGTACAGAAACAGCGCTCACACCAAAAGGTGGGCTGCCTTAATACAAAAGCACATAATATGGCTAGTCAGGCATGGGGCTCAATAGAATCAGATCTAAAACTAGATTAAATGAATACTGGGCCTTCTGGGGTCCCTCGTCCTTGGGGTACCGTAGCTTCCATGACCCTGCATTGTTGGTGTTGAGGGTCGGCCTGTATTGACTCTTCCCGGACTTTTGCTCCTCTGATGCTGTTCAGCGGCGCTACTTCACCTTTGAGATGCTAAATGTCACCATCTTCAGTCAAGGTTCTCACTCTTAATGTGAGAGGGCTCAACAACCCAATCAAACGCAGGGCACTCCTTTCCTACCTGGAGAGCACGGAGGCGGATATTTGCCTCCTTCAGGAGACACACTTGCTTCCCAAGGATTGTCACCGACTAAGGTCACGCGCCTACCCGACACAATTCTTCTCTTCCAAATCCACTAGGAAGGCAGGGGTAGCTATCCTAGTTTCTAGGTCCTTCCAGGGGAAGGTGGTGCAGAAAGGGGTTGAGATAAAAGGCAGGCTTCTCACCTACCACTTCACCATTGGTGGCCTCTCGTTCACATTGGGGTCTATCTACGCCCCTAATGAGGGTCAGGAACGATTCTTACACGAGGCACTTGCTGCAGCTATGGCTGCTCAGGACCGTCACATACTAATAGGGGGAGACCTCAACTTGGTGTTTGATAATGATCTTGATAGGTCGGCACAGCGCACAAGCCAGGTTGGCGCCCTTTCGCCTTCGGGACTCACCAGATTACACGATCTCGGGCTCACAGACTTGTGGAGGCATCACCATCCTAGAACACACGAATTCTCCTATTACTCTAACGCACACAAAACATATGCCAGATTAGATTACTTTTTGGGTTCAAAGGCCCTTCGGGACGCCACGCTCTCCACCGACATACTGGCGGCGGCCCTGTCTGACCACAATCCAGTGGTCGTCGCACTGGCTCTCCCTCAGATCCGGCGCCCGACCAGGCACTGGCGCTTCCGAGATACACTACTACACCGACTGGACACAGTTGTTCAGATACAGCGCGCGCTAGTGGACTATTTATCACACAACGACAGACCCGACATAGCTCTTTCCACCCGATGGGAGGCTCTCAAAGCAGTCATTCGGGGAGAAGTCATTGCCATCTCTTCCGCAGATAACGCGGAACGTGCGGCGAAGAGAGGGGAACTGACTCAGAGGGTAAAGGAACTGGAACAGATGCATCAACGCACTGGGGCTCCCCGCATATGGAGACAGTTGACAGCGGCTCGGGATCAACTGGCTGCCCTCGACCGTGATAAGGCGGAGTATGCGGCGATGCGCCTGCGGCATTCCTTTTATACCGGCGGGGACAGGTGTGGGCGTTTACTCGTGAACAGGCTCAGGGAGGTGCGACAGCGCGAAGGGGTGCAGGAGATTAGGGACCGCGCGGACATTTCCTACTCAGACGATGCTGCTATCGCAGAGGTTTTTCGCAATTTTTATGCCCAACTTTATGACGAACAGCGTTTAGATAGGGCGGATATAGATATGTATTTAGCACGGGCTCGGCTTCCCACCCTGACGCCGGAACAGGCAGCACACATAGAGAGGGAGATCAGACCGGAGGAAGTCATAGCAGCCATTGCCCGCCTGAAGTTGGGCTAATCACCCTGCCCCGATGGCTACACTGCAGCCTTTTATAAGCAATTCTGCTCAACGCTTATCCCTCTGCTCACCCGGCTCTTTAACTCCTTTGCAGCTCCCGGGGCGATCCCCTCCTCCATGCTGGAAGCGGCGATAGCCGTTATCCCTAAACCGGGGAAAGACAAGACCGATTGTGGGTCATACCGACCTATCTCGCTCCTAAACATAGATCTGAAGCTATACACTGGGATTTTGGCCAGTCGACTTGCCCCTTATATGCCGGGACTTGAGGACCCCGATCAGGCGGGATTCATCCCGCAGCGGCAAACGAGCGACAACACCAAACGCATCACACACCTCATAGAGAAGGCCTCCCGCATCCCTGGGGACTATATGCTCCTTGCCATAGACGCCGAGAAAGCCTTCGATCGGGTCCACTGGCCCTATCTCGAACAGGTACTGACTCATGTCGGCCTGGGGGAAAAGATGCGGACACACATTTTTAACTGGTACCGCTCTCCCGCGGCTACCATCCGGATTAATGGGCACACGTCCACCCCATTTCCCATCAGTAGAGGCACGAGGCAGGGGTGCCCCTTGTCGCCCTTGCTCTTCGCTCTCTACATGGAGCCCATGGCACAGAGAGTCAGGGACCATCCCCAGATTACTGGCATCCGCTTCGGGGAGGACATCCACACAATCAGTCTCTATGCAGACGACGTGTTGGTCACCCTAGCGAACCCAGGGTTAGCACTAGGGACATTTCTAGAAGAGCTGGACACCTTCGCGAATGCCTCCGGGTTTAGGGTGAACCTGACGAAATCTACCGCGTTGAACCTCTCACTGTCACCCCAGGAACGGACAAAGCTCCAAGCCCGACATCCCTTGAATTGGTCAGACGATGTCGTCCCTTATTTGGGCATTCAGTTGGCCCCGACCCTACCGGCCATGAGGACAGCTAATTACTCTCGCCTCCACGCTAACATACGTACCGAATTGCGGAGATGGAAACATTATCAGATCTCGTGGCTGGGCCGCGTGGCGGCTATCAAAATGACGATTCTCCCCAAAATTCTGTACCTTTTTCAGACGCTCCCCCTTCCGCCCCCGACCGGCTGGATACACAAGGTGCAATCTGAACTCTCTCAATTTATCTGGCAAGGGCGCAAACCGAGAATGAAAAGATTAGTTAGCTTTCTCGCCCCTCACGAAGGAGGCCTTGGGGTCCCGGACCTCACGCTCTACTACTACGCTGCACAACTCCGACACCTGGTCGAGTTGAGCCGGGCGGAATCTGAGAAACACTGGCTTTTCCAAGACCGTGCGGTTGCGGGCTCATCCCTAATGAAAATCCCCTTCCTCCTGAAGCACCATCGGCCCCCCAACTTATACGCCTCACAGGTGACTCGCACAACGCTCAAAGTTTGAGATCGGACCAATATACACCACGGCCTGACGACTTTCCCTTCTCCACTTACATCACTGTTTGACAACCCAGATTTTAGCCCCGGGATAGGCCCGCAGTCCTTTTCGTTGTGGAGAGAAGCTGGTTGCCGAGCTTTAGGCCTCCTATTTACTAAAGGGGAAATTATCCCCTTCTCGCAGCTCAGAGAGGCTTATGGTCTCCCAGAATCTGAACGCTTGCACTATTTACAAGTGCGACATTGGGCTATGCACCCTGGCAATCGCACACAGGCATCTCGGCTTCTCACCCCCTATGAACGGTGGCTCATCACACGGGACTCAGACAAGAAGCTGATCTCAGACTTGTACAAGACGCTCTTGTCTCGATACACCCACACTTACCATGCCGGTCGTGCGCGCTGGGAGAGGGATCTTGAACGTACTCTCAGTCCTGAGGAATGGGAAGGTGCATGTTACAGAGCACGCCGCACAGCAACACATATAGGCCTCACTGAGACATTCACTAAGCTTGTTTATTACTGGTACTACACACCGGAAAGGCTACACCAAACTGACGCGACACTGAGCCCTGACTGTTGGAGGGGGTGCGGGAGAAGGGGTACACTGGTTCACCTTCTTTGGGATTGCGAACACCTCCGGACCTACTGGACGCAGATACTTGACGACATCGACAAATACCTTGACACCGAACTTCCCAGACTCCCCGCATATGTCCTATTAGGGGTACCTAACCCGCTTACTTACCCACTGAAATCCAGGCGAGGGAAACAGATAGCTATAGCCCTGGGCATGGCTGTTCAGAACATATTGATTCACTGGAGGACACCTCACATCCCCGCACACACTGGGTGGCACCAGCGACTGTGGCACATACTGGGTATGGAAAAAATCTCTCTTACCTTAGCTGGGAAGGGCTCCTCCTTTAGCGATCTCTGGCAACCATTCCTCGCCTTGCTCACACCGGAATTTCGGGAACTGTCTTGCCCGAGATACTTACGTCTCCTGCGCCTGACTACATCAGACTCCTCCATTTAGGTTGACCGGACCTCATGGTTTTATGAATGACACCCCGCCTGGTAGGCTGTCACCCAGAAGGAATGGACCGGGGAGTGTGGGGGTGGTTCTTTTCAGGTTTCCTCCTCTTTCCTTTCTTTTTCTCTTGGGGTGGTGGGAGGGATTGGTACCGTGATTTGTTGATATTTGTAATAACAATGTACTTTCCATCTCTATGGTGGGCTCTTCGCAGCCCGTTTAACGCACATTTATCCTCTGCATTGTTCAATAAAAAGAACTAAACCATAAATGAATACTGGGCCAAGAAAACACCTTCATTTTTTAAAAGTGTTTTTATTGAAATTTTGTGACCAAAATATTAAAGAGTTAAAGCCCGATTCACAAAGGGCCTCTGCACTCATGGAGGGACCTTTGCAATGAGAAACTGCAATGCAGAGGTCTTGCCGCGAGTGCGGGCCCCCGCCACGACAGCAGGGCCTCCGCCGCGAGTGCGGAGGCCCTTTGTGAATTAGGCCTACAGTCTTTCATTTTGGAAGAGATCCACTAACACAGCATCTGTTGACTGAGTCACCTTTTAAAATTTACAGAAATATTTAACTTCCCTTAAACTCCTACCACAATCTGAGCAGCCTTCTTTTAATTTTATCAGGCTTTATACACAAAAGATCGGGGAAACCTGGGGGTCAGAGTGAAGAGCTAACAGCAAGGTACTTGGAATATAAGGCGGGGGCGTCCTTATCACTAGAAGAGATGGAGCAACTTGATCGGCCATTAAGCTGGGAGGAGATTATGGCAGCAATGTCTAGTTTACCAAGAGGGAAAGCGGCCAGCCCTGACTTAATCCCCACAGAATTTTATAAGGTCTTTCAGGATCAGCTGAAGGAAATTATGACAACTATGTTCCTACAGATTGCAGAAGGAGTTATACCACCAACATCATGGGCCTCGGCGAAGGTCATAGTTTTCCAAAGAAAAATAAACCTTTTGATGAATTGGGGTCCTATTGCCCAATAACTTTAATAAATGGGGACGTGAAAATATATTCAAAAGTCTTAGCTTCTCGCCTTGGTCATTCACAGTGTTGTCTCTATGGGGCAGCATGGTTTTATCCCGGGCAGAGGCACCATAGAACACATTAGAAGGATTATCACGCTGTTTGATGCCAGGCAGGTGACAGGAGACCCTATGGCTGCAATTTTGTTAGATGCTGAAAAAACATTCGATAGGGTCTCCTAGCAGTTTCTATGGGCTTCTATGCATAGCAAAGGGATAGGGAATAACTTTATCCATGCGGTTAAAGCCCTGTATGAAGAACCTGAGGCTAGAGTTTATATAAACGGGGAACTGACGAAAGCTTTTAAAATAACAAGAGGAACGCGACAAGGGTGTCCCTGCTCACCGCTCCTTTTTGCGCTATATATTGATCCTTTCCTGAAGCAATTAGAGCTGGCGGCAGATATTCCCCCTTTAATTATGTTTGAACAGGAAAGTAAGGTGTTGGCGTATGCTGACGACATAGCTTTAGTTACCACCCATCCTGAGAAGGCCATAAGGGCAATTGAAGATGAAGCTCAGAGATATGGTGCATTATCAGGATATGCTCTGAACAGGGATGAAACACAGATAATTATTAATGAATTTGTATCTTTCTTTTACTGATTACAGGGTGGTAAAAAAAGCAACATATCTAGGGTCACGATAACCTCTGAGTTGGATGAGGTGGTAAAGGAAAATTTAGAGCCATGCGCAGGAGAGATCAAAAGAGCACTAAAAAGAGTGGACAATTTACATCTAACACTGATTGGCAGAGGAAACTTAATCAAAATGGTATTTTTTCCTAAAATCTTATACTTTTTAAGAGCAATCCCCCTCATGTTCTCGAACTTCTGGTTAAAGAAGTTTGAAAGTATATTTGCACAATTTATCTGGGCATATTCCAGACCTAGAAGATCGATCAAATATTTGTCATTACCCAGAGAATGTGGCGGATTGGCCCTTCCGAACCTTAAATTATATTGGTGGGCGGCCTCAATAGTGCAATATACAACACTCTTGAGGGTGGACATTAATAGAGGGCAGTCAAATTACCCCACCCCCTTCAAACTATTGATTGGCCCCGAAGCATGGGGGTGTCTTTGGCGCCAGCTTGATTATGGCTACTACAAAAGGGTGCGCTTTAAGACATTGTTCACGGCTTTTAAAGTATGGGCCTCTGTACAGCACCTACTAGGACTCGGGAGACTGAATTATTACACTCCACTTTTACAAAATAAGAACCTGCCCGATATTTTTAGCGACTTTTATTTTAATAACTGGATAAAGGCGGGAATGATGTATATAGGCTGTTATTTTACACCATATGGTATAATAGTATTCGATGAATTGAGAGCAAAATTTGGTTTAACCAATAGAGAATTCTTTAAATATTTACAGATTAGAGATTATTTGCAGAGGAAGGGGGTGGGGCGGAGAGATTTGAGAAGTGTGAATTTAGGGATAAAATAATACAGCCTGTCCCACCCCGCATCGGGATATTGTCTAAGCTACTTAATGAATACATGAAAGACGATTTGGGAAAATGCTCCATCAAGTGGCAAGGGACT
Source organism: Calotriton arnoldi (assembly GCA_963921515.1). NCBI lineage: Eukaryota > Metazoa > Chordata > Amphibia > Caudata > Salamandridae > Calotriton > Calotriton arnoldi. The sequence continues at coordinate 2,474,744 of CAWUFW010001499.1, forward strand.
CTAGGTATTACAGACACAGCTTTTCAAAGTGCCTTCTCAAACACCCTAACGATTTTGATGCCTGCCATTCTTCAAACACAGTATTATAAAACCTGTTTTGAGTTATATTATACTCCGTATTGGATTGCCGTGAGGGGAAAGGTGTGCACTGCCAGCGCTGTGCACTGTATAAGGCAGATTTAATTCATATGTTCGCCACATGTAATGAGCTTAGGCCACTAATTAGAGAGATTGATGAATTTTTAAGGAAGAAACTACTACTCCAAGTCAATGTAACCCCTCCGCTAATTATGTTGGGCATAACTAACTTGGAAGTAAAGGCTGGAGGAGCATAGTATTGGCTGTGTATAGATTATGTATAGCCGCAGCTTGGCTGGACCCTACTCCTCCCTTTTTTCAACAATGGCTAGCTCGTTTGTTGGTGACCTATAATCTTGAGAAAGCTATATATAAGCGAAAGGGGCACAGGGCAAAAAAGAAAGGGGCTGGAATATGGCAATACTTTGCCAACTGGTTGGAACAACTGAACGGATAAATCGCATTTATAATGTGTGAATATTTTAAGCTGCTGTATAACTAGAGTATGAAGCTATACGCGGCACCGATAGCTTCACCAACATCTTAGCTGCTATATTTATTACGCGATTGCAGTTTGAATTTTGCACTTTGAAATCTGCTGCTAGAAAATATCGGACGGTGATTAGGACTGAAAATCTGGGTAGGAATATGCACTCGCACTTTCTGGATTGCTGAAGGGTGCAGGATAATTTGATTTAAGGTGGGACGTTAAGTATATTAGCTCCAACTCTGTGGCACCCATTGCACTATGACACTTTGAACCTGCTGCTAAAAGATGGAATGATATAAGAGATGACTACTTTTTAGCCAAGGTTTTAGACATGTATTTAGAAACCTCAGCGAGGCCTATTTGTGGATGGTAATTTGTTATATTATTAATGAAATTTATTCTATTTATACACCGCACTAATGTATCTTTGACTTTATTGTCAAGAGAGGAACCGGAAATAAGTTAAACTTGTAGGGGTATATTCACAAGAACGTGTGATAACTACCGCAAGAGTAGCGTAACGCAACTTTCAATATCGCAGCCTATCTCGGGAAAATAACCCCGTGTCAACGTGGAATTCACAACAAGGTGGTAGCATGCGATAGTCACCAGATAACGTGTCAAATGTCAGCGTAAAAATCAACGCCATGCCGAAAAAATGCGAAACGCGAGAAATCATGCGATGAGGCCAATCACGGTACAGAAATCAGCGAACACCAGCCACAGGCCTGCAAATCCCACGCGTCCGGCGGGAAAAAGCACCATAAAAGAAAGAAAAAAAAAGCCCAAAACCAATTCAAACTGCGTAGCAACATGGATGCACCCGGACCGAGTGCAGAGGACAAGCCGAACACCACAAGCCCTACAGAGGACCAGCCAGGAACCCCGCGTTCGGGGAAGGGCAAGGACAAGAGGAAGACCGGGTACAGTCCGCAGGAAGACCGGATCATCGTCACGGGGGTGACCGAACACCATCAACAACTGTTCGGCACCTCCACTGCGGCACTGGCAACCCAAACCGAAATATGGCATGCCATCGTCACCAACGTCAATGCAGTCGGAGTGTCGAGGAGGTCACTGGAGGAGGTCAAGAGGCGCTGGCATGATCTGAAAAGTCAGACCAAACATAAGCTCGCCGCCAACAGGGAGGCAGCAACGGCGACTGGAGGTGGGAGTCCTGCGACACAGGAGGAGCTGGATGAGCTGGAGCAAATGGTGGCCACAGTCAGCAGTGAGGAGACGGTGGCAGGATTGGGGGGCCTGGACACAGCACGACACGACCTGACCCAACAGCAACAGGGTGAGTAAAGACTAGGGACGGGGGGGACGGGGGGAGATGGGCACAATAGCACACATGCACAATTACGTGAGGCACACAGCACACCCACAATGACTGTGGAACATGTCCCTGATTGCCTTGGCACACTGCAGCACACATAGAAACGCCAAGTAGGCCCCCATCCACAATGTGCACAGAGGGCCCCCCCCTATCTCCAATATCACAACTGACCCGTGCACATGTGCTGAATCCAGCAAAGCAGCGGCTCTGTGACCCACACTGACTATGCAAGTAACACTGCATGTCCGATAGCATGGCAGCAGCCCAAAAAAAATGACATGGCCCACGAATCGACATGGAGGTAGCCCAGTGCGGATCACATCCGTAAAGGAGCAGGTCACACTCCGACGTGTCCACGTGCACCCACAACCCATGCCGTACAATACACGCAGCAGACGAACAATGCACCAGGCCACAAAAACAGTCCGAGAGCACATATGACCCAGTCAAAAGCAAATCAGGCCCCGAAAAGCACACAATTCAAAGGTACCCCGCCTCAAAGGGAGAAGGCTACACGAAATCAGAGCTGTAGGGGCAACTCCCCCACAATGCAGCACACACACATAGCAATCACAGAACATCAGCAATGACGGCAATGTGGTACAAAGTGCAACACCAGCACCACAGGACAGAGCTCACAACAGGTTCCGCTTGTGCGTAGTAACTGTCCACTCACACTCGGCATGGCCTGACACTGTGTGATGATAATGTACGGGGACTACCACACATCCGTCATGTAGTCGAAAAACACACTGACTGCCATCAAATAGCCAGCTCCCCCAAAACAGTCACAATGTACATTGGCATGCAGTCTGAATGTAAACATCTGCAAATCATCACCATACATGTGAAACTCTGTTAACCCCTTCGCTGCTAGGCCTTTTCCCCTCCTGTGCTAAGCCTTTTTTTGGCTATTTGGGGTAGTTCGCGCTTAGGCCCCTGTAACTTTTTGACCACATAAGGTATCCATGCCAAATTTGCGTCCTTGTTTTCCAACATCATGGGGATTCTAAAGGTACCCAGGGTTTGTGGATTCCCCTGGAGGGGACCCAGAAATTAGCCAAAATACAGCTAAATTTTGTTTTTTTTGGGAAAAATGCGAAAAAGGGCTACAGATGAAAGCATCTGGTTTTTCCCTGCAAATGGCATCAAAAGGGGTTGTGGTGCTGAAATCACCATCTTCCCAGCTTTCAGGGACAAGCAGACTTTTGTCAGAAAACCAAAATTGTGTACACAGTTTTGGCATTTTTCTGGGACATAGCCTATTTTTGCTATTTTTTGTGCTTTCAACCTCTTTCCAGTTAATGGTAGAAATGGGTATGAAAGCAATAATGGATCCTGGAAAGCCATACATTTCTGAAAAGTAGATACAATTCTGAATTCAGCAAGGGGTCATTTGTGTAGATCCTTCAAGTTTTCTTTATAGAAACAAACAGTTAAATATAGGAAAAATTGAAAATTAGTTGAAACAAACAGCCATTTGTGTCAACGTTTTCACCTGTAACTTCTTCTAATTATGACAGCTGTTTGAAAGCAATATACCATTACATCTGCTGGACCTTTCTGGTTGTGGGGATATATAGGACTTGTAGGTTCACCAAGAACCCGACTAACCCAGAGCCAATAACTGAGCAGCGTCTTGCAATGGTTTTTTATTATGTCCCGGGTATATAGCAATTATTCTGGGAAAATTTATACATGGGAAAATCGGTATGAAAGACACCTATGTATTTCTGAAATGGGAACAAAATATAGAGTTTAGAAACAGTAGATATTTGCACATTTCCGAAATAGGGAGTACCCTACTAGCATGAGAATTATAGGTCATTTTTCAAAATGACTTCTTTTTTACACATTGTCTTTCATTTGGAAGGCAGAAATGCATCGAAAGTCAATAGATAATAACAGTTTCTCTACAATTTTGTGTTACCCTAAGTCTCCCGATAAAAATGGTACCTCACTTGTGTGGGTAGGCCTAGTGCCCGCGACAGGAAACGGCCCAAAACGCAACGTGGACACCCTACATTTTCACAGTGAAAAATGACCCTTTTTTTGCAAAGTGCCTAGCTGTAGTTTTTGAACCCTAGCTCTGCCGGCACCTAGGGAAACCTAGCAAAACTATACATTTTTGAAACCTAGACACCCAGGGGAATCCAGGATGGGGTGACTTGACTGGCTCTCACCAGGTTCTGGTACTCAGAATCCCTTGCAAACCTAAAAAATTGTCCAAAAAAACACATTTTCCTCACTTTTTTGTGGTAGAAAGTTCTGGAATCTGCATGGATCCACAAAATTCCACCCACCCCGCATTCCCCAAAGTCTTCCGAAAAAAAATGGTACCTCACTTGTGTGGGTAGGCCTAATGCCCGCGACAGGAAACAGCGCAAAACACAACGTGGACACACCACATTTTCACAGTGAAAAATGACCCTTTTTTTGCAAAGTGCCTAGCTGTAGTTTTTGAACCCTAGCTCTACCGGAAGCTAGGGAAACCTAGCAAACCTATACATTTTTGAAAACTAGACACGCAGGGGAATCCAGGATGGGGTGACTTGACTGGCTCTCACCAGGTTATGGTACCCAGAATCCCTTGCAAACCTAAAAAATTGTCCAAAAAAACACATTTTCCTCACTTTTCTGTGGTGGAAAGTTCTGGAATCTGCGTGGATCCACAAAATTCCACCCACCCCGCATTCCCCAAAGTCTTCCGAGAAAAATGGTACCTCACTTGTGTGCGTAGGCCTAGTGCCCGCGACAGGAAACAGTGCAAAACGCAACGTGGACACACCACATTTTCACAGTGAAAAATGACCCTTTTTTTGCAAAGTGCCTAGCTGTAGTTTTTGAACCCTAGATCTGCCGGCACCTTAGGAAACCTAGCAAACCTATACATTTTTGAAAACTAGACACCCAGGGGAATCCAGGATGGGGTGACTTGACTGGCTCTCACCAGGTTCTGGTACCCAGAATCCCTTGCAAACCTAAAAAATTGTCAAAAAAACCACATTTTCCTCACTTTTCTGTGGTGGAAAGTTCTGGAATCTGCGTTGATCCACAAAATTCCACTCACCCCGCGTTCCCCAAAGTCTTCCGAGAAAAATGGTACCTCACTTGTGTGGGTAGGCCTAGTGTCCGCGACAGGAAATGGCACAAAACGCAATGTGGATACACCACATTTTCACAGTGAAAAATGACGCTTTTTTTGCAATGTGCCTAGCTGTAGTTTTTGAACCCTAGCTCTGCCAGCACCTAGGGAAACCTACCAAACCCACACATTTCTGAAAACTAGACACCCGGGGGATTCCAGGGAGGTATAGGTTGCGTGGATCCCCCAACGTTTTCTTACCCAGAATCCCCTGCAAACCTGAAATTGTGCTGAAAAAATCACTTTTTTCATACATTTGTGTGTGGGAAAGTTGTGGCATCTCCGGGCTGACACAAATTTCCTACCACCGAGCATTCCCCCAGGTCGGGTGGTGGAGTGAGCTAAAGAATGATGATGGATTAAACCCAGATCAGTTGACTGGGGGTGAGTGTTTGATTGGCTCAAACGTTCCGTCCATCATCCCCTTTTGTATCACTCGGGTGGGAGGCCCAATTACCCGCGACAGGCAAGGGCCCAAAACATTTTGTGATAGGCAATTTTGATGTCGCCTCAATACGTTTTGGGCCCTTGCCTTCTTGATGGAATCAAAGTAAAAAACTGAAAGCATTTCCTACTGAGGAGACTGCAGTAAATGACGAAATTAGGAAACTTCATAACAAATAAGTCTCCCAAGATGGCCACCAGAGAAAAAAGAGCCCAAATGTAGCACAAATATCACCCAGATGTAGCCCACATATAGCCCAATGACAGAAGTGTGCAAAACACTTTTTATTTTTAGTTTTTCTGCAGTTTTATATAGTGCAAACTGGTCAGGTATTGGAGCGTTACATCTTACTTGGACCCCTTATTGCGTATTTTGCACGAAGTACATGACATTGATCTTGCGAAACATTGACCTTTACGATTCTGTTAACCTGAAGTTGCTCTGAACCGGGCTTTGTAACACCCGTTTTTACCTACTGGTTTTAATTAATTCTCACTGTATTGTATTAGGAAAGAGGATTTACTGTTTTTATGTACACTTTTATGATCTATGTTTCTAAATCAGATCAAATAAAGTTTAATGAATTCTATGGCAGGACGGAGGCGAGGATTATGCATATCTTTCCTCACTTTATTTGCATAGCAGTTCAAAGAAAACGTAACACAACAATCATTAAACAAAAGACTAAACAACCCATGAACCATTAGGGGGGTAGTCTCCAAGGCAACTTTAGTCCAATCATATCACAGTCCATCGTATATAATATTGTGACGTCCCTTCCGCTTCCTCTTTCTTCACTGCTCGTCAGTTAAGTGCATTCCTTACATTCTTGGCTTAATCTGACGTTGTTGCTGTTTGTATAGCGGTTTCTTGAGCACGTTATTAGCATTATTGCCTTGGTATTGTTTCATATTCCCTGCGCAGCAGGCTCTTGCCCGAGCGCGTTCTCCCCCTCGCAGTTTCTCCTGCTGTGTGCTCTGCGCGCGGTGAGATCCTGTCAGGCACGTCTGGTCCGAGCGAGGCAGCTCCGTCGAGCGCTCCCGCTGGTCTTTACGTGCGTTTGGGAATCCGGTCACTCCTTTAGTGTCCGCTTGATTCCCGACCAACCCTCGCCTAATTTTGACACCGCTATGCGGTGATTTCCCCACACGGCCACGTTAGTGACCAGCTCCACCTGGTGGTGCTAATTGATATTGCGCCTCAGTCTATTCTTATAACAGCTTCGGGGAAAGCCCAGCTGTTGGAGCACCGGCGAGGGGGCTGCCTTAAGGATTTTAAGGGCATTTGTTCTGTGCTCACACACTCTGCTATCATGTCTTCTCCAGAAGACCATTTTTACTCCTCCTACCAGGAAGTGGAGGAGGAATGGCCCCCCAACTTCTCCCTTCAGCAGTGGACCAAGCCCTCTCTCTGGCTATTTCTAGGGCGCTGGCTCCTCTTAGGGATCAGATTGATAAGCTGGCGAAAAGCATCCCTGGGGTGTTCAGTGACCCAGATCTGGTGGTGGCGGGTCCCAGTAGCTCCCAGATGGGGAATAAAAGGGCCGTTAAGCATAACGCGGGGCACTTGGAAGGATTTGATAAACTTACGGAGACCTTCCGCAAGAGTGCGCGAACGCTAAAACATGCAGCCTGCCGGGAGGAGGAGGGGCCCGGAGAAAATTGCGACACTGTCACCACTATTGTAGACCCGACGGCGGGTTTCCCTTAGAGGGAGAGGGTGTATCGGAGGACGATTTCTCCTCCGATGAGGATAAGGACTCGGGGCGTCCCTGGCGTCCAGAGTCCCACTCCTCTCAGTCCCCGGTTGGGGACGGGGTCCACTCGGACATGTTCTAGCCTACCCAAATTTACCATCCTAGGTCAGCGGAGTGGACACCTGACGCCAAAGTGGCAGAGTATGTGGTGGGGAAAATCCATCAACCCCTTGAAAGGGAGGTCAGGAATAGGATGAGGGAGAATGCCCCAGGCCCTCACTGAAGGGGAAGGTGGCACACACACCTGAAATTGATGAGAAACTATGTACCTTTTTCTCCAAGTATATGAGGGATCCCAAGAAAGGAATTGATAGGTCTTGGACGTGGTAGGGCCCTTGACCCAAATTATTCAATTGACGGAGCGTTCCAAAGAGTCAGGATCCCCTTTGTCCACGGATATTGTGGCTGGTTGGGCGCACTAACCTAAACCCTAAAACACCACCCCCTCCACTACCCAAACACCACTGCACTACCCTAAACCCTAAAACACTACCCCCAGCACGACACCCTACACTACCCAAACATAACTGCACTACCCTAAACCCTAAAACACTGCCACCAGCATGACTCCCTACACTACCCAAACACCACTGCACTACCCTAAACCCTAAATCTACCCACAGCACAACCCCCTACACTACACAAACACCACTGCACTACCCTAAACCCTAAAACACTACCCCCAGCACGTCCCCTTCACTACACAAACACCACTGCACTGCCTTAAACCCTAAAACACTACCCCAGCACGACCCCTACACTACACAAACACCTCTGCACTACCCTAAACCCTAAATCTACCCCCAGCATGACCCCCTACACTACACAAACACCACTGCACTACCCTAAACCCTAAAACACTACCCCCAGCACGACCCCTTCACTACCCAAACACAACTGCACTACCCTAAACTCAAAAACACTACCCCCAGCACGACCCCCTACACTACCCAAACACCACTGCATGACCCTAAACCCTAAAACACGACCCCCTACAGTACACAAACACCACTGCACTACCCTAAACCCTAAAACACTACCCCTACACTACACAAACACCACTGCACTACCCTAAACCCTAAAACACTACCCCCAGCATGACCCCCTACCCTACACAAACACCACTGCACTACCGTAAACCCAAAACACTACCCCAGCACTACCCCCTACACTACCCAAACACCATTGCACTACCCTAAACCCTAAAACACTACCGCCAGCATGACCCCCTACACTACACAAACACCACTGCACTACCCTAAACCCTAAAACACTACCCCCAGCACGACCCCCTACACTACCCAAACACCACTGCACTACCCTAAACCCTAAAACACTATCCCCAGCAAGACTCCCTACACTACACAAACACCACTGGACTACCCTAAACCCTAAAACACTATCGCCAGCACGACTCCCTACACTACCCAAACACCACTGCACTACACTAAACCCTAAATCTACCCCCAGCATGACCTCCCACACTACACAAACACCACTGCACTACCCTAAACCCTAAAACACTACCCCCAGCACGACCCCCTACACTACCCAAACACCACAGCACTACCCTAAACCCTAAAACACTAACCCCAGCATGACCCCCTACACTACCCAAACACCACTGCACTACCCTATACCCTAAAACACGACCCCCTACACTACACAAACACAACTGCACTACCCTAAACCCTAAAACACTACCCACAGCATGACCCCCTACACTACACAAACACCACTGCACTACCCTAAACCCTAAAACACTACCCCCTACACTACACAAACACCAATGCACTACCCTAAACCCTAAAACACTACCCCCAGCATGACCCCCTACACTACACAAACACCACTGCATTACTCTAAACCCTAAACACTACCCCCAGCACGACCCCCTCATAACACAAACACCACTGCACTACCCTAAACTCTAAATCGACCCCAGCACAACCCCCTACACTACCCAAACACCACTGCCATACCCTAAACCCTAAAACACTACCCCCAGCATGAACCCCTACACTACCCAAACACCACTGCACTACCCTAAACCACTACCCCAGCACTACCCCTACACTACACAAACACCACTGCACTACCCTAAACCCTAAAACACTACCCCAGCACTACCCCCTACACTACCCAAACACCACTGCACTAACATAAACCCTAAAACACTACCCCCAGCACAAACCCCTACACTACACAAACACCACTGCACTACCCTAAACCCTAAAACACTACCCCCAGCACGACTCCCTACACTACCCAAACACCACTGCACTACCCTAAACCCTAAATCTACCCCCAGCACGACCCCCTACACTAACCAAACACCACTGCACTACCCTAAACCATAAAACACTACCCCCAGCATGACCCCCTACACTACACAAACACCACTGCACTACCCTAAACCCTAAAACACTACCACCAGCATGACCCCTACACTACTCAAACACCACTGCACTACCCTAAACCCTAAAACACTACCCCAGCACGACCCCTACACTACCCATACACCACTGCACTACCCTAAAACACTACCCCCAGCATGACCCCCTACACTACTGCACTACCCTAAACCCTAAAACACTACCCCCAGTACGACCCCCTACACTACCCAAACACCACTGCACTACCCTAAACCCTAAAACACTACCCCCAGCATGACCCCCTACACCACCCAAACACCACTGCACTACCCTAAACCCTAGAAAAGAAACCCCCACCCCAAGCCCAATCCCCCTTACCTCTCACTCCTCGTGGTTCCTCTCTCCTCGTGGTTCCTGCTTCACGTCGTCTCTGAGGGGCGGTGCACGTCGTTGTGAGGAAACGGAACAGCCTCTGTTTCCTTACAACGACATGGATCGTCTACATGTTTTTTTAGAACGCATGGTCATTTACCATACATACCTTTACAACAAAATTCATTGTAAAGGCATGCGTGGTAAATGACCATGCGTTCTAAAAATGCGTAGTAATGACTTCGTGATGTACAACGCATGCGTGGTAATGCATGCGTTGTAATGGTATCGCAAAGTAAAAAGTCGTTGTAACGGCTGTTTACCGATCGAAGCTGGCCCCTGTTCTTCAGTGAGACGTTTATTTGATTAATTAGGAGGAAGGAATGTGGTTTTTACCGAAAAGTGCATTCCCGGCTGTTGTATTGTGAAAGTGTCCGCGTGGCCTGGTTTCACTTCCGGTGAGAGAGTGGAAGAGTCTGTTTGGATCTAAAGGAGTTCTGTTGTTGGACGGGGCCGGCGCGACATGTCATCAGAAAACATAGCTAATGGAAAGCGTCCTCCCTGAAGTGTGGAGCAGTGCCATGAGAGGTGAACGAGTGTGCGTCCCACCGCAGTATGACCGTACCGCGTGACCCATGTGCCGCCTCCAGGGTACGGGAGGCAGAAGCGGCATCGCAGGTCCTCTTGAAGACCGTTGTAGCACTAATTCTACATTTTGGTACTAGGGCATTTTAACTTCATTGTTCCTGCCAGATACAAAGAGAAGATCCTGTGTTATTCAGTGCCCTCGTTACCTTTTTTGTGGGTTGTGGTGCTTGTCACTTCGCTGCCCCGCCGGTGCACACGACTGGGCACCCCACCTCCTGTGCCATCTGCAGGGCCTCTGCCCTTGGATCACTGGTTTCGGTTTCTGGAGTGGCAACATAAACAGTTGCTCCCAAAGGACTAGCCTGAACACTTAGGTGAATATCCCCTGCACCAGCATTCCACGGAAATTCTTTCCTAGCTCTCCCACGTCAACAAGGACGTCATAATAGCACGGCTCCGCTCGCGACACCGTATGACGTCATCGGAGCCATAAGAGGACCTCGTCGGCGTGCTGACGTCAGTTCCACCCATTTTTCCGTGCCACCGAGGCAAACAGGGGACCGAGACATTTTCACATGTATACATAGTATAATAAATATATATATATTCACTGAAAAAACCATAGGTTTCAGGCACGTTATAGTTAGAAATTAGCATTTAAAAACCTTAGAAATTCACTGAAAAAACCATAGGTTTCAGGCACGTTATAGTTAGAAATTAGCATTTAAAAAACCTTAGAAATTCACTGAAAAAAACATAGGTTTCAGGGGCGTTATAGTTAGTTGGACATTTCACTCGTACAAAACCATAGAAATTCCCCGTTATAGTTAGTTCAGCTAACTATAACTCGCAGCGCCCGCAATGCACTGCTGATGACGTCACATATTACATCACTCATGACATGGTCAGTGACATCACTCATGACATCACTGATGACATCTCAAATGACATCACTGATGACATCACTGATGACATCATCAGTGAATGTGTGTTTTTCTGAAAATTAAATATGTTTTATATATGTATATCTCAAGGTCGATGGAAGAATAAATGGGTTTATAAGTGTCTAAATGGATGATTTCTTTTTGTAAAATTGATTGTATAACTGACTAAGTGTATCTTAGTGAATACATGGGTTAGTGAGTAATGTTTAAATATGAAAATATCTGTATCAGTCTCTCACTTTGTGTATAAGTGGCTGCATGGGTTGGTGAGTAGCTACATGAGGGTCTATATGGGTTATTAGTTGGTTTTTGAGTATCAGTATGAGTGTCTGAGTGTCTGTATGGTTCGGTGGGGGTATTACTTAGTGCATAGATGCATGAATGAGTGACTCACTGTTTGTATGTGTTGAAGACAGCATGTGTGCAGGACTGTATAGGTGGATGAGTATGCGTATGGGTGTGTTAGTGAGTGAATGACTGTCTCAATAGTGTCTTTATGAGTAACTACATATGTTTTAAACTAGTATATGTGAGTATTGGTGTATATAAGTGAGTATATGTGAGAGTGAGAGATTGGAAGAGTTCCTGTACAAATAAGTAGGTGTTTCTATAAGTGATTGTTTAAGAGAGTAAGTATGTGTAAGTTTCTGTAGAAGTAAGTGTGGTAGTGTGTGTATAACTGTATATGCAAGTAAATGGATGTTTGATACTTTGTTTGCATGTGTGACTATGTGTGTGAGTAACTCTATGGATGAGTAGCGGTGTGTAACAGGATGTATAGGTGTATGAGTACATATGATGAGTGAGTACATGTATGAGTGACTGTATAGGGACTGTTGGTGAATGAGTGGATGTGTGTGTAGATCTTGGAATTACTGAATAGGTGTGTTGTAACTGGTATTGGTATGTCCATTGTTTTGAAAATGTTAGTTTGTATTTTTGAGTGTGTGTATCAAAGGTTAAATTAGGGTGAGAGGAGGTCTGCCACTCTATCAAAAGGATGATGTCATCAGTGATGTCATCAGTGATGTCATTTGAGATGTCATCAGTGATGTCATGAGTGATGTAATATGTGACGTCATCAGAAGTGCATTGCGGGCGCGCGAGTTATAGTTAGCTGAACTAACTATAACGGGGGAATTTCTATGGTTTTGTACGAGTGAAATGTCCAACTAACTATAACGCCCCTGAAACCTATGTTTTTTTCAGTGAATATATATATATATATAACATTAAGCCTAAGCGGGCATGCTATCTCACCATTTCCCTATTAATATCTAATTATAATTAGACTGGGTGCCCAACTGACAGAAATCATCTCTATCTTCCATCAATTGCCATCAGTCTCTCCATGGCCATAGTTTCCCACACCTTGGTGCCCCAGAAATTTAGCATTGGGCTTGAGGTCTTTTTTCCCATTTCTAGCTATTTTAATTTGAGCTTAGACCAGCGGGTGAAAATTAGAAAGAACTCAGTCCTGCATAGGGAATCCTCTCTGAAAGTCATGACCAGAGACCAGGACAATGAAAAACTAACACAACCAGCAATGGGCGGTGTGGAGAAACGTACATGTATGCTTCTTACCCACAGATTGTTTGATTTTCTGGTAATAGATTTACTGGCATATTTAACTCAGAGCACTGACAGTCTGCTAAGAACCTCCCAGTGCATGTGCTTTGTTACTTAACACATTATAACAGAGGTTACTCCTAGCGGGTATGCCTGACTACTTTGTACAGTCAAAGTTATATGGTGCAAAAGGTGTTAATGGCATATATGTTAGATGCCATATGTGTTCTGGGGTGTGCTCTTATGTCTCCCACATTATGGACTCTAAAACATGGCATCTATGAGCATGCAACTCTGGACTGTTGGAGGCAGAAGGCGGACCCATCACATGCCAAAGTAAACTGTTTCTGATTTATTTGAAATCTGCTTTTTCCATTAGCTGTCATCCATAAGTAGAGCTTTAAAACCAACAGGGCCTGCAATCATATGTCAGGGCTTACCAACAGGTTAGGGGTCCGTACATATCATGACAAACTATAGATAGAGGTTGGTGGGTTCCAGTAAGAGCAAGACACCAGAGGAATTGGAGACTAAGTGAACCAGGACATGGTTGGAGATTAGAGAACCATGGTCATCCTGGTTCCCAAGGATGGTTAAGCTTACTTATAGAGTCATTGACGTTTTATTCAGCAGTATCCAATACAAGACAGTACCTACATGTCATGTGATCACTTTTTCCTCGAGTTCATTCTAGAAAGAGACACTATAAAAGGCAACAAAATGCGAAAACTCATTGCCTGGCACACTAGTGTCTCGTTGGGAGCCCTGATTTTCACATCCAACGTCCCCCACTGCACCTTTGCTATTTTCTTGGGTCCTCTTTCTGTATCCTTATATTGTACGCATGCTGTGTTGAATGTTTACCTTTAGACTCTGTGAGGGGTTTTGGACAGTCTCTCTGAACCAATCTTCATGCATCCTCTAGGACCATCAAATCCCAGGTTCTGGCTCTTATCAATATTTTTTTGAATGAAATATCTAAATTACTGTATATACATCAGTTATAACTAATTCACCCATTTTCGGGGTGTGCAGCTGCGGATGCATATACAGTTTCCCTACTAAACTTTGTTTCATTTTCCTGTTCCCCTGAGACTGTTCAGCGAAAGCATTGTATTCTTACTAGTTTTCTCTTGAGGCTTTGCATTCAGTGAAGCTTGGGTCTTGGGGTGGGAGCATTGACAAGCTGTCGACCAAGATGGCCGCACAGCATTGAGGCTCCGTCAGCGTTCCCGGCAACTTCGCCCATCCTGCCGCCCATCCTGCCCCTATCGCACCTGAGACGGCTGTCCTGGCCCCACGGAGGTCCCTGCGTGACTCGGTGCCGTTTGTGGTGCTCGGGTGCTCGTGACCGCTGCAGACTGCGGCCTCCGGGTGCACGAGGTCGGCGCCGGCGTAGTCATTGGGGCGCGGCCGGGACCGAGCTGCGCCGATTGAGGAGATGCGAGGCGGTCTCCGGCGATCTTGTCCACGGAAGAGAGGAGCGCATGGGACCCACGTACCTGAGGTGAGCTTGCTCCACTTGCGCCCCCCCCTCCTGCTGCATATTACCTTCCGCCCTGGTGGGCTGCTTGAGACCGGCCCGTTTAGCTCTGGTGGCCCCCCAGTGAGAGGGTCCGGGGGCGAGCCTAGGGACCAGCTATCCTGCGGTTTGGGCCGGTCGGGGGCAGTGGTGGGGTTGGGTAAGCCATGTGACGGCTGATTCTGCTGTGCTCCGCCGGACGGTGCGGAGGGAGGCCCTGTTCCTTGTGGCTCCGGCTGGCTGTGATGCGGCGCTGCTGAACTCCCCATTAGACTGAAGCCTACGCCCTGGGCCTGGACTGCTTAGTGAGGGCCCGCTCCTGCTTGAGAGGGCTGACTCTGGCTTACAGTGCCCTGCTGTGCTCGAGTGGGCGATTGGCATTCCCCTGTATGCTCTGACCAGGTCGGATGACTGGTGTGGTAAACTGGGCCACTGAGAAATAGAATACAAATAAATACTAGCCTCTGACTGTTGTACGGCCCCTGAAGAAGGGAAAATTGCTCGAAATGCATTGGGCACAGATATAACTTTGTTCGTTTAAAATTATTTTTATGGAGAAATAACAAGCGACATGAATGAATGAAGAATATAAAACGTAACTACAGAAATTAAATGGAATAAAGACATGTCGAATGAATCATAAGAGAGTAAACTATTTTGTACACCATCTCTTCGAGTGCACAAGGGGAACGCACCTCTGTGTCAGAGGCTAGTATTTATTTGTATTCTGAACTCATCCTCACACTCAGGAGGATTAACCCGACTGCACCACCGACCTTTACAAACCACGTGGACATTACCACTAACTATTCGGAGTGCGCCCTACTGGCAAATAGTCCTAGCCACTGAGAAATAGGCCTATCTTTCCCCTTGATTGACTGGATCATAGCTGGAGCCCTGAGAATAGACTGGCTGCCATGAGTCAGTGTTAGGGGGCAATGCGGCGTAAAGACCCCAAGCAGCATCTGTTACAGTTTGGTAGACCCACCGAGCAGTCTACAGAGTCCGGCGGCGATATGGCGGAGGGTGGTCAGGATGAATCAGGCCCCAGCGAACCTTCTGATGTTTCGGGAACACTGCTCTTGGAATGCGGGCGGGTTTCAGGGCGCTTGATGGCCGATTTGACATCTTGGAAAACCGCCTTGATACTATGGGATCCTTAAGGAGGTAGCCATCAAGAACGAGGATCTGGAGGCGCGCAGTAGGCGCAATAATGTTCGCATTTTGGGCATTCCTGAGTCTGCCAACACAGGGCGCATGGACCAGTTTGTGGAGACCCTGCTCAAGGACATCTTCGGCAAAGAAGCCTTCACTCCCACCTTTCTTGTAGAGAGAGAGCACCGCTTGCTTGGCCCTCGTCCTAACCCGGGATGTCCACCAAGACCCATTATTGCCCGTCTCTTGAATTACCGGGACAGGGACACGGTGCTGAGGCTTTGAAGAGGGAGGGGGTCTGTGTCCTGGCAAGGTTCGACCTTATCCCTGTTCCCGGATTTTACAGCGATTGTTCAGGAGGCCAGGCACAAATACACTGGGTTGAAGGCAACTCTGAGAAACTTGGGGTTGAGATATGGTATTCTGTATCCAGCTCGTCTCCGTGTGGACATTGAGGGCCGGCCCCGCATTTTTGACAATCCTTCCGCGGTGCAAGAATTCTGCAGAGACTACAAGGGGGGCAACAGCGGCCATAAAAACAAGGAGTCGTCTAAGTCATCCCCCCTTCATAGTGGTTCAGCGGCCAGCATTGATTTTTTCTCTAATGAGTGAATGGGTGTAGCTCTAGTTGATGGGCGGCTATATCTATTGTGTGACATTTAATTCTTTTATTTGTTTTAGGCGACTGACACATATTCATTGTTCCTTAAGGTCGGGTACCTGGCGTGGCGTTGCCACCCCCCAAGTGTGTATCACTTTATGTTGCTTTAACTTTCGGGTAATGTATCTAGTATTACTCCTGCTTTGGATATGTGGGTGTTTACATGATGCAAGAATACAATTGTTCAGTTGGGGCACTCCCTGCCGGAAGGCGCGCATGGATGGGTGGGGGGAGGTGGAGGGGAACGTTGGCTTTGTTGGGCACTCAATAGTTGTAATCTTGTTTTTTCACTGCAGCATGGTCTGGTTCACTTACAATGCACAAGCAAAATTATGTTCAATATGTTGGGATGGCGGGACAGGGTAGGCTGGCACTATTTTCCGATCTAACATTGATCACCTAGAATGTCCGTAGGCTCAACAACCCCAGGAAAGGTAAACATGTCCTTCACTATTTACAACGCCATGGGGCGGACATTGTGTTCTTGGAAAAGACTCACCTTCCCAAGACTCCCACCACCACTTTCGCGGCGAGCTGGGGCCCACATCGCTATTTTGTGAGATACAGCACGTATGCGCGTGGCGCAGCTGTCATGATCCATAAACGTCTACCTTTTCAATTTACAAACGCTTGCAACGATAGTGAGAGGCGGTTCACTGTTGTGGAGGGATGCTTAATGGGACATAGAATTGCGTTCATTAGCGTGTATGCGCCTAATGTCGACAGTGCTGAATTTTTCCAAAGACTTCACACACAACTTCTCCAATTAGATGCTGACCACATGTGTATGGGTGGTGATTTTAATCTCCTTTTAGATCTGGCGCGCGATAGCACATCCAAGGCTCCAGACACTAAACCCCGCGCGCGCAACGTTTTGTTAGACATATGTGAGTCGGTTGGTCTGGTCGATGTATGGTGTCAGCGTAACCCGGCAGACGCCGCATATACTCATTATGCTGCCCAATATGGCACATGGTCTAGGTTAGACTTTTGGCTAGTGTCCCCTAATTTGGTAACGTGGTACAGGGCAGCCCAGCACCTCCCAAGTACATACTCGGACCATTCGCCGGTGGTGTTGCAGGTGCGTGTTCCTAGGCCTGAGGGATGTGAGAGGGTGTGGAGATTCCCTGGGTCTGCACTGTCCAATGCAGTGTTTCTCTCTGAGCTTCGGGAGGCCATAGTTGAATATTTCGAATTGAATAAAGGGTCGGTTAGCTCGTGGGCCACACTCTGGGAGGCATTTAAGGCCTATATGCGTGGTGTGTGTATCTCTAAGCGCGCTGGGATTCTCAAAGATTTGCGTAATACAATTGCGCGTATTGAGAAGCAGCTTGAAACATTAGATAGTGAGCAGATTGTAAAGCCCGACCCTTCGCACCAGAACCGTCGACTGACTCTCCTGAAGGAGTTTAGAGAGGCTGCGGAACGTGAGAGTAGCTATTTAAGTAAACATGCCATTGCGAGGCGCTATGGGAAGCGTGATAGGCCTGGCCGCACGTTGGTGCGGCTGCTGAAACCCGCGGCTGGGCGCTCATGTATTACTGGCATACGCTCCACATCTGGCCAGACTCTAACTGACACTTCTGAGATCCGTGATGAATTCTTAGCATATTATTACACTTTGTACTCTACTCGGGTGTCGCACAGCGAGGAAGACCGTAATAACTATCTCGCCGAGATTGCCATGGTATGGCTCGAGAAGTTTATGCAGGAATTCCTTGCGGAACCATTCTCGGTCGAGGAAATTAGCAGTGCCATAGATGCCATAAATGGCTCGACGGCTCCTGGACTCGACGGCTTTACCGGGATATTTTATAAAGCCTATAAAGATCTCCTATCGCCCTATTTACAAGAAGTGTATAATGAGGCGCTTGAACGTGGAGAGCTCCCCCCTACTTTACGTGAGGCCGTAATAATTCTTCTTCCAAAAGCGGAGAAAGATCCGCTACTGTGCAGCTCCTATAGACAGCTGTCACTTTTAAACCTTGATTACAAAATTATGGCCAAAATGATTGCGCTTCGACTGGCGCTGTTATTAGATTGCATTATCTCCCCAGCCCAGTCGGGCTTTGTCCCCCACAGGTCGACTGCGCTAAACCTTCGTACATTATTCGCGGTGATACATAGAATTGCCCCCGAGGTCCCTGCGGCAGCGGTCCTACTTGACACTGAAAAGGCATTCGACTCACTGGAGTGACCCTTTTTCTTGGCAGTGATGGGGAAGTTGGGTATCCCCAAGGGATTCATTGACCTCACTGCGCTATTATACTCCCGGCCCACAACCAGACTCCGCCTTAATGGCACCCTGTCCTCGCCATTTGCCCTTACGCGTGGCACCAGACAGGGATTTCCGCTCTCCCTGTTGCTTTTCATATTGACATTAGACCCTCTGGTTTGCCACTTCCAGGAAAGGCATCTACATAGAGGCCTGCAGTTCAAAACGGGGCCGCTTTTAAGCTCCTTATACGCGGATTACATCATTCTTTATGTCCGCAATCCCCAGGAGAATCTGGAATCACTCATCCGTGAGATTATTCGATTTGGCGTTTTTTCGGGGTTATGTATAAATTGGGGCAAGTCTGAGATCTTTCCTTTGACCCCGAGCACTACAAGCTTGGAGAGCGCGTTCCCACTTGCGTGGGGTGAGGAGTCGGCCAAATATTTAGGTATTCGGGTGCATAGTGGCACGGAGCAAATTATCAGGCTAAATTATGGCCTGGCGGTGCACAACTTGACACAGCAGGTCGAGCGATGGCTGAAGCTCCCCCTTTCCCTTGCTGGTCGTGTTGCACTTGTGAAGATGATCGTGCTCCCAAAATTTCTATATTTATTTAATAACATTCCCATTCCTCCCCCCAATTCCTTTTTCCTTACGTTGCGATTTCACCTTATCAGGTTGGTTTGGGGGGATGGAAGACCTAGAGTTAGCTGGGACACCATGACTTTACCATATGAGAGAGGCGGATTTGGGGTCCCCAATTTTCAGGTTTATTATTTGGTTGCGCAGTGTAGTTTTGCCCACTATTGGTTCCATCCAGACGCACGAATTCCATATTCTAGACCTGAGGCGGATCTGGTGCTTCCCGCGCCGCTCCGCACAGTATTGCTGCAGGGATTCCCAAGAGACCCCCGGGACATTCAGACAGTCTCCACCACTAGCTGGGCCTGGAGGAAGTTGGCCAGTGTGACGGGAGGGGACGCCCTATACTCCCCTGAGATCCCAGTTATTAATAACCCTTGGCTCCCCATCACGGAGGAGAAGCTGGTGCAGCGTACACTTCTTGCATATTCTATGAATAAGTTTGGGGATTTGTTCCCGGAGGGACATATCTTCTCCAGTACGGAGGAAGGGAAGTTCAGCGATGCAATATTTATGGACCAATTTATCTTTAATAGTATACGGAGGGCGCTCAGAGCTAAGGTTTCAAGATATCCGTTGGAGCCTGAGCCCTTTCCTCCTCTCACGCTCCTAATTTCGAGTCCCAGTGGAGAACACCTGATCTCGAAGCTATATAAATCTTGCATGTCCTTAATCCCCAGTAGAGACACCAAGATACGGGAGGCTTGGGAGCGGGACATTGGGCACCCCATACAGGACTCACATTGGTCATTTTGTTGTGCGCAAACCAGAGAGGTCTCCTTAAACAGCAGACATAAGCTTATACATTTTAAGTACTTGTGGAGGGTCTACATGACCCCGGCTAGGATTTACGCCATTGACCCAAATCGGCCGCACTCCTGTCTTAAGTGTGGTGGCCCGCAGGCGGACTTCGCCCACCTGACATGGAACTGCATTAAGATTGGGATCTACTAGAGATCCATTTTTAGGATTATAGAGCAAATGACTCACCTACTATTGGTCCCCACCCCGGAAGCAGTCTTGCTGGGATATGTGGGAGGGCTACCAAAGAAGCTGCGTAAATTCACCGCCATTGCACTGTTGCTCGCTAAAAGGGAAATAGCCCTTAAGTGGGGCCGCCGCGTTTCTCCCACAGTGAAAGACTGGCTATTCAGTCTCACATACTGTAACACTAACTGTGAACTCTACGCTACGACATTACCCCCGGCCTCTCGCCCTAGGGATATTTGGGAACCATTAAAAAATTATCTATTAGAGACCAGCTCTGCCCCCACATCACAACAGCCTGCTGGGATTGTCCCCACGGGGGGCTGGGTTAATTTTTAGGCCCACCTTATTTTCTTTGTTATGGTGTTTAATACATCAGGAACGGTGGGGAAGTGGGTCGATCAGACTGGATAGTCGCAATATATGCAGTATCCCACCCTGTTGCAATAAACAATTGATAACTTGTGCACAAGTACAGTACTTTCTGTCATTTTTGGACCGCAAATGATGTCTATTTGTTTTTACAAATGTTTCTGATTGCAGTGAATAAACATCCTTCCCAGTCTATTTAGCATATGAGCTTAAGTCTAAGAGCCTTTGTTTTGATGTTTGGAGCACTTTACATTTTAGTCTTTGTTGGTTGCCCAAAAACATGCAATACCCAGGTCCAATAACTGAGATACAGCTTATAATGCTACTTCATTGTGTACCGATCATTCAGCAATTCATGTGTCAAAATCTAATGAATGAAAAATGAGTGTAAAGGAAACCTATGTATTGTTTAAATGTGCCCAAATTCTGAGTTTAGAAATAGTGGATATCTCTGAATTTTGTTAATTCATACTATCGAGTGATTCAGTGGCCGTTTTGCAAAATGAGTTTTTTCTAGAGGCCACAAATTGAGAGAAATTCAATTGATAGTATCAAATGTGCCATTATTCTGTGTTTCCACACTTCTCCTCATAAAAACGGTACACTTATGTTGCTGAGCCTATTCCCTGTAACAGGAAAGGCCACAAAACACAACGCAGAGACATCAAAATTTTGCCTTGAAAATTAAGCCATTTTGGGCATGTGTTGCTGTGGTATTTGGGGCCTAGTTCAGACTTCACCATGGGAACCCTATCAAACCTTGAAATTTATGACAACTAGACATGCAGGGAGTCATGGGTGGTGTGATTTGCATGGGTCTCAACTATATTTTCTTACCTAGAATACACTGCAAACTTCAAAGGAAAAATGCCAAAATCTGCAAATTCCTACCGCCCACCATTCCCACATTTGTCCTGAAAAAACAGTACCCCACTTGCGTGGCTGGGCCTACCACCAAAACACACAATAGACCTCAAAACACAACATTGAGAGATCAAGATTCCATGAAAATTGACCCATTTTGCATATGTGGATAGCTGTTGTATTTAGGCCCAGACTAAACTGCTGCATTAAGGAAAACCTAGTAAAACCAGACATTTCTGAAAACTAGAAACCCAGGGAAGTGCAGTATGGTGTGACTTGCATTGATCCCACTATATTTTCTTACCCAGAATGACTGCAAACATCAAACTCTGGCTAAAATCAAATTTGTCTCACATTTCTCTACATTCCCATACTTCTAGCCAATAAAATAGGAAAACATACCATTGGTGGGGATGGGCCTATTGCCTGCACCAAACTGATAAAAACTGTGACCATATGAAGCCATTGTGGTCTTCGCATAATCCATGTCTGTTTCTATTCTGATCTTAGGGAATAGGTTCAACCCGACTAGCAGGGTCGGACTGGTCGTAGCAGGCATCAGGCGTTTGATCGGGAGGCTGGAGGGAGGGGGGGCGGTTTTGGACCAGTGGGGGCTGATTTTGTTACTGGGGACCGGTTTTGCAGCGATGCCGCAATATTGGTCTGCAGTAACAAACGCAGCAGAGCTGGGGGCCAGTTTTGTTAAGCAGCAGTGCTTCAAGCTTGCCCAGCCCCCGGGGGTGGGGGCCAGTGTGACAAAATTGCCAGGGCTGCTTTGGGTTCCCAGTCCTGCCCTGCCCAGTTGTGGGGTACCGTTTTAAAGATGCTGTATGGTAGGAATTTTGGGGATCCTCACATATTCTGAAACTTTCCCATACAGAAATGTGCCAGTGCTGAGAGTTGTTCCATGCTGACACATTTTAAAGCACTTACTTTAAGTGTATTCACAAATGTTCCCATTGTTTTCCTATCCAAAAAAGCTGTTAGCTTTTTTTTTTTCAAGATTACAACGTTCCGCAACCCACGCATGCCAAATACATTCGAGAAAAAAGTACATGGCGCATTTCCCTTGACCCGGAACTCTAACATTGTTTCCAGGTACACCACTATCAAATGTTGGGGCACACCTCGAAATCTATGGTTTTCTCATCGAGTAAGTCCACCAAATTAACAATGTCTATTTATTTAAGCTCGTCAGTGCACGAGTTAGGCAAAACAAGATGCCTTGCATAAAACACAAATAAATACTTTTACGCTCTCATAGGCACCATTTCCGTGGTTGAACCTGATACATTAATTAACGCAGCAAAAAAAGCCCAGATGCAGCTGAGGCCGCGTGCCCAAGCTCAGTGTGGTTTGAGCACATCTGCATTATGTGTGAGCTTTGCTGCTGCAAACCTGCCCTTGAACTCCCTGCACTGACTTGCTTTTGGAACTCGGCCATTCTTGCACATTCCTGCTGCTGACACGTGGTTGCAGATTATTATAGACGCTTTATGCAGACGAGGCTGGCATGGCGTTCCAATGTTAAGTGTGGGTTTTTTTCTGAGTTGTTTTTGCATGACTAATTTCCCGTCAAATGTACGTTTTACATTTCTGTTTCATTTTCTCTGGTGAGTTTTTGAAATGCTGAAACGTGGACACTGTACAGCCGCATCGTGAATTACTGACTTTCGGGGGCACCAGCACATAACTCTTTTTAAATGCTGATAATAGTGATGTTGTCTGTGGCCCTTAGGTCAAGGGTCACAGTCACGCCTCTTGTCAACACCTACACTCTGGCTACAAACGTATTGAAACGAGTACCAAAAAATACATAAAAAGCAAAATAAATCAAAGTACCGATCCACCTATTGCAATATATCACCACAACCTACCCCACATCCATTGAATAGACGTGGGCAGTCCAAAACAATGGGGAAACCCATGGAACAAAAAGCTGTTGCTTCAAGATTGCGCCCCAGGTTTAGAGGCTACACTAAGCTCTTATGGGAGGAGGGGCGAGCGGAATTTCACAGGCCAGTGAAAAGCTTGCCTGCACAAGCGAACCAAAACTAGCTGCAACACTTTTCTGTGAACATTCTGCATCCCCATATCGCTGGGATTTTTGACTTTGGCTTTGTTCATGCCCTTTTTTGTGCAGCCTGGAAGATTTATTGGCCGTTTGAACATTCCACAAAAGGTCTCTCTTGAACGTGCGCTGTAACGTAAATTTACTGAACGTTTGCTCTGCAGCATGCACATAAATCTACTGAATGTTTGTTCAGCGTGCAGGAGAAAGCCTTGTTTTTTGGGGGGAGGGAGGGCAGGCATAATTTTTAAATTCATCCGTCCTCAGACCCTGTTTAGGTCGAGCCTGGGCAGCGTATGTGCTTCTCTGCGAGCCATGCTGTATTGGAGTATTGACTTGAAGCCCCGCCCACTATCCGAACATATTTGCCATTGGCTTGTGTCATTGTCCTTTGTAAATGCTGGCTTCTGATTCGTTAGTAGGCCTGTTAGTCCCTCCTTAGTATCGCCCTGTCTTCATTTGTAACCGCCTATGAGGACTGGCCCTTTTACTTCGGTTGTTACACAGTACTTCTTATTTACTCTGTAAGCACTATTGTCTTTAACCCCTTCGATGCTCATGACGAGCTCAGCTCGTCATGCTGCGCGGTTGGCGTGTGCGCATGACGAGCTGAGCTCGTCACGACCACACCCGCGATCGGAATGTCCAGCACCTGGGCGGAATTCCGATCGCGGTGAAGCGGTTAATGGTTTCTCCTACTGCAGGCACTACATGTTTTCCTGCAACATTCAGCGCATTCAGCATGCCATGCAAGCTTTCACAAGGTGCTTTTACACAAAAAAGCATTTGCTTGTCAACTTAACAAACAAACACTTTTTTGGGTAAAAGCGCCCCATCCCACGCTTTCACTTTAACAGCAGCCGTGGACCTTTCTTTAGATACGGCTAGTCTAAAGAAAGGGGCGTGGAATCTATTAACGTGAAAGCGCAGTATGGGGTGCTTGTAAACAACAAGCATTTGCAATGCAACAGGTCTCGCATTTTAGAACCTTTGACCTATTGGTATTGTAAATGACAATGCCTTTTATTATTGCAGGTTTTTTAAACACAAATAAAAAGCATTGTCATTTATAATGGCAATAGCTCAAAATCTGGCAATTGTGAGACCTATTGCATTGCAAATGCTTGTTAACACTGTTAAAGGGCAGGGGCATAGTCATTATCACATAAAGCTCAGGCATGCAAAGAATTGAGAAACCAGATGCAAAAGCTTAATAGAAGGATCAAGCTACCATTGTCTGATTAGCAATTTCTAATCTGTTTTTATGTTACCACTATTGAATACACCACGTTATTCATACACACATGACCAAGACACTATAACTGAATTATAAAAAAATATGTAGAATCTGCACTTGGTGTTAACTGCACAAACGAATGACAATTAAAATATATGACAAATGGATTTATTTTGAAAATGTATTAACTTAAATATATTACAATCAATACAATTAAATATATTGACTTAAATAAAATAACAAGTGTTCTCATTCAAATTGGAAAATAAAACATATAAACTTAAAATGGATAACTGTTGCAGGTTAGGAACTGCAAACATCTACACTCTTGCTCAAATTTAACAATCACATTTTTCAATGAGTAGTTTTATACAATTTTTGTTCACTGGTTTGTGATTTCGAAATAGGAATTGTAAACGTCTGTGGTTTTATGCAAATTTATCAATTACTTTTTCAATTGGCTGTTGTTTGTTTTCATCTCTTTTTGCTCGATGTATGCTCATCATGCACAAACCCGATAAGCGATCATCTGCCATTGTCGACCTCAACCAGGTTTTCACCCTTCTCATTGTGCTGAAAGACCTTGCCACTGTACAAGTGGTCACTTGTAATGCGAGAGCAATAAGAATTGTTTGGTGGACTGATGGAAATAAATCTGTGTGGTTGAGCAAATCCAGAAATCCATTGTCAAACTGCTCATCCTTCCTTGACCAGATCTCAAACCATGTGACTGATTTGGCTTCCAGGTTTTCAATGTCGTAAATTTCTCTGATGTTTGCAATCTGGCATTTGTATTGGTCGACGTCATTTTTGCCATGTGTTTTGGGTAAAGTGAGAACGGACTGAAATTTTTTTTGTTTTCATTGCTGAACCGGCTTTCTAATGATGCGATGATAGAGTCCTTGTATGGAACATAGATAGACTGGCAATAGTATTCTTCCATAGAAGAGGAACCAAAATTAGAACAAAATACTTGCCAGCCACATTGTCTGGGAGCACACAGTTCGATGTTCAATTTTTTCCGCCATTATTTGAACATTTGAAAAAATGTCCTTAAATTGCTCTTCTGATTCTTGTCTGTGATCACGGACCACAGTCAGACGGTCTTGCACATGATTACACACCTTGAGGATATCAAGCTGAACAGCTTGGAGAGCCTGACTTACAGATTCCAATCTTGATGAGAAATTTGAAATTATGGACAAGCAAAAGAGAAAGCTCACTGTGTTTGAGGAACATTGCAATTGATATGCATCCTGGTGTGTTTTCCCTGTAGTTACCAGTAAGCTAAATTGCTTAAATATCTCTTCAAAGTTTGAGCTAAAAAATTTGAATGCTCTTGTATTTTGCTGTCTATCGTGTTTCACTCAGCAATAGCTCATGGGGAATAAGAGATCTTCTTTTTGGACTCTCGCAGAAAAACTTGATGATGGCTTTCATTGTGCCAATACAGTTCTGTATATCAGGAACAGCATTCATGTCATTAACAACCAAATTAAGTTTATGTGCAGCACAGTGAGCAAAAGCAGCTTTAGGATTTTTTCTTTTTATTATGGCTTAAACGCCACCTTCCTTTCTTGCCATTATAGAGCATCCATCATTTCCTTGGCCATGGAGTTTTTCTAAGTTTAATCAAAATTTAGATGCTGCAATATTGGTCCCCAGTAACAAAAGCAGCAGTGCTGGGGGCCGGTTTTGCTAAGCAGCAGTGCTTTAAGTTTGCCCAGCCCCCGGGGGCGGGGGCCGGTTCGACAAAATTGCCAGGACTGCTTTGGGTTTCCAGTCAGGCGCTGCGCAGTCGTGGGGTACTGTTTTAATGATGCTGGATGGTAGGAATTTTGAGGATCCTCACATATTCAGCAACTTTTCCGTACAGAAATGTGCCAGTGCTGAGAGTTGTTCCAAGATGACACATTTTAAAGCACTTACTTTAAGTGTATTAACAAATGCTCCCATTGTTTTCTGACCCAAATAAGCTGTAAGGGTTTTTATTTTTTTTTCAGGATTACAACGTTTCGCAACCCACGCATGCCGAATACATTCGAGAAAAAAGTACATGGCACATTTCCCTGGACCCTGAACTCTAACATTGTTCCCAGGAACACGACTATAGAACGTTGGCGTACACCTTGAAATCTATGGTTTTCTCATCGAGTACGTCCACCAAATTAACAATGTCTAATTATTTAAGCTCCTCAGTGCACGAGTTAGGCAAAACAAGATGCCTTGCATAAAACACAAATAAATACTTTTACGCTCTCATAGGCACCATTTCCGTGGTTGAACCTGATACATTAATTAACGCAGCAAAAAAAGCCCAGAAGCAGCTGAGGCCACGTGCCCAAGCTCAGTGTGGTTTGAGCACATCTGCATTATGTGTGAGCTTTGCTGCTGCAAACCTGCCCTTGAACTCCCTGCACTGACTTGCTTTTGGAACTTGGCCATTCTTGCACATTCCTGCTGCTGACACGTGGTTGCAGATTATTATAGACGCTTTATGCAGACAAGGCTGGTTGGCGTTCCAATGTTAAAAAGTGTGTTTTTTTTCTGAGTTGTTTTTACATGACTAATTTCCCATCAAATGTACATTGTACGTTTCTGTTTCATTTTCTCTAGTGAGTTTTTGAAATGCTGAAATGTGGACACTGTACAGCTGCATTGTGAATTACTGTCTCCCGAGGGCACCAGCACATAACTCTTTTAAAAAGCTGATAATAGTGATGTTGTCTGTGGCCCTTAGATCAAGGGTCACACCAGGGGCGGCTCATCCGTTATGGCGGAGGAGTTTCGCCCCACTGCTGGAAATAGCAGTTGTATATAAAATAAAATGACAATAAAGCAATTAATAAAAGAGCTTTATTATCATTTTTTTTTACTCCGGAGCCGCAGCCGAGTGTTGAGAGCAGGGCCATCAGCAGCAGGAGGAGTGTCGGGCACAGGGAACTGTAAGTACTCATGTCGGTTTGGCTGGCCGTCTTAGGACGGCCAAACCGACATGTGCACTTGGATATCTCCAGGCGGCTGCTTGGAGATATCAGCAGGGCTCAGGTGCACAGGCTCCGACTCTCTACTCCAGCGTGGAGCTAGCCTGCTCCGCCCAATCCCTACGCTTCTCTCATGCTGGGTAATACCAGCATGAAAGTAGTGTCTGGATTGGCGCAGGGGACTCTGGGAGCCTGTGTGAGCATCGTTGGAGCTGAAGGGGTGGCGAGGCGGCGGACGTTAGGCTGCAGGTAAGTTTTGTTTTTATTTTTTTTTGTCTCCATGCTGCACCAACGATTTCCCCTGCTAGCGACCGCCACTGGGTCACATGCGTCTTGTCAACATCCACATTTTCTGGCTACAACCGCATTGAAATGAGTACCAAAAAATACACAAACAGTAAAAAAATTAAAGTACCTATGGATCCACCCAGTGCATGTATCATCACAACCTACCCCACATCCATTTAATAGCCATGGGCAAGAAAGTAAAGTCTCACACAATGGGAAAACCCATGGAGCAAAAAGCTGTTGCTGCAAAATTGCGCCACAGGTTTAGAGACTACAGTTTGGTCCTATTGGAGGAGGGGCAAGTGGAATTTCACAGGCCAGTGAAAAGCTTGCCTGCACAAGCGAACCAAAGCTAGCTGCAAGACGTTTTTGTGAAAATTCTGCATCTCCCATATCGCTGGGATTTTTGACTTTGGCTTTGTTCATACTCTTTTAGTGCAGCCTAGAAGATTGATTGACTGTTGAACATTCCACAAAAGGTCTCTCTTGAACGTGCGCTATAACACGTAAATGTACTGAATGTTTGTTCTGCAACATGCACGTAAATCTACTGAATGTTTGCTCAGCGTGCAGGAAGAAGACTTATTTTCATGGGGGTCTGCAGAATTTTTTTCATGGGGGGCATAATTTTAATGTCATCCACCCGACCCTTTTTGACACTGTTAAAGGGTAGGGGCATAGTCATTATCACATAAAGAGCAGGCATGCAAAAGGGTGAGAAACCTGATGCAAAAGCTTAATAGAAAGATCAAGCTACCATTGTCTGAAAAGCAATTTCCAATCTGTTTTTAGGTTACCACTATTGAATTAACCACATTATTCATACACACATGATCAAGGCACTATAATTGAATTATGAAAAAACATGTAGAATCTGCATTTGGTGTTAACATGCACAAACAAATGACAATTAAAATATATATTAAAAAATGTATTTATTTTGACAATGTATTAACTTTAAATCAAATTAAATATATTACCTGTTCTCATCCAAATTGGAAAAAAAAACAAATAAACTTAAACTGGATAACTGTTGCAGGTTAGGAACTGCAAACATCTACACTCTTGCTCAAATCTAACAATCACATTTTTCAATTAGTAGCTTATACAGTTTTTGTTCACTGGTTAGTGAACTCAAAAAGGAACTGTAAACGTCTGACGTCTTGTGCAAATTTATCAATTACTTTTTTAATCAGCTGTTGTTTGTTTTCGTCAGTTTTTGCTCTATATATGCTCATCATGCACAAACGTGACGATAAGCGATCATCTGCCATTGTCAACCTCAACCAGGTTTTCACCCTTTTCATTGTGCTGAAAGACTTTTCCATTGTACAAGTAGTCACTGGTAGTGTGAGAGCAATGAGAATTGCTTGCTGGACTGATAAATCTGTGTGGTTTAGGAAATCCAGAAATCCATTGTCAAACTGCTCATCCTTCGTTGACCAGATCTGAAAACCATGTGACTGCTTCGGCTTCCAGGCTTTCAACGTCGTAAATTTCTCTTATGTCTGCAATTTGGTATTTGTATTGGTCAAGTGTCATTTTTGCCATGTGTTTTGGGTAATGTGAGAATTTTTCTTGTTTTCATTACTAAACCGGCTTTCTAATGATGCTATGATAGAGCTCATGTATGGAACATAGATAGACTGGCGATAGTATTCTTCCACAGAAGAGGAACCAAAATTAGAATGAAATACTTGCCAGCCACATTGTCTGGGAACACAAAGTTCGATGTTAAATTTTTCTGCCATTTTTTGAACATTTGAAAAAATGTCCTTAAATTGCTCTTCTGATTTTTGTCTGTGATCACGGAACATAGTCAGAAGGTCTTGCACGTGGTAACACACCGTGAGGATATCAAGCTGAACAGCTTGGAGAGCCTGGCTTACAGATTCCAATCTTGATGAGTAATTTGAAATTATGAACAAGCAAAAGAGAAATCTTACTGTGCTTGAGAGACATTGCAATTGATATGCATCCTGACATGTTTTCTGACATGTTTTCTCTGATGCTGTAGTAACTAGTAAGCGTAATTGCTTAAAAATCTCTTCAAAGTTTGAGGTAAAAATTCTAATGCTCTTGTATTTTCACTGTGTTTCACTCAGCAATGGTGCATTGGGAATAAGAGATCTTCCTTTTGGACTCTCACGGAAAATCTTGATGATGGCTTTCATTGTGCCAATAGAATTCCGTACATCAGGAACAGCATTCAGGTCATTAACAACCAAATTAAGGTTATGTGCAGCACAGTGAGCAAAAGCAGCTTTAGGATGTTTTCTCTTTATTATGGCTTGAACACCACCTTCCTTTCCTGCCATTATAGAGCATCCATCATATCCTTGGCCATGGAGTTTTTCTAAGTTTAATCCAAATTTAGAACATGTATCGATAATCATATGTGCGATTGCGACAGCATCCATTTCTTTTAAGGTTGCCAATCCAAGGAATTCTTCTCTGATGACAGCTACATTGCTACTTGTTTCTACAAAACGTACTCCAAGTGACATCTGTTCTTTTCTAGATATGTCAGTACTTTCATCAGCAAGGATTGAAAATCCATTTGACATATTGATTAAGGATACTAGATATTCTTTAACGCTTCTTCTCATAATGTAATCAATTCATTTTCAACTCGAACTGATGTATGATGTGCATTAACTGGTGCATTTTTCAGATGGTTCTTTAGTATCACTTCTCCTGGTTCAATGCGAAATTGGTACAGACTTTGCACGTTTCCAGTTGTACTTTCTTTCCCACGTAAAGCAATGTCATGTGTGCCATAAAATAAGATAGTTGACAAAACTGGAAATAACTTTTTTCAATTTTCTTCAACTTGCCTTTTCACAGCACTGTCTATTTGGCAATCAATACTTGTTTCCAATTTATTTCTGATCGCCAAAAATTGAGTTGTATCCACTTGTGCGTTTTTATGCCAAGACGATGAAACATGGTTGCATGCTGTTTCATGGAAGTCTTTATATCTAATGAAAGGAGAGTTATGAATGCTTCTTGTGTCCCACGATGAACTGGCTGTGGAAAAACTGTGCAATACTTGCAGATCACACCTTTCAGTTGTGGAGAGTAGCTAAGCCATGGTAAATATTGATTAATCCACACATGACAGAAACAGTGTGGTCCACCTGAATCCTTCTTGAAGTCATACTTTTCTGGTTGGGTATACGTATTTGTTAGACGATTGTATTTAAAAACATCTGTTAGTTTCTTTTTTAATTTTTTTTAATTGAAAATCCACAGTATTGCACCATTTAATATAGACAAATCATAGATCAAAATACAATAATAAATAAGTGTCAGTTCATTCCATTCCCAGAGGAATAATTTCAACAATTCAAATGATCAAACATAGCCCCCCATATATACATACACAACTTTCGCTTTCTTGGGCCTTTGACAGAGTACAAACTGAACTCCAGGTTAAATGCATTGTAAAACCTAGCACGCCACATTTCAAAAGAAGGTGCCTCAGGATGGAGCCATGTAGATGCTATACACAACCATGCTACCGCCATAGCAATAAAAGTGAGATACCTACATTTATATATCGGTCTCCCTTGCACTAGATCTTCCCCAGTCCCGAGTAACATTATAGAGGCCGAAATCTTTATAGCTACTCCAGTTACCTCTGATAAAAACCTCTCAATATGCTGCAAAAACACAGCCAGTTTAATACATGAGAAATATCGGCATTGTCTGTGCCACATAGGAAACATTTCCCATCATACGCACCCCCATTTCTTCATTTTTGCTGGAGTGTGATACAAATTGAATAATGTTTTATAATGCTGTGTTTTTAAATTCGCAGCCATAAGAATTTTTTCTGCTATATCGATCGACTTCTCTAAAGACACAGATTGTTATCCTAGGGAATTCCCCATTTAAGGTTATGTTTCTCTAAATCATCCACCTTGGAAGCTTGTAACACTTTATAGAGAACCCCAATTTTTTCCTGACGTCTAATAGCTTCAACTATCCTATGTTGTTTTAGCATCCTAACATGCTTCCGTATCTGAAGATACTTAAAAAATTGACTTTTAGGAAGCTGATACTTATCCGCCAGGTTTAAAAAAGAGGAGCAAAGCCCCCCAGCCTCCATAAAATGCCCAAGTTGCGTAATACCAGAGAGTCTCAATCTCCCTGCCACCTGATCATGAAATATCGATGGGAGAATCCCTGCTGCAGACATAGGAGTATAAAATGAGAGCTTTTCAATATGCAAATTTTTTCGCACGGTCTTCCAAACCTTATATACTGCACCCAAGATTTTAAAGCGAGTTCTTTTATAGTAGCTGCCGTCAATTATTTTAAACAGGCAATGTTTAGCCTCAGTCCCCAGCACCATCTGATAGATTGATGGGGCCTCAGCGAGATTATCGACTTCTTCTCCAGTCAATAATAGTCGTATATTTGCAAGGATACATGCATAATAATATAATGCGAAATCAGGGACTGACCACCCCCCACTGTCCCGCGGAAGAGTCATAAATCGTGCCGCTCTGCGTGGTTTCCCCGGGGCCCACAAGAATCGGGAACAAAGTGATTGAAGCTGTTGTAATTGCAGCTGAGTTATTTCCAAAGGTACCGATCTAAAAAAGTATAAGACTTTCGGCAAAATATTCATCTTAAGAACATTAACTCTGCCTACCAAAGACAGATGAAGACATTCCCATCTCTCTATGGTTTGTTTAATATTTTCCGTGATGGCCCCCCAGTTAGTATCGACCAGCTCTTTCAGACAAACCCGTATCATGATGCCCAAATATATAACCTGACTAACAACTCTAGGGTCGTTGTCCATAATTTGGTTAGTACAGAGAATCTGAGTTTTGGACGTATTAAGCTTATAGCCGGACAAACAGCCGAATTCATATGCCAGATGTTCAATTTCGGGTAGCGCCATCACTGGATCAGATGTTACGATAGCAATGTCATCCGCAGATGCGAAGACACAAAACTTATCCTGCCCCACCATAAACGGTCTTATCCTGGCACTCCCCTCGAGCATATCCAGAAAAGGATTAATATATAGCGCAAACAAGAGCAGGGAGCAGGGGCACCCCTGACGTGTACCTCTAGAAATCTGAACTGGTTCAGAAGTTAAT
Source organism: Calotriton arnoldi (assembly GCA_963921515.1). Taxonomy (NCBI): domain Eukaryota; kingdom Metazoa; phylum Chordata; class Amphibia; order Caudata; family Salamandridae; genus Calotriton; species Calotriton arnoldi. Next base: position 2,507,966 of record CAWUFW010001499.1, read on the forward strand.
CCCATAGAGCAGATCCTAGCCACAGGAGAGCGATATAAAACCTGTAACGCCTGGATTTACCCCTGGCGAAACCCCATCGACTGTAGAATTCCCCAAAGAAAATCCCACGAAACGCGATCGAACGCCTTCTCGGCATCGAGCAGCACTATTCCTACATCCCTAGACTCCACCTGGGCAATATCAAGTAAGGTAATAACTCTAGCGATATGATTCACGGTCCCCCTCCCGGGAATAAACCCGTGCTGTCTTAGGGAAACCAAAGGGGATAGGACCTTAGCCAATCGATTAGCAAGGATTTTCGCATAAATTTTCCCATCACAATTTGTGAGTGAAATCGGGCGATAAGACCCCGGAAGATCAGATGGCTTGTCCTTCTTCTTAAAAATTACAATATTGGCATCATCCCACGACTGTGGTGCCGCACCAATTTGAGCGGCCTGAAACACGGCCAGAAGGTCTGTTTTGAGATCTTGAAAAAAAATCCGGTAAACTTCAGATTGAAGCTTATCTGGACCTTACCCCTCGCCATGCTATTAATAGCCTGTTCCAGCGCATCCATCGTAATCGGACTATCTAATAGTCCAGCTTCCTCCTGAGTTTACCGCTGAGGTTGTACATTTAAAAATCCCAAATCCCTAGCATCTTGTTCTGTATCCTGCACTGTATAAAGCTCTTGGTAAAAGTTGTGAAGAATCTCTAGAATCTCCTGGGGATCATGTACCAGGCTACCAGAAGCGTTCTTCATGCCATCTATTCTCTGTGCAGCTTCTTTGGACCGCAATCTTTGGGCTAGACAGCGCCCTGTCGCCTCCCCGTATTCATAGCATTCTTTTTTAAAAAGCTGATATTTCACAGCAATTTCTTTACTCCATGCCAAATTAATATTGGCCTTACATTTAGCCACATTAGTTTGCAGCGCAATAATATTACTCCCGCGCGAGATCCCACGTGCTAGGTTTTCTTCAGCGGATTTAAGTTTATTATAGAGCTCCTGGACTATGCGTTTAGCCTGCTTCTGTTTATTTAGTCCAAAGCTCAATACTTCCCCTCTAAAGCAGGCTTTAAAAGTATCCCAGACATTCCCATAAGTTGTAGAATGACGATTGTTTCGAAAAAAATCCCTAATCCAATTCCTCATATAGTCAATAAACACGTTATCTAGGAGAAGCTTTATATCAAAAGTAAATCCCCTTTGCACTGAATTGATACCCAGAGCAGGAATATCCAACACCACTGGAGCATGATCAGAGGTAATTCTGGGGAAGACTTGTATCTGGGCTTCTGTAAGTAATAGAGGTGAAATAAAAAAATAATCAAGTCGTACTAATTTGCCATGCGGATGAGAATAAAATGTATGTCCAGAATTAGGCATAGTAAGCGTCTTAAGCGCACCCCAGGCATCTATCAGGCCATGATCCGACAATAAATGATATAAAGCCTTAAAAACCCTAGGTTTCCTACCACTGAAACCTTGAATGCCTGCTTGTAGTTCGCCCCCCACCAAGTTAATATTAAAATCCCCACATAGCACCAGTGGGGTGGGCCATGATGCAAGCTCAAGATTTAGATGTTAAAGAACAAGAGCTTCATCCAAGTTGGAACAATACACTGTACATAACGTAAACCTAGCCCCCCCAAGATACATTCCAGGATTGCCCAACGCCCATGACTATCCACTAAAGTGCGTCCAGAGGATTGTATAGTCGGTTTGGCAAACACCGCTACCCCACGATTCATTGTTGATTGCTGTGAGGCGGCTAAGACTACATACCCCAGCTCTGATAAAACCTTACGCTTTCCCCAAGGTATATGTGTCTCCTGTAAGCAGACCAAATCAGGGTGGATCACCCGAAGCTCTGCAGCGACTCTTTGCCTTTTATTATAATTATTAAGCCCACATACATTTAACGAACATATTCGAAGCCCTAACTTAACTATAAGGTGGATATGGATGCCTTCCCTGACTTAATGCTTTTAAATAACTTCTAATGCCTCTAGATTTCACGAGCTTAACAATACTGTGGATTACTTTTCTTTTTTTGGAAGGAAACCAATGTGGGATCACACTGCTTCACCACCCAGCAGGTTCGCCCCTAAGCATTATGGTGAATGCAGTTCGCCAAGCGTGTGTACTTGCAAAAGTTTTTCAAGTATTTCACCAGGTTGGTGCAGATTAGTACTGGCCATCTCTATACACGTGTTTCTGGATTCTTATCCGTCGTCAGTAGAGATTAGGCGTTCAAGTATTTGGGGTTGCTGAGCAGGCTGCCAAAGTGTTCTCGGGTCACAGTACCTCTCAAGGCGCGCAGGTGCCTCTCCACGAGCTCGTCAGCTCAAGCGGCTCGAGGGAGCCTTTTAAACAGGAAACCAATGTGGGATCACACTGCTTCACCCCCAGCAGGTTCGCCCCTAAGCATTATGGTGAATGCAGTTCGCCAAGCGTGTGTACTTGCAAAAGTTTTTCGAGTATTTCACCAGGTTGGTGCAGATTACTACTGGCCATCTCTATACACGTGTTTCTGGATTCTTATCTGTCGTCAGTAGAGATTAGGCGTTCAAGCATTTGGGGTTGCTGAGCAGGCTGCCAAAGTGTTCTCGGGTCACAGTACCTCTCAAGGCGCGCAGGTGCCTCTCCACGAGCTCGTCAGCTCAAGCGGCTCGAGGGAGCCTATTAAACAGGAAACCAATGTGGGATCACACTGCTTCACGACCCAGCAGGTTCACCCCTAAGCATTATGGTAAATGCAGTTCACCAAGCGTGTGTACTTGCAAAAGTTTTTCGAGTATTTCACCAGGTTGGTGCAGAGTAGTACTGGCCATCTCTATACACGTGTTTCTGGATTCTTATCCGTCGTCAGTAGAGAGTAGGTGTTCAAGTATTTGGGGTTGCTGAGCAGGCTGCCAAAGTGTTCTCGGGTCACAGTACCTCTCAAGGCGCGCAGGTGCCTCTCCACGAGCTCGTCAGCTCAAGCGGCTCGAGGGAGCCTTTTAAACAGGAAACCAATGTGGGATCACACTGCTTCACCCCCCAGCAGGTTCGCCCCTAAGCATTATGGTGAATGCAGTTCGCCAAGCGTGTGTACTTGCAAAAGTGTTTCGAGTATTTCACCAGGTTGGTGCAGAGCAGTACTGGCCATCTCTATACACGTGTTTCTGGATTCTTATCCGTCGTCAGTAGAGATTAGGCGTTCAAGTATTTGGGGTTGCTGAGCAGGCTGCCAAAGTGTTCTCGGGTCACAGTACCTCTCAAGGCGCGCAGGTGTCTCTCCACGAGCTCGTCAGCTCAAGAGGCTCGAGGGAGCCTTTTAAACAGGAAACCTATGTGGGATCACACTGCTTCACCCCCAGCAGGTTCGCCCCTAAGCATTATGGTGAATGCAGTTCCCCAAGCGTGTGCACTTGCAAACGTTTTTCGAGTATTTCACCAGGTTGGTGCAGATTAGTACTGGCCATCTCTATACACGTGTTTCTGGATTCTTATCCGTCATCAGTAGAGATTAGGCGTTCAAGTATTTGGGGTTGCTGAGCAGGCTGCCAAAGTGTTCTCGGGTCACAGTACCTCTCAAGGCGCGCAGGTGCCTCTCCACGAGCTCGTCAGCTCAAGCGGCTCGAGGGAGCCTTTTAAACAGGAAACCAATGTGGGATCACACTGCTTCACCCCCAGCAGGTTCGCCCCTAAGCATTATGGTGAATGCAGTTCGCCAAGCGTGTGTACTTGCAAAAGTTTTTCGAGTATTTCACCAGGTTGGTGCAGATTAGTACTGGCCATCTCTATACACGTGTTTCTGGATTCTTATCCGTCGTCAGTAGAGATTAGGCGTTCAAGCATTTGGGGTTGCTGAGCAGGCTGCCAAAGTACTGCATTCACCATAATGCTTAGGGGCGAACCTGCTGGGGGGTGAAGCAGTGTGATCCCACATTGGTTTCCTGTTTAAAAGGCTCCCTCGAGCCGCTTGAGCTGACAAGGTCATGGAGAGGCACCTGCGCGCCTTGAGAGGTACTGTGACCCGAGAACACTTTGGCAGCCTGCTCAGCAACCCCAAATACTTGAACGCCTAATCTCTACTGACGACGGATAAGAATCCAGAAACACGTGTATAGAGATGGCCAGTACTAATCTGCACCAACCTGGTGAAATACTCGAAAAACTTTTGCAAGTACACACGCTTGGCGAACTGCATTCAGCATAATGCTTAGGGGCGAACCTGCTGGGGGGTGAAGCAGTGTGATCCCACATTGGTTTCCTGTTTAAAAGGCTCCCACGAGCCGCTTGAGCTGACGAGCTCGTGGAGAGGCACCTGCGCGCCTTGAGAGGTACTGTGACCCGAGAACACTTTGGCAGCCTGCTCAGCAACCCCAAATACTTGAACGCCTAATCTCTACTGACGACGGATAAGAATCCAGAAACACGTGTATAGAGATGGCCAGTACTAATCTGCACCAACCTGGTGAAATACTCGAAAAACTTTTGCAAGTACACACTCTTGGCGAACTGCATTCACCATAATGCTTAGGGGCGAACCTGCTGGGGGGTGAAGCAGTATGATCCCACATTGGTTTCCTACTTTTCTTTTTTTATCCCCACTCACCCCCCCACCCTGCCCCTAACCCCATACCCACCCGGGTCCCCAAACCACACCCCCATTAACCCCTCTCCCCAAGCCTTCAAAAGGGCAGTAGGACCCATGGTCCCAGTGATGACAAGCTCCCGCCACCCGAGTGACCCCGCCCGTACTAACTTGCCACCTAATGTACTAATAACGCTTTAAAAAAAGACAAGAAAAAGATATTTCTACATAGCACACACTCGTTGCTAATTGCTAATGCTATAAATGCTTTTTTATGAGTAGACATACAATCTAAAGGTGCAGTAAAACAAGAGACGAAACCAAAAAGACGGTAAGAAAATATCAGCTAAGGCGCCCTTCCCCATAAAATGTCCCAAATAAGGTCCTAAATAAAGTCAGCCCAAACAATCATGCAGAATACAACTAGTCGATAGATCCAAGTCTAAACATTAGATATTACAAAGATTGTAAAAACTCTTTGGCTTGAATCTCAGATGTAAAAAATCTAGCATGATCTTTATGTACAACTTTTAATTTCGCTGGATTAAGTAAAAAAGCTTGAGCCCCTTTAGCCTGGAATGGTGCAATGAGCTGACGAAGCTGCCAACGCTTTTCAACAGTGAGCTGACAAAAATCAGGCCGAACAAAAAACTCCAACCCTTTCCCAGCCCTCTTTCTATCAGGGCGGGCCAGCTCATATACAGCTTCCCGTGCAAGAAAGTTGTTGAGAGATATTAAAATCGCTCTAGGTCTAGCAGTTACTTGACCGGGTCCAGTACGCACGGAAAAGGGGAATCGGTGCGCCCTCTGCACCTCTCTCTGCCAGTCCCACTGTGTGAGTTCAGGGAAAGCCTCACAGATCGATAATAAACTTGCGAGGATCTTGGCCCTCCATGCCCTCCGGAATCTGGAGAACTCTAAGATTGTTCCTCCAGGAACGATTTTCTAAGTCGGCCAGCTTTCATTGAGTGTCATCTTTTAGAGAACGCAGGGTCTCAGTCATGGCCTTCTGTGCTAAAAGTTCATCTTCTAGAGAAGAAATCTGTGCCTCAGCTTCACTGAATCTGGTTGTAAATTCCATGCAGGTCTTAGCTACACGGCGGACCGAGTTCTGAAGTTTGCGGCAAGAGCTTTGCACTCTCTGGCTCTCTGACCGTGTCTCCTCCCTATGGGTCATTAAAGTTTGATAGATCAGGGCCAGTGATATCTCTTCAGAGGGACCTGGCGCACCTCCTTTAGCCATCTCAGTGCCCGTGCCACTATCAATGTAAAAGAGTAATCCCACTGCAAAGCATTACCACTGTTGCCGCTATCTACCAATTTGGGTCCCTCTCTAAGATCCTGTTTCTTTCGCACTGTACGGGGGCTATCTTCAGATGTATCCCCTCCTGTATCCTCCAGATTCAGACTGCTGAGGTCGCTGCCACCGGCCCCATGCAATCCCGCTTGAGTACTTAAGCTTAACTCCGGATCATTACTGGAGGAATCAGAGTGGTCCGAAAGGGAATAAAAATAATCACCAGAGTCTGTTTCCTTCCTGGGAGATTTTATCCTTTGTAAGTCCCTTTTTATACCCGGCTCCAATTTTTCTATATTTTCAGTGTTTTCAGCGTTTAGTATATGAGCTGTATTAGTACTTAAAGCTTCTTCAGGGATGGAGATACTAGACACGCTAGTATGATAGCTGATCCCCCCTGCGGCGCCTTCCACCATTAGATTTACACTGGATGGTGCTGATAGTGCTAATGGTGCCAAATCAACATGACCCACATTGCCAGGTATAGTGATAGAGTCTTCTCCCCCTATGTTTTGATCAATTACAGCATCGGTAGCCTTCATGCCCCCTGTCTCTACAAGCTCAGTTTGAGGGGAACACACAGCTTTCTTCCTTTCCTTTCCCCCCGAGAACAAAAGAGGAATAGTGCGCTTACCGGCGGAGTCTTTGGCAGTTTTCTCGCCAGATGAAGCTATATCCGCCTTACTTATTTTGCTATTTAGACTCAAACCTGCCGAGTTTCTACTGTTCACCGTTCCAACCCCAGTTGAATCAAGATAGCCTTGCCTGGGGTGGCGAAGTGAGCTAAAGAATGATGATGGATTCAACCCAGATCTGTGACTGGGGGTGAGTGTCTGAAAAGTTTCAGCGCTCCGTCCATCATCTCCTTGTGTTTGCTTTGTTCGCCCTAAGTTGGCAGGGTGTGCCCAGACGTGAGTCCCTTGCTCACTTTGCCACTGGATTCAAGCTAGCCTGGCTGATGAGGGCTGTTAGCCCGAAACCGGTCCTAGGATGCTTGTTTCCGGTCCAGTGAAGACATGGCTTGGCAGTTCGGGCTGGACTGTTCCCATGAGGCACAGGGTCAAGACTGATTTGCATATAGCTGTGTCTGAACTGGGGTGGCGAAGTGAGCTAAAGAACGATGATGGATTCAACCTAGATCTGTGACTGGGGGTGAGTGTCTGAAAAGTTTCAGCGCTCCGTCCATCATCTCCTTGTGTTTGCTTTGTTCGCCCTAAGTTGGCAGGGTATGCCCAGACGTGGGTCCCTTGCTCACTTTGCCACTGGATTCAAGCTAGCCTGGCTGATGAGGGCTGTTAGCCCGAAACCGGTCCTAGGATGCTTGTTTCCGGTCCAGTGAAGACATGGCTTGGCAGTTCGGGCTGGACTGTTCCCATGAGGCACAGGGTCAAGACTGATTTGCATATAGCTGTGTCTGAACTGGGGTGGCGAAGTGAGCTAAAGAACGATGATGGATTCAACCCAGATCTGTGACTGGGGGTGAGTATCTGAAAAGTTTCAGCGCTTCGTCCATCATCTCCTTGTGTTTGCTTTGTTCGCCCTAAGTTGGCAGGGTATGCCCAGACGTGGGTCCCTTGCTCACTTTGCCACTGGATTCAAGCTAGCCTGGCTGATGAGGGCTGTTATCCCGAAACCAGTCCTAGGATGCTTGTTTCCGGTCCAGTGAAGACATGGCTTGGCAGTTCGGGCTGGACTGTTCCCATGAGGCACAGGGTCAAGACTGATTTGCATATAGCTGTGTCTGAACTGGGGTGGCGAAGTGAGCTAAAGAACGATGATGGATTCAACCTAGATCTGTGACTGGGGGTGAGTGTCTGAAAAGTTTCAGCGCTCCGTCCATCATCTCCTTGTGTTTGCTTTGTTCGCCCTAAGTTGGCAGGGTATGCCCAGACGTGGGTCCCTTGCTCACTTTGCCACTGGATTCAAGCTAGCCTGGCTGATGAGGGCTGTTAGCCCGAAACCGGTCCTAGGATGCTTGTTTCCGGTCCAGTGAAGACATGGCTTGGCAGTTCGGGCTGGACTGTTCCCATGAGGCACAGGGTCAAGACTGATTTGCATATAGCTGTGTCTGAACTGGGGTGGCGAAGTGAGCTAAAGAACGATGATGGATTCAACCCAGATCTGTGACTGGGGGTGAGTATCTGAAAAGTTTCAGCGCTTCGTCCATCATCTCCTTGTGTTTGCTTTGTTCGCCCTAAGTTGGCAGGGTATGCCCAGACGTGGGTCCCTTGCTCACTTTGCCACTGGATTCAAGCTAGCCTGGCTGATGAGGGCTGTTATCCCGAAACCAGTCCTAGGATGCTTGTTTCCGGTCCAGTGAAGACATGGCTTGGCAGTTCGGGCTGGACTGTTCCCATGAGGCACAGGGTCAAGACTGGTTTGCATATAGCTGTGTCTGAACTGGGGTGGCGAAGTGAGCTAAAGAACGATGATGGATTCAACCCAGATCTGTGACTGGGGGTGAGTGTCTGAAAAGTTTCAGCGCTCCATCCATCATCTCCTTGTGTTTGCTTTGTTCGCCCTAAGTTGGCAGGGTACGCCCAGACGTGGGTCCCTTGCTCACTTTGCCACTGGATTCAAGCTAGCCTGGCTGATGAGGGCTGTTTGCCCGAAACCAGTCCTAGGATGCTTGTTTCCAGTCCAGTGAAGACATGGCTTGGCAGTTCGGGCTGGACTGTTCCCATGAGGCACAGGGTCAAGACTGAATTGCATATAGCTGTGTCTGAACTGGGGTGGCGAAGTGAGCTAAAGAACAATGATGGATTCAACCCAGATCTGTGGCTGGGGGTGAGTGTCTGAAAAGTTTCAGCGCTCCATCCATCATCTCCTTGTTTTTGCTTTGTTCGCACTAAGTTGGCAGGGTATGCCCAGACGTGGGTCCCTTGCTCACTTTGCCACTGGATTCAAGCTAGCCTGGCTGATGAGGGCTGTTAGCCCGAAACCGGTCCTAATATGCTTATTTCCGGTCCAGTGAAGACATGGCTTGGCAGTTTGGACTGGACTGTTCCCATGAGGCACAGGGTCAAGACTGATTTGCATATAGCTGTGTCTGAACTGGGGTGGCGAAGTGATCTAAAGAACGATGATGGATTCAACCCAGATCTGTGACTGGGGGTGAGTGTCTGAAAAGTTTCAGCGCTCCGTCCATCATCTCCTTGTGTTTGAACTTGTAGAGGTGACTGAGGTCGGGCGCAGATTGGTCTGATTCGGGACACGTGAGATGGCTTCTGCATGGTAGGAGGAGACCTCGCACTGTCATTAGTAGCGCTCAGCTACCAATGACCGTGGTAGCTGCCTACCGCCAGGACCCACCCCCCAACTATGACCCGGACTGTTTTTGGCCCCGTACAAGTAGTGCAGCGTAACACTACAGCGGCCTTAGTGTTATGCTGCACTTTCTAAATCCACCAGGCAGCCAGTTATTGACTCCACGGCGAGTGCTGCTTTTTCCTGCACAAATTAGAAAAATGTAGCTCATTTGTGCGGGAAATCTCCCAATCTGATTGAATCCAGAGGCCAAGGGCCCCCCTTATCCCACCTGTGGATACCCATGCTTGTATTCATACTTTTTGGCCTAGAATCAAAACAGGGGCTAGTCTGAAAGAAGGCACAAAAATACTTCAATGAGTAAACACATGAGCACAAACTGAAAATAGAAAATGTCATAAAACAAACTTAAAAACGACTAGTTGTGTGCTATGCTACAGGCCACGTACAATTTTAGTGCCTTGTGCATACTATACACATGTTATTTAATAATCATATTACTCTGTGTACATTGTATTAATAAATTATTAGTAGGTGGCTACATTTATTTTTAGTAAAGGCCACACATATACTCGAAATGTAATCATTATACTTTACTATGCTAATTGTACTTGTTTGGAATTCATTTTGATGCAAGTTAGCTTAACATGTAACCAGACCAGAGTAACATGAATTTCATTTTATTAAATGTGCTGCCATTGTCTTGTTTTTTCTCTCCTCTGCAGGTGTCTTATCATGTACTAGCTAGAATAGGCTAATTGTTTATTGTATTAGATTGGTAGGCAACTGACTGGATTAACCCAGTCAGCGTTAAAGCAGTCGCAGGGGTCGGTAGGTGTCAGCATCGAGCAGAGTGAGAATATAGTTATGGGCTATCCTCTTACAGTGATGGTCCCTAACTCTGTAGGACTATTGCTTGCCCATACTAAGACACAACACATAACCAACAGCAGACAATCCTACTATGGGCAGATCATAATTGATGCTAAAAACATTAAGTTGAAAAGCTGTTGCAGCCTCAGTCCTGCCACATGGTAATCCCTGCCTGGATCTGAAGCTGGGGGGCCGGGGGGGGATTGAGCATGACTGTCTTTATGTCATGGAATTGTACACCAAGCCAAGACCTGATATTAAAGATGAACCTCTTGCAGAGCCGGATTATGTATTGTTTGTGGAAGGCTCATGCTTGAGAGACGATGAGGGAAATTAGAGAGTTTCTTATTCTGTCTGTACCTTACAAGGTGTAGTGTACGCCTCCTGGCTCCATGGTGTAACTTCTGCACACGTGGCTGAATTGGTCGCTCTTACTAAATCTTGCTGTGTCTCAAGTCAATTGTAAGTCACCATTTTCACTGATTGTCAATATGGCTTTGGTGTTGTCCCTGATTTCAGACAGTTGTAATCACAAAGGGGATTTCTGACATCATCTGTGACCCTGATTAGGAATGGGGAATCTCACATGAAACTTTTTGAGGCGTTGGAGATGCCCTGAGAAATTGTTGTAGTTAAATGCACAGATCACAGGAGCGGAAACGATTATGTGACAACAGGTAACTGGTATGCCGGCAAAGTCATCCGGTACTGTGCTTATGGTCCTGTGCATTTAATGGAGAACATTCAGACGAACCTGAAAATGAGACAAATTTCAATTTTCTGTTGTCCGTCACTGATATATGGGAGGAGGCTAAGTGATTGGAGGAAAACGTGCCAGAGGTTAAATGGCAGGGCTGAGTTAGAGCAGGATGTGTGAAGAATGAGGATGAGATTTGGGTTTTAGCACATGTAAGACCTGTGCTGCCAGACAGTTTGTTGTGGCCAATAGCTAGGCACTTTCATGGTCCAGTGCACATAGGGAGGCATGCAATGTTGAGGTTGTTCAGACAGAACTCGTTTAACCCTGATTCAACCTAATAGCTGAGACTCTATGTCTTAGATATGTTGTCTGCCAACAGATAAATGAAGGGAGAAGAACTCCAGTCACCTTGAGTCATATAGGGAGATCAGGAGGTCCCTTCAACAGAATGCAGTTGGATTTTATTTAAATGCCTGTATGTAACAGGCTGAGCTATGCCCTGGTTATAATGTGTATTTTGTCTCACTGGGTTAAAGTGTACTCAACTAGGAGGAAAGTCAGTCTCACTGTGGCTAAACTGCTGTTGTGTGAATTGATACCCAGGCTTGGATTCAGGATTTCTCTGAAGTCAGACCGAAGGACCCATTTCGATAAAAAAAAGTCCTGAAATTTATGTGTTTGGCCTTGCAGGTGGAACAATGGCTGCACTGGAGGTACTGACCCAAGTTTCATACTTTTTCCTTGAACCTTAAACTTCGTTCATCTGATGCTGACACCTTCCTCATAGAATTTCCCCATGCCACTTTCTGTGCTTTATTTAGCATAGGGAAGTTCCTATATCTAACCTGCTTGGTTGATGTTTTGCTTGTTGTATGTGATTTTATTTTGCATCTTTTTTTTATATATATAAATTTAGACTGTATGATCATTTAAATATGTATGCCCCCACCCTGGCCCAATACACTAAGTCCTGTCTGGGAGGTGGTCACACCTCCCTGTGACAGGAAACCTATTGTCCTGCCTTCCCCTGCTCGAGCTTGGCTCAGCAGCAGGAGGGCAAAATCGTGTCTCTGGTCAGAAGCAGCCATAGTTTGCTGTTTGGGTCTGGAAGACTGGTACTGGGAGCATTGAGGGCTTCCCGGAGGGGCCCCACAGTGCATGGAATCATACCTCCAACAACATTTACGGTTTTGGGGTATGATTCCAACATGTTTGATACCAAACACGTCAGGGTTAGTTTGGCTTTGAGTGATATTGCATGCACCTGTTCCGTAGCTACTTATACTGGAGATCACTGTGTATTTGTGCTACTTATGTGTTCTATTACTAAGGTATTGTGTGTATTGTGATTATATCTCCAGGTGGGAGATATTGCAATGTGTTAGTGAGTGTTTATAATAAATACCTATTTTTATAACTACACTGTATGGTTCTCTTTCACTTAACTTACACTATATGATTAGTACTGGTAAAACAAGCTGCTTTACACTCATTCTGGACTAAGCCTGAAGGCTGCTCTCCACAGCTACCACTTAGAGAGCTTTCTAAGGTTGTCTAAAACCACTAAAATCACCATAAGGGTTGTCTGGATTAGTGCAGGGTGCTACACTTACATAAGTGAGCACCATATACCAGCCTCCTACAAGTAGCTGTCAAAGTTTTTAAACCATTGTATCCACTTGTTCTTTTAAACTCCAGCTTCCGCTAAGAATGGCAGAGGAATATTGGCATTTTGCATCTTGCACAAATACAGGTAATTAGAAAACACAGAAATATATACTAACACAGGTATGTATACTATATATCCTATATAATGTATACCATACATTCAAAATATAGGAATGTGTGGCAACTAAAGAATAACCCAACCATGTCACCCACAATCACATAATATAAAACTGAACAACTAGAAGGTTGCCAGAAACATATACGTTTGTTTACATCAAAGTTGAAATGAATAAACTACAAATCATGGAGAATGACAAATGTTGAGTAGAATTCTTGTAGCAGAAATACCTGACCAAATGAGTCAAAGCAACCAATATAGAGCAGGGCTCTTCAGCATGCTTCATTTTGTGTTTCCTTTACTGAAGACAAAAAGGCGTGCCCATCGACGAGCAACTACAAAATGCAGCAAAGGTGAAAAGAAAAACCTCAGGTAGCTGTAAGGTATGCTGTCGCTGAAGACAGGCTGATAGCGAAACAGGAAGGGTTGCCTGTCATCGCAACAGACGTCAGAATAGGAAATATTATCTCAAAATATGGCCGCCGGACATGGCTGACGTGCTGTCAGTAGACGATCTATTCTGCGCTTGCGTGTACGTGCACCAGTTGAAGAATACCTATGACGTAGTGGAGACGGAGAGTAACCGTTTGCAGAGCTCACGCTGACCAAGGCGGGTGCATGGATCTGGCTCGTAGTACCCAACTTGCGGCAGTCAGAACACGCAAGCAGGCCATGCACTCCCAAGGCAGGCGTGTGACACTGGGCAATGTGGTGGAGGCTGTGAGTAAACACTTGTGCAAGTTACGCTGACCAAAACAAGGGCTCGTGAATATAGCTCATAATAGTCTGTATGCGCAAACCGGCCAATTCCAAAACTGCCTCCCGACAGCTTATTGCTGCTTCGCCTGCGGCCTCCGTTCCGACCAATACCAGCCTCAAAATTAACACACACAGAGCGCCGACAACTTGCCTGTCCATTGTCGGCTCAACATCAACCAAATAATGCGGTTGTACAGGTGCTGTCCAATGACACAGGGTTCTAGCCGCTTTTTGACAAAACGTGTTGTGAAGAACCACGGCAGACGGGTGTTTCGAAAAGCAAAGTTGTCAGTTATTCCAATGGACATCACACGGCCATTTCTGCAGCTCTTCCAGTTGAGACTAACCGTCTTCCCCAGAACTCTCTTCCCAAATGTCCATGGCGACATTCCAACACAAGTTCTATATTCCATTACTACCCCATAACAATATGTTATATTTATTGTGAAATGTATGTTTATTTTTACAGCCCTAAAGAAGTGGCCGTTTTTTCCACCAAACAGGTGGTGGCTGTACACGTTCATCAAGAATCAATTCATTGGACTCTAATGAACTTGAATATCCCTATGTTGGAGTGTTGCTTTCAGTGAGACTTCAGTTATTTGTATATTTCTGGTAAGAATTTCTGAGAATGTAAATTAGTAGGGCTGTGAAGTAGAACTAAGTCTTTTTTATAATTTATTTTTTTTAAATAAAGAAAATTCAGATTGTAAATTTGCTACGTTTTTGCATTTATCAATGTGAAAACAGTATGTTTCGGCTCCCCAAAGGCTAATTAAACTCAAACAATATTCATAGGCCACTCACCTGTCAGTGCCCCACATGGGTCCAGGGGGTAGGGCAGGGCGGCAGTTTATCTGTTGTTATTTCCCGCCAAGGCTCCTGCCCCTCTGTGACCACTCAAGGTGATTGGCCCCCGAAGCAGACACTTGGGTGACAGGTGGCAGCTTTGTATTTCTTGCACATTGAGTGACTATGAGGCAGGACTGAGCAGTTGTGCAATGTGGTGCATACAGCACCAAGATGACTGCAGCAGCAGGGACTGTCAACCAGACCCCCTGATCTCTGAACATTATGCAGCTTGGCATTGTCCTCCTGACAGCTGCTTGGCAATGCAGAACTGTAAGTACTGTTTACCTGCTCAGGGTTTAGCTATTATGGTCTTGGATGAATCAAGAACCACGCCGAATACAGATAGCTCAAGGGTCGACACAGCACTGAACTATTCCTAGTAGTCGGTACGGGAAATGCAAATATCTTGTGGGATTAAAACACCTACTGCAACTATCTTTGTGTACACAGTGACTTCAATGGGATAATAGTAGGGGTGGGGAGAACTCGTGGAGTTTCACTCTATGGAATTCCGCAGAGTTACATAAAAACTCAGTGAGATTCCACGGAGTTCTGCTAGCGGGCAGAATCGGCACGTCACGCTGATTTTGAGCGCAGAGAGGTTGTTGCGCACTGATCAGAGTGAACGGCACCATGTGGTGTGCCAGAGGGCGCTGCTTCTTTGCTGCCCCTCAAGTAGATTTTCTACTCGAGCTGCAGTTTTCTTATCACGAACTGTCGCAACTGCCCGCGACAGCCGGCACTGAGAAAATCTCGCCGAGTGCCTTCTTAGTGCCCGAAAATCATACTCGGTGCAGTGGTCTTCAAACTTCTTAATGCTGCACCCGTCCCCCGTAAAAGAAAATCCTCGGGCACCCCCTCAAATTTGTCACAATTATTCTGCTAAATTGGCAATGTTTAAATATGTCTAAACATATTTAAACATTGCAATTAAGCTGTGTTACCCCTTTTTACATGTACTCTAAGTCAGGATATAAATGACAAAAGTTGTTAGTGATGGCCCATTACAAAGTGGCTTACTGCTGCTCATGATTTTAACACTTAAAACAAACCATGATGCTTCTCTTGGCCAGAGACTGGCGCCCCCCTGAGAACACTTAAGGCCCCACCTGGGGGGCCCGCCCCCCAGTTTGAAGACCTCTGCGCCAGAGAATGCCAATTCTCGCTCGCCAACTTACTGTTGGCGAGTCACACGCAAGAAATAACTCCACCACGTGGCGATTGGTGGAGTTTTGTCAGAGCTCTGTATTACAATAGTAACGCAGATGGGGCAAAACTCTGTGAACTCTGCCGGTGGAGCAGAATTTATCGCCCACCACTAGATAATAGTAGGAAGATAACTCTGATGGTTAATGCACTTCCTGGACGATCTGTGTCCAGTCTTGTCACAGCTTTAACTCATCAGCATAGAGTGTTAATGTGCTTGCTGCAAAGCATAGTGTGTAACAGGCAGGACACAGATTTGAATTTTATGACAATAGCTGAGTAGCTTGCTTCTTGTTTTGCAGAGATCCTGGTGTGACTTGCAGGTCCTTGTCCTGTTGCTTAGTGAGATCTGAACTCGTATTAATGCATGACAACTGCAAAGACATGCCTTACTTTATTTATTCTCAATCTTTCAATATTCTACAGTTGCTAACAATAGTTCTTTTTGACAGTGTTAAATCTTTTACTAAGTGCTATATAAATGGTTGTTAGTTTAATTTCTCGTACAGCCAAATGCATATGATATTTTTACAGTACATGCCATATTTCTTGTAGGCATACATGGCTTGTAAAATTCTAAACTTTGCCACCAAAGGTTAGTGGCCTTCTGTTTCAGGGGTTTTAAAGCAGTTTCAATGGCATTTTAAACTTCTCATTGCTCAAAAGGGTGTCATTTATTATATTTATGTCTTTACGTGTACTCCATTGTTTAGTTTTACTCGTGCGAAAGGGTCACTTGAAGTGTCACGAGTGGAATGTCACTCATATGCATACTGAAACCATGAAAATGCCGCATATAAGCAGTTTGAAAACTTGGCACCGATGCATTAATAGTAGATCTCAGTGTTCTACTAGGAACTTTTTCAAAATCTAAACATTTCCAAATGCCCTCTGATGATGCAAATCCGGATAAACATCCCAACAAGCCATTGCATGAAAGGAATTAACTTTTATAAGCCAAACGTTGGCGAGGGTTGTCTCAAAATTCCTTCAGGAATATTATATGTTGTCTGTTGTATGTTATGTATTGAGTATTGTTCAGTGGTGTTTGTAATTGTGACATGAGGTCTTGCCAGTCAGCTACAGTGGTCTGTACATAATGTAGCCAGCCCTAACAAGAGAGTGTTTTTCAACAAACTGATGTAATATATCAGTTTAGAGAGAGCTCTGAATAAATTAAGATGCCCAGGTTCACGGGC
This sequence comes from Calotriton arnoldi, assembly GCA_963921515.1. Lineage (NCBI taxonomy): Eukaryota > Metazoa > Chordata > Amphibia > Caudata > Salamandridae > Calotriton > Calotriton arnoldi. The sequence goes on from CAWUFW010001499.1 coordinate 2,524,473, forward strand.
AAGTTACCTTGTCCTCTGGGCACGGACTAGAAGACCACAGATCGAAATCTAGTTTAACCCACAAGATCTTTGATAGATTTAATTTTAGCACGTAAGATGCCATTCTATGGTCAAAGGAGTCAGCATTGTCGAGATGGATGCAAGAGAGCTCACATACATATTATTAGTAGCACTGCATCTTCATCAGGATCTGCGTATAATCTGCATGCATTATAAATTTACTTCAAAAGAGGCCAGAAAGGATAACAAGAAAGTCCCAAATAGAGATTAAAGAAAAGGAGCGACATGACCAACTGTAAGGGTACTCCCAAGGGCGGAGCCCTTGCTCCTGATTCAGAAGGAGGAAACAAAATGACCTGCAAACAGTTTGACAATAAACAGTGCCCAGTTGCATCAGACCATATATGGTAGAGATGAAGAAAATGGACACATGATTCTCCATTCAACAGGGCAAAGAGAACACCCATAACACTTCTGCAGGAATAATCTCAGTATGTCACTGGACTATCTAACTAACTAAAGGTACAACTAGAGAGCCATTCCAGAGTCTGTGTCAATAGAACAGAGGGGAGTAAACATAGTCCTCTCTAAATACCAAGGACCAAACACGGGCCCTTTTAACATTTAGGGTATTATTACGATGAGGCTCGAGCCTCATTGCGGTTTCAGTTCCGACCGCCGCATTTCAATGCAGGCGTTCGAAAGTGAAACCGGCCGGTCATTCCGGCTGGATTCTGACAGGCTCAAGGAGCCCATCAGCCAGTCAGAGACCGGCATGTAATCCCAATGGACGGCGTTTCCGCCGTTGGGATTACGATGCTCGGTTTCCGACAGGCTTTCCATGCCGGGCTTTCCGACATGGAAAGCCTGTCGGAAAGCGAGTTTGGGGCCCCTAGCAGGGCCCCCTTGTGTATGCGGCCTCTGGTTGGGGCCGAGGGGGCACCTATGGCGCCCCCCTGTTAATCCCTGCACCGCGTGGCAGGCACCTTGAGGTGCCTGCCATGCGGTGCAGGGATTAACAAAATATCCCATTTCTCTATGGAAGCTTGTGCTGCAGCCGGTTTACGGCCGCAGCACTAGCTCCCATAGAGGAATGGGAGTATGTGACCGCACTAGAGAAATGGGAGTATGCGCCCGCACCATGTGCAGTCGCATTGTGATTGCGGTGTTGGGACCCCCGACCAGAGGTCGGTCGATCCCGAGGCCGCGACGGTGTCGTAATCGAGCCCTTAATATCTCTTCCCTTTTTCTCAGTACCATAAAAATGTAAGAGGAAGGCGAATGGACTGTAATTACACATACTGCCATGAACTAGATCGGTTAGGGAGAAATGCTTTAGGAGTGGCTATAATGAAATAAAGAAGCAGCATACACAGTTTAAAAGTACCATTATTTCCTTTCTCTGATGCAGGAAGAAAAACCTATTTTGGAGCTTCCATGTGGACAACCAAACCTGAAACTAGGCACTGACTCAGGAAGAGTAATATTTCTTAAAATAAGGCAATCTACAAAATACATAAATATTTCAAAGTGGCAGTTACCACTGTGCAGTTGTGCTTCAGCTGGACTTTCTATTGAAAAGCATTTTTTAATTTGCCTAAATTCTCATGGGTGTATCTGCGCCAAATATGGCACTCACTTTGAGTATGCAGGTAATGTCTGGCATGCCAAAGCTCATGCTGTTCTGGGTTTGGGGAAAAAAAGTAAGGAGGAAGTCAAAAAGATGTGTTTTCTCATTTTTTATCAGAAATGTTGCTTGCAGCCACATCAACCAGACAGCACTAAATGGATTAATACCAACTATGGCATGAAAGTAGAACTTTAACCAGAAAGCATGCTTTTCATTCTTTGGTGTAAATCCCTCAAGTAGTTTTCAAGATATTAGCATTTGAAAAAGGTGTCGGTGGGCTTGAAGGGGTTAATACTCTTGTATATCTTGGTGATTTTCAACCATAAAGTCCTCAATAGCATTTTCATTTTTTTTTTAGAAATGTGATTAGTTGATGAAGGGGTAAAAAATTGTGATTTGGTCAGTCGTGATTTTAGCTCTGGGGAAAACAGGCAGCAAAGGAAAGGCAGTATGAGACACACCCGACCCAAGGGAGTCTTGGAGGATACTCAGAGGCAGGGAAAATGGGGCAAAAACACCTAACCTTGGAGATCTCCCACCGTACGTCTGACGTCTGGATCTGGTCAGTTGGCCACCCAACACCGGCTTCCTATTGCCTGCCGGGTTCTCTTCAAGGCCCTTTGTCTAGTCCATGGGGCTGATCATCACTTTTGACCCCTCCATCTTCTGACCATTTTTCATCGTCCCACGCCTGCTTGCAGTTATAGCTGTGCGAAACTGAACCTTCTCAAGCTGCTGAACTTGCACTGGCATCCAGTTTTTTCCTACTTAGGAGCTAAGCACAGGAACTCTCTGCCCCTAGAACGGCATATTCAACTGAACCACCTGTCCTTCCGTAAGTACCTCAAAACCTTTCCATTTCTGCCTACTTCGCAATTCTTATGGGTCCTTTCCTTTCTGTTAACTGACTGATCATCTCTTCCTTAGTGCCAGGACACCCTTTTGTGTAAAAGAGCGGAGTGGGGACATGGCAGGTGTGTGCAGAACAACATAAAACAAGCATTGGCAAAGTTAATAGGTCTGTTGTAGGTTGCCAGCCTTTTGTCTTTTTTAAATCTTGTTTTGTTTGTTATGGGTTTGCCTAATATTATTGTTGTGGAAGCTGCCTTTCCCTCATCAATGTAAAAATAACAAAAAATGACTAAAATCAAAAACATTTTTTGGTCTCAAAAACGCACATTGTCATAGAAGTTCGAGGCTCTTAACTACTTTGTGTGTGCTTCTGTGTGTTCCTTGTGAAAGAGCAGAATGCCTTCACTGACATCGAATTTAGAAAATGACTGAAGTGGGCTAACAAGCTGCATGCTGTAATGGGTGGAACAAAAATGTGAATGACACATTAAGAGACCAATGGATGAAGAGGGGTGGCTGAAAGCCCCTATTTGTAAGTATTATTCATATCATTAAAAGGTCTTGGCTGTTGTTTTCCTAAAAACACAAGAACGTCATTGACAAAGTCACAGTTAAAGCTTAGGTTTGGTTTAGTGAGCAGAAAATAGAACCCCTCTGAAGTGTTTCAGTTATGCATACAATGCACCATGCAAACAATAACAAATGGCCCCAGCTATGCTCAGTAATCCATATGCGATAGCACTTGAATAAAAACTTTGTCTACCAAGACCAAAACATGTCGTGGCTGTCAGTTATGGTGCGCGCGTTGCATTGCATACATACCTGGAGACTCGGAGGGTTTTCAGTCTTTTTGTTAGTTGACCACAACTAGCTTTTAACTGTGAATTTTTCTGAGAATCTATAATTCACTGAAGGAGAAGAGAAGTCATGTAGGACTTAGAAAGAGAAATGTAGATCTGTGCGAGTCAAACTTTGAAAGTGGATAAAAACAATACGATCTTTACCTCTGATCCACAGAGGGGTGGCAGGGGTATGACCAATTGGTCTATGTTTTTAATAAGGACCAGGACACACACATGCCAGTATCTAGTATATTCACAAAAGGTAGGACACAAGAAATTGAAAGATTACTACTTGGAACCCACCTAGGAACGAAGCTTTGGTCGACGTCAACACGATGTATGTTCGCTGTATGATTTCACCCTCAGGAGAGGCTTCTCTTTACCCTCATTTTGAATATCTCTTGTACTTCTCCGTTCAGCATGCTGAATGCTCCAAGTTCATTCTGTTGCACAGTATGCTATATGATCCAGCGCCATTACCAATAATTGATCAGGGATCTATACTCAACAACATCACTACAATGGCCCATACACATTCACCCAGTATCCCTGATGCGCTGGGGTCAATTTGTTCATTCCATCAAATATTTCTTTTTCTGAGTTCTTTTAGACATCCGTTAAATAACTGATCTCGATATCAACTTTCCTTCTATTTGGTCGATGGACCAATTAGTTGAATAGTTGATGGCAATGATAAATACTAACTTACTAACCATCTAGTAAATTAATTACAGACTCTCGGTAAGGTTAATAATGAAATTCTATCTCAATTTTCAAAGTAAATGCTCATCTGCATTAGGTCACAATTCTAAACATCAAACCTCACGACAGGAGAAATTATGCATGTAATACAGACTCAATTTGCAATGACATTATGCAATGAAAGAGTGGATAGGGTAAGAGACAAAAGTTCAGCAAAATAATTATGCTAGACAATAATATTCCTAACGGAGGGATAGATGAAGAGACAATAGGTTCATCTAAAATAATGCATTTCAATATATTGTTGATGGAATGGATAGGTGGAGAGACAAAATATTCAGAGATAAATACATTAATGCTGAGATTCTGAGAACAATATAGGCTAAATACAAACCTACCGGGCTGTAGGAAAACCACCTCCTGGACCCAGGAGATGATATGGATTCCCAAAAAGGAATCAGGGGCAAGAGATATAAAGACAGGAACAGGACAGGACAGGAAACAGCTAGGCCTCTCTGCAAACCGACGGAGAGCAACGCATCTCCCCTCTTCTCTCCTGACAGCCTAAGCTTCGCCTAAACCACACCCCTAAAGGCACCCTAATTATAGTCTAAATTGACATGTCCATCCCTCAAATGTTGCATTTTACCCTCTAACTCGCACAGGGATTGGTGGGCTGGGGAGGTGGTGTTGTCACACCACCATGACTTTACCTTTATTCAACAATTGCATTGTAGGAAACAGTTCCCATGGTCTGAATCTCAGCTTATTCACATGTTTCCCACATAAGTTACAAATTTACATTCTTTTTATGAATTAAAGTCAGTCGCAGAAAACATCTCCGGTCCCACGCTCGGGTACAGTAGTTGGCAGGCGTCTGACACTCTGGCCTTCACTCCTTCATGTCATCTGCGATGCGCAGCACATCCTTTTCTCCCCATCGCAGAACGAACTCGCTCCTAACAGTTCCCCCCCTCCCACCATTGCCAAGTTAAATAAAATGGTGTTTTCATTCGGCACACTAAAGTAAATAGAAATTAACATTTATTAATTATATGATAACGAAACCATCACTGTTTACCTCCCACCTTTCACTACTTCACATTATTGTTATCTAGCATAAGCTTAGTACGAAAAGCGGCATTAATCATTACTCTATAGCACGATGTAATAGGCAGAATACAGGAGCACATGCGGCCTACTCATGTAATTTCTTTTAAAGCACAAAATTATTACATTATTATTCATTTACGTGTTAGTTCAAACATGCGCAAAGCAGTTTCCCCATGTTTATGTCGGGTGCATGGTTATTTTTACTACGCCTATTTACTGTTAGTACGTATTATGGGGGTACTCGATTCGAGCAGGTTTCATTTTCGCGAAACCCTGCTCCATCACTATACTAAAAAATAGTGGAAAGTGTTATGCCGCTTTTGTTGCTGGGGGCCAATATTGCAGCTATGTTGCAAAACCGACCCCCGGTAACAAAAACGGCCCCCCAGGGGTCTAAAACCGGCCCCCACCCTGGCGGCCTACCGGGGAAAAGCCCAGTGCCTGCTATGGCCAGTCTGGCCCTGCCACCTCAGCCCACCTTCCACGGAACGGGCCCCACTCACGCACAGGTCCTCTCCAAGGTCTAATATATTATAAGACTTATTGAACTATTCCATTTACCTAGAATTCTTGGACTGCTCTAAGTCTTAAACAGAAGTAACCCTGAAGTGGTATCGTTTAGCGTTATTTAAACTCCTTAAATAAATGTGACTATGCACAAAGCCTCTCGTTATGAAGACAACGGAGGGAACACAATGACCCCGCATTGCCTTCGAGGCGATGCTAACTTGTCTGATTATCCAGAACTAATGACCTGGAGACACTGATCCTCTTAAAACTAATGTTTCTTGTAAAAACTGAAATCTTGGGTTTCCTGTCTTATGTTTATATGATTACCTAGAAATCTCGTATTTTAGGGCATGTTTAAACATCTACGTCTTTCCTTGTATCAAAGCAATTCCAGGTAAACAAATTGAACTCACTCACGCCTTACAGGAAAACCTGTATTTTCGGTTTCCACTTTAATTTCACATACAGATCTCTACACGTTGCTAATGCCTCAAGCTGCCCTTGAGCGCCATTAAAAAAGGATTACAGCGATTTGGATGGAAAAGCATCGACACAATGTTTGTTTCGACTTGCAGGAAACATTATCCTCCTGCATTTTGTATTTTCCTTATCATTTTCGCCGCTGAAGCAGGCAGCAGGTGAGGCTGCCATACGACATGTCCTTTAACTGCTGATTTTGGGCCTGCATCTCTGTAAATTGCAAACAAATAATGCAAATTATTTTTGTTTTTGAGGTACTTCCTGTGGGTGACTGGATTTCTACATCCACTGCAGAGATAGGTGATTAACTCGTCACAGGTTCGAATCATGGTGGTTCAACTCAGCCTTTCATTCTCCTATGGTTGATAAAATTAGTATCATTGTAATTAGTACTTCTGTAATGTGCTATCCGCCGTTGTTATATGCAAAAACAACAGTTGATGGACAGAATGCAGAACAATGTCATACATTCACCCCAGTACAGAGATCTGGGCCTAAATCCATCGTTTTTTTGCTCACCATGCCATTCCAGTTTGAACTCAGCCATATGCAAATCAGTCTTGACCCTGTGCCTCATGGGAACAGTCCAGCCCAAACTGCCAAGCCAGGTCCTCCCTGGACTGGAAACCAGCATCCTAGGACCGGTTTCAGGGTTTCACCCCTCTTCAGCCAGGATAGCTTGATTCCAGTGGCATGGAGAGCACGGGACCCACGTCTGGGCATACCAGTCCCACTCGGGGTGACAAATGCAAAAACAACAGTTGATGGACAGAATGCAGAACAATGTCATACATTCACCCCAGTACAGAGATCTGGGCCTAAATCCATCGTTTTTTGCTCACCATGCCATTCCAGTTTGAACCCAGCCATATGCAAATCAGTCTTGACCCTGTGCCTCATGGGAACAGTCCAGCCCGAACTGCCAAGCCAGGTCCTCCCTGGACTGGAAACAAGCATCCTAGGACCGGTTTCGGGTTTCACCCTCTTCAGCCAGGATGGCTTGATTCCAGTGGCATGGAGAGCACGGGACCCACGTCTGGGCATACCCGTCCCACTCGGGGTGACAAATGCAAAAACAACAGTTGATGGACAGAATGCAGAACAATGTCATACATTCACCCCAGTACAGAGATCTGGGCCTAAATCCATCGCTTTGTTGCTCACCATGCCATTCCAGTTTGAACCCAGCCATATGCAAATCAGTCTTGACCCTGTGCCTCATGGGAACAGTCCAGCCCGAACTGCCAAGCCAGGTCCTCCCTGGACTGGAAACAAGCATCCTAGGACCGGTTTCAGGGTTTCACCCTCTTCAGCCAGGATAGCTAGATTCCAGTGGCATGGAGAGCACGGGACCCACGTCTGGGCATACCCGTCCCACTCGGGGTGACAAATGCAAAAACAACAGTTGATGGACAGAATGCAGAACAATGTCATACATTCACCCCAGCACAGAGATCTGGGCCTAAATCCATCGCTTTTTGCTCACCATGCCATTCCAGTTTGAACCCAGCCATATGCAAATCAGTCTTGACCCTGTGCCTCATGGGAACAGTCCAGCCCGAACTGCCAAGCCAGGTCCTCCCTGGACTGGAAACAAGCATCCTAGGACCGGCTTCGGGTTTCACCCTCTTCAGCCAGGATAGCTTGATTCCAGTGGCATGGAGAGCACGGGACCCACGTCTGGGCATACCCGTACCACTCGGGGTGACAAATGCAAAAACAACAGAAGCAGAGCTAGCCTGGCTGAAGAAGGGTGACATACCCTGAAACCGGTCCCAGGATGCTTGTTTCCGGTCCAGGGAGGACCTGGCCTGGCAGTTCGGTCTGGACTGTTCCCATGGGGCACAGGGTCAAGACTGATTTGCATATGGCTGGGTCCAAACTGGGGTGGCGTAGTGAGCAAAAGAACAATGGATTTAAACCAGATCTTTTGACTGGGGGAGAATGTTTGCATTGTCAGCATTCCGTCCATCATTTGTTTGCTGTAACACTTTTCGCCCTAAGTGGGATGGGTATGCCCAGACGTGGGTCCCTTGCTCACTGTGCCACTGGATTCAAGCTAGCCTGGCTGAAGAAGGCTGACATACCCTGAAACCGGTCCCAGGATGCTTGTTTCCGGTCCAGGGAGGACCTGGCCTGGCAGTTCGGTCTGGACTGTTCCCGTGGGGCACAGGGTCAAGACTGATTTGCATATGGCTGGGTCCAAACTGGGGTGGCGTAGTGAGCAAAAGAACGATGGATTTAAACCAGATCTTTTGACTGGGGGAGAATGTTTGCATTGTCAGCAATCCGTCCATCATTTGTTTGCTGTAACACTTTTCGCCCTAAGTGGGATGGGTATGCCCAGACGTGGGTCCCTTGCTCACTGTGCCACTGGATTCAAGCTAGCCTGGCTGAAGAAGGGTGACATACCCTGAAACCGGTCCCAGGATGTTTGTTTCCGGTCCAGGGAGGACCTGGCCTGGCAGTTCGGCCTGGACTGTTCCCATGGAGCACAGGGTCAAGACTGATTTGCATATGGCTGGGTCCAAACTGGGGTGGCGTAGTGAGCAAAAGAACGATGGATTTAAACCAGATCTTTTGACTGGGGGAGAATGTTTGCATTGTCAGCATTCCGTCCATCATTTGTTTGCTGTAACACTTTTCGCCCTAAGTGGGATGGGTATGCCCAGACGTGGGTCCCTTGCTCACTGTGCCACTGGATTCAAGCTAGCCTGGCTGAAGAAGGGTGACATACCCTGAAACCGTTCCCAGGATGCTTGTTTCCGGTCCAGGGAGGACCTGGCCTGGCAGTTCGGTCTGGGCTGTTCCCATGGGGCACAGGGTCAAGACTGATTTGCATATGGCTGGGTCCAAACTGGGGTGGCGTAGTGAGCAAAAGAACGATGGATTTAAAACAGATCTTTTGACTGGGGGAGAATGTTTGCATTGTCAGCATTCCGTCCATCATTTGTTTGCTGTAACACTATCCGCCGTTGTTATCGCTCAATAGTACAGGGTCGAATTTCTAAACTGTTCTACATTTTGACTTCTTAATACTATTCAGCCACTTGGAGCTTTTGCTTTTTATGGTAAACACTCACTTTGCTACTTCCTCATTGGTTGTAAGAATATATTTTATGGGAGTTACAGACTTGTAGACTGATTTCATGGGACATCCTTCACTCAGGGCATATTCTAAAGTTATTGAATATATATTTCCCTGGTTATTTTATTCATGATTTGTAACAAAATAGAAAAAAGGGTCAATGAATATGTTAAAGCAAAGATTCATTTTATTATTAAATATTAGGAAAGAAATAGGGGAGAATATTCTGCACTCTCTTTCTTAACCTGAAAAATAGCCTGCTTCTCTTCTTACGCCCACCACTTCTCATAGAGATGATGTCTTACCCTCATCTTTCAAAAAAGCTCTCTCTGAGGAAGTTCACTCACCCCTACTCCTCATTGTCAATGTCTCCCTCACTCAAGAAATCTTCCCAAAAGCTGTCAAGACAGGCCTGATCCTCCCACTATTAAAGAAACAAACACTATGCTCCTAAAACCCGGCATGAAAAATGTACCTTGACCTAAAACCTTGGATTGCTGATTCTTTCTTTCGTTTGAAGGACTCTCTCCTTACCTGCCATCTCTGCATGCCTCCTCTCTCTAGTATAAGTCGCATGCCTGTCTGTGTTAATCTGTATCAATGTATTTCTTAAATGTGCCCACACCTCATTTCATGGATCACAGGCTTTTTTAATTTGAATCCATTCATCTGTAACATCACAATACCTAATCTTTTCTAGCTTAGCTATTCATATTGCCAGTACTGATGTACCCCCACTGTAGGAAGATGGCCCTGTATATGGTATCATCACTAGGTGGTTATACCGTGCACAGAGTCCAGGGGTTCCCCAAAAGTGTACAGAGCTCAATGTAAAACCCAAAGGGGCAGATTTACAAGCCCCTTACGCCACTTTTGCGCCGCCGTTGCGTCACTTTTGTGACGCAGCGGCGGCGCAAATCATGCGCCATGCTGCGGGGGATTTACAACGTGACGCATCTAGGGAGATGCGTCACGTTGTAAAGCCCTGCGCCACATGAAACCTGCGTCAGGTTTCATGTGGGCGTGCCGGCGCAGGGGGCGTTCCTGCGCAGGAAGCCCCGTAAAGTGACGCAGTGAAATCTACAAGATTTCACGGAGTCACTTTTACGTCCCTGCTGCGTCAAATCCTTACGCCTGCTTCAAGCAGGCGTAAGGAGTGACGCAGCATGTTAGGTATAGGGCACCCCTGAGCAGTACTGGAGTTACGTCGCACTTGCGACACGACTCCAGTACTGCGCCACCCTTCCGCCGACAGATGCGTCACGCATCTGTTTATCCTTGCGCCATGATGCGCCGCATTGTAAATGCGGCGCATCTGTGGTGGCGCAAGGGTAAACTTGAGTCACGCATCTTCCCTGGCGCATCCCTGCTGATTTGCAGGGATGCGCCAGGGAACGTAAATCTGCCCCCAAGTGCTCTATTAGCGGTAGTGTGATCGAGCAGCCTTATGCCTAGCACAGAGGAGTGTAAGACATTTATTGCACAACAGTGATCAATAATGGACACACAACTCAAGAAGGAGATCCAGACCAATTTTAGAAAATTATACTTTGTTTGTACTTTATTTTAAGATCAAGAACTTTGTAATAAGGTAAGTACATTTTTTATAAAAAATTATTTTCACTTTGAAAAAATCGACACAAAATTTTCAGCACAGTTCAATGTTATTCTATGGGGAAAACAATATCGCTGTAAAACAGGTAAGTAAGGCACATACAATCCCAGTCTTTGGAACCAAAAGTCAGCAAGGGGAAAGGGTCAGGTGAGTACCAAAACTGCACCACCAACGGCACAGGGGCGGCCGGTGCAGAGGTCAAAATCGGAGTCCGGCCCAATGCTTTTCAATGGAGACTGGGGGTGCCTGGAGCCACACTGCTTGCAGGTAAGTACATCTGTTGCAGGGGCCAGGCTTTGGGGGTTAGCACCAGCACAGGGCGGCACAAAGCAGTACCAAATATACACCACCAGCAGCATAGGGGCGGCCAGGTGCAGGGTGCAATTTTGACGTCGGGCGTCCAACGCTTTTCAATGAGGATTCTTCTTTTGGCAAAAAGGCTGCAGGCGTGGCACCAGAGGTTGCAGGAGAAAGACCAAAAACAGCAGAGGTAAGTAGAGATGTAGGGGCACCATTGGTTCAGCTCACCAAGGCCCAGGGGCTTCGGTGCAGGGGTGCCTTTCGACATTGGAGTCTTCTTATCGGAGCCGGTCGTGGTCAGGGGGAGCCTCTGGATTCACACTACAGGCGCCATCGTGGAGATCAGAAGAGATCTGCCAATGCTGGACACAAGGTCAGGATCGCTGGAGAGACTTCACTGCACAGGTGAAACACTCAGATTCGGGCCGTGGGCATCGGGTGCAAAGTGGGCAGGAGATAAGGATCCGCCTGGATCTGGGGTCCTTGGAGCTTGTTTCTTCTTGGACAGGCCCGCTATCCACAGGAGATTGGAGTCTTTTTCGAAGGCAACCGTCTTCCCAGGGTTTTCAGAGGTCACTGGCTGCAAGACTGGTCGCAGGTTTGCAGAAGCTGGAAAAAGACCGGTAGGGCTGGAGCCATGGCAGTCGTCATCTTCAGTCTTCTCTGCAGGGTCATCTTCTTGCTTCTTAGGTCGTCGCAGATCTAGTTTCTAGGTCTGAAGGAGCCATCTAAATACTAGATTTAGGGGCGTTTTAGGGGAGTAGCGGCAAATTTAGCAACGCCACGCTCCGACATTTTTTAAATACAGGGATGCGCTGTATTTATAAAAATGGTGCACAGACAAAATATCGAGTTTTAAATATCGACCTGCTGTCACACGCATACTCGGCTCACCTGTAGCCATGCGGTGTGTCCCCACGTCTCCAGCCGACACGACCCTTCCGGAGGCTATCTGCAAGGCCTGGTCCTGGGTGGAAGGGTGGTGGGCCAACAAAGATAGGGAGAAAGAGCGTTCCGACTTTCAGCGCGAGGAGCGCGCAGTCGGAAGGAACTACAAACTACAGTTCCCATGAGGCAAAGAGGAAGTTCCGCGGTTGCCTCACGGGAAAGAACCACGTGACCCGGAAGCAGGAGGAGTTCAAAAGAACCTCCGGTGCCGAACTCGGGCTGATTATTCTTCGTGATACAGCGCGCTGCGCTGCCAGCCCCTGTTTTGTTTCCCTGGTACCGGTAAGGGTGCACATGCACCACTAGAAATGAGACTTTGATATATACAACGATATACGCTTGACAAGCACATTTTGGGAATCTTTGGAGGCAATTGGATAACATTGGCCAGCCGTGGGTTTGGAGTGTTTTCTAACTTAACCGACGGTCCATGCCAAACAACTTGTTGCACGCTGAACTACAAGCACCCGTGGGTGCATTAGGTGTTTAGGAACTATGTCCATATGAAACAGACCATTGTGCACAATTCTTATGGCATGATATATATATAATTTCCGAGGCAGTAAACCAAAAGAAGTATTTTGGGTGATTGTTGTTTGTGTATTTCTAACAGGGGGTTCAAGAGGCGGCCTTCTGCTCTTCTCCTGTGAAGCGGGCACTGCCAGGCCTGATGGTGTGTACAGTACAGTAGTGAATGTTGTATATATGTAATACTTGTGTATGAGCCATCTAATGCTTCTTGTGATTCGGGTGATTACGGCTCCTTCTGTTTTTGACCCTTTTCCTAGCGCAATTCCCCCTTCCCTGCGAACCTAAAGATAAGGTTATTCATACAGTCCTTCCTTGGAACGAGGAAAGTTAATTGTTTTACAGGTACGCAAGGCTCAGTAGGTAGAAAGAGGGTTACCTGGTATAAATCTGTACTTACCTGTGTTCTTTTGCTTTACAGATCTCCCTCCCTGCAGTTCCCTTCCTTTCCTTCCCCCACTTGATCATCCCACTCACCTGTGCTAATATAGCATTCAGGGTTGGGACTGACGAGACGTGGACCCCTTTTTGGCATCGAACCATTCCCGAGGAATCATCGAGCTGACAGAATAATCAGCCCACGTATATTAATTCCTCCTGGGCGGATCGATACAAAGATGGCCACGTTAGAGGACGTCATAGGAGTCCTGGCAGGGCTACAGACTGAGCTAGCCGCCTCTCGAGCAGAAACCGAGAACTATAAGCAGAAGATAGACCAGATGCAGCGAAACCCGTTTGATGTAGGCGTAGGGAGATATACGGGGGGAGGTTTTATCAATCCTTCGGCACACTTTTGCGTAGAGATGCCCACGCCTATCCCGCTTGCTGCACCAGAAAGATTCTCTGGGGATCCCTCTAAGGTCCAGGTGTTCCTCACACAAGTACTGCTACACTTTAATTGTAAGTGCAAGGCCTTTACTGCCAATCAAGCCCGGGTTGCGTTTGCCATTTCCTACTTAGCAGGAGACGCGGCGCAATGGGCTGTTCCATTGGTACGCAGAGACGACCCTTTACTATACGATTGGTTATCCTTCCGTACCAAATTCGAGAGAGTGTTTGATCGCAGAGCTGCCGCCTTTACCGCGGACAGGGAGTTACTTGAACTAAAACAAGGGAATAGGGATTTGCTAGTATACATCGACGCCTTCCAAAGGTTGATAGCTGAGACTGACTGGACTGAAGCTAAACAAGCCGCCTTGTTCTACCAGGGTCTCAAGGACGACCTGAAAGATGTGCTGGCACCTATAGACTCCCAACCCACTACGTGTATGGAACTCATCAGTTTAACCTTGCGACTGGACCATAGACTTAACAAACGCAAAAATGACAGAAAACGAATTGACCGACCAGCTCCTAGGTTCGAGAGAAACAGAAGCACAATGGGGAGCGGCGGTTACATCACAGAACCGATGGAGATAGGCTCCATAAGAGCTTCCCTCACCACCGAGGAAAGAAAACAACGCAGGAAGAACGGGCTCTGCTTATACTGTGGAAGAAAAGGCCACTACGTACAGGATTGCTTAATCAAGCCTAAGGGTCGAGCTAGAGAAGGGCAAACCCCAGCCATCATGGAAGTACGGAAACCGGAAAACTCCAGAGCTCAAGAAGACAGGAAGGGAAGTTCTTGGGCGTGAAAATGATACCTTCCGTCAATCAAGGGTCAGGAGACCCCTCCGTTCATTTTTATGTTGCCTTGCAAGTATATATCGACAACCAGTGACACTCTCTTAAAGCCATGGTCGATTCCGGAGCCACGGGCCTCTTTATGGATACTGAAGTAGCCAGAACTTTACAGCTAGTACTTGTGAAAAAACCAGAACCCGAGATGGTGGTGGCCGCTGATGGGCGGCGTTTGGCTTCAGGGCCCATATGCTACAATACTCCGGAATTGGAAGTTATGTGTGGGAATAACCATAGGGAATTGTTGCTCTTTAACATCATACCAGCCCCTCAATATGGCATAATCTTGGGACTTCCATGGTTACGTAGACACAACCCCACTATCAACTGGAGCGATACTTCTCTGGAGTTTGGGTCCCCCTATTGTTTGGAACACTGCCGAAAATCACAGGATAGACCCGCCACAGCGTTATCCCAGATATATATGATAGCCACCGCCGAAGAGCAAGAAATCGACTTGCCTTTACCTTACCATGATCTAGAAGATGTATTCAATGAAGACCAGGCCAACGTCTTACCCCCGCATCGAGCATATGACTGCCAAATCGACCTGGTCCCTGGAGCAGTGATCCCCTGTGGCAGGATATATGCGCTTACTGAGCCAGAAAATGAACATTTGAAGAAGTACCTTGATACCTACCAGAAGAACGGGTTCATACGACCATCCAAGTCCCCGGCGGCTTCGCCTCTTTGTTTTTTATCCCGAAGGCTAACGGCGAGTTAAGGGCTTGTGTGGATTTTAGAGCGCTGAATAACGTTACGGTGAAGGACCGGTATCCCTTGCCATTGATACCGGTTTTATTGGACCAGGTTCTGCAAGCCGTGGTTTTCACGATATTGGATCTGAAAGGCGCATACCACTTGGTAAGAATGCGCAAGGGGGATGAGTGGAAGACGGCCTTCCGTACTCGTTATGGTCTATTTGAGTACAGAATCATGCCGTTTGGGCTGTGTAATGCCCCTGCGGCATTCCAATTCTTTCTAAACTATGTGCTCCGAGAGTACCTGTGTTGTATTCCTCTTAGGGTGTCCATAAACTGGCTTTCCAGTATCATGTCCTTATATAGGCACAATTCGCCCTGCCCTTATATAGGCATAAAATCCCAGCCCTTATTTAGGCATTAAACCGTGCACTCCAAATACATGCATGGTCTCTGACATCCGTCCACCCTAACGTCACAACGAGTTCATGAAGAACAGACCCTTAGGCTGCGGGAGTTTCCCTAGTCCAGGACTATTGATTTCTTCAAGGACTCATATATTATGCATGAACCATTATTCCTTAGGGGTTCATTCATGACGTCTTTCGCTGTCCGACTCACGTCAATACTAACATTCTTAGGTACTCTCAGGTATAAATATACCTTCCCTAGCCCCTGTAAATCAGAGGAGACCTCGACTTCAGAGGAGCCCGTTTCCCGGCCTGACGCACTGAGAAGACGCTGTCATCCCTGCACGCAGAGAGTCCAGCTTCCAGTGATCTGACTTCCCTTGCGGGGTGTTGGAGTTCGAGTCTGGCAAAGAGATTCCTACCTCTCTCATTCTTCAGGTATGGAGCTGACAAGAACCTAGAGGGACTCTTGGCATACTAGGCATACTAGCCTTAACATACTCTTAGTATACCATAGTAAGGAATACTTCACCTACTTCCTACCTCTCCCTACACCTAGGTTAGGTTAGGTACATTGGGGTAGAACTAGATTAGAAACGCATCGTATGAGTACTCGCATTTTTAGTCTGTGTTATTTATGTAAAAGCATATGTACTAAAAGATAATGCTCTCGCAGTATTATTTATTTCTACTGCTCACACTGTACATTATTTATCTCGCATACTGTCTTGTGATCGTAACAGCACATTTTACTTACACCAGAAACAAGACTGTTCAATAAATCTTTTATTGAAACGCCCGTCTATTTCTTTCTGTGTAACTAGGAGAAAACTAAGCATGCACGATTGAGCTGAGTGAAATAGTTATCTATTGTTTCCACGACTCTGGGACACGTTCTGATTCTAAAGGGAAACAAAGTGGTCATGTCTTGCGGCTGCCAGAAACTACTCCCTTCTTGTTGTCAAGGAGTTTCTAGTGGCCTCTGAGCTAGCTGGCACAAGTAATTAAGTTTAATATACTCGATAGGGACATACTGACCTTAGTCCTATGTCAAACCTATAGGATATATTATTCCAATGCGCAGAGCCTATTAGGGAAATAGGAGCTACACTACACCTGGACATAACGGCCATCGTATATATCGACGACATCTTGATATATTCCAACAGTGAAGAACAACACATCTCACATGTAAGAGCGGTTTTACAGACGCTACGCCGGAACCATCTGTTTTGTAAGCTCAGTAAATGTGAGTTCCATGTGAGAAAGGTGGAATTCCTGGGAGTCATGTTATCAGCGGAGGGACAGGAAATGGCTCGTCGCAAGATACAGGCCGTTATGGATTGGCCCCAGCCCAACACGGTTAAGGATGTGCAATGCTTCCTGGGCTTTGCGAACTTTTATAGGCGTTTCATCAACCAATTCTCACGTGTGGTGACGCCTATCACAAGACTTTTGAGGAAAAACGTTCCATTCCAATGGACGGAGGAGGCCCAGCATGCCTTCTTGGTGCTGAAACAAGCCTCTACGTCAGCACCGATCTTGGCACATCCAGATAACAACATCCCATACGTCGTTGAAGCAGATGCATCTGGTACCGCAGTAGGAGCCGTACTATTCCAGAGGAATAAGAACACCGAACAGCTGCATCCGGTGGCTTACATGTCCCATAAGCTGAATCAGGCCGAAACCAATTACACCATCGCCGAAAGAGAACTGTTAGCCATCAAAGTAGCCTTCGGAGAATGGAGGCATTACCTGATGGGGGCAAAACATACCGTCACGGTCTACACAGACCATCGGAACCTGCAATTTATGAAATCAGCTCGCCTGCTTACCCCGAGGCAACTAAGATGGATGCTATATTTCGCCGAATTCGACTTTGTGGTGACGTATCGACCGGGTGTCGACAACAGAAAAGCAGACGCCCTTTCCAGACAGGACAACACAATAGAACCAGAGACGCCACAAAAACAGGCCATCATTCCTACCAGTAAGGTGATTGGCCTTGTACAGACAGATCGATTTTTTGATCAGATTAAACGCACGATAAGGAGAACCCATTGGAAGACTTGGTTACAGAGTAATCCCACCTGGCAGCTCAAGGAAGGGTTGCCTATGAGAAAGCAACAGCTATTGATTCCTTGCCCTGAGTTACAGAAGGAAGTCTTCCAGTGGTGTCATGAAAACCCCTGCGCAGGGCACACTGGAACGGAGAAGACCTTGGAGAAAGTGTTACATCGATTCTGGTGGCCCACCATTCGAAGAGACATACAGCGACAGATTAGAAGTTGTGAGGTATGCAACCAAGCCAAGATGGATAAGGGGAAACCTCAGGGATTCCTTCATCCCTTACCTACCCCAGAAAGGCCGTGGGATCATATCTCGCTGGACTTTATCGTAGGGTTACCTAAAGACCAAGGATGTACCACAATACTGGTGGTTGTCGACAGCCTCACCAAAATGGGACATTTCATAGCGTGCCCCGCAGTCCCATCTGCTGCACAATTGGCTCGGCTGTTACTCACCAATATTGTAAGTTTGCACGGCTTGCCGACAGTCATTGTGTCTGACAGGGATTCACAATTCACCAGCCAATTCTGGAAGACATGGTGTAAAACTCTCCAAATCTCTGCTAGCATGTCAACTGCCTATCACCCGCAGACGGATGGCCAAACGGAGCGAGTAAACCAAACCCTTAAACAATACCTCCGTTGTTACGTAGACAACACCAAAGATGCATGGGTGGACTTGTTGTGGCTTGCGGAAGTGGCATACAATAGCGCCCATCACAGCTCTATCAAGATGGCTCTGTTTTATTGTACCTATGGAGTACACCCTAGACTCATTCCTTTGGTCCAACCACAGAAAACGGATAAAATCCCGGAACTAACCGAACGTACCAAAAAGATACAGCAGACGTTTATGGTTGACCGACAATGCCTGCTGGAGGCCAAGGAGCGTTACAAGAAGTATGCGGACAAACGACGACGCCCTGGTCCGATCTATAAAAAAGAGGATTACGTATGGCTATCGACCAGAAACATAAGGTTCAGAAAGTACAGCATCTTCAACCCCAGGTTCGTAGGTCCTTACAAAGTTGTGCGATGCATCAATCCTGTAGCGGTAAAGTTGGTGTTGCCTTCTAACATGAAGATACATCCGGTATTCCATGTTTCTCTGTTAAAACCTTCTGGTAAACTGGTAAAGAAACAGCCTACGCCAATCTGGATAGACCAAGAACCAGAGTACGAAGTAAAAGGCATTCTGGGCTCGAAAAGAAGGAAAGGTTCCGTGTGGTATCTCATTGCTTGGAAGAACTACGGTCCTGAGGAAAACTCCTGGGAACCAGCCACGAACGTTCATGCCCCACGTCTGACTAAAACCTTTCATAGGAAGAATCCTGATAAACCCCGGCCGGAGAAGCACCCGCCAGAGGAGGGATGTGCTGTCACACGCATACTCAGCTCACCTGTAGCCATGCGGTGTGTCCCCATGTCTCCAGCCGATACGACCCTTCCGGAGGCTATCTGCAAGGCCTGGTCCTGGGTGGAAGGGTGGTGGGCCAACAAAGATAGGGAGAAAGAGCGTTCCGACTTTCAGCGCGAGGAGCGCGCAGTCGGAAGGAACTACAAACTACAGTTCCCATGAGGCAATGCGGAAGTTCCGCGGTTGCCTCACGGGAAAGAACCACGTGACCCGGAAGCAGGAGGAGTTCAAAAGAACCTCCGGTGCCGAACTTGGGGCTGATTATTCTTCGTGACACAGCGCGCTGCGCTGCCAGCCCCTGTTTTGTTTCCCTGGTACCGGTAAGGGTGCACATGCACCACTAGAAACGAGACTTTGATATATACAACGATATACGCTTGACAAGCCCATTTAGGGAATCTTTGGAGGCAATTGGATAACATTGGCCAGCCGTGGGTTTGGAGTGTTTTCTAACTTAACCGACGGTCCATGCCAAACAACTTGTTGCACGCTGAGCTACAAGCACCCGTGGGTGCATTAGGTGTTTAGGAACTATGTCCATATGAAACAGACCATTGCGCACAATTCTTATGGCATGATATATATATAATTTCCGAGGCAGTAAACCAAAAGAAGTATTTTGGGTGATTGTTGTTTGTGTATTTCTAACAGGGGGTTCAAGAGGCGGCCTTCTGCTCTTTCCCTGTGAAGCGGGCACTGCCAGGCCTGATGGTGTGTACAGTACAGTAGTGAATGTTGTATATATGTATTACTTGTGTATGAGCCATCTAATGCTTTTTGTGATTCGGGTGATTACGGCTCCTTCTGTTTTTGACCCTTTTCCTAGCGCAATTCCCCCTTCCCAGCAAACCTAAAGATAAGGTTATTCATACAGTCCTTCCTTGGAACGAGGAAAGTTAATTGTTTTACAGGTACGCAAGGCTCAGTAGGTAGAAAGAGGGTTACCTGGTATAAATCTGTACTTACCTGTGTTCTTTTGCTTTACAGATCTCCCTCCCTGCAGTCCCCTTCCTTTCCTTCCCCCACTTGATCATCCCACTCACCTGTGCTAATATAGCATTCAGGGTTGGGACTGTCGAGAGGTGGACCCCTTTTTGGCATCGAACAGTTCCCGAGGAATCATCGAGCTGACACCTACATTAATATCGAGTTTTAAATATCGTAGGGACAGAATATCGACATCAAGAATATCGGTGAACAGAATATCGACCTGAAGGTAAGAAATATTGTTTTTGTTAATATCGAAGTTATTAATATCGATAGTAAAAATATTGATGTTAATAATATCGATGTTTATGTTAGTGTTATGTATTTTAGTATGTATTTTATATGTATGTGTTCCACATGTTTTGTTGTTTTGTATTATTTTTTTAAATATATGTATTTATTGTTTAGAAGTTAGTAATTTTTTTTAAAGTAAATTTTGCGTTTTAGTACCGTAGCGGGTTGTGGGTTTATAGGTGAATAGGGCGGGAAGTAATTTAATTATAGTAAATTAATTCCTAATTTTTAGAAATTATTAATTATTTTTAATTAAATTTTGCATTTTAGTTCTGTAGTGGGTTGTGGGTTTATAGTGGAATAGGGTGGGAAGTAATTTAATTGTAATTAAGTAATTATTAATTTTTATTTATTGTTATTGATATTTAATTTATTGTTAATTAATTATTAATTGGTAATTAATTTTTATTGATTGATTAATTGATAATTATATTAATTGTATACATTTTTTATTGGAGTGGGTTGTGGGTTTATAGGGGAATAGGGTGGGAAGTAAATTAATTATAATAAAGTAATTAATAATTTTTAATTTTTTGGTATTGATAATTAATTTATTGTTTATTAATTGGTAATTAATTTGTATTAATTAATTGATAAATATATTAATTGTGTTAATTTAGTTTAGGAGCGGGTTGTGTGTTTATAGGGGAATAGGGTGGGAAGTAATTTATTATAATTAAGTAATTATTTATTAATATTTATTGGTATTGATAATTATTTTATTGTTAATTAATTATTAATTGGTAATTAATTTTTATTAATTATTATTTATTGGTATTGATAATTATTTTATTGTTAATTAATTATTAATTGTTCATTAATTTTTATTAATTGATTAATTGATAATTATATTAATTGTGTTAAATTTTATGTGGAGTGGGTTTTGTGTTTATTGGGGAATAGGGTGGGAAGTAATTTAATGTTATTAAAGTAATTATTAATTTTCATTTATTTGTATTTATAATTAATTTGTTAATTTATTAATAAATCATTATTTAATTAAAACAATTATTTAATTGATAAGTATGTTATTTTTAACCCCTACGCTATCCAACACTTTCCCTACTGTTGCACTCTCTGGAGTGGGAATAGTAATTTTTAGCCCTACGCTATCCAACACTTTCCCTACTGTTGCACTCTCTGGAGTGGGAATAGTAATTGTTTCCCCTACGCTATCCAACACTTTCCCTACTGTTGCACTCTCTGGAGTTGGAATAGTAATTTTTATCCCTACGCTATCCAACACTTTCCCTACTGTTGTACTCTCTGGAGTGGGAATAGTAATTTTTACCCCTACGCTATCCAACACTTTCCCTACTGTTGCACTCTCTGGAGTTGGAATAGTAATTTTGACCCCTACGCTATCCAACACTTTCCCTACTGTTGTACTCTCTGGAGTGGGAATAGTCATTTTTACCCCTTCGCTATCCAACACTTTCCCTACTGTTGCACTCTCTGGAGCTGGAATAGTAATTTTTACCCCTACTCTATCCAACACTTTCTCTACTGTTGCACTTTCTGGAGTTAGAATAGCAATTATAATCCCTATGCTATCCAACACTTTCCCTACTGTTGCACTCTCTGGAGTGGGAATAGTAATTTTTACCTCTACGCTATCCAACACTTTCCCTACTGTTGCACTCACTGGAGTGGGAATAGTAATTTTTACCCCTACGCTATCCAACACTTTGCCTATTGTTGCACTTACTGGAGTGGGAATAGAAATTTTAACCCTTTCGCTATCCAACACTTTCCCTACTGTTGCACTCGCTGGAGTGGGAATAGTAATTTTTACCCCTACGCTATCCAACAATTTCCCTACTGTTGCACTCACTGGAGTGGGAATAGTAATTTTTACCCTTACGCTATCCAACACTTTCCCTACTGTTGCACTCACTGGAGTGGGAATAGTAATTTTAATCCTTTCGCCATCCAACACTTTCCCTACTGTTGCACTCTCTGGAGTGGGAATAGTAATTTTTAGCCCTACACTATCCAACACTTTCCCTACTGTTGCACTCTCTGGAGTGGGAATAGCAATTTTTACCCCTTCGCTATCCAACACTTTCCCTACTGTTGCACTCTCTGGAGTGGGAATAGTAATTTTTACCCCTACGCTATCCAACACTTTCCCTACTGTTGCACTTACTGGAGTGGGAATAGTAATTTTAACCCTTTCGCTATCCAACACTTTCCCTACTGTTGCACTCACTGGAGTGGGAATAGTAATTTTACCCTTACGCTATCCAACACTTTCCCTACTGTTGCACTCACTGGAGTGGGAATAGTAATTTTAATCCTTTCGCCATCCAACACTTTCCCTACTGTTGCACTCTCTGGAGTGGGAATAGTAATTTTTAGCCCTACGCTATCCAACACTTTCCCTAATGTTGCACTCTCTGGAGTGGGAATAGCAATTTTTACCCCTACGCTAACCAACACTTTCCCTACTGTTGCACTCTCTGGAGTTGGAATAGTAATTTTTACCCCTACACTATCCAATACTTTCCCTACTGTTGCACTCTTTGGAGTGGGAATAGTAATTTTTACCCCTACGCTATCCAATATTTTTCTGTATTGTTTTACTTAATGTTGTGTATAATTTATTTTACAAAAATTCAAAATATTGTAATTTTTTTAATTTGTTAAATATATTTTTTAAATTTGTAATAATATTATTTTTGTATGTGTGTCTGTGTTTATAATTTATAAAATATTTTTAACAATTTATAAGTTATTAAAATAATTATTTATGAATATTATTAAGTAAGTATATATATTATATTTTATATGTATATGTTTAATTTATTGTAACATTATATGTATCAGTTTTTATTTTTAAACATTTTTAAATAATTTTAACTATGGGGCCTATTACGATGGCGGTCGGAAAACCTCCCCGACCGCCATGGTAGCAGGAAAAGACCGCCCGGAAGGACCGCGACATCACCGCCGGTCGAATTACGATGACCCGTGGTCGAAATCCGACTGCGGGCCTTAACATTGCGGCAGTTGCTGCTGCCCGCAGCACCGCTGCGATGTCCAAAGGAGCATGTCCTGCATTTCCCTGCACTGCGTGGCAGGCACTGCACAGTGCCTGCTACCTGGTACAGGGAAATGTAGGGGGAGACCATGGGTACCCCCCCAGTGCACCCACACCCCCCCAAAACATTGGGGGCCGGCAACGGGCCCCCGGAAGACAATCTCTGCATGCCTTTCCATGGCGGTTTGACCGCTGAAGAAAAGGCTGGCTACCGCCGGCATCATAATCGTGCCGGCGGAGCCTGATCTGCACCGCCACCATTATCCCGGTCCTGCTCCGTCCGCCAGGCAGGAGTGCGGATGGCAACCGGCGGAAAAGCGGCGGTCGGAATTTCCCACTGCTGCGGTCACCACCGCCATCCTAATTTGACCGGCGGTTTTCTTGGTTGCGAGCGCGGGCGGATTACCACCGCCGGTCCGGCGGGCACCACCGCCGGCCCGGCGGTGGACATCCGACCGCCATCGTAATAGACCTCTATGTTTCTTTTAATTATATGTATTATTTACTTTATTTTACATTATTTTTTTAACATTTAAAAAAAACGATATTTTTTACGATATTTTTGACATCGATATTTTTTTTCTCGATTTTTTTGTACTTACCATGATGTAGATAGGATGTTGATATTCTTGACTTTGATATTTTTGTCACGATATTTTTGTACTTCGATATTTTTGAGGTCGTTATTTTGTCAGTGATTCTATCAAAATATGGTGCACCCCTGCGTTTTCCCTAGCGCTTGCATTAAAAAGCTGACTAGTGCCAGTGCAGGCACCCTTGCGCCATGTTGCACGGGTGCCTGCGATGCAGGGGCGGGTGTTTATGCACAACGCAGCACACATAGAAACAGCAAACTACGAGGAGAAATTAATAATTTCTCCTCGTATCGCCATCCTAAGACCAGGTTTTACCTGGCCTTAGTTTTTGGTTCTGCCCCAGCCTTGTAAATATGGGGCAGCATCAAAAAGCAATGGGTGTTGCGGTGGAACGCCCACAGTAATACCCATTACCTGCCGGATTGCTGCAGTAAGGAGCATATTTACAAGGTGGCATTAAGCCACGTTAAGTGTAAATATGGGGTAGAGAGCAACGCCCCTAGCGCTTCAGAAAAGTGACGCTCCAGTGGCGTTAGGGGCTTGTAAATAAGACCCCTGACGTCAGACAATGTCATAAAAGGAAAGGTGTTTCTGGCTCTTCAGTGGTACTGTTGACAATGTGCTGCTCATATTCTGACAAGCAAGGTATGTCTCTATGAGACAGGGACATTTTTTGGAGCAACGGCTCTGTAACTGTCAACAATTCGTCTTCTTAGCAGTAACAGGATCACAGTGTCAGCTCCTCAAACAGTGATCGCCTCACTTGCCAGTGAAAATTTATTGTGCACCTGTAAACTCATTCTTGTTAGCGATTTCTTGGTATCTCAACATTTTGCTCATGTGTCAGCAGATCAGTTGTTTTGTTAGAATTCTCACAACTTGCAAGGTGATATTCCCTTCAAGAGCATTCTACAATTTATTCTTTAATGAGCTTCTTTTACTGTTGATTGTCATGTGAAAAATGTACACATTCCTCTGCCATTGAAGACCAAGCCCTGTTTTTGGCACGGTGTGCAGAATGTGAAATCTCCCAGACTCCATTCTTCCCCATCTTGTGAATAATCTTAAAACTGTGCAAATCTCTGCATCAATTACCAGAAAAGAACCGAAGGTCATAGAGTCTTTGAAAATGTAAACAAAGGGGCACAACTGAGATTTATTGGATCCTCGATTGAATGCACAAGAAAATATTGCGTAGTTGTGCAAAGCTACTCCCCCATATACGCTAATTCATCACATTTTATTGGTGGACAGCATAGAA
The DNA here is from genome assembly GCA_963921515.1 of Calotriton arnoldi. Taxonomy (NCBI): domain Eukaryota; kingdom Metazoa; phylum Chordata; class Amphibia; order Caudata; family Salamandridae; genus Calotriton; species Calotriton arnoldi. Next base: position 2,549,542 of record CAWUFW010001499.1, read on the forward strand.
GCAATGACAATTTCAAAATTCCCAAAGTCCCCTGTCTCAACCAGACATGCTGTCTTTTCCCCAATTGTTGAGGATGTGGTGTGTATGAATGTATGTATGTTTGTGGTATTTGTATAGCACAAATCTAGCCAAACATCATTGGAGCACTGGCCAGGTTTAAAGCCAATCATACAGTAAACGAGAGGTAGGAGAGATAGCTGGGTTCTGTGAACAGAAGCGTTGAGTTTTGATTAAGTCTTCTTTAAATGGGAGTATCTTCAACTCTTTCCTAAATTGGAGAAGGGCCAAAGTGGCATCTGGTAGGCCATGAAGCAGGGAGTTACTACCATCAAGATGCAAGAGTATGAAAGCTTTAACAGCAGTTCTGAAGTCACTTTCTGGACAGAACAGTTTCACTTTCTGTAGAACAGGGAGCTGGTACCAGGCTATTGTTGTGTTTGTTTGGTATTACGTTTCTTTAGGGTGAGGTTGGTGTCCAGGATGAATCCAAGTGACATGGCACTTGGTGAAATCTGGGGTTTGAATTTGTCAATGCTCATGTTACTGAGCCAGGTTTGTACTTCTTATTGTTCTTGGCAAATAACAGGAAACCTGTCTTGGTCGGGTTGAGCTTTAGTATGTGCTGGACATCCAGGTCTGAAAGCGGTGCAGGCAGTGTTTGAGGAGTTAGATGTCTGGAGCGAGGATACTTTGAAGTAGAGTTGTATATCGTGAACATATTAGTGAATATTGATGCTGTTATCTGTCAGTAGATCCCAAGGAGCTCCATGTACAGGTGACAGGAGCCAGTATGGAACTCTAGGGACTGAGCAGCTGATAAGTATATTTTGGGACCTGGTGGTTCCTGTGCGAATGAACTGGTGTCAACTAGAAAGGTAGGAGGAGAACCAGTGAGGGGCACTGCCAGTGAATCTCATTCAAAACTCTAGGATATGGATGAGGGTGGGATGTTTGACTGTGTCATAGGCAGCCGAGGGGTTCAGCAATAATAGGAGGCAGGAGTTATCTGTGGTCTGGACGGCATTTTCTATGATGTGTAAGGTAGTGGTTTTGATGTTCCAGCATGATCCGAAGTCAGATTGGTAGTCATGCAGGAGATGGTTTGCATTATTGTGATCTTGGAGTTTAGCACAGATTACTTTTTTGGCCATCCTGTTGAGAAATGGTAGGTGAATGATGGACTGGTAGTTAACGAGGCCATCAGATTCTAGTATTGTAATTGCATTTATATAGCACTTCCTACCCCTGACAGGTGATACGTGCTTTATGGCGAGTAGCATGCTAATCCTGAACCCAAGGTTTGTAGTTAATCCAGTCGTTTTGGTTATTGGGATTAGTCTTGGCTCTCAAGGAGACCACTCCAAGGACTTACTCCCATTTCTCCTTTGTAGAATAAATTAATAGGCGTGATCATTAGTGGGTGTGAGAAAATGGGGTTCTGTTGCAGCACCCCCAAAAGTTTTTGCCTGGCTTTTGATGCAACTTTGACTGTGGAGTACTGGGTCTCTGTAGTCCAGGTTACCAATAGCAGTGTTCTTTCCCTAAAAACATGTCCACAATTGGTACTTTTGCCCACCTGTAAGTCCCTAGTAAGTGGTACCCTGGGTACCCAGGACCTGGAGACTGAAGAGGGTCCCCTGGGACCTCCTCACTAGGACCATGCCACTGCCCCTGCAGCTGGCATGCCCCTGTGAGGGGAATGAATGACCAAGTCGACATGGCACACTGCCTCTGGTCCATGCCAGCCAGCACTGCCTAAGATATGGGTACGTCACCCCTCCAGCAGGAATTACCAGCCCTAAGGCAGGGTGCACTATATCCTAGGTGTGGGCATATCTGCATGAGCAGAATATGCCCCTACAGCAATGGGGCCCATTCCTTAATATTGGAAGTGTGTGGTGTTCTGCACCTTCTTTGTAAACCACAGGTTCCTGGTTCTGGAATGTGGTGAAGGTTGCCTAGCGCTGCTTGAGCTGAGAAGGCAGTTGCTCTTGACCAGCTGCTGGATGGGGTCCTTGTATTACTGCCTACTGAAATAAAGTCTCTTCCTTCAACTACCGAAGTCTGGACTGCAATTTGTGAGAGACTCACTTCCACAATTTGGCGACGAGTTACCTACGCGAAACAAGAGACCCCAACAGCCAAATTCAAAAACTACAGTTCCACCTGCGTGCCTCATCCCTTCGAGCGACTCTCCTACCTTAGAACACTGATCCTCTTCCACTTCTTCTCCGCTGTGAGGAGAGGAACCCCCTGGTGTTCAACGGTATCCCGCTGTGCTGCTCAAGCCTCATTCAAGGTTTGCTCCCCCATGAAGGACTTGCGGAGTTGAGCGGAGCCTGAAGAAAGAGGTTTGGTGCCATTCGTGAACTGAGGTATGTGCGCAGCGCTCCGATATTGCTAAGGGGCTGAGGGGCTATCTTGCTGCGGCCTCCTCTCCGTTTTTCCTGACTTCACCAGTGGCCTGCCTGATCCTGACGTCATCACGCGAAGACGCGGCAGCCATTTTGGTTGTCTCTTATTCAATTGCCTGATTCACACGTCGTTACGTGACAGCACCCGGCCATCTTATGTGAAACAAAAGAAGGCTTATGTTAAGTCTCCCTGTGACGTCATCACGTGAAGACGCGGCAGACATCTTGAGTGTTTCACTGTTGTCATTCTTGAATATTGGAACAATTCTAGTTATATTGCCCACCACTTGCTTCGGCTTGAAAGTTGCGCGTTGACACGCGCTGACTTATCGCATCTTCAACTGCCTTCACATCTTCAGCTGCTTGCACATTATCTTTGCCTCTCAGCTTCTGGATGGTTTTGAAATCCTGCGTTGACACGCACTGGCAATTCCAGACTTTGTTTACCTGTCTACTTCGTTTGCCACTACAACCCAGTGTGAAAGTCCTGCGCACAGCTGATGTCTCGTCATTGTGATGCACTCACAGTAGGAAAATAGCTTCTGGTATTACGCGCTGTTGCACCCAGCTTGTTCGTTTTCACCAAAAATTTTGCGGTGATGTACATTCCTTGTTTCAAGCAGAGTTTATGCTTCTAGGTTCTTTTTCAGCAGAATTTGTGATAAGGGGGTTATGCACACAACTTATTCAATTTGTGATAACACGCTTGTGCACATAACTTTTTCGATTTCAGCAATTGATTAAGTTCACATAATACGTTATTTTTTTTTATTTTTTTCTCATTTTAGTTGTTAACTTTTCATTAGTAGTAGAATGCAAAATGTTCCTGCTCCTCCATTCTTTCTCTCTTCACCAGGTGAACCTCCTCTTCTCTGGCTAAAGTGGAAAAAGGTATTCGTACACTATTCTCGTGTGTGTGGTACCTCCCTCAGTGCGGAGAGGAAGACTTCTCTGCTCATGCACTGCTTGGGTGCTGAGGGGCAAGAGGTTTTTGAGCACCTACCTGATCTCACTGATAGTGACTCAGCGTCTCTTAATGAGTATGAGATTTGTATTAAAAAACTTAACTTGCACTATCTACCTAAGATTAGATATCACTTTGGTAGAAGGATGCAAAGGGAAGATGAGTCAGTGCAACAATATATAACGGTCTTGCGCAAATTAGCCTCGACGTGCAACTTTGGTGCCACTTTGGAGGAGCGTCTGAGAGATCAGTTTATGCTGGGTTGTGTTCAAGACAAGACTAGAGATGCTCTTTGGCAAAAAGATGATCCTCCTTTACAAGAGGTTATCACCATCGCGAAGAGTCATGAACACTCGAAAACGTGTGTTGATATTATAAAGAAAAGCTCTTTGTCACAAAAGGATATTTCTTCTGACGTTAAGGCAATTTCAGATAACTCTGTTAAACCCAAAAATATCTTAAATCAAAGTCAGTCTAGTCTACCTCAAAAGGAACTGACCATACTCAGAGGTCTTTCTCAGGTCAGAAATCTTGGAATTTAAAACAATTTCAAGGCAGGTGTTACAGGTGTGGTGACTCTGGTCACATGGCTGATTTTAAGAAATGTCCAGGTTGGAAAGCTATTTGCAAAATTTGTGGGAGGAAAGGTCATGTTTACAAATGTTGTAGATCTAGTATGGTCCGCAATTCTGTTAAAGAAGTCGATGTTTGTGATGATAATGATGAAGTCATTATTTGTCAAGTTTCAGAAAAAAAACCTGATGGTCCTTATGAGGATGTCCTAATCAATGATGCTTTGGTTAAGATGCTGTTCGACTCTGGAGCCAAGATTACACTTATTCCTAAAGTGTTTTTTGAAGGTTCTTTACGAGATAAGGTGGTCCTTGAAAAACCTGACATAAGGCCAAAAGGATATGGTGGTGTCACCATTGAACTACTTGGTTACTTCTGGGGGTCAATAAACTTTAAGGGAAGAGTAATTTTTGGAAAAATGTACGTGTCAATAAAAGGTGACTCTCTTATAAGTTGGTTTCACCAAAGAGATCTCCATGTGTTTCTTGACCCCAAGGAAGATCCTCAGGTCTGTCTAAAGGAGTTGCCACCTGTTAGGGTAGTAAGCGTCATGGTTAATGATTTAATCAAGGAATTTCCTAGTGTCTTCGCAAATGAACTTGGCTGTTTTAAGAAGTACATACATCAGATAAAACTTAAGGAAAATGTTATCCCTAAAGTTGCTAAAGTTAGAAGTGTTCCTCTCCTAGTTAGAGACAGTATGAAGCAAGAACAGGACAAGCTCCTGGCGAAGGGTATTATCCAAGAGGTTGAGGCAGCAGAGTGGGTTTCTCCGGTAGTAATGGCTCGTAAGGCTAATGGTGAAGCTCGACTCTGTGTGGACTTGAGGGAACTCAACAGAGCGGTAGTCGTTGATCACTATCCTCTGCCCAACATCGCAGAAATGTTGTGTTCCCTTGAAGGGGAAAAGCACTTTTCCTCTTTAGACTTGACCTCCGCTTACCACCAGGTCAGGCTACACCCTTCTTGTCAAGAGTACACTACTTTTACAACACCGTTTGGTACGTTTAAATTTCTAAGAATGCCCTTTGGGTTAATATCGGCTGCCTCAGTTTTTCAAAGGGTGATGGAGGGCATTCTTGGAGAGTTAAAGGGCGTGAAAGTGTATCAAGATGATGTGCTCATCTTTGGTGCTGATTTAGAGGAACATGATACTAGGTTGAGGTCTGTTTTAGAAAAGCTACAAAATGCTGGACTTACCTTACGGGCTGACAAATGCAAGTTCAATGTTAAAGAAATTGAATACCTTGGACATTTTGTTTCAGCAGATGGAATCAAACCAAAGAAAAACCTTGTTGATTCTATTCTCAAGTTGCGTTCACCTTCTAATAAGGATGAACTTGTTAAGTTTTTGGGTATGTCAGAATTCTATCATAAATTCATACCGAATTTTGCAGGAAAGACATTGTCTCTAAGATCTTTGTTGAAAAAGGGTGTGAATTTGAATGGTCAAAAATTTGTGAAGAAGAATTCATTGATATTAAGGATCACTTAAACAATGCACCATGTCTAAGGAGTTTTGACCCTTCTAAACCCTCTTTTCTTATGACTGATGCAAGTTCCACTGGTCTAGGGGCAGTGTTACTACAAAAAATAGATGGAATAGAAAAAACCATCTTGTTCATCTCGAGGCCCCTAAGGGGTGCAGAATGCAATTACTCTGTTGTAGAAAAAGAGGCGCTAGCTGTGTTCTGGGCAGTGCGTAAATTAAGGAAGTTCTTATGGGGCAAAAGATTTAAGATTCTTTCTGACCACAAACCACTCAAAGAAGTGTTTACAAAGAAGGGCATAGATTTTGTCTCTCACCGCATTCGGAAGTGGGTTGTGGCTCTTCAAGAATTTGAATTTGAACTGTTGTATTTACCTGGTTCTAACAATGTTCTAGCTGACTGTCTTTCGAGAATAGGTGGTTTGAATGATGATACGGTTGATGACAATGAGTGCTTTGCTGGGGAGATTATGGATGAGGTTGTGAATGTGTGTTTGATTAGTGAAGGTGTTGTATCGGAAGATGAATGGAAGGAACATCTTGTTACTGATGAGTTCTTACAAAAAGTCATCACTATGGTGAATACCGGTTGGTGTGATAAGAAAGAGTGTGATGAACAGTTGAAGGCTTTTTGGCATGTAAAAGAAGAATTGGCGGTTGTGGACGGTGTGCTTATGCGTGGAAGCAAACTTATTCCACCTCATGTCCTAAGGGAAAAATTGGTTGTGAGTGCCCATGCCTCTCACATGGGTATAGCTAAGGCGAAGGAAAGAATCAGGGGAGTGTACTGGTGGCCCGCCATGGATATTTTTATAGAGAGACTTGTGCGGGAATGTGCTGACTGTGCCATTTGTGATAAGTCGATCAAGTGTAGGACGCAACCTATGGTGATTAGAGAGTAGGCTGCTTCTCCTTGGTCAGATATTTCTTTGGACATTTTGGGTCCTGTGAAGTTTAGGTCACAAGATCGCTATGTCATCGTCTGCATAGATATGTTTTCACGGTGGCCGGAAATCAAGATTGTGAATTCTGTTGAGTCCTCTGTTGTGGTAGAGTTCTTGGATGAGCTCTTTGAGCGAGAGGGCTTCCCTCAAACAGTTTTGTCTGACAATGGTGTCCAATTCACCTCTCGCTTAGTTGAAGATTTTCTGTCTACAAGGAGTATTAAACACAAGACATCTGCTCTCTATCACCCACAAAGTAATGGTGTGGTTGAGAGGTTTATCAAAGTGCTTAAAGAAGCTATACAACAGGCGAGATCTTGTGGTGATTGTTGGGAGTTTGCTGTAAAAAAAAAGGTGAGAGAGTATCGTTTCACCCCTCATTCTTCTACAGGCGTGGCTCCCTTTCGACTCTTTAAGGGGAGAATGGCAAATGTGGAGGTAGCTCCGCATTGGGTTTCTGCGAAGAGAGTGTTGGTTGATGGAAAAGTGGGTTGCACGGATGGATGGAAAGAAAAAGAGAAAGACAAAATGGATAAAAGAAAGATTAGCTATGATATGAGGAAAGCTGTGAAGAATACGATAGTTGAAGTTGGTGACTGGGTCAAGATCAGGTTGCCTAAAAGAACCTCTGGTGTGTCCAAATACAGTCTACCCATACAGGTCATCAAGTTGTTTAAAAATGCCATTAAAACGTGTGATCACAGGATTTGGAACTTGGACAGGGTGGCTAAATGTCATTCTTCTTCTGCAAATTCAGATGCGAGTTCCTCTTCACTGTCAGTTCGACGTGAATCTGTGATACCTAAGAACTGTTCAAGACCGTTTCGTTTAAAGCGGGTTCCTCTTCGTTTTCAAGATTATTCTACTTAATATGATTGATTATTGTTGTGATTTTTTTAAATTTCTTTCTTTGGTTGTGTTGTTTTTATTCTGTTATTTGTTTATAAAGAGGGAGGTGATGTGGTGTTCTGCACCTTCTTTGTAAACCACAGGTTCCTGGTTCTGGAATGTGGTGAAGGTTGCCTAGCGCTGCTTGAGCTGAGAAGGCAGTTGCTCTTGACCAGCTGCTGGATGGGGTCCTTGTATTACTGCCTACTGAAATAAAGTCTCTTCCTTCAACTACCGAAGTCTGGACTGCAATTTGTGAGAGACTCACTTCCACAAAGTGCCAAGAAAGCGATAGAGAGTACATGGGCTGGGAACTCGACAACTCGAGTTCCACAGCACCATGATGGCTTCACTGAACACAGGAGTGTTTGGTACCAAACTACTTTTTTCAATGTATCCACACTGATGCCAGTGTGGCATTTATTGTACCATGTACCTAGAGGGCACCTCAGAGGTGCCCCCTGAAAACCTACAAACCTTGGTGTGGTTTCTGACCAGCTGTAGGCAGCCAGTCACCACCAGACATGTTTCTGGACCCCTGGATTGAGAGCCCCTGCTCTATGGGACCAGAAACAATGCACATCCTGGGCAGAGGTGTCACACCTCCTCCCCCAGGATGGGCCAGTGCTCGAAGAGGGAAGCTTCAAATGCCTGCCGCCTTTGTAATGCAACCCCCAGCCAGCAGATGGCAGCCCCTGGTTTACACCCCCTCTATGGGCGGGAAAACCGGCGGGAAAACTGAGAAGAAGAGGAGGTGTGCCCACCTCTGCCAACTCCACCCCTAAAGTGGAGGAAGCAAAGTGAAGCACATCTTTCATTCCCCGTCATCTTGAAGATGGGGAGACCCTTCCAATCAGAGCTAAGTCTATGCCTCATCCCACAGGAGGGTGGCATAATAGAGGGTGTAGTCACCACAGGTAAGGTGCCCATTGGCCCTACCTGCTACTCCCCATATTTTGCAGCTAGAGACCTCTACATAATATACAACTATCCCTTTAAGGATATGATGTGGACTGAGTTCCTTGACCCACCTTTAAATTATGTTCGCTGTATATATAATTTCTTTTTCAGACACTATTTGCTTCTTACATATTTTTTCATCCATATTATGTTTCCTGTGTTCATATATACATTTCTTGGTCATGATGTTTTTCACGCCATATACTCTGCTGTATGTACCACACGTCCCATGATCCTATGGGAGCTGATGACGTGCACCACCATAACCCGGATGCACGTCACCGATTGTTAGGTTAAAACAGTTCCCGGCAGTGGCTCCTCCCACCCTTGCCGGGACATCCAAGGCTTTCCGCACCAACGAGATCTGGTGAGTCTAAGCTTTAATAAGCCCTTCTGCATGACCCATCTCGTTTGTCGTGCGCGCCAGCTGGTCTGGACACACCGTGATTTGCTCTGCCTTTCGCAGAGTTCTCTCTGCCGTCGGCCGCCCACCCTCACACTCGGCTTTTCCACTTGCCGCATTATGTCCAGCACTGCCCCCCTTGTGGGGAGATCGTGTTGCCTATCATGAATGCTGAAAAATTTGGCAGCCCATGCTTTGTCCCCTGTGGGGTTTCTTGTTGTTCATTGTTCTTTTGGTTCACCGTGTGACTTAATCATGACCCGCTCCGCATTTTTTGAGGGAGGGTCGCGTTGTTGTTGCCGATAATTTTGGCAGTTGGGGCACTTCTTTGGGCGTTCCCATTTGCCTTCCCCATAGTCCTGGCGCTGGAGCGGTGTTTTCCCGCTGCGTTGTTTATTGCCATATTTTTTTCACATAGCCCTAATTTAATTAATTTTTTGTGCAGCCATATTTCTTTACACAGCCCTACGGTGGCCTATTACTTGTGACCATAAGGACTTGCCTAGATTTTGATGATGTCCGTTCTATTACAGCGGGCATACAATAGCCTAACGTACTGTGTGCTATATTGTGGTTATATACCACTGCTGCCTCGCTGTTATTTTCTCCCCCGTCCTCTTATTTTCTTATGGTGCCAGTATAGCGCCTTAAGCATACATAGTACACCTTACCTGAATTATGTGTATGTTTAGTAGTACATTGGATTATTATAAGGCTGTGAAGAATAGCCATGATTGGAGCCTTGCCTCATGCTCACACAGAAACAACAAATTTTGTCAATGTAACTGCATCACTACATGGTCCTATTTATCTTCTTTTAAATTTCCTTTTCAGTTGGGAGCTTCTGGATGTACCCAGTGGCTTGAGGGCAGATTTTGCTTTGCCTAGAACTAGTAAGATCCTTAAAAACTAACCGCATGATGCCACCTACATTACTCTGGTGGCAAAATGTTGTCCATTATGACAAATATATATCTTTGTTTCAGACTATATGTTTTCTGATACATGCAACTGCCAACTAGAAACCTTTAAGTATTTTACTTATGCATATCTTGCACTTTCATCTTTTTTCTTTTCTTTTTTCAGGACGACGGTGGACCCTTAATTAAACTGGGCCATCATTCCTGTGGCCGCTTTGACTCCTGGCTGGCCGGTAAATTTCATATTCTTTACACTGTTTACAGCGTGACTATGACTTTGGGTCCTGAGGAATGCCCTGGAACACCGTTTGGGGACCATCAACGGGCAGAAACATGTTGACCATTGAGAGGGGTATATATTTTGACAAACCCGGTCCTCTTTTTAAATTCTATCCCATTTGACCTATAGAAGAAAGTTGTTGGCCATCTGGAGTTAGTTTTAATCCCTTTTACATACAATTTTTTTTTTTACCCTGTCCCTCACTGACCCTATTCCATCGTTCATCAAAACACCTCTGCTCCTCCCTAATGTGGGAGTTGTAGCCACACCATTAACTTCGCAGTCCTGGTGTGAGGAGGGAACCCTATGATGAAGCATGTCACCCTCGGGTGAGTGAGGGTTCTCGTCCTAAAAAGGATTTCTTTTTGAGCAGTTCCATGATACACACTTCCACTGCAATACAGGACCACCTTTGATAGTGCATCAGGGGTCAGTTCGTTAGAACACCAGGCGTACTTCGGTGTGATTCGTATAATATAGTGGGACAAGTACGTTCCTGGTTGGGCCCGTCCCCTGATCCCCAGTGTGAATACTACAAACATTTGGACTCCCACCATTGCAACACTGGTGATACTGTAAGCTCACACATAGCATTCACCATACACTAGGAGCACCCTCTTACGACCTGGAACCTGATTCGCTGGTACAATACATACTGCCCTGGAAAGACCATAAGGAGACTATGGCAGGACTGTATACCACACTCACGGATTCACTTTTCTGGAACCCTATGGTACATAATCTGCGTTGCTGATGGGATCACAGGTTAGACCTTTTCATATCTGAAGAAGACTGGACTGATGTATTGGCTATAAGTCACGTTACTTCGAAATCCATAGTTATTTTAACATTTTACATCAATGGCACCAGAGGGACTTTTCAGGGCACACATGCAGACAGATTCCCCATGCTGGCAGTGCGCTGCACAGCATTGCGACATTGTACACATTTTGTGGGACTGCCAGACCCTATCTCACTACTGGCGCTCAGTTTGGGACATGTTGAAGGGAGAATTGGGGGTTTCAGTGCAGCTGACGAGTCGACTGGTGTTGCTGCATGATGTATCGTCTCTCCTGGACTTATCCCGTACTGGAAAACGCTGCCTGTCCACAGCTTTGGCTATAGCAAAGGTGGAGATCCTACTCCTTCGGAAATCTGCCATACTGCCGTCCTATGATACATGGCTATCGGACATGCATTCAATGGCTACCTATGTGAATATTCTATACAAACTCAATGTCCAAATGCATAAGTTTGAGGAGGTCTGGGGCACTTTCTTGCATTTGTAACCAAGACTGCTTGGGTGGGAGGCACCAAGGCGAGGGCCTGCATTTCATTTCATGAGCTACTAATTCACTGGCATGCTGCTGCTTCGAACATGACATGGACCTTGGCCCCTGAGGACACAACACATGTGTTCCTGGAACCATGGCCTGGACTTGTAGGCCCAAGACGGAGGCCCTCCTGTGACACAGTATACAACAGTACATGCACAGGTTGAGGAGAGCGTCGATGTCCATAGAGGCTGTGTTCAAACTTGATTGTCCATCCTAAAGAGGACCCTTACAACAACTGAGTGGGATGGGTGATCCCTGGTGGAGGGAAACAGGTAGTGTTTATGCCCCCGCCAATGCATATGGTAGACAGAACCACACCCTTTGGATTTGGTGAGAGTGGCTGATATTCCGGTAAAACAGAGTGTTGGACAATGCCATGCTGTAATTAACATGTGGACCGCCTCTAGCTTTCATACCCATTACGTCACTACACCGCACTCCCCACCCCCCACGTACATCAGTTCTTATTTGCTGTCTGTTGGGAGGTCACTTCCTTAGTCCTTCTTATCCCAGTTGGACTGTTGATACTTGTTTTACCATATGTGACAGCTTTGTGTTGGTAATGCTATTGTATACCGTTGGCTTTGACACATGATTGCTGTCCTGAAAACCTTATAAGGAATTGTTTTTTTTTTTTTAAAGATAACGTATGGGATAAATTATTTTTGACATCTAGATTGGGTGATACTGCAGGTTTCTGGAGGATGGTGAATTAATATTATTTTACTGGGGATATTGGTGATGCAGAGCTATCAGCACACATTGCATCGGATAGGTGACTGGAGCATTTTAATTCAATTTATTGCAATCGTTTCTCTAATTCATCTCTTGAATGTGAAGAGTCTGCAATAAAGACTTAGGTAATATTTTTTAGCTATGACAAATGTGTATTGGCACCGGAATATGGTCCTTTCAAAAGTCTCCTGGGCCTGATGGGATCCCACTTGATCTATTTAAATCTAACATTGATTTGTGGGCTCCATTTCTAATTTATATTGAACAATATTTTCTCAATTAACAGACCTTCTTCTTGGACCGTATAGATTTTAGTCCCCGTTTTTAGAAAGGGGGCCATGTGTGATCCAAGTTGTTATTGACCTATATCACTTATTGATTCTACAGATAAAGTAGTGGGCAGGGTGCTGATACACAAGATTCAGGAATGGCCACTACTAATGAGGTCATAATTGGTTGTGAGTATGGGTTCTGACAGAGGTTGGGTAATGAGGTACAATGTAAAAATGTGCATATGCCTTCATGCAAATATGTTCATGCCCTAGGAGTATTGTTACAACTGGCCTTCATGGGTCTTACCTTTGCATTTGACAGAGTTTATTGATTCAAATTTTGGCCAATTATGCAGCTGATGGAGTAGATTGTTCAATTGTTGATATTTTAAAGAATTTGATAATAGTTTGTCAGCAAAAGTAGATATGGCCCTAACGGGGATCTTTCTGATGGCTTTAGCCTAAGTAGTGGGGTTTGGCAAGATTCCCTTTTAGCACTTTGCTATTCATAGATCATATATATCCTTTGGCAGCCTGCCTCAGAGCTGCCGATTAGGATACCTCAAGGACTAACTGCTAAACTTTTCCAGCCCTCCTATAGACAGATGATGAGGTTCTTATGGCAAGAAAGGCTAATAGTTTAAAAAGACTGATAGATTGTTATGCATATATGGACAGTCTTGATATGACAACCAACCTTTCAAAGTCTTTTATTCTTAATTTGGGATTTAGAACTAGATTGAGAACATAAGTGTTCTCTATTAAGGATCACGTAATAAAAAGAGTACCTTCCTTCTCATAGCTGGGCATATTTTTGATAACTGATCAAAATGGGGTAAACACTTTCATGACAGAAGACTAGAATTAATTAAATCATTGGTAGTGGTCTTTAATTTTGCATCTAAAATCAGGAATAAACCTATAAAGTGGATTAAAGCAATTTACTCTAGTAAGTGTGTTACTTTTACCACCATAGGACTGGCCTTCGGAGTACAGTAGACATGAATTTGCTTCAACTAGAAGACAACTGTTTTTGTAGGTGACTTCTGAGATTACCACAAGAGACATCTCATTATATTTCCTATGAGGATTTGGCACTATGTAACTTGGAGGATTTAATTAATGGGGCTCTCGTTCTCTTGTGGATATCAATTTGGTCTAATAATGCATCATTCCAAGGTGGCCAACAAACACCAATCTAAAAAAAAACACAATTTACCAATTTTATTAAATAGGCTACAAATATGAAGACCTTTTCATTAAGCTTATTTACAAGACCACCTTTTCCTCCTGGTGTTGTAATGAACTGCTTTAAAAAGGGCATCTTAGCTGTAACCTGTGTTAAACCCAGGGCAGACTGTTTGGTTTCCGAAAAGTGTTATCCTTTTCTCAGAGCCTTTAAGCAAGAGTTAACTAATCGATCCCTGTGTCCGTCTCTTGACAAATCACCCATGCCTTGTAAAGTTTCTGTGATTTTGAACACCGGATAGGTCTCCTATACCCACCTGTTAGAATTAAACACGGGACACAGCATCACCCCCTTTGTTAAATAAAAAAGTATGAACAAATATGTATACATGTACACATTATAATTCCTTGATGAGTCGTCGAGTCGCTTGCACCAGTCTTCTAGATCTAGTTGTACGAGATAAAGGAGGGGCGCCTTCATCTGGCATCTCTGGAGAAGAGTTGGATGCTTGACTTGGCCACTCAAGTGGACTTGCCTTACTCATGAGGTCTGGAGCTGACGAACATCGAGGCAAAGGCTTAAAGTGTGACGAGTCTCTGATTATGGATTTTGGGCAGTTACCATGTGTCATTTTTTGCCACAACTCTTAGCTGTTCAGCATCAAATGGAGCATCAGCCTGGCGTGTCCACTTTTGCTTGACAAGAACTCGATCTCCTTTCTCGAAGACCGGGACTCGAGCGCACCGGTGCTTATCAGCATAAACCTTCATTTTGCATTTGCGAAAGGTGTCAGTGACACAAATCTCACCGGGGTCTATTAATTGACTGGTGGTCCATTGTGGTGTCTTTATTCCAAAAGCTCTCCCGAACAGCAAGGTGGAAGGAGTTTCTGCTGTCATGGAAAGAGGAGTGGAACAGTAGGCACAGAGGGCTGGGCGTAAAGCTGACTTGAGGTCGATGCCTTCTAACGCAGCACACTGAACCACCCTTTTCAAAGTACTCATAAATCGTTCAACAATGCCATCTGCCTGTGGCCAGAGAGGTGTACTTTTCTGATGTTTGATGTTCAAACGATTAAGAAAGTCATTGAACTCCTTGTTATTGATGGGTGGACCATTGTCAGATTTCAGAATGGAGGGAACACCCCATATTGTGAAAATGTTATCCAGCCTCTCAATTACTCTGTCATGTATGGTTGATGATAAGTCTTCCACTAGAGGAAAACGTGATTACTCATCGACAACTACCATGAGATGATGTCCATTATTGAGGGGTCGAAGAAGTCAACCGCAATTCTCTCCGAGGCTCGCTTGAGAAGATCAAACATGTTCAGCTGGTGCTAAGTCATTTTGGGACACGGATAGTTGCACAGAAGACAAGCTTTAATCTCCCTTTCAATACGTTCATCAAAGCACAGGAACCACATTCGATCCCTGAGGGATCTTTTAGTTGTGGCGATGCCACAATGTCCTTCATGTGCCAGTTCAATAACTTGTTGCCTCAGGCTTTCAGGGATGACTATTCTTGCCCCTCTTAATATGACACCATCGTGCTTAAAAAAAAGTTCTTCCCTAATATCCTTGAACTTCTGGTACTCAACATCATCTATAAGAGGTTGAGTATGTTTCCACGATGATTGTGTTGGAATAATTTCCTTGAGTTTAAGCATTACTTTGTCAGTATTAGTAGCTGTCAGAATATGTTCAACAGAAAAAGCTGCAGGTGCACTTGACTTTAGTATGAAATTATGTAGGCCTCAGCCTCTTTGGACGTTGTACTATGACGCTGTAGCGGCACTCGTGAAAAGTAGTCTGAGGGGTTTGATCTTTCCCCGGTTTGTGCACAATAGTTTAATCATACTCCTGCAGATGCTACCCCTACCTCTCGATGTGAGGGGGCCTCTTGGCTTTCAGATTTCCGAAGATGGTGTGTAACGCCTGATGATCTGTGACAAGGGTGAAATGCTTTCCCTACAGAAACACATGGAAGTGTTAACACGCCCATACCACAGCTAAGCTTTCTTTTTCAGGTTGAGAATAAGCACGTTCAGTTCGAGATGTATTCTAGCTAGCATAGGACATAATATGTCTCTAAGCATCAGGCTGTCAATTGTGTTGGGCAAGAATCATGCACAACCCCACCGGGCTTACATCCACCTCAATCTCTGTATGCAATTTCAGATCAAAGTAAGCCATTTCAATTGCATTTTCAATTGTAAGGTTTTTTTCTTGAAACTTTTGTCACATTCAGATTAATATTTAAATGGAATATCTCGCATTGTTAGTTCTCTTAAAGGGGCACTCACAATTGCAAAATCACAGTAGCAGTAGTTGGCAGTGCCTAAGATGGATCGCGGCATGGTCACATCTTCTGGAGGGCAAGTAGATCACAATGCTTGTACTTTTTCGGGGTCAGTAGTCATTCCCTTTTCAGAGAAAATATGCTGAAAGAATTTGTCTGTTTATATAAAACTCACACTTCTCTGCATTTAGTGTGAGCCCTGCATCAGCTAGCAGACGGCATGCTTGTGTGAGTGCTTTGTCATGTTCCTTTTGTGTGATCCAAAACACCAGTATATCACTGTAGTCCATAAGCATGTGTGACAGGCTGAATTATTCGACGAACTACATCTTGAAAGATTTCTGCAGCTGACAATACACCAAAACTAAGGGGTATATTCACAAGAACGTGTGCTAAACATCTCTAAAAAAGGTTAACGCAACTTTACACATCAGAGTCCATCGCGGGAAAATAACCCCGTGTTAACGTGGAAATCACAACACAGCGGTACCATGCGATAGTCTCCTGAAACCGCGGACAATGTCCGCGATACAACCACCACGACGGCGATAAAAACACAAACCCCAACACCAAAAAACATGCGATGAGCCCATTCGCGATGAGGAAATCAGCGATAAGCAGCGCCAGGCGGGATAATCACTACAAAAGGAGAAAAAACACACAAACACAAAATGACCAACACCGAAGCACCATGGAGGCAGCCGGAGCAGGCACAGAGGACGAGCGCAACCCCATAAGTACCCCGGACGACCAGCCCGGGACCACGGTGACAGGGAAGGGCAAGGACAAGAAGAAGAGGAAGACGAAGTACAGTCCGCAGGAGAATCGGATCCTGGTCACGGAGGTGATAGAACACCATCAACAACTGTTCGTCGCCTCCAATGTGTCATTGGGCACCAGAAATGGATTATGGCGGGCCATCGTGGACAAGGTGAACGCCGCCGGAGAGCACAAGAGGTCAATGGACGAGGTCAAGAGGCGATGGAATGACATCAAGCGCAAGACCAAGGAGAAACTCGCAGGCAACCAGAAGGCAGCAATGCAGACTGGAGGTGGGAGCCCAGCGCCACAGCTGGAGCTGGATGACATGGAGGAGCTGGTGTCGACAGTCATCAGTGTGGAGACCGTGGCAGGAGTCGGGGCACCGGACACTGCTCGACATGACACAACACCACAGCAACAGGGTGAGTAACCACCAGGTACTGGGGGACGGGGGAGATGGCCACAATGGCACACATGCACAATCAAGCAGAGCACAGTGCACACCCACAATGACTCTGGATCATGGCCCTGATCTACACACTGTCACAATGTACATTGCCATGCTGTCTGAATGTCAACATGTACCATGCGGCCACATACATGTGGACACATTGTAACACAGCATTTCCCCTTCACATTGCAGGGGCACCGTCAACACCACCTGCAGAGCAGTCCCAGCCACTCTTCACTGATGACGAGGAGGACACCACCAGCATCGACACCCAAGCCCTCCAAGACATCATGGAACTCATCCGCCACTCACCTCCAGGACCAGGGCAGCCCAGCTGCATCGAGGAGACCCCACCCACTCCACAAACCACCCAGCAGGAGGCACCCACAACCCCGGCTGTCACCCAAGACCCCCCCTGAACAACACATGGCCTTCCAACGCCGTGTTTTGGAGGTCCAGAGGGAGATGGCTGAGCAGGTGCGGATGGGGTTCGACCTCATGGCTACCAAACTCGACGCCATCCATGGGTGTCTGAGTCCCATCAGGGACCACCTCCAGTCCCTAACGGACACCCACACGCTGCTCCATGGTCTCCAACGAGCCCTGGCTGACATTGCTGGAGTCATGACTCGGAGACAAGAGCACCTGTCCACTCAGAGTGGCTCCAGCGATCTCAGCCAGGAGATGGCACGCATGCAGAGGCTCATGGAGGACATGGTGCGGATGGAGGCGGAAAGGATGGCAGCCACCGCTGCACATCAGCGAAATGTAGCTGGGACCTACCATGCCCTGCATGTCCTCATCATGGCATTGCTGCCACAAGGCGTGGCGATGATGAATGCTGCTGCCCCCACACCATCCACATCTCCGCACCCTGGTGTGTCAGTGCCTCCCAGTGCGGCAGGCGTATCCACTCCGGCACCTGATGTGTCACTGCCACACAGTGCGGCCGACAATCCTCCTCCGGCCCCTGATGTGTCAGTGGCACACAGTGCCGCAGCCGGTACTGCAACACCCACAGGTGGGGCAGAGCACACATCCGAGGACGAGGACGTGGATGGGATTGAGATCAGAAGGAGGCACTAGCATTCATTTCCGCCACCTTGCCTGTTTGTGCTTGGTGCCGCACATGGCCCCATGACCTTCCACTGACCCCCGATACACTCCGCTGCACTCACCTTGGACCACGACATGGACTGCCATATCCTGTTTGATGACCAATGACACGGCGACCACACTGCGGACTGTACCCTTCCTCTTCCGCAGTACTTGTCATCCCCGGATGGACTCTGGCTGGCCCTCCACGGGCCCATATTGTGTAGTGTGCTTGGCATGGACCTGTACTGCTGCAAAACTCCACCGGATGTGCAATAAACATCCAGAAACGCACTGTTGTGTCATATCTTTCATCATTCATGTATGAATGTGTGGATGAATGTAGGGACAGTGATTTCCCTTACGTCAATGATGCTCATCTAGTGGGATGCCAGTCACAGTGTGCTACATTGCCAATTGTGTTCCGGGTGCCGTAGACACTACAACAGGGACACACGCATTAGTCACTTCCTTGTCCGGACATGGACTGAACCACGCCCAGAGCCCCCGAGTCATTGTTGCAAGCCCTGCGCTGGTCCGGCGTACGCCAGGCCAGACCACTCCGCTTACGCTCAGAGGGGGGCCCACATAGCTACATGTCGCAGGCGTACACGCTGGTGGTATGCAGGTCACTGGTCTAGTTGTCAGCATGTCACGGTCACTCCCTGAGGGCAGGTTTGCACACACACCACACCCATCCGGCCGACAACGTCACATTCCCCACTGCCGGTGGTGACTGGATGACGGACGCTCCACGGTTCTCAATCATAAAGGGCCCATGAGTTGTTGCGCACAGGGTTGGTCGCACCCGAAGCCTGGCGCCCGTCACGGGCCTACCACCACATGGCGCTGACTGGGGTTGCACAGGGTTAGTGGCACCTGAAGCCTTGCGCCCGTCACGGGCCTACAACCACGTGGCGCTGACTGGGGTTGAACTGGGTTAGTGGCACCTGAAGCCTTGCGCCCGTCACGGGCCTACCACCACGTGGCGCTGACTGGGGTTGCACAGGGTTAGTGGCACCGAAGTAGCTGAGCGGGTGTGCAGCCTGCGATGATGACGTGTGCACTGATGTGGTCTCTGCCATTGATGCCTCAGGACTCAGCGTCATGTGTGGGACCTGCTGGGCCGCGGGGCGGGTCCGCATGATGTGGACCATGCCATGGTGGCGGGACCGGGGCCTGGAGTTTGCACGGGCACGTGGTGTGCCCACTGGTGGACACACTGTTGGTGGCAGGTGAGCAGTGGGCCCGGGGTGCGCAAGTGCGGACAGCCAGCGCTGGCCGGCGGGAGGGGGTGGGGTGCGGCTGCATGCGTGCGCAGGGACGGACAGGCGTTGTTGCCATGTGCTGTGTGATGGACTCTGCCATGATTGACTCTGGCCTCGATTACAGATTGCAGACCTGGTGGCTTGCAGTGTATCCCGGCACGTGGTTGGAGACACACCGGTGGCAGCAGGTGAACAGTGGGGCCTGGGTGCGCAGGGGCGGCGGTGTCTCTCTCTCTCTTCCTTCCTTCCCTCTCTCTCACTCTCTCTCTCCCTTCCTTTCCTTCTCTCTCTCTCACTCTCTCTCCTTTCCTTCCCTCTATCAATCTCTCTCTCTCTCCCTTCCTTTCCTTCTCTCTCTCTTTATCTCTCTGCCTTTCTTTCATTCTCTGTTTCTCTGTGTCTCGCTCCTTTGATGTGCGCATGGCACACGTTCTGATTTTGTGCTTTATTTTCCAGGCTGTGACATCGAGATTGTCCCGGACGGACCCGACAGGAGTCTTCCGCATTGGTGTTTTGTGTTGTATTTCAATAAAGTTTTTGGTTGTTACTTCAGTGCTGTGTGACTGTTTCTCATTCTTCTGGCCACACATGTGTGTTATTTTTTGTCAATGTGCGTCATCATGCGCTTTTTGTGGCTCTTGTGTCATGCACGGTATGTGTATGTCCGGGGGGGGGGCCGGGGTGGGGGGCTGGCGGTGGGTGTTGTGGCCCTCATGGGTATCGGAGCTGCATGATCATTGTCTCCATGGCATCTGTGGGTCTTCAGGTGTGGCTCTTGGCTGGGCTCCCTTTCATGCTGCAGGTAGTCGTCCTGCTTAACACCAGCAAAAGGCAGGTGTTAAATCCCTGGTGCTACAGCGGCTTATCGCCTGTTTTTGGTTCGCATCGCAGATCTGGCAGTTCGTTGTGAAAGTGGTGTTGTGGTGTTTTCGTGTGTTTTTGCACGGGAACGCCTACTCTGCATCTCATTAGGATTAGTTGGTGGTGTCACCCGTGGAGGTAAATGTTGAGGCGGTTATCGCGGGAATACTTGCGTTGTCTGCAGTTTGCAACCGCTTGTGAATGGGGTGTTAAATCTGTCACCACTTTTGTTGCGTTAAGTTGGCGATAACTCAGAGATACGTCCATGTGAATATCCCCCTTAGGGGTATATTCACAAGAACGTGTGCTAAACATCTCCAAAAAATGTTAACGCAACTTTACACATCGCAGTCCATCGCGGGAAAATAACCCCGTGTTAACGTGGAATTCACAACACGGCGGTACCATGCTATAGTCTCCTGAAACCGCGGACAATGTCCGCGATACAACCACCGTGACAGCGATAAAAACACAAACCCCAAATCCAAAAACCGTGCGATGAGCCCATTCACGATGAGGAAAGCTGCGAAAAGCAGCGCCAGGCCTGCCATACATACACGGCAGGCGGGAATAAGCACAACAAAAGTTGGAAAAAATAGACAAACCAAACAGAAAATAACAGCCAAGCACAATGGAGGCAACCTGAGCCAGTATACAATCCCACAAGCCCGATTGGCAACAAAACATTGTACATGGCCGGCCATCATGGACAAGGTCAATGCAGCCAGAGAGCGGAGGAGGACAATGGAAGAAAACCCGAACAGCCAGAATGATGCGAAACGCACAAACAAGCAGAAATACGCCAACAACAAGAAGGCAGCAATGCACACCCGAGCTGGGAGTCCAGCGCCACACCAGGAGCTGGGTGACATGGAGGAAATGGTGTCCACCACATCAGTCTGGAGATGGTGGCAGGAGTCGGGGACCGGAAACTGCCCAAAACAACAGACACCACAGCAACAGGGAGAGGAATGACCAGGGACTGGGGGGACGGGGGAGATGGGCACAATGGCACACATGCACAATTAAGCACAGCACAACTGCAGACAAACCATGCTCAAGAGTAACAACACCAACCAAGAGCACAAGTCACACAACCCGGCAATATCACACCACTGAACAAGTAAAGAAGTGAAACCCACACTGCCTGAAAGGGTGAAGGGTGAGCCAAAGCAGAGCTGAAGGGACATCTCACACACAATGCAGCACACACACATAGGAAGCAGAGCACCCCAACATCCAACACAATGTGGTACGACCAGCAACATTTGCACAACCTAACACAGGACACAAGTGCACCCGCCTGTGGCCGCTAAATGGCCATACGCATTTGGCAAAGCACGAAACAGGGACATGACAATGCACAAGTACAAACCCACAGCCCTGATGGGCTAGCAATGCACGTATGGCAGGGATCCAGAGAGTCAGTGACACACACATTGGCATACAAATCAAGACACAACACAGTTGGAGACAAGTGAAACTGCGGAAACTTTATCAACAAGTGCGTGTCAGAACGGACAAGAGAAGTGCCACGAAATGCAGACCAATGCAGCCGCAAGTCTGAATGAGGAACTTAGGAAAGCGCCCATGTCCACCCCGGGGAGTCCATCACCAACACAAGTCAGTGTCAACCCTCGTTGGTTGTCCGCGCATGGATCAGGAGTCCAAGCCAATGCAGCCATGTCCACTGTCCTCTTGGGACATGTGACCAGATTCCCAACATGCAACCAGGCGTCTGGACACGTGCAATGGGTCACATCCAGTTGTGGCTGCAGGTACCTTGTCACTCGTCCATGAACGCCAGTGCAGCAGCGTAGGCCAACATCTCCAATGAGAGATCGTTGTCCACCACATCTGACATGTTGTCGACGTAATCCATCAGCTGACCCGGACAGATGTGCTGACTCCAACCCCTGGCCCCAATGTGCACCAAAACCCAATCTGGTAGCGGCTCAATGTGCTCACTGCACACGACGACTCGTGCAATCTCCCAGGTCCAGTTGCCAGCATGCATGCCAAACATCCATGCATGCCATAAACGGGCATTGCGGTGACACTCCTTGTCGTGTGCCAACAAGGGGCGCACACACATGTCGAAATCCAGGTCAGCTACAGTCACGTTGGAGAGGCAGACATCCATGGTCCACTCTAATATGCACGAGCGACAATGCAACACAGGCTGAACGCAGGTGACGTTCGCAAGGCGGAAGCTCAGCCGGTAACTGATCCGCAGCACTGCCAATGGCAGTGCCCCCAGTACATGCAGCAGACGGGCACAGTACAGGTCCACGTGACTGGAGTCGAGTATGTGTCCGGGATGGTCTGCCATTGCGTCAGTGGCTCTGCTTGAAGCAGCACTGGCTTGCCCTGCACCAGTCCTGTGGATGAAATGGCACAGGTCGGAGCAATGAGCAGTGTCTGTGTGCAACGGCTGCAGGCCTGGCGTGGGGTGGGAGTACGTGTGAAGGCCATCTCACGCACGCTAACTACGACCAAGGACTTCTGCGTGTGGGATGTGTACATGTTGGTCTCACGTCGGGCAGTGCGTAGTGTGGGAATCGCAAGTAAATGCTATCGTATCTGTCAGGGGGTGCTGGCCACATGCAAGTCCCAGCTCGGAGCTGCAGATGTGCCACCGCCTTATAGTAGAGACAAAGGACCCTTCATCCCTACAGTAACTTCACCATCTGCATGCATTCAGGAGACGTACAGAGGCCTGCTGTGGGTGTGGTGGGATGTCTGCGACCCTGGGAATCATGGATGATATGCCCAGCACGTGGCACATGTGCGGCCTCACTGTGTGTTACGTTGCCTCACAGCTGCTCCACCCTCCCACGAGCCCCAACACTTGTGTGCCCTGCACAGTTGTATCACGTGCACTCCTACGGCACACCATTGTAATGCCTGTCCGCGCATGTCCAGCGGCATGCCACCAACACCATGACGCTGGCCTTTGAAGGTATGCGGCCAAGTGAGTGTAGGCCAATGGTCCGGACAGGGTGGACACAAGTGTACAGTCCATGGCTGGCTGTGATCACGCTGCGAATGAGGCTTGGCAACTGACTCATGCAGCCGCAGGACTGATACACATAACACTTGGCATGCATGTGCCAAGACCCGAGCGGTCTTGCGCTCCTACATTTCCCCGTCCATGCGGGCCCGCCCTCCTGGTGCATGCTACATTGCAACATCGTCTACTGTGGCCCTGGTGGCGACAACACCCCAACACAAAGACACACTTACCGCACATCCTGCCCAAGGCCAGGTCCGAGCCTCGCCCTGCTCCCCCTGCCGATTCTGCACACCCCTGCGCTGAACTGACGTACGCCGGACCAGCACACGCCGCTTGTGCACGCAGGGGGGGCCGGGCGAAGCTACATGTCCAAGGTCACTGCCAACGCTGAGGTGACATGGTATCGTCCGCTGAGGATAGCACACTGTGATGTTGCAGTGCCGTGCCCATCATGCTGACACAATGACCACACAGACACACTTGCTCAGATGGTGTGAATGGCTATGGGCACGTGCGCCCGGCCACATTTATTAGCAGGCACACATATCGAGTGACACCTGTGTTGGATGTGTGTGGGGTGTGTGCACACCAGCCGGCAAGGGCTGCCTGGTGCAGTCAGAAATCCACAACAGTGTACATCGTAAAGGACACAACCATTCAACCATAAAGGCCCCATGACTTGTGCTGCACAGAGTTAGTGGCACCAGTGCTGTTAGGGGATGCCGCCTGCGATGAGGCGTGTCCAATGGTGTGGACTCCTCCACATCTTACCCAAGACACAGTTCCACATGTGTGACCTACTGGACCGCAGTGTTGGCCTGAGGCAGCGGTCAGCACGGGCCATTCACCGAGTGTCGCCGGCTTAGGTTGGATGGTCCCACCGGCCTGCGTAGTTCAGGTACAGTGGCACATCGGACGCGGACTTGCGGTGAACAGGGTTGATGGCACCAGGTCAGTTGTTGATAGTGTTCGATCACCTCCGTGACTCTGATCCGGCTTTCCTCCGGACTGAGCCGCATCTTCCTCTTACTCCTCTCCGTGCGTTCACTGGTGTGGACTCTGCCATTCATGATTGGCGACTAAGTGCTGGATGTGGGACCTACTGGTCCGCAGGGTAGGCCTGAGCCCTCATCCACATGTCGCCGGCTGGCGTTGAACAGGGTTAGTGGCACCACGTGTCGCCGGCTTGCATTGCACAGGGTTAGTGGCACCACGTGTCGCCGGCTTGCGTTGCACAGGGTTAGTGGCACCACGTGTCGCCGGCTGGCGGTATGGAATTATGCCTCACTGATCGAAGGGAGTCTGGTGCTGTGGCCGCTGCCACGGACTTGGGGTCACTGCCATTCAAGACTCAGGACACAGTTCCACATGTTGGACCTACGGGGCCCAGGAGGACGCAGGTGGAGTATGTAAATGGGAAAGGAGTAATGTGGGCCAGCGTCGGGGGGTCAGCGATGGTCTGCGGAGGCTGCAGAGGTCGCGGGACTGGTGCTTGGAGCTTGCACCGGCACCTGGTGGGCCCTCATCGACACACGCCGGTGTAGGCAGGTGAGCGGAGCCTGGTTGGTGCGCTGTGGCCGGCATGACGGGTCGGGGGACCAGCGGCCCGGGTGCAGCAGGCGCACAGGGACGCAGGCCCCGCCGTGCTCGGCGCAGGACTCATGGCGGGCTGAGAGCCGCCACACTGGAAGACGCTTTGTCCATTCCGAATGAGAACCACGCCCAGTGTGACTGGGTTTTTGTTCACACCCCTACGCAGGCCTGGCGTACGCAGGTCCAACCCACTATGCACGCGCATGCAGGGGGGGACGTAACGTGCGACATTTCCGCGTTCTGCCCCACAGCCTGTGGGGACATGGTGGCGTCCACTGGCCACTGCACTCCATGCACCAGCAGTTGATCTCCACATGGCCATTTCCGTGGTTTGCACTCTGTGGTCTGTCCAGCACCTCCACGCCACACCTGGCATTGGGTGGGTTCACATTCCTTGATCACTTGCCGCTCTCGCACATGTCTGCTCCATGCCTCTCCTCGCATCCTGCTATTGTGTGTCTGTGGTGCCATGCCGTGGCTGGGTTGTGGGCATGGTAAGGCCAGCTTCACAATGGAGTTGTGTTGTCGTGTCTGGTTGGTTGGCATGTTGTGTGTCATGTTGAATGTAGTTGTGCTGCGTGCCCATTGCCAGTGTCGTGAGTTGCATTACAGTGGGCTGGAGGTGTGTGGTGTGTTCATTTTGGTCTTACCAACGGGCACTGCATTTCCATTGGTGCCATCCTGGGAGCGCTGTGTGATGCTGGACTGTCCGGAAATGTGAGACTCATGCACTCTGCCTGGGGAGTTGGCCACGACATTGTTGAGGAGTCGCGGGCGGTCCACTGTTGCCTGCACATTCATGATATGCGTGTGCTTTCTGTTGTGGTAGTTGTGTGCAGTGTCGGCAGGGGGCACGAGGGGTACATGTGTGCAGTTGATTGGCCCTGTCACGTGAGGGAATCCAGCTATGGCGTAGGGGCCTTGCTTGGTCTCCAGCAGCTCCTGCGCAGTGTGGGTGAAGTGGAGGTGCTGGGGTACCAGGCTGTTGTTGGCATCCAGGACAGGTGTGATGACCTTGTATGGGGCTGGCTGTGTGACTCCTCCGACTCTGGCAGTTGTGGGTTGGATGGTACCAGAGGCCGACATGTGCTGCGCAGCAGGCAGGTTTGTCTGCGGAGGGATGTTGGTAGTCCGCTGGGTTGGTACCGTCAGCAGGTGGGGGATGTGGGTCAGGATGCGGGGGATGGTTGTCCTTTTGGGCCTGTAGTGGGCAATGTCCTCCTCTGGCGTTGGGTCTGGGTGGCAGGTGCGTTTCAGGTGGGTCCGCTGTCTTTGTGTACGCTGCCTCTGTGGTGTTCCCGGGGGGGGGCGGGATGGGTCCTGGGGGTGGTGGCGGGCCTGGGGTGGGTGGGGGTGGGTGTTGTGTCCCTCATGGGTCTCGGAGCTGCATGGTCATTGTCTCCATGGCATCTGTGGGTCTTAAGGTGTGGATCTTGGCTGGGCTCCGTTTCATGCTGCAGGTAGTCGTCCTGCTTAACACCAGCAAAAGGCAGGTGTTAAATCACTGGTGCTACCGCGGCTTATCGCCTGTTTTTGGTTCGCTTCGCAGATCTGGCAGTTCGTTGTGAAAGTGGTGTTGTGGTTTTTTCGTGTGTTTTTGCACGGGAACGCCTACTCTGCATCTCATTAGGGTTAGTTGGTGGTGTCCACCGTGGTGTTAAATTTTGGGGCAGTTGTCGCGGGAAAACTGGCGATGTCTGCAGTTTGCACCCGCTTGTGAATGGGGTGTTAAATCTATCTCCACTTTTGATGGGTTAAGGTGGGGATAAATCGGCGGTAGGTCCTTGTGAATATCCCCCTTAGTCTTTTATATCTGAACGAGCCAACATGAGTTGAAAAAAAAATAATGTTCATACAGTTTTCTTCCAGTTCAAGTTGATGGTAGCCTTTGTTCAAATCAAGGTGGGAGAAAACTTTGGCACCATTCAGCTGTGTGATGATGTTTGCAATGTGTGGACCTGGATGTCTTTCTCTTTTGATTGCTTTGTTGGCCTATAACATTTCAACACAAATGCGCACTGAACCTCCACTGTCCCTTTTTTTGCACCACCACAATGGGTGAAACCCACCGTGTCGGACCAGTAGAGTGCTTGATGTTGTCTTTCTATAACAGTATTTCTTGTTCTTTCTCAACGGCTTCCTGTAATTGAAAAGCAATTCGATGGTGTCACTGTGCAACAGGGCTAATATCTTTATTTATGTGAAGCTGCACCTTCATTTTCTTAAGTTTCCCAAGTCCATGAAAAACTTTTGGGAATTGCCTCACTATTTCAGAATGAGCATTCAAATTGTAGTGAATAGAGATCAGTCCCATGTCAGCAGCTGTATCTAACCTTAATAGGCATGCACTCGACAAAGTACCTGGGCGGACATAAATTGGCATTTGCATTGTTGTTTTCTTGTGTCACATGGTTGCCACAAAGGATTCTGTACTCTGCAAAGGCCTAGAAGCTGCACCAGTGTACACCTTTGTTCTCGACGGTGTGCGACGTGGTATCGGAGACAATTGTTTGTACTTTTCTGTCAGCATGATGTTTATTGATGCACCACTGTCTATATTGAAAATTGTAGGCAACCATTCACCTTGAGCGTGATTATAGGACAATATTCAAACGACCGTTGTTGCTTCGTGTGGCAATTTTCTTTAGATCTGTTTTTTTCTTTGCAGGCGGCCAATCCTACATGCGCACGCCGATCTCTGATGGACATCACCATGGCACATCCATCGCCCTCACTGTCACTCAATGATGATGTCAATGAACTGATGGAAGATGAATTTGATAACAATCAACTTAATTTTGTTTCTACTTGCCTTAGTTGATGTTGCAGTTTGGCCTTGTGGGAGTGGCTAGAGTGCTTCTGGAACTTTCTGGCGTCTATCTTCTTGTCTCTCTGTGACGCACTTAGTTTCTCCTTCGTTTTGCAAACCGTTACAAAATGGTTTTCTCTCCCGCAGCCTTTGCTTATCTGTCCAATGGTGGGACATTTACCCTCATGTGGAAAAGAAAATCCCCAGCAGAAACAGAATTTCCTTTTCTTCGGAGACATCACTATGTGGACCTCTGCCTTGTGTTTCTGCTTACTTCCTATGTTCCTCCACTCCTGCAGCCATGAGCACTTTCTCCAAACTGAGCGTTCCTCATCGCATGCGTCATCAGAATGAATTGGAGAGGCAACAATCAATAATTCTAAGACGCATGGCTTCTTCATCATAGAATTAATTGAACTTGCAATGCTTTATACGCGTATCAAGTCTCTCAACAAACTCATCCATTGTCTCACCAGGTTGCTGTCTTGCTTGGTTGAAAGTGTATCTTTCATAGCTGACATTCGGCATTGGATTGAACTTGCCCTCCAATGTCTTCTTGATTTGACAGTATGACACTTCATTAGCTTGTGATATTTTCTTTATCACTTCTTTTACTCTTTCACCTGCAAGGTTATTTAAGTATTTGATAATTTTTTTGTCATTTGCTTCTTCTTCAGCATCTGTGAAGTCATTGAACGTTTCGATCAAGACAGTCCATCTGGCGCCAATATTCTGCTTTTTGGTGGTATCAAAAGGAGGTGGTGGTTTAGGAACATGACTGAGCCATATTTGGCACTCTTCTTAGCAGCCATTGAAAAATATCACTATTCAGAAGACCTTTCAGTGTATTGGACGCTACTTGCCACTTTGCACACATTGGTGGGTCAACCATGCTGGGTTGTCACACCTGATTCGAGGTCGTGTGGCACTTCCCTCGCTCATGCTGATAAGTATGTTTGCACTTTCTATATCTGGTTGTCACTGCCTTTAGCACTTTCTCATACCTGGTTGTCACTGCCTTTAGCGTTTCTTTGCACCTGGTCATCTCTGCCTCTAGTACTTTCCGGCACCTGGCTGTCACTGCCTTTTGCTCTTCTTCATAGCTGGGTGTCACTGTCTTTAGCATTTCTGCTTTGTATCGGTGCTGGCTCTGTGTTATGCTGTGGTACAGTATCTCTTCTTTTGGCCTTACCAGTAGATTGTTGGCAGGCTTTCTGACTGAGCTCCTCTGTAGGGCCTTCACTTTCTTCAAGGGCCTCTCAAAAACTGGAGTTGCACTTTGACTGCACATACGCCAACTGTAGACTGTTTCTTGAGTCGCACGTGGCATGCAGGAGCAGTTTTCGCGCCCACGGCAAACTCTCAGGGAGAGCAGTCTTGTATCTTTGGGGGCACAGATTCCCTATCTCGTCACCAGTTGTAGCATCCTCCATAGCCCAGGAACTGGTAACATGAACATGGGACAGAATTGATGCAGTAAATAAATCAAAGGGAGCGTATAAAAGTTATAGTTTCTTATGCTTTCACATGGCTTGTTCTTCTGTGATAGGAGGAGGAGGTCGGAAATGTTGGCCCTTATGCCTATAGTTCAGCCATATTGTAACAGGAGAATGATGACCCATGGATGAATTGTACAGAGAAGTTGCATAGCAAAAACATGAACTCATGCTGTTACAATTCAGTCATGTTGTCACAGAAGATTGAAGACCCGCACGTGAATTGTTCAGAGAAGCATGGTGAGAACATGGGCCCATGCAGGAGCCGTTCAGCCACAGGAGAACAATGGCCCACACATGAATTACTCAGAGAAGCTTGGTGAGAACATGGGTTTGTACAGGTGCTGCTCAGCCATGTTGTAAAAGGAGAATGGTGACCTCCCCCATGAATTATACAGAGAAACTACATGGTGAGTGTTGGGTAATAAATCTTCCAACCCTCCTCAGAGCCATGCAAAGCAAACAGACTCCAGCAGCCACAAAACACAGGAAATGTATTTGCACCTTTCTCCTTTTATTGGCATGCCAAGGCAGAAGGCAGACGCAGTGTCACGTCTTGGAACAAGCTTCTTCTGCCCCACATAGATATTCAGGGGAGCATATATAGGGCAGAAAGTGCTGTCATCAGTAGAATCCTTAGATGTGGACAAGGCCAAATACGGGTATATATATATACAAATAGAATTGTCATGCAAGAACAAGACATAGAGCAAAATAAGGACACAAGGGAACAGAAAGCAAGTTTAAGCGAAACCTGCAAGAATCGGAGGCTTTTGACAGCTGTTAACCCAGGACGTGTCAGAGAGGGCAATAAAGGTCCTTGGGTCAGGCTGGAATAGATTTGTAAAGGAGGGGTGATTTTAGGAGCACAGAGCAAGCAGTTTGGTCAGAGACAGACATAGTTAGCTCAGTGGGTCTGAGATAGTGTGGGGGAGAATTTGAGATTGATTCACTTATTTGGCTGATGCAAACATATAGATATATATTTTTCCTCACAATATCCCTCCTTTTTGATAGCAATATCAAATACCATTGTAAGAAAAATATGAATATATATATATATGGTAGAAATATAAAGTATCGATAAAGTACATATCTTTGACTGGCATTACACAGTGTTTAAATAACATGCATATGTTGGCGTAGACACATCTAAGAGGTATTCATTTTTCAACATAGATAAAATTATATACTAGTACTCAAAGCATTTATATTATATCTCTATAGCCATTAATTGAAATGTTTCTTTGTGTGCTTTCTCTACATCCTGTTGTATTTGGAGATATCTGCAGGCTAGCTCCTGCTCTGTAGGAGGTAGAATTTTAACTGCAGAAATTGAATGGATGCTTTTACTACACAATTGCTGTCCCATGGAGCAACAACACTGAAGACAACACAAAAATATCACTATTGTTAAAAAGATACCCAGTAGTGCTAGAACTAAGTGCTTTAACCATCCTGTTGGTAGCCATGACCATAGCCAGGACCAGTCATCAGAATCTGTAATTTTCCCTGCTCCACCGAATATTTGAACTGCATTCTTAATTTGTGCCACATCTCTTGCTATGATTCCACTTTTGTTTAAAAAATAACAGCAAGAGGAATTTAATAAAACACGCAATCCTCCTTGTTGTAGTGTCAGGAGGTCAAGTGCAATTCGATGTTGAATAGTCATGGCAGCTACTGAATTAATTTCCATCTGCAACTGTTGAAGTGCATCTCTTGTGGCATTGAATGCTATGGCTAGCTCAGCAGACATATTAACAAGGGCCAATTCTAAGTCATATACCCCATATCCAGGAATAAATATGCGCATCAGTTCAAAGAATAGACCTTGTCTAGCTTCCAGAATAGGTGCATGTATATCTCTTTTATATCTATGAGCAAAACTCCCCAAATTTAGTGGCTCATGGGCTGCAATGTGTGGCACAACTGAAATGTTTGGTGTAAGATAAGAAATAGCACACATGCCTTCCCAGTGCCGGGGAAGCACCTTGTATGCTTTAGTGCCACAAATAAAATACATTCCGCCCTGTAACTGTGTGTCCAATGTGTGATATTTACTGAGAGGAAGGCCAACCCCTTCAGGAAAAGTGTTTTGGAATTGATCACACCATTTGTAATCAATCCATGAAGAATTTGTAAGCGTAACATTTGCCCATGGTGCCATGTATGAGCAGCGAGCTGACCATAAGGGGTATTCTAATATTTTAGAAATCACATTTGGTGCCCTAGCATGCTTATTCTTTTGCTCAATAAATGGATCGTATAGAAGACCATCAGGTGTTATTAATAGTCTCTCCATCTACAGTGATGTTCCAGTAATGCAAAGTGTAGTTTACTTGTTTTCCTCGTACCTTAGCTGTCCAGTTCCTACTTACTAACTGTCTGTCTTTTATGTTCCAATTACCTGTGGTATTATCAAATTCTAATATGTTAGGACACTGGCTACTTTTTAAATGTCCTAAGTATCGGGAAGCTGGGTTACATCCTGAAACATGATGCTTTAAACATACAGGAAATGCTTTTTCTTTGTCTTTGTATTCTACTGTAGGAGACACTTGGTATTGGGCTTGAATATTTGGCAGTATGGTACAACGTGGGTACCATCCAATCCTTCCTTCTCCACAATCCCAGGTTACGTTGGATATGAGGCATCCTATTCCTTGCACATAATTTTGTATAGGCACAGGTGTTTCATATAGGCCAATTGGGTCGCTGGGGTGTCTGGATAATTCTCTACAAATCCACCAATTTTGAAGACCTAAAGCCTGGGCAACTTTCTCATGTACTGCAATGAGGGGATGGTCAGCAGGTTGTTGCAATACAGGTAGCACACACATAATTAAGGTACTAAAAAATAGTGTTAGCATAATGCAATGCATTTTCTTGACAGTGGTAAGTATCACTTTCAGAATTTAAAATATTGTTAGGCAGTGTCTTTCTGTCTCAGTTCCAGGGTACTTTCTGTAAGTAGCAAAACCAAAGGGGATGATGGACGGAGTGTTGAACATTGCAAGCACTCACCCCCAGTCAACTGATCTGGGTTTAATCCATCATCATTCTTTAGCTCACTCCGCCACCCCAGTTCAGACATGGCCATATGCAAATCAGTCTGACCCTGTGCCTCATGGGAACAGTCCAGCCCGAACTGCCAAGCCATGTCTTCCCTGGACCGGAAACAAGCATCCTGGGACCGGTTTCTGGCTTACAGCCGTCATCAGCCAGGCTATCTTGAATACAGTGGCAAAGTGAGCAAGGGACCCACGTCTGGGCATACCCTGCCAACTTAGGGCGAACATAGTAAAACCAAAGGGGATGATGGACGGAGTGTTGAACATTGCAAGCACTCACCCCAGTCAACTGATCTGGGTTTAATCCATCATCATTCTTTAGCTCACTCCGCCACCCCAGTTCAGACATGGCCATATGCAAATCAGTCTGACCCTGTGCCTCATGGGAACAGTCCAGCCCGAACTGCCAAGCCATGTCTTCCCTGGACCGGAAACAAGCATCCTGGGACCGGTTTCTGGCTTACAGCCGTCATCAGCCAGGCTATCTTGAATCCAGTGGCAAAGTGAGCAAGGGACCCACGTCTGGGCATACCCTGCCAACTTAGGGCGAACATAGCAAAACCAAAGGGGATGATGGACGGAGTGTTGAACATTGCAAGCACTCACCCCCAGTCAACTGATCTGGGTTTAATCCATCATCATTCTTTAGCTCACTCCGCCACCCCAGTTCAGACATGGCCATATGCAAATCAGTCTGACCCTGTGCCTCATGGGAATAGTCCAGCCCGAACTGCCAAGCCATGTCTTCCCTGGACCGGAAACAAGCATCCTGGGACCGGTTTCTGGCTTACAGCCGTCATCAGCCAGGCTATCTTGAATCCAGTGGCAAAGTGAGCAAGGGACCCACGTCTGAGCATACCCTGCCAACTTAGGGCGAACATAGCAAAACCAAAGGGGATGATGGACGGAGTGTTGAACATTGCAAGCACTCACCCCCAGTCAACTGATCTGGGTTTAATCCATCTTCATTCTTTAGCTCACTCCGCCACCCCAGTTCAGACATGGCCATATGCAAATCAGTCTGACCCTGTGCCTCATGGGAACAGTCCAGCCCGAACTGCCAAGCCATGTCTTCCCTGGACCGGAAACAAGCATCCTGGGACCGGTTTCTGGCTTACAGCCGTCATCAGCCAGGCTATCTTGAATCCAGTGGCAAAGTGAGCAAGGGACCCACGTCTGGGCATACCCTGCCAACTTAGGGCGAACATAGCAAAACCAAAGGGGATGATGGACGGAGTGTTGAACATTGCAAGCACTCACCCCCAGTCAACTGATCTGGGTTTAATCCATCATCATTCTTTAGCTCACTCCGCCACCCCAGTTCAGACATGGCCATATGCAAATCAGTCTGACCCTGTGCCTCATGGGAACAGTCCAGCCCGAACTGCCAAGCCATGTCTTCCCTGGACCGGAAACAAGCATCCTGGGACCGGTTTCTGGCCTACAGCCGTCATCAGCCAGGCTTAGTGAGCTAAAGAATGATGATGGATTAAACCCAGGTCAGTTGACTGGGGGTGAGTGCTTGCAATGTTGAACACTCCGTCCATCATCCCCTTTGGTTTTGCTTTGTTCGCCCTAAGTTGGCAGGGTATGCCCAGACGTGGGTCCCTTGCTCACTTTGCCACTGGATTCAAGATAGCCTGGCTGATGAGGGTTATGAACCCGAAACCGGTCCCAGGATGCTTGTTTCCGGTCCAGGGAAGACATGGCTTGGCAGTTCGGGCTGGACTGTTCCCATGAGGCACAGGGTCAGACTGATTTGCATATGGCCATGTCTGAACTGGGGTGGCGGAGTGAGCTAAAGAATGATGATGGATTAAACCCAGATCAGTTGACTGGGGGTGAGTGCTTGCAATGTTCAACACTCCGTCCATCATCCCCTTTGGTTTTATTTTCTGTAAGTGTCAATAATGAAAGTTCTCGTGGTGCGCTGTCATCTGCTTCTCCTCCTGGTCTGTAGTCGTCTTGTTCAGGGGCGGTTTCCCGGACCTGCCCTGCGTTGTCCTCTTCAGCCTATTTTTGGCAGGTGTAGACCATCACCTTTTTCTAGACTGTGTTGCATGCTTCACTCAACAGCATCAGTTGGTGTCACCGTTCCTGGGACACTTGATGATGGACCCTCAGCGTTGTTGTTAGGAAAGGTCTGGTCTGTCTCCCCCTTGTCCTGTGTTTCGCGCTGCTCCACGGGTGGCCGGTGCTCATCTGTTAAAGGTGCCTCTGCCTCAGGCATTGTTGGTGCAGCCCTGCATCGTGTTCCGTGCAGCCACTCGGGACGTCCCTGCACCTTTAGTGATGTTCTGGTAACCAGGAGCACAACGTGGGGTCCAATCCACCTAGAAGTAAGAGAAACATTTTTAATTTTTCTCACCATGACCATGTCTCCAGGTTTAAAAGGGTGTGTTTGTTCTGAGGAAGGATGGGGCAAAGCTTCCTTCACCTGGAGATGGTGATGCCTCAAGACCACCGACAATTGTACAGCATAGTCAGAAATCTGCTCAGCCGTCCACAGCAGTGCTGCTTGGGATGCTGTGAGAGGCAACCTCAACCCCACCGACATGGGCCGCCCCATCATTACCTCATGGGGGGACAAGAGAGTTGTTCTAGATGGTGTTGCTCTTATGGCATGCAGCACTAAAGGCAGCGCATCTGGCCATTTCAGGCCTGTTGCATCAGTTGTTTTGGCTAATTTATGTTTTATTGTGGCGTTCATTCTCTCCACCTGGCCTGAACTTTGTGGGTGGTAAGGGGCATGCAGTTTCCACTCTATTCCCAAACAGTCACACATCTTTTCCACAAGTGCAGCCACAAATTCACCCCCTCTGTCACTGTTTATGCTCTGGGGAACCCCAAACCGGGGTATTAAATCTATCATCAAGCATCGCACAACAGTTGCTGCATCATTCTTCCTTGTTGCAAACGCCTCCACCCATTTTGAAAATTGATCCACACATACCAGCAAATATTTGAATCCATTCACTGGGGGCATATAGGCGAAGTCTATTTGAATGTTGGTAAATGGACCCTCTGGTACTGGCAAGTGATCATGGGTAGCGGGGGACCGACCTTTAGCATGTTGGGCACAGACAAGACATTGGGAGCAGAATTGTGCAGTGAAAGCTGTTATCCCTGGTGCAAACCATTCTTGTCTATTCAAAGCATACATCCCTCCTTGAGCCATGTGAGTGGGTCCATGAGCAAGCCTTGTAAGGGGCAGGAACATACTGCGTGGGGCCACAGGCCTCCCATCCTGGTGGACCCACAAACCCTCATCATTCGGCTCACATCCAGCATCAATCCACGCTCTTTCTTCCTCTGGTGATGCAGACTATTATGCTTCTTTCACATCAGCTAGCAACAATTGTCTCTGAATCAGCTGTATCTTTGGAATACTTTTTGCCATTAAAGGCACCATCTGTACTGGCTGTAACATGCTCTTTTTTGCTGCTGTGTCAGCCATGGCGTTACCTCTGGCTATCTCAGTATTAGCTCCTGTATGTGCCTCACATTTTATTACTGCTATTCTGTTGGGTAGTAGTATTGCCTGTAGCAAATTCTTTACTAAGGGGCCATTTTGAATGGGGCGTCCTGCTGCTGTTATGAAACCACGATACTGCCACAGCTGGCCAAAATCGTGGACAACTCCAAAGGCATAACGTGAATCAGTGTAAATATTTTAAAAGTTTCCTTCAGCTAGGATGCATGCTCTTGTTACAGCATACAGCGCGGCTTGCTGGGCAGATGTGCCAGGGCTGCACTTTCAACTATGGTGTCTACTGTTGTTATAGCATACCCTGCTCTGTAATCAGTGTCTGTTAGTCTGCTGGAGGAACCATCAGTGTACCACTCATAGTCAGTTTTTTTTAATGGTGTTTGCTGCAAATCTGGTCTGGGTGTGGTGCATGTCTCTACAACTTCAACACAGTCATGGTCAGGGGTCTCATCTGAATCTCCTAGTGGAGGTAATAATGTTGCAAAATTAACAGGTGGGCATCTTTTAATGGTGATATTGGTGTTAGACAAGAGAGTGACCTCATAACCTGTTTGCCTGGCCGCCGAAAAATGTTGTGTTGCTGCAGATGACAACAACTGTACCCGAATGTGGCACATAAACAATACAAGGGTAGTCCAACACAATGGGAGCGGTCCTCTCTACCATCACAGCTGCTGATGCCACTCTCTCAAACAAGCTGGATGCCCAGTTACTGCTGCAGGCAAAGTCACAGAGTAGTATGCCACAGGTCTTTTTCCTGAGCCATGCTGCTGTGTCAGCACACCATTTGCAATGCCATTTTGCTCTGACACATAGAGATGGAAGGGCAGTTTGTAATCAGGCAGCCCCAGGGCTGGCGCAGTACACAAAGTCTCTTTCAGTTTCTTAAAACAGTCTGCAAGTTCATTAGTCCATACAATGTTGTTGGGAGCATCTTGTAGTGTACATTGTCGCAGGATGGCATCATAGATCTGTACTCATGGATCCACTGGCGGCAGTAGTTCATCATCCCCAGGAATGACAGCATTCCTTTCTTGGTGGACGGAGGCAGCATGCCCTGAATCATTTTTATCCTGTCAGGTGATATGCGGCATGTACCTTTAGATACCACATAACCCAGGTAAGTCACCTCTTTTTGGCAGCACTGGAATTTTGACAATGAAGCTTTGTGTCCTCTCTCCTGGAGGTGATTCAGCAGCGCTACAGTGTCTTTTTCACAGGCCTCAAGTGATGGAGATGCCACGAGTAGATCATCAGCGTACTGCAAGATGATGCTACCACCTTCCAGGTGTAGGCTGTCCAGGTCTCTCTTCACTGCCTGCGCATAGACCGTGGGACTCTCAGTGTAGCCTTGAGCTAGTCTTCTGAAAATAAATTGGGTATCTTTCACTGTGAAAGCAAAAGGTACTCGCTCTCTGGATGGACTCTAATACTGAAAAACGCAGAGGAGAGATCAATGACTGAAAAGTACTCTGCCTCTACAGGTATAGAAGATAATATAGTATTGGTGTCAGGCACAACAGGTGCTAAGGGAACCACAATGTTGTTTATCTGTCGTAAGTCCTGTATGAACCTATACTGCCCAGTATTGCCCTTGGGCAATGGAATGATAGGACTATTACAGGGGCTGGAGGTCTTTTTAATGATACCTTGTTGCAAGAGAGATTCAATCACAGGTTTTATTCCCTCCTCTGCCTGAGGTGACAGTCTGTACTGACGGACATAAGGTAATTCAGCATTTTCTTTAAGTGTCACTTTATGGGGAGGGCATGTTTTCAATAATCCTGCCTCATTTTTGTGTTTTGCCCAAACCTCTGAGTTCACTTGCTCTAGGACCTTGTTTTTAGTCAGCTGTAAAGCCAAATTCCCTTCAAGCTTGTCAAAAACTTCAGTCCTGTCCTTTCTGTTCATACACAACGTCCAACACCACCCTTCTCCATCTCCTAACACAGACACAGTTCCTAAAGGAAATGTGAAATCCTTAGTTCTAGGTAAGTCCTGAAGGCGTTTGAGCATTGGGCCCAAATCCTTAGGGTAGTAACCTGGTGCTACAGCTATGGATACATGTGGTTCAGAATCTGGCACTTGAAATAACCTCATTTCCTGTGGTCCTAGTTCAATGCTCACTGCACACCCTTCTTTTCCTACATATAATGTGTGCTCGAGCAACTCCATTGTCCAGTACAAATGTTTGTCTGCCCTGTAGGCGTACCATTCAGGCACTGCTCCTGTGAAAAATGCTGCAGTACAGTGTATGGGCCCAGGTACTAATGTCAACTGCGCTAAATGAGTGACCAATTCACTCTCAGTGTCAGGGCTGTATTTAAACAGTTCTTGAAAGATGTTTTCATAAAAATCTCTATGTAATGAAGTCCATTGGTAACGTGTTGGAGAGAGAGACAAGACGGGGGGTGCACATAACACAGAGTCCTCACTTAATTTGCAAGCAGTAAGTGCACTATTAGCCAATTCTAACCTGTCCTCAGGTACTTGTAAGTAAATCCCATTTTGTGAAAAATATAATGTTGCATGCAATTCGCAGAGGAGGTCTCTCCCCAGCAAATTGATGGGTGCATCTGGTGACAATAGAAACTGATGGGTCAGTGTGAAGTCATCAACAGAAACTGGTAGGGGTTCTGACAATTCTTCATGCATCATCATTCCATTTACTGCTATAGTAGTGACTGTTTCACCACTACTAGGACCCAACTTGTTTCTTACTGCCGATAGGGTTGCACCACTGTCTATTAGGAAATCGATCTCTTTATCTCCTACCTTAATTTGAAACATGGGATTCTCCTCAGGTGTGTCTGATACCTTCATCATAAAGCACTGGGCTCTGGTTGCTGCAGCTTGTCCCATCTCTCTCTCCGCGTGGTCCTATGCTGATCCATGTTGCTCCTGGAAAGGATTCCTCAGGGAGTGCTGGGTCTGCTTTAGGTCTCTGGGCATGGGTGGTGCTGATGGCTAGATCTCATTTCTGTCAAACCTTTCATTCCTGTTGTTTCTATCATTTCTATTATACTGGTCACTTCTCTCATTCCAGTCCCTTCTACCTCTATAATTTTTACAATTACGCCCCCAGTGCCCATACCTCCGGCAAATATAACATTGATCCCTACTCTTGTCTCTTCTCTGGTATCCTTGTCCATTATCCTGTCTATGCTGTGCCCCCTGATAGTACATTCCCTCTGGCTCCTCCTCTCTTTGTACTTGCTGCAACATCATCCCTTTGTCATTTTTAGCGATGTCCTTCCTTACCCTAAAAATACCATCTCTTTCCATGGTTATGAGAAGCGTGCACAACTCATGATATCCTTTAGTGGACCAATCAGGGTGGCACAGTTTACAACTGTGGGCCACAGAAGCTAGCAAGCCATTCATAAGGGTTTGCGTAGCCAATACCTTATAGGCCTCTGTGGTGCGCGGTACCCCTGCACTGTCATCCCATGCTTCATTGTACCTTAAGATGTAATCAGCCACTGACTCACCTGGCTTCTGCAACGTGGCAGTGACTTGAGAAAAATCACCATGTTTAACTGCTAGGCCATTAATTGTGTCCCTGATAGACTCTGACCAGTTAATCAATCTATTTTCTGTGACATCCATATTATTAGTCAGTATGGTCCAATCTCTTTCCTGTGGAATTTGGAACGCACTTTTTACTAAAGACAATCTGCTCCCATATCCTATTTTTAATAACATTTCTACATCTCGAGGGAGGGGGGTATAGGCAATACATATTTTATGAAGCCACTCATAATATTTTACACTGGCAGTGAGTGGGTCAGGCGCGTCCTTAGTCATTTGAGTTGCCTCCAAGGGGGTCCATGGCTTTAGCATGGCTGTCCCCCCCAACACTATTTTTGGTGCAGTTATTTTAGTGTTCAATAGTATGTCATCAGTATATGAGTTCTCACCCTTTCCCTTTAGGGTCCGTGTGCGTGACCGTGTATGTATCAGCCGTTCCCTCCTCTCTAGTTTTTCCTGTCGTTTATTAATGGAGCGTTGTATTTCCTCCCTATCAGTGTTCACTTCTTCTTGGAACTCATCTGCCTCTTTCCTCAGGTGTGTCAACTGCTCGTGTTCCTCCTCATCGTTTCTCTCTTTTGCACTCAGCCCTAAATCTTCACTCAGACCAAAAGTGGAAGTTTGGGCTGGGGATTCAAAAGCATGTAGCATGTCCCCTCCTAAGGATAAGTGCCCATTCGGGACTGGTGTTCTAAAACTGCCCTCTCTGGGGCTAGTTGGCATGTCAGATACCCTAGTTAAATCCCCTTCCAGGGATATGTGGAAATAAGGGACACGTGATAAGCTTGGTTGTGAAGCCAGTGCTTGCTCAGGTGTGTTATGTCTTTCACACTGTATGTAGGGGCCTGAAAGTGATGGATAAATTGAAGTTGCTGGAGGAGGGGCTGCGAATTGAGGTGCAGGAGGAACAGGCCCTGCAGACTGGATGTTTTATCCCAATGTTGGGTGGCTGTTCTCATTGCTGGCTCTATCTGAGACCCAGGAATTAAATTCACTATTTACATCTACTCTCTGTCTTTTCCTTTCTTCCTCAGTAAATAACAAAATCTCCTCCTCAGTCAATGCGCTACTAGTTATTTGCTCACTGTCTATTCCTTCCCCCAGTTTGACAAAAAGGCCTTGAGGCTTGGAGGCAATAAACAGTTTCTTTAACTTATTTATGTCAATATTTACTTGGCGGTGCATCCAAATACATAGGAGAGCAGCAGCCCTTCTAGAAGTAGTGGCATTTGGTATTGCTTTAACCCGGTCTGCTTCAATTGTTGAAAACCCACACTTTTGCCATAGTGACAACAAATGCTGTTCTGTTTGCACATAGTTACTTAATTCCAATAAACACTGGCTATAAGATGTGGGCCAATCTTTTGCTAGTTCTAGCTCTTTTTTAGTAGGCTTCTTGCACTCGCTGTTTATCATTGTTATTGCAGAGCAGTCTCTGTATTCAGTGGAGGCATTCCCATGGCCTTTCTTTTTTGAAAGGAGAGCTTTATTTTTTGCAATTGAAAGCCACTGCTGTAAACAATCTTTTACATAGTGTGAATCCCATGATGAGTCACCCTTTAAGTGTATACTTTCTGTCAAGCGTTCAATATCATCTATCTCAAGAGAACCAAATCTAGGCCACAGCCCTTCATTCCCTTTCCACGTCCATACTAGCGCGCAAAAAGGTGTTACATATTCTAAACAATTTGTATCTTTTACAACCTGAGCTGCAGGGCTATCTGCTGGTAATTTAAAATCCTTCTCTAATGACAGTTGTTTAAACAATTGTTTTGTCTTTTTCATCATGCGAGGCCTTACCACCTCCATGGTTCCTTTAGAATTGCCGGTGCCCATTGTGCCCTTCACTCACAATTTTAAACCCTGAAAGATAAATAGATTTGTCTCCTGGAAGGAAAAATTTGTTAAGATTTGGATAGAGAGATTTGAGAGAAAAAAATCAACAGTTGTGGACCACTCAGACACTACACAAAACAATTTGACTTCTCTGATGCATTAATGCACTATTTTTTTATATCACTCAAAGAAGCATTTCAAAGAAACATAGCGGGACAATACTTTTAAAGATCCACACATAAACATAATTAAATACAGTCATTGATCAATGACAGAACAGTGCAAATTCGAAAATCATTTCCTTGTGTCTTGCTGCCAGCCAATAGTCAATGCTTCCACGCTACACTCCGGAAGGGTTGTTTGTATTTCTTCGTTACCCCTACCTTTGGGGTCATAAATTATTCTCTAGCTAGGCTCCTCTGTTGTGGATTATGCGGTCCCGTAGACCACTGCCACATATCAATTCAAAGGTATTGATATAGAGAAAAATTCTCAATTTTCAATGAATCTTTCTCAACAGTCCCCTATTTGGATTAAATACCAGTTACTACCCCCTTTTTTTTTCTTTTTTATAATACTATGTTCTAACTGAGCATTTGAAACACTGAAAGGTCACTCCAGCAAGGTATTTAGCGTTTTACAGCCTACTTACCAACTGGTGACATTAAAGTCCTTCAATACTTCCCACTTCTGACGCCATTCTGTTGGGTAATAAATCTTCCAACCCTCCTCAGAGCAACGCAAAGCAAACAGACTCCAGCAGCCACAAAACACAGGAAATGTATTTGCATCTTTCTCCTTTTATTGGCATGCCAAGGCAGAAGGCAGACGCAGTGTCACGTCTTGGAACAAGCTTCTTCTGCCCCACATAGATATTCAGGGGAGCATATATAGGGCAGAAAGTGCTGTCATCAGTAGAATCCTTAGATGTGGACAAGACCAAATACGGTTATATATATATACAAATAGAATTGTCATGCAAGAACAAGACATAGAGCAAAATAAGGACACAAGGGAACAGAAAGCAAGTTTAAGCGAAACCTGCACGAATAGGAGGCTTTTGACAGCTGTTAACCCAGGTCGTGTCAGAGAGGGCAATAA
This sequence comes from Calotriton arnoldi, assembly GCA_963921515.1. Lineage (NCBI taxonomy): Eukaryota > Metazoa > Chordata > Amphibia > Caudata > Salamandridae > Calotriton > Calotriton arnoldi. The sequence goes on from CAWUFW010001499.1 coordinate 2,591,594, forward strand.
AGGTCCTTGGGTCAGGCTGGAATTGATTTGTAAAGGAGGGGTGATTTTAGGAGCACAGAGCAAGCAGTTTGGTCAGAGACAGACATAGTTAGCTCAGTGGGTCTGAGATAGTGTGGGGGAGAATTTGAGATTGATTCACTTATTTGGCTGATGCAAACATATAGATATATATTTTTCCTCACAGTGAGAACATGGGCCTGTGAAGGCACTGATCAGCATTTTGTAATGATGGATAGATGGCCCCTGCGTGGTTGGACTATGCTCAGGGGCCATTGTTATTCTATTACTCTATTTCTTGTGTTGTTCTGGCCTGGTCTGGACGCTTAGTAGACTAATGCATCAACTGTAGGGGCCCTCATGGTCACAGGTTCAAATCCCAACAGATCCACTCAGCCTTTCATCCTTCTGAGGTCAATAACATGAGTAGCATTGAGTAACAATAAACATCTGTTATTCAGCGCCAAAATACCCTTCGCGGTGAACGTGCACTTTACAAATATACGCTATGTTATTACGTGCATTGTTCAGACATATTTTAATGAGAGAAGGATGGCCTGTGTAAAGCATTGTTCTGCCACGTTGTAATTAGAGACATGTAGGGAGGCACATATGCGCCCTTTTCTTTCCTTGTGTCTGGCTGTGCTCTGACCCTTTATTTGTTTGTCTGCCTCTGATTCCCGCACCATCCTTCCCCTTTAATTAAGGGAATTTATAATTTTTACATGTTCAATCCTGAAGCTTTGCAATTTTTGGATTAGCTCATGCTTTGGTATGATCTGTCGGGATTATAGTTTATCTTGTTTTTCAGTATTTCTACATAGCACTTACTTCATTCGTGTTACCGTATTTTTTCTATTGTTTTCACTCCATTTGTTTATACCTAATTTCATAAAATTGCAGGCAGGTGTGTAATCATTAGCAATGATACCTATAATAACAGAAGTTGCCTAGCGATTCAGGAAGCCACATATATTGAAAATGTGTTTTGCACCTCATTGTGTTTTTTTAATGTTGGAAAACGCCGGACAGTGCCGAGTAATGTCTCTTTCTGTGTAACTGTTACTTTCATACTGTGGTTGCCCAGTAGATCAAAAATCGATCATTAGACGTGAAGTTTCCAAGGCACAAACACTAACGACCTGATCAGATGGGGACTTCTATTCCCGTTTAGGGCCTAAACTTGTGTTTGTGCCCCAAACGTAATCAGGGCTGGACTGGGAACTTAAAACAGACCTGGCAAAAATTATAAATTCAGCCTGCATGTTCAGACGCGCTAGAAAAGCCGAAACCGGCCTCCAAGTGTCGAAACCGGCCTCCAAGTGTCAAAACCGGCCTCCTGGGGCTCCAGCCTCCAGGGAATTTCCCACTTGCCCCGCCATAAATAGGATTACAGTTTGGGTGCAAATTGAGGGTGTTTGGTCCGGGTTTGCAGCAGGCATAACCCTACTGCAAATCATGGGAGCAAATAGCAGACAAGCACTGTTTGGGAATCCAAGAATGGGGAATAACGTGCACAATTGGAGCATAATTCCCCATTCCAAGTCGTCAAACTCGTAATCTGGAACAAACTGCAAAACTACTAAATCGGGCATCCTGCAGTATTGCAAAATAGCGGCTGCACAATTTACTCCTTAACCTCCCCCCCACCCCAACAAAACACGACCTTTTCCTCATCGGGCGCAAAGCGTGAGTACGTGCCAAGGTCCTGCTCGCACAGAAGCAGGTGACTGACAGTCCTCGCGCCTGCGCATTGCAGATTCAAACATGCACCCAATCGCTCATCGCTGTAACATCAACAGGGCTGCAGAGAAAGAGGTACACAGTACACAAGGCCTTCCATATTGACCAGTAAGGCTTTGTTTTTTAAATCTAATCCGAAATGTTGTCATGCTTCTAAAATGAGCTGTGAAGCTCTCAGGTCCGTGCAGTAGATAGTTGTCAGTCTCAGATTTTGTCAAGCATTCCTGGCAGGCCCTGTTTTATCCTGCAGAGATCACATCAGCCCTGCCCAGCATGTTTCAGCACGTGGGTGTTTTTTTTTTCATTTACAATAATGAAAGCCCCCAAGTCACACATTCAAGCATATCAGATAAAGTGCAGTCATGGCAGACAGACACTGAGTCACATAACAGACACACAGCTTGGGAGTGGTTTGTGTAGCCCGGGGGTAAATGTCTCGAACTACTCAAAAACAGATATTTTTTGTCAGCAGGAAAATATTTCCTAAAAAAGAGCCAAGCTAGTGTGCTGGAAATGTAGGATGATCCCAGAAGGGTTAAGTAATGTTTGTCTAAAGAATTATTCCATGCCCAGAAAAAAATTCAAAAGGGCAAGGTTTGAAATCTAGTGAGCTTGTGCTTACCTTCAGTCGAAGCATACCTGTCCACTTTTCCCTCTGCTCTATTTTAAGCCGTGGCTTCTAATAATTATAGCGTTTCATACCCCATATCAACCATTTCTAAGCGCTCTAAATAACAGTTACTGCCTTGATGTAATTTATTGACACGTAATTTTCCGAAGTGTGTAGGAGGTCAGATGTATGAAGCTTAGGGCCAGATGTATCGAGCAGTTTTACAATCGCAAATTTTTTGCGACCGGAAAAATGCATTTTTGTAAGTATCATTTCCAAATTGCGTTTCGGTAACATGTTACCAAATCGCAGTTTTGAATTGCGAATACAGACCGATTCAGTATTAGGAAGGTGCGTGCCAAGGGCGTCCCTTCCTAATAGCGAATGGCAGTGGTATTTAAGAATGTTTAGCGACTGAAATGCGGTCACTAAACATTTGCCTTTTACCACCTACTTCAAGTAGGTAGAAACCCATTCGCAAACAGGAAGGGGTCCGCCAGGGGACCACTGCCATGGGACCACTGCCTACTCTTATTTAAACGCATTCCATTTTCCTTTAAGGAAAACGGGCTGCAGTTAAAAAGAAAACAACTATTGCTTTATTTAACCCCTTCCGTGGGCCGACGGCCGTCGCGAGCACTACCTCGCTAGTGCTGCGCACGTCCGTTGGCCGACGCGGCCCCGCCCACTCTTTCAAACCGCCGCATCGCGGCGGAATTCGCGCCGCGGTTAAGCGGTTAAAAGCAATCACAGACATGGTGGTCTGCTGACCCCAGAAGGCCACAATCCCTGTGATTTTAGAGATTCCTAATGGGTTGCAAATTGCAACTTACCTCATTAATATTCATGAGATAGTTCGATTTGCGACCCACTATGAATAGCTTATTGAAACTCTATGAGTTTTATACATTAGGAATATCGATTTCCTAATTGCGATTCACAGAGAATCACAATTAGGTGATCGCTATTCCCAATATTGATACATCTGGCCCTTAGTGTTTGCGATTACCAAATTGCAAATTTTTGCGATTCGCTGTTTGGTAATCACAAACACTAATGTACGAAAGTGTGTTTTCCCAGTGGGTTGCACATAGATCTACCTCATGAATATTAATGAGGTAGGTCTCAGTTTGCGACCCACTGGGAACAGCAAAAATCACAGGGATGGTGGCCTGCTGGGGTCAGCAGACCACCATGTCTGTGATTGCTTTTAAATAAGCAATCTTTTTTTAATGCATTCCGTTTTCCTCAAAGGAAAACAGGATGTGTTTAGGGAGAAAAAATGAAACTTTGACGTTTCATTTTTAAGAATAGGCAGTGGTCCGTGGGATCACTGCCTGCTCTTACAAAATATTTTACCAGCCATTCTCAAAGGGGAAGGGGACCCTCGGGACCCCTTCCTATTTGCGAATAGGTTACCAGCAAGTTTGAGTTGCTGGAAAAGTGCAAATGTTTTGCGACCGCATTTCGGTGGTAAAAACTTTGTACATACCAATGCGAATCGGTATTTGGAAGCAATGCCCTAAACACACCCCTTCAAAATAAAGAACCTCAAAACCCAAACTGCAATTCGTTAACAAGTTACTGAATCGCAATTTCGGCTTTGTACATCACAAAAAGCATTTTTCTGGTTGCAAACGGGTCGATACTGTGAATCAGCCCGTTTGCAACCAGAAAAATGCTTCGTACATGTGACAGTCAAACTTGACAAGGTTCGGGCTTGTGAATGCTAATGACCTTGATAAAGGTTAACAATCTGAGCCATTTTACCAAATGAAACTAAAGGCTGCCCCACATTTGTGTGAGTGTTTAATTTGCTTCTTTACAACTATTGGCTTTTGCTTATGTACTTTTCCCAAGTTTCTTTTTTACATATTCCATCTCGAACCAATGGAACAGTGCCGGTGTTTTTTTATAACCAATCAAGAGAGGAATTCCTAGATATACAGAAGCAGTCAGTTTTTCAGCCATTGGTGATACTGTGGGAGCGAACACTCTTATTTTATTGAAAAATTCTTTGGATTGTTGTACCTTTTGGGGATATATGTCAAGTGTTTCCCTTGGTTCGATATTATCTGAGCTCTTGGTAAAACATAATCATGAACACCATATATGTAAGGACAGATTATTTATGGTTTTCTAATTTCATAAGATGGATTTCAGACCTGAAGCAAGAATAACTTTGAGTAGTATCAGATCAGAATTTTGTAATTTATCAGGATTTCCTAGCATGTGCGCGTCTTAGGTTAGCAGCATGGGCTAATGTTAGCATGTTTTTGTACTTTTTATCCAGTAGTACTTTGTTTTTTCTGGAATCAAGGAAAGCGCGTCTGGTCTCTGAGATAGTCATTCGAAAGCTGCCTTCTCATAACTTTGTCATTTAACTTAATAGCCAAAGCTTGGGTCTCTGCTCATAATTTTGCCATCTGGTTTAGATGCACATTCTAGAGGATCCTGACATGTCCCGCTCTCCATCGGGATAGGGTTGAACTTCTCCAGATTCATTCCAGCGTTTCCTTTCACTTGTACCTGAAAGCAGTAGACTTGAGGTTTATTTCAGTCTTCACTGGAGGTTTTTGGGGTGGGACCAGTTAGGTCTATCTTTTTGTGATCGACATTCGAGTTTGCTTTGTAGACTCTAACGGCCTGATTTCCAAAGGTAAATTTACACTTTTGTTTAAGTTTACTATTTTTAGGTCGAGCATTTGAGACCTCTTGTATATACTTTAGTATATACTTATAAGTGTATGTACTTTGTGGGCTCTGGAGATCAGCCCTAGGACTTGTCTGCTTCCGCTTAGGGACTTTTTTTTCTGTTCAACTGCCTCTATTTAACTGTCTTGATAGAAAATGACCAGCAGAGGTCAGTAAAATACCAGAATTGCTTTCTGCTTAGGGACTTTTTTCTTTTTCTGGCAACTGCCTCTATTTAACTTTCTTGATAGAAAACGACCAGCAGAGGTCAGTAAAATACCAGAATCACTTTAGCATTCTCTAGATTCCAGTCCATAGGAATTGTCTTCCATGAGCACCCGTAGACTATAATATTTTTTTCAAATCTTGTATTTTCAGTGATATGACCACCGAAGGCCCTGATTTTATATTAATACAGAGCTTTGGACTATACCATTTCCCGCTGAAAGGCAATATTTCTCTCCATGTGCTCCCATACCTGGTGTGTCACACAGTTTTTTGCTTATTTTCCCTTCATGTTAAAGAACAGTAGATGTTTCAGCACCCAGGCTAATGTGCTGCATAGCTAAATACATATAAGGTCCCAAAGGCGAGACCGATTGCATTGCAAATGCTTGTTTTTTGGGTGTTCACAAACTGGGAGTTTAATGTTACTAATAGTAATTTTTAGGTGTCGGGGCAGAGAACTCCACACATAAAAAGATATGACAGACTTGTATCATAGTTTGTGAATCAGACCTTAAGTATTTGCACGCCTTGTCATACATAACCTGGGAAGCTAAGTGACAGATTTGAATCCCCGCTGTCTTCCTTCATTTCATTTACTTCACCCATTAAACGCTCACTTGCCCATTTCTGTGCTTAGATCCCTCATACTCACTTATTGGGTGTAGGCAGGGGTGGCTCCCCACTAGCTAAACTGCCCCCAGATATGGAAAAATAAAATGGTAATTAACTTCATTTATTACCATTTTATTTTTCCAAACCCCGTCCTGAACTGAGCAACAGGATGGGGGTGGGGCTTTCTGATTTCTGCTGCTGCCAGTCAGGCAGCAAAAGTCACACAGGCAGCAGCAGAAAACAGTGATAGGCAGGGCATTAGGTTTAAACTGCGCCGGTCTTTTTGGCCGGCCGTCTTGTGACGGCCAAAAAGACATACGCAGTTTAAACCTCTCTAACTCAGCTGTCTTAGACAGCTGAGTTTGAGACAACATAGGGCTCCAATGCCCTCGGGAGCGGCGAGAGAGTCTGCTCCCTCCAATCCTGGCACAGCTTTCATGCTGCATGAAAGCAGCGCCAGGATTGGTGACTGCAGCTACCTGGTCCCCCACTGAAGCCTGCCTTACAGCCTGGACCCGAACGAGGAGGACGTCGCACCAGGATCAAAGGTAAGTTTATTTTTTTATTAATAGCTTTTATTGTTTCCCCTCCCGCCCCACTACCCTCCTTACATGCCAGCCACCACTGGGTGTAGGCGACATCTTGGATTGCTTCATTGAAACAGCTTGGGTAGGTTTAGAATAGACATATTCATTCTGAGTTCAGATTTTCGTCTCTGTTCAATATCCATCACCTAGATAGAATCTAACTCAGATATCTGGGTTTGTTTATGCCCTGCACATGTCATTCCAGCAGGAGAGTTAGAAACGCTCCATGTTTCTGTTTATAAGATTTGAAAGTACTTTTTTAATGTGCTTTAAATAATCAGGTATTTATAAGTCTTCTAATGTTCAATTGTGTTGATAAAAATTTCATTATGTCAGAATCACCTGTTTTCTGGAAGAGATCTGCATCATTCCATAATAAACATGGTAAATTTCCTCAAATGTGTCTAGGTTTTATGGTTTATAGTTTTCACGGCTCATCCACCTGCCTGGTCCTTGCTGGAAAAGTTCTAAGGAATATATGTATGTATGTACAGAAATGCTTAAAAGAGCACAAGAAACATAAAAGGAAACAGACCCAACCCAGAAAAGTGTTGGCATTTTCTCAGCAGTTTTAAGTGGTGCTGCATTAGAAACATTGGCGCTGATTTGTATCGTCCAAGTCATAGGTTTACGTGTACGGTTTTCATTAATGTATTCTGAGTTTGTTTTTTCACAAACCTCCTAAAAGCTGTGCACCCACATACAGAGATGTATTTGGACATTGTAAAACAGCATTTTTCCTACATATTGGGAGAGTGATTGGCGTTATGGAACAGAGCTGCCAACTTTGGAACTGGGGAACCAGGTTCAAATCTCGGCGTCAGCTCAACATCCTGTGATTCTGGGCAAATCAGTTAATCTCCCTGTATACAAGAAAACAAGCATTGGCAAAGCCAATAGGTCTCGCCTATGAGAGCTATTGGCTTTGGCAATGTTTTGTTGTCATGCTGTACAGCAGCGCGGATGATTTGAAGTGTGGCTAAAACTAATTTAAGAAAGCACTGTGATGCAGTCAGGTCTTAGGCACTTTTTTTTTTTAAGTGATTAGTGCTGGATGCACCAGGGTCCTTTTTTTAATCATTATTTTGAGCCATGCTGTACAGCAGCCACACTGCTATACTGCGTGACTACAAATCATTGGCAAAGTTGGCAGTGCCCATGCTGTACAGCAGGAACAAAAAGCAATGGCAGAGCCAATAGTCTCAAAAGCAAGACTTATTGGCTTTGCCAATGCTTGGTAGGTCTCCGCACAATATCCCTGTAAATCTGAGCAAATCAGTTAATCTCCCATGTGTGAAAAAACATGACATCTGGCAAAAAAAATCTTATTACATAAAGAAAGCAATTGCACTCATGTCCACTGATTTATACTGAAGAACCCTTTCAGTGGGCAAGTGAAGGTGTGCGGGGTAAGGGGGATTTGAGGGTAAATCTGGGCATGAAGGGGAACAGTGTTTTTTTTTTCATTTGCTTTGGTTGTGGGAGTGTAAAATCTAGTGGACCGGCCTACCTTGGAAAACAAACTGCATTGCGCAATGTAATACCTTACAGCCGTTTCAGTTACAGCTTCTTATGCTCTCCTCATTTCTCGGTTTCTTATGTCTTTTCAGATTACTTTACTTTATTTGTAGAGTTTTATATAGCGCTGGCTAGACCTGGAGGAATCAGAGCGCTTTACATAGATGTGGAGTAAATATACAGTTACACTAGTTGCGTCGGTTACAAGAGAACAAAGAAAAAACACAAGAACAAGTCAAAAAGGAACACAGATAGGTGATGGGGGAGGGGAATTGAGCCCGTAGCTGGACATCGGACCAAGTCAGGCATACCGGCAATGAAGACAGTTAAACATCAGGAGTCCATCCAAAGTCAATGTCCACAAACCCACCAGACCGCTCGGGGACACGGAATCCACAGCACCTAGGCCGGTTTCACTCACAGCGCTGGAGCACCCTGGCTGTGGAGAGGGCCAGAAGAGGGGGGCGAAGTGGATGTCTCGAACGGATCAATGTTATCGATAGGGAGTAGGCGTCCCGATGGGAGGGGATCGCCAAGAGGCGAAAGTCAGGCTGGCGAAACCATGTCAAAGACCGGCCTCATGCGGAGATCACAGAATCCGATCAACGCAGCCAAGATGGAGGGCTCGGGTCTCAGTCACTTCGACCTCCCGCACAAAATGGAGGAATTTCAGATCCACCAAACACCAATCGGGGAGGAAGTCAATCTCAGGGTGCTGGACTCAATGGGGGGGCAGCCACGGGGAACAAGAGGGCGGAAGACAGGAACTCACCGCTCTCTCCCGGGTCGTCAAGGAATCACTCGGGGACGCAGGGGCCGCAGCATCATGGTGAGCACTCGCTGCTTTGTCTGAAGAAAGCGACTCGGGTGCTAAAAGCAGCAGCCACGGGAGGCGTAGAAAGAAGAAGTCGTAGCGGGAAGCCGAGCAACAGTGGCCATGCCCGGAAGGTAGGTGACGGCTGTGAACAACACCGGAGGGGTGATCCCCAGCCCATCTCCTCTCAGCTGCCTAAGCAGCTCAACCGTGCATCGGCCATGATGTTTGTGCTCCACTGGTGACAGTCTTTCCTGGCTTCTCGATAGCTGCTGTAACCAGCCTCAACTCAATCGGCGAAAGCCGAGGATCGGCCCTGGAGAATCACAGGAATGCAGTCCACGGATGTGGAGGTGGTCCGATGGGGGTTTTTTCCCAGGCATTTATGCCAAAAGGCAATCCCTTACCAGGGAGCTCCCGGCCGGAGCTCCTTACCCGTCGGCCATCTTGTGAGATAATTGTGATTTACTACTTCAGGGTTTCACAGGAAAGGGCTTGCCTGAATCCTTTACTTCCGAAACTTCTCCTTCTGCTATTCTCAGTTACACAGTAACTGAGAATACAGTTACTTTGTGTAAGCATTTATTTGGACTATAGATATGTACCTATATATGTGTATTGCTTTGTGTAAACATGTATAATTATGTTTTTAAAAATATAGATATTCGTTAGTTTTGCTTAACAAATGTACATATTACTGATAGTTACATTATTCTATGTTTTAACATGTTTATAAGTGACTGCATAAATAAGTAAATCTTTGATCATAACTACTTATCTACAATTGCTTCACTATTGAATTACAAAAAATGAAACAAATACATAAATTTAAAGTACAGCAACTTGAAAGTCAGAGTTTACTAACACATCTTTAATCTACATATACTACCTTCCTTATGCATATATATACCTTCCATGTACTTATGTATCTATATATTTATTATTTTTCTCCTAATTCAGCATATCCAATGCACTACCCTATTTCTCACCCTATACCTCTATCAATATATCCTCTACCTCCACTTTCTGATTCATCCCATACCACTACTATGATCCCCAAAATCACCCTTTCTAGACTCTTCCCTACTTTACCCCTCCTTGCATCATCTCATACCTCTTTTACCATTCGGATCTCCCAATCAAGCCTTTCTAAACCCTGACTCTTCCCGCTGCACCTCCTTTTACTCATCCCAAACCCCCTCCTACTGCTATGAACTCAACAAAAAAAAAGATTCTATACCCTTCCCTCTTCAATCCCTTCTTCCCTCTTCTATCCCCCTCTATCCCGCCACTATTCATTTTCAATCCAAAAAACAGAGTAACATGTCCACCACTCAAATTATTTTCATATTTCCCTATACCATGGGTACTCGCAAACATTTTCCAGGGGGCCAAAAGTTTTGTCTGTCGTGTGATCGAGGGCCGCGTTGATGGCAGGTGTGGGTGGGGGGTGTAAGGTGGGCATAGCGGAGGCAAATGATGTACATATAAAGGCTGCATTACACATTATGAAGCAAGAAAACCTGGGATCAATCCCTGCTTCCCCACTTGACCAAATTGTGTGATCCTACACAATTGTTTTATTTCACTTTACCTTCTTTTTCTTCATTAATACATATAAGAGAACCTCGAAATACAACACTTCAGGATGCGCACTGTATGAAACCTTCTCGCGTTTTATTTGCTAAACTATAATGTCATCCATGTATAATAGGAACCCTGGCTACTCAGATGGTAAACATAACAACTGACTTGCCTCTTAGTTCACTACAGGGGTGGCTCCTCCATTACGACGGAGGAGCGTCACCCACTTCTTTCTTGCAGTGCGAGAAGCAGAAACATAAAATGGTAAAACTACAATTTTATGTTTCTGCTTCTCGCAGTGCGAGAAAGCAGAAGGGTTTGGTTGGGGGCGGGTGGGCGGGTCTGCTGGAGGGCAGGGGAGGAGTGGCTAGCCCAATGCTGTGGGACCTGACTGTTTGGTCTGCACTCTGGGGCTGACCAAACCAGTCATGCACACTCTCCCTTTTCTCCATGAAGGCTGCATGCAGCCTACATGGAGAAAATGGCCTCCAAATAGGCGCCTGGCTGGACGCCGTCCCCACCAATCACAACGCTGCCATTGCAGCGTTGTGATTGGCTTAGGGAAGGGGAGGGAGGCTGCCTGCTTCCTGGTCCACAGGACCCGGCCAGGAGCTGAGACGGCGCGGGACCCGGGAAAGTAAGTTTATTTTATTTTTTTAAATTAAATTCCTGAAGTCTCCACAGACTCGATCTTCCACACTGTAGTTTTTTTCATCTCTAAATGTGTTTGCGGCACAAATATTTCAACAACTTTTTTTGCTGAAGCTTCCACCTGCAAGTAAAGTTTTTGAGGGTGAAAAACTTACAACTTCGCAAACTTGTGAAGTTTGTCACCTTCACAAAAAATTGTGGATGAATTTATAATTTCACTTTTCCCTTGAAATATCCCATTTTCCCAAAAACTTTGAATCAGAATTGTTATATTTTTTCCTTCGACTTTGTGGTATTCTCTGACTGTGGTATCTCAGTGCAATGCATGAAGCTGTTGATAAACGCGTTTAACAGATGTTAATGTTGAAGCGCCCTGAACAATTAATGTGCACATTCCCATCTATTCAGGAGGTTGGAATGACATAATATTTTTTTGCTAAAAGTAGTCAGCATTCTGCTTAAGCTCCATGCATGAAATCGTTTTGTTCAAGTTTATAAAGTAGCGATAAGGGACTAGCCACTGAATGGAATACAGTTGATGGATGATGTCAGCGTTTCACAAAAATCCTGTTATTTGTGACATACAACGCAGCATGTGGCTAACTAAAGAAAATGGCATTGTTCAATAGAGATGCCTGACTCATTTTTCAATTTTCATAATATTGAACAGAAATAATTGAAAGTCATGTGCAAGGCACCGATTTCTAGCAAGCGTGGGAAAGTTTGTGAATAGCTTATACCTGGCCTTTTGTTGAAGTCGTAATTTGGAAAAATGTAGAGGAAAGTCACAGTTGTAGATGATTTTTTTTATAATCAAGTTAGTTATTTTTTATAATCAAGCTGGATTTCCTTAAATTCTTCAACTCTGCAAATGGATTGTGACAGACAGTCAGTTCGAAGACTCTCCCTAAATGTCGCACGGTCAGAGGTGGAATTGTAAAATATATAAGTAGTTCTATCTAGGCTGTGATTGCAAATAGAAATAATGGGTGTGGCAATAGGATGGGGTGTGTGGGTGCAATCTAGAAATGTCAGAAATGTTCATCAGTTATTCTTCTGTTGGCCAGAGCTGGACTGGCCAATGTCCCATTTCCCCAGTAGCCTGCACGTTCGGGGGCTGCTTTTAGGGTGGATGGGCCGCCATGACACATGGATGCCCCATGGCCCCATTTTACCCACAGCCTCCTGAACAGCAAGGCTGGTTTGAATTTTTTTGCAAGGACTGATTTTGTTTTCCAGTCTAGCCTTGTTGGCCACCTTTATTGCTGAAAACAGAGACACATGAACATTCTTCGGGGCATGGGTTGAATTTTTAGGCATCTGTGTCTTGTTTATCAATAATAATAGCTGGTACTGTTTAAACTGTTATCCTGCTCCTCAAGTTGGACAAAAACGTGTGGCCCCGACCTGTGAAAGCTGACCTAATAGAACAATTATAAAATCGGCCTAACTTTATGGATGTCTAAATTAGTGGGGTAAAAGGCACCGAATACGTCAGTTATGTCGCACAGTTTATTTTTCTTTTAAAAAAAAATTTTTTCCCCCTGTTTCATAGCACGATGCAGACTTAAGCTGACATACGCGGTGGATGAAAGGCTGTTACCAGACATCACAAAGCATTAATAAAGCTTGGGGTTGTCCCATTCACATATACGTGTGTATAGTAATAATGGAGGGCACATTTGCTAATTTGGTCATTAACGTGTAACTACTGACCCTGGTGTGCTTTTTTAAAGGCAGGCACTTCCGGTGACTCATGAGACTGCAGACAGCCACTTCAAATATTGACTCGACCCCGTCTGGAATGAGTCTTACACTGTTGGGATGTGTTCTACTATCAACTTTTTTCACAGAATGTTTCAAATTGGCTAACAGATTGAATCACTGCACCTCGTCGGGGAACCACGCAGTACGGTTTTTACAACGTTCTGAATAAACTGTCATGGCGGCGGCGCACGTTCTACAGGAGGAGGACGGCCTGTCATTTTTATGAACATTACACATGGCAGCTGACTAAAAACAATATTGTTGTGCAGTGTGCTGTCACAGCTTGTTCACATTCAGCTGTTGATGTGGTAATAAGTATGTTTACAACCCGCTCCGGGAATTTTACCGGCTTCATGGAATCACACAATCTGACTCCTGCTTGCTCACTATGAAAGCATTGCTGCTCTGTCTCATATAAAATGTCTGCGTTGTTTGTGGAAAATTGTTACGTATTTCCCTAGTTATACGAAGTACCCACAAATCTGGCCAATGATAGACTTTAATCAAGTTCCTTGTAAGCGCAAGCGCTTTATGCGCCATTTTTCTATGAGCCTGAGTTGTTTTTAAAAAAAAATTTAAACATTTGGTGGCCGTCGTCATCATTTGCCAAAATTTCTTTGCCAACTCCTTAAAGAACTGTGCATTTTCATGCAGCTCTCAGCTGTTTCCTAGTGGCTATCCTGGTGTTAATTAGACCGCACACACAAAGGGAAGTAGCTAGAAAATTAAAATACACTCCCACTTGAACTATACCTCTAATCACACCAAGCACCTGAAGCAACCAAACCTAACCCTCCTTAAGAGACTTCCCTTCAGCATTTCAGCACATCAATCGATTTAGCCATCCGTCCTTTCACCTTTCCATCTAGTCATCCATTAATCTGGCCATCCCATCACCTTTCCATCCAGCAATCCAACCTTCCACCCTTTCATATATATATTCATCCGTCCAAGCATCCACACATCAATATACATTCACATAGCCATTATCCAGCCTTTTACCCTTCCATTCACCCTTCTAATCTACCTTTTACATTTTCTTCTTCATTTCATCATTCTTTTCTTCCTTTCACCCTCCAGTTCTTTCATTTTTGCTCCTACCTACCCTTCTTTTGCCTCCCCCTTACTTTTTCTTTATCTTTCTCTCTCACTTACTTTTAAAAAAAAAAATTCACCCCCTCTATGTTTTCCCCTGTTGTCCTCTTGTCATTTTTTAAAATGTTAATTTATGTTTCCTTCCCTGTACATGCCAGCCCACCTCCCACGCCTCTCTGTCATGGCATTCCCTAACAGTGTTATTTATGAGCTTTTTGTCTGCAGAGCTGCAGACAGAAGACGCCCATAAACAACTAGCTAATGTTTTAGTGGTACCCAATTCTCCTGCCCCGGGGGCCCAGGGCCAGTCCTCGCCACTTAGGCTGCTTAAGTGGGGGTTCACTACTCCGCAGGCACATACACATATTCGTTCTAATACAGCAAGGTAGTTCTGTGGTGCCTTTGCTGTAATTAGGAATACTGTACTGCTCTTTCAAGATAAAAAAATCTTTGGTAGTTAACTACACTTGACTTGCATCGTTTCCGCAGCCATGCCATTGGTTTAAAGGCATCACTAATCTGTATTTGAACGAATCGATTGGTTTCAAAGCTTATGATGTTCCACTGCTACATCTGTCTAGGCAAGTCTACAATTCTTTGACAGCATCCTCCATTTTCCGCAGACGCCTTAAAATGTAATGGATGAATACTCTATTGAACAGTTAATATTAACCACGTCAATAATAGTGTTCCATATTAAGCACAACATTAAAAACAATGTATATACTGACACTGTCTTACAACAAATAACGTCTTAGAAAGGGAAGAGTTACTTACATTCGAAAGGTAAGACACCCACCTGCCCTCTTTTGTAGCAAGTAAAACATCTTAATCTTTGTGCGTGATTATCATTGAACTAAAACGTCAAATATTTTCTTCTAGCTTGCTTACAGTTTTCGTAAACTTTATGAAACTGCTAGTTAATTGCAGTGGCGGTGCGTCCATTGGGGCGTTGGGGCGTTGCCCCACTAACCACATGGACACGGAGGAAGATTGACGTCTTCACCGCCGGCGTCCTGACTCGAAATCCGTCCGGCCGGAGTCAGTCAGGAGGACGCATTGCTGAAGGGGGTGGGGCAGCACTAGAGGGTTGGGTTTGTTGTTCACAGACACAGACTGAGTGACAGCAGCAGCAGGGCAGGCCCAGTGCGCATGTTCAGGTTTGGGATGGTCATTTTTGTGCCCAGCCCGAACATGCGCACTAGTATAGCCTGCAGTGCCCTGCATTATGAGAGCGAGCGAGGGCTGCTACTGGCCAGGGGCCGCAGCCCCCGCTCTCCTATGGGCGGGGACAGTCCATGCCCTAGCCAATCCTGGCGCTGCTGGAGCAGCGTCTGGATTGCCTGAGAGGGTTGCCACGGTGCACCAGCCACTCACGAAGGCGCCAACGCGGCGGCGGACCCCGGCACAGGAACACACAGCAGAGGCGGCGCGGACCCGGCGGTCAGGTAAGTTTTCATGTTTTTTTTTTATTAAACTTTATTTTTAAACCCCCCCGGCCCCCCACCCTCGCGCGACCCCCCCCCCGCGCGTATTGCGAGCCACGACTGTTTTACAGGGAACAAACCATGCCCGATTCGACCGTTGTGAGGTAGACACCTTAGAAGTGACGCAGAGCACAGCTGCTTTAAGCACACACTTTGTTCAACTAATGGGCTGTTCGGCCGATTAGAACAAGGCAGAGGGTAATGACGTCCGAGAGACTCGGACAAGTGTGAGCTCTTGCGATCTCCCCGCCCACTACTTCACAATGCACATTATGTTTGTCAGGGATTTACACTGGTTATTTCTGCACACGGACGTTTCTTCTTTTTTAAGCTAATGTATATACCTTTTTTATTTATCGTAAGCACCTGCTGAAAACGAGCACGGGGGAGTGTGAGTGCAAATGTGTGTTCTGAATGTGTCTGTGTGTGTGTCCTTGTGCATCTGTCTGTGAGAGGAATAGTGTGTGCATCGCATCAATATGTGAGTGCGTTTACCTGCGTGTCGGGGGAGAGAGTGCTTGCGAAAGCATGTGTGTTTTGTATGTGTGAGTACAGCTCTGTGTGACTCCTTGTGTGTGCATCTGTCTGTGAGAGTGACAGCGTGTGCATTAGTGTATTGCATCGGTTTGTGTTTTTTGTGTTCACCAGGGTATCAGGGGACACAGTGCTGGTGAAATAATGGATATTGTGTATGAGTGATACAGCTCTGTGTCTCCTTAAGTATGCATCTGTCTGTGACAGCGTGTGAATTAGTGTATTGCATCAGTTTGTGTTTCTACGTTCGCCTGTGCGTCGGGGGACAGGGTGCTGGTGAAAGCGCGTGTGTTTGTGAAAGAAGCACCAGCTGTCTGTCACTAGCGCAAAAAAAAAAGTATATGTTTGTGGGGGAGGGGGCGAGTGCCCTGTAAATACACCTGTTATGTTTGTGTGTGAGTAATCGTGCGCATGTTTCTTCCCCTCGCACACGAGCGCGTGCTGTAGGGGTTTCCATTGAAGTTTGGAGAACAGATACTTGTAAGGATGGACTAGTCGATTCCGTGGGCGGCATGGGTTAGGTCGCGACAGATCGCGATGAACCTGAGCGTGGAGTGTGAATGCATTAATGAAATGGCGCTAACGCTACGTCTGTGCACAAGGCCATTGTCACTCCGCGAGGTAATGTTGAATTTATGTCGCCTTGTGAAAAACATGCGTCCAAGCGCTGAGCTACGTGCGATTGTGCACCTCCGACTAGTGTATGTCTCACCTGGGTGCTTTGTATGTTGATTGCAGTTTTATATGCGTCCTTTAACCTATGTTTAAGCGCACCTTCCAATCAGAAGGAAGCCTGCGAAAATTGGAGCCGCAGATATTGTGTTACCGCGCTCTGGCTTCAGACGGATGGAAAGCCGCTTAAGCCGAGCGCTGCTTGCAGATAGATGCGCCCCGCGCGCTTGTACTTCATTCTCAGTGCTTATGGTCATGTATCTTGCTTAAAACATTCTTCAGCATTTGGGTGTATTTCGGTGCTGTTTCTGGCGGAGAGCAGCACTTGTCAGAGGCATTGTTTACCTATCATGAAAGAAATGTGTAACCTGGTGCTGAAATTAATAGTAGCTCCTGCATGTGAAGAGGCCACATGTCTTATTTTTGCTCGATGTGAAGGCAGTCTCAGTTAAGTTGTGAAGATAGAGCCCCTCTCATTGAAGCTTTGTGTGGCCTGCCTGTTTGGTTCGCTGTTAACCAACTATTGTTTTAATGTAGTGCCTTCTGCTTTAGACGCGTCTTTGTAACGCAGCGAATGACAGACGTAAGGCATACTCCTGCGATTTATACACTTCTTTAGAAGGAGGCAGAGGGTGTTTTTTTTGGCCAGTCACAGTGGTCTTAAATGTGCATACACACCTTCTAAATGGGACAGCTCATTAGCTTTCAAGTAGGATGCTGCAAATAAGTTATTGTTATATTCGCGTAATGCCACAAAACAGAAAACGTCTGACATTAAATACCACAAGCTAGCCTCTACATGCACCACACACTCCCCTAATTAGCAGCACAATGAAATACTGAAATCCCAAACTTTAAATCTTCTCAACTTCCTTCTCCTCCCACCCCTCTACCCTGGGTGCTTTTGGTTTAGTCCGTTACTATGGTCACAAGGGAAAAGGTCAGTCTGCTGATCCGCTGCTTAGGTCAGTAATGCACATTTTCAGTGTTTAAAAAAATTACAAGTTTAGTTGTGAATGTTTTTGGGGGTGTTAAGGCAGATTGTCAGAGAAGGGTGGGGGAGGTACAATATTGTAAACTTGTGGGTGGGTGATTGTGGGAGATGGGGGTTTGTTATCATGGTGCGTGCTGCTCAACTTTAGTGGTCTGGGGCAGTTTTTAATGTGTTTAATATTTCAAGACTATACGTTCCCACTGCTTAATAAGCCTTGCTTTATCGCTGCATTCATTTGCTTTAAAATGCACCATTTGCAATCTTTTTAAATTTCTTTCGCAGGAGAGGGACTCTCCCTAGAGTAGACCCCAGATTTGTCCATTGAACTTGTTCACATCGCTAACTAGTGTTTTCTATTGGAAAGGGTAGAGCCAAAGCAGTCTTGCTTAGTACCCTAGCCCTCTACAGAAGTCAGACTTGCTTGGCAACCCAGAAATTCTCTGAAATAATGTATGAGTTTTCTTTTATGAATGCCTAGAAGAACTGAATTTTTAGTCCATTTATCACAGAAATAGTGCTGAAAATCGCACCAAAAAGATGCCAATTTAAAAAAAAATTCTTCACTGGGGGAGAACCCCGCCGAACCCCCCTTATTGCCATCGGGTTCGCTCGCTGCGCTTGCTCACGTTGATTCGTTCTGCATACGCCCCACCAGTTTCAAATTCCACCAGCCGCCCCTGGTTAATTGCTTATCAGAGCTGTTAAAACATATTGGGCTCCATAATAAGGTCTCCATTAGCCCTGCATGGAGATAACAGAAATTTACTACACTGGTCGGTATCTCTGTGAGATAGCAGGATTACAATTTATTTCACCCAGAATGGGGAATAACCTGCAGTACTTGGCATACCGAGTCCAATTCCACATGTTTTTAGGTCTCGCCTGGCGTTAGCAGCGCGCATGCGCTGCTCTCGCCATGCGAGGGCTTCTTGGAATCAATACGGTTCCAGAAGTCGTGTCTCTGCTCCGCCCGTAATTTTGATTGGCGTGCGTCATTTGTTGTCATTCATTATGCCGAACAGAGTTCGTTGATTGGACCGGAGGGTTTTTAGTCCCTCCTGATTGCCACCCTATCCTCTTTAGGCCCCGCCCACCGGGATTGGATGTTTTACTGGCGGCGTGAGACGGTGGGTTTAATATTTACTTTCGGCACTTTTTTCTTTACTATTGCATGCGTCTTGCGTGTGGGATGCATTTAGTACCATTGGGTGATGTTTAACTTAATGTTTTTTCATATCGGTTATGTTATTTGAAATCTTGCTACTATACGCTTCAGGCGCGGTGTCTTGCGTGTGTGATGCATTTTGTTTATTATACGCTATCTTGTTACTATACGCTTGAGGCGCGGTGTCTTGCGTGTGGGCTGCATTTTGTTACTTGAAATATTGTTGCTATACGCTATCTTGTTACTATACGCTTGAGGCGCGGTGTCTTGCGTGTGGGATGCATTTTGTTACTTAAAATATTTTTGATATACTCTCTCCCCTTTATTACTTGGTGTAGGCACTTTGTTTTGGGAGAAAGCGCAGCTCCTGAGTTCGACTGCCGCCTCCTTCTGTAAAGCCGCCTTGTTGGCCCCTCGTACACTCAAACAGATCGAAAAACAGCTCCATTTACAGCTGCTCCCTTTCCGTGCTCTCTGATGCATTTCCTCTCGCTGACCGAGAGTTGGTTGCCGTGCAAATGAGGTGGCTACAACTGTAGATGGCATCGGGCTTTGCGCTCACCCCCTTGCAGTGTGACTAAGGCTCGGTTGCTCTTCAGCTTTCGCCTTGTTTTGAACATTTTCTCTCAGTAAACTTTGCTACCTTTTGTTCAAAGTTGAATGGAGGGCTTACTTTGCTTCCGAGCAACTGAAATAATGAGCACTGCCCGCATTAAGGGTATGGTTTGTACCCCCTTTGCGCCCCACTGAACTTTGTTTATTGCTGTCACGAAGGGCTTACTTGTTCTCTTTACCGCCGGATTGCTCCTCCGGTGCCTCTCTCCTTATTGGAACGCCTTTCTTTAGTTTTGCACGCCACGGCGTGGTCTCTGTCGGGCAACAGAGTCACACCTAGCCCCTTTTAACTGCAGGATTAGAAACGAAAATGAACGTGCGGTGCTGTGTTTTCCTGTAAATTGTACGTTTTGCACTAATGTGTGTTTTTGATTCAGCCACGTCCCTACGTTGCTAGTGATTGCTTCATGTGTTTTTAAAAAAAACTTTTTACGTACACAGTTCACCAGATGTGATGGTTTTAAAAAACGATATTTGACATTGTAAATGCCACCGGGGGCTCTCAGCAGATCTCCGAGGCATTCCCCCCGACTAAGACGCCACCTTCCCCCCATGCTCCTTAAAGCACTGTTTGCTTTACCCCTCCCGCTTCGCCTTAAAAGTCCTCCCCCCACTTAGCACACACGCAACCTTCCCCTCAATAAGGCAGCAACGCCTCTTCAGTACTCACTCCTACTCCACTGCATTTGATGCTCTGGCCCACCGCCTCCCTCCGCCCCGGGGGTCTCCCCGCTCCGCCAGGGCACAAATCCGCCTGCACTATGTAAGTAGCATTAACCACATTCAAATGTTACATAAGTAAAGCGAATATGCCTTTTGTCCAAAATTGCACCTCACAGTTCTCACTTTGCATGTTTGTTTCCGGCTTTGTATTTTTGTTTATTTTGGGACCGCTACCTCGTGAGAACAACATTTCAAAAGTAACGTGCATTTAAAAATGGAATTTGAAATAATTTCCAGAGGTGTGCGTTGACTGGAATTGAAATGTTTCCTTTTTTTTCGCGATTCATATATAGATTGTGGGTAAAACATTTCACAGTGGGCGGGGCGTCAGTTCGGAAGTCGGCATCTTTGTTCGTAGCCAAATCCTTCCGCCCACTCTTCCTTTCAGGTTTTATAAGGTATGGGACAGGTCCAGATTCTGCATGCTTAATAATTAGTCGCCACTTCAGCATGTTCTGTTGTGTGCCAATCAGCCTTCAGCACATCTTATTGCACTTCATGTATTTATTTCTCAAGAGCCCTTTTTTCATAGTGCACTGCACCGTCAGTACTAGGGATATTTAAAAAAAGGATGTGACCTAACGGCCACAGCTGCCGACTTTGGAGTTGAGGAGCCAGGTTCGAGGCTCGGCGTCGGCTCAACATCCTGTGATTCTGGGCAAATCACTTAATCTCCCTGTGTCTACCAAAAAAAAGCATTTGCAATGCAATAGGTCTCGCATTTTAGAAACTTTGACCTATTGGTATTGTAAATGACAATGCCTTTTATTATTGCAGGTTTTTCAAACACATAAATAAAAGGCATTGTCATTTACAATGCCAATAGCTCAAAATCTCGTAATTGCGAGACCTATTGCATTGCAAATGCTTGTTCTCACTGTCGTGGGAAACAACAGGCCCAAATCCACGGCTGTTTACCACCTGCAAGGAGCTCTCGGTGACTTCTTTCTTCTGTATCCCCCTTGCTGAAGGATGCGGGCTGATGGGGCCAGGAGCAGCAGTTGTCCACAGCCACCACAGCTCCACAGATGTCTTTCAGGCCTGGAGTTATCTGACCTGCAACTTCCAGGCCCAGACACACAGAGTTGCCCGGAGAACAGTGGCGTCTTAACGCATGGGCACGAAGGGCAGTTGCCCGGGTGGGGGGGGGGGGTCACGAGCATAGGGGCCCCATGCAGTCCAGAATTTAACACTAATTTTCCACTAATTGTTTTTATGCCTGTGAGGGTTGTGTAGGCAGAGCACAGTGCACTGCTTTGCCCGGGGGCCTATAGTGCTGTTAAGACGACCCTGTCGGAGAAGTATTCCTCCCCTTGGGAATAGCGCTTCGGGCAACCAGTATTGGAACTCTTCTGAAAGAAGGTCTCAGAAAAAGATTTGATTCATACTGCAAAGCTGAAAAACAGCATATAATATGCGCAGTAATTTTTTAGGCGCTCCTGCGGAGCCTGCAAACTGGCGTGCTAGTCTTGTGTTTGCAAGGTTGACTTGAATCTCCTAAATGAAGTAGCACAAAACCCAGCCTGGTATAATCTTTGTTATTAGCCATGACATTGATTCGAGCAGGTAGGGCTGAGTATGACCTTGAAGGTAAGATTGCATTACCAGCCTGGGGTGCTTCATCTTACTACACACTGAATTATCCATTTCAAATTACTTTAATTAAAGCTGATATCTGGTAATGGTTTTAAACTTGACAAAAGTGGATTGTATCCTCTCAGGGCTGGCATTCATCCTTCACTTTAGCGCGCTGCAGATTGATAGCAATCACGGATTTTCCACAGATCTTCGTATTTCATGCCAGATAATAGACTTTATTTTGTTCATTTCGCATTTTTACAGAGGTGCAGGAAATGCAGCACACTTGGCTAATTTTTTATATTTTTTTATGCAGCAGACTGTGGCAATAGGTAAAATTCAGGCATGATTTGGCCCAGGATTGGCACTGGATTGTGGAAGTTGAAGAGTTTTCTGAAAAGATTACACCCCTTACTGTCCATCCAGTCAAGACGTTTTCCTATTACTGCGACACAGAGCTGCTCTGATGAAGGCATATATTTGGAGACATATATATCAAACTTTCACGCAGCACAGCAAGTCACCTTGCTGCGCTGCACTGGGTGAAAGGGAAAGGGCAGAAAAGCACTGTATTTAACATTATACGGCACGTTACTGTTCTTTCCTTGCACTGGTGCACAAACTGCTGCCTAGCTCCAATGCAGGCATCCTTACGCCGTGGAGCAAGGGTGCCTGCGTTGCAGGCAGGATGGTTTTTGTGCAGGAAAGGGCCCTTTCATGCAAAAAAACAAACCTCTGAGGCATTTTCCTCTTTCTATGTGTGTTGCACACTGCAGCACTCATAGGAAGAGGAATAGACAAGGCGAAATTAAGATATTTCTTCTCGCATTTTGAAACATTCCAAGCACTACCAGAAATGGCAAATCTGGGAATGCTGCAAAATCCATGGGTGGATGCGTGGGAACCCCCACGCTGCACCCAAGAAACATCTCCCTGGGGCAGAGTAATGTAGCACAGCGATTTGCACTGCATTGCATTACTCTCGATTTATCAAGCCATGCAGGGTCACACAAGGTATCCTTGCGTGGCTTGATAAATCTTGCTTAGTAGTTGCATCGCCCTTATGCCCCATTGCATGACTCAAGGGCGACTCAACTGCATGATAAATATGCCCCTTGTTTTTTGATTACATCAAATAAGGCTTATCGAGTGGCCCGTGAACTCCTTTGCAATCTTTAGTCAAGCCAAAATCAGCGAGTCTGCTTTAGATTTTAACGTGGTCGGATGCTTTAAATATCTGCCTCTTG
The DNA here is from genome assembly GCA_963921515.1 of Calotriton arnoldi. NCBI lineage: Eukaryota > Metazoa > Chordata > Amphibia > Caudata > Salamandridae > Calotriton > Calotriton arnoldi. The sequence goes on from CAWUFW010001499.1 coordinate 2,614,509, forward strand.
CAACCAGATGCCCTGATAATTAAATGAAGGTGCAGCACGGATTTGTTGGCCGTTCAGGAGATATCTCCCCTTCTTTGGCTGCATTTACTACTAGATCATGCTCAGTACAGTGTTTAGCCAAACCCTCTCAAGAGTGTAGTAAACGAATACTTCATCCGTCTAGTAAAACTGTATCATCTGTGTACTTACGTACTGACATAGCCTTCCCACCTAACTTGTGGGAAAAGCCCTGTGGTTCCCAAATCCATATTTTTCACAGATTGAACAGCACCAGTGCAAACGCAGGAAAATCAGAGATAATGCTGTTTGAAGATGCTGTGACAAGGTGGTCCTCTGGATGGTGGCCAGAGGAACTAGGCTCTGCCCCAATCCCAAAACTAGTGGCAAAAATCTAGAAGTTCGGATAGATCCAAAACTAACTCTAGAGGAGCACGCCACCTCTACGGCTGGGGCTTGCTTCCACACACTTAGACTCTTACGAAGAGTTTTCCCCTTCTTGCCATCCTCCAGGCGGAAAACTTTGATCCAGGCATTAGTGCTAAGCCGCCTGGACTACTGCAATGCTTTGCTGATATCAGCCAAAGAGGTTTCCTTGAACAAATTGCAGGTTGTCCAGAACACTGCGGCCCGCCTGGTTGCCAATGCCCCGCCAAGAACAGCTTCTCTTCCCTTACTTCAAAAGCTCCATTGGCTCCCGGTTCGAAAAAGGATAAAATTCAAGATCTGCTGCATGGCCTACAAATCTTTACACGACCTGGGTCCCAGCTATTTATCAGACAAATTTGTCAGATACCAGCCATCCAGGTCACTCCGGTCAGGGTCCAAATCACTTCTGCATATCCCATGCTTCAAAAAAGCTCGCATGGGTGGCAAAGCCTTCTTCCATCTGGCTCCCCTCTATTGGAACCAACTTCCCATCCACCTACGCCAATGCACCAACTTCCTGGTATTCAGAAAGCTGCTGAAAACCCTACTGTTCTGAATTGTCGCTCACTGGTTGGCTATAGCAGTCTTAGCGCGGAGATACCCCTGATGGGGTGATTCGGGCGCTTTATAAATCAATAAATCAAATCAAATCAAACACATACTCCTGTTTTTAGCTTCCATTTGTGGTTATTTATTCGTCAGTGAGGTGTTATCGCCTAACTTTACTTGAATTCACATATTACTATAGAGGGACTGAATCACTTTTAGCAATGTAGGTGGAATATCACAGGAGGCGAGGTTTCTTCATAGAGTACTATGGTCTATGCTGCCAAAAGCAGTTTTAAAATCAACGAAAGAGGCATGGAGCTTGTTTGCATGAGTCCTTGTATGATGCTCAATCAGTATTGACAAAGCCATGATGTTATTAAGGGTTTCACCCAAGAGTTTTGGTCTGTTTTATATATACTTGAAGACTGCCCATTCAGGCCTTGGTTCCGTTGGATCTACCCTGTCGAATGGCCATCTTTATTTGTTCTGTGACAACCCAGCGATCTTCTGCTAAAATTGAAAGATTGCCTTTAGCAAAAAGAGCAGTGTCCTGCTGAAGTTGTACTAAGGTTCCCAGTCTCTCTTGTCCCCTCGCTGAGTTCATCTACCATGCATTCCAAAGAGGAGTTACACTGAACCAATGCTTCTGACGAGACACAGTTCCCTTCCAGCTTCGTCTTCTCACTAAACTGACTTACTTAAGACCTAAATTTACTCATGTCTTTCCCATAAATACTCCCATTCATTTTCCTTCTGTACCTGTTTCGCTGCCCAAACACATAAGCCGCAGTTAGATTATCCATAGTGGACTGGTTAACTAGGAAAGCATTGCAAAGCAGAGATGTGCACTTTCCCTCTTTTCATAATTTTTTTAAAAAATTTCAGATTTTGATGAGTAAGTAAGTGGCAATGCTAACTGAAGCAGAAGTATTTAATCCAAAGCTGAAAGCAGAACATTTGCCTACCCACTTTTATGATGATGACACAATCCTATGTGGTCATATAGACGTGTACCGTCAAAGGGCTTGGATGTCTCTGGAAACCTATTACATCAGAAATGGTTCACAATTAATCAGGAGAAAACAAAAGTAACGTCGATATGTTCATCTCAGCGATGAAAATTGCAGTATATGGCTAAAGCCCATCTGTGGTTCATCCCTTCTAATTATTTTTGGGGGAGTTGTATTGGATGATAGTTTAAATTGGTCACCTCTACGAAAGAAAAACATTCAAGAAAATCAATGCTGATGGTACGGTGATTTCTTTGAACCATATGAACACAAAATATGAGGCTATGACATTAAAGTCCTAACTAAGCATATGCAGCCAAGACCCCGCTGGTTTTTAAACTATGGTGTTTCGATGTGATTGTCTTTTGTCCAAGGTAGTCTTAATAAGGTTGATGGGATACTGTGAGAAGGTGACATGAAGTTAAGAGTAGCTACTTCCGTGAAAGGAATCATAAAGGGAATCCAAATTGTAGGCCTGCCTAAGAAATGGTAGTCCATTCTATGACTGTTTGGCATGATGAGCTCTTTCATGCCAGAGGCATCACTCTCTTAGACCTACATAGAAACTAAACATTGATATGGAGATCCCAAGGGAAACATTTATTTGGTGATTGTTTGTGGGTATGTCCTCATTAACTTTAGACAGCGGGCTTACTAGTAACTGAGAGGGTTTCCAAATCTGTTCAATAACATGTGGTATAGAGAATGCACATGCATTGTTTTTCAAATTTAGTTATTTTGTTATTTACTTTTCTCGTATTTTTGTAGCCTGAACAAAGCATCTTGGACAACAGAGAGTTGCTTCAAAGTTTCAGAATAGTAGCAGCACTGCAGCAAACAACGGAGACAAAGTAAAATGGAGTTCAATGGGACAAGAAAGAGATAGTTCGGCATAACAACAACGGCAAATGACAAATGACAAATTAAGAATACAATTCAAGGGGGTGTACAAAGAGGAACAATATGGCAGATAGATGCAAAGATTGGTAGCTGATGATGGATAGAGGCTGATTAACATCAGACTTGCAGGTGTTGTTGAATTAGAAGACTATTTAGTTCTTTTTCTGAAAGTCGGGAAAGATGAATTGGTCTGGAGAAAGGGTAAGGGAGAATTCTAGATTCTGTGTGACTACTTGAGAAGCACTGAACCAAGCTGTGTTGCTTCATAAAGGCAGGTAGCGCCAAAATAGGAGTCCATTAACTTTGTAGGAACAAAATCCATAAGAGATAGTCAGTTTCAATGCCGCTTGGTTGGCAGCATCAGTATGAAAGACTTGCACATGATTGTAGTATTGAATAGCGACCACCCCATAAAATTGTGGTACAAGGATATCGAGGACAGAATATCGAGGTACAAAATATCGAACAGTAAGTGTATATAGGGAAGTATGGATTTACTATTCCGAACTCCACAGCTACGTACCTTGAAGGAGTAGTATATATTGCCATGGTAACTATATATGGAGTTAGGTCTTGAAAATCTAGACTTATATACCTGCCAATATTTTTTTCGATATATTTTGCCTTCAATATTGTGTTCGATCAATGTTCTGATGTTGCTATTCAGGGTGCACAACCTTGCCCAGTAGCTTCGCCATTATATAAATAGCTCTTGCTTAAATCAGTAGATAGAGGAGAGTAAGAAGGAAGGTAGGAATAATGTGATCAACCTTTTTACTCTCCGTAACTAGCATTATCGCCACGTCAGGTCACCTTCAAAATGCCTGCCAATAGTGAATTACCACCGTCAAGTCTGAATGGGATAAAGACCTGTACCACAATTTTGAAATCAGATTTTGGGATATGGGATTTAATCTCTTTCAAGAGTCTCAGATGGTATTGTGTCTTTTTGGTGAAGTTATGTGAGCATGAAGATGAAGTGTAATCAAGAACAAAACTAGGGATTTCATACACTCTTGGCTTGCCCTTAAGAATGGTCACGGAGTCAGGTTTGGACAGCAGTGCAACTCTCGGGAGGTGTGGGGAGGGAGGGAAAAGTCTGTTTTTGAATGATTTAGTTTAAGATGATGGTGGGTCATACAAAATTGTAAATTCTCTATTGCCAGAACAGTGATGTCAACAGGAAGAGAAAACTTTCATATACAGATGAATGTTGTAGGCACATAGATGTTGTAAGAAATGTCTGAACAACAGAGCAGTGGTTCAATAAATACATTTGGAGCAAGGGGTCTAGTCCAGGGATACTCCCTGTAGGACGGCACCCAGGTTGAAGAGAGAGTTTTATATTTTTTTGTTGGTGCGATTTGTCAAATTTGAAGCAAACCAGTTTAGGACAGTCCCATCTATACCCGTTCAATGTTTTAACGCATTATGATTCACCATCTTGAAGGACGCTGATAAATCTATGAGTATAAGCACACATGAATCTCCAGAATCCAGTATGCAATGCACATAATCAGCTTGCAGCATGGTGGTCTTATATTGTGACCTGATATAAAACCTGACTGCAGATCATCCAGTACATTATTATTTTCAGGAATGAAGTTTATAAATTAGGTAATCACAAAATTCTCAAACATTTTCACTAAAAATGGAAAACCCATGACGGGGTGTACATTATTGAGATCTGTGGGGTCAGCTGAAGTTTTCCCAGCAAAGTTGAGATCTGCTCAATTTTAAGTCAATCTGGGAAAATTGTTTATTAAATGAGTGTAATCTTGTGTAACTCCTGATAATAGGGCATCTTGTATATTCACATAATTAATTTACTCTACTACTTCTGATTTTTTTCATATAATTTTTGTCCACAGAGGACTGGTTGAAACGGGAACTGTAAAAATGATGTGTGCCATGGACCAGGGTCCTTTTCGACCTAAGGCGCTCTTTTGTTGGTATTTCCCATTACTTTTGTACAAGAGTATGCCCTTTGGTACAATTTTCAAGAAGATGACTGATGGAATGAATGTTGCATGATGCACAAACGTTTCACAAAATGTACTTATATTACGCAATTCAAAATTTCACAATTTCACTCACCCTTAGTTTTAAAGCAACCATTGACATTGCACTGAGTAACAGAGAAGTTTATCAGATTTACCCCATTATGATCTAGATGTAGTCAGATCTTCTCAGCCAATGTTGCCCGAATAAGGGCAATGAAAAGACTGAAAAGTCTCAGGATATGACCAGAGCTGGCTAAGTCACATTGGGAGGCTACCTTTAAAGACAACTCATTCTCGGGGAATATATGATTAGATGAGTGAAGTTCTGCCTGGCCTTACACAGTGAGCTCAATAGTTTTGATTTTGCAATCAAAGAACTGTGCAAAACACATGTCTCTCTTAGGTTGGGTGTAGGCTGGGAATATCAAATCTCAAATATCGACAAGACAGAATATTGTTAACATAATATCGAGGGAAAGCATTAAAAAGTAGGTTTCTATAGATTTTCTATACTTAACTCTACATATAAGTACCCTGGTAATATATACATCTTCAAGGTACGTAGATGTGGAGTTAAGAATAATAAATCCTTACCTCCCTCTGTGCACTTACCCTGTGCACTTACCTTTTGATATTTTGTAGTTCAATATTGTGGTAACGAAATTCTTTCCTGTCGATATTTGAAATTCAATATTTCCTCCTACCAGTGGCGGTGGCTCCCAAATAGCATTTGTGGGGTGGGGAGGGGGGGTTAAAAAAAATAAAAACACCTCCCAGCCGGGTGGCCGGCCGCCGCCTCTCCTCGGTTCTCGGCATCCTCTTCCTTCATTCTGCTTAACAGGAAGCAGGAACAGGAAGCACCCACCCAGGCTCCCCTGGCCAATCACAATGCTGCAATGCAGCATTGTGATGGGTCTGAGTGCCGTCGTTCGGCGCTCAGCTAGGGAATGGGAGCCTGAGGCATGTTCTCCACCCAGGCTGTAATGCAGCCTGGATGGAGAACATGCAAAGTGCGCATGAGTGTTTGGCTAGACCCAAAGGGCTGGCCAAACATTCATGCTCACTTGGAGTGGGAAAACCACTCCTTCCCTGCCCTGCGAGCAAAGCAGCCCTGCCCGCCCACAAAGCTGCCGCAGCACAGAAAAATAAAATGATAATAACATAGCGTTATTATCATTTTATTTTTCCTTTTTTTGCAGTTCTGAAGGCAGTGGGGTGACGCTCCTCCGCCTTAGCGGGGGAGCCGCCCCTGCCTCCTACAATCTTAGGTTGGTTACAGTGAATGAGGCAGGAGTGTTTATTGTCTGATTGACAAAGAAGTTGATGGTAAGTTAGTGCGCACATTATCACTTCATTTATGGTTTATGTTTTGCCAACAGGGCCAAATTCAGACGTAGTCGGGGGAGCTCCAGCGTTTTCAGAGTTAGAGGACAATCCTGTGTTTCCTATTAAACCAATCATGCCAGTCTTGAATGTAGGAGGTCCATTGTCTGGCCGTGATAAGGAAGTAAGATAATGCAGAGAGAGTCCTAAGGAATAGGAAATGCTCACACATGTATAATGTATATATCCTAATTTAACTAATCTTCTGAATTTGTAATTTTGGCCATTAATCCCCTCAATCAATCAATCAATCAGGGGTTTGTTAAAGCGCGACTACTCACCCGTAAGGGTCTCAAGGCGCTAGGGGTGGGGGGGGGTGCAGGTTCCATTCCATCAAGGAGGGGGTCTGTCGAAGAGCCAGATTTTGAGGTTTCTTGCGAAGATGGGGAGCGATGTTGTCTGTCTGAGGTGGAGAGGAAGGGCGTTCCATGCTTTGGCCGCGAGGAAGGAGAAGGAGGGGCCTCCCGATCTGGTCTTTCTGGTGCGGGGGACCACGGCGTAGGAGAGCTGGGCTGATCGTAGGGTCCTTTGGGGTGCGTGGAATTTGAGTCGGCTGTTCAGGTATGCTGGTCCGGTGCAGTGGAGGGCCTTGTGTGCGTGGGTGAGCATCTTGAAGGTGATTCTCGCCTCGACGGGGAGCCAGTGGAGTGTGCGCAGGTGCAGGGAGATGTGGCAGTGTTTTGGCAGGTTGAGGACCAGTCTTGCGGCGGCGTTCTGGATGTTCTGTAGCTTGCGGGTGAGGTTTTTGTTTATTCCGGCGTAGAGTGCGTTGCCGTAGTTGAGTCTGCTGGTGACCAGGGCGTGAGTGACGGTCTTTCGGTGTTCGAGGGGGATCCATTTGAAGGTCTTACGAAGGAGGCGGAGGGTGTGGAAGCAGGAAGATGAGACGGAGTTGATCTGGCGATCCATTTTGAGCTCGGAGTCCAGGATGATTCCCAGGTTGCGTGCGTGGTCCGTGGGGGTTGGCGGGTTTCCGAGGGCGGGGGGCCACCAGGTGTCGCTCCAGGCGTCTGGGTTTGGGCCCATGATGAGTACTTCTGTTTTGTTGGTGTTTAGTTGTAGGCAGCTGTTTTTCATCCATTTGGCGATGGCTTCCATGCCTTCTCGAAAGTTGCGTCTGGCGGTGTTGGGCTCATTGGATAGGGAGAGGATGAGTTGGGTGTCGTCTGCGTATGACACGATGTTGAGTCCGTAGGTTCTGACGATGGGGGCGAGTGGAGCCATCTAGACGTTGAAGAGCGTCGGGCTGAGGGAGGAGCCCTGGGGGACTCCGCAGGTGGTAGGTGTGGGGTCCGAGAGGAAAGGGGGGAGTCTGACCCACTGCGTCCTGCCGGAGAGGAAGGAGCGGATCCAGTCGAGGGCCTTGTCCTGGATTCCTGCGTCGTAGAGTCTGCGTATTAGGGTGCGGTGGGAGACTGTCGAACGCCGCTGATAGATCGAGGAGGATGAGGGCTTCTGTTTCTCCTTTGTCCAGTAGGGTGCGGATGACGTCTGTTGCGGCGAGGAGGGCGGTTTCCGTACTTTGGTTTTTTCTGAAGCCGGATTGGGAGGAGTCGAGGATGTTGTGTTCTTCAATTAATGTGGCGAGTTGGCTGTTGATGGCTTTCTCAATGACTTTCGCTGGGAACGGGAGCAGGGAGATGGGTCTGTAGTTTTTGAGGTCGGTGGGGTCCGCTGAGGGTTTCTTTAGGCGGGGGTTGACCTCAGCGTGTTTCCAGTCGTCGGGGAACGAGGCGGTCGCCAGGGAGCGGTTGATGGTGTGGCGGAGCATGGGTGCGATGGTGTCGGCGGCTCGGTTGAAGATGTGGTGGGGGCAGGGGTCCGTGGGGGCCCCTGAGTGGATTGACTTCATTGTCTTCAGTGTGTCTTCGGTGGTGAGGGCTGTCCAGTCGTCAATCGCTGGTTTCCGGGTGTCGGAGTGGTTGGTGAAGGTTCAGTGTGTTGGTTGTCTTCGTCGAAGTTGTCGTAGATGCTCTTGATTTTGTGGTGGAAAAAGGTGCTGAGTTTGTCGCAGAGGTCTTGTGAGGGAGGGATGTCGGTAGACTCGCTGGTGGGTTGAGCGAACTCCTTGATGATGCTGAAGAGTTCCTTGCTGTTGTGCGCGTGGGTGGAGATTTTGTCTTCAATCGCTTTTTTCCTCGTTTCTCTGATGAGTTGATGGTGGGCGTTGGTGGAGGCTCTGAAGTTGTTGTGGGCTTCTGTGGATTTGGTGTTCCTCCAGGCCTTTTCGAGGCGGCGTCATGTGCGTCTGGACTCTCGAAGTTCGGTGGTAAACCATCTGGCTTTCTTGGCGCGGGTATTGTTGTTTTTCTTGAGGGGGGCTATGGTGTTGGTGCTGTCCGAGATCCATCTATGCAGGGTTCGGGCTGCGGTTTTGGGGTCGTCGTTTTCCGCGATGGTTGGGGTGGAGTTGTTGAGTGAGGAGGTGAACTGGTCGTCGGTGATTTTGGTCCAGTTTCTTCGTGGGAGCAGGTGCTGGTGTCTGTGGATGGTGGGTGTTCTGAAGGTGAAGTGGACGCAACGATGGTCGGTCCATGGGAGTTCGGTGGTGTGGCTGAAGGTGATGGAGTTTCCTGTAGTGAAGAGGGGGTCGAGGGTGTGTCCTCCTGAGTGCGTGGGCTCGGTCACGATCTGGCGGAGTCCAATGTTGTGGAGGTTGTCCAGGAGGGATGTGGTGTTGGGGTCCAGTTGGTTGTCGAGGTGGAAGTTGAGGTCTCCCAGCAGGGTGTAGTTGGTGGATGCGATGGCCTGCGGGGAGATAATGTCCGTGATGGAGTTGGCGAAGGGTCCGCGGGTCCAGGGGGTCGGTAGATGAGGGTTCCTCGGAGGGTGGCAGTGGGGCTGGCCAGTATCTTGAAGTGAAGGTGTTCCATCAGTTCTGTGGGCTCGTCGGGGAGTGTGCTCAGGCGGAGGCTGGATTTGTGGACGATGGCGATTCCTCCTCCTGGGCGGGTGCGGCGGTCCTACCTGGAGATCTTGTATCCTTGGGGGATGGCGATGGCGATGTCCGGTCCCGAGGTGGTGTTGGTCCAGGTTTCGGTGAAGAACGCTACGTCCGGGTGGTGCTGTCGAGGAGGTCCCAGATTTCGGTGGCGTGTTTGTGGAGGGATCGGACGTTGAGGAGGATGCATTGCAGGGTTTTCGGTTCGGTTGTGTACTTGTGGGCGGGTTGTGCTGGATCCGTGTTCTTGGCGGTGCTGCAGGTGTGCCGGCAGCGGTGACAGCTGAAGGGTCCATGGGTGTCGGCTGGTGATGCTAGCTTGCAGTTGTTGTTGCGGCCTAGGTTGAGTGCGTGGAGTGCTGCTGGGTTGTAGCGTTGGCGGGGCGGAGGTCCAGGGTTCCTGGCGCTGGTCGCGGTCGGGTCGCGGACGGGCGCAGACGGGCTTGCCTTTGACGCGCCTTCGGCGCGCCAGCGGTGCACCCGCAGCCCGCGGCCGCCATTAAGTAGGGGTTGGGGAGGGCTGGACAGCTGGGAGGCGGGAGGGGAGCTGGATTGGGCCGGTCGTGCTGGGGGGGAGGGGCCGCGGGGGCAGCAGCGGCGGGGAAAGGTAAATGGAGGAAATAAGGGATAAAGAAAAAAGGGAAAATAAGCAGAAATTAGGCACAAAAGAGCAGAGATGCAGAAAAGTGCAGAAAGGTGAAAGCTAAAAGAGGGTGGAAAAACGAGTGAAAACAAGTGAAAGAGCAGAGCGAGAGGAAGGGAAAATGAGCAGAAATAAGGCACAAACGAGCAGAGATGCAGAAAAGTGCAGAAAGGTGAAAGCTAAAAGAGGGTGGAAAAACGAGTGAAAACAAGTGAAAGAGCAGAGCGAGAGGAATGGAAAATGAGCAGAAATAAGGACAAAAGAGCAGAGATGCAGAAAAGTGCAGAAAGGTGAAAGATAAGAAAGGGTAGAAAAACGAGTGAAAACGAGTGAAAGAGCCGAGAGGGAGGAAGGAAACAGAGGTCCACTGGACCACCAGGGATGAGGCGCAAGGAAACCTGCGGGTGAAGGAGGGCCTCGATCACCAACACTCGAGAGTGCAGGGGCAGGGGCAGGCGCAGGCCTCACTTAATGGTGGAGCTGCGAGGGTGGGAGAGCAATTTCACTGACAATGAGTCAGTGGTCTTGCTTTCCTGTCCCCGCAGCGGCCGCCATTAAGTAGGGGTCGGGGAGGGCTGGACAGCTGGGAGGCGGGTGCGGGGAGGGGAGCTGGATTGGGCCGGTCGCGCTGGGGGGAGGGGCCACGGGGGCAGCAGCGGCGGGGAAAGGTAAATGGAGGAAATAAGGGATAAAGAAAAAAGGGAAAATAAGCAGAAATAAGGCACAAAAGAGCAGAGATGCAGAAAAGTGCAGAAAGGTGAAAGATAAGAAAGTTTAGAAAAACGAGTGAAAACGAGTGAAAGAGCCGAGAGAGAGGAAGGAAACAGAGGTCCACTGGACCACCAGGGATGAGGCGCAGGGAAACCTGCGGGTGGAGGAGGGCCTCGATCACCAACACTCGAGAGTGCAGGGGCAGGGGCAGGCCTCACTTAATGGTGGAGCTGCGAGGGTGGGAGAGCAATTTCACTGACAATGAGTCAGTGGTCTAAATCCCCTAAATTCTGTTTCCTAATAATCTGAGTTATTGATTAAGATGTTGAACCCTGAATTAAATTTCATACGAAGGTAATTGATTTTAGAGATTTTGATGTGTGAATATAAATTACATAATAGATAACTGCTTTTATATAGAACTTTATACCGCAGTTTTGCCATTTCAAATCACTCTAAATAAAAGCTATGATTACAACCCGATTCAAGGCTGTTCAGTTTACCTACCACATAAGGATAGAAGGTGATTAACTGCAGTTCAGAGCAGAGGTCAGCGGTGAGGTTTTAACTCACTGAGCCATCTTGATGGCACAGTGTATGTTCATGTCTTTTTTTCAACTATGAATAAACTAACAAAAATATTACTAACAGAGGATAAACCTGAAGAACTGCACATTTTCATCACCTTTTTTTAGATTTAATACGTTTCTGGTCTTTTCTAGCATGTCGCCATGCATTTTTTTGTTGAGGCAGATGTGGGGTCAAATCTACCCTGTTGGGTAATGTGCATCAGCAACATCACGTTTACAATTGAGACGCCTTAGGTCCAGTATTCTTTGAGCATGTGGAAATTTCTGCTCCCAGATTTTAATCTCTGGTTCTTGTTTGCCGTCTGCCATTGCCGTGCACTGCTGCCTTACAATCTCTTGTTCGAGCAAACAAAGCCTTGTGTATTTATTCTGCCCCTCACCAACACTTAGAGACATTTCCCACCGGAAAACAGCCCTGTCCATACTATCCAGGCCAGAACCCAGAAACTCTGAATTTGATTTTTGAGGTAGGCTGGTATTGAAACTTACATCAACCCACATAACATGGTTAGTTCCAATAATCCTAACAGAGGTCCAACAGAGAGGACGATTTCTGCCCTCCCATTCCTGTTTTGTCATCTTTGCCAAATAATCCCCCACCCCCTCCAAAGTAAATTCCCTTTTTACACACTTTCTACTTTCATGTTCGATGTAGTGATTCTTTCTCTTTGACCAGAAGGTACACTGGCATATTAGAAAGCACATAGGGCCTGATTCACAAAGGGATTTACAACACGTAAAGTTATGAGTGCGAAGTCTCTGCACTCTGGGTGTAATCTCTGTGCAGCACATTGCAGAGAGTGCACCGTACGGAGAGTCCGCCCCGAGTGCAGAGATTCCACCATGAGTAGGGTGAATCCACACTGAGCCCGGAGAGTCTGCGCTTGTTATTTTACATACCATAAGTCCCTTTGTGAATCGGGCCCTTAATGTTTTCATATTTACAGCGAGCCGCTGCTGTAGTTCACCAGCAGCTCTAGTTTCACAACACACGTATGCCAGATTACCGACCCAAGAACATCATGCTTCAAAAATATCATAGCCAGAATATCGACAACTAAAATATCGAAGTATATACATAGATTTATTATTAATAGCTCCACATCTATGCGCCTTGCCAAATACATATATCATCAAGAGCACTTCTGTCAAATTAGGTATAGTAAACCTACACTTACCTATATAAACTCACCTTGTCAATATTTTGGTTGTTGATATTTTGCTATGGTATTTATGTAGCACAATATTAAATACTCAACATTTTGATACCACACCTTTAAAATTCTACCCTATCTACTCCGCAATTGTGCATGGACTAAGTTTAAGAATGCGGGCATATATAACTTGCGTTGTAATACAAAAAAAAAATCAAAGTGCAGTCTTTAACTCAACACATAAACTGCATGGAGAAAACGTCTGGGACATCAATGAATATAAATGTATAAATCGCGAGTTTTGGGGGCGGCATGACTTTTACCCGCCGCCAGGCCTTCCCCCGCTCTTCACTCATACCAGCGGCCCCCTCGGGTGGCAAACACACGGACCGCCACGTGCGGCATGCCACTTGAGTCAAGCTAGCATGGCTGATGAGAGGTGATACCCCGAAACCAGTCCCAGGATGCTTGTTTCTGGTCCAGGGAAGACCTGGCTTGGCAGTTTGGGCTGGACTGTTCCCATGAGGAGCAGGGTTAATACTGATTTGCATATGGCTGGGTCTAAACTGGGGTAGCATGGTGAGCAAAAGAACAATGAATTTAACCCGGATCTCTTGACTGGGGGTGAATGTTTGATTTGTTCCGCATTCTGTCTATCATTTGTGTGTCTTTTGCTTTCTCGCCCTAAGTGCGCCGGGTATGCCCAGACATGGGTCCCGGGCTCACTGTGCCACTGGATTCAAGCTAGCCTGGCTGATGAGGAGTGATACCCCGAAACCTGTTCCAGGATGCTTGTTTCTGGTCCAGAGAGGACCTGACTTGGCAGTTCGAGCTGGACTGTTCCCATGAGGAGCAGGGTTAAGACTGATTTGCATATGGCTGGGTCTAAACTGGGGTGGCATGGTGAGCAAAAGAACGATGGATTTAACCCTGATCTCTTGACTGGGGGGGAATGTTTGATTTGTTCCACATTCCGTCCATCATCTGTGTGTCTTTTGCTTTCTGTGGGTCCCGGGCTCACTGTGCCACTGGATTCAATCTAGCCTGGCTGATAAGGGGTGATTCCCCGAAACCGGTCTCAGGATGCCTGTTTCTGGTCCAGGGAGGACCTGGCTTGGTATTCGGGCTGGACTGTTCCCATGAAGAGCAGGGTTAAGACTAATTTGCATATGGCTGAGTCTCAACTGGGGTGGGGTAGTGAGCAAAAGAAGGATGGATTTAACCCAAATCTTTTGACTGGGGGCGAATGTTTGATTTGTTCTGCATTCCGTCGATCATTTGAGTGTCTTTTACATATATCATGTGACATGTATTTTACTGTATGGGTCCTGGTGCATTTCCTCACAGCTCATCCGCGCCCCCTGCCGGTAATGTCACTTCACTGCACTTGTCCTCATGCACCGCCCTTATTCTAAGCAGCTCAGCTCTCCAATCCTGCTCAGTTCAGATAAAGAGCAATATATTACACTTGTTCAAAACAGGCCTCAGTCCCGCATGCCCTCACTCCTACTGCAGTTCCGTGGCTGCGGCCTGCACTGACCTCTTGGAGTGGGCGGATCCTCGTTAAAGCCTCGAGCGATGTTATCACCGACTTCAAAAACACATCAAAGAGAACAGAAGACAACAGCCCCTCTCTTGTTAGTTGTTAGAAGAATAAAACCCACAAGAATATCCTGGAAAATGCCGGCTACGAAGTGACAAGTGGCCACAGTTTCCCACGGCTTTGTTAAAAGATGAAAGAGCGGCAATGCAAACTTCCAGTTTTTGATGCTGAATTGCCCCACAGTACAGACGGCCCTTAGCTTCTGTCCTCCGCGGAGGGTGAAGAATGTGACGCACTGATCGATTTCAAGGCAGACAAGCCTTGATTCAGAGACTCGCGCAGCCGCGCATCCCAGCAGTGTGGGTGTGCACGTGGGCTGGTGAGCAAGGGAAGCTTTGTTGCAGGTTTTGATTGACGTCTAGTCATGTTTGTCAAAGATGCGTCTGCTCATGTATCTTGCAAAAACTGCCTGCGGTGCTCGTTTCCCGCCATTACAGACAACCCCTAAGCTCCGGCTGAAAGAACCCTCACAATATAACCACCGCACGAGCCCCCTCTCTCGCTGCTCACTGTCAGTTCTCCCGGCAGCCTCCTCTGACATTTTGGAGATCTATGACGTCAGCATCACTCGATCCTCTCAGCTGCTGTCAAAGGGCTCTCTACCCTGCCTGCAATGCTATTATGCATGTAACAGGAGCCCCCAGGCCAATCCTCTAGAGAAAAGGTGATTGATTTAAAAGGAGCTAAAATTGTATCATGAAATTCGGGTATACATATTTACAACCCAACCTCCTGCTGAATTTGTGTTGAATCGCGTTTAGGTAATAAGCTGATAACCAGGACATACGTTAGAGAAACAAACAAAATAAAGCTCCGTCATTATGCTTCAATTAAAGATTCTTTGATGGCTACATTGAAATTTACATAATTTAAACGTGGCAACAATCCCATTGCAGTTGTACACTCGGGCAGATTTACTATAATTTTACGCTGTGTCATAAAAGTGACGCAAATTGGCGCAAAATCTTCTTTTCCGGTTTGCTTTCCAGCGCTGGAAATAATGTGAAAGTAACGCAGAGCAGCGCATAGCATAGCGCTAATTTGCATTACTCAGTGCCAAGGGGACGTACCATGGATGGTGCATGGGCTTTCCTATGCAACCACCCAAGATTTCTGACACTAAACCAAATTTACTAAAAAACAGTAAACAGGGTTTAGCATCAGAAAATAGCGCACGCTTGAACCAGGCGCTATGAAAGAAAAATGCTTTTTTTCGACTCTATTTTCCAACTTCTCGTGTGCTTCACTGTACAGCACACATACATAGAGAGAAAATGTTTAAAATGAGTCTAAGCATAGTATTTTGTACTGGAAGGGAATCCTTCCACTACAAAACCTATGCTTGACTCACGGAGACACCCTTGCACTATGTCGTAAAGGTGTTTCCGTAGCGCACTGCAGCTGATTTCAGCGCCGGCACTAGGGAAAGTGGAGGAGAGCGTCATATTTCTGTAAATATGGCGCTCTCCTGCTCTCTTCCTCTCTGCCAGCACAGCATTTGTGGCTGCTGCAGTGTGCTGCATGAGATACTGGTAAATCTGGGCCTCAGACTTTGTTAACAGATAGAAATTGATTTGAAAGCAATTTTTTAGACAGTAATAGATTACTACAGTGAAACAAAAAAATGTAAAGTAACATCAGAACTGTAAGGTATACTAATGCGCTCATTATTTAATGGCAATCTTCATTACTTCTATAAACCTTTATCATCCATCTTCCCCCAGGCACAATAAGACCTACCTACATTCAAGCACTCTCTCTTCCCTCCTCCTTGGGCCTCTCTCTCAGGCCCCTCCCTTTCACGAGGGACCCTAAAGGCAGAGCTGGACAGGTGCATATCCCGACATTCCCAAGCATTAGTAATCAAGGTCATGACAATGGGAAGGGAGTTCTGAGGCGAGGAAGGGTATTCGGAATAATTACGTTTACTGGTAAGTAATCGGTGCATTACTTTCTCAACCTTTCCACATTCCAGTCTTTGGTATATGAGGAAATGCGAAAGTGGTAAGCTCACAACCCTATCCCAACAAGCACATAAAACCATGACTTCATGCAACCAGCTTCCAGAAAAGGACCCCAGCATCATCGGAGAAATGCAGTCAAGAACAAAAGGAACCAAAAAAGTACTGGCACTGTCAAGCAATACCACTTCAAAATGGTAGGAATCTGCTTGTTCTACCACAGCTATTCTCACACTTTTCACCACACCAATGCTTATGCAAAGCTAGACATTCCCTGCAACATGGTATGGCCTGTCTCTTCCATACACGCACAATACCAAAACACATCAGGCCAGATTCACAAGGGGCTTGGATTGTCCTTCCGTTACGTAAGGTGTTAATATCGGTGAATGCGATGATAATGTACGCCATAATATAAGTACACATAATTCCAATACCGGTAAATATGATGTCAATGTACGCCATAATATATGTACACGTAACAATGTCAGTATGCCGGTAAATATGATGTACGCCATGACAATGGTACGCATAATAATGAGAATGTCGGTAAACGCAATATAATTGACCGCCATGTTATATGCACACGTTATGACGAACTCGTATCATTGCTGTCTAATCCACCCGAGATGACTTCCCCATCAACCCAAAGTCAGAGATACGTGGTCAGACAGGCCCTGCGACCCAAACCCAAGCCTACCGATTGATAGGTCACAGGTGGGGTTTCACATAACCCGAAGACAAACACGCGAACAGGGAAAACCCAGATCGATCCCACAGATTGGCCCCAACAAAAACACGTTTGGCCAGAGGGACACGCGTTCCCAAAATACCACAAAGTCAAATGCCAAATGTAGTTAGGAACACTCAGCCAATCAGAAAACAGCATGCACACTACACACAGTGATCACATGCTCCCCATGCCAGACATCTCGGCACATACACATTGGCCCATGTTGGGTCTCCACAAAGTCGAGAGTCACCTGTGCCCCCTTATCAGATGGTTGAATTTATGGGTCATGACTAGGCCCAGATTTATGTGCTCTACAAGAATGTGTAATCGGTTTATTGTACTTCAAGAACTGTATATAATGCCGGCCAAAACCTTTGTACATTGAGACAGTCTTCAGACACAACTCTGTTGCTGCTTTCCCAGCCGCTGAATTTAATTAAGCCAACTTGTTCCTGTTCTGCCAAACGTCTCTTGGCTTTTCATTTTCAAGGTAAATTCATATCCGAGCAACAAAGGCAACACAAGGCGACGCAAGTCCTTAAGTGGGATTTACTAAGCCACGCAAAGCCACCTTGCATGGCTCTGCATGGGTTAGTAAATCTAAGGTACTGCAATACAATGCATTTCGCTGCCTTGCATACCTTGCAGCAGGGAGGCATTCCACGGGGAAGTGTGGGCATTCCCACTCATCCACCCATGGATTTTGTCACATTCTCAGATTTACAAAGACTTGTAAACCTGGGGAATGAGTAAAAATGGTTTGCTTCCCAGACCCAGGCGTAACTAGGAGAAATTTCTTTATTTCTCTTTGTTACTTCCTTTTTAGGTCTCGCCTACGCAGTGCGCATGCACTGCATAGGAGACCTTTAGCCGTCGTGCAGCTCTTTTTCCAAGCACATACTCGTGCTTGTGGCGGCATACGCCTTGCAGGAGTGCGCAGCGGCGCGCCACAAGCACGAGTATGTGCTTTGAAAAAGAGCAGACTGCTCTCTCCAGCGCGCGCGCACCACTCGCGGGTGCACCCCTCCGCCTCTCTCTCTCGCTGCAGCGCGAGGCGCGCGCGCTTGTTTCATTTGGTTTTTACACTTGAATTTTGTCCACTCCAGTGGCGACCTTGGCGAACACCTGGCTCGAAATTTGGACAGGCCGCCAAGGCAGTCTAACTTCGTTGCCTTTCTTTTTCTGCTCTCACACTGTTCCCTTTTCTGTCCGCATTTGTCTTTTCTTCTTCCTTTCATCTCTCTTCCACCTTGATTTTCGCTTTTTGTTTCACTCTGTCCCTTCTCTTTGTCTCTGACCCTTTTGTCCTTGCCTTTTCTGGTTTCTCCCTCTGACCCATTTATCGATATTCTAACCGCTTATTTCTCTGTCTTTCCTTTCGTAACCCTTCCCTCTCGATCCACTTCTTTTTATTTTCTCTTGTGCTCTGCCCCGCGTTCACATTTCTCTCTTCTCCTCTTTCTCTCACCCTCCCTCTCTTCCCTTCTCTGCACCTCCTTCACTCATTCCCCTACTCTTTATACTTTCTCACCTCTCTCGCGCACCTATTCTTACACTCTTTCTTTTCTAGCCCTCTCTTCCTCTCTCTCGTCGGAATGCGCCCCCCCCAACCCTGCTCTCTCTGTCTTTTCCCTTATTTCCGTAATGTCTTATTTTCATGGACAATGGGGTTTCAATGGCAGCCGCAGCAATACGGTTTCTCTTCATACTTTGGAGAAGTGTGCAATGAAGTATATCTTCCATCTCTGCTCTGGCAGCGCCACCTTCTGGCGACCTCCATTTAGCAGTCACTATAAAGGTTGCTGAATGTACAGTGTGGCCGTACTTCATGGATAGGACATAGTACCTCTCACAGTGAGAATTACATGGAGACATGCATGCTGTGGCGTCGGTATACATGTTACACGTTCAAGTTGTCTGTCTCCTTTTGTATTTGGTGCTTCCAGCATTAATAAATACTTTAACTAAATTTGTGGATCGTCATACTTAACACTGTGGTCCTCTGGCAGCGACAAGCTTGAAGTTGCAATTGAAATTAATTTGCCGGAGAAATAATTTGGAAAGTCACTTTGGGGCAATAAATGTTTTAATTTTTATAGAGGCGGGTATTTGGATGTCAGTCCCATCACTTTGAGCTTACTTACGACACGTCATGCAGAGTCCCACAGCGTACATACTAATTTTGTAATGTTGTGCCCCACGTTCGTTTATATAATGACGTGTGGCAGCTGAAGATACGGTACCCCCGCCCACCACGTATCATCATTGATCATATAATGGTGTGCTTCAATGTCAACACCCCTCCCCAAGTGTCATCAGTGGTCATATAATGGTGTGCTGAAATGTCAGCAACCCTCCCCAAGTGTCATCAGTGGTCATATAATGGTGTGCTGAAATGTCGGCACCCCTCCCCAAGTGCCATCAGTGGTCATACAATTATGTGCTGCAATGTCAACAACATCCCTCCCCAAGTGTCATCAGTGATCATATAACGGTGTACTGCACTGTCAACAACCCTCCCCAAGTGTCATCAGTGATATATCATAGTGTGCTGCAATGTCAGCAACAACCATATAATGCTAGATCACACTATGTCACAAGTGATCCTGCAGTGAACTGTTCAACAGTGATTATGTAATGCTGTGTCCCACATTGTATGAATACTTATATCATTCATTGAGGTGTTTTGCAAAGAGCTATGGGATAGTTAGATACAATAAGAAACAAATTGGACAAATAACAATGAAAATAGAGGAAAGGCAAAACAGTAGCAAAATTAAACAAGCATTGGCATAGCCAATAGGTCTCGCCTTTGGAACCTTATAAGTGTTTAGTCATGCAACAGTTGATGTTGTTCCACCAAGGATATTGTGCTGCATAACCAAATACTTATAAGGTCCCAAAAGCGAGACCTATTGGCTATGCCAATGCTTGTTCTATGTGTGATGCATTCAGCATCACACATAGAAAAAGGAAAATGCCTTTAAGGTCCCTTCCTGCACAAAAAACATTCTGCCTGTGAAGCAGACACACTTGCACTATGGTGCAAGGGTGCCTCTGTTAGTGCTAGGTAGCACACAGTGTGCCAGCGCAGGGAGGAAGCAGAAGTGCAGCATATCTTTGTAAATATGCCACATTTCTGATATTTCCTTTTCACACAATGCAGCACAGCAAGTTATTTTTCTGCAACGGGTTTACGTGAAATATTAGTAAATCTGCCCCTTCTTACATAACCACTTATCACCCAAGCAACTTCTATCAATGTGTGCATGCGTAAGCATTCTATCCCTCACTCCTTGTTGCATCAATATTCACTAAAGAGCAGCGACAAAACATCATGGCACAACTCTGGCCCTCGCGCACGGCCCGGATGTATATGCCCATTGAGCCCCCGGAACGATTTAATGTAATTTTGCCCCCCATGTATCATAGGGCAATGCTTGCTACTGCTCAAAATTCAAAGCAAATATTTATTTTCTTGACATTCTAAGGTTTTTTTTTTTTGAGTTTAAGGAGCTTTATTGAAAAAAAACAAATTTTGAAACATAGGTACAATAACTAACAAGGCATATAGGAAAATTAGCTTTGGATTAACAGACTGAATAGATGATTTGATGGAATGAATGACAAACAAAAGTCTATCTTATGTATACAAATATTCCCAGAAAAAGAAAAGCAATAATAAAAGAATTGTACCTAAAGACAAAATAGCATTTTACATTTTGAGTTTTAGGGTAGAAAAAGGGGAAGAAATAGAGAAGAGGGAAAGGAAAAAAAGAAAAGAGGGGAAAGAAAGAGGAAAGAGAAAGAAAAGAGAAAAGGAAACAAAGACAACAATATCTTCAACTGTTATTATATTGAAACATTGAAGTTATAACAAAAAATTGTATCCCAGAAAGAAACAAAATGATGATTGTACAATACTTATGGTGGTTGAAAAACGAAGGAGCTATCTTGGTTACGAAGTGCAGAAGCAGATAAATTATTGGTAAGCGGAGACCAGAGGGCTTCTTTACGAATAAGTTGCTGAGAAGTTTTGGAAGAAGCTCTGTCTAATCTGTGATGATAGCAAAGAAGGTTCCACCAAACGGAAAAAGAGACTTTAGAAGCATCCTTCCAGTTAGAAGTAATTACCTGAAAAGCAATAGCAATTAACAAATCGACAAATATGTCTACCTTGCGAGAACCCAACCAGTTAGTGGAATTACTGCCCAGAAAAATGGAGTGGATGTCAAAGGGAAATGTGATATTGCAAATAGAGGATATTGCTTCACATACTTTAGTCCAAAAACAAGCAATGTTAGGGCAAAGAAAAAGGAATGCATAAAAGAGCCAAGAGTAGTAGGACATACCCAACAATTCGGGGATAAATCTGAACCAAACTTGGAAAGTGATAATGGAGTGAAAAACAGTCTGTGATAAAAATAATAAAGAGTCTGAGTAATGCTTGAATTACATGAGGTATGAAGTATGCGTGTCCAAATGGAGTTCCATGTTTGAACGGAAAGAGTATGTTGTAGCTCAGATTCCCATAACAGTTCAATTTTATTTTTAGGGCGGTTAAGTGAGGAGAAGTGTAAGTATTTGTAAACATGAGAGGCTCTAATAAAAGGGGAAATGGATAGAGGTTCAATCAGAGGATCCTGAGGAGGAATTGGAGAGCTAGAGAATAGAGAAAGTTGAGCCATTAGAAGCGTTCGTAAAGATTCATATCTCAGTAACGAGGACAGAGGTAGATCAAATGTTGACTGGACTTCTTGTAGGGAAAGACAGCGAGAATCCTGTATTAGCTGCTTAACCTGAAAGATCCCTTTGGTGGCCCATGTTTTCCCAAAAATGGTGCGGTTGGAAATTTTGATACTCTTGTTATGCCAAAGAGAAGAGTCCAAAAATAACTGTAAAGGACTGTGAGTTTACACTTAATAGAATGAAAGGTAGAGATGAATTTAGAAATTGTTGGATAGTTAAGCGAACGAGGGGGATGAGTGAAGCTGGCTAAAAGGGAAAAGGGAAAGGAGAGATCAGAGATTTCTCCAGTCTATACCATACAGAAGTAGAAGTCGCTCCCAAGGTAGATAAATAAGGTAACATTTGGCGGATTAGAAAAGAAGAATGATACTGTCAAAAGTTGGGGAAATGAACACCACCCCGATCTTTAGGAGCAGATAGAAGTACAAGAGAAATGCGTGCCTTCCTACCGTTCCAGAGAAATTTACTCAGAATTCCATTAAGTGTTTTAAAAATTTCAATGGTATTTTAACCGGTAACATGGATAAATAGAAATTGATAACAGGAAGCATCATCATTTTGATGGAGTCCAATCTACCCCACCATGACAAAAAAAGGGGAGACCATTTATCTGCCATATTATTTACTTTTGATAAAACCTCATCCAAATTAACCTGAATCGTTTTTGTAAGGGTAGAAGAGTATTTAATTCCTAAGCATGTGATAGTAGTAGTATTCCATTTAAAATCGATACCTTCAAACATGCTCTTTAAACAAAATTTATTTAAGGGAAGTATTTCAGATTTGGAGAAATTAAATTTATAACCAGACAGGGCCGCGTAAGAAGAAAGAAGCTCGATAAAAGCAGGTATAGAAGAGGAAGGATCAGAAACATATAACATAATATCATCTGCATAGGCAGTAAATTTAATTTCAACGGATTTATACGTAAAGCCTCGGAAAGTTGGGGAATGCCTTAGAGAATGGAGAAAGGGCTCAAGAGAGAGGATAAAAAGTAACGGGGAAAGAGGACATCCTTGACGAGTGCCCCTTTGTAGAGGAAAGTAAGAGGATTGAGAGCCATTGACAAAAACTGAAGTGGATGGTGAGGAGTATAATAAATTGATGAGGGACAAAATAGATGGGCCAAAACCATGCCATTCAAGGGAGCGCATCATAAAAAGCCAATGAACACGGTCAAAAGCCTTTTCGGCATCCAATGTTATGGCAGCCATAGGGGAAGAGCTTTTAGAAGCAAGATGAATAATATTTAGGAAAGTTCTAGAATTATCAGAAATATTCCTTCCTTTTACAAACCCCGTTTGTTCGGAACCAATTAAATCGGGAAGGACCTGATTGATACGAAGGGCTAGTACCTTGGCAAATAATTTGCAATCAAGATTAATCAAAGATATAGGACGATAATTGGAACATCTGGAGGGGTCTTTATCTTTTTGGGAATGAGACAGATCATAGCCTCAAGAAAGGAGCCTCGGGCCTCACCATTAAGGACAAAATATTGGAAGAGAGATAAGAGATGAGGCAAAAGAACAGAAGAAAAGCAGGAATAGAATTCGGCAGTGAGTCCATCAGGACCAGGGGCCTTGTCTTTAGGTAACAAAGACAAAGCAGATTTAATCTCTGAGAGAGATATGTCCTCTTCCAAAAAGAGCAATCAGGGAGAGGGGAAGTTCGGGAGGTAAAGAGTTAAAAGAATCCAAATCTCCTTCTGAAGGAGAAGACTCAGGGGTATAAAGGGTCTTATAGAAGTCTGTGAAGCACTGTAATATTTCTTCATCTCTAAAACGAGGAATGTCGCAATCATCGATAATCTTTACTATTCTGGATCTTTGCGATTTAATCTTTAAATAGTTTGCCAATAATTTACCAGCACGATTGCGACCACCATAAAATTTAGAGTTAATCTTTAACAAAGTCCCGGAGACTTCTTCCGTAGATTTCCTATTAAAGTCAAGCTTTGCTTGGATTAGTGTTTTAAGGGTGTCTGCAGATTTAGAAGAAAAATAGGCGTGCTCCAATTTTTTAATGGAAGAGAGCAAAGTAACGGATTCCTTGCGATATTGTTTCCGTTTGCGAGCTACATAATCAATAATGAAGCCTCTAGCTGTTGCTTTGAAAGAATCCCAGACAGTATGAAAGGGCATATCTGGGCTGATGTTAAGTGTAAAAATTCAGAAATAAAACCTTTGAACTGCTCAAGAAAAGAAGGGTCTTTAAGGAGATAATTGTTAAAACGCCAGCGACGAGATTTAGAAGATAAGGAAGGAAGATCTAAACTAATCAGAACAGGGGCGTGGTCAGAAATAAGAATTGAGCCAATCTCTGCGTGTAATAAATTGGGAAGAAGGTGTGGACTTAAACAAATATAATCAATTCTAGAGGTAGAGTTGTGAGTGGGGGAGTAAAAAGTATATTCTAAACTATCAGGATTAAATATTCTCCATGCATCGACTAAGCCCCTTGTATTAATGGTTCTAGCAAATGTTTTTTGCATTTTATTTGGAATATATCTAGAGGAGGATTTCCTATCTGTAAAAGGGTCCATAATCTGGTTACAATCACCACCCACTATGAGATTAGAACCACAACATGCATGAAGGGTATGCGACATGGAGTGCCAAAAGTGTGAATCAATGCCTGTGGGGCCATAAATGTTAAGCAAGGAAATATGAGATCCATTAATAGTAGTGTGGAGAAGAAGCCAACGACCATCATCATCACTCTCCTCTTTATCTATTGTGAGGGATAAGGATTTATGAAATAATATGACTACTCCATTTTTCCTGTCTTTCGAAGCGGAACTATAAACATGCCCCACCCATTGTTTTTTAAGGGAATTAGCATCATTCTCATTAAGATGCGTTTCTTGTAGCATTGCTATTTTACACTGGAGCTTAGAGAGATGGGTAAGAACCCGTTGTTTTTAACTGGGTTACGCAATCCTTTGACATTCCATGAGATAATTCGAACATTTTCAGTCATTGCAAGGCAAAGAAAAGCATTGATACTGACAAAATCATCATACACTTCAACAAAAATATAAAATCACTATAAAGATGTCTAAGAATATCAGAATTAATGCATGTAAAGAGAAAAAGATACAAAATGGAAATTTTAAAAGGGAAATAAAGAGTAAGAAACAGTGAAGATACAATCAAATAATCAAATGTGGAAGATAAAAACACAGAAAAACAAGTAGAACCAGAGGATAGGAAGGAAAGAGTAAAAGGGAGAAAAAAAGAAGAGAAAGAGCAAAGAAGAGGAGAGAGGAAAGAAGGAAAGGGTAAGGGGTGTAGAAGATAGAAAAAAAACAGTTGACTAGAAGCCGAGAGACTTCAGTCAAGAAGAGCGGGGTAAATAGCCAGAGTAAGGTAAATAGCATCGGGAGCGGGGAGCCGCAGGAGAGGACAGACAACAAAACCCCCCCGGAAACCGAGATCAAATGAATCTGCTAGATAGAAAAAGAAAAAGATAAATAAATAAGTTGAACAGAAAAGAGCAGATATATAATAACAAAACAGAGGAGACCAACTACACGAATGTAAGTAAAACAGGCGAACAACAACAGTCAAAATAGCAACTAAAGGTTGAACACTTACCAAACATGAGACGCAACAGTGAACCCTGGGGACAGGATGAAGGGGCACGAAAGAGGAAGACATCTAGGGAATAGGTCGGCACCAGATGAAAAACAGCTACAAGGAGAAACAAAGAACAATCACAGTATGGAATGGCCACGAAAAGGGGTTAGCAGGCCCTAATAGTAAAGAACAACAATTAAACAAACATGAGCGACAACATCCTGAAAGATGATCGACATCAAAACGTTAAAATAGAAACGTTAAACTGAAAAACAGGTGACAGAACAGGCACAACAATGAGATTCAATTCAAGACCCTCCAAAATCCATTCCTTCTCCTTTATGGCGTGAGATAAATTGTCTCAAGTCTTCAGGACGATCAAAGGAATATGACCTCTCTTTATAGGTAACCTTGAAGAAGCAAGGGAGAACCAAACCATATCTGGCATTCATGGATCGAAGAGCCGGGCGAAGTGAAAGGAATTCCTTGCGCCGAGCTGCAGTGGCACGAGCCACATCTTGAGAGAAGAAGACTTTTTGGCCAGACCCCAACATCTGTTTTCTTGACTTTGCCGCTGTAAGAACCGTTAACAACTCCGTGTATTCCAGAAATAAAACAATGATCCCTCTAGGACGACCGGCTGACGAAGAGGAAGATAGGCCACCAGTTTTAGGGCCAATACGATGTGCACGTTGTAAATTAAGAGCTGTACCATCTTTGAGACCAACAATCTTGGGAATGAATGATTTCAAGAAGACCAGCATATCAGACCCCTCCTCTCCTTCCGGAATTCCATAAATACGAAGATTATTGCGCCTATTGCGATTTTCCAAGTCTTCTGTTTGCGCCTTGAGGAGATCAATCTCTTTGGACATAGCCTTAACTTGAGGTATCACATCCTGAGTATCGCTAATACGTTGTTCCACAGCAGACACTCTGGAGTCCAAGTTAGACCACTTCTCGTCCAATCTCTGAAGGGTGGCATTAGTGTCCATAACAAAGGGTTTGAGTATCTTTATCTCCTCCATAAAATCCTCCATCGATATAGGTAGTGGTGACTTAGTAGGTGAATTAGACTCCTTCCGATTACGTTTAGAAGGAGTGACTGGGTTAGGATCCTTACGGGAGGAAGCCATATTTGCTGAGGGATTCCTCTGACCCAAAGAAAAAGAAGGTTCCATGTAGGGATATATGATAAAAAGTGGGGGCCACAAAAAGAGGCCTCGGAGGGAGCAGAGTATAAAACGTGTAGTAACTGTTGAACTTGCTGCTTGCTTGAGAAAACAGGAATACGGGTATTGTCACTCTGCACTGGAGGGCATCATCCAATCAGCCAGAAAAAACACTCAGAACATGAGGAGCCCGACTCAATGAGTATAGCATCCCAATTGAACAGACGTGTGAAGATTATAATGCGACGAATAAATAAGGCAATCTCAAAACATATTGTTAAAGGACGAGCACATGTGGCGTAGGCAGACATAGAAAGTACCAATAAGTAGTCACAATACTGCCAAGCAGTGCACAGCCAAAAGAACTATGTAAAAAATCGTTCCTTAAGTTCAAATAATGCAGAGAAACCAAGTGACATTCGCATTTTGATGAAAGAGGCGCTTCACAGGCAAAATTGACTTCCAAATAACTGGAGGTATAGATACATAAGAAATTGGTTGGCCCCAGTCCTTCTCACAAGAAATACAGGCATTGCAGGCAAAACAGTATACTTTAAAGGAGCTGGTTACCTCTCTGAGGCGAGTAAAGCAGGAAACACAAAATGGCAATCGCGTTGGACAAATGACGCGCGTCACCAAGCAGAGCAGAATTTAAAACAATAGCGGCATAAATACTGAGGAAGCTAGCTGGCCCCCTTCATGCTCAAAGAAGTTGCAGTCATTGCAGGCAAAGCAGCATGTTTGAAGAATGAGGGTTGCCGCGCTGAGAGAAAACCGTGAAAGACACAAGATGGCGGCCGCGGTCCACACAGGGAGCGCGCCGCATATCAAAGGCAAAAGTTAGGCGTTTGCAGGCTCACCGCGGCTTGAAAATAATGTCCTGCAATGCAGCAGGCATTCCGATAACGAAAGGTATGCCCAAGAGTCACAGCAGAGGTCAAAATTCGCCGCTCCTCGTATTCTGTTTCGATCTCGGTCCGGAGCGAGATCAGCCAGCTGCCATCCCCATCGGCGCTCAAGCCACGCCCCCCACATTCTAAGGTTTTAATTGGGCATTTGTGTAATTTTCCTTTTGAGCCTCTACATAAAAGCACGGATACTTTTTGTTTCACTATTTTTTCAATAGCATTTTGTTGGCTACATACCCCATTAGGCAAAAGAAACTATGTATTTTTTATGGTCTCTAAATGGACTAAAATCAAGGTGCTGTTTCTGTAACGTTCTGAACCTTTTTTATATATATATTTTTTAAGCATTGCTCTAGATTCCCAATAGGGTCAAATAGGCACAGTGTCACACGCTACAGTTATATTTAGCTGCAATTTATTTTTAAATGAAGAGTGTATTTAGCTGTTCATTGTGGCCTTCTATTTTTTCTTGTATATTCTTCCTCTTTTGTTTCTCTGTGTAACGTTGCCGTTTTAAATATTCTTGTACTTTGTCTCTTCACACAATAGCCTTATTTGTGTGTGATCTCCTTAAGAGTCAGTCAGAACAAATGTATGGCATTGTGAAAGAAGGGTTCCTAGCTCGAGCAGCATTTAGTACTTATTTTGTGTAACGTCATGCTTTTCAAATAAGACAATGCCTGTGTTTCATTTCTGCTGTTGCATGTGCTTGAAACTCCCTCCACGAACTCTGCTTTCTGATTGGCAGGCATATGATTAAAAAATGTAGTCGATTTCAAGACATCCGTCACCTCCTCCAAGCTAGTTATTGTAGGAAATTGGGTTATTGTTTGAAGGGGTGAGAACCCTTCTCAAGCAACAATCACAATCCTTCTCAGAGTGAACCACAAATGTCACTAAATTAACCTGTGCTTAACCCTCTGGCTACTTGGCACAAAAGCAGTCAGGCTTGACTTAGGGGCACTGTGTTAAGTATCTATGCATCACACAAACATTCCTAGTGATAAACAGTAATAAAGTGAAAACACAACATAAGAGATATCACACACCAATTTAGAAAAATAGAGTTAAAATTAACAAATAAAATGAGAATAAAACACAAAAATCCAATAAGTAGAACCAAGCATATACAATTTTAAAGGTTTAAGTATAATTAGTGCCAAGAAGCAGAAAGCGCTGACTGGGTATCTGGTTGCGCTAGACTGGGACAAAGTCACAAGTTCAGGACGGCCACTATGGAGTGAGGACGGATACAGGGACCAGGTTAGTCCTGCTGAAAAAGTTACCCTCTCATAGTCTTCCAGACTTTTTCAGGAGGAGCTCAGCTGATGCCAGACAAGTGTCCAGGATCTTGGGGGACACCTTTTGGGGATCAGGAACTTGCTCATGCAGAGGTCAGGAGGGCTCAGGCAAGTTTAGTAGCAAGTCCAGGCAGGTCCAGTTGTAGGTCCAAGTTGGGCCATTTGCAGCAGGTCTGCTGGGCAGTTGCAGGGAGACCTCTGGAGCTTGTTGTGCATCTGTATCTCAGAACAGGAGGCCAGTCAACTGACCCTTGAATTCACTCAGGTTAGCATGGTAAGAAGGGAGCAGGTCCAGTCTTCCTTCTCAGACAGCAGGGCAGGCCTCAAGCAGCAGGGCAGTCCTTTGAAGAACAAGGCAGGCCTCAAGCAGCAGGGCAGTCCTCTCGGAGACAAGGGAGGCCTCAAGCAGCAGGACAGTCCTACGGTGAACAAGGCAGTCCTTCTTCTGTATTGTCCACAGGCCCAAGAGTGTACTGATGAGTGGCTTAGGAGGTCCAACATTTATACCTGGTGCCACCCTTTGAAGTGGGGGAAACTTCTAGTCCACCCCCACATCTGGCTTTGTAAAGTTCCTTCCTTCCCATTTCTTTCCCTTGCTCAGGCTCCAAGAGGTCTAGTGTAACGAAAGGCTAGTGTCCAGTCCCTTTGTGAGTGTGCTGGAGGCAGCCCTTTAAAATGTAAGTGGGGCAGGGAACAGCTCTGCCCCTCCCCCACGGCAGGATGGCCCTCTCTCAACTAGTCTCAGGTTCTATTTTACGCTTTCAGGGCCTAATCAGCATTCCCTATGGGGAGCAATTAACAGGCCCAGGCAGCTGTAAACTCCTTGAAGGTCTCAGAAAGTTATGGACAGGAAAATGCAAAGTTTCTAAAAGTGGCATTTTCAAAATTGTACTCTAAAATCCAAATTTACCAAAAAAGGATTTTAAATTACAATTCATTTGAGTCAAAATATGATGTTTCTAACTGTTCCCAATCAAAACTTAGCACTTACGCAACACAGTGTTATCCTATAGGAGAGGTTGGCCTCACAGTAGTGTAAAACAAATTTAGGATTTTATAACTAACAGGGAATGTAAAACTTTAAAATACATGCCCTATTTTTTAAATAAAATGCACCTTGCCCTATGAGCTGTTTAGGACCTACCTTAGGGGTAAGTTATATGTATTATAAAGGGCAGTTTAGGCCTGGCTAAAGGTTTATTTGCCAGGTTGAATTGGCAATTTTAAAACTGCACTATAGGCTGCAATTTTAGGCTGCAGACAGGTTTAATAGGGCTACTTAAGTGGGTGGCACAATGAGTGCTGCATGCCCACTAGTAGTATTTAATTTACAGGTCCTGGGTACATGCAGTACCACTTTACCAGGGACATATAAGTAAATTAAATGTGCCAATTGGGTGTAAGCCAATTTTACCATGTTTAAAAGAGAGAGTACAAGCACTTTAGCATGGCTAGCAGTGGTAAAGTGCACAAAGTCCTAAAAGGCATTAAATGGGCTCAGAAAACAGGAGAGGTGAATGCAAAAAGTTTGTGGGAAGACCATACCAAGGCTGTCGGGTCTAACAGGATTGTTCTTGTTTGTTTGAAAGTAAATCACCTTTGTCACTAAAAGGGTAATTGAATAAGTAGATGATGTGCCAGGCAGATTCCGCCTGCTTCCCTTTTTCAAAACTGAGAAAAAAGTGAAATGTAAAGCAATAGATCAAATTTATATGTGGCGTAGTCTAGTATATAGCAGAGGGTAGAATCAAGGAGAAATTAGCAAGTTTTAGACTACCCCTGAGGCTTCATACTAGAAGTGACATTTTAAACAAACTGCAGTACCTACATGCCTTTCCATCCTCATCTACTATTTCTGGAAAGTTTTAGAATTTTTCCTAACTGAAAAGCGTTTAAAGCAGAATTAAGTGACCTGATTACGAGTTTGGCGGTAAGCACACTGCTGTCAAACAGTGTTGGAAACCCCGCCACACAGTTGACGGTCCACCTGCTGTATGACAATGTTGGCAGTTTGCTGAATGAGAGACTGCTGGAGTACCGCCACCACCGCCAGCCATTCGTAGACCGCCTCAACGGTGGTAGGAGAAAAGCAGCTGCCAGAGGGTGGTACAGAGAAGTTCACTGCCGTCTGAATTACGAGTTGGCTTTCTGAAGGTCCAACCATGGCGGGAAGACAGCCTGCTTTTAGTCAGTGGAAACAAAGGAATTGGGATGCATACTTACCCATTTCCTTTTCTTCCCTTCAGTTTCCCACGTGGATCCCTTTTTCCAGGTCCCCCCTTCACAGTAGCATCTTGACCCCGAAGAAAACTACCCTGTTTGTGCCAAAATCCAGGTAAGTCTGTTTTGCAGTGTTTACCCATTGCCAGGACTGGGCACATATGGTCCAGACTCCAGCAATGGGAAAGTACCCGTAGTAGGTATTTTTTCAAATGTGTCATGCATATGTGTGCATTTAACACTTATGTAGTCAAAATATACCCACATGCCTCGACACATGTGAAAAACGATTCCCCGCCATCAGAAACACCTCCGCTGGGCCAGCGGTGATATCATAATACAGCGGGCAGGAGACTGCTGTGGTACGGCGGTAAGAATTACCGAACTCGTAATCGGGCTCAGAGTGCTTAAGAACTTATAGTGTGCGCATTAACTAGGCCCGCTGGGGTGGATTGAGAGACTTCTGGTAGATTTTCATTCAGAAAGAATTTTTGTGGAGCAAACTTGATTCATTTAGATGGGGAATGGGAACCTAGACCCAAGGGAGGTTGTGAATAACTCCAATTTTAGTTGTAGCTGTAAAACCTTTTCAATGTAGATCGCAATCTCCTCCCATAGCAGTGAAAACATTTTACGAAGGAATAACATGCGTTTGAAGTCGCCTATGCATTTAATGAAATTCCAAATTTTATAAGTTACGATACCCACTTTATGGTGCCGGGAATGAGTCTGAAAAGTCCTATGTATTGACAGAAAACTATTTCGCTTTAGAGCTGGGAAGTTATTGAGGCAGAAGAGGTGGACTAAATACAGCCCATTGCACTGGCTCTAGAGAGGGGGTTTATTGATAACTTGGATGCTTGTTTTCCATTTATCATCTAGCGGGATGAGAAGTCTGGAATCTGCAAGGGGGAGCAGTTTTTGATGCAATGTGTCCTTGTTTATTTAGTTTGCCAGCAAGGGCCGGCAGATCCAAATGCATATAAATGGACAGCTGAATTTTGACTTTTAAATTCGACAAAAGTCAAGTTTGGGGAGATTGAATTT
This sequence comes from Calotriton arnoldi, assembly GCA_963921515.1. Taxonomy (NCBI): domain Eukaryota; kingdom Metazoa; phylum Chordata; class Amphibia; order Caudata; family Salamandridae; genus Calotriton; species Calotriton arnoldi. The sequence goes on from CAWUFW010001499.1 coordinate 2,646,094, forward strand.
GCAAGCCTGAGAGGTATTTCCAACATTCCTAGATCACAGACCTTGTTGTTAATCCCATTCATAGCCAGTCCTCCCAGAACACAGGCCAACCGCCCATTTTGATGTTCCTGTTGTGCCATAATGAAATGTGATGAACACTTTTTTTTTTTTTTTTTTAAAGAAAGAGTTTATTTAGACTATTCTAGGAATGGACAGATTCTCTTGTATGTTTATAGTCTCTATGTTAGAGCTGCAACATTACATAAAATGCTATTCAATAAGACCAAAATAACATTGCATGATACCGTACTATGGCCCATATTCATCATTTTTTCACGCAGCGCAACATAGCAACCCACCTTGCTGCACAGTGATGCGTGAAAGGGAAAGGGCAGGAATGCGCCATATTTAACATTATACAGCTCATTCCTGTCCTTTCCTATTGCTGGCACACTTTTAGCTGCCTAGTGCCAAAGCAGGCACCCTAGTGTTATGTTGAAAAGGTGCCTGCATTGTAGGCAGGATTCTTTTTGTGCAGTAAGGGACAACTTCCTTCACAAAAACATTCCTCAGAGTCATTTTCCTCTTTCCATGTGTGCTGCAGAATGGAGCACACATAGAAAGAGGAGAAAAAGAGGAGAAATATAGATGTTTCTCCGCGTTAACGCCTCACCTGGGGAGGCGGAGCATTTTCACGCATTCCCAGGTCTACCACTAATGGTAAATCTGGGAATACGCCAAAGTCTATGGGTGGATGCGTGGGAACACCGGCTCGCCACCCATGGAACGTCTCCCTGAGGCAGAGTAATGCAAGGCAGCAATATGTGCTGCTTTGTGTTACTCCAGATTTATCAAGCCATGCATGGCCATGCAAGGTGGCCTTGCGTGGCTTGATTAATCTCACTTAGGGTTTGCATCACCCATGGGCCCCCTTGCATGGCACAAGAGCGACGCAAAACCTTGATAAAGATGCTTCTACATTTCCATAAGAAATCTTCAGCTGGCAACTTCAACAGTGGCTCACTACTGCTTTTGCTCTCTAACTGTGAAGCCTCAGTCCAAAAACACCTCCAGAAACAGAATAACCCCAGTAACCTGTACATAATCGGAAGGTCAGGGCACCCACCACACTAAAGCATTTCTCTTGACAGACATCTGAAAAGGTGTCCAGATTTTTTCAAATTTGGCATTTTACTTCTAAGTGTCTCAGTTAATATTTCCATTGCATGTAAGTTGCACATTTTAGACCACCACATAAGCATTGTGGGAGGCTCAGACACGTTCCATTTCCATGCAACAGTCAATCTAGCTACTATCAGCAAATGTATTATTGATATTTCAGTAGGCGTTGACATTGGATATCCTCCTTCCTCATCTGCATGGCCTGGTAGAGAGATCAAAGTATTAATTTGTAACTAGATGTTGGTAATGTCTTTAATAGATGACAGGACAACCTTCCAGAAATTCATAATTTCATTGCATTCCCACCACGTGTATGTAAAAACCTTTCAACCCGGGAAGCATGGTTCAAAATTCATAATGTCTAACAACATTGACACAGGTGCATGATCGGAAATACTTGAGTGTCTATTGTTGTGGGTCTCACCAATGGAAACAGTGCATATAAAACAAGCATGTAGTCAATTCTAGAGTGGGATCTATGCACATTAGAATAAAAGTATAGTCCTTTTGTCTGGGATGCTGTAAGCGCCATACATCTTTAAGGAACAGATTCCTAATCCCACTAGTCAGTGAGGGAGGGATTCCAACCAGGTGCCATGTGGGACCAGACCTCTTTAGGTTACAGGCAGTGTAACATTTAGTTCTCCTCCAACTATCAAAGCCTCCTTTGCAAAATAGGATATGAACAGGAACACCCAAGAATAGAAAGCTTCCCTGCTATAATTAATTAAAACTTTCTTATCGTCAGACCAAACCTTTTTATCTGGAAGGGTTAAAGCATTTTGGTGCCTCCTTCCTAAAGATGGCTAGGAAATGGTGTTGGTACATCAATTCTTTCTAGTGGCCAGCCATGTTGGAGAGTTGGAGTCCACCTTAAAAACATTTTCCCCCTTGTTGAATAAGAAAGGCTGTTTGGTGGCTATGCCTAAACACCCTGCTGTCTCCTTAGCCACATTTTCTAGGGCAACCTCAACTCTTTTGGAACACCATAGAAATCCAGATTCATGCTGGGACCTTGACTTAAGAAGGACTGACAAAGTCTACCTGGGAACACAGCAAAAAATTAGCAACATGGCTTATGACCGTTCTCGGTATTTCTATCCTCAACCAGACAGGGGCTCAATCCTCTGTTAGTTTTTTGAGTTTTCCAATTATGGTGTTTTCATTACATCTATCCAAATTATATAGATATTCTGAAAAACAAATTCCCAGGTATTTATTGAAGAACAATTGCCATTACTGATCCATATTGTCTATCATTTGTGCATAGTAGATTCAAAGGAAGGGCCACAGTTTTTTCCTTATTTTGGGTCCAGCCCAAGATGCACAGAAATGGTCAATTATATCCAGGACGGTGAGAATAGCATTGAAGGCATTGGCTGTAATAAGTGTAAGCTGCAGCTTTATGAATTCCAGCTTTAAACGGTATGCTAGTGTTCTCAGGATCATTCATAATTATACATATTAATAACTCATTGGTTACTTGAAACAGAAGTGGTCAGAGAGGGCAGCCCTGACGTGTACCCTGAACCATGTGTACAATTGGGAAGAGTCCCATTTACCTGATCCTGCCCATGGGCTCATCATAGAGTGTCAAAACCATCTGAATATATCAATCACAGAGTGCAAATCTATGTAGCACCTGTTGAAATGAAAATGTTTTCGTTATTTTGCCTGTGCGTTGTTCTATGTAAGTTAGCTTTCGCGGCACCATTTTATGTTCGGCCGCCATTTTGAACCATGCTTAAAACTGCTTCTTGCCTCTTCAAGAAAATGGTTTGTGGAAAGTTTTGTTTCTCCAAGGTTGGGCCTTGCTTTGCTAATGAATACACTGTTCTTATTAGCGCATACCTTTCTCACTAGATAGAGGCCTTCTCCCACTAGTCTAGTGGCGGGCACGGACAGAACGACCTTGGTTAGGAGATAATGTATGCCCGGCCTCAGAATCGAAACCTATCCTTCCGTACTCCTTTGTTTAGCTGCATCTGCTTGGAAAATTCCATTATGGGCGTGCCTTCATTGGTTCTGAAATGTACATAATGTATCGTTATGCTTGCTGATGTCAGTCCCTTTCTGCAGCACTCCTAAGAGACTGGGCAGACTGGGCTCCGCTCGAGCGTATCTGAATAAACATATATTGGTTTGTATTCTCTACTGTCTGACCGACTCTTCATTTGTATGGAAGGTTGAGTGGTGGGCGTAAGTGACCCGGGTGACCCTAATCGGGTCACTTCTTTCAGTTGGCGCCCGAACAGGGACCCCTTCGGGTGAGTGGCCCTTCCCCTTCCGCGGACGGGGGAGGTCGAGGCGATTGTCGGGTCGGACGGACGGATCAGGGAACCCTGCATAAGAGAGTTCCTGTAACTCGCAGCTGCCCCTTCTGTCCCGCCGGACAGCGCCTGCCCAGTGGTCATCCCGACTGGGGTCCTGAACGGCGAAACCCTTGGATCTGACCGTTTGGTCTGAAGAGTCGGCAGTGGAGAATAACTTTGTTTTGACCTACATACACCAGGTGAGTTTGTTTTGGTTCTTTGTGGATATGGTACCATTTTGGTTTGTATTTGGTACGGTCTAAGGGCTGTCATTTGGATAAAACGTTTGCAAATGTTTTGCCAGGCATAGAATAGTGAATTTGTTTTCTTTGAAAATGCCTGGAATAAGTAAATTGGTTTCCTTGTGCTGTTGCTGTTGTTCTGTAGATGCTAGACTGGAAGAAGCTCAGCCGGCGACTCCGGAAGGCACTCCTAATTTTGATATGTATGTGAAACATGGTCTTGGCCCTATTATGTTTAGTACATTATGGCACAAATATACGAGGGACAATGCCGATTTGCAGTGGCCGTTGACGGGCACTTTTGATGAACAAAAAAGTGGGTTTTTACAGGAAAAATTTTTGCAAAGCGAAGTAGGCAGTCTATGTTTGATTCTCTTCGAACGTGGCAAAAGGAGGCTAAACAGAGACGAATAAAGATGGAAAAGGAGGCGCAAAAAGGGAGAATGCAAACATTGACTCAGAAAGCTGTAGCACATGATAGGGAGAAACAAGAGATAGGAATTGAACGTGAAAATAGGAGGTTTCGATTACACATTGATAAATCTTATGTAGCCCAAGAAGAAAATGATACTTTTGTGGAGGAATTATTAGATAGTTGACCCCCACCTCCGTACGCCCCGCAAGAAGATATATCCCACTGTTCCCTTGCCCTCACAGCCGCCTGTTACTGTCACTTCTACTGTTTCTGCTCCTGTATCTACTGCTGCTTTTTCGACAGCCGTGGCATCAGCTCCTTCTCCTCTTTCTCTTCCTCCTGCTTCCTTATCGTCCGCAGCAACTGTGACTGTTAGCACCCCCCTCACGCCCATTGTTTCAGCATCCTTCTCGCCAGCTTTTTCCCCTGTGACGCAGCCCTCAGCATCACTGATACCTGTCACTCCAGTTGCCTCTCCTTCTCTGGTTTTTCATCCCCCGGTTTCCTTGAGTGATGGGATGCCTGCGCGTGGGTTTGGAGACGGAGATTGGAAGAAGTTTAAAGAGCGCATGGGTCCGTATGTGCGATCTGAAGTGGGAGATGCAGAGAAAAAGGTGGTGGCTAACCAGGCAGCGCAGTGGGCCCGAAACACCATTTACAGTGTGGAAGATATGTAGAATGTGATGAAAGATTATGAGTCTTTTGTACAACAGCATGCCCTTAAGCATATGTCTGCTACTCTGTTTGGTCTTTGGGAGCAGTGTTTCAAAGATGCGGCACCACAGATTTTGTATGATATTAAAGATCGTGTATATGTCAGTGATATGGAGCCTGATCAAGTTTTTGGTAGTATTACGACATTGATTGCTTACCGGGGTAGGCTGCTTGAGAAGAGCCCCATTCCGGTATCTCAGTTCCCGATGCGGGAGGTTCATCCTATATATCATCCCGAAATACCAAAGCTGACGGATCAGCACGGTATTGTCACTAGACCAGGTGTGGCGGCCTGTTTCCAAGAACAATGGGTTTATACTCCCTGGAAAAGGAGTGAAGTTTTGTCTCTCAAGACTCAGTTACCTGATCCTAGGAAAAATCCTACTGCATATTATAAAGAATTGACTGAAGCTGCCTCTTCAACAGTAATGACACTTGCGGATATTGAAATGTTCTTTGGTCTACTGGTTCCGGTTGATATTTGGAGGCAGGTGCTTACACAAGATCATGTAGCGGAACTGGGAGATACATGGGATCAAATTAAAGTATGGGATCAGGAGAGGAAGCCTGACGATAAGCCTAAGGCAGAGATCCTTGCTTTGCCAGGCCGCATTATCACGTATATGCATTCTTTAATTCCGCCGAGAAAGGTTTATTGGGACAAGTTAACGGCTTGTCGCCAGAAGAAAGATGAGAGTGTGTCTGATTTTTTCACTCGGTTTGAAGATGTGTTTTTGGACTATAGTGGGCAGGATTTGTCTATTGAGGGAGGTGTCCGGTTGTTTGTTAATAGATTTGTTTCCAATTTGCTTCCCGAGATTGCGACTCAATTGCAAGCTTCCGAAAGCACTTGGTCCACCTCTTCCCCTTCTGTTATTTTGAATATGGCACAGTATTATGAGCATAGGGAAAATGAGGATAAAGAGAGAACAGAGAAGAAGCACAAGGATTTGAAGACAAAGGTGTTGTTGCTGCAGGTTTCTAGAGGGAATGGTAGAGGACGTGGTGGTTTGGCCTGACAGCTTCCACGCACTAGTAGGCAGCCGACTACTACGCCTTTAGGGCCGAATCAGTGTGCGTATTGTAAGGGGCGTAGCGAGTGTCCTGTGTTGTTGCAGAAGGTGGCAGTCCCTGGAGGACGAGGTTCTAGTGGACGGGGTCGGGGAGCTGGTGGGACAGGCAGGGCTTCAAATGCTGCGGCCTCACATGGTCGTTCTGATAATAATTACTTTGATGACCCTCGGGCGGACAGTATTATCATGATGATTATGATACAGATGAGGTGACAGGAATGTCTTACAGCTAGGACAGCCAGGGACAGAGTGAGGGACCAGTTTCGATACCTGTAGACCAATGCGGTCCTTATGTTACTGTGGATTTGAATGGCTCAGCGAAGGAATTTTTGGTGGATACAGGTGCAACAAACAGTTCTATTTCTCGTTCTTTGGTCCCTGGGGCGGCTCTGTCTGGCCATAATAATGTTTCGGTAGGTTTCTCTGGTGTACCGGTTGTGAGCCCCATTTCAAGACCTCTTGCATTGACTATTGGTCCTTTCACCGTGGATTCTCCATTCTTATTGACAGCTAATTGTGGATAGAATTTGATGGGTTTGGATTTGTTGAAGAAATTGCATGCTACGATCTATTTCTCCCCGGCAGGTGTTTACATGACAATCGGTCCGGATGTGGCACGAGCTAAACAGTGTCTGTCCAAAGATGCACCCCTTCCAGCTGAGTTTAAAGTTGTGCCGCCCACTTTGTGGACCACAGGCGACACAGATGTGGGACTGTTACAGATACTGCCGGTTTCGATCACAGTTAAAGACAATGCTATTTTGCCTCATATCCCTCAGTATAAAATACCGCAGGCAGGTGAGCGAGCTTTATTGCAAATTGTACAGGACTTGATTGGGAAAGGAGTGGTTGAGGAGACGACTGCTAATTTTTGTAATAGCCCTATTCTCCCCATTCTAAAACGGACACCTTCGGGTTCCTCTGATGATCATGCGGATGTTTATCGTTTTGTGATTGATTTGCGCAAAGTTAATAAAATAGTAGTTCCCCAGTTTCCTGTGGTCCCCGACATTACTACTCTTTTAACAATGATTCCTTCTACTGCCAAATTCTTCTCTGTCATCGATTTGAAAAATGCATTGTTTAGTGTTCCTATCCATCCAGATAGCAGGTATTTGTTCGGTTTTACACTAGCTGGCAGAAGTTTTAGATTCTGTCTAGCTCCTCAGGGCTATACTGAGAGTCCAAGTATCTATAGTCAAGCTTTAAAGAGCCAATTGGATTCCCTTTCGCTTCCTACAGGTAATGTATTGGTTCAGTACGTTGACGATCTCCTCATCGCTTCTGAGACAGAACAAGGTTGCAGGGATAGTACAGTTAAATTTTTGTTGCATTTGGCACAGCAAGAACATAAAGTGTCCCTTTCCATATTTCAGTATTGTCGACAGGAGGTCACCTATTTAGGTCACCTACTGTCGAAAGAGGGTAGGAGATTGACTCCTGAGCGCATCAGTACCATTGTTAAAATACCCATCCCACAAACTCAGAATTATGTGCATGCTTTTATAGGTATCACTTCCTATTGTCGGCAGTGGATACCTGGCTACTCGCTACTAATAAAACCTCTGCTCGCCCTAACACTAAAAGATGTGCATGAGCCTCTGCCTTGGACGCCTGACTGTCAGCAGTCTTTTGAGCAATTGAAAACTGCACTTTGTTCGGCTCCAGTACTCGGCACTCCAGATTATACTAAACCATTTGTGTTGTACGTTCATGAGATGGCTGGCTGCGCGCTTTCTGTTTTAACACAAAAATTTGGAGATAAGCAACGGCCGTGTGCTTATTTCTCTGCTGTTCTTGACCCTGTCACAAGAGCCCTCTCGAGCTGTCTAAGAGCGGTCGCGGCTGTGGCTGTCTCTATAAGACAATCGGCTGGACTCATACTTGATGCTGACCTCACAGTCATGGTACCCCATGCTGTGGATACACTTCTGAATAAGATAAAGACACAGCACCTCACCAGTGCACGTCTAACTGGCTGTGAATTGACCTTGTTCGCCAAACATATTACGATTAAAAGATGTGCCACTCTGAACCCAGCCACGTTACTACCCCTCCCTTCTGAAAATGATGAAAATGAGAAACATGATTGTATCTTCCGGGCGGAAGAAGAGCCGAAAGGACGGGTAGACTTGACTGATGTTCCCTTATCTGACCCACAAGGGGAACTATATGTTGATGGCTCTTGTTTCAAATTACCAGATGGCACTACAACTGCTGCTTATGCTATCACTACATTGCGTACAGTCGTGGAGACATCACGAGTCCCTTATCAGTAAGCCCAAGCAGCTGAGTTAGCCGCCCTTATTCGTGCTTGTGAATTGAGCGAAGGACTGGTTGTCAATATTTATACTGACAGCCAGTATGTCTTCAGGGTCGTGCACAATTTCGGGCGACTCTGGGCTGAGAGAGGGTTCCTTACTTCCCATGGTACAAAGATCCAACATGGTCATCTTATATTGAGGCTTTTGTCTGCGTTGACGCTCCCTAAGAAGTTGGCAATAGTGAAGTGTAGCACCCATAGGAAAATCACTGATGATGTAGGGAGGGGGAATGCTTTTGCTGATCAGACAGCTAAGGAAACGGCACAGACTAAAATGAAGAGAATGTTTGTGGCAGGATCTGCTAGGTGTGTACCTGAAGTTACAATGTTTGAGGATACGCTTGAGAATGTGAAAGAAATACAGAGCGAGGCCACAATAGAAGAATTAGCAATGTGGCAAGAAAGTACAGCACAATTGAACGATGAGAGATGTTGGATTGATAAGTCAGGAAAGCAGAGATGGATGTTGCCAGATGCATATGTTCTCCCTGTAGTCACCATGGCCCATGGCCCAGCCCATATCAGCGCTAAAGCTATTTGCAAGTTGTTGGACCCTGTATGGCAGAATGACAACATTTTAAAAACTGCTGCACATTTAGTGAAATACTGTATGATGTGCATGATGCACAATCCTGGAAAGGGTACCCCTACCCCACCCGGTAATTTTGCACCACTCACTTTCCCCTTTGAGGTCCTTAGGATGGACTACATAGAGCTAGACAGGTGTAATAATTTGAAGTATGTGTTGGTAGTTGTTTGTGCATTTAGTAAATGGGTTGAGGCTTATCCTACTAAAGACAATAAAGCTGTTACGACTGCAAAGGTACTCCTGAAGGAGTTCTTTCCTCGTATGGCTTGCCCCGTTTGATTTGGAGAGATAACGGAAGTCATTTTAATGCCAAGGTAATTCAGTTAATTTGCGATGGTTTGCACATAAAACAGAAGTTTCATGCTGCAAATCACCCACAGTCAGCAGGATTGGTTGAGAAGTACAACGGTACTCTCAAACTGAAATTAGCAAAAATTCAGGAGACGACAGGGTTACAATGACCAGATGCTCTACCATTAGCTCTTTTGTTGACAAGAAGAACACCACATTCTAGAACAGGATTGTCACCGTACGAGGTCGTTTGTACGCCCGGCAAATGTCTGGGGCGTCCCGCGATTTCGTCGGTTCTCTGATATTGAGTACTCCTTGTTAATTGACTACTTCTAACAGCTAACTAAAAATTTGTGTTCTATTCACCAGCAGGTCCGTGAGTCCCTGCCCGCTACACCAGAGGGACCCGGACATGACATTCGGCCTGGAGATTTTATACTCATCAAAAACTTCCAGCGGAAGAAGAGTTTGGAGCCTCGTTGGAAGGGACCCGAACAAGTCCTCCTGGCCACTCGAACTACTGTGAAGGTCGCCGGCCAAAAGAACTGGATCCACGATACCCACTGCCACAGGATACCCTTCCCCTTGCCCTATGATCAATGGGTGAGGGACGGAATAGGGGACTTTGAGTGCGCGAGAAGGTGCCTCAGTTCGTCCCCTTCAGTGATGCAAAGCTAACTTGGACCCAAACGGATTTGGAAAATGATGTAGTGCTAAATGCAGCGGTCCCCCCAGAAATACGAGCTATTAAGGAGCCGCTGTTTGTTGATCCAACTGTGCCAGGGGCTGCCAGGTACAATTTGCGTCCTCGGTTGAGGAACAGTGCACAAGAGGAGAAGTCAGATTGGATAGGGATGGACTGTGTAAGTCAGGTGTACTTTGTCATAGTACCAACGGAGTTAGTTTAGGGTGAGGTGAGACATATGCACTGTTTGTCTTCGAACATTGGACAGGATAGCTCAAAAGGTATCCCTTTGGGGGTACATTATCCTGATCGACGTGGGATACATCCAGAGCTTAGGACAGAGCAAGCTCCACCGCCGGTGCTCAAGAGCGCCAACGTATTGATGAACAATAGGAGCCTGTACCAGTGAGGCTCTGACGGACACTGGGAACACTTACCTTTACTTTCATTTTTGTTGCACCATCGGTTTTGTGGCACTTCTCTCCTTGTTTAATTATGCATCCCTTTGGCCGGCCTATTGATGAGGAGGAACAGCCATTTGCACTGCTGCGCTCAATGAGGGGTTGGTCGACAAAGAGTAAAATAATTGGCATATTAATAGTTGTGATTGCACTAGCAACAATACTTGGAATATCCTGGTTTTTAGAGGAGAACTTTCCTGTACATTCCTTGGTTGGTACAACTCCCCTCCCCTAAACACATTCTTATTACTCTAGCCCCTCACAAAGATGCACATAAAAAGTCCTACACAGACAATGTATTTATACAAATGTTGCATCAGGCTCATAATGTGTCCAATACCACTAATTGTTGGGTTTGTGGGTTACTTCCTTCGGTCACTCATAAGAGCGACAATTTGTTGTTGATGCCACTGTCGTATACTGGCAGCTGCAATGGTTGGTACCAATTGTTTCGACTGGTGTACTTCCAATTTCATCTTTCTACTTTGGGTATGACATCTTCTGATTCTCACACTGCGACTGAATATTTACACTTCTACCAAGGGTTTACCCCCATAGGACCGGCAGGACAAGGGACTCTAGGCACATTGTCCTCAAAGTCATGTTTACGTATCGTAAAGGATAATGCCTGGTTTCAAATGGAAATGGCTGATTTCCAACGGTTTAACACATCTGAGTATTTTCAATCCTTCCAAGGTCGCAATATTACCAAAGATAAGCTGATACCTGTGTCAGTGGTTAATACGACAGCTAGTTTTTGTTTCCAGGGGACTGGGGAGATAAAGGTGGGGGACAGTAAATGTAATTTTACCTACAGATTGAATACGACTAATAGTTCGCCTTTGATTCTATCCCATAATGTCTATTTTGTCTGTGGATCACAAGCTCACGTCTGGCTCCCGAGGGGATGGTCTGGTACATGTTATCTCTCTTTTCTTCTTACCCCTGTATATGTTGCCCCGGCTAACTATCACAAAACTCACCGACTGCAACGTAGAAGTCCATTTCTGTCCCGAGTCAAGAGGGTTGTTGATACGAAAGATATAGATCAGACTGACACCACCGCACAGCAATTTGGGGACGCTGTGAAAGGCCTACTACCTTATTGGGGCCCCATGGCTAATAGCCTTCAAATTCGTCAGCTGACAAGAGTTGTTGAGGGGGTTATCAATACGACTGCTGGGATAATGACAAATATCACTGCTGAGCTCCAGGCTACGAGATTAGTCACTTTGCAGAACAGGATGGTGCTAGACGTTATACTTGCAGATAGGGGAGGGGCCTGTTGCGTCATTGGCAGCAGCTGTTGTGTTCACATACCTGAAAATGCTCCCAATGTTTATTCAGCCATCCAAAAATTACATAGAATATCCGCTGAAATACACCAAGAAGTAGGTACTTGGACGCTGTCGGGGTGGTTTTGGAACACGCTACTTCCTGGGGTTGGAAGATCTTGGCAGTAGTTGCCGGTATTCTCTTCACATGTTGCCTTGCATACAATGTCTCCCAGCTTGTTGTTCCTATTGTATTAATATCCTCACTCCCAAACAGAAATTTTCAATTCATGATATTAATGCTGTTACAAAAGGATATTGATGATTTGATGCAGATTGATGAAGGTATTTTTGAGACTACATCTTTCCTTGCAGCCTCCATCTCTGATACTGAATCTATGATCAGCTCCTAATACTGATGTTCTTTTGTCCTCGGACATGTTATATTTTCTTTGATCATTTCCTAAAATAGTTAGGTCATGCTAAAAAGAGGGTCTGTTGAAATGAAAATGTTTTCGTTATTTTGCCTGTGCATTGTTCTATGTAAGTTAGCATTCGCGGCACCATTTTATGATCAGACGCCATTTTGAACCATGCTCGAAACTGCTTCTTGCCTCTTCAAGAAAATGGGTTGTGGAAAGTTTTGTTTCTCCAAGGATGGGCCTTGCTTTGCTAATGAATACACTGTTCTTATTAGCGCTTACCTTACTCACTAGAAAGAGGCCTTCTCCCACTAGTCTAGTGGCGGGCACGAACAGAACAACCTTGGGTAGGAGATAATGTATGCCCGGCCTCAAAATCTAAACCTATCCTTCTGTACTCCTTTGTTTAGCTGCATCTGCTTGGAAAATTCCATTATGGGCGTGCCTTCATTGGTTCTGAAATGTACATAATGTATCGTTATGCTTGCTGATTTCAGTCCCTCTCTGCAGCACTCCTAAGAGACTGGGCAGACCGGGCTCTGCTCGAGCGTATCTGAATAAACATATATTGGTTTGTATTCTCTACTGTCTGACCGACTCTTCATTTGTATGGAAGGCTGAGTGGTTGTCGTAAGTGACCCGGGTGACCCTAATCGGGTCACTTCCTTCACACCGAACACAGATATGTCCAAGACACTTTATCAAATGCCTTTTCTGCATCCATTCTGCTGCTACTATCGATGTATTGATCAATTTAACTTTCTCAGTAACATACATGTGTTATCTGCTGCTATCCTACACTTTTTAGGTCTGGCATTAACCCAACCTTTGGACTTTACCAAAAATGCATATATAATATACTTATTTACATGGGATTTCAGCCAGCCCTCTTCACCCATTTGTCTGTTGTTATGCCCTTCACATTTTTCATCTGCCCACTACAGCATACAGTGTAGGGCAGTGGCTCAGCTCAATTCAGCCACTGGCCAACTTCACTGTGAGTAATGGCATTCTGCTCTTTCAAAAGGAGCTCATCCGCACAGAAGACCCTTCAGTACCAGCGACTACTAGAGTAAAAAACAGTTGCTTTCAACCATTTAAAAAAATATATATTTTCAATGACCCAGCAGCTTCTGCAACAATAACGTTTTGCAAACACCATGAGAAAACAATACAAGAACTAACAAAGTCAAAAGGCTGACAGCTAACGATCGACCTATGAGGTATTGCCAAAGGATGATCTTGTTTGGGAAGGGTGGATAGTGAAAAAATGACTGTTTAAAAGTGCAGCACAATAATTTTAGTGAAGGTTCTTACCTGAAACTCTAGAGACAATTCTAAAAGTGGTGCTTCTTTTATCCATCTTGGGGAAGAACACATTGGGGCCTATTCACAAACAGCATTTTGTTGTCCGTTGAGTAGTACTACAATACTACAATAATACTACTAAATGTACTATAAATTGCTATTCACATACATACGTGCAGAGGTCTCTTCCTCCGCCTTCCCTATCTTTACTGTGTGATGATCTCTCCCTGACTGCAAAGATCTCCACACATGTAAGTATACGTTTTTAGTAGTAAATGGGGGTGGGATAGAGTTGTGTGGCTGGAAACCAGGGAATGTTTATGACTAAAGGGGAGAGGTTAATGGAGGAGTAAGAAGACATTAGGGGTGCAAAGGTGGAGTTTAGTAAGGGAAATGCACCCATCCACAAAAGAGAAAGCTGATTGCTATTCACAAACTGCACTTCTACATTAACCACAGTCAAAAAAAGACCCAAAACAGTAGTGAATTTACTCCTGCTGAGAGCTGGAGTACGTCCAGGACCACACATGGCCAACTATTGGAAACGCAACACTATCTCATAGAAGAAAATGGAGGTAGGGGCCTAAAATAAAACTCCATAGGAATTAATGTTGTTTATAGTTAAATACATTATTTAAACTATTTACAAATATAAATATATTTAATGTAATGTTATAAAATCATCTAGAAATAAAACATATTTTTATTTTAAATATTTTAATGACTTTTTCAATTTTTTTAAATTATTAAGATTTAAATAAATTACTTTCAATTAATTATATACATTCACTTTTAATCATTTTTAGTACATAACAAAAAAAGATTTTTTTAAACTTTTGGTGGAATATTTTTAATTTAAACTTCAGAAAAATTATTTTATTTTAATTTAATATGCTCTAAATATTTACATTTTAATTTAAAATTAAGTTATTAATGCTGTAACATATTTTATATGTTTCAACATTTAAAATAAATATAGAAATAAATTACCAGTATTATTTAACAAAATGATTTTTTACATTTAAAAAAAGTTTAATAAACTTTTATACTTTTCCCAATTCTTTACCATAGGGAGATTCCCCCCTTGGTTGCTGAATTTCCACCAAGCGTGCAGAGCATCAAATATGGACATAATGCCACTACTAATAGTAACTTTAACTACAGGCAGTAAAGTTACTCAAAATTAGTAAATTTACTTGTTGTAAATCTACACATGTAGATTTAGCTTTCGGAATAAGCCCCATTGTAGTGTTTCCAAAAACATTAGCAGAAAGTTCCTCTATGGAGCAATGTCTTATCTGTATGTGGTGTGCACCCAGTTGATTATTATTCTGTGATTAGCACACACTTTGGCAACTGCACATCTCAAGATTTGTGACTACTGTGGCTAACTGTAAATTCTATCAATACTGTATTATCATTAACTCGTGTTAGTTCTCCGTGTAAGCTATTGCTTTGTGATTTTGGGACCTTACAGTCACAATGCAGTTTGATCCTCCACCACCAAAGTTCCACCAGACTGAGGGAGAGCCGCATATTCCATGAAGTAGGTGGAAGGAAGAGTTTTTTTTATACATATGATGGTATGTCGCTGGAAAGGTGAAAATATATTTTTTACATTCTTTCAGATATGAAGTCGAAGTTGTCTACTGTACTTTACAACAGGTCATGCCTACAGAAGGTCAAGGAAACATCAATGTATTTGCATCGCCAGACAGCACGACCTCAACATTATCTCCTACGCCTACGACACTCAACTGATCCTCTCCCTCTCCAAGGACCCCCTCGCCGCCAAATCCAATCTCCATGAAGGAATGAAGGCCGTCGCCGATTGGATGAAGATCAGCCGACTAAAGCTGAACACGGACAAGACAGAGGTCCTCATCCTCGGCTCCAACCCCTCAGCCTGATGACTCCTGGTGGCCAACGACGCTGGGAGCAGCCCCAACACCCACCGACCACGCACGCAACCTGGGAGTCATCCTCGACTCAACGCTCTCCATGGCCAAGCAAGTCAACGCAGTCCCCTCCTCCTGCTTCATCACCCTCCGCATGCTTCGCAAGATCTACAGGTGGATCCCGACAGATACAAGAAGAACAGTCACCCAGGCCCTCGTCAGTAGCAGACTCGACTATGGGAACGCCCTCTACGCGGGAGCCCCGGCCAAGCTCATCAAGCGACTGCAACGAATACAAAACGCCTCCGCACGCCTGATCCTCGACGTACCACGCCACAGCCACATCACCCCCACCTGAGGAACCTGCACTGGCTCCCCGTCGACAGGAGAATCTCCTTCAAACTCCTCATCCACGCACACAAGGCACTCCACAAGACTGGCCCAGCCTACCTCAACAGACGACTCTTCTTCTACGTCCCCAACCGCCAGCTCCGCTCCGCCGACCTCTCCCTCGCCACCGTCCCTCGCATTCGAAGAACAACCACCGGCGGCAGATCCTTCTCACACCTCGCCGCCAAGACCTGGAACACCCTTCCACTAAGCCTACGACAGACCCAAGACCTGCTGACCTTCAGGAGGCTACTCAAGACCTGGCTGTTCGACCAGTAGCAGCACCACCCCCCCCCTTTTTTTTTCTCCCCAGCGCCTTGAGACCCTCGCGGGTAAGTAGTGCACTCTACAAATTCTGTGATTGATTGATTGATTGATTGATGAGGCCATGTTACGATTTGAAGAGAGGTTTAAGCTTAATGTTGATATAGCACTTATTTTAGACAAAGCAAGTGGTAAGTTGAATCCTTTGATGAATTATTAACTGATCTTAGGGCTCTATCTAGATGTGTAATTTTGGCTCTGTGATAGATAAGATTAAATACCTTCACATTGAACAACGGTGTTAGAGAATGCAATGGGAGATTGTTATCTGACATGGAGGGGAGGCATACATACAATCGTCAGCATAGGACCAGCCTCATAGACTACATCTTTCTTGATCTTAGATTTTGGCCTGTAATGTTTGACATGACTGTGGTATCCCGTTATGATAGCGACCATAATGCTCTGAGCTTCACCTTGAGACCACTTGGACCCAGTAGCCCTAGTTCCCCTATGGAACCTTTTGACAGAAGGCTTATTGTCTCAAGCAATCCCCGCAGGTTAAAATGGAGCTCTGTGGCTAATTCCCCAGCCATCATAAGGCAAGTCTATGAGGTGGTTGCCTCCAGCTTAGAGAAGGTTGAGTCAGAGGGTTGGAATTCTTTGTCTATAGACACCCTGGGGAAAATCAGAAAGATCCATAATGCCATGTTTTCCTACCTCCGGAATCTGTTCTTAGTTGAATGTAGGGCTTTGCCCAAGAGAGAGAAAAAGGCCCCCTGGTACTTCAAATCTTGCAGATTTGTGAGGCGATCCCTCTCCGCTGCAATTAAAGGTGGGAATAGAAGCCGGATTCAAGCAGCTAGGTCCTGCTCCAAAGCCGTTATAATTTAGGCCAAGAGAAACTGGGTGTTTGCAAACTGGGAGGCTATGTTAAATGCTGTCAAAAGGAATGATCAGCATTCCTTTTGGAAATTACTAGCAAACAGTCACCCCGATACTAACACACTCACTGATAGCAGCATATCTGCATCTGCATGGGTAGACCCCTTTTCCAAACTTTATTCTACTTACACTAGTATGGATTTCCCCTTGTGTGAGGATAGCGGTACACTTTTGGCTAGTGGGCGTATCTGTGCGGCTAGTGGTCATACAGTCATCACTTCTGATGCTTCTGAAGCCTTGGCAATTACAGTCGACGAAGTTAACAAAGCGATTGATTGGATTTGACAGAATAAAGCTCCTGGTACAGATAAAATCTCCAGGGACCTTTTTGAGGCCAAAAAGATTATCTGGAGCCCTAATCTTGTTTTGTTATTTAACCCCATAATGAGTGGTTCCCCCATGCTGTCTTCATGGGCTGGGGTAGAGATTATCACAGTTTTTAAAAAGGTGTCAAGAGATCTTCCTTCCAACTACAGGCCCATTATCCTGATTGTTAGCTCACAGAGAGTCTTTAGTCGGATTATCCTCGAAAGGCTCAAGTACTCGATGGAAGATGTGAATTTGCTGACCCCCTTGCAAGCTGGGTTTAGGGACAGCATTAGCACCATAGACCAGGTGTTTTTCCTCCAGTTGATCTTCTGGAAACAAGTAATCTTGGCTGGAGGGCGACTGTATGTGGTTTTCGTGGACCTCCGGTCATCTTTTTGACCTGGTACCTAGGGCTTCCCTTTGGAGGGTCTTAGCAGACCTGGGTGTTCCAAAATACCTCCTTGATATCATCATCAGATTACACTCTAACAACTTTGCCCAGGTCAGATGTGGTCTACAGGGTACCCTAACATCACCTATACCAGCCATAAGGGGTGTGAGGCAAGGATGTGTGCTTGCTCCCACCCTCTTTCTTTTATACATTAATGATTTTGTATCCCAGCTTGGGTTGTGTGAAAATGATGCCCCACATTTTGCTGTAGGAAGGTCCCAGCCCTCTTGTTTGCAAATGACACACTTTTAATTTCTAAGTCTCCAATAGGGATCCAGAGGTCGTGGATCAATTTGGAACTTTCTGCAAACAGTGAGGCCTGGAGGGCAATTTCGGTAAGACAAAGTCTATGTTCTTCAACCCCTGCCCATCTGCTTGCTCCCCTTTGTCTCTTAATGGTGCCCCATTGGAGAGAGTTCACATATTTGAATATATAGGTATCCTGATCACTGAACAGTTTGACTGGATACCACACATACACAAGTGTAGACTCAAGATGGAGCAAAACACAGGCGGTATCCTAAGGTCCCATCAAGGTTCTCCCTTCCGTCCAATATCCCGCCACTCCAAATTGATAATCTCCAAACATTAGGGACTACTCTTTATGGTGGGGAACTGTGGGGCAATATGGACACCGGAAGCTTGGAAAAAGTAGAAAATAGATCCTGCAACGCCTCACCAGTCTTATGGCTAGCACCCCCTTAATTCCCTTGCAGCTTGATGTGGGTCTCGGATCCTTCTCTAAAAAAGTGTTCCATAGACCAATACTGTATTGGTGCAGGATCTGGGCTTCCCCAGCACTGATGTCATATCGACAGGGCCTGGAGGTTGTTTTGAGACTGCCAGAGGCCTCCAAAATTCCTTGGTTTAGATATGTCCAATGGCAGTTGAGTGAGATGGGCTGTGGGAACCTGTGACTTACTCCCAAGGAAGCTCTAGGGATATCAAAAAATACGCTTAAGCACCTATAATGGCAGTACATTGATAATTTGACACTGGGCTCCAGTGCTTAATTTGTAAAATAATAAGTGCCAGGGCTCTAGTCAGGAGGCCACTGCAGCTCGCTCCACTCTTTGCTCCTAATAGCGCTGCCAATTACAGTACCAGTACAACTACCATCCACCACAAACTTAGCAGTGTGACAATTAAGACTATTCTAGGACCCCCATAGCTATAAGAATGGCTTGTGCCACAGGTATTAGTAATTTTAATGTATATTGAATCAACAAACAAATGTTGTTGTGCTGTTCTCTAAATTAGGGCAGTATGCCACATGGTGGCGCTGTCTGTCTAAGTGCCGGTGTTGACAATTAAGTGGCGGTGCTCAGCACCGGAAAGCACCGGCTCAAATTAAGCACTGCTGGGCTCTACTAGTATTGGCTCCCTCACCACTGCCTTCCTAGAACACAATGATAGCTACTTTGCAGAGGGATATATTGATGAGATCGAACCCCCTCAAGCTAAAACACTTTATATGAAATATCAGTTTGGGACCCTGCCTGTACGGTCAATCACGACCAAATGGGTGCATGCATCCAACACAACAAACAGGAACTGTCCATTTTGTCCCGAGGTATCCGAAACTATTGTTCATGTTTAAATCTTTTTCCCATCTTATGTCGGGTTCAGGAGGAAATGGATCTTACCACTCTGCCGCAACCTGGGGTTCGGAAGCTGTGGCACAGCAATCCGTATCCTTAGAAGTAATGTAAGACAATCTATTGTTTTTACCGTCTCTTGATTTTTACTGAATATGTGGAGGCACAGGAATAAAAGGCTTGCCACCTTGTAGCTCTATCATTGAGTATGGATGAGCCTTAAACCTACTTTTGGTCTGTGGATGGATTGCTTTTAATGATTATTTATTTTGTTATTTTACTTGTGATTTTATTTATTCTTCCTTTCTGTTTATAATGTTGATGCTGCTGAAATATTTTTGTGATCTCACTTTGTTTGGTCATGTCCTGACAATCACAGGACGATGATTTATGTATTTTAATGGTTTGCGATTTTTGCACACATATCACGAACTGTACAGTCTAATATGTACCCCTTAACTGACATTTGAATATTAATTTCCTGTTTACTAGTACAGTATCTGTATGTATTGTGCTCTTTTATGGATTTTTATTCTGAATAAAGTTTTTTGATTAATTGAATGATAAGATAATCAGAGATCAAATTATTGTAAATGTAGGAAGCAAAAATATTCAGGAGGAGTTGTGAATCCTGTGGGAACTTAAATGGCAGGACGCTATTATGACTGCCAAGGCAATTGAGCAATCTGAAAAAATGATGAGGACTGTGAATGAAGAGAAAAATGAGTTGAAATTTTCTCGTATATGTAGTCTCAGCATTTCCAGCAATAACTTAGAATATCATACGAAACAAGATGACAAAGCAAAGGTCCTGTATATAACAAGTGTTGCAGTCTAAGCTAAGAGCCAGATGTATGACTGTTTTTTGCAGTTGGAAACAGGAAATCGACCCGTTTGCGACTACAAATTAGGCCTGCCCTATTTACAAGCCCTATTATACGAGTCGGCAACCTATTACCGACTCGCAAAAAAGGGTTTGCGACTCGCTATTAGGAAAGGGCATGCTAAGGGTGTCCCTTCCTAATAGCAAATCACACTTCAATGTAAGGCCGCAAAACACTCACAGTTTATAAGCCACTCGCAAATGGGAAGGGGTTCCCAGGGGACCCCTTCCCCTTTGTGACTGGCATTGAAAATAGTTTTTTAAGAGCAGGCAGTGGTCCAACTCTTAAACAAGCATTGGCATAGCCAATAGGTCTCGCCTTTGGGACCTTATAAGTGTTTAGCCATGCAACGGTTGATGTTGTTGCACCAAGGATATTGTGCTGCATAACTAAATAATTATAATGTCCCAAAAGCGAGACCTATTGGTTATGCTCGTTGTTCCGAATAGATCAGGCTAGGCATGCCACTAGGGCAAGCCCTATGAAGTTTAAAAGACAACACAACATTCCATGGATGTCAGGTTGAACGCAATTAAAACACAGATGAAAAAACAGAGCATGGAAACTCATTATACACATTAGGCTAGACTAATTCACATTAAGTTGTACATATGCAATACTTAATATAGAATGTGCACAAGAAAGAGAGCCAGGGATAGTACTTTGAGGTAAAAAGATGGGTAAAACGCGTCATCAAGATAACTGCCTGAAGGAGTCGTCTTTTTTTTAAAATTCAAGTAGGAACAATTTGTTACAATTCCCGCAGGTAGTTGTTTACCGTCAGAAAAATACTAGAATAAGAACCCATCTTCTCCACTTATGGGCAGTTTAGCACAAGCTTCGGGTAGAAGGCATTAGTGCGCTCGAATTTAAAAGTAGATTGAAGTATTCCCATGAGGGCAGAAGGAGGCAGCCTGAGAACAGGGTGCTCTGCGAGGGGGTAGTTATGAAGTGTTGAAGGCAGCGGAGGTCACAGAGCACGAGGCGCATTTCATTAAAAAAACGCGGGAGAGCGCGTGAACATTTCTGAGGTGAAAGTGGGCGGTTAATGGAGGCAATAGTTTCGTACATGCTACGGGTAAATGTTCTGTGAAGAACAGGAGCATTAGGTAAACGCACATATAAAGGGCATGGTCACGGAGACGCCGGTCTCGCGATGGTCTGCTTCACCCCCCTCCTGCAATGTGTCCTAAAAACACCGAAAACACCACATGCTTCTCAACAACGAGTGGACTGCAATCTGCTCCTTACGGCAGAAGACGGCGCCCCTGCCGCTACCTGGCATATGGTGGCAAAAGGCCCTCTTCAGACCACAACAGATGGCAGACAAGGACAACAGTCGGGTGTCAGCCCTGACAAACGAGGGGGCAAGAAGCTTTGTTTGCCAAGCAACAAAAGCGAAAAGTGCAAAAGACAATTGAAAAAAAAAAAATCACGCATTTATGTGGGTCATGCTGAAAACAAAAATGCGTTCATAACGTTGACGGACTACAATGCCAGAAATGACAGCTTAAAAACTTCAACATACCAACCTCTGCACAAATAACGACTAAATTAGTTTTATTACAGGAAAACGAACCATAGAAATACGGAAACATGTGTATAGGCATTGATGTGGACAGCTGAAAGAAAGACAAGGTAAAGTAACAGCGTTTGAGCTTCAATCGGAAAATAATGTTTACTCCATGCAATTTGTTCATACACAAGGACAAAAAACTTAGAAACGAAAAAAAAACGCGGCTGCGAAATGCAATTTCTTCATACACAAAGACAAAAAACTTAGAAATGAAAAAAAAACACGGCCGCGAAAGTGAAAGCGACCGCGTTGTCTTTGATTAGTAACATGATCCAAGGGAAGAATGCAGATGCCACAATGAACGCCGCTGCTCTCTCCCGACACCAAAACGCTATGGGAGTGAACATTTAGACAAAAGGTGGGACAAACACACGCCTTTGGCCAATTGCGTGCATTCATTTTTGAAAGACACACGCAATGGCCAATGAAATTTGTGGGAGTTACCAAAATCACACGGACAATTTTAGGGGAAGTTTGGAGTGCTCACAAGAAGCCTCCCATAGTGCAGCGCATGCGCGCTGCGCTAGGCTCGACCTAAAAATGAAACAGTAACGTTCATTTTTCTTTTTTAAATGCATCCCATTTTCCTTTAAGGAAAACAGGCTGCAATTTAAAAAAAACTGCTTTATTGAAAAAGCAGTCACAGACCTAGTTGTCTGCTGACCCCAGCAGGCCACCATCCCTGGGAGTGCTAGCCATTCCCAATGGGGTGGCAAATTGCACCTGCCTCATGAATATTAATGAGGCAGGCAATTTGGGAACCCATTAGGAACAGCAAAAGAGTGTCTGAGACACTGTTGTAAATTCCAATTTGCGAGTTGCCAATTGCGAGTTGCAAACCGTCGCAATTTGCGACTCGCAAATTGGAAGGGTAGTACATCTGGCCCTTAGCCTCTTTGAAATTTTGTGCTGCCATTGACAAGGATTGTGGAAATTGTGGCAGTCATGGACGTTTTGCTGAAATACTAGGAAGCGTGCAAAGCAAGGAGAGGGAGAATGGCTTCTTTGAATTAGTATGAGGAGACTGTGGCTCTTTCTTATCCTACGACTTGGTGTATATGTGCACTTAAAGAAGTGAGAAGGGTGTTATTAGCTTTTAAAAACTCAAAGGAAGTGTTGTGGGACAGAGGATGCATAAGTTAGGACACTACGTATGTGTTATGTCCTAGGACCTAGTCTTAGGTAAAATGTTAGCTTTGATGACTATTTCTGAGTATCTTTGGATGATAGTTAAGAGACATCTGTTTAAGGAGAAATTTAGTGAGCTGCTGAGAATGAACTGATATTATGGCAGAAGCATTTGATGGAAGTAAGAGTGATCTGATGGTTTTGCTAGAGGGAATTTTGGATTTAGGAAAACAAGTGCTGACATGCAGGTCATCATCAAAGGTGTGAATGTTCTTGGGTAGAAGTACTTGTGGAAGTTGGGCTTTTATTTGAAATCAAGGAGTAAGGAACAAGTTCTTGAAGTAAAAGAGTCCGGCAATGAAGTAATATTGAAAAAAACTGTTTCTGGATGTGTTCTCTGGGGAGTTTGGTTTATTGAAAGTACTTTTGCACAAAATAAAGCTAAAGTTCAATACTATACCAGTCAAGCAGAAGTTGAAGTAGGTATTGTTAAGTGTGACAGAAGGGCGTGGGCTGACACCCAGAGCTAAGGAACCAAAAAAGAGGAATGGTGAAATTGAGGGGAAAACAAACAGTGAAGGACAAATTGGAAAAAGTAAACATGAGAGAGAAAGGTAAGAAAGGAACAGTATGAAGGAGAAAAAAAGATGGATAGATATAAAGGGGAAAGACATAACTGAAGAAGGAAGGAAGGGTGAAAGAAAGGGAGAAAATGTGAAAGTTATGCTGAAGGGGCGAAAAGAAGGAAGGGTGTAAAATTAATGGATGAAAGGGTGAATAAATAGAAGGATGAAAAGTTAGAAGTGTGAAAAGAAGAATAGATGGAAGGGGGAGGATGTGAGGAAGTGTGTGAGGAGGGATGGTTGAAAGGATGGGTGGTCTGACACCCTGCACTGTTATGAGTTGCACTATAAAACAAATTAAAGCACTCAGGAGAGGGTCCATGGAGAGATGAGGGCATTGTTGGAGGGGGGGTATTGAGGGAATTCGTGGAGAAGGAGTTCATGGTGGGATGGGTGACAAAATACATTGTTGCTCTGGGCGCCACACGCGCTAAAGAAGGCCTTATTATTGCACATGTTCTTGTATCAGTGGAAATATTGCTTAATAACTTTTCTTGTCTAGCGCAGACTGCAACCGGGGGCAGCTCCATATATGATAAGCTAACCGAGAGACATGTATGGCAAGCGATAGGACCTAAATCATATAATCTGGCCAAGTCTCAAAGCCAGGATTCTACCTGCCGATTGTGGGTCTAAAGTCCTCCCATCCTTCTCACGTTCCCTTACCTAGTAAAGTCAAAACGATGAACAAACGTGGTCAGGTGCCCGTCCCTTGTTATTCTTCTCCGCACAGGATTCTTAGTAATGCCGCCAGTTACCAAGTAGCATATTAGAAAGTATATTTTTCAAAGGCATCACGATTCTTAGTAACACTACCAGTTACCACGAAGCATATTAAAATATGTTTTTTTAAGCCACCCTTTCTTTGTAGGATTAATTTCTTACATAAACAGGCCCTTGCAGGCACACCTAAGCATTTACTCTTGGATTCTGGGCCTTGAAACGTTAGATCTTGATAAACTGCCTTTTGTTCCTCAGTAAAAGTGGCAAGTGAGCACTAAATGCCTCATTTGACTCTTGAAAATACAGGCAAGGAAACCAAGGCTCACAACTGGAGACAAGGCAAATCAGTGTAACACACCACCTCCTTTGCATCACACTTCATAGAAAGCAAGAAAGTCCATGGTGGGTTTCCTCATCAAGCAGTTAATCGTTTTCAAATCAAACCGGCGCGAGGAAGCAAAATGAAGTGCTCAAGATCACACCTGAAGTCAAATGTCTGAGTAGTGATGCAAATGCGTGATTCCTGATTCTGTAACCCAAACAGAAAGATCCGACAGTTTTTGGAGAGCTATTGAACATCATCAGCCGTGCTGTGCGGTTCACAGAACCTATCAAGAAGGAGGCATTTTAAAACATAAAAAATATCAGACGCAACTGTTGTAGATATTGTTCTTTAATTATCGCCAAGATTTCAAAATCATGCATTTAGTGTGGAAAGTTTTGGCATGGCATAAGTTACGTGTGATGGGCCTGATTCACAGAACTAACTTACGTCAAAAACGTAAACGTAAAGTTAGTACTTTTAGGTATTCACAGAATACACTTACTCATTTTGGTATTCACAGAATGAACTTACTCATTTCAGTATTCACAGAAGTTAGTAGTCCTAACTTTAGGACTCCTAACTTCTGTGAATACCGAAATGAGTAAGTTAATTCTGTGAATACCAAAATGAGTAAGTGTATTCTGTGAATACCTAAAAAGTACTAACTTTACGTTTACGTTTTTGACGTAAGTTAGTTCTGTGAATCAGGCTCGATGTGTGTACGTACCAATAAGCAGACTTTGGGAAAGTAAACCTTGTTTTCAATGCCGAATTCCCCCCTTCTTCAATTTGAGTGATCCTGGGCACAGCACATTTTTCAAGGTAACTCGGTTACTTTGTGTGCCTAGAATCAATTCAGTTCACTGTGCAAAAATATATTAGGCATAACTAGGGCTCCCGGTTTTCCGTTTTTACGGATTTTTACATATAAATACAGACGGAAAACTATATTTCCTTTGTCTGTATTTATATTTAGAAACGGCAAAATACTAGCAAATTTTGCGCGCTGCCGTCGGGTATTTTGCTGCAGAATCTCATGACTTCAGTGTCCCTGATTTAGACCTGGTGTAAGTCTGCTCCATCGACAATACCTGCCGCTGCCTGCTACTTGGACCCCGCTGTGAGCAGCTGGTCTGTGGAGGAGTCTCTGTGTGACATAAATTCAGTGTAATTCACTGACTCATGCAAACAGGTGGCGGTGATAGTCTAAGCGGTGTCTAGACCCGTTGTACGCAGCTGCTACGTGGAGTTAGACCCAGTGTAAGGTGTATTACATGGTTACAATGGCTGCAAGAGCGTTTATGGTATTAATACTCAGCCACGCGCTGTCTTTACATGGTGAAGGTGTACATGGGATATACACCCCGGTTTCATTTTCTTCTACACACTGGGGGAGTGAGGGTTTCACGTTGTTTATAGACTCAGTGTGTGCTGCTTGTACCGAGTGGAGAGGGGGTCTATATGCTGTTTCGACCCTGGCGTGAAGCTGTGAATGCGGAGTTGCTTCCCTCTGTCAGTGCGCGTTCTTTGGTCCAAACAATTCTGCTGTCCAGTGTAAAAGGCAGCTCTTTACGTTTCGGTGTTTAAGCCACTGAGCACAGGGGGTCCTGTAGACACTGCCCGCAGTCTGGTAAGAAGGGGTGAAAAAAACAACAAAGCCTCGTTAACAAGTGAATGGTCTTTTTAAAGACCTGTGAAGTACTCGGGTGCGGCGGGCAGCTCAAAAACTGTCTATGTGTGCCTGGGGAGCTGTCTCAGCCCGGGCTGACACACAGGACAGGGGGGGGGAAGGGTGGCAGTGCCCTCACATAACAACCGAGCGCATGTGTGCATTGTCAATTGTCGCAGGGGTCTGAAAACCTCACTAGCTGCTGGTACTTCCATTAGCATTTGGCACCTCCAGAGCAGGCCAGTCAATAGACATGCAATAGACATGCTGTGGTGGTTGGACGAGGCTCGAGGATTGTATCGACTGAGAAGGCTGATGTCAGGATACTCTCAGCATGAAGATGCAAGCGAAGAGGTGAGAACGAGCAAGCCCTTCAGGAGAGATTATTTGCCCTGCCCCAGTACTCTTGTCCACTGCAGCGAAGGTAACTGGCTGCTTCACTAGTACTTTGAGGGTGAATGGATGGACATTGCTCAGTGCCATGCACAGTGCCATGCACAGTGTATCTTTCGATACATTGTACATAGCGACTTCCTTAATACGATGTCAGTGATGGACAGATATCTTAGTACATTGCTGAGTGCTGGGCAGCTCACTCACTACATTCAGTGCTGAGCAGTGTCCTCAGTACCTTGTCAGAGCTGGGCAGTGTTGTCAGAACCTTATCAAAGCTGGGCAGCTCTTCAAGTACATTGCTCAGAGCTGGTCAGCGTTCTCAGTACCCTATATAAGTACTGGGGAGTTCTGTTGGGACTCTGGGTGTAGGTGGGTGTAGGTGGATACCCCTCCCACTAAAGCTCTGCGCGATCCTCCGTCGTTCTCTTGATGTGAGAATTTCCCAACACAGAATTAGTAGCTATTTCTTCCTCTCTTACAACAAGTACATTCACAGAGGTGCGTGGGTCCCGCTCTGCAGCAGCAACGACCTGCTGGTTCCGAGTGAGGCACGTTGGCGGGTCTGTGTCTGGGTTCTGGTGCTTTAATGGCAGTAGTGAGGCAGAGCAGACGGGGTGCACCGACAGCTGAATGGGGTACGAGTGCTGGACTAGCAGAGGCACTGAAGGCCAGGAAGCAGGAGCACTGGCAAGGCTTTTACTTGGTCCCAGAACTGGGGTTTCAGGGGTGGGGAAGGCCAGCAATCCAGTGCATTTGCAGAGACCTATGTGGTGCATGAAATGGAATAGCAAGGGCTGTTGCAGCGCGGGTAAGGGTCGCATTATATAGGCCCAGAGTTTTTTGTTAGAAGCCCCCGGGTTACCAAACACCAAAGGCTCTATAGTTATGCTTCCACCTCGCGCTTCTCTCTCCACCCTACACTTCCTGCCCTTTTTTTTTAACCAATTTTTTATTCGTTTTCTAGTACAATATAGCCTATATTGTACTAGAAAACAAATAAAATTGTTAATTTAAATAAATGTTGAAAAATACTAGCTGTAGCGTCGTCTTTTGCTTGTGGCAAAAATAAATGTGGATAAATACAGAAAAAATGCCCCAAAAATAAATATGGATAAATACAGACGGAAATGGCAAAAAAATAAATACCATAAAACCGGGAGCCCTAGGCATAACTCATATTTTGGCAACGAGAACGTCCAGCGTTCCTCTCCCCTGTTTGCCTGTCTCCCACAATGACTCCCCTTAGCCCTCAAATTGCTATATCTGTGAACAAGGTCTTAGCATAACGTAAAGCCGCGGCAGCATTTTCTTTCCGGTGAAACGCGTTGCAAAAGTTATAACTTTTAACTAAATACGCGTAGGAACCTGTAAAAAAGCAACATTTTCCCCAAATGTTTTAAAAACTCTCCTCACGCCCTCTGCTGCCACAAGCGTGCTGGAATGACTGAATTTGGCCCTTCCGCTTTGGCATCCCAGTCCAGTCCAAGCCACAGGGATTCAAAGCGTATTCAATAGTTCAGGGAGAAGCAGCCAACCCCCCAGGCTTTCACCCACGTTGGCTCCGAGTGCATTCAATAAGCAAATCCCATTTTGGGGTGCACACTCGCAATTGCAATTATGCGAAATGGCGCACCTGCTGACTGGCGCAGCTCGCGCTGATGCTGATGTAGGGGCGCACTGTGAATCTGCATTTTGCAGGCCTGGTGGAAATAGGCCTTCGGTCTGCGCAGGCGCAGTGCACAATGTAGCCGCTGACGAGTCTCCCCCTTCCCAGGGACGGATCTTATTTGCCTTCCCGGACCCTCATCTGCTGAGCATTTAAGCAGTGGTTTGCAGTGAAGGAAAAGGCAGTATATTTTACTGTGCTCGCTATTTACTGATGGAAGATGGCTGTATTAGCACGGTATATACACATGCATGCACTAACCGCCTTCCGGGAAGGGGCGAAGACGATTGTCAATACAGTTCCCGTGACAGCTGTGAGGAAACTAACTGTAATACGCTTGCTGAGATTTACAACTACCTAAACATCTGGTATTTTCCAAGGCCTCCTCTGACTTGGTGGGAGAAACAAATACTCTCTGGACATTAGCACTTCCGGGGGAAAAAACGTCCGTGTTGTGGTAATTGTTACAAGCATACTGCTACACAAAAAGGCAAGAATGTACAAAGGAAATTAATAGGCCTGGTTTATAAATTGCTAAGGCATGTAAGTGGAGGCATTCCCAAATGCAGTTTACATGCAATATTTGCACAAGTGCTGTTTCTCAGCTCAAAGCAAAAAGGAGTGCTTTACGTATAGAATGTGCACAAGAGACACAGAATTTTATGACAAGACCGGAGGCTCCTATTATGCTTTCTTATCTTGCATTTATTCCAATAGCAGCCAAGATAAGTGACAAAAACTACAGTTCCCAGAGGGTCAAGCGAACAGCCGACCAATGGGAACTTAGAATGAAACACAATGCATAACCAATAAGCACCAAGCACAGGGTACAACGTCACAACTGACTGCGAACAGTCCTCTTTTCTTGCTGCTCGCAGTCAGATAAGTACCTTTTCTGCCTCACTCTCCGTTTATTTGATTAAGAAGACGTTTCTTATTGTTAAATATTGTTGATATCACTCTATATACTGCTTCTATTATTGTGCCTTTCTCCGCTGCGCGCGTTGTATCCTTACCGCTTCGCCGGAGTTTGTTTTTGCGGTCTACACGTCCCGCTGTGCCCCTTCAGCTCGCGCGCCTCGCTCGTTATCTTTTTAACGCGCGTCACGCGGCGGTTGCTTCCGCTGCATTCTTCCGGCTATACGCGCCTTCCCTGCTTGCGCGCGTCTGCTCCTCAACGCTCCCACCTTCACTACGGAGCTTCGTTGCCCAAATAATTACACGCCCTTGGTGGGAGTGGTTCCCTGTTTGTTCCGCCCTCTTTCTGGCATTAACCCCTGGTTCACTAGTCAGTATGGAAACTGAAAACTCCTCTGACATGGAGTTTCACAATGAGGAAGGTGAAACCTTCAAAAAGATTTGAATACTTTTATTAATTCCTCTGTGGAGAATGCTGTTGAATCCTCTATGAAACGTCTCTCCAAGGGTATGGAGAATTCTATGTTGAGTCTGTTGTCCGAAGCATTGGCCCATTCTGCGGGGGATAGCAGAAAAAGAAAGTTGGTACCCTCTACTGTCAAAAATGTTTCTAAAAAAGTTAACATTCATGCGTCACGCCTTGATAGCGATTTTCCTTCGCTTTTGACTGAGGACTCCGTTCCTCCCAGGCCTCCTACTAAGGAGGGGTTATCTCATTCGGATGGCAAAAAGAAAAGTAAAACTAAACATACAGAGGTACCCAAAAAATTGGTGATTTCCACCATTATGGACACGGATCGACGATATGGCTGACGCAGATGACTTATTTGATTTGTTTGATGTCTCTGACCCATCTTCTCCTCCTGCTAAGAAGTCCAAGTCCGACTCCTTTTCCTTCTCTCCCGTTTTAGATTCTGAGGGTGTTCCTATGTTCGATCCCTCCTCTATCCGTCATCCTAACTCCACTGAATGGTTCCCGGCTTCGCACGTAGGCGACTACATTTCTGCTCGCCTCCGCCTTCCTTTAGACAAGTCAGCTAGAGCTAAATTGAAATCAGAATGCCCCAAACCTTCCCTTTCTTCCAATATTACTGTGGCACCTTCCATCGATCAGCCTTTGATTACCTTCTTTTCTAAATTTGGCAAAGATCCGCGCAAGGGCGTGGATAAAGCTTTGTCCACCTGCCAGGATAAGCTTCTGGACGTGGTGGGGCCGCTGGCCCGCATTTTTGATTTAGCTGAATCAGCTCGTTTGGACGGCTCTGAGCTCGACCCTGATGACATCTCTTCCTGGATCCAACGCGCCTTTTGCCTTTTGGATAATGCCAACGCGGCCATCACCCATGAACGCCGCAAAGGCCTCTTGATTAAGCTTGATCCCAAACTGGCTAATTTGGCTCCTTTGGACCCCGGTATTAAGGCGGACGGCCTTCTGTTTGGTGACACTCTAGTCAAGGACTTGAGCAGATTTGTATCTACCTTTGCTTCGCTGGATAAAGCGCAACAATCAATCAAAAGAGTCTTTTCCCCTCTGGTTTTTGGGAGGGCCGGCAGAGGCAGGGGTCGCTCTTCCGGCGCTCCTACCAAAATCAAGGCTCCAGAGGCTCCTTTAATACAAGTTCCCAGGAATACAAGCCTCAATTCTACCCTCAAAGAGGACGTGGCTTCCGAGGTCGAGGTCAACGGAATTTCCGCCACAACAACCAACAAGGTAGGTGCTCTTCTTCCTGTCGGGGGTCGTTTAAAATTGTTCATTCACAAGTGGCGCTCCATCACCGCAGATCCCTGGGTGTTAAACTCTGTCCAAGGTTATCTTATAGAGTTTTACGAGCCACCTTCTCAGACAGTTTTCCCTCCTCCTCTCGTCTTCTCCGAGGAAATGTCTCTCCTCATTTCCTCGGAAGTTCAGACCCTCCTCCAGAAACAGGCTATCCAGATCGCTCCTCGAGATCCTTCAGGTTTTCTCAGCACCATATTTATTGTTCGGAAGAAAAACAAAAAGATGCGTCCAGTCATAAATCTAAAACAGTTCAATCAATTTGTGGTCTATCGCCACTTCAAGATGGAAACCATCATCCACTTACGAGATACCCTCCGTCTAAACGATTGGATGGTCAGGATAGACCTTCAGGACGCTTACCTTACTATCCCTATTCACCACTCTCACACCAAATTTCTTCAGTTCATATGGTTGGGAACAACCTACCGCTTTTGCTCTCTTCCGTTCGGCCTGTCGTCAGCACCATGGTGCTTCACAAAAATCTTGAAACCTGTGGTGTCTTACCTGCGGTCCCTAGGGATCAGAATGATCATTTACCTAGACGACATTTTGATCATGAGTTCAGACAAGGAAAATATCCTTTCCAATCTCAACACCACACGCTCCCTCCTTTCAGATCTAGGTTTCCTTCTCAAAATCGAAAAATCTATGCTCACTCCTTCCCAACACATCAAATTCCTGGGGTTTCTCATAGATTCCACCACCGCATCTCTTCTTCTTCCACCTTCAAAGGTCGCATCTATAAAATCAGAAATATCTCAAGTCCTTCAACTCTCTCTGATTTCCCTCAGATCTCTGGCAAGGATCGTCGGCCTTCTTTCGGCCTCTATCCAAGCCATCTTTCCAGGACCTCTTCATTATCGGGCCCTTCAACGTCTAAAAATCCGTCATCTTCATCAAGGCTTGGCTTATTCCGACCTCATTCCTCTAGATCAGGAATCTCGGTTAGAACTTCAATGGTGGATCGACCATTTAGATGCGTGGAACGGGCGAACTATTTTCGCTTCGGACCCAGATCTTGTATTAGAATCCGATGCAAGCCTGACGGGCTGGGGCGCCCGTTGTGGACCAATCTCGACTGGCGGTACATGGTCTCGAGAGGAGTCGAAATTGCACATCAATTGTTTAGAGATGCTGGCAGGCTCCTTTGCAATCCAAAGCCTTACAAAGAACAAAGTGCGATGTTCCATCCTCCTCCGCATGGACAATGTTTCTGCGGTTCGTTACATCAACCATCTCGGTGGCACCAAATCCAAACCTCTCGCTGAACTCGCAAAGAGTCTATGGGAATTTTGCCTGATAAACAAGTTGTCCCTCAAAGCGGAGTATCTTCCAGGAGATCTCAACTCCATAGCAGACTGGCATTCCCGTTATCTGCGAGACTCCAGCGACTGGAAGCTTCTTCCATCTGTCTTCCTTTCTCTCTCACAAATGTGGGGTCCTTTTCATATCGATCTTTTTGCTTCTCGCCTCAACGCCCAATTGCCTCGTTTCTTCAGCTGGCGCCCGGATCCTCTGGCACTGGCCACAGATGCTTTTCTGCAGGATTGGTCCCTCCACCTCAATTACGCCTTTCCTCCTTTTCTCATGATCAACAGGGTACTCTCACAAGTTCGTCGCCAATTGACAACTCTGGTCATTGTGGTCCCATTTTGGCAATCACAGATTTGGTTTCCATCCCTGTTAGAAATGACAGTGGACTTCCCTGTCCTTCTTCCAGTTTCCGACAATCTACTTCTCAACCCACTGGGCCTTCCCCACAACCTCATTCTCGACAATTCTCTAGTTCTGTCTGCTTGGAAGGTTTCCAGCCTGTCCCTCCTGACCTCCTCTTTTCGCAAGAAGCTTCTCTCTTTATCAGCAAGGCCTGGGCTCCTGGGACCTCCAAAGCCTACAAGTCCGCCTGGTCTTTATGGACAAGCTGGTGTCTGGAAAGACATATCGATCCCTTTTCAGCCCCTCTAAACTTTGTTGTTAATTTCCTGGCTTCTGAAGCCAGTGCAGGTAAGTCATACAGAACTGTCAATTTATACAGGTCAGCCATTTCCCTTAACCATTCTCCTATTGACGGCAAGCCCGTCGGTGTTCACCCGTTAATCTGTCGGCTGCTTCGAGGAGTGCGATTCTCTAAACCCCCGTTGGCTAAGTATAATAATTTATGGGATGTTAATTTGGTACTTAATTTGTTTTCTGATTGGCCAGACAATTCTGCCCTTTCCCTCAAAATGCTTTCTGCGAAGCTTAACATGTTACTTTGTCTGGTCTCCATCAAACGTGTTTCTGATGTTAAAGCACTTGAGATTTCATCTCGTCAATTTTCTCCTACAGGTGTCCTATTCCAGGTCAACAGACGTACAAAGACAAATTTGAACTCTGTTTTTTATCCCTATTTTCCTTCACATCCCAAGCTATGTGTGGGACAATGCCTCAAAGTCTATGAACAAAGGACTTCCGATCTCAGAACGTCCTCCCTCTCCCAACTCCTCATTTCCTTTCGCAAACCCCATCGTCCTGTTTCTTCTGCTACCCTGGCCAGGTGGGTTCGTTGGGTCATGTCCCTTGCGGGCATTGATGTCTCCGTTCTGGAGCCCATTCCACTCGGGGAGCCATGGCTTCCAAAGCCTTTGGGCAGGCTCCCGTTTGGAGGACATTCTGAGATCGGCAGATTGGTCTAATGATAATGTTTTCCGTATGTTTTACTGCAAACCGGTGATTACTGCTGCTTCTTTAGTTGTAGATATGCTTTGAACAAGCATAATAGGAGCCTCCGGTCTTGTCATAAAATGTAGATTTTCCTAGTAATTTATGACGGAAAGTCTTATTTTTATTAAAGACACGGAGGCGAGTATTATCCCGCCTCAACACTTCTAACATGTGTTTTTTCTCCCTCCCTACAGCGGCTCCAGCTTTGCCTCCTGCATCGTCGTGATGAAATTTATCACCCGTCAAAAGGCCCCTCACCTCTTCGTGATGCCTCCTCTTCTTATTCTTCTGCCGCTTCCAACTTGGTTCCTGCTGCAAGATCGTCTTGGTTGAATTTTAGTCAGGACATTTTTTCTTGGACCTTAGCTTTTTCTATTGTTTTTTCTATTGTTCCCCTGTTTATGGATTCTATCTGATCTGCTCGCCAACGAAAAGAGGACTGTTCGCAGTCAGTTGTGACGTTGTACCCTGTGCTTGGTGCTTATTGGTTATGCATTGTGTTTCATTCTAAGTTCCCATTGGTCGGCTGTTCGCTTGACCCTCTGGGAACTGTAGTTTTTGTCACTTATCTTGGCTGCTATTGGAATAAATGCAAGATAAGAAAGCATAATAGGAGCCTCCGTGTCTTTAATAAAATTAAGACTTTCCGTCATAAATTACTAGGAAAATCTACATTAAATATGACAAATGTGATGATTGTGATGTATCTTTGTCCCTCATGGATTCCAATGGAAGCACTTGGTGAATGGCGGAATAATGCACCAGTCAAAAGCATGAGGTAAGAGGGAATATGTCTCTGGGTGTAACCAAAAACTAAAGTGCACTGTTTAAATTTTAAACAGTCAGTAACAATAGGGCGCACATACAGCTGCGCTATCACGCTTGACCTGACAAGCACTGGCAAAGCCAATAGGTCCTGCCTATGCGAGAGCTATTGGCTTTGGCAATGTGTTTTAGCCATGTTGTACACCATGTGGCTGCTGTTCAGCACAGTGAAAAGTATGTGGCATGAAGTGGGGTGGTGTAGAGTGGAGTGGGGGGTGGGGTGGGGTAGAGTGGGGTAGATTGGGATAGATTGGAGTGGGGTAGATTGGGGTACTGAAGTGGGGTAGATTGGGGTAGAGTCGAGTGGGGTACATTGGAGTGGAGTGGGGTAGATTGGTGTGGAGCGGGGTAGATTAGAGTGGAGTGGGTAGATTAGGGTGAATTGGAATGGTGTAGATTGGGGGTGGGGTGGGGTGGAGTGAGGTAGATTGGAGTGGGGTGGATTGGGGTGCATTGTGATGGAGTGGATAAATTGCGGTGTGTGGGGTAAATTGGAGTAGAGTGGGTATATTGGGGTAGTTTGGAGTGGAGAGAGGAAGATTGGAGTGGAGTGGGGAAGACTGGGGTAGAGTGGAGTAGAGTGGGGTATATTGGGGTAGAGTGGATTGGAGTGGGATAGATTGGAGTGGGGTAGATTGGAGGTGGGTAGATTGCACTTGGGTAGATTGGAATGGGGTAGATTGGAATAAGGTATATTGGAATGGGGTGGATTGGAATGGTGAGAAGTAGGGTGGAGTAGATTGGAGTGGGGTGGAGTGAGGTGCATTGGGGTGGATTGTGATCGATTGGGGAGGTGTGGGGTAAATTGCAGCGGAGTGCTCTCGGTTGGAGTGGAGTGGGAAAGATTGGAGTGGAGTGGTATAGATTAGAGTGGACATGATTGGGGTAGATTGCAGTCAGGTAGATTGTGGTAGCTTGGAGTGGGGTGGATTGAAGTGGAGTGGAATAGATTGGTGAGGAGTTGGATAGATCAGAGTGGAGTGGGGTAGATTGGAGTGGAATGGAGATTGGGGTGGGGTAGACTGGAGTGGATTGGGTTAGATTGGAGTGGGGTGCATTGGAGTGGGATAAATTGTAGTGAAGTGGGGTAGAGTGGAGTGGGGTAGAGTGGAGTAGGTAGATTGGGGTGGAGTGGGGTAGATTGGAGTGAAGTGGGGTAGATTGGGGTAGATTAGAGTGGAATGGGGTAGATTCCAGTGGAGTGGGGTAGATTGAGATGATGTTTCGCGGATTGGGGTAGATTAAAGTGGAGTGGGGTAGATGGAATGGAGTGGGGTGGATTGGGGCAGATTGGAGTTGAGGCCGATAGATTGGAGTGGATTGGTGTATACTGGGGTAAAGTGGAGTGGGGTAGATTGGAGTGGAGTGGGATAGATTGGAGTGGAGTGGGGTAGGGTAGATTGGAGTGAAATGGGGAAGATTGGAGTAGAGTGGGGAGGATTGAAGTGGGGTAGATTGGAGTGGAATGGAATAGATTGGAGTCGGGTAGATTGGAGTAGGTGGATTAGAGTAGTGTGGATTGGGGTGGAGTGTGGTTGATGGAATAGAGTGGGGTAGATTTGAGTGGGATAGATTGTAGTAGAGTGGGGTGGATTGGGGTGGATTGGAGTGGAGTGGGATAGATTGAGGTAGATTTGAGTGGAGCAGAGGTGGGTAGACTGAGGTAGGTTTGAGTGGAGTGGGGTAGATTGGAGTGGAGTAGGGTAGATTGGATTAATTGGAGTGGAGTAGGGTAGATTGGAGTGGAGTGGGGTAGATTGGGGTGGGGGAGATTGGAGTGGAGTGGGGTAGATTGGAGTGGAGTGGAATGGGGTAGATTGGATTATAGTGGGGTAGATTGGAGTAAAGTTGGGTAGATTAGAGTGGATTGGGGTAAATTGGGGTAGAGTGGAGTGGGGTAGATTGGAGTGGAGTGGGGTATATTGAGTGGAGTGGAGTGGGGTAGATTGGGGTAGAGTGGAGTAGATTGGAGTGGAGTGGGTAGATTGGTGTGGATTAGAGTGGAGTGAGGTAGATTAGTGTGGGGTAGACTGGAATGGAGTAGGGTAGATTGGTATGGAGTGGAGTGGGGTAGTTTGCGGTTGAGTGGAGTGGAGTGGTGAGGTTGGAGTGGAATAGAGCTGGTAGATTGTGGTGGGTTGGAGAAGAGTAAGACAGATTATGGTGGGGTCGTTTGGGGTGGGGTGGATTGGAGTGGGGTGCATTGGGGTGAAACTGGGGTAGATTGAGGTGAGTGGGGTAGAGTGGAGTAGAGTGGGGTATATTGGGGCAGTTTGGAGTTGAGTGGGGTACATTGGAGTAAAGTGGGGAAGATAGGAGTGCAGTGGAGTAGATTGGAGTGGGATAGATTGCAGTGGGTAGATTGGGATGGGGTAGATTGGACCGAGGTAGATTGGAATGGGGTCAATTGGAGTGGGGTACATTGGGGTGGAATGAGGTAAACTGCAGTGGAGTGTGGTAGATTGGAGTGGAGTGGGAAAGATTGAAGTGGAGTGGAATGTGGTAGATAGGGGTAAAGTGGAGTGGAGTAGGGTAGATTGGTGTGGAGTCGATTTGTGTAGATTGGAGTGGGGTAGATTGTGGTAGTTTGGAGTGGGGTAGATTGCAGGGGAGTGGGGTAGATTGCAGGGGAGTGGGATACATTTCGAGTGGAGTGGGGTGGGGCAGATTGTAGTGGAGTGGAGCTTGAAGTGGAATGGAGTAGATTAGAGTGGAGTGGGGTGGAGTGGAGTGGGGTAGATTGGAGTCGAGTAGAGTAGATTGGAGTTGGGTAGATTGGGGTGGAGTGGGGTAGATTGGAGTAGAGTGGGGTAGATTGGAGTGGAGTGGGTTAGCTTGGGGTGGAATTGGAGTGGAGTGGGATAGATTGGGGTAGATTAGATTGGAGTGGAGTGGGGTAGACAGGTGAATTGCCGTGGAGTAGGGTAGATTGGAGTGGAGTGGGGTAGATTTGGGTGGGGTGGAGTAGGTTGGAGTGGAGTGAGGTATAATGGAGTGGGGTAGATTGGAGTGGAGTGGGATAGAATGGGGTGGAGTGGTGTAGAATGAGGTCAAGTGGGGTAGACTGGAGTGGAGTGGGGGATATTGGACTGGACAGGGTAGATTGGGGTAGATTTGGGTGGATTGGAATGGAGTGGAGAGATTGGAGTGAAGTGGAGTTGGGTAGATTGAGGTAGACTAAAGTGGAGTGGGATAGATTGTAGTAGGGTGGAGTGGAGTTGGTATATTCGGCTGCATTGGAGTGGGATAGATTGGAGTGGGGCAGATTGGAATGAGGTGGGGTCGGGTGGGGTGGGGGTAACGGGTGGTTTGGGATAGATTGGGGTGGAGTGGGGTAGATTAGAAATAGCCCCTGTGGGATGATCTCTCTACCTCTATGAGAGGCGCCCAATTGAGTAACACCAAGGAGGTCCACCAATCCAACGACAGGCGTACACTAAGATAGCGGAAGATAGTCTTACAGGAAGATAAGATCAGGAACATGCATAACGACTTGGAAGCGGGCACTATCGAGCTCCAGTCTCTGGCCACATGTCCAGGTAGCGCGGATGAGATAGTTACCGCCCATACATGTATCTTTGCCCACCTCAGCTCCCATTTTACTGATTCAAGAATAGACCGAAGGCCATGCACTTCAAAAGGGGGAACAGTCCTGTGGTACACAAGGGATTGTAAACGTGCATGCTCAACTCTAGCTTTAGCCATCAAAGTTAAAGATGGTGACTTAATTAAAGCCTCTAGGAAGAGCTATAAGTCAACCTTGCATCAGGCGAGACGGGCCTGGGATGAATCCCGGTGGCAGCAATTAAAGGAAGCGTGCGCGGAGAAAGATTCTAAATCTTTCTGGTCCCTAGTTGCCTGGGGTAACAAAGGAGGGGCCCAATCACCACCCACCTATATTACTGGCCAGGCCTGGTTTGACCACTTTTTGAAGCTTTATTCGGCCTCTGGTGAGACGTTCACTATGGAGGAAGCTGAGCCCCTTACCCAGCACGCGACTAACACGTTTTTTACCCTGAACGAGATCGAGTCCTCTCTACGGAGAATAATACGGTCTAAGGCGGCAGGGCCTGATGGCATACCAGGGGACTTATTCTTATCAGATATTCCAAGCTGGGCTAATTATATCTTACTCCTGTCCAATGCTTTGGCCAATGGTGCTCCAGTCCCAGGGTCATGGAAGGGGGCCGAGGTGGTCCCAATTTATAAAAAAGGTGATAGAGGTGAACCCTCAAATTACAGGCCTATCAGCTTGCTCGATGCCCTCCAAAAGGTCTTCTGTACAAAATCCAGGCTTGGGAGGAAGAAAATGCAATCTTATCCCAATACCAAGCAGGTTTTAGAGAATTGATGGGGACTATCAATCAAGTATTTCGCCTTCTGCTCCTCTACTGGAAAGTGGTTGTGATCGGTCGGGGCAGTCTTTATCTAGCTTTTATTGATCTAAAGACTGCCTTCGACTTAGTTCCCAGGCATAAGCTATGGCTTGTGCTTAATGGCATGGGGATTCTGCCACCTATCATTAGCCTACTAGTTAGATTGCACGTGGGAAACTATGCTCAGGTCAGATGACAGATGGGGGCTGCAGGGACAACTTACAGAGCGTATCCCAGTTAGTAAGGTGTTGGGATCTCCTGCACATTCTTCTTGGAATGTTCCTTGGGAGATGTTCTCTACGTAGAACATGGAATGTGTGAAGGTTGGCAGTTGCTGCCTGGGAGCCATCAAGACGGTCACAAATAAACGAGGTACCCACCTTATCTCTTGTGGGGTGCTTCCTTTCATTGGCGACGAGTTGTGCCGTCTTGTTCTCCCGTTCCGTCGTGGATCTCCGCTTCCTTCCTCGTTCCTGCGGATTTCCGGAGCTCTGTTCTCCATGTGGGCCTTTTCTCTTCGCTTCTTCCCTGGAAGGTGATTCGTCCAAGCCCTGCACATTCCTGTGGATTCCTGCTCTGCCCTGGTGTCTCCGTACTCAGTTCGGCGTTGATTTCCTCGCCTTTCAGGTACTCTGTTTGCCCCTGTGCGGCGCTGTTGGAACAGCCGTTGTTCCTCGCGCTCTGCCCCGCGACGCTGTGACGTTCCAGCGTACTGGATCTGCCTGACTTGCCTGACCCCTGCACGTATTGGAGGACGTGGCGTCCGGCCATTTTAGCCTTTGCTTTTCCTTGGTGTTGCCATGACAACACCACGCTTTGTTCACTGATGCGCACAGTTCTACGTATGCGTGTCAATTTCAAGGAAATTTTCACCGCTGATGCGCACAGCTGACTAAGGATCCCTGCGCACAGCTGATTGAGGATCCCTATGCTCATTATTCCTAGCACTCGCTGACGTGCACAGCTGACGTGCACAGCTTATGGCGTGAGCTTGTGACGACATCACGTGCTCACGCGATTAACCCTTCATTGTGCGCCTAAATCAACGTTAACCCTTCGCTGACGCGCACAGCTGTTTTCATCTTATGTCAAGTGCACGTTTTTAACCCTTCGCTGATGCACACAGTTTATTATTGAATGTACGTTTTAAGCATTACACAAAATCTTAGTGAACATCCATTTTCGTGTGTAAGCACTGAGTATTCCTGCAATGCGTTCCATTGGATATTCATCATTTCTGTGATGCACTCTCAGTGTACATTATAAAACCTTATTACTCCACGTGCAATTTTTTTTTTTTTTTTTTATCCCTGCATTCATTTCTGTCGTGTGGGCAGCAACTCACCCACGCTCTGTTGCGGTATGGATCACATTACCGCTCCGCCTCCCTTTTTACAATCTCCTGGTTCTCCTCCCATGATTTGGCAACAGTGGAAGGATACATTTGAAAGTTATTTGGAGGCTATAGATGGCGACACGTTCACCACTAAAAAAAGAAGGCACTCTTGATATATAATCTGGGTGCAGAGGGTAGAAGCATTATAAAAACTTTAACCCTTGAGGTCGTCAACACTCGTGTGAGTGGTGGTGATGATGGTGATTCCTTAATCGTTGACGACTATGCATCTTTGATCAAAACTTTGGATAAGAGGTTCAATCCTAAGAAAAATGTAGTACTTGAGCGTCACAAGTTTTTGCAACGTGCCCAGATTCCTGGTGAATCCATCGATGATTTTGTTTCTGCTCTTAGAACCCTGTCAGTCTCATGCAATTACAGAGAATTTAGGGATGAAATCATACGTGATCAACTAATCGAACGCACTTGCAACAAGAAAATCCAAGAGAAACTTCTGTCTTCGGACGACCCCGATCTTGAAACAGCCATCACTCTTGCTAAAAGCATTGAACATTCCCAATTTTGTGTGAAGGAAATGAGCAATCCTTCTCAATCTAGCGAAGTAAAGCTACTATCATCTAAGCATAATTTGAAGCCTCACAAAGTTCCCACTGAAAACACAGCGCGAAATTCTTCTTCCTTACCCTCAACCAAGATCAAATCTGAGAGAGCACAACTATTTTGTTTTCGTTGTGGTAGCAAGAATCATCTAGGAAATGCGAAGTACTGTTATGCTTTGACCCAGTCTTGTTTTAAATGTGGTAAAAAAGGGCATCTGGCTCGCTTTTGCAAAGCAACGGGGTCCCATAAGGGTAACAACCAAATAGTCAAGTACATTGAAGAGGACTCTTTTGACTCTGGTGAAGAGAATGATAATATGCTACTAATGTTGTCTTCGTCACCTGCACAATCTGAGGGTGTTGTTGAAATTGCATCCATGGGTGGCTTACGTAAAAGGAAATCTCCTGCATGTATTATCCGTGTGAATGGGAAGAATGTTAATTTTTGGGCTGATTCTGGTTCTCCTTTTACCCTTATTAACGTCAAGGATTTTGGGTCGTTAGAAAACATTCAGTTGCACCAGTCAGATATTAAAATTTTTGCTTATGGGGGCAAAAGAGTGGAAGTTCTGGGCAAATTTGAGGCGAATCTGGAATTCTGTGGGGATCTAGCCACTGGACCTGTATTCATCGTCAAGGATGGTGCAAATTTGTTAGGATGGGAGGAGCAGGGGGAACTCGGGATCATCCTTGATCCCAATCATCCGGACATGGTTCTGTCTAAACGTGAAGCTTGCAAATTTTACACTCCCTTTTCATCCTTAAATCCTTCCGATAGTGCAGTAGTAAAACACTTGTCTGGGGATGAGTGGATCCAAAAATATCCTGAAGTTTTCAGTGACAAGCTTGGGAAACTGGTAGGCTTCCAACACCGCATTATTCTAAAAAGTGGTGCTAAAGCTACCGCACACAAGGTGCGCAAAGTACCTTTGAGTTTGCGTGTGGAACTTAAGGAAGAGCTTGAGCGTTTATGCCGCATGGATGTGATCGAGGCCATCGAAGGATCTGAATGGTTGGCTCCCATAGTTCTCGCACGCAAGGCCGATAAGTCCCTTAGGATGTGTGTTGACTTGCGCGATCTGAATTCTAACATTTGGATCGACCGCCAACCGTTACCCAACATTAATGAAATGCTGGCGACGCTTGACGGAGCTAAGTATTTTTCGTCATTCGACATTTCTTCAGCTTATCACCAAGTTGAGTTATGCAAGGAGTCCAGACATCTTACCTCTTTTGTAACACCGGAAGGAGCTTTCCGTTACAAACGTATGCCTTTTGGCCTGGCATCGGCTTCCGCTGTGTTTCAACGCCTCATGGGGAATCTATTCAAAAACACAGCGGGAGTCGTGTTTTTTCAAGATGATATTCTGGCGTATGCAAGTACTGAGGCTGAGCATGATAGCAGAGTTAAACATGTTCTTGACACTGTAAAGCTTCACGGGTTAACCTTAAGGAAGGACAAGTGTAAATTTTTAGGGAGGGTGTTGATTATTTAGGTCACCACATTTCCTGCAAAGGTATTGAGCCCAAAATAAAATTTTTAGATGCCATTCAGAATGCACCGTCACCTACCAACAAGGATCAATTGCGCTCCTTTTTAGGACTGGCGGAATATTATGCCAAATTTGTAGAGAATTTTGCTGACAAAACCTCCTGTTTGCGAGAGTTACTAAAGAAGAACGCTAAATTTGTGTGGTGTGATAAATGTGTCAATCAATTTAGTATTTTAAAAAAGAAATCGTGCTGGCTCGCCCTTTGAAATTGTTCAACATCAATGACAAATGTATTGTTTCCTCTGATGCCAGTAACATTGGTTTGGGCGCTGTACTAATGCAAAGAAGATGTGATGGTCGTGAGGAGACTATTGCGTTTGCTTCCAGGACACTTCGTGGTGCTGAGAGTTCTTACTCCACCATTGAGAAAGAGGCATTAGCTCTATGGTGGGGTGTCCAGCATTTTCGGAATTTCCTGTGGGGAAATGAGTTCATCCTCAGAACCGATCACAAACCTTTGGTTGATCTTTTCACCACCAAAGGTGGGGGTCGTGCCACTCCACGAATTGCCAAATGGCAATATAGATTGCAAGAATTCAATTATCGCTTAGAATATGTACCTGGTATCAAAAACAACATTGCTGATTGTCTTTCCCGTTTACCTCTTGCCAACAACATCAGTGTACCTGCCGAGGATGATCTCGATATAGTGTGTGCCGTCAGTGCTGTGGTTGATGCGGTGAAGGGTGCACTTTCTGAGCAAGAATGGTTGCATGCTCTATCTGAGGACAAAGACATTAAAATGGTAGTGGACTTTTTGGCCCAGGGATGGCCTGTGAACAAGGATTTATCATCCGAGTTAGTTGCTTTCAAAAGAGTGTGCGATGAATTATCATTGGTGGACGGAATTTTGCGCAGAGGTGGTCTTCTGGTTGTTCCCACTACTATGCAGAAAAAGGTTCTAGATCTTGCCCATGAAGGTCACCAGGGTATTCGTGCCATGAAACGCAGAATCCGTGAGGACTTTTGGTGGCCTGGGGTGGATAGGTCCATCGAGCATTTTGTCAGGGACTGTTGTGCGTGTGTCCTCAGCGATAAGACTCAGGTGACTCATCCATCTCCCATTGATCCTGTGATTGTTAAAGATTTACCTTGGTGCAAGCTAGCCTTTGATGTTGCTGGTCCATTTGGGATTTCTGGTAGTTCTCCCCTGTTTGC
Organism: Calotriton arnoldi; assembly: GCA_963921515.1. Taxonomy (NCBI): domain Eukaryota; kingdom Metazoa; phylum Chordata; class Amphibia; order Caudata; family Salamandridae; genus Calotriton; species Calotriton arnoldi. Next base: position 2,689,478 of record CAWUFW010001499.1, read on the forward strand.
TTTGGTCTTGGTAGACTATATGTCTAAATGGCCTGAGGTTAAATTTGTCGAATGTGTTAATTCCTTGTCTGTCATCAGTTTTTTAAGGAAGTGTTTCTCCGGGAGGGATTTCCTGAGGAACTGGTGACAGACAACGGAACTCAGTTGGTGTCTCTGGAGATGCAAAATTTTCTCAAAGAACATGGCATCAAACACGTTTTGACATCACTCTATCATCCCCGCAGCAATGGATTAGTTGAGCGTTTTAATCGTGTCATTAAGGACCAAATGCAATTGGCTTTGGTGAATGGTTTATCCTGGCGTGTGGTGGTGGCGGACATGTTGTGGGCAATTAGAACCACTCCTCATATAAGTACGGGGATGTCACCTTTTACCTTGCTTAGAGGGAGAATTGCCGGTTCCAAATTGAACAAAGATTGGATGTCTAGGAAGGATGTTGACCAATCTAAACTTGGCAAGGTGGCGGATGTGAGAACCGCTGTTCAGTCTAAATATGTCACCGTTTCTGAGAGAGTTTCCCCTGTGTGCGTTGGAGATTGGGTAAGAATCAAGAAGCCTGGATTCATTCGCAAGGGGGCTTCTAGGTTTTCTACTCCTGCTAAGGTGGTGGATGTAAGGGACAGGGTGGTGGTGTTGGAGAACGGCAAGATTTGGAACAAATCTGCCATCTCTATTGTTCCTGAATCCAAAATGGAGTATGTTGGTGGGAAAATGGGTGTTCATTTGGATTCCCCTCGGGCAACTCCTGTTCTCCCTAGTTGTTCTACTTCTTGTCCTATTCCTCCCAATAGGAATGATCATCCGAGTTATTATGCTTACAAAAGAGTTTCTTCCAGAATGAGATCCACGCCAGCAAAGTTTCAAGACTATGCTATGTACTGATGTTACACTTTGTTCCTCTAGGTCATGATTTTTACATGTTTGGAATGTTGTCATTGTTTTTACAATCGCATGTTTAATTTATTCATTGCATTGTTTTATTGCTTATTCTTCTTTCTTTTCTTTCATTTGTGGGGAGGGAGGTGTGTTGGGATCTCCTGCACATTCTTCTTGGAATGTTCCTTGGGAGATGTTCTCTACGTAGAACATGGAATGTGTGAAGGTTGGCAGTTGCTGCCTGGGAGCCATCAAGACGGTCACAAATAAACGAGGTACCCACCTTATCTCTTGTGGGGTGCTTCCTTTCATAAGGAAGTGCACCAAGGTTGCGTCTTGGCTCCCACCCTTTTTTCACTGTACATGAACGGTGTGGTTAGCTTTCTGCAACAAGAACCTGCAGCCGCACCAACCTTGGGGGGACAAGGTACCAACCCTATTGTTTTCAGACGATACCCTGGTGGTGTCGAAGACTCCGGTGGGACTTCAGCTTCTGCTCAATAGATTCCAATCGTTCTGTGATACCAGGGGTTTGGTCATTAACACTACCAAAACCAAATTCATGGCCTTTAATCCGCATAAGTCCTTCAAAGGCAGCATAGTGCTAGATGGGTCCCCCCTGGAAAGAGTCGGTACCTTGGACTACCTAGGTGTCCGCCTCTCAGATAGAATGTCCTGGAATACCCACATCACCAAGATGCTACTGGGCCACAAGCGTGTTACGGGAGTGCTAGGGAGGGAACATCGCTCCTCGCTTAGTAGATCGGTCACTGCCGCCTTGGAGGTCTATGATCTGAAGGCGGTTAGCGCAGTGCTGTATGGCACAGAGTTGTGGGGCTTTGACAAGACACCCGAGCTTAGTACCTCAGAGAATAAATTTCTTAAGAACCTCGTGATGCTTCCCCAAAGTACCCCGCTTACACCACTAATGCTCGATATGGGCAGGCGTACTATTAGTGATAGAGCGAAGCTCCGCCCGCTGCTTTATTGGGCACGCATGATGAGAACTCCGGAGCTACTGCCCTTTGCGGAAGCCCTGGCAGAGGTCGCCCGTCTTGACACGTGCAATAAAGTAGGGTGGATTAATAATGTCAGGAATTTGGTGTCAGATGTCGGGCTCAAGGGTCTTTGGGACAAGCCAGATCCCACCCTGCTACGAAAAGAGGCCCTGAAGCAATACTGCTGGAAATGGGTGGAGCAACGTGAGCTTACCAAGCCTACTCTGGGGAAACTTACCAAGGAATTTCTGCTCCATAAACAGGTTAGATTGTTGGAACCCTACCTAGACATAAATCAGGTCCCCCAGGACAGAACGTTATATATATTCAATTCAGGTTTGGTACCCTACCTGTGGGCGAGGTTACAGCTAAGTGGCACCCTAACTCTTCAAGTTTAAGCAATTGCCCCGGTTGCAACGCCCCGGTGGAGTCCATAGCCCACGTGCTGTTTGCATGTCCTGCTTATACGCAGCCCAGGGACAAGTGGCTCAAACTGGTCTGTTGCCAATTGGGCACACGGAACCACTGGGATGCACTTCGCATACTGAAGTCGGATGCCAGGCCCCTTTTTGCCTGTGCTATGGCTAAGTTTCTAAGCCACATGTGGGGTATTAGAAGGAAGGCACTTATGAGATCATCTTAGTAATGGCCAGGTTGACCCTTAGTTTGAGTTGCCTTTTGGGTCCCAGTGAGTAAACTTAGGTTACCCCCACTTGTTTTAGATGTTGCACGAGCACTTTATTGTAGACTGATTGCATAACCTGATTGCTAGGGGTGGACCCTAAGGCTAACCCTGTGACATCCTCTGCTAGAGGTTTTTACCATTTTTCATTAGTTTTTATATTCCACACTTGTTTTTAATTACTGAATCTTATTTTTAAATGTATGAAAGATTTTATGATGTACAACTTTCAACTGGCTGCTGTCGAACAGATAAGGTACGCACTTGCCGGTTGTTATATGGATGTGCTTTTATTCTAACTGTTGTGAGTAGTTGAACTGAGGACCCTACGTAATTTTGATCATATTGGTCAAATATGTTTTGGCCATGCAGGTAATTTGCCGTCAAATTAAAATCTTGAGATATAAGTTTTTCATGTCTATTGTGGGTTGCCTTGTTTGAATTCTTTTTCTTTTATATTTGTAACTGTGTTTTACTATCTAAGTCTTGTGTAGCTTTTATGACTTGAACAGTCAAAATAAAGCTTAATAATGGATGGAATGGATTAGAAATAGAGTAGGGTAAATTGCAGTGGTGTGGGGTAGATTGGTGTAGAGTGGGGTAGACAGGAATGGAGTGGAGTGGGGTAGACTCGGGTAGAGTGGATTGAGGTATAGTGGATTGGGGTGATTGGGATAGATTGGGTGGATTGGAGTGAGGTAGTTTGAAGTGGAATACATATGAGACTGAGGACACAGGTTTCAAAGAGAAATGGATTAACTGCAGCTCTACCCAAAATTGAGGCACTTTAAAAAGCCACAAACATTCTGTTTGAGAAGGCACAGATGTGTTCAAACTGTTTATGTTGCTTAGTGGCAGCCTGGCCTGAAGCATGTGACTGGACTGCTTGTCTGGAAGGACTATGGAAGTTCAATTTCAGACTAGTGTATGCCTTAAACAGACAAATAATTTGTATGCGCAGAGAAGAAGCACAGCCTTCAATCAAATACAGTCACACAGACTGCTTTAATATTCCATAACATTTGTTTGGTGCTATAAAACGAGGCGCCGAACTGTAAAACAAATTCACAAACTCGTTTAATAGTCTGTGCCATTTGTTTGGTGCTGTAAAAGAAAGCACAGAATTCCAAAACAAATGAAGGCAACAACAAACAAACCTGTAGGACGGAAGTTAAAAGCAACCCAAGGGTGTAGCATGAAAGTGGAAATTATGGTTAGAAAAATGAAAAAAGAGTACTCTGAATCACAGCGCAAGCAGCGGAAGGACACTAATCAAATAAAATAAATTAGTTCTTAGTCCATGCTCTGGAGAAATAAAAGGAAGTGACGTGAGGCATATGGTGGCCAATTAGGAGGCAGCTAAAAAGAATGACAATCAAGCCAGCAAAAGGTAAGTAATGAGTAGCCTCCAAGCCTTTTACTGTATACAACACCCCTCGTAGCAACAGCGCATCCACGCTATTATGTGAGGCCTAAAAATGACTCTTGTGCAACCAGAATGGTGGTGCTAACCACATAGAAATTTCTTACATTCCTAACAGTGGTGGTCTGTTCGTCACGCACATTTATGCACAGCAACTTTAATATTTTACATTTCTGTCTCCATAGCTACTTTGAAGTGCAAGAGTAAGAAATACTAAACTTTTGCCTTTCTGAAGGACACTTTAGCCTACATTTTTAAATGTGCCCTATTTTGCACTCTATTTCAGTGACCCTAGCAAATGAGCTCAGACTCTCAAAGGATATGTTTTAACACAATTAGTGTATGACCTATTTTGATGTCGCAGAAGGGACTGCAAAGAAAGCTATTTGCAACATGCAAATGCAATTTATTTCAGTAATTTATAAATGCAATTTATTTTTTTCTGCCTTCAAGCTCTAGTGGAATATTGGAAAGGCAAGCCAGCTCAAACCAGAACCTGTGGCTAAAACCACGAAATCAGATAATCCAGCAAATAGCTGAATAAATTGCCGAGCTGCTCAGTCTTTTGCCCTACAGAAACACAAGGCTAACAAAGGGAATCATTTACAGGTTACAGTTTAATATAAATCATAAAATAAAATGTTAGGAGGCCAGACATTCATAAATTTGGAAATTCCAATGCTATATTTTCTGTAGTATCTGAACGAGTTGAATATGGACATTTGCAGTCACGACAAAATCAAACTCATAGACTATCACCACAAAGACTCAATAATAAGCAAAACTGAGGGGATGGTGGCACAATCTACAAATATTAAAACGGGTTACTTGTGAAATATCACTTTTAAGATAAAAAGTACACTTAGACAATTCTCCTAAGTATGCCAAAACAATACATTGGCCAGCAAAGACAAAGATAGCTTGTTTCTCTTCACTGAAATGCAAAAAGAAAGCTAGTGCCTGATTTGAAACTGTTGGCGTATTTTTCAGGTGCCGGAGGCAGCACACAGCAGACTGACAGGCAAGGATCACAGGTGGCAAGTGCTAACTCAAATAAATTATTTTTGCATAGTGCAAGAATCCTCTCTAAAACTCATTGGTTAAGTCTTGGTGAGCGGGTCTCCACCCACGCAGTCCTGATGCTATCCTATGGCAAAGAGACGTCCTTCCGAATATATACCCTTACAGCGCATGCGAATACATCGCATGTCACCGTTGTTAGAACGCATACCATTACATCGCAAGTCATTACTACGACTTGCTCTAGGGGGCGCGCTGGACTTAGGAATAGCATTATTTGCTATTCCTACTCCAGTTTGTGCAACAGCAGGGAAGGTGTTGGATTCTAAATCAAACACCATTGCGCCCCCTACAGCAAGTCGTACTAATGACTTGCAATGTAATTGTATGCGTGGTAAAAACGCGGTCGTTGTATCGACCGCGTTGTAATGGTACCGCGTTGTGGAGACAGCGTTGTAAACGCTGTTTCCCGTCCTTCCTCCTTTGTGCACCTCAGGAAGCCATCATTGTCCAGTAACAGACCTTCCAGCTCACTCAGTGCTACAGTTTGTCATGTGCCATGCTCTAAACCCTGCCCCTTCACCTTGACCATGCCCCCTCTATTGCTAGAAGGACAGTGATAGGCCCAAAGCGACGCGACCTCTCCAGGGTCCTCCGCTTCATCACACAATGTGCATATTAAACTCATCAGGTCTGCAAAAACATCCACTATCAGTCACAGGTCCCTCTGCAAGGCCCTAGCCTCCATTCTACAGTTGGTAGCAATGAAAAATCCTCTGATTAGTGGAGGGAGTGCCACATACTCTCCATGGTACAGCTGAAGAACATTGCGCAGCTTATTTACAAGCCCATTGCGCCGACGGTGCGTCACTTTTGTGACGCACCACCGGCGCAACCTGCTGCCCTATATTTACAAGGACACGTAAAGCCACCCTGCGTGGGTTTTCGTGTCCTTGTAAATATGGCCCCTTTACAAGCAACACTTTGCGTGAAAGCGGCTTGCCATGGGTGTTGCTCTGGGTATACTCACGCAACACCCATGGTTACTGCCACATTTCCAGATTTACTGGAAATCGTAAACCTGGAAATGCATCAGAATGCTAGGCGTAGGGAGGCGCAACAAGGAGAAAATTTTTCATTTCTCCTTGTTTTTTCCCTCTTTCTATGCGTGCTGCATTCTGCAGCACACATAGAACGAGTAAAACACCTCTTGTGATTGTTTATGTGCAGGAAGGTGTCCTGCAAATAAACAATCATTGAAAAAAATGCTGTTTTTCAATTTCTATGTGTGCTGCATTAAGCAGCACACATAGAAGTTTAAAAACGCTATTTCAGAATGTTTATGTGCAGGAAGGGACACCTTCCGGCACATAAACAATCATTCCCCTCAATGCAGGCACCCTTGCACTATGGTGCAAGGGTGCTTGGTCGGCACATGGCAGCAAATTGTGACCCAGCGCAGGGGAGAGCAAAGGGATCCGTCATATCGTTGTAGATATGAAGCATCCCTGTGCTTCGGAATTAACGTATCGCAGCGCAGCCAAATGGCTTGCGGCACCACACTGCGTTAATTCATTGTAAATGATGCCCTACATTTTTACTGAAACATCACTTTATATGAGACTCTGTGGAAGAGTAGAGGTGACAGGAAGACTCTCGCAGACTCCAGAGACTGAATGGCCTTGTGTCCTGCATCCAGTAAAGATAATTTCCTCGGGCTGTATTACGAATAGGGTGCACTGTTCCTGTTTGTGCAATGGCACTTCTTCAAGTTGGCGCACCAGGAGCAAACAGGGGCAGTGCGTCCTATTACCGATAATGCCTGGCCACAGGGCAGTCACAAACTTGCAGTTGCCCTGGGGACAGAACATCAGGGAAAGATGTAGCGGCTTATGAAGCAGCCGCTCGGTGTTTCATTGTGTAGGCAGCACTCGTCAGTACTTCAAAGGGGGGGACAGAGATATCCCTGGAGACCGATGGATTCAGCGACTGTACCCCCCCCGCAGGGGATGCCTTGTGTGTTCCATGGGAACCTGCTTCCCCACCGCCCCATTCCAATCTACCTTAATCCAATCTACCCCATCCCAATCTACCCAACTGCAATCTACCCCACTCCAATATATCCCCCTCCAATCCACTCTACCCCAGTGTACCCCACTGCACTCCAATCTCCCACACTCCACTCCAATTTACCCCACTCCAATCCAAACTACCCCAATATACCCCACTCCACTCCACTCTACTCCACTCACCACAATCTACCCCAGTGCACCCCAACCCACCCCAATCCACCCCATTCCAATCTACCCAACTCCAATCTGCCTTACTCCTCTCCAATTCGCCCTCTCCATTCCACTCCAATCTATCCCACCCACTCGACTCCACACCAATCTACCCCACTCCATTTCAGCCTACCCCACTCTAATCTACCTCACTCAACTCCAATCCACCCCAATCTACCAACTCCAATCCAATCTCTTTCACGCCATTCTACCCCAGTCTACCCACTCGACTCCAATATACCCCACTCCACTCCAATCTACCGCACTCCACTCTACCCCATTCCAATCCCCCTCAATTTACCCCACTCCACTCCAACCTAGCCCACTCCAATCTACCCCATTCCACTGCACTCCAATCTACCCCACTCCACTCTACCCCAATCTACCCCACTCCAATTTACACCACTCAATCTACCACACTCCACTCCAATCTGCCCCACTCCACTCTAATCTATCCCAATCTACCCCACTTCACTCCAATCCACCTCAATCTACCCCACTCCACTCTACTCCACTTGACCCCATTCTACACCATGCCACCCCAATCTAGCCCAGTCTACTCCACCCCACCTCAATCTACCCCACTCCACTCCAATCTACCCTATCCCACTCCAATCCACCCCACTCCACTCTAATCTACCCAATCTACCCCACTCCACTCCAATTCCATCCCAATCTAACCCACTCCACTCCATTCTATCCCACTCCACTCTAGTCTACCCCACTCTACTCCAATCTACCCACTCCACCCCAATCTACCCCACTCCAATCGACCTCCACCAATCTACCCCACTCTACTCCAATCTATCCCATTCCACTCCAATCTACCCCACTCCAATCCACCCCACTCCACTCAAATCTACTCCACTCCACTCCAATCTACCCCACTCCACTCCAAGCTCCACTCCACTCCAATCTACCCCATCCCACTCCACTCCAATGTTTCTCACTCCACACCAATAGTCCCCACGCCACTGCAATCTACCTCACTCCAAACTACCACAATCTACCCCACTCCAATCTACACAAATCGACTCCACTCCACTCAAATCTACCCCACTCCACTTTGCCCCTATTTCCCCTACTCAACTCCACTCCAATCTTTCCCACACCACTCCAATTGTTCCCATTCTACTCCAATCCACCGCACTCCACTGCAATTTACCCCACTCCACCCCACCCAGAGGACTGCCTTCAGGGGGCGCTCTAACTATGGGCCACATTTCTATGGCATACAGACAGTGCTCCTCCTGACAGCCTTATTGCCTCTGTGCCTGAATCCATAATATGTGGCGAACCCAGAGGAAAAGTGTTTCCCTCATTTGGGCAGGGTCATGTCCCCATTCAAATGAGTGAACCAGTAGCGGCTGGCAGGGAATGAGGGTGGTGTGGCAGGAGGGACAATATAAAAAAAAATGACTTACCTTTTCCGACGGGCGCGTCTCTCGTTCGATTCCCAAAAACAGGAAGCACCCAGGCTCCCTATAGCCAATCACAAAACTGCAATGCAGCATTGTGATTGGCTCCCCTTAGCCAATCACAACACTGCAATGCAGCATTGTGATTGGATCCACGGCGCTCAGATGGGGACTGGGGGTCTGGGCATGTTCCCCACCTGGCTGTGTAATGCAGCCTGGTGGGGAACATACAAAGTGTGCATGACTGTTTGGCCCGGCCAAGACCGCCTGCCGAGCAGTCATGTGCCCTGAGCCTCCAGCCCCTCCCGCCCCGCCCTGCCCCTCTCCTCCCTAACCCAGCCCCGAACCTGTGAAAAAGAAAATGATAATAACTATGTTATTATCATTTTATTTTTCCTGCTCAAAGAGCAGTGGGGCGATGCGCCTCCGCCTTAGCGGAGGAGCTGCCCCTGGAGGGAACATGCACTTAAGATAGAGCCGGCGTTGTATGTGTGTCGATGTTATATGAGCGCATGTGCTGCTTCCGTCCCTGAAGCACTTTACATAATATGACCCTGATCGTCCTTTGCTGTTTGCCTACAAGCCGGCCACATGAAGGTTTGAAAAACTTTACACTGATAATGCAGTATACATATTTACTTCCACCAGCACTTTATCTGAGACTATGTTTTCTTCCTAAATTAGGGGTTGCGCCAGTTTCTGTCTGGGCCTATGCCAAGGCCGTTGTGGCTCAAATATCCTTTCACTTGCAGAAACTACTGACCCCTCTCTTCAAATCTAAAATAATTATTCACCTCAGTATCAGCATGGGTGAAGCTGATAGGTGTGACATTAATGTTTTTAACACATGCAAACACAGACATACACAAATGTACTCAGACCACTTGTGCCATATGCTTGTGAATAATTTCTCTTTCTGTGCTTCCTACCTCTTGGATTTAATTTTTCTTTCCAAAGTTTGCGGTGCTGCATTACACCAGCACTACAACAATGAGGTACAAAGATCGTGGAGAATTCCATTTTTTTCTATATTTTGTTCCCAGTCCAACAGTAACTTTCAACTTTTAATTGTTGGATTTGCCAGTGGTATACTGAACCAATTGCAATAATGTATAACAGAATTACCAGAGCCACAAGGATTTTACTAATTCTGCCAGTGGACATTCCACTATAGGAGAGTCATCCGCTGGAGGGTCTAGCACTACCTTCACAAACAGGAAGATTGTATGGAACCACCCAACTCTATTTCAGATCATCAGCATCTGATAGCCTTGTCTCCTGAGAACCAGACAAGACATTCTCCAAGATAGAGACGCGTCCTTGGTGAGACCTGGCTACAGTATAGTGATGTACTTTAGAGATGGTAAGATGCACACCGGCGTAATCCCGTTTTTTGGAAAGTTTAAACCAATTCAGAACTTTGATGTAGTTGGGTTTAAAAACTGCATGATATTATACTCACAGTTTACTGATGTAAATATTTTTGAGTAAAATGCATGCAATTCGGTTGTTAATTGAATTGGGAGTAGATTCATAATGCTGATAGTGACACGCAAAAATTCTTTTTGTATTATAGAGCCCCTGATGAAGGGATTTTCTCCCGAAATGCATTGGGTTACTTTTAATAAATTGTGACATGTGGAACCTACTGGTGCTCCTGTGCTTGTGTGAACATCGTCGCAAAGTATTGGAATGAGTAAAACGAATTGAATGAACTATGAAAAAGAAGGATTAAAAGTAATGGAGGAAAACATGGATAAAGAGAGGATTAAACTATTTGAATTTAATTCATTTGATTCATTCAGTCACGTGGCTGTGCACCTTTATGGAACCAAATGAGGTCCCTTCATGTTTTACAGTATAGTGATGCCTTTTCTCACTCAGCATACTCCGGGGGCGATAAGGGGCGACTCATAAAACTGTATTTCAATTTGCTTTTGTAATACGTATGCGCAAGTTGAAAAAAGTGCCATAATTCGCAAAGGGCAATTGCACTTGGGTAGTAGGATGTGGTGCATCTTAATTCCTCGAACTTTCTATTAGAGAATGTGCAACTTGCTTAGTGCAATAAACAAATTGTGGAAGTTAGGGAGGTTGGGAGTGGTCAACTCACATGTAAGGGCATCCCTGATTCACCGAGGTAAACTCTGCATGCATCCAACCTGTCATGGCCTACTCCTGGCATGAGAAGACCAGATGCAGGTGTCAGCTCAGTGCATACTCATTGATTTGCTCTTGTTTTCTAGGTTTCGTTTTCTCAGTCAAACAAAAGTGCACCCCTCCACATGCACAACCTCCTTACTTACCGCAAGAGCCAATGCCCAATTCTTGCCCTTCATTGGCTCTCCTTATTAGTAGCCCAGTAACAGGTGTGATACTTTTTGCACCTGATAAAATCCATTTCTGCTGAGTTGGAATGTATTGGGAATGATAAATAGTGCCCATTTTCAAGTTTTTGAGGAATAACATGCAAATGTAGGGCTTAGTGCTTTAAAATCTGCATGTTCCATAACAATACTAAAGGTTTTTACCACAATAAATATCGGCGGGTTCGACCTGCCGATATTTTTCACTAAACACATAGGGGCCGATTCCGATTCGGGCCGGAAATCTCTCCGACCGAGCCGGACCCGGAGAGATTTCCGACCGAATCGGACCCGTGCAGCCCGACCGAACGAGTACGATGCGCACGCATGCCATCGGACTCGATTCGGTCGGACTCCCATTGAAGTCAATGGGAGCCTGTCGTACAACGCGTACGCGGGCTCCCATTGACTCAATGGGTGCGAGAGCGGACAAGGCGCCCCCTACAGCGTGTACGCGGCGAGCGACTCGCGCCGTACACGCACAGGTAGGGGACCAATGGGTCCCCCCTGTGTGCGACTCGCGCGGCTACGCATACAGGGGGTCCGACACGGACCCCCAAAGTACGGCTCCGACTGCTCTTTCGAGCCGGAGTGCGCGGCTCGGTCGGACTGCTCGCGGCGCGCATCGTACTTACCCGGCCGGGGAACGTCTCCATTGCACGGTGCGAGTCGAGTCCGAGCGGAGTCGGTCGGTGCGGTTAGACCCGGGTACGAGTCGGTCGGAGCGGTCGGGACGCCCGGACGAGTCGGTCGGCGATTTCGCATCGTACTCGCTCGTCCGGACGCGCGTACGAATCGGTCGGGAAATAGGGCTCCGAATCGGATCCGGTTAAGCCGAATCCGATTCGGAGCCCTACCGGCCGAGATCGGAATCGGCCCCATAATTGCAACAAAACGGTAAAGGAGTTCAGGCACATATCTCAAATAATTGGGCAACTGGAAATGAGGGCCTTTCATTTCTTCTGCTTTTGATGCTGTGAATCACTCTTTTCTCTGGAGTTTCTTTTCTCTCTAGGAAACTGTAAGTCTCCTTTGTCCTTGCACCACTACAATTTGTCAGTCTGTACTTCATCTACTTGAAGTCCCAAAGAATGTTCTCAAGCCTGAACCTTCTCCAATATTCCCTCCCTTCTGATTATTCAGCACATCTATGTTTATCAGTGTTTACTGTGGGAGTCTAGCGCCAGGCAAAAATACAGTAGTAATCCACATTATTGTCCCAGGCTCGCTACCACCATCAACTCCATACAAACACACAGGCACAAAGAACCCCCTCCTTATTTGCATAAAGAATACCATGAGGCTGTGCTCCTAGGAAACGTGCAAAATCTGACACACTGGCAAAAAGGGAGATATTTTGTACATATTAAGAAGGAATGCAGTGGAAATAATAATAGCACAAGCAAGTCTTTTAAAGCTGCCAATATAAGTCATATGAGGCTCCACAAAAATATTAACAGAAAGGTAGAAGGGGTTGCACGCTTTGCTGGGAATCATCCCTTTCTAAGGAAGGAGCAGGTATCGCGGAAGAAAAGTAGGTTTTCTGAGACTTTCTGGGAAGTGCATTGGCAGATGTATTTCTCACAACTCATACTTCCATTATGTTATGTTATAAAATATTTATAAAGCGCAGCTTTCACTCCGAAGAGCATCATGGCGCTAAGCGAATCGTTGATAGACAGGATGGCTGAGACTGGAAAAAGAAATTTAGATGAGTGCTTTGCTTTAAGCATCAGGAGCCGTAAAAATCCTGGTTTTCAGGGCTTTCCTGAAAAGAGTTTCTGATTAGGTGAAAAGTAGGTGATTAGGTAGTTGGTTCCAGGCCTTGGTCCCTAAAACTGCAATTGATTTCCCCCCTCTTGAGACATATCTGAAAACAGGGGGTTTTAGTAGGTTAGCGTTGGAAGATCTGAGGGTACGGCGTGGCACCTAATGTGTGAACCTAGGCCGGAGATAGTGAGGGCCTGAGGAATAATAGATTCGGAAGGTAATTATCAGGATCTCAAATAAGATTCTTTTATGGATGGGTAACCAATGCAGAGCTTCTAATGCGGCGGATGCTGATGAGCTCCTGGGCTATTTTAGTACTAGTCGGGCTGCAGCGTGCTGTACCATCTGTAGTTTGTGTAAGACTGACTTTTTTGCTCCTGTATAGAGGCTGTTGAAATAGTCCAATCTGGAAGTGATTAAGGACACTGCAACTGCCTGTCTTGCCATACAGGGAAGTAGGTTAAAGAACTTTTCAAGTGACTTTATTAGGTGGAAGCAGGTTCCCGCCACTGCTAGGGATTGATGGTGAAAGGATAGTGCTGAGTCAAATTTGACCACCAGATTTCTGGCTACTGCTACTGTTTTGGGGGGTTGTCGGAGGGCCACCATAGGCTAGGGGAAAAGATGTTCGCTTTCCCTAGTGGCATAATTTCTGTTTTTTCCGAGTTGCATTTTAACTGATTTGTTTTCATCCAGTGAAAGATTGCTGTGAGACATTGTCGGAGATTTTCCTCAGCCAGTGTGGTATTTTTATCTAAGACCAGGATTAGCTGCGTATCGTCCGCGTAGGAGATAGTCTCGATGTTAAAGGACGATATCAGACTAATCAGGGGGGACATATAAATGTTAAAGAGTGCTGGACTGAGAATAGACCCTTGTGGGACCCTGGAAAGCAGAGGTTTTTCTGCTCAGTGATAATTTCCAAGGGTGATGACTTGTCTTCTGTTTTGTAGAAACGATTTTAGCCAGGCCAGGGTGAGATGAGAGATAACTCATAACTCGAGACGGTCTAGGGGCGATGACATGTGAGACCGTGTCAAAAGCAGCTGATAGGTCTAATAAGACCAGCACAGCATTTTTCCCCTGGTCTAGGGCGGCTTTCAGGGATTCAGCAGTGTATAGGAGGGCTGATTCAGTAGAATGTTGAGGCCTGAAACCTGATTGATTAGGGTGTAAGATGTTGGCTCCTTCCAGATAGGTCATTAATTGAGAGTTAACTAGTTTTTCAGTAACCATACTAAGGCATCGGAGTAAAGAGATAGGTCGAAGATTGGTAAGGGTGGTGGGGTCTGCAAGTTGTTTCTTTTGGAGAGGCTTGACGGCAGCACGTTTCCATTCGTTGGGAACTTCAGCTAGTAGTAGAGAGGCATTTATTATTTTATTCATAACTGGATTGGCAGTGCTTATAATAGCATGTAAAATTAAAGGGGGACGGTTCAAAAGGAGAGCCTGATTTCACTGCAAGAATAGCCTGACGGGATTGTTCTAGGCTAATGGCTTTAAAAGCTCTAAGGGATGGTCTATTATTATCTAGATCGGCAGGTGTAATAACAGGCGGAGTGGAGAGTGCAGGGAAATCTTGTTGTAATGACTGAACCTTTTGTTTGAAGTAGTCAGCTATGCGGTCGCAAAGAGACTGTGATGGGGGGATATCTTGTTTAAGGGATGTGGGATTGGTGAAAGAGTTGACTATCTTAAAGATAGTTTTTTGGTTTGCCTTGGCCAGTTTAAGCCTCTCAGAAAAATAACATTTCTTGGTAGCCTTGATTTGTTGATGATAGTTTTTAAGAGCAATTTTGAACCTGATTTGATCTTCCTGTTTGATTTTTTTCACCATCTGCGTTCCAAATTCCTGCATTGGCTGTGTAATTCTTTCAGATTTTGGGTATACCATGGGGCGGAGGGTTTTTTAAACAGTCGGTTTTTCTTTAGGGCAAGAGGGGCAAAATGATCCCTCAGAGTGGTCATCCACTGTGTGAAAAGTTGGTTGTCCTCTGCTGAATCCCCCGACAGCCTGGGCCTACAAATTGAGGCTTCTAAACTGAGGTTAGGAAGGCCTGCCAAATCATTCCATCTAGGCCTGGCATTTTGAGTGATGGGGATGTGGCCCTTTGTTTTTTTTTCATGCTGATATCTAATTTCTAGAGCTATAAACTTGTGATCGGACCAGGCTAAACTAAGTGGAGTCTTGACTATAAGGGATGTGAGATTAGAGCAGATACCATCCAGAGTGTGGCCTGCATTATGAGTGGGGGTGGATATCCGCTGATCCAGGCCAGGTGTATCAATGATTTCTAGGAAGTTCATTGCAGCCGGGTCCCTTTGTACATCTAGGTGGATGTTAAAGTCTCCTAATAAGGTAAAATTGGCAAATCTAAGAATAAGTGAGCTCACGGTGTCTCCAATGCTATCCAAGAAAATTTTGAGGGGTTTCCAGTCCTCCCTGCCTCAGCGGGACCCTCGCTTGTGCAATGACAGTCAAATCGTCACAGTTTACAACATTACAATATTGTAGGCCTGGTCGATGGGTCACTTTAATGATCAACCCTAGTAAGGAGATAGACCATCTAGGTGCTTTGCTTTTGCTATTTGTGTTTACGGTTCAGTGCTCGGGCAGTTCGGGGTTGTTTTTAGGGCTCAGGGGAGGGTCAGGGTAGTTTTTAGGACTCAGATGGGGTCAGGTAGTTTTTAGGGCTCAAGGGGGGTTGGATAGTTTGTAGGGTTCAGGGGGGGTCAGGTCATTTTTAGGGCTCGGGGGACTGGGTAGTTTTTAAGACTCAAGGGGTGTTGGGGTAGTTTTTAACGCTCGGTGGGTCAGGGTACTTTTCAGGGCTTGGGGGCAGGCTAGTTTGAGGGCTCGTGGGGGTCGGGGTAGTTTTTAGGGCTCATGGTGGGGGGCTGGGGTATGATCTTTACCACACATAACCCTTTATCAGTCATGCCTTTACCACGAAAGTGCATGGTAAAGGCTTGCCTGGTAAAGAAATGCATTGTTCAGATGCATTCGTTGTTCAGGCAGCATTGTAGAGGCGCGCGTGGTTTAGCCATGCTTGCCTCTGTCATACAACCCCTGGGAAGAAATGTCCAGTGGGTAAAATCTCATGGCTGGCCTTTCCCTATCTTAATTCGGCTGACGAAGTACAACAAGTAGTCTTGTGCCACATGCATCTGTAGGAACAGAGAGGATTAGAGATTGGTAGCTGTCAATAACTGGGGCTGTTTTCCGCAAAGGGGTTCTAAGTGGGAAAAATAGAAAGCAGTGCTCAAACTGTCTATAAGGGCAATTAGTAGAAACTCTGAAATTAACAGCAGCCTAACTCCAATTTTATGTTGTGTATGGCTCCCCCCATCCTCTTTTCCTGCTCAGATCAGCTAGGTAGAGGTTTAATGTGGGTGCCCTGTGCAATATGGCATTGTCTTCCTCAGTATGTCATGCTGCTCATTAAAAATTAAATATATATAGTGCTCTGTCAATCTGTTTGTTTATCCCATTCCTCAACAGGCAAATCATAATCTGCACCCTCTATCCTCTCTTGAGTCTGCTGAGAGAGGTGGGAGATAGGAGCGGCCAGTGCAGGTAAGAGCAGTGGGGCAGTGAGCCGGGCTGTGGGGAGGGAGTCGACAGATGACGACGACAAGGGAAAATTAAATTAAAAAAAAGAAAAACACTTACCTTGTGCCCGCCGCATCGCCCCACCGCTCTTACCTGCACGGGCAGCTCCTGGTGGGAGAAGACAGTCATGATTGATGACAGATAATCAACCTCTATTTCTTTACCTCCTTCAAATCACTGGAGGCTAGACGGAGGAGATGATGACCCAGCACCACATTTTCACTACTCTGATATCAGAGCAATGAAAAACAACCTGTTTTGACTACTCTGGCATCAGAGCAAAAATAACTGGTTTCCAAATAAGACATTCTCTATAATTACTTCCCACACTACAGTGCATTAATGACTAAACTCATAAATTTGAGAGTAAGTATGGAATAAATGTCCTTCTACAGAATCAGAAAGTCCTTCTGGTCTTTTGGATGTGTCTTGAGTGTTAGCTGAGGGAGCTCGACATCTATTATTCCATGCCTTTTAACACCTTTTAATTGCCAAATTAATGATATAGTTTTGGCACCTTGACACTTATCCCTTAAAAATATCCTACCTTGGAGCAGATACATTTCTACCAGATCCTTTCCCAGAGTGACCATTAATTTCAGGTTATGTTCCTGAGGCACCAACACCATGTTTCTGAGGTGCTCTCTCAAGGTGGCGCTGAATGTGACTGCCTTATGGCAATTTGCTACAGCATTTGTTCTTGCCATCCTCATCCAGTTAACCACCCTATGAAAAGTGGCAGGGGCAGTCTTTAACTCAAATGGCACAGCAGTCAGCTGAAAGTATACCTCAGATGCTGCCAACTTCTCCTTAGCTCCATCTGTTAAATCAATATGACAGCACCCACTAGTGAAGACAAATAACCAAACTTATTGTTGAATAAGTTCATCAGCTTGAGGCATTGGGTGGGCTTCTCATTGATATCTGCATCGAGGCACACATAATCTGTGCAAACATTGAGATCATTTACATATTTCTTTTGCAGAAAGTAATTCATGTGTAAAAAGAAAAGTATATGGGACAAGCTAACCCTGATTTGCATGCAAACCTCAATGAACAGGACATCTGGTCTGTGCCACTGAGTATGAACCAGAATGCCCTTGTGGTTGGGCTTATCTAACGCCCCATAGTCCTGCTTTGAACAGACATGCGCTTGAAGAGGTGGGCAGTTCCTGCTTCACCTACAAGCGACAGATCACACACAGTACCTCCTATTTCTTAACCTTTGGTATTGGTACTTGCCTAATTTGAACCAGTGTTTGCAGGTTAAAGGCACCTTTACTCAGTTTTGGGGACTGGCACTTATTTCATCCAATGAGACTTTGACCGAGAGCAAGAGAGAGAACGACATACAAGATAGAAGAAGGGGGGAGAGAAATACAGGAGAATGGTAACAAAGAGAGAAATCAGGAATGAAAAATAAGCTGCAGGAGTGAGATCAAAAGATTGGTAGTGTAGGTTGGAGGAAGAAAGAGGCATGAGAAGGAAATAAAACTAGGTAGTCACATTATTCGGCAACACAGGCATTCAGCAGCGCTAATGAAGGGCTTCTAAGAAAAACACTTGGTGCACTATTTTTTTGTGGGGGGAGGGGTTTGGGTCTTTTTTTTGTTGCAAATTTGATACTTGGTAGTGGCCCTCAGATCTGCTCGCTTCCCTATCAAATAAGTCACACAAATTGAACTTAAAACTACAAAACTTTGCCAGACCAAATTTTTCATGTTCTCTGGCTTATAGTACTGTGTGCTCAGGCACAATTTAACCATCTCAAAGCACCCCTTTAATTCCAGGGCCCCGTAATCCATACTGTTCTGCGAATGCACCTTGGTTCCAAGCTGTGGTTGCTACTACACCCATCTCCAGAAACTTCAACTCTTCAAGGTCACCTCCATCTGTAACAAGCATTAGTAAACGCATTAGGTTTCGCCTATGTGATTAATAATACACTTTTTTGTCAGTTGTAGCTTTCTGACAGTTGTGCAGTATAAGTTACAAAAAGTCTGTTAAAGTGTTTTAACTTTTGACTTCTTTATGTACAAAAAGGCTATATATTGTGCTGTTACTAGTGGTATTATAAAGTGGGAAGATTAGGTAAATGGTGGAGGACAAAGATAACAAAACATGTCCCTGAGGCTTGAAAGTGGTGCAGCTATGGGGAGAATAGGTAAAGGGTGGATGAAAAACCATCCAAGTACAGCATAAGCGCTGTTTTTGCAAATAAAAAAAAACAAGATTACGAAAAACTAGCTGAAAAGTTGTTGTTTGGTTATAGTCCATTGTTAAGATAAACAAATTAAAATTAACTGTACATTTTTCAAATGAGTATTTGAGCAGGTGTGCAGTATAAGTGAAAGAAACACACTGAAAGTGAGATTAATGTTTTATTGCGATGGGCTAGTTTTTAAAAAAAAATTTATTGTCCTCATTCACCTCAGGTATTGGTGACTTTTACCTTTGCCAAAGACCTCTATAGCTGGGGAAGACCCCAGACCCCGCCACAGAATAGTGATAGGGAGAAGAAAAAAAAGAGGGAAAGAAGGCGCAGGCCCTAAGAACACCATTCACCTGTTAATGCATCTCTCTCAGACAACATCCGGTTTCCCGGAGGACTGCCTAGAAGAAGACTGTGGGGGGGGGGGGGCCCGCAGCCAGGTCAGAGAGCTCTGTAGGCATAATCATTGGAGAGGGGGTACATCTCGTTACCTTAAATGCTGTACACTAAGCCACTCCCTGGCTACTGTTACTCCCTACCCAGTTATTGAAAATCTCCCAAAACTTTTTCCTCTTTTTGGACCCATCACCCAGTAAATCCATTCTGGACATATAGAACATGGATTCTAGCCATTTTGCGTGCTGTGGCGGTGCTACACTTATCCAATTTCTACAAATCTCCCTTCTAGCTAGCAACAATGCATAAAACAACAAGTTCCTAGATGCACCAGTCACACCCTCCGCAATCCCGAAAATAATTTGTTCAAGGCTTACCTTAATATGTATTCCCAGAATACCTGTAAGTATCGATTCAACCTCATGCCAGAAGCTTTGAATCTGCGTGCATAGGAAAAACAAATGTGTATCTGTCGCATTTTCTAAGCCACACTTTGCACAAGCCGCCGGTTTTCCTTTCCCCATTTTGGACAGCTTCTCTGGAGTGAAGTATGCTCTATGGAGTGAGAAGAAATGGTTCCTTTTCAAAAATGCAGGCTTAACAATAGAATAAAGAGTGCGCATTGATACTTGCCACTTATGTTGTAAGTTGCAGCTCGGCAAGCATCTACCCCAGGTATCTTCTGCCAATGTGAATTCTCCATCGAGGTTGTCCTGCAGAGCCCAATACCACAGGGATACTTCTTTCACCCCTGGAGGTTTATTAGCCAACATCTCCTCTAGTTCTGTAACAACACCCACTGGTGTTTTTCGTGCCTGCATCCAGCTCTTAAGTTGAATATATTTAAATAAGGACATTTTGCCCTTCATAAGGTCCTTCATCTCACTCCACGGGATTAACTGTCCATCTTGCGTAATCTCTCCCCACACCAAAACACCTGACTCCCTTATTGACCACGCCAGCTTATCCTTAAGGCATTCAGGAGTACCTGGGAGTCCCATATAGGTGCATGGAATGAATAATAGTCTACTCTAAGCCGCCTACGTATCAAATACCACATTCTCGAAAAGGCTTGTAACACCTTCAGCTTAACTTTCTTGAAATATTTTGGGTCCCCAAACTTAAAGAGGAAACCATCATGTCCCCTCTACTCTCCTTTGTCATTATAGAAAACATATGACCAATATCCGAATCATCCGGGGTACTAAAAAGCATTCTAGAATTGGAGATTTGAAAAGCCCAAGCATATAGTTGGATATCTGGTAGTGTCAAACCCCCTTTTTCCTTCCGTCTCCGCAACTTTTTCCAAGATATCCGCACACCTTTATAAGCCCAGATGAAAGAATTTATAGCCTGTTGGATTTTGTCGATCGTTAGTTTCTCAAAATGAAGTGGTATGGTGCTGAATATATAAGTTATTTTTGGCAGAATCACCATTTTTACCAGATTAACTCGTCCAAAAATCGTGAGGGGAAGATGTACCCAACTCTTCAATAGTTGAACTATTTCCTTATATATTTTTAGTAAATTGATTTCCGTGATTTTTTAATGTCTTCAACTATTTTAATCCCCAAGTATTTCATGTCCTTTTTAACCATGGGCTAGTTTTTTAATTACAGATTTCTCTCACAAAGTTTTTATTTTATTTTGCACTGCACATTTTTTTCATTATTGCAAAAATCTTAAACATTACATAAACTCTGAAACAATTATGAGCATATAGTAAATATTTGCACTTGCATTGGTATTGGCATTGTGTTACTTATGGTTTACAATTTTCCTTTATTTAAACAGTACATTGTGACATTTTGAATTATTGTGCTATATACTTTGAAGTTTGCATGATATAACAAGCACTGTATTTTCTTTCAAGGCATTTTTTATAATAAGTCCCAATGCCATTGCACCTGTTGCACCATTGAAATCATGGCCCTAAGGCCTTCTAGATAACTGCACTTTGCCAGGTTCAAGAATGTGCATTTTGGTGTTCTTTATATTGTGTAACAATGAAAATACAGGAGGCTGTTTAAGTTACTTTGGACAACTCAAACCCTTTTTAGCAATTATTTAGCTAAAATACCAGGCATAAAATGAGCTACATTAGACAAAGCATTTGCCTGTTTTAAGAATGTGCAGTTGCAGTTGATGTTCTTTATATTGTATAACAACGAAAATACGGGAGGCTGTTCAAATTACTTTGGAGAACTTAAACCCATTTTAGCAATTATTAAGCTTAAATACCATGGGTTAAAAGTATGCAAATAAATATGAATGCATTTTACATCCACGGAAAGATGAACGGCAAAATTCTCATTATTAAGAAATAACTCCTGCTTCAGATTACAGAGTATCACTCAACTACTACGTTGCTTATTCATATGGCCAACGGAAAATACAGCAAATGATATAACATGATTTTGGTGCTAGAACAATGCAATCTGCACAGTAAAGGCCAGTCCGAAAAAAGCCAGTCTTACCACCTACGTGCTTACTAGGCTAAACGCTTGGTGTTAGAAAAGTGGAGAACTCACACCAAAGAAGAAAAAAATTGTTTGCTTAAGTTAAAGGTATCCCAAAATAATAGATATCTTCAGAAAAAAGAACAGCAGCACAAATCCCATACAGTTACCAAACATGCTTGCTCACAAAGACAAGCTATGACACAATGCGACAACAATGCCCAGCAGCTGGAATTTTTGAATTCACTGCTCTTGAAACTATATAGCCTCCTTTCCCGGCCAGAAGGAGGAACAGACTGCCATCACAAAACTTGAGGAATACTTTTAGGTCAGGCACATGACCGTGCTTTCAATCCAAGACTCTGCTGCAGTTTTCTTGCGCTGTAATGCTGTACAGAAACTGTGCCAATGGATAAAGGAGGTTAAAACATCCCTTGAGAGCACCACGTAGCATGCTCATGTAAAGCACTGCAATCACATTGTTCGGGTTTGCGCTACATAATGCGCCAACAACAGACACATGAAATAGAAAAAAAACAATTTTATTAGCGACGAACACATGACACAGAAAAAAATTGCAATTTTATTAGCGGAACAATATTATAAAAAATGTGAAAATTAGTTAAACGTTCAACCCACTAAAGCAGAGTTAAACAAGCATGTTTTAAATGCATGCAGTCAGGGGAAGATAATTATCGATAAACAGTAAAAGCTGTGCAGCCTTAATGTAAGAAAAAAAGTTCCACAACTTTTGGGCACGGTGCCACTGCACCTGCTGCACCATTCAAATCATGACCCTAGTGCTTTCAAGATAACAGCATTAGTGACTGCCTGTTTAGAAAGTAAAATATAGCAATAATCGATGTTTACTGGGGGGGCCTAAAGCTTTTGATCCCAGTGCTACTGCACTTGCTACACTATTGAAATCATGGCCCTAGTGCCTGCTAGATAACTGCCTGTTTGGTAATAAAATATATCAATATTCAGTGTTTAGAGGAGTTAAGACACATTTTAACCTCAGTGCCACTGCACCTGCTGCACCATTTAAATCAAGATCTTTTAACTGCAAAGTAACTGCAATTGTGACTGCCTGTTTAGTAGTAAAATATAGAAAATTTGGTGTTTAGAGCAGTTATGACAACTTTTGGCCCCAATGCCACTGCACCTGCTGCAACATTTAAATCATGACCCTGTTACCTGCAAGATAACTGCACTTGTGACTGCCTGTTTAGTGTAAAATATAGCAATATTAGGTGATTAGTGGTGTGCCTAGAGCTTTTGATCCTGGTGTCAATGCCCCTGCTGCACCATTCAAATCATGACCCTAGTGCCTGCTAGATAACTGCACTTGTCACTGTCTGTTTAGTAGTAACATTTAGCAATAATCTGTGTTTAGTGGGGTCACTAGAGCTTTTGACCACGGTGCCACTGCACCTGCTGCACCATTCAAATCTTTCCCCTTTGAACTGCAAGGTAACTGCAATTGCGACTGCAGGTTTAGTAGTAAAATATAGCAATATTAGGTGTTTAGAGGAGTTCTGACAACCTTTGGGCCACTGCACCTGCTGCACCATTCCAAACATTACCCTATTGACTGCAAGATAACTGCACTTGTGACTGCCTGTTTAGTAGTAAAATATACCAATATTTGGTGTTTAGAGGGGTTCCTAGAGCTTTGGACCCCAACCCCGGTGTAACTGCCCCTGCTGCACCATTGAAATCGTTACCCTAGTGCCTGCAAGGTAACAGCACTTGTGACTGCCTGTTTAGAAGTTAAATATGTTTGATGTTTAGAGGAGTTCTGACAACTTTTGGCCCTGGTGCCACTGCACCTGCGGGACAATATCAACGATGGTCCTTTTGCCTACAAGGTAACTGCACATGTGACTGCCTGTTTAGTAGTAAAATATTGCAATATTAGGTGTTTAGTGATGTGCCTAAAGCTTTTGGTCCAGGTGTCACTGCACTTGCCACACCATTGTAATCATGACCCTAGCGCCTACTAGAAAACTGCACTTGTGACTGTCTGTTTAGTAGTAAAATGTAGCAATATTCTGTGTTTAGTGGGGTCCCTAGAGCTTTTGGCTCTGGTGCCACTGCACCTGCTGCACCATTTAAATCAAGCCTCTTTTAACTGCAAGCTAACTGCAATTCTGACTGCCTGTTTAGTAGTAAAATATAGCAAAATTAAGTGCTTAGAGGGAAAGAGAACAAAATGTAAACAGTAAACGGTATGCAGCGTTAACAAAAAGGAAAAAAGTTCGAACCACCAGCGCGGATGCGAATGAGTAGTTAGGCCACAGGAAACTGATACGAGAGACACAGGAGGGAGAACAGGCTACAACCAATAGAAACAGAGGAAAGCGAACTGGCAAGCATATGGACCAATAAAAAGTGAAGGCAGGATGTAAGTTCCTTTTAAGATATATTAAAAACAATAGATTTCACAAGCACAGCGCAAGCGCTATGCAGGCAAAACCTAAAAATGACACGTTCTTCCATTACTAGCATTACCGCAAATAATAATAATTATTATTAAATTAATACCTGAGTATTAATACACTCCCCTACCCAAAACCCCTGTTTCCCAAGCATCCCGTCCCAGGGGATGGGTGCCAAGCCCTTTTAATTATTTTTTTAAGTTAAACACATTAGTAAATATTTTGAAATTATTATAATTTTAAAACTTGTATAATACTCAAGTATAAAATAAATACAGTCAACTTACCTCAAATACTCACCTTAAAAATAAACATTTACCTCCAATACTCACCTTACAATGCATTGTAATGGCATGCGTTGTAATGGCACATGCGTTGTAATGGCATGCGTTGTAATGACACCTGCATTGTAAAGCTTGCGTTGTAAAGCCATTACGATGTAATGCCTGCGTTGTAATGGATGTTTCCCATAATAATATCTCTTTTCATATAGCGTTGCATACTGAATTCTCCTGACTTCCAAGCACCAATAAAACAAACAAAAGACTGCAATGCCCTGTATATGATGCCCATTTATTCAACATTGCAGGAATTACTTGCTAAATCAACCAAGCTGGGACATAAACCTACAACTGCACCTTATTCATAAAATACCCTATCGAATGATAATATCAGTAGCAGGAACACATTAGCATGCTTATGATAGATTTTATCTTCTCTATTTAACAGCCATGAGTTGCTGAACCTGGTCATTTTCCTTCTAGAAACTGTGAACGAAATAATGGATCCTGGAATGTAAGCCAGGAAGAGTGTAATATACCTGAAACCTGTCTGTGAAGACCACAGAGTTCTAATAACAACCTTGAGTGCCAGCTCTGAGAGACCATGCTGGAAAACAGCATTAGAATGCTTCTTCTTTCTGTGCAGCGGGATGTCTACAGCGAATATATAGATAAGAATGTTCTTGTGTGCTTTACTACAGGTTCTAGAAGCCACATACCACTTTATAATGTGTTTTCAGTCTGTGAAAATTGTTTTCAAGTGTGCCATCATCATAGTTTTTGTCCTGGTTTTTTATGGCTGTCATGTCATTCAAATAAGATTAAATAGAAAAATGTGGTTTTAAATGGATTATTTATTGATTGTTTGATAATGTTTTTGAATTCTTATCTGGATTTAAAATCTAACAGTTAGAAAAAGAGGTAGTGGAAAAAATTAAAAACATGGTTTTGAAATGTTTTAAAATTCAGAATGTTTGTGTTATGTATGGTCAAAGCAAGCATGCATGTATGTAGTGTGACAATAAACTTTGAATGACGTTATAAGCTATATCTGGAGACACATTTCTGAAATTCCTTCTGATTTACAAATAACGACTTTGAAGGCTATGCACTTTCAACCCGGTAGGTGCATAAGAAAAGATCTGAGTAAGGAAACTGAAGATGCAAAGAGAGCTGTCAAGCTATGGGTGTATCTGACCACATCTTTTGGCACAAAACTATTAATTATGAACATGGGATCTATCAGTGCATACCTCCATATCACTCTAAAATATGTATTCCAATACATTACAGTTGAAGACTGAAAAAAAACCTTCATTATATTTCAAACTGAACCTATTTTCAGGTTTTGAAAAACTACTCATGTAAAACTACAGAGAGTGGATCCCCTAAGGAAATCGATGGGACAAGGGGATTTTGAACATCGGTTGGGAAACTTACTCGTTCAGTAGTCTAGCCTCCTTTTTATACAATACCAAGCCATTCAAAGGCTACAAAATCAAACCACCTCTCACATGTTTGTTAAAAAAGCAGCTTCAACTATTCATTAACAATAAACAGTACCATCAAGCCATGTTTTCTTCATTTCCTGTAGTCTGCTTCATGGAAAAGGGTGTGAATTGCACCGCTCCTGTTCCACCAACATGGCACCCCGGTGTCCTCTCCTTTGTCAACAATATAAATTGTTAGCACTCTATTGCTTCACTAAACCTCTATGATGAAGCTATTGTAGAACACTGGGGATGAACTGAAGGCTCCTGCTGTGAAACAAACATGCTTTATTCAGCATGCTAGACTTTATTATGAGCTTGATCAGGATGTTATTCGTAGATTTGATCATGAAAAAAATCTTGAAACTCTTTTCTCTCAAAAATGATTAAGGGATCAACATTTTGACATGGTGAAAATACCTTAAAATACCCCACAAGTCCGTGAATCAGTGTAGGACCAACAATACATAAATGAATCTGTAACTAAAACTATTACAATATATTTGACAAGCTCATTTGATATGACCCTTTGTCATACACTCCAATGCATATCAATAGAAAGGCCATGTTGCTACAGGCAAAAAAATAATGGAACCTTTTCACTAAAATATAAAGCAACTACTATCCTACATTAGAACTTTCACTTACATAGTGCCATGAATAAAACATATCTTTAAAAAATACTGCAAACTATATCCCAAAATGTAAGGCTCTTGTTTAAAATAACAATTGTATCCAAGAGCGAGGGCACTCCCTAATAGCTATTCTCTGGGGTGGAGCAAGACCCGAGGGCATATTTACAAGCCCCTATCGCCACCACAACGTCACTTTTCTCGACGTTGTGGTAGCAATAGGGACTTTGCCTTATTCACAAGGCGGCGTTAAACTTAATGTGGCTTAACGCCGCCTTGTGAATAAGGCACCCTTTCACGCTATACTTAGCGTGAAAGGGGCGGGCAATGGATGTTGTAGTGGGCATTCCACCGCAACACCCATTGATTTTGATGCTGCCCCATATTTACAAGGGTGGCGTAAATATGGGGCAGCGCCAAAATTAACACCAGGGAAAACTGGTCTTGCCCTGGCGCAACGTGGAGAATTGTTTAATTTCTTCTCATTTTTGCTGTTTCCATGTGTGCTGCGTTGTGCAGCACACATGGAGAACAACATATGCTCATTGATTGTTTATGTGCAGGAAGGTGTCCTTCCTGCACATAAACAATCATTAAAATGACGTTTTGCAACTTCTATGTGTGCTGCATTAAGCAGCACACATAGAAGTTTCAAAACACCATTTCAGATTGTGGAAGGGACACCTTCCTGCACATAAACAATCATTCCCCTCAACTCAGGCACCCTTGCACTATGGTGCAAGGGTGCGTGCGTTGGCACTAGGCAGCTAAATTAGCGCCAGCGCAGAGGGAAACGCAAGGCTGCACCGTATTCTTGTAAATACGGTGTAGCCCAGCATTTCAGAAGTGGCAGAGCATGGCGTTAAGCCAAGGAGGCTAACGCCGCGCTCCGCCACGTCCTTGTAAATATGCCCCTCAGTTTGGTATTGGACTCCCTGTGTCCACCCCGAGCCAGTAACTACCTGGAAATTCTCTACCCTGTGATAAACTGCTAACACCCTTAGCAGTGGGGAACATGGCTTTATTTAAGTCAATATATTTGTCTAGCCTCCTGCAATATAATTTATGAAATTTGGATCCTTAAACAAAGTCTGTTCTATGGTTTATCTTCTTGCCTTTTGCCTGACCTCGCCTACACTTAATTTCAAGAATTAATGCTGAGTGATCCAACTAATGCTTAATATTTTGGAGACACAAAAACACCAGGATTACATTGTTTCTTGTGAAGGATTGCAATCTATGTGACTAGAACATCATACCTTTGCTGTCAGGACTGACAACTCACCAGATCCATAAGGCCAAATAAGTGTCTTGGGGCCAGATGTATCAAGCTAAATTGCGATCGCAAACGCTGAAATTCTCAGAATTTCAGCGCTTGCGATCGCAATTTAGCTGTGTGCAGTATAGGAAAGAAAAACCTACTTTCAAAATATGGAATCGCAAAATTTGCGATTCCCTATTTGCGCATGCATTTAGAGACTCGCAATTTGCGAGTCCCTAAATGCTATGCTAGTAGCCATCGCAAATGGCGATATTGCTGTAAGGAATCGCAAATTACCACCAACTTCAAGTTGGTGGTAATTTGCATTTCCTGAAAAAGCTCTTTTTGCTTTTTCAAAGTGCCATGTGGCACACATACATGCCCTTAGGGCATGTATGTGCGCCACATGTGCACACATGCACATTTCAGGGGTGCAACAGGGTGTCCTTTTGGAACCCTGGCACCCTTGAAATTGCATGCGCAATTTGCGAGTACCTATTGGGTACTCGCAAATTGCGCATGCTAATTCCATTCCTTCCTATGGGCCTCTTGGCCCATAGAAATGAATAGGAAGGGATTCCTTAATTGCGAAACGCTATTTGCGATTTGCAATTAAGGAACATGTAGGAATCGCAATTATTATTGCGAATTCTACCTACATAGCATTTTGCAAGTCCTTAATAGCGATTCGCTAAAAATCACTATTAGGGACTCGCAAACTGCTACAATGATACATCTGCCCCTTAACTTCCTGAGTAGTTTCGCATCTGGGATTAGGGATGCATTTTGTTTCTTTTTTCAGGTATCTGAACTATTCTGGTTCAAGATTACAATCAAAGTTGTCTCCAACATACAGTGATGTGGGGTATGGACCTAATTTGATAATAAGCAGGCAAAGGGAGCAGAGATTCTGCTTGTTTGGAGCATAGGGGCACATGCATCAAAAATGTCATTTGCGATTCCTTATTAGTTCAAGTTTCTTTATTTTGCATAGTTAACAAAAACCATTGCAATATTCACATTTAAAAAAAGTTAAATTTAGACAGATATTCAATACGATTTCATCAGCCCTTGCCACCTTTTTGAGCACTATGTTGAAGAAAGATATCTTCAGTAAAACAGTTAAAACCCAAGGTAGAAATATGCTGTACAGTTTAAAATCACAGTTAACAATAGTGTCATTAGTGAATGACATTAATTCACAGGGTGGAGTGAAATGCAGTCACAGATATTTAGCTCCAACCGGACTTGCCCATAGACCAGTAACGTCTTGTGTGTGTTGTTCAGATTAACTGGGCTTGTTGCGAGCTTGTTCACAAAAGTGCAGGTGATCCATCCTTGGTATAGTCAAAGCGAAGGCCTCTTTCCATCTACGGGACATCATACAGCGTCCAAGCTTTATGTTTGTTATATCAAATTTTCGGGAATTTTGGGCTTTTTTTGTCCGGCCAGCATAAGGAATTTTACCAGTCTGCAGTTCAATTGTGTGTTCTCCGGGTTTAAGCAGGCCAGCACTGCTTGCCTCCTGGTACGAGTGCCTATCTGCTTGAGGGGTTCTTTTAGGAGCTGCTGCCGTTCTTGTTGTAGTTCCTTGCATGAGCAGATTAGGTGTAAAATATCTCCTTGCTTGATGTTACACAGCCTGCAGGTGTCTTGTGCTGTTGTCCTCAGCCATGGTGGAAGATGCTGAGCGCACGGGAATCTATGCCTTAGAAAATTCATTTTTATGGCTTTGGAATATCCCTGATTGAAGAATGTTTGTGGGGTAAATGATTTGTAGGAGTTCAAGGTCATCCAGGCATGAGATCTATTTGAGAAGCTTGCCTTGTCCTCCACCAAGGAAATTTGTTTTATGCATTTCCATACTAGTTTTTTGAAGGTTGGATAGCCGAGTTGCGTGTCCCAGAGTCCCTTGAGACTGGTGGCTTCCAGGGCTAGCTGGAGGTAGCTTCTAGCTTGGGATAATTCCCTGTGCTGGGTGTCGTGCCACAGCAGGTGATTTAACATGTTTTCAGTGGAGCTTTTGATCTTATGCCAGCAAATGATGTAAGATCCGTGCCTGGCCAAGACTTGATTTAAAAGCCCGAACTCCAGCCTTATTTGGGCCGGTGAAGTATAGGATGGGAGGCGATTCCTTATTAGCGAATATTAAGGATTCGCTAATAAGGAATCACAAATGCCTATGCATGTAGGAACTCTTACAAAAATAGCGATTCCCTAAAATTCCTTAATTGCGACTCGCAAATTGTGAGTCGCAATTAAGGAATTGCTACCCATTCATTCCTATGGGTCTAGAGGCCCATAGGAATAAATAGAAATTGCATGCGCAATTTGCGAGTACCCAATAGGTACTCGCAAATTGCGCATGCAATTTCAAGGGTGCAAGGGTTCCAAAAGGATACCCTGTTGCACCCCTGAATTCACAATTTAACCACATGTTGCGCACATACATGCCCCAAGGGCATGTTTGTGTGTAACATGTGACTTTGAAAAATGCACTTTAGTGCATTTTTCAGAGAAATCGAAAATTACCATCAACTTTAGTTTGATGGTAATTTGCGATTCTTATTAGCGAAATCGCTAAATTATTTTGTTTAATGCATTGCATTTAAGGAATCGCAATTTGCGATTCCTTAAATGAAATCGCAATTTAAGTAATCGCAAATTTTGCGATTACTTAATTTGCGATTTTTGCATTTGGGATGATGCATCCCAAATGCAAAAATACCGGTCGCAAAGGGGCAGATTCTGAGAATCTGCCCGTTTGCGACCGGTTTTTCCTTTGATGCATGTGGCCTTAAGGCTCTTAATTTTGGTTTGGTACAATAACAGGGACAAGTTGTGTATTCGGTACATACCAATAGCGCAGGGTTGAAATTGAATGTGCGCCTTTTACCCCCATTCCGATTTGTACGGCTCAGAATGAGGGATTAGACAGTAATAGCATGTGTCATTTCCTGTTTTGAGATTTGGAAAACCAAAATATACACCATTTAGCTGCACAGTTTGATTCACTTGGCAAAAATCGTGCAGGCAAATTCCAGTGGGGAGAGGAAATGCCAATTAGTGCTCAACTTGAGATCCTATTAAGAGGCCAACTTATGTTTGCACCTGAACCCAGATTTACACCAGAGCAGAAAGGCCCTAAATCTACTTACTTACATCAATGGTCAAGTTTAAGTAATGGCCAAGTCAGAGTAATAATCAGTCAAATTAATGATCAATCAGTGTGCCATGATTAGGTTTAGGTAATTGTCATTCACAGCCGAAGTACTGATATGCAACTGACAATCTACATTGAGAGGTTGGTTTGAAAAGGTAAAGTGATAGGATCACCGTGCCCTTTTGAAATTCTCATAATTCAATTAGTGTCTTTTAGCTCATTCCATGCCTGAACACAAGTACACTGGGGCTTATTTACAAGCCCCTTGAGCCACCCGTACGTCAC
The DNA here is from genome assembly GCA_963921515.1 of Calotriton arnoldi. Classification (NCBI taxonomy): domain Eukaryota; kingdom Metazoa; phylum Chordata; class Amphibia; order Caudata; family Salamandridae; genus Calotriton; species Calotriton arnoldi. The sequence goes on from CAWUFW010001499.1 coordinate 2,720,546, forward strand.
TGTTCCCATGTTAAAAATGACGCAAAAGTGGCGCAAGGGACTTGTAAATAAGCCCCACTGAGTTTTATAATTGCCATGTGAATTTATAATTTTGAAGTTAAAATCAGGGCTAACAAAACTACAAGCATTTGCTGAATGTAATTTTTCTGTGAATCTACAATATATGTAATGTGTGTCTGCCAATTTTATACTATTAAATGAGACAATGTGTTGTATAATACAATAAATGTATAAAGACCTTTTACTACACAATTGGTGTGTTTGTATGATCGAGGAAAGAAACTCTATACACTATTATTGGGTAATGGGTAATTTCCATATAGGTTTCTAAAAAGTCTAACAAAAAGGATAAACTATTAAATTGCTTAAATGAGCATTGTGGGTTTTTGATATATATATATGACAAACTATGTTTAGTTTGAGTGGCAACTAGATTGTCAGCCAAGTATTTGTTTTATTAAATAACAGAAAAAACATTCAGAAACTGAAATATTTTTAAGTACTATCCTGACATTTGTCTGCTAGCCAAACAATCACACAGCTCTCTTAACCCTTTCCGTGCTCATGACGAGCTCAGTTCGTCATGCTGCGCGGTAGCGCTGTGCGCATGACGAGCTGAGCTCGTCATGACCCCACCCGCGATCGGAATGTCCAGCATACGAGCGGAATTCCGATCGCGGTCAAGGGGTTAAAGTAATATCCAGCATTTTATACTTTGAAACATTTTCTAAACATTTCCTGGTGCGCAATTCATTAAACCACGTTTCAATGTCTCATATTTTACAAAACAATATTCTAGAATCTGAAAGCATGCCTCCTGAATACTAACTCCCTCAAAATATCCACAGCTCACAGAGAATTGGGTTGATCTCAGCATATCCTGTTAAAATGTAAAATACATCTGCAGTTCTCTGATTGATCTGGTGTCAGTGTGAGGTCGAACCCAATAATGTGCACACACAGACTACTATCTGCAGTGTGCTCATCACTCAGACATAATCAATACCAGACAAGGCAACAATAAAGTTTTGCTGACACAAATTTGTTTTTAAATGCTTCAGCTGCTGGACAAGTCAGCAGTTGGGTTCCAATATGAGCAGTAATTCTTATTTCAGTTGATTCATTTCATTATTATCTGAAGAAGGGTCCTTTTCTTGTCAAAATCCAGTTCGCCAGTCACAATGCTTTCTATTTGAGAGTTTTTGGACATTGTTTATTTATTTATTTATAAAGTTTTATATAGCGCGAACATGACCACCGAGGGTATCAGACCGCTGTACAGATTATGCAGCAAGGAGGGTATAGGTAAACATACAGAGTCAACAAAGCGAAAAGTACAGCATTTTAAAAATGTCCAGCAATCACGCCAGCAAGGCCTCTGGGCTACAAACAGCAGCTATGGATCCCAGGTCAAGTGGGGAAGGCGGACTGAGGCAGATATTTCTTCATCAAGAGTCCTTTAACTTCCATTTTGAAGCGGACAGTGGAAGGGATCACCCTGACTTCGGGGGGGGGAGAGAGTTCCAGATCCTCGGCGCCATGCCTGAGAAGGTTTGATTGTAAGTCTTTTTTTTCTTGATTTTCTGTGGTTTGAGTAAAAGGGTGCTGGCACTTCTGGAGGCTCTTGTACCACATGAGAGCTCCAGTTTCTGGGCGAGGTACAGTGGGGTCTTGAAGTGGATGGCTTTGTGTGCCATGCATGCAATTTTCAACTGTATCCAAGCTTCATATGGGAGCCACTTCAGGACCAGCAAGTCCGGAGAGATGTGGTTGTATTTTTTAGTTCCCATTATGAGCCTAGCGGCAGAATTGAGGGCCACCCTAAGCAGAGCCGTTTTTCCTCTGGGCAAGCCACACAGCGTTGCGCTGCCATAATCCAGCTTTGCGATCACTAATGCTTGCACTGCAACCTTTAGGTCTTGGGCAGGGAGAAAGGGTTTGAGCTTCCTTAAGATGCTGAGTTGGAAATTCGCTCCTTTGGTGAGGGAGCTGATGTGCTTTTGCATGTTCAGACTATTGTCTAATATAATACCAAGCGAGGATGCCGAGTCCACAAGGTGAGGTCTACAATTGAGAGCAGTAAGCTGATTCAGCCATTGTTCCATGACCGGGGATTGCTTGTGGGGTGAGATTAGGAGGAATTCTGTTTTTAGAGCATTTAGCTTCAGGTGGTTCTGTGTCAGCCAGCTTTGTGTTTCCAGCAGGACTGAATTGAGGGACTGACTGTCCTCAGGGGAGGGGATCTTCAAATAAAGTTGGGTGTCATCAGCATACATATGATAGTGAATGCTGGATGATTTCAGAATTTCTGTTAGAGGCTCCATGAACAAGTTAAAGAGTGTGGGAGAGAGTGCTGAACCCCCAGCGTAACCGGTGCAGGATGGGACAAGGATTGGTTCACCTTGAAGGTTTGAGATCTATTCAGGAGGAACGAAGAGAACCAGGTAAGCACCGGCCCAGACAACCCCATCCTGTGTTCCAGGAGGTCAATTAGGTTATCGTGTTTGACAGTATCAAATGCTGACAAGAGGTCGAGAAGGATCAGTAGGCACGACTCATTGTGGTCCAGCATTCTTAGCACATCATCGACAATATGCGTTAGAGCCGACTCTGTGCTATGGCCCGGGCGGAAACCAGATCGGCATTGGTCCAGGAGTTGAAAATGATCGATGTGGTTGCAGAGTTGGGCCAGCACACATTTCTCCAGGAGCTTTGCCAGGGTGGGGATGTTGGAGATTGGGCGAAAGTTATGCAGGTCCGTGGGATCAGCTGTTGGTTTCTTTAAGATCGGGGTAACTTGCCCCGATTTTAGGCAGTCCGGAATATCCCCTTGCTGAAGCGATGCATTGACGATCTTAGTCCACAATGTTAGTAAGGAGGATCTCACTTCCGGGAAGAAGTTCGATGGCAGAGGGTCAATGTAATGATTGGAAGGTTTCAGAGTCGACAGTGTTTTGCGTATAGTGCACTCATCCAGGGTTTGGAACAGACTCCAGGATGCATTGTTTTTAGGGGGGTCGGGATGGACAGGGTCAGAGATAGCCCCGCCTAGTGAACAGAAGGAGGTCCGTGGCCTGATCGACAGGTGGTCCTGGGCAGATCGTAATTCAGTTTCGATCTTACTAGACTTAGCAGTGAAGAAGTCTGCAAATTCTTCACAATTAGGCAGTGTCCCTTGACCCAGATACGCAGGGTTCGGATGACTATTGGCTTGGGACTTGATGAGTTCGAACAGTTTTTTTGGACGGTTTTTTGCTTGGTCTAGTTGAATTCTGAAAAAGGTGGCCTTCGAGCATCTGATGCGTTTATTATAAATGCTTCTCAAGGATCTCAGGTGGTAGAGATGCTCAAGGGAGGGATAAGACCGCCATTGCCTTTCAGCAAGCCTTAAGTTTCTTCTTTCGGAGTTAAGACTATCTGTAAACCAAGGTTTGGAGCGTTTAGAGGATATTCTTTTAAGCTGTAGTGGTGCAACCGAGTCTAGTACGTTCAGCATTGCGTGGTTATAGTGGGTCGTAAGGTCGTGAACATCAGACATGCTCGGAGGGGGGGGGGCAGAATGTTCTCCCAGAGAGCAGTCAGATCTTGCGGGTTGATGTTCCGTAGGCATCTTTTCAGCTGTTTTGGGTTCTTAGGCTGGGCTTTACATGTTCTAACCGAATCAAGAATGTGGAAGGAAATGCAGTAATGGTCTGTCCAATCACCTGGGAGGATCGAGTCCAGGAGGATGGAGTTGGGCTTACCAATAATAAGATCTAAGGTAGCTCCTTTGATGTGAGTGGGACTGTCACATATTTCGGTTAGGTTGAGGTCAAGAAGGAAGGATTTAAGGCTATTGACCACAACACCATTTACATCGTTCCAGTGGAGGTTGAAATCTCCCAGGAAGATCTGAGTGCCATGGAAGTCTGCATTGGCCGAGATAATGTCCATGATCAGTTCTGAGAAGGGAAGGTTGTCGCGGGGGGGGGTGGTAAAACGTGTGCAGTTTGCAGGAGTGATTATTGCCACCAGACACTTCAATGCATAGGTATTCACAGGACGGCAGGGGGTCAGTCTGTAGTACTTTCACTGTAAGATTGCTACGATGTAAACATGCTATGCCTCCACCTTGACCACTGGATCTGTCCGACCTAATGATATCATAATTGGGAGGTATTAAAAGGTCCAGGATGGGGGCAGCTGAGTCATTTAGCCAGGTTTCCGTTAGCATTACAAGGTCAAGATCCTGCGCCAGGGTGAGGTCGGCAATATCCGCAGCGTGCTTAGCCGCTGATCTACAATTTAGAAGCACGCATTTGAGACTTATGTTGGTGTCAGTTAGTGCCTGCAGAGTGGTGGTGACTCTCGTGAGGTTGTTCACATTTAAGGTTCTGGTGTTTGATCTAGGTTCCCTGAATGGGTCATTGGGGATGAATTCAATTTGTTGCATGTTTGCTATGGTGGGGGGATGTGCTGGAGCCATAGGAATGTAAGAGATAATGAGTATCAGTATCAGACATGGAGGCTCTACATCTGGAGGGGCGAGAAGGGTCGTTAGGGAGCGGAATGGTGGACCACCTATGAGGTGTGTGGGTGACATGAGAAGGTGACCGCCGAGTATAGTGGGCGGAGGGGGGCCTGGTACACACGCAATCTGGTAGCGAGCGAAGATGGTGATTTTTCTTGGTGTAGCTTAGTCTGGAGTTCGACGACAAAGCCTCCGTGATATGTCGCAGACTGAGAACCTCTGTCTTAAGTTGTTGTAAGCAGAGTGCTATCTCGCTCAGACGGCCTTCCAGTGAGGTGTGAGGATGGGAATGGGAGGGTAGGTCCTCGGGACCATGGAGCTGGTGAGAGCAAGGGAGGTCCGGGGAAAGTGGGGCGGGTGGCGACTGAATGTGCCCTGAGGGAAGAAATTCTGGAAGATGGGGCTGCGTACTCGGAAGGATGGGTAGGATAGGGGAGGAGCTAGAGATGTCGGGGGAAGATAGGGCGGATGGCGACTGACTGTGCCCCGATGGAAGGGGTTCATAGCAATGGAGTTGCAAGCACGGAGGGATGGGTAAAATAGGGGAGGAGGGGACTGACATATAGTGACCCCTGGAGGCCGGTGGGAGCCTGATGTGGTTATGTGTTGGACTGGAGGAAGGTGTCTTGGGGAGAATCGGGGCGGTGCTGTAAGCCATGTCGTTAGTGGAGTTAGGGCATGCTAATGATGCGGGGGAGGGAGCAGGCAGATTAGCGTGATGACTGTGCTGACTCTGTTCGCACATTGCATGTATGGCAGGTGAGTTGTTATTAAGAGTAGGGGTAGTTAGAAGGGGCCCTTCGACGATGTGGGATCCGAGGATGGGGGTGGAGAGGTAGGAGATAGATATTGCGAGGGCTCGGGGTGGAGAGGTGGAGAAGTAGGAGAGGTCGGAGATAGAGATTGCGAGGGCTGGGGGACCACTGGGGGTCCCACCCTTCCGAGGGGGGCGGAATTGGCATTAGCTACTGTATTCATGATGGTGGGGAAAAGTTTGTCAAATAACACTAGATTGCGGTCTGAGGCTTGTATAAGGATAGTTCCAATTTTGTAGAGGGAGATGGTGGCATCAGCTCTGAACTCCGAGGAGGGCGCCACTATCAATCTAAGGCCATGTGGCGTTTTCAGGGAAGTGGAGATATTGAGCAGAGAGTAGAAGGCCTTCCGCCATTGAGCATGCCGTTTAGTGTGGAGGATGAGGTCGTTTATGGTAACTCCCTTTCTGGTAGAGAAGTAGGGGTCTGAGATAAGGGTTTCCGGATGTGTTTTAAGTAGTCTATGTCTGAAGTTTTTTGCCGCATTTTTTGATAGGTTCGGTGGATATCTGATTAGGAAATCGTTATGTCCAGTGGGTTCCAGGTTGGAAGAGACGCGGTTCGAAGGAATAGGCTCCATGTTATCACAGGCCTTGTTTCCGCACAAAGGAGGTGCAGGTAAAACAGGCGTCCGGGCTGATGTCTGCCCCCACCATATGAGGCGTGGGTATTCCAAGCGACCAGGGTAGGGGTCGGGGCGTGACGGAGGAATTCAGCAAGGAGAGCAGACGGGGGCTTGCATCGCAGTTGCTAGCGGTGCTCCTCGGGATCCTTTGGGTAGATTAGTCTCTTGAGGGTCAGATTATCAAGTGCTAAGAGACCGGAGGCTGGACCGTGTTGACTGGAGTCCCAGGGATGGATTTCCCACTTTAAATGGCAGTTCAGGCAAGCAATTTGCGTTCAACCATAAGGAGATAGACATCGCCCACTATGTGATATTGGGCAAACATAGCAGGGACCAGGAGTGTGAGTATAGGTAAAATGAATGCCCACTCCAAGATGGCCACCATAGTTTGGGAAAGGAGCAGGCCCCTTTCTATTTCCATGCTCAGCAGATCCTCGAAACCTGGGAAAGGGGCAGGCCCATTTCTATTTCCATGCTCAGCAGATCCTCGAAACCTGGGAAAGGGGCAGGCCCATTTCTATTTCCATGCTCAGCAGATCCTCGAAAGCCGGGAAGGGGGCGCCATCTTCGGGATCAGAGGTAGGAGGACGACATGGCAGCCTAATCATAGCAACAGGCCATAAACATACAAAATGGGCGCTCACAAATGCACACTTCAGCCCAAAAGGAGTCCCAATAACAGGCTCGGCTCGTGTGGCAGCCCCAGATCAGTTAAGTGTAACACCAATAGAGCCGGCATCACCTTCGGGTAGGCCAGAGCCGACACGCCTCATTAATCTGCGTTGCAGGCTCCGGACAGCGCACTCCACCAACTACCTGATTCAACCGGCCGTCTCTCCATGCATGGGAGCTCCCCCATGCTGTGGCCGGACGTCCCTGAGCACAGCTTAACGGCTCCCGAGCCAGCTCAGCCTCATGGGTCTCGGCGGGTCTCGGCGGCAGGGGGGAGAGCGGTGCGGTGTTCTCCTGCGTCTAGAGCTCACCGTCTCAGCCTTGGGAGCTCGGGGTGGAAATCCGGCACGATTGGAGACTCACCCTGCAGCTGCTGGATCTGACCCGCAGGGATCTCAGCGCCGGCTGCTATGACGGTGCGGTGTTCTCCATCATGAGTCACTAGCCTGCCGTCTGAGCCTGGGAGCTCGGGGTGATGTTCAGTGCCCCGGGAGAGAGGTGATGTTGGTCCGGCAGGAGACTCACCCTGTGGCTGCTACGACGGAGCTCACCATCCGCTCCAGACTGGCCAAGGCACCGGTCCCCACAAGATCAGCGACGGACCACGGAAACAACGATATCTCCGACGAGCTTCGGTAGGTTCTTTCTTCTTAGTGTAGTTGCGATGAGGAATCTTTGTGGATGGGGGGCCTAGACAGGGATATTCACACAAGTGTGATCCCAAGCCCCGGAGCTCCTATGTCGAGCTCCTATTCGGCGGCCATTTTGTTTATGGCATGCATAAAGAAGCGAGACCTCAACTCTCTAAAACATACAGGCTGAAATTAGTCGAACCTATTAGACACAAAAAAGACTTCTTCCAAGATGCAAGTGAAATGAACAAGGTGGTTTTTCATTGCAGATCAGTGGATGCCCAAAATCCATATGTCAAAACCGGGATCCACTTGATGATTCCGTTTGTAAGTGGTCAACTGGAATTTTCACTAGCGCTGAGGGTCTGAAAGCTTATTAATGTGTTTGTAAATTGATATATTACCTGCTTTGGTTGCATTTATTGAATCACAGGCCTTGATTATGAGTGCCTGGCTGCTTTATGATCGACATGCAAACACACGTGTTTGCACAAGGATCGCAATCCCAAGTGGTGCTGAGTTCACAGCACTCATCAGTTACCATACACAATAAACTCCAAACCCCTGGATTCAATTTCTCCAGGTCAATCCTGATGAAATTCAATGGTTGAAAAGGCCAAGTGAAGACCCGCACACTTGGGTTTTGGTGTGCCAAAACATGCATGTAATTCCCGATTGAAACGGGAAACCTCATAATAGGGTTTATTTGGTGCCACAATTATATCATAACCCCATAAAACGTCAATAATCAAGGTCGCTGAGTCTTTTTCTTACCGGACCCACACGAGAAATGATAATGTAAACAATTAAAGTGTCTTAAAACAAGGAACCTTTACATTTCAGATGACCCTGAGTTTGCTCTGGAGCAGGAAAAATGAAGTGCTTAAATAAAGGTGGTCGGTCATACTTGGTTCAAATCATCTACTTTAAAAGTTGCAGGAAGAAAAGAAACCAGAGTGCAAATATATTGGACTATGTTGGCGACAGGTCACAAAGGCATTCATGATTAAGTGTAGTAATGCTTTTATATACCAGTGTGAACTGACCGCAAAACATTTAAAATTAGAATATTCAGAAAATGATCCTATACAGTTAGCCCAAAAGTAAGTAATGTGTCCTCTTTGCACTTTTACTAACTGGCACATTTTGAGGCCAATTCAAAAAAGCAGTTATGAGTACTTGGAGTAGTACTCTGTGGTACTATTGCACATACTCCAGGGGCATAACCGAGGCCCCTTCAGCCCCTGCCCAGCAGGTTCCCGCCCTCCAGGGCAGGGGCACTTCCTCCGCTATGGCGGAGGAGGGTCGCCCCACTGCTTTTAAGCAGTGGTAGTAGAAACATAAAATGTTAATAAGACTATTGCGTTATTATCATTTTATGCTTCCTTCTCACTGCTTTGCCGGCGGGTGGGTGGGTGGGGCTGCTCTGCTCTCCGAGCAGGGCAGGGAGGAGTGGTTTGCCCACTCCTAAGTGCGCAATGACTGTTTGGTCGGCCCTCTCGGGCTGCCAAAACCAGTCATGTGCACTTTCCCCGTTCTCCGTGCAGGCTGCATTACAGCCTGCATGGAGAACATGCCCAGGCCCCCATTCCCTGGTTGAGCGTCGAACCAGGACGCTCAAAACCAATCACAATGCTGCATAGCGTTGTGATTGGTCAGGGGAGCCTGGGTGCTGACCATTCACAAAGCTGCATTGCAGCGTTGTGATTGGTCAGGGGAGCCTGGCTGTGCTTCCTGAGGAGGAGAGCAGGAGCGGAGACGCGGGACCTGGCGTGCAGTAAGGTAGGTGTTTATTTTATTATTATATATATTTTTTTACATTGCTCACTGTTTCCTGAATCCCCCCCTCCCCAGGCGCCTGCACCCGCCCCGCCACCCGCGAATCATGCCGCCCGCCACTGCTCCAGGGGGCCCCCTTGTAACCCAAGGCTATAAGTATCAGTGAGATATGGGACTCTTTGGGGCCCATCACCATATTCTGAAGGGGCCGCATGATGCTACATTTCACCATGTCCCAGTCATAAATGCCTTTGTGAAGTGCCCCAAAACCTATAAAATTTGAGTATTCAGAGAATATTCATACACAATTAATGCACACAGTAGGGACTGTGTCCACTTTGCACTTTTGCTAACAGGGAGCTGGATATTTTGAGGCCAAGTGAGTCTCACTTGTTGTGTTTCTCAATTAGTAAAGATGTGACTAAAAATATTCAGAGTGAAAAATGACCAGTCGGAAAGGCACTCGGGGCTGCAAGTAATTACGTTTAGAGTGAAAGGTCAAAGTCTGCAGGAGCAACCGAACTTCCTTGTAAAGTGAGTCCAGCACAGGCCTGTCCTAATCACACTTGAGGCCGGAATGTGAGGTCATGAGAAAAGGAAGGCCGGGGTCACGTGGTCATCAATTAAACGGAACGAGCCTTCACTCTGACCCCGCGCGCGTGTTTACATTCCAGACAAGCGCTTTATCAAAATATTTTTGTAACAAAAATGCAAGAATAATGTCGTGTTCTGCAAACCGCTGAACAAATATATCAATACAATAAATTAAACAGCCACGACTTTTCAAACTGCCGAAATGATGGATTCTGTAAGGCTCTGCAGGCATATTATATTCACATTCGGTGTGACCTGGAATGTGTAGCATTTTTCAGTGGAAACTGCTGTGTAAATAAACTCCTGCTGTCCAAAAGTCTCCTCTTCTGACTCAGTGCAGAGCAATGCTGCGGAAAGACAGGTCATCCGAGAGACAGATAGAAGGAAGGTGGGTGAATGGACAGGCAATCCATGTAATGAATGGACAGGTGGAAATGTAGATAGATAAATAAACCGGGTTAATAGATGAATATTCAAACCCGTCCTACCGTCCTATGGTATGATTGGCCGGCTGATGGATGGACAGAGGGAAAGTCAAGCAGGCAACTATATACTAACAATTAAATGGGTGGACAGAGACACGAATATTTGGACAGGCACCAGGGCCATCTTTACGAATGACCTGTGAAGTCCGATGTGTCTGGTAACAGAAATTACCGGGTCCATAGGACTTAAACATGCTGTGCGGTTTGCAAAATTTTCGGCTGCTGAAATTTTTGCTTGAGAATCTGGAGGAAACCATGAATGGGAGTAGAAATTCGGGATTGCCACATGTGAATCCGTGTAAATATGGCCCAGATGTACAAAGCTTTCCATTTGCATTTCTTAAATAGCGACTCCGTAGGAATCGCTATTTAAGAAATGCAAAAGGATATGTACTAAATTTGCGATTCCCAAAAAGCTATTTTAGGAAATGCTACATACATGTGCTTTAGGAATTGCAAATAGGTAATCCCTATATTTGATCTAATAAATTGCGGTCGCAATTTGCGATTCTACCAGGTAGAAATCGCACATTGCGACCAGCTTTGGTCCTTTGTACATCTTAAAAGGCCATTTAGAATTTCTTAACTGACCGAAATAGCAATTCGGCCCGTTAAGAAATGCTAAATGCCTTCGTACATCTGGGCCTATGTTCCTTTAGGGCCAGATGTAGGTGGCCAAATAGTGAGCGCTAACGCTGAAATTCACAGAATTTCAGCGTTTGCGATCGCTATTTGGCTGCGAGCAATGTAGGTGAGTTTAAACCTACTAGCAAAATAAGGAATCGCAAAATTGCGATTCCTTATTTTGCTCTTGCATTTAAGGAATCGCAAATTGCGATTCCTTAAATGCAATGTAAGTAGCACAAAAGAAAGTGCACTTTAGCCTTAAGGAATCGCTAATTACCATCAACTTCAAGGACTCGCAAATTTGATTTTACCTACATCTGGCCCTTAGTTCACTCTTGTGGACAGTGTGGCTCCATCAGGTAGGTGCCTTCCTTCCACTGAAGTCTGCAAGTGTGGACCATGGCCAATGGTTGAATGCTTGCGGCATTGTGTTTGCTCATTTTGTTACAGGCGTGTGGGCATGCTTGTTGTCTTTCATGACATGGCAGCATTTTTCAAATAGAAAGTTACTAGTAGACAGGCAGGTCCTCTAGAAATGGTTATGGCTTCCAGCACTTCCAATTGGTTGGTGTAGTGGTGTCAAAAGAAACCCCTGCAAATTGTACGCCAGGTTGCTAACCTTATGGCCCTCTTTTGTTGGGAATGGTGTGTTTCCGCGGAGACAAATGTCATCTTTTGTGTTTTGAGCAGCTGTGTGAGAATGTTCCATGCCTTATTCTGTCGCTGGTGATGCAGTAATACTAGTTAAGTGCCTGCACCAAGGGCCAAACCTACATTGAGACAATTGCAGGCAGCTCACACATAATGCCCAACCATGAGAAGCCATACGAGGACGCCAAATTTTTTAATTTGTCTCAAAGTTGACTTGTTGCTAGGGAGCGCCCAAAGACCAAAATATTATTTTAAACAGTGCTTCGGAAATCTTTTCTGCCTGCTCCATTGCACCCTTAGGATACTTATGCTGACACTTTCCACCTTGGAATTAAATAATTGTGTAATGAATGTTATGTACTTGGAAATGGTATTAGGACTTCCGTTTGGTGGCTAGGATGTGGGCTATCTACTGCAGCTGCATCCTGAAAACCTTCGGGTGCCATCTCAGCATCAGACTAGTATGTGTAGCTCATCCTTCAAGATGGTGCAGGGATCCCAGATCTGTGTGTTTGTGGTTGTTCATATATCTGTGGTTACATCACTTACACATACTGTGTGACATGGTGCAGTGTTTAAACATGCCTGCATGTGCCTTGTAATGTTGCAGTGCTTATTCACAGCAAGTTTTAATCCTGTGCATGGTGGATGCTACTGTGTTTGTTCAACAGTGACAACAATATACTGTTTTGTGTGGAGGTACATTCTTCTCCAGGGTGTTTTTGTGAACAGGCCCACTGAGTATCGTCAGTATTGCTTAAGAGTTTAAGTGAAATAGTCACAAGATGTTAGTGTGCAGACTGCTGGCCTTCCGTTTCCTCCATTATTAAACATTTTTTATTGGGTTTTATCAAATTTAGACATTAGCAATCATAGCAGGATAAGAACAAAAACAGGTAGCAATCTTCAGATAAATTTTAATTTCAGTACATGAAAGAAACCAAGGTTCAGTGCGTGCACAAACAATAGGCTCGGAGTTAATTGCACTGGCTCATAATGATGTAAAATATCAGAATCCTTCAGCTACGTGCTGCTGTACAAAATGGTCTCCCTATGTGTCCTAGAAGGATGAGGGGGACTCAATGAATAATGGGGATGGTTGCAGAACTTCGAAAAAGAAACCAGGGGGAGCACGAGCGATAATGGTATAATGATGCGAAACAGAATTTGGGGGGTTCGCAGAGAGGGTGTGAAATCTGGTGTATTATGATGGAAGGGGGTGGTAATTTGGCACGGTGAGGGAGGGAGGTCCTCTTCAGCCAGTTCCTTGTGCTACATAAGCATATTACCCCAGGCAGCGGCTATAGGGCGCTGGCATATACAACAGGCTTCCTCCTCCCATTGCAGTGAATAGGACACGTTACAACGCAAACATTTACAACGCATGCTTTTACAAAGCAGTTTTTACATCGCAACATCCATTACAACGCATGATTTTACAACGCATGCCATCACAACGCATTTTTAGAAACTACATTTACAACGTATTCCATTACAACGCATAATAGTTTTAGGGCAACAGTAGGGTAAGTGTTGGATAGTGTAGGGATAAAAATTACTATTCCCACTCCAGTGAGTGCAACAGTAGGGTAAGTGTTGGATAGTGTAGGGGTAAAAATTACTATTCTCACTTCAGTGAGTGCAAAAGTAGGGTAAGTGTTGGATAGTGTAGGGGTAAAAATTACTATTCCCCATTACTTATCTTATAATGCGTTGTAATGGCATGCGTTGTAGTGACATGCGTTGCAATGGCATGCACTGTGACATGCGTTGTAATGGCTGTGTTGTAATGACATGCGATGTAAAGGCAGTTGCGTTGTAACAACCGCGTTGTAAAGGTAGTGTGTTGTAATGGATGTTTCCCATTGCAGTGCAGAGCTTTCTGCCTCTCCCCATCTGATTAGTGGCTTGCACTATTGGGAGACGCTTGACCAACAGGAGGGTGAGGTTGGCGAAGCGCACCCGTACTTTGTGATTTTTTGGTCTGTGGAAAATGCCTAAGGCGGTAGCCTCCCATGAATTTAACATGGTGAGTTCTTTGACCGCGGTTAATTAAGCATGTACTGAGTGCCAAAGCTTGCTATGCTGGGGCAGGACCAGAGCATATGCTGAAGGTCAGCAACCTGGGTGAGACATGTAGGACAAGTGAAATTGGCTTTGGGGAATGTGAGAGGCTGGCCTGGTATATGATGTCCACTACTGTAAGTGGGCACCTTGCACCAGTCCAGATAACCATTAAGGCGATTTAAGAGGTCTTAGACAACCTTAGAAAGCTCTCTAAGTGGTAGCTGTGGAGAGCAGCCTTTGGGCTTAGTCCAGAAGGAGTGTAAAGCAGCTTGTTTTACCAGAGTGCAATCTTTTAGTATAGATTAAGTGAAAAAGAACCACACCCAGTATTTCTAAAAATATGTGTTTATAATATAATACTTTGTAGTACGTTCCAATATCTCCAACATGGAGATAAACACAATGCACACAATATTTTAGCAAAGAATCACAGTAAATAGCACAAAATACACAGTGGCCACAGGGGGGGACCAAACCATATACTAAGAAAGTGGTATAAGAACCACAACACGGATCAAGACAGGGTCAAGAGGACCTAGAAGTGCTGGGACTCCAAGGAACCACCCAAGGTGAGTAGCTAGGGACCCCACAGAGAGCGTGTGCAGTGTGGAAACATGACCGCTTGCTCGGTACAACTCCATGTGCAAGTCACGGTTGGATTTTTAAAGCTTAAGGACCCTTTCCAGTGGACCCTGAAGAAACCCCGTGGAAGACAGAAGGTTGGAAAGCCACCCCACCCATGGATACCCTAGTACCCACGTTACCTACAACAGGGAAGCCAGGTGCATATGTGTGAAGTGGTGTCGGAAATCAACGTAAAACCCAATGGAGGACTTCAGGAAAGTGCCGCTGGTGAAGAAGGAGAAAGTGTCCGGTGGAATCCAAGGATGGATTCTTGAAGAGAGGTACCTGCAAGCAGAGGGGACAGAGTCTATGTCACTCAGGGGTGACCAGGAGACTTGGAAAACGAATGCCCTCCGATGTCGGGTGTTGCAGGATGGATGACGATGACCTTGACTCTGCAGCTGTGAGAACCAGGCGATGCTGAGGAGGACCAGGAGCCATGCACGAGCTGTCCCATAAAGGGTGTCGAGTGCTGAGGGGTCGGTGTCCGACGGGAGCACCAACAAGCCTTGGCAAAGGAAAGCCACGCAGGAATCAAATAAGGAGCAACGTCGGTACCAGCAAGAAACAAGTGTGACCCTCAAGTGGACCTACAGGCTGGAGGCACTGGAGTCGCGAGAGGACCTCAAGCAGGTCACCAAAAGATGCAGGCCACGATGAACACAATGTGGTGTGGCTAAAGATTCTGGTCACTGGAGGTGCCCGAGGTTGGGGCTACTTGGAGCCCGAATATCTTCTTGCAAAGAAGCCAACAAGCCTTTGCAACTGCAAGTTGGACGCGTTGCACAGGGGTTCAGTTATTGCAACCCCCACGAGGGATACTGGCCTCAAACTTGGTGAGAGGGCAGGGCAGGCCTCGGGAGCTGTGGAAAACCACCACCTGTGTTGCAGAGCCCACGGAGTCCGGAGGAGCTCCGGATCTGCAGACCGGTCGACTTAGTTGCGGTGCCTGCGAATGCAGGGGAGTGACTCCTTCACTCCAAGGGAGATTACTTCAGGTGTCTTTGATGCTTCACAGGCCTTGGAAGGTTCCTGTATGATGCACAGGCACAAACGATGGAGCAGACTGGAAGGGAGACGAAGTCATGCCCAAACAAATTCCAGGGAAGTCCAGAGTGCCCAGACGGTCGAAGTGCAGTGGTGTCTGATCTGAATCTTATCCCACGACGAATCTAGGGACCTACACCCTGGTAAGCCCTTAAGTACCCTGGGGAAAGGGTTGGGAAGATTCAGGGGACCCTCCCAGGGGAGGGTCTGGACAGGGGGGAGGTTACTCCCATGTCTTTTGTCCAGTTTCGCGCCAGAGCGGGAGCCAACGGTTCCCAGAACTGGTTTGAACTGGACTATGATCGGGGACACCAAGTGTGCCTCTCATGCAGACTTTCTGGCACTGGCAAGAGCACCCACTCGGCCCCAATACACTAAATCCTGTCTGGGAGGTGGTCACACCTCCCTGTGACTGGATGCCTATTGTTCCACCTTCCTCTGCTCGAACTTGGCTCAGCAGCAGGAGGGCAGAAATGTGTCTCTGGTCGGCAGCAACCATTTTGTGCTGTCCGGATCTAGAAGGCTGGTACCGGGAACACTGAGAGCCTAACGGAGGGCTCTTCCACTCCTTGGAATCATACCTCCCACACGGTTTATGGTGTGGGAGTATGATTCCAACATGTTTGAAACCAAACATGATAGGATTTGTTGCAGCCGTTTTTGCGATGGTCATCGTGTAATTACACGGTGCCCCTCTATATAGTATATGGATGCTTCACTGACAACCCGGGAGAATGGACTCTGTAGGCTGCTGGGGTGTCCTGCTCCTGTAGGGCCACTCTCTCACTTAGAACCAAGCACTCTGCCTTCAGGATTGCAAAGGCTTGCTATAGGGGTGACTTATAGGTTTTAAGTGCAGTGACCCTTAGATTTAGGAAACCTATATCTTAAGTAAGTGGTGTAAGCACCAGCTTACACAGGCTGCAATGACAGGCCTGTAGATCCATTTTGCATGGTCTCCCATGGGTGGCATCATGCATGCTTCAGCCCATGAGAGACCTCTGTGGTACCTATGCCCTGGGTACCTTAGTGGGAGACAGCATTTACAACGCAGTCATTACATCGCAGTTCCTTTACAATGCGGTTGTTACAACGACCGCGTTGTTAGAACGCGATGCCTTTACAACGCAAGTCATTAGATCGACTAGCTGTAGGGGGTGCTCTAACATAAGGAATAGTATGATTTACTATTACAACACCTTCCGTACTGCTGCTCAGGCTGGAGTTGGAATAGTAAATTATACTATTCCTAAATCCAGCGCGCCCCCTACAGCAAGTCGATCTAATGACTTGCGCTGTAAAGGTATCGTGTTCTAACAACGCGGTCGTTGTAACGACCGCGTTGTAAAGGAACGCGATGTAATAGCATGCGATGTAACATGCTATATTCACCTTAGTACCATATACTAGGGACTGATAAGGGTACCCCAGTATCCAATCTGGAGTGTACCTAAGTACTCATCAAAACAATTTAGAGAGAAAGCAGATAGACTGGAGTCTTGATTAGCAGGATCCCAGTCAGACTATTCAAACTAAAGCTTAGCACCAGGCAAAAAGTGGGAGTAACCATAGAAGTAGATCCTACTTTCCTACAGGGAACATACGATTTGTTCGAGAGGCTGAAGATGTGCCCCATGAAGGATCATATATTGGATGTTTTTAAAACAAACCTTCCTCACAACAGGTAGGGAACTCAAGGACTCTAGACCACTCCGTGTCATGAAGCGGTCTTGTTAAGTACTCCTCCCAGAGGCGTCAAAGGTGAACCAGAGGGATGCCCGCGGACATCCCTCTAGTTTGCCTTTCACCCTAATAGCTTTGTATAGGCATATGATGAGATGTCGACCTCCCCCCATGAGGTTTAGAATATGTATCACCGTGTGGGTAGGCGGGTCCTCGTCCAGTGCTCCCTATAATGATCGGAATGCCACCAGCAGTTGCCCGTATGTTGGAATATTATAGTCCTGATAAATTTGCTTGAATGTAAGGATCTGGGCATCTTGGAAGAGGTCTCCCACCGTTCCTAAGGAGTGTGCATGCTATTCCGACAGCTGCTCAGCTGTAAGCAGACCTAAGGGTCCCAGTAGGCCCCGGAGGGTAATTTTGGGGGAGTATGAGGTGATTTTATTTGTCAGCTGGAAAACCCTAGTTGGACATTTTTGGGCGATCCACCCGTGTAGGGACCAGGAGTGATATATCTTCATTGTGCAGTGTATGACCTGGCGTATTATATAGGAGGGGAGAGGACCATGTCCTGTGCTTGTCTCATAGAGGTTTGTTTCTGCCAGCCATCGGTTTTACTACTTTAGGTTTTACACTTTAATAACATTCAATGGGAAAGCCATTGGGACCAGGGGTCTTGCCATTGTTTAACTGGGAGATAGCTTCCACCACTTCTCCCTCTGTAATATCTTTGTCCAGCAACTCTACCTGGTCGAGGTCGAGCTGAGGGGCTGGAAGATCCCGAATGAAGGTGTCTAGATCTCCCGGTCATTCATAGCACAGGCCCTATATAGCTTCTCTAAGTATGCCGCAAATGCCTGCGCGATTTCCCAAGGGGTCTCTCTCAACCCTGGCTCCTCCGTTCTGATCCCCCGAACCCATCTCTGTCCTTCTTCTTTCTTGGCCAACCATGCTAGGAGTTTGCCAGCCTTATTACCCACCTCATATAATCTGCCCTGAGTGGCTTGGAAGTGGGCTCTCACCTCCTGACGCACCAGAACCATGTAACCCAGCCTCACCTCCTCTACTCTATGGGCCAGTTCTCTGGGGGGAGCTGTACTGCTTTCAGTTTCTCGCTGCATCAGTTTCTCCTCAAGTTTTCTGCATTCCACCACCCTATCCTTTCACTTGCCTGACACCTGTGCAATTAGCTCACTTCTCAGGGAGTGCCTGGTTTGATTGAGCAGAAGTTGTGTGCTTCCACAAAAATAGTGCTTGCCTTCCAGCAGCTGTGATCATTTTGTTTATTTATCCAGCTACCTAAGCTAGAACTTTCTGGGGTACACAAAAGACACTGGAATGCTATTAAATTGTCTTTGATAACTAGATAATTTATGGTGTTTTTACCTGGTAGCAGCACAGATGGGAGGAGGGTAGTCATTAACCTACATGGCTTTTTAGGTCTGGCTTGACAGTGCAACTGCTACTTGCTCTTATAACCTCCACCAATATTATTCTACAGTTCTTTGCTTCCACACAAATACATATCTACTCCCATGCTATTTACTGGTAATGCTGCCCATTACCATACAATATTACTTTAAAGGCAAGCCTATTGGCATTGCCAATGCTTGCTCTTTTTGGTTAAGCTCTCCACAAGCGTGCATGTGTTTTTTTAGCTATCTCCCCCATAAGCTTTTCCCTTCGTGCTCCCCATACCTTGTACTCTGTGTTGCTTTCTCTCTTGTGTGCTTCTCTACCACCCTCGCGCTATGATGCTCTCCCCCTTGTGGCTTTCTCCCCATTCCCCTGTGTTGCTCTCTACCTTGTGTGCTTCTTCCCCATCCTCCCTGTTTCTCTCTCCCTCGTGTGCTGTTATTCCTCTCCTTGCAGCTTTATTGTTGTTTTATTTCTAACTATCCTTATTATTATTTTTTTAATTGAGAAGGCCAGACAGCAAATTACTGCCAGCCATCCCTCTACAAAAAGTGCTTTCTTGCTATCTCAGTTTAATTTCTTTATTAATTTACTAATCCATCTCAGATTAGCAAATTTAAAAAAATGGTACCCTGTCCCATTGCATCGGCGTTGGCATATGTGGTGATGTATGTATGTACATCATCAGGCATCCACTTGTCAACAGTGTGCATCATTGCACCTCTTTATTTTGATTTTTTTGTCTTTTGGCCAATGTGCACAGCCACTTTTGCTGATGCCGTACAGCATTGCCAAAAGGCAATGGCAAGGACAATCAGTCCAAAGGCAAGACCTATTGGTTTTGCCAATGCTTGTTGTTCATTAGCAGCTAAGTGTTGCTTTCAGCACAAAATTCGAAGAGTCAAAATCTCATCCTTCTATTAGACCTGGAAAGTGAGGGGGTCCGCTGGGTTCTAAGCTCTACTCTGTCTAATATAAGTTGCTCCTTCCGCTTGCTGATCAGGTTGTATGGTTTCTCCTTTCCGACCTACTCATTGTCCGATTGAGCGGTCCAACCAGCTCCACTAAGAAGTTAGAAAAAAGAATCTCCGATTGTTTCTTGGATGAGCAACGAATATTTTAAAACTGAACACAGACAAGATGGAAGTCGTTGTCTTAGGACCTGATTACGATCTTAGCGGACAGGGTTACTCCGTCACAAACGTGACAGATATCCAATTAGTCAAATTACAATTCCATTATATCCTATGGAACTTGTAATACGGCGGCGGATGGAATATATGGATATGATATGATGGAGTATCCCATCCGCCAAGATTGTAATCAGGCTCTTGGTCTGCTTGAGAAAAGTTTGGTCATGCACGTGGTGGCCAGAACAACTGGGGAATCACCCAGCTCCTGATTCTTGTGTTAAGTGGCTGGGCGTCTGGCTGGACAAATTTATTACTTTACCTTTGATCTGAATAAGGTTACATTTTCTATTATATAGGACGTGATTTCCAAGTGCCCTAGAAGGATAGTGGGTATTTAGGTGGTATTTAACAAACTTGAATCACCACATGCTTCCGAATTTTTCAGGTGCGATAAATAGAACCTATTCCGAGTACTTGGGGAATAACATGCAGATTTGGGTGCCTTTCGCACCAAAATCCGCATGTTACAGTAAGTATCAAGTATTTTCCCCAGTTAAATTCCAGTAGGTTTGACCTGTTGAAATTTAACAGAGGGGGGCAAGAAATGCAAAGCATCACGCTACTTATAAATGCACTCCCAGTGCAAACAAACATAATCAGGTCCATAGACTCAACTTCTCTGATTCTTTATTGAGCAAGTGTTTTGCTTAAATCTCTTTGCAGCATTTGATTGTGCTGGCCCTAGGCTCCTTCAGACCAAATTGTGCATATATCAACCCAACAGAACACTGTGCCCATTTGCTTCTGCCAGGTTAAGGATGCCATCCTATAAGCTTGAAGGAGTTGGAGTAGTTCTTTTAGAGTGTTACTGTCAAACACAGGAATGCACTCCCTCCTCGCCTGAGACAATACTCTGATCACCCTATTTTCAGAAAGTCACTTGAAATGTATCTATTTTAATTGCATCAGGCTTCAGCAACTTTCTTCCTGTCAATCTCATTTTAGTCCTAGGACATCCATACACGTCATCCGTTCTTTTTAGGTCGAGCCTGGGCAGTGCATGCTCTGCTCTGCGAGGCATGCTGTATTAGAGTATGGACTTGAAGTTCCGCCCACTCTCCGCCCATATTTTTCATTGGCTTGTGTCGCTGTCCTTTGTAAATGCTGGCTTCTGATTCGTTAATAGGCTTGTTAGTCCCTCCTTAGTACCGCCTTGTCTTCATTTGTAACCTCCCATGAGGACTGGCCCTTTTACTTCTGTTGTTACACGGCATGTCTTATTTAGTCTGTAAGCACTATTTTCTTTAATGGGTTTCTCCTACTGCAGGTACGACATGCTTTACTGCAACATTCAGTGTGCCATGCGCACTTTCACTTTCCAAGCAGCCAGGGACAATGGCGGACGCTTCTTTGAAATGAAATAGGTCTCGCATTTACAAGAGTTTGAGTTATTGGCATTGTAAATGACAATGCTTTTTATTTATGTGTTAATTATCAAAACAGATAAATAAAAGGCATTGTCATTTACAAGGACAATAGCTTAAACTCTCGCAAATGCTAGACCTATTGCATTTCAAATGCTTGTTATAAATGTCATTAACAATGACATTGAAGATAGGACCTGCTCTTTTCCTCCCTCAACCATAGATGCATGCACAGTGACACACCAGAATGTGCACAGGCAGAGAAGATGGGAAAGGAGTCAAGCAGCAGGCCATTATACATATTTTTAATTTGGTGCTTCATACCCCACTTCTACCATTTGTAAGTGCTGTAAATTATAATGTTACTCTTACCCAATTAATGGTACCAAACTTACACCCCTCACATGGATGAGACTCAGTTTGCTTTGCCAAGAATCAAACTCATGATCATCAACCCACGGTCATTCCAGTAAGGGGTTGTCACGGAGCAGGCCTCATCAACAGCGCAGTCACCGAAGCAGGCACATTCAGTACAGGCAATTGCCTGAGAGACAGAGAAAGAGGAAGAAGGGATGGGCAATAAAGGGCCAACAGCATACCCGACAACTTGAAGAACAATCTCAGTGTGAGGAGGGGGCGGGGCCTCGTGCCAAGACGTACCTAGGAGGCACTTTTGAACCCCACCCGCCCACAAGCCCCCTCTTCCCCAAAAAAACCCCAAAAAAACTTGCTGAAGCTGGTGTCGATGTCCTGGTGTTTTTTCACACCCCTTAATGGACGTCGGCAGTTCAAAGTCTCCGAAAACGAGCTGAAAACCACTATTTATAGTGGTTTTCAGCTCGATTTCCCTGCCACAGTGTGATATCGGCTCCTCACAGTGTGACCGTGTGATGGGAGCCGATATCATGTGTCACGCTGTGGCACCATGTGAGTTGGCAGGTATGCGACAGATGCAAAAAGTTCAGGCACTAAGGAAAGGGCCCGAGAACTCGAGAAGAGAAAGGAACAGGCCCTGAAAAAAGCTCCTGAGAGCAGAGAAATGACCGGGCGCTTAAGAAGACAGCAGGAGATTGTGAAGCAATGATGTTACTTACTGTTCCCGCTGCGCAGACTCTTCATTTAAGCTCTTTTCTGACTTCCTGCTTCCATCATTGCCTGCTGAGCTCGTAAAGAGAGCGAGATTTGTTGCTTCTTCCATGCAGGAATGACTATGAGTATATGTTGCAGTGAGATAGTTCAGATGGTGTGCAGGGGGAATAATTCATAGGAAAAGGTGTTTGTAAATGTTTTATTAAAACACAGATCGACAACATTCATCTGATCCTTTCACAATATTGGAAACACTTTAAAAATGGATAGCAAATAAAAACAGATGTCATGTATTACTTGTAATGGCGTGCACTGATGTCAGCACAATATACGACATTTAACGAAAGAGTCTAGCCTATCAATTGTTGATCGGATGTTACCTGGCCACCCGTATTCGTTTTTACAATCCTGCCAGGAGCCTCCGGTCCTCGCATTTGGTTTTTGCTAGAGTGCCGAGAGTAAGGATGACAAGGATTGGCGGATGCTCTTTTTCCTTCTTAGGGCCGTCTGCATGGAATTTTCTTCCGCTGCACCTGAGGCAGGAAAGTTCGGAACTTGCTTTTAGGAAAGGGTTAAAAACCTTATTCACTCTGTATTCTTATACTTACCGTTGGACTAGTGCCGGGTCACTCCCAGGAGCATCTGCGCGCTTTATAAATCTGTCTTCATCATCATTTTTTTTTAAAACAAACTTTATTGACTTTTACAAATTCAATCACAAGTAGCGTGCGAATAGATGCAGGTTCAGGATACATACAGATTGATGGACTGCAATATCAACGTGGGCGATATAAATATAGTAATTAAATACCCAGTCGAAAACTCTTCCACCCTCCTCCCACGAGTTATATCATTGGAGTAGCATCATTATACGCATAGTAATATTGTCAATGCAAAAGAAATCCCCAAGCAACTCCCCCCCTCCCACTAGACATGTCACGTCATCTCATCATTGCAAGCTATAGTATAGCACGGTTGTGATTCAGACGTATAAATATACTAGGGATCATATTACAACATCTAGTTCCTAATGGAAGTGCAGTAATTGTGCGCATCATAACTAGGCCCTTCAGAACTCCTGGAGCATAGGGGTAGGTAGTTTAGTTAGCTGATACAGGAGTTGCAATCATGGGTAATTCATCTCCATCAGTGTCCGGAATTTCTGTCTTCATCATCATCATCATATATATTATACCTCTATAGGGATGATAATGGACTTCCATTCATTGGCCCTTTCATAGCAAAAAAATTGCAGAATTAGCAGCACTCATGATGGCTTTAATGCATTCCAAAGAGCAATTGACAGAGAACACAACCAACGTAAGCATCGTCACTGACTTGTACTTGGTTTTTCAGGGCTGCATAACCTACCTCAGTGACTGGGCCTTCCAAAAAGGATTCCGCATTTCAGATGGGAAACCAGTCAAATATAAAAAGCTCTGGAGAATGGCACATGACACAGCATCCTACTTTCACAAAGCCACATTTTATCCTGATACCAACTGAGGGTGAGAGAAATAAGTACAAGGAAAGATACACATTTTTTTAAAAGGAAAGCATAATAGCAACTTCTATTACTGCATGATCTTAGATTTAAGAATGATTGGATCCAAAACAAAGATGTAATCAAGGAAAGTATAGCACTGACATTGACCCTTGGCAAAGAGGGTTAGATACCGCTAACTGGCTGGGTTGGGGTTTAAAGATGTTTGGAGATTGTACAGCATCAGTATTACCATACTGGTTGCATGATTAAAGAATACACTGTTTGTTAATGAAGCCTTGCAGTACGACATCTTTCATAATGGTTTTTATTTAGTTTGGATTGATTGACACCTCCTAATATGATACTAAAAGTATATTGTTTGGAAGAACCATGCCGGGGTGGATTATTTGCATATGCCACCCCAGAATACTGCAGAAAAGGAGTTTGAGCTGTCTTTAGATGAGTATGTTAAGAAACTCATGTAAACGATACAAGAGATACATGTGCAGATGGAGTAGTCCAATGACAGTCAACAAGCCTAATCAAGAGATACTTTGAGTTTAGTGACAGGAAAGAAATGCAGGTTGGTAACCTGTGTGTGATCATATTAATATGGAAATTGATGCGTTCATCGATAAAAATGAAATTTCAACCTTCTTAATAGAATTGCCCATTCTGAACTCCACATCAACCTCAACTCGCAAATATGCAGTCAAGCAGACCCTGAGACCTAAGCCCGGGGTCACTGATTGATAGGTCACAGGAGGGAGGGTACGCAGCTGACAGGCAAACACTGGGGCAGGAAACTCTTGATCAACCCCACTGATAGGTGCAACAACATTACAATGGTCAGGGGAGGTTGCCCCAATAAGACACACATAGCCGGGCGGGGGTACGTGCCCCTAAAAACATCATAAAAAGTCAGATGCCGCATGAGATAGGAACACATAGAAAATCAGGACCTAGCACACGCAGTGATCATGCGCTCTCCATGCTGGGCATCTGGACACGTTATCCTCTGGCCACAGTGTGTCCACGCGAGGTTGAGACCCACCTGTAGTAACCATTTGACCATTAATTTATGACTCCAAAGGCAGCAACCAATATTCCTCACCATATATGGTACGCAGGAAACTTTTATAACTTGTTGTGTAATGTATAAAAGAAGTACATACACAAATTGTATATTGAGACAGTCCTCATACCTCGTGCCTGTAACTGTTCTCCCAGTCATAACGTTTAATTAAATAAACTAATACTGTTTTGCCAAAAGCCTCCGGTCTTCTGTTTTTAAAGGATCTCGAACTCAAGCAACAATCAACAGACATGAGCAACAC
This sequence comes from Calotriton arnoldi, assembly GCA_963921515.1. NCBI lineage: Eukaryota > Metazoa > Chordata > Amphibia > Caudata > Salamandridae > Calotriton > Calotriton arnoldi. The sequence goes on from CAWUFW010001499.1 coordinate 2,745,242, forward strand.
CCACTTTGCCGGCAGCTGCCTGGCAGGGTCCTCTCACAATAACATATAAAGTGTCAAGTAGAGTGTATTAGGTATGTATTCCAGTACTGGAATACCGATGGGTCCATATATCACTGACAGAGTCTGCCAAAATAACAAAAGCTGAAAATGCATCTCAACTTTATATTCAGGTCACAGACAAGGAAAGGCATCAAGGTAGGCAGCATAGGCTGGAGAGAAAGCAAAAAAGAGGCTAAAAAAGCTACCAATGGGTGGTTTATTTTCCCCAAAATGTCTTCTTCCTTGTCACAGGAATCATTCATCAGGTCAGCAACGATAATGCTATAACTCTGCAGCACCCACAATGAAAGCCAAGTAGCAAGACAATTCATCAGCCAATATCACAAGCATTGCACACAACAACAGCCATAGACTACTTCATAATAAAAGGACACAACTCCAGGACAAGCCGAAGTATTATGTTGGAGCACCAGCCATTCGCCACAAAAGGGAGTGAGAACTGTACTGACTTCCCTGTTGTTTGATAGGTCAATGCCACCAGTTGTAAGGCTCCAACAGTAGTAATAGAAGGCTTTACCCTAGCCCTAGATTACTGGACCCACATGCCTTCATAGCAGTACAGATTTTTCAAATGGCAGATGAGTTAGAACCCATTGCCACAGCAAAAGTTGGCAGATATGACCCATTCTATTAATCTAATATAGCTATCTAATTATAGCAAGGAATGTTATGTAACAATAACCTTCACAGTACAACAACTGGTAGATGGGGAACAAGCGCTACCTGTATTTAAATATAGCTATACATATGTTGTGAGCTGCCTTGAACCAGTACCACCAAAGAGTGGGAGAGGGAAGAAAAAAGGGCAACGCAAATCTAAGAAATTGAGAGCATTAGTTGAGGAGGGTGAGAACCCACCTCAAATAATAATAACAATCCTTTCAGGATAAACCACAAAAGTAATTAAATAAACCTGTACTTACCCCTCCAGTATCTTCGCACAAAGCAGTAATGCCTCACTTAGAGGCAATGTGAAAAGTATTCATGCAGTATTAAAACAGTAATAAAGTCAAAACGCAAAACAATAAAAATTCCTAAATGGCACCAAAATGACAAAAATCTAATATGAGCAACCAGAGTTATGAATTTTTAAAGGTTTAAATAAAAATAGTGCCAAGAAGCACAAAGTACCAATAGTCATGGTACAACAGGATCTAGACAAAATTTGACGCTGACAGTGAGACAGCAAAGTTCAGACACACTAACCAGGTTTGTCCTGGTCAAAGATTTTACCTTCTGACTCTAGTCCTTTAAGTCCAATCCACCACAGCACTACACTTCTGAAGCCCCACAGGACCTCAAGAGAGGCACTTAGAGACTCACAGGGTGGCAGGTAGAGACCACAGTAGAGTCCAGTCCAGGTACAGTTGCCGCTGGTCAGCAGGGCAGTTGCAGGAAAAGGCCTCCTGCGGCTTGTTGTGTTCTTCTAGCTTTAACAGGGGTTTAGCATTATGACCCTTGAAGTGTACTTCTTTGTCCTGGGTACAAGAGGGAAGGTAGGTCCAATCTTCAGGGCTCTTCCCAGGTCACAGACAGCAGGGCAGTCCTTCTTCTGTTCTTCTCATGTCCAGAGAGTGTTCTCAAGTGGGTGTCTGAGGTGCATCATTCATGCCATGCCTTGAATAGTGGGTGAAAATGACCCCTGGGGATGCCCTGACTAATGGGGTTAACGTTCTCGGGGCTAATCCTTCCCACTTGGACATTTTCAAGGTGACAGAACTCTTCGGCCACACTAAATTTGGGCTCTAATGGCTGGGTGGGTGGGGAGTGTACTGTGGTAATCCTAGTGTCCTCCCACATCTAACACTGAAATCCAGATTGGGACAGTTCGTGCATCCCCAAGAAACTCAGAGACAGTAGTCTGGTAAAACAGAAACTTGCCTTTCAGCAGCCAGACAGTGAATGTACATAAGCTGTTCTGGTATGCGGTCCTCACCCCCTAGAAGTGTCCCCCAAGTGATATACGTAAAACTCCAGCAGACTGTCACTTAAATGTCAAAATCGGTCCACTGTGAGTGGAGCTTAACTGACTAGCTGGACAAAAGAGGGAGCAGGCCTAACTGCATCTGCCTCTGACAGGAGGAGCCTTCTTTGAAGTTAATCACATCATGGGCACCGTCCCAAAACCATCCTGAAAAGGACATAAACACCAGCCCACACCCAAGACCCTTTGTCCACTGTCTGGGAGCAATTTGCATACACCCCAGTGGAGCGAGGTGACACTGGTAGTAAAACGCTTCAGGGTTAGACAGGAAAATGACAACTTTCTAAAAGTGTCATTTTCAAAAGAGTAATATAAAATTCAACTTTACCATTAAGTTGGATTTTAAATTATTATTAAAATGAGTCTTTTAAATATGTTTCTAGCTCCTCCCAAACTTAATTTAGCCCTTATTAAACATAATAGGGTAAACAAGTCTATGGGAGGCCATGAAAAATGAATTTGGTGATTCTACACTGCAAGGACATGTAAAACATTTAACATATATGCCCTACCTTTTGAATACCATGCACCCTGCCCTATGGACTCTTAGGGCTTACCTTAGGAGTGACTTATAACTATTAAAAAGGTAGGTTTAGGCATGCAAAAGGTTTATTTTGCCAGGTCAAAAGGGCAGTTTAAAACTGCAAACCTAGACTGCAATCGCAGGCCTGAGACATGTTTTGACCGTGCTACTTTAGTGGGTGGCACAATGAGCGTTGCAGCCAACTGGTGGCATTTAATTTACAGTCTCTGGGTATCTGTAGTACCATATACTAGAGACTTATGAGAAAATTAAAGGTGCCAATCATGTTTATGGGAAATTTGCCATGTTTAAAAGTGAGAGCAGGGGCACTTTACCACTGATTAGCAGGGGTAAAGCTCACAGAGTTCTGTGGCCAACAAAAAACAGGTTTTCAACAGAAGGCGAAAATCTGGGGTGCCCCTGCAGAACGGGCACATTTTTAACAGCAAACTAATGATACTCTTAAATATGCATATGTCCTGGATGTATGGCAGAGAATCACACAATCAGTTTAAGGGAGCAGGCACTTGTTTATTTTATCATTGGTTCTACCTGCACCTGTAGCATTCTATTTTGCTATGTATAATATGCCTGATAAAGATATACATTTACAAAATATATGGGAGGAATATCTGTATATATTGTTACATTAAAAGCCTGGGCCACAAAGAGAACCCAGGAGAAAGAAAAATGGTTTACGGAATGTACTCAATACAGGAGAGATAATTGGTAATTCAATAAGTCTCATAATTGAAAGCAAGAATTAACAATTTTGCACAAGCAGTAGGTAAAATTGCAGACCATCCGCTGTCAACAATTGGAGCAACAATAATTAACTGTGAATATTTTTTTAGAAAATGTTAGACAGCGCAATACAAATACAGCAAAGCATAGCAAGCATATTTGCTACTGTGAGGGTGGGGAGTAGCAAAGTGACCATAGACATGAACTGCCACTTGGCATGTCATGATATGGCAATATGGATGAGTTCAAAATTGAGGAGGATTGCTTTGAGTGATATCATCGCCAGTGTCTCTGCCTTGCTGCAATAGATGCACACCGTGTACACACTGTTAAATGCTGTATAATTACACATAGCTACTATTGATTCATTTGTGTGTGCACCAGGCTCTGTATGGAATGGTGAAGCAGAGCAAGTCATGATGATCAGATATCTCAGCACATTCGTGCCCGACCGCTTAATATTCTGGAGGCATATTCTCATCGTGAAACGATATGGGCAGGCCTCTGGAAGGAGAATCTCACTGGAATGTTGCAACTGGAAACTGGGTACATTGCTCTGTCCATGTACTACCGAGGATTGGATTGGATGGATGACACATCCTCCTGGCACCCAAAATGCCAAAGAGAATAGTAAGGGGGTGTAGGAAAGTAGGATCTGCTTCTTATTGTTACCCCCACTTTTTGCTTGATGTTACACTGTTTTTGACTAGTCTGGGATCCTGCTAATCAGGACCCCAGTCTATCTGCTTTCTCCTTAAAATGTCATGCATGTACTTCGGTACACTCCAGATTGGATACTGGGGTACCCTTGTCAGTCCCTAGTATATGGTACATATGTACCCAGGGCAGCCTTCGGAGACCATTCTCCCGGGTTGTCGGTGACGCAGCCAGACATATAGGTAGAGGTGCATTATATGCTCGCGTAAAATGCTATCTCGAAAACGGCTGCAACAAAACATGTCATGTTTGGTATCAAACACCTTGGAATCATACCTCCACACCGGTAACCGGTGTGGGAGGTATAATTCCACCCTACAGAAGCGAGCTTCGTGGGGTCCCTGGTCTTCCCGGTACCGACCTTCTCGACCCGGACAGCACAAAATGGTTGCTGCTGACCAGAGACACATTTCTGCCCTCCTGCTGCTGAGCCAAGCTCGAGCAGAGGAAAGCAGCACAATAGGCATCCTGTCACAGGGAGGTGTGACCACTTCCCAGACAGGATTTGGTGTATTGGGGCTAGGTGGGTGCACTTCCAAAGTGCCTGAAAGTCTGCATCTAGGGCACACTTGGTGTCCCTGTGCATAGTCCAGTTCAAACCAGTCCTGGGAGCCGTTGGCTCCTGCTCTGGTGCAAAACTGGACAAAGGACATCCTCCCCACTGTCCTGACCCTCCCCTGGGAGGGTCCCCTGAATCTGAACTTTCTTGGGCATTCTTTTTGAAGTAAGATCATTCAAGGGAGTCACTATAGACCCATATCCTTTTACAAATATTCTGTAGCACCCAGTCAGGCCCAAGAAAGTTTAGTGGACAGTTAGCTGTCAGAAGGCATTCAATGATCTCAAGCAGGCCGTGTGCACTGCTCCCATTCTGCAGAGTCCTGACTATTCCAAACAATTCATTGTCCAAACAGATGCATCTGAATTGGGGGTAGGGGCTGTGTTGTCACAACTTAATGCAGAGGGTCAGGATCAACCAGTAGCTTTTATTAGCAGAAGGTTGACCCCAGAGAGAAACGTTGGTCAGCCATTGAGAGGGAATCCTTTGCTGTGGTTTGGGCTCTGAAGAAGCTGAGGCCATACTTGTTTGGCACTCACTTCATTGTTCAGACAGACCATAAGCCCCTCTTATGGCTAAAACTGATGAAGGGTGAAAACCCCAAACTTTTGAGGTGGTCCATTTCCCTACAGGGGATGGACTATACAGTGGAACATAGACCTGGGAGTAACCATGCCAATGCAGATGGACTCTCCAGATATTTCCACTTAGAACATGAAGACTCAACTGGGCAAGGTTAGTCTCATCTCCTTACATTTGGGGGGTTGTGTAGGAAAGTAGGATCTGCTTCTTATGGTTACCCCCACTTTTTGCTTGATGTTACACTGTTTTTGACTAGTCTGACTGGGATCCTGCTAATCAGGACCCCAGTCTTTCTGCTTTCTCCTGAAAATGTCATGCATGTACTTCGGTACACTCCAGATTGGATACTGGGGTACCCTTGTCAGTCCCTAGTATATGGTACACACGTACCCAGGGCATAGGTACCCCAGAGGCCACCCATGGGCTGAAGCATGTATTATGCCACCCATGAGAGGCCATGCAAGATGGAACTACAGGCCTGCCATTGCAGCCTGTGTAAGATGGTGCATGCAACACTTACTTTAGATATAGGTTTACTACATCTATAGGTCATTACACTTAAAACCTATAAGTCACCCCTCTAGCAGGCCTTAACAATCCTGAAGGCAGGGTGCTGGGTTTTACGTGAGAGGGTACCCCTGCACGAACAGAGCCCCTCTGCAGCCTTCGGAGACCATTCTCTCGGGTTGTCGGTGACACAGCCAGACATATAGGTAGAGGTGCATTATATGCTCGCGTAAAATGGTATCTTGAAAACGGCTGCAATAAAACATGTTGTGTTTGGTATCAAACACCTTGGAACCATACCTCCACACTGGTAACCGGTGTGGGAGGTCTGATTCCACCCTTCAGAAGCGAGCTTCGTGGGGTCCCTGGTCTTCCCGGTACCAGCCTTCTGAACCCGGACAGCACAAAATGGTTGCTGCCGACCAGAGGCACATTTCTGCCCTCCTGCTGCTGAGCCAAGCTCGAGCAGAGGAAGGCAGCACAATAGGCATCCTGTCACAGGGAGGTGTGACCACCTCCCAGACAGGATTTAGTGTATTGGGGCTGGGTGGGTGCACTTCCAAAGTGCCTGAAAGTCTGCATCTAGGGCACACTTGGTGTCCCTACGCATAGTCCAGTTCAACCCAGTACTGGGAGCCGTTGGCTCCTGCTCTGGCGTGAAACTGGACAAAGGACAGGGGAGTATCCTCCCCACTGTCCTGACCCTCCCCTGGGAGGGTCCCCTGAATCTGTCCAACCCTCTTCCGTGGGTACAAAAGGGCTTACCTGGCTGAAGTACCCTAGATTCGACGTGGACAAGATTCTGATCAAGAAACCACTGACCTTCAACCATCTGGACACTCTGGACTTCGCTGGACTTCGACTGGGCCCGACTTCGTCTCTCTCTCCGTCCAAAGCATTGTCTGTGCCCGTGCACCATACAGGCTCTGTGTAGGACCTGTGGAGCATCAAGGACAACTGAAGTATTTCCCTTGGGGTGAAGGAGTCACTCCCCTGCATTCGCAGGCACCATAATGCAACTGGCCAGTCTGCTGATCCTGAGCTTCTGCAGACTCCAAAGGCTCCAGCAACACAGTAGGTGGGTTCCTATGTTCATTAAGGTCAAGCTGCCCTCTCACCAAGTTTGAAGCCAGTATCCCTCGTGGGGACTGCATAACCTGAACCCCTGTGCACCACATACTTTTGCAAGTGCATATGCTTGTTGAAATTTCCCAACTAAGTGCATTGGGCTGTCAATAGCCCCAACCTCTGTGCACATTTCGTACAAAGGACTTTGGCCTCCTCATACTCTGTGCCCTGCAAGCCGTTATTTTGGGAAACTGCTAGAGGTCCCCTCGCGACTCCTGTGCCTTTGGCCTGTGGGTCCATTTCAGGGACAACACTGCTTTTCTTGGGCTACCCTGGATGCTCCAGGTCTGCCCTGACTCCCTTTGCTGTGGTGAGTCCCCTGGTTGTTGCTGGGCCAGACCGTAACCTTCTTTGACCTTCTTCGTGGGTTGCCGCTGCCAAGGCTTGTTGGTGCTCCCGCTGGACACCGACCCCTCAGCACTCAACATCCTTTGTGGGGCAGCTCGTATCCGGCTCCTGGTTGTCTTCGACATCTCCTGGTCCCTGCAGCTGTAGAGTCAAGGTCTCCATCTTCACACCTGAAGCACCTACATCGGTGGGCATTCGTCTACCGAGCCCCTGGTCACTCCTGAGTGACCCAGACTCTGTCCCCTCTGCTTTCAGGTTCCTTCCATCAACAATCCACCTGTGGGTTCCACCTGACACTTTTCGTCTTTCCAGCAGTGGCATTTCTTTGAAGACTTCCATTGAGAACAACGGCGGTTTCCGACGCCAATTCGACCCTATGCACCCGGCTTCCCTGGGATAGGTAACTCTGGTACTTCGGTATCCACGAGTGGGGTGGCTCTCCAACCTTCTATGTTCCAAAGGGTTTTTTCGTAATCCACTGGGAAGGGTCCTTGAAATTTAAAACTGCAACCGCGACTCTCCCATTGAATTGTACGTAGCACGTGGTCGTGTTCTCACACTGCACCCGTCCTCCGTGGGGTCCCTACTTACTCACCTTGGGTGGGTCCTTGGGGTCCCAGCGATTCTACAACCTCTAGACACTGTCTTGACTCGAGTCGTGGTTTTTATACCACTATTTTAGTATATGGTTTGGTCTCCCCCAAGCGCCCACTGTGTATTAGTGCTACTTACGATTGTTTCTGTGCTATAGTATTGTGTGCTTTGTGTTTATCTGCGTGTAGCAGATACTGTGAGGTATTTAAGGTGTGTTATAATAATAAATACATATTTTTATTACTATTGTGTGGTTCTCCTTTCATTTAACCAATACAATAAGGTTGCATTCTGGTAAAACAAGCTGCTTAACATTCCTTCAAGACTAAGCCTGAAGGCTGCTCTCCACAGCTACCACTTGGATAGCTTTCTAAGGTTATCTTTGACCTCTTGAATCACCATAAGGGTTGTTTGGACTGGTGCAAAGTGCCCACTTTAATTAGTGGGCAGCATATACCAGGCCAACTTGCACCCAAAATGCCAAAGAGAATAGTAAGGGGGAACAAAACGTGTTGATATAAGGACACTTAACAAAGCCTGCTCAAAGGCAATGGAAGGGCAAGAGAACATCATGTTATGCCCAGAGGGCATTGTGATTGGAGAAGACAATTTAAAACAGGTGAGTTCCAATGTTTTCAAAGGGGTATGGGGCATCCAGGAACTCTACACAGAATGAAAACCAACAACCGTTTCCGAGTGCATTCACAGAGAATTTGTTTGAGTTAATCCAAAAGTCTGTGGGCCTGATTCACAGAACTAACTTACGTCAAAACGTAAACGTAAACGTAAAGTTAGTACTTTTGGTATTCACAGAATACACTTACTCATTTTGGTATTCACAGAATGAACTTACTCATTTCGGTATTCACAGAAGTTAGTAACTTTAGGAGTCTTAAAGTTAGGACTACTAACTTCTGTGAATACCGAAATGAGTAAGTTCATTCTGTGAATACCAAAATGAGTAAGTGTATTCTGTGAATACCAAAAAGTACTAACTTTACGTTTACGTTTACGTTTTGACGTAAGTTAGTTCTGTGAATCAGGCCCTGTGTACCTGTATCTCGAAAGAGACAAATAACAACAATTTTGATCATTCAAGCGAGGCAGCTTTTGGGTTAGGCCAAAGAAATGTATGACAACACTCCCCATTAATCATCTGAAAAATGGTCCAATTGGTTTACAAAACCTATCACTTTCCATACCTCATGAAAAAATTGAAAATCACCAATTTATGTTTTTTTGTAATGCAGATACTTACTATATCAATTTGTCTTTTTACCTTAAAAATGATGATACAAAGCAGATAGAAGAGAAAAGTTAGGAAGCACCTTGAAAATGAAAAATGTATTGTGAGTAAAGACTAGTGTAATAGAATAGTAATGGAAAATATGTATACTTATATACATGCACAAAAAATGGGCCCATGTGGATGGGATTAGAAAATGGACTCCATCATATGTAAAAGCAATAGGTGACGGTGCCCTACAAACAACCTAGCTGGCATCCCTTCAATGTGTATCATTTTCATTTTAATTGTAGTTTGTAGGTTTGTTCTGAGTGTCAACTGCTGTAACAGCAAATTCACACCATGTATCTCTGCCAAGCAGTAGCTCAGTAAATGTATTCTTGGTTTTCTAGATAGTGCAAAGGTCACCAGGTCAATTGTCAGCTGTGCCTGGTCAAAACCCAGTGAGCTTGTAAATACACTTTCCCTCTCCAACCTGAAGTCATAAATCTGACAAGAACACAGAGATGGCTGGAACATATACTCCTGGCTGAATGGATAGCAACATTCTCTAGAATAAACTCCTGCAACTTTTCAGACTTGCTGCATTTCCTAATAGGGTTGCAATTTCTAAACCACATAACCTGGAAATAGAGTCAGACTTATAAGGAGGCTGGGGAGTGCTAAGGGGCTGTCTTTCACATGCATGTAAAGCTGTTGTTTGTGCACAGAGGGCCAGAGCTTTAATGCATGGTGTACAGCAGTCACACTCCTATTGGACCTGATCTGGATACTTTGAACCTCTAAGAGTGTTTGTCATTCATTTGGGATGCTGTGTCTACTGTGCTGCACATTATTGTAAAGCACTAACTGATAATTCAGTGTGAGCTTTGTGACAGCTGAACTCACTCCACAATCAATCTGTTGGATTCAGATCCCAAGCATATCCCACTCGGGAATCCATTTCAAGCCATACAAGAGACCAGGATTGATAGCAAAGTATATTCGTCTTGAACTGCCTCCTCTGCCATGTAGATCATTAATCAACTGTTAGTATTTTATATAAGCACTAGTGAAAATGCTCTTCTCCAGAATGTTGTCTAGCCACTCTCCTAACCCCCTTTCACTCACTCTCCCTACCCCACATCCTTCCTGAATATACTTTTTTCTCTCATCTCACCCACAGCCATTCCCTTTCTCTAGTCACTCTGTTTGTCTCCCTTGTTAACTTACCTGCTCTTCTCTTTGCCTTCACTCTCCCTCCATGGTCTCATCTGAAATTGCAGAGTGAACCCAAGATGAGCAGTGACAAAATATTAAGTTCAAAATATCAAAAAACTTAAATATCATGTTACAAAAATATTGTGGTATAGAATATTGTTGTCAAGAATAACTTTTTGTTTGGAAAGTAATATAGGGGCATATTAATAAGGGCTTTATCGCCGCTTTAGCGGCACTTTTTGCCGCTAAAGCGGCGATAATTTTATCGCCCTATCAGCAAGCTGTCGCTAACAGGCGTTAGCGACAGCTTTCAGGCGTTAGCGGGCGCGTTTTCCATTGCCTTGCATGTCAGCGATAATTATCGCTAATGACATGCAAGGAAGGCGTTCCCTACTAAAAGCGACTGAAAACAGTCGCTAACACCACTACCCCTATTAGCAAGGCAGGCGAAGCGATAAAATAATTCGCGCTAAGCGCGTTTATCGCTAGATTTTATCACCTGCTAGTGAGGATGACTTACCTGTTTGAAGTATAGGAGGTGGATTCTAATGCTGAATCCACCTTAGCGTTAATGCGAGAATATCGCTGGTTTCCCAGCGATATTCTCGCATTTTGTCGCTATCGCTGGAAATATTATCGCTATGGAGATAAACCTTACTAATAGGGTGTTATCTCAGCGATAATTTCCAGCAATAGGCGGCGTTAAAAAAAAACGCGCTAGGCGCGGTTAGCGATAAATATCGCACTTCCTTGATAATATGCCCCATAATTTTTAAGAATATCGTTGTTTTTAATATCGCTTTCATTAATTATTTTAATGTGTTTAAGTTAATATATTCATTTTACGTGTTAGTATTGTTAGTATAATTGTTATTAATTAGATGAAGTAAGTGCTATATAATTACTCATACCTTACCTTTGCCGTGTTAATTCAGCCGTTTGCTGTATCGTTACATGCTGCATTGGTTAAATCCGAACAGCATCCTTAAACTGCTTGTGCAATTGGCTTTACCTTGTTCCGACCAATACCCACAAAAGAAGCTTGTAAAAGGAAACGTCTGTAATGACCTAGGATTACTTACGAAGAGGCAGTCGAGGTTTCTAAAAGCCTGCAGTCCGGCAAAGTACAGCACATATTTCATTTCCACCTGTTTCAATAGCGCTGAGACACTGCCTTTCGGCACCTTCAGGGCGCGAGTCGTGGAAAGGGTACAAATGTCAGACATAGAAAACATTTGTGACCGAGGTGACAATTTTAAACTGAGGACATGAATGAATAGACTCTGTGATCTTGGTCAAACCGCCCTATCTCCTTCAGCCAACCAAGACTGCCAGTAGTAAGTGCAGGATAGAATAACTGGGAATTTAAGTCGAATACAGTTAAACGCCAGTGTGTGGACATTTTATACACTAGGGCTCACAGTTGATGTGGTGCATATTTGAAGAGTCATGTATCCCCTTTTTGCCAAAAACTTCACATATTGCCAAAGAACTGATCACTAACAGGCGTTTGTCGTGGAGTTGTGTGTGAGTAACAACTGCAATCGTAGAACATAGATAATCAAAAGAATGTAGGGGCATATTATCAACGGCCAGCGATAATTATCGCTGGCCGTTCACAGCGTGAGAATAGTTATCGCTGGCTACCGCAGATAATTATCGCCATGCTAGCGCTGTATTAACAACGCATAGCGCAATGGCGATAATTATTCCTGCGATAGCTTGTTTTCCATGGAACATCGCTGGTTTTCCAGCGATGTTCCATGGAAAACGGCGATAACCTTGCTGATACGACCCTGTGGTCGTATCAGCAGAATCCATCTCCCATGTAAAGTATGCTTAAGTCAGGAATTTAACAGACGTTAAATTCCTGAGTTAAAGCTGAGGTAGCGCGATTTCTTTTATCGCTGCACCTCCTTGTTAATATCGCGAAGCTGCCTTCGCGATATTAACTTGTGTTGTTTTCACAGCCACGCCTTCTTTGCATCTCATTAGCGATGCAAGGCGAGGCTGTGAAAAAACGGGCTCTACATCAAGGAAACACGCGCTAGCGTGTCCTTGATGATATTGCGATATAATTATCGCCGCTTTTCGCCCGAAAACGGACGCTAAAGCGGCGATAATTATATCGCCAGCCCTTGATAATATGCCCCGTAGTGTTGTATAATCACACTTAATTACCTACCGTGATAATTATTTTGAGAACAGGGCTAAGTTCACTGAGGCATGTTTGCCTACAGGGTGGATGCGTGTGCATTTGTACGGCTGCCTGTATGTTGTGGGACCTGGGGTTTTATTTCCTGAGAGAGTGAGTTCCACCTTGCTCGCACTCGGTGACGTAACTGTTGTAAAGCGCAAAGACCCTTGTTCTGATGGGAAGCTTTCTATGACAGCATTCTGCACTACTGAAACGGCATCAGTAATATAGCATGAAGTCGGTGGTGTGCCTACACTGCAGGAATCTCTTACATTAAACCGGGGCAGATCTGTAGCGGTGCAATCCTCGTTGAATAATCCTCTGGCAGGTTGTAGCGCCTGGAGTGGGCTGTAAACATTCAGGGTCTTGGGGGGGAGGGGCAGGAACAAAGCACATTTTTTGTTGTTTGGAGGTGTGATTGAATCAGAGATTCTAAAAATAGTCAAAACAAGAGGAGGTGGCAGTGGAACTAGTTTGCGGTGGCTTCGTTTCAGGTGACTCTATGCAGGTCTATAGATGCAGCCTTGGTGTGGGGTTGTGCCCCCTCACAGCAGGGTAGTCTCCAGTCTGGAACCCCCACAACAGAGGCACAAAGAAGTGTTTACTATCTGCTCCTGGCTGTGAACGGCCACAAAGACAGTGATCAGGACAGAGAGAAAAGATTGGTCTCACCTCAGGGATCTTTCTCACTCCGAACACCAGACTCCAGCCCCCTTCACCCCCACCGTGCTACAGGAAGGACCTAACTGAATTTTTATAGCAAGATTTTTCCTCACTTCACTTCACTGTCTCAGTCTCGACCCTCCTGATACACGTCCACTGTCTGGAAAAACAATGTCACCCCCAACTTGTGCGCATAGACATGCACGGGGCATCCCAAATGGAACCCACAGGCCTTCATCACTCTGCTGCGCTTATACATATAATGCATATACTATAATAGTCACATACACAAACACGCACAGCATACACTTGAATGGGATTAGGTGGCAAATATGATTGCACAGGGGCGAGACACTCTCAGCCAGTGCCCAATAACTCATTTAAGTAAGTGAGTGAAAAAAACTTCTATTTACACAATAGTGAGGAAATATCTTTAAATAAGACCTTCTCTTTTTCTGCGTCATCTCCCCTTATGCAGTGTACGGACCCGGTACCAAATTTGGGATTCTCTAGACTATGTTTAAAAGGGCTGGCCTAGGCTTGGGACACAGCAGGCTAGGGCTTCTAATGTTTAAATGAGCTATACAGCTGTCCGCCCAGGATATGGAGCACTATGTATAATGTTGTTTCTTTCTGCACCTTAGCTTCTCCAAATGCTTGGCAACTCAGAAAGACTTCTCCCCCTATATTCCTAAACCCTGCATGAAAAATTGACCTCCACTTACTCTCGCTTGATTCCTCTCCGTTCTTTCTTCATAGTGACCCTCTTCTTACTTTCTATCCTCTGCATGCCTTCTGTTTCTGAGAATAGTCTCCCCTCAGTCTCATGCCTGCCTCGGTCTTTCTCATTGTTGTTCTGCAATTGGCTGATACATCATTTCGTAGATCACAACCCTATCCCTGTAATCTAACATTGCCTAATCTCGATCATCCTATCTATCTCACTAATCACCCCCTAAAACCACTTAGCCTCTACTAATGACCACACCTAACTGGTATTAATAGAACACAAGTAACTGAACTAAATCAATGCAATTGTTTTTGAGATCACATGACTAATCGCAATAACCAAGAATAACCACTAGATCAATCACTAACCCTGAGTTCCGGAGTAGCGTGCTACTCGCTGTAAAGTGCTTCAATGACTTGTCAGGGGCAGTAAGCGCTATATAAATCCAATTTCAATATTTTAGTTACAGGTTGCTGGGTTTGTAGGGGAATAGGGTGGGAAGTTGAATTAAATTATTTGTACTTTAATTTAATGCTTTTTATTTATAATTTTATTTTTAAATTATGTATATCAGTTAATTTGTTAATTATTGCATAATTGTTATAATTTTCTATTTATATTATGTTTTTTTATTTTATATGTTTATTAAACATTTACTTTTTAATGCTGTGTTATTTTTTTAGGTGAGTAGGTTGCAAAGAATTTTTTTATTTTATTTTTTTATTAATTGATATTTATATAATTATTAATTGGTAATTAAGTATATATAATGTTTTAATATTTATTATTATTTATTAAAATGATTTATTTAATGGTAAGCTATGATCCCTTCAGGGTGCGCGCATGCGCATGCACACACACAGCCTTCACCAAGCGCCCAGAGTTTATCTGAAAGTGCCCAGATCGTGGAAGGCATTAGGAAAGAGCCTGCCTATTGCTAGCAGCTCGTCTTTGAAAATGACGATCAGTGTGAAAGGTAGTGCCTCTCTTGACGCTCTGCGAGGAAGATAAAGCAACCCAGCTGGGAGGGGATCAGAGGTGTGGACCCCTGTGGTGGGAGAAAGCTGCACAATAGCTTAGGCGTGCAGCGCACACAAGAGGGCTACCGAGGGACCAAGCAGGCGGCTTTAACATACACTGCCTGTATCACTATTAGCCTGGGGGTGACAGCGGCACAGAGGGGCTTTCGCAAGGACTGCCTCCTGCCACGTCTGCGTAGCATGGAGCACAAAATGTCCTACTTTTTAGAAGACATTAAAAAGGATAGAGCTGTGAAGTGGCAGTGTTTCTTCACAGGGCTGTTGGCAAGAAGGAGCTGCAGTTAGGGTCGCCACCTTTCCAGGAGAAAAATACCGGCCATTTGCTGTTGTTTAAGAGTCTGCAAAGGCCAGAACATGATGCTAAATAGGACTGTAAACAAAATAGAATGTACTTATTAGTAACATGACTTCTCTGCCGTTGTTTATCTTAATTATTTGCAAGGCATTGTTAACTCCACTCTAGAACACATTTAAAAATGTTTTCTATTTATATTTGCTGTTTGAAGTTGTACAGATAAGGACTTTGAATGATTTTGCTTTTTTTGTACTAGTCAAGACTTTAAAATACCAGTGGTGTCGGTAGAAAATCAGCTAGGTGGCTACCCTTGCTGCAGTAAATCATGCATTCTGCACAAAGTACATCACCTGGAAATTATATGGTACAGTATTTATGAACCCTATACAAACCCTGACGAGGCACTGCAGCACTTAGATGCTGCTGAGGAATATAAAGAACTTCACTGAATGGGAAGGACTGAGTAAGGGTTAATGTAGTCCCTGGACAGGGCCACTGGAATTATGTGGCAGGAGAGGGCCAAATTATGTGGCAGGGTGACTAAATTATGCGGCATACTGCTGCAATACTGTTTGGGCATAGGTTGCACCTCATTAATAGCAGTTTAACACTCATATTTAACAATAAGCAACATAAAGGTGACCAGTCAACATTTGCAAAGGGCCTTCCACAGTGCAACAACGTGTTGCTGCATTTTTAGTAACTTCTGAACCGTTTGAGCTAGAAACTCATTTGTTTAATGTTAAAGTCTACAGATTATTCAGCAGATGATGGATTATGTGACAAATGCTGCAAATCCATAATTATGTGAAAAACGCAGCTGACACAATCACATGGTTCCGCTGACCCTGCCCTTCACCTACAGGTCAGTGACCAGCACCCAGTACAGAGAATGTAGGCAGGGAGCCGTCTTATCACTGCTGAAATGCTAACTTGAAAAAGCTGACAACCTAAATTATTCATTGACAGTACTCCCCTGTTTTACGTTACTCACTGCCTCCCATCCCAACCATTCCTCTGTATGCATACTGTATTTGTAGCCATTAAAATCATACACCCTCTTTTTTTTTAACTGTATGTGTTTATTTTGTTAACTTTGGGGAAAGTAAACAGTACTTTATTTCAAAAATACAATTTTGTTTCCTGAATGAGTGACTACACGTGAGATAACTAAAGGTATTTTCTTACCAAAATATTAGACAGCATGAGAACAGCACATGAGCAAAGGGTTTGAGTTTTAGGAGATTTTGTGGCAATTATAGTAACAGCAAAATTGTATTTGCCCTTCAAGCAACATTGGTTTGAGATTCAAAGTAAAGCCATTTTTGTTTACGTTACCAAGGGTGGTTCCTCTCAGGGTTGGACTGGGACAGAAAATAGGCCCAGGCACCAGAATAAAAGTGGCCGCCATTATTGAATTAGATAGCTAAAACTGTGGCCCATGTTTGCGGATTGAGGCAGTTTTTTTACTTTTAAGGGAACACTCTATAAGTGTTTTGCAAGGCATGGAAGGCTTTATGGATGTGAGCATGCTGCAGGCAATGTTTCTTTAAATATCAAGGAAATCAATAGAAAAACGGGCCACCACACCATAAACTAGGCCCAAATACAGACACAAAACTGGCCCAAACACTGACCTGTCAGGCCAGCTAATGGGGCACTTCCTGATTGCCCTATAGGCCAAGTTCCTCATGTAAATGCAGGTACTTATATGTCTATTCTATTGTAAAATGCAAGATCACCCTTTGCTTGTGGAGCCAGACATTATTATGTTCAAACCTTTAAGCAGGATGTGTAAGCGAATTGGTAATGTCATTAATCACTGTGCACCAGCTGCATGCCTTCTTGTACCATTGATTGTGCATTATACAGAAACAGAAATATCAATGTAATAGTCATTGGTTTGCACATTACACATGATCTGAGAGGGTCTGTTACTGTGTGTCTGTTCAACAATAAATAATATACTAAGAAAGAGTTGGAAGGTATCCAATGCTCCATCAGTGTGCCCAGCCTGTAGCACAAGTGCCTGGGAAACAAGCACAGTGCTTCACATCAGTGTGTCTGGAAAGTGTTAGTTTTTAATCTCAATAAGATGTTAATTTACAGACCTTTTCAAACTAAAAGTACAATAGCAAGCTTTGCTCCTTTTTCTCTATCGCACCATGCCTTTCCTGGCTCCCTCAACAGTTAGCGGACAAAGGGCATTCCCTACTCGAGGACGTAGCTTCCTTTAGCTGCCTACACTGTACACCTGTTTCTTTGTTTTATGCTCTTGCTACATTTTCCATATTTTTGCCCATATATAACACTGTGCCTTCTTTGGTTTATGTTGGTGCTGCATTTTTGTACTGCATATAAAGACCGCACACTGATCACTCGAGGAAGAAGGAGCCTGCTGTACTAGGTGCATGGGGTGTGTGTCTGCTCCATCTTCCTTGGCCGGCCCACAAGCATTTGTATCTACAAATACATTTAATCTGTTCCTGAGCCCCTGCTGTGTCTGGTGTATTCCTTTCGTCACTCCAGGGAGGTTGAAAAGTTATTACCTGGCAATGTGGTACCCACATTGAGCCAATGCCAAAGAGCCCTTTCTGTTTGATACAAAGGAATAAAGACAGAACATTAAGATTTGGACACTGAATCTCTCAGTGGTTACTCGCTGAATCTGTGGTTGATACTGTTGTTTAATGTTGATCTCTGAGGGCCTAAGATACTAGTTCCAATGGAATGCCAGTTATTTGTTTTGTACAGCTATGTCTTCACGTAGGACAGAACATCAGTCAAGGGCTTGATGAAGCTGGACAATATGCAGTATAACTGGCAGAGTGTTTGTTTGCATTGACCTGAATGTAGTATGTTTGGTGTCATAAGTGAGGTTGAAGGTGTGCTTCAACTGAATTGCAGGTAGTCTGTAGGATTGTTTATGCATGAAATAGCATTTCAGGTTGCTTATACATCCTGTTACATCTTGTCGCCTGCACCTGATGTACTGTTTGCTAGAGAGCAGCTAGTTCTTTTTTGCTTTTTGGTGATCTAGACAGTTGTTGAATATCAATATTCGTTCCAGGAGAGTGTACCAGACCCTGAGAATTTCTGAAATTGAACATGTAATAGAGTTATGTCATTTCTTCAATGGATTCCATACTGGTGTATCTTAAATATTCCATGGTTCAAGTCCAGAGACCGCTAGAGGTGACAGATTAGCTTACAAATGAATTTAAATATGTTTGCCTCCCTTTGGCAACAGAGACGGTAATTGGAATCAAATCAAAGCACACATTAAGCACTTGGTAGCTTATACACAGCATTTGCTTGCCATGGGATTTGTTGCATGTTGGCACACGCAACCTTGGCCGTGGTGCACCGACACCCTTCTCTGCCGCACACAGAGGAACAAAATTAGAGGGAACACTAAATTGGTAAGTGTTTGTGAAATTGTGTTTCTGAGACAGTATTTGTTATTTAAATTTAATTTGTTCTTTATGTATTAATTTACCCCTACCGAAGTCCAACACTTTCACTACTAATGTTTAGGCTGGAGTGGGAATATAAAATTTAACTTCATTGAAGTCCAACCCTTTCTCTTCTGTTGTTTACATTGGAGTGGGAATTGTAAAGTAACCCCTCAGAAGTCCAACACTTTCTCTACTGTTGCATAAACTAGAGTGGGAATAGTATATTTAATATTTCCAGAGTCCAACACTTTTCCTAATATTGGTTAAGTAGAATTTATATTATTATTTGCTTATTTTTTTATATTTTATGTTATTTGTTTTTATTTTTATTGTTTTATGTTTATACTGTTTTTGGTGAGGTTTTTTGGGGGTTTAAATTTGTTAATATTTTATATATTGGCTGAATTAATCAATATATTTTCTTAGTGAATTGTTTACATTTTCTATGATGTTTTTTATTTGTGTATGTATTTTGTACGTATGCAAGTATATATATATGTGTGTGTATGCTTTTTATAGCATTAAAGTTAAAATATTTAAAACATAAAAATAATATAATGTAAAATAAATACCTTTATGATGCTACACTATATATATATATATATATATATATATATATATATATATATATATTATCTACTGGCGGTCGCCAGTAGATAGTTATAGTTAGGACCTATTATCCATAGGAAATCCGCGACATTCTATTTGCAATAACGTTGGCGCCGGTTGACGAATCTTCGCGAAAGCTTCCAACTTGTTGGGGCGCTCCGGTCCGCTCCTACCCTGAAAGTCTCGGGGTGATACGTCAAGCGGGGCCGAGAAAAAGGGGGTCCCAAAACGCGTTTTCCCATTCATTTTTCCATAGGAACCTTTAGTCGCAGCTACAGCCCGAACTGCTGAACGGAATTACCCCAAATTTGGCAAAGAGGTAGCCCTTGGTTCAGACTGGTGCCTTTTGCTAAAATGGTGTAAATCCGTTCAGTAGTTCCTGAGAAATTCACAATTAAAATCACATATATATCTATGGGCGCGTTGGATCCGCGTGCCCTCCCGATCACGAGCTGCATGCTAATTGGCTGTCAACACTCCAAATCAAGAAGTGTTGGCAGCCATTTTGTCCCTCGGTAGAACCGAGGGACAGAAACAAGTGCGCAAAGCGCAAAAGGGAGCAGGGTAGAAACACCCTGACCCCTAGGTCTGCTCAGGGGTCCCACAAGGACCCCTGGGCAGAAAAAGATTTTATTTTTTTAAATCGGCGGGATGCGCTTAGGGTGCGCGGATCCCGCCGAGAAAAAAAAAGAAACAAGTGCGCAAACGCACAAAGGGGGCAGGGTAGAAACACCCTAACCCCTAGGCCTGCTCAGGGGGTCCCACAAGGACCCCTGGGCAAAAAGCATTTTTTTTTTTTTAAATCGGCAGGATGCGCTCAGGGTGCGCAAATCCTGCCGAAAAAATCGAAGCGCGGTCTCCGCGCTTCGATGTTAATTGGCCCCGGGTGGCCCAAGTCCCGGGGGCATGGTGGGGGGATAATTTAATGTGTGGGGGCCTCAAAGGGCTCCCAAGCCCCGAGGACCGCCACCCCCGGGGCTTTTTAAAAATGGTGCGGGAGGGCTCTGAGCCCTCCCGCAGCCCCGAGGACCACCACCTCCCCGGGCTTTTTAAATTAATTTAACAACTTGTGTGGGGGCTCCAGCCCCCACACGCCCTGGAGATCGCCACCTCCCGGGGCACTAATAAATTAAAATGGGGGTCCGTTTTGGACCCCCAAAGCCCGGGGACCACCACCTCCCCGGGGCTGTGCTGATGTAGGGAGGGGGCCGCGCAGCCCCCTCCTGGAGCCCTTGATGGCCCTGGGGACCGCCACCCCCAGGGCCGGCTCCTGCAGTGTCCCGGGGTGCCTACCCCCGGGACACTGTAGTTTGCTATGGCAGGACGGAGCCTCGCGGCTCCCGTCCTGCCATAGCAAACTGCTTGGATATTGGAAGAGAGAGCAGGGAAACCTCATCAGCACCATCAGCTGCTGCCCTCCGTCACCTCACCCGCCTCTCACTCCCTGCTACCCTCTGTCACCTCACCCGCTGCTCTCACTCCCTGCTGCCCTCCGTCACCTCACCCGGCTCTCACACCCTGCTGTCTTCTGTCACCCTCTGTCACCTCACCCCACGTGTGTGTCAGCCCGGACTGAGACAGCTTCCCGGGAACACACACAGCCGCACCCGAGTACTTCACAGGTCTTTAAAAGACCATTTACTTGTTAATGAGGCTTTGTTGTATTTCACCTCTTCTTAACACCCCTGCATCTCCACTCAGAGTGGAGATGCAGGGGCGCTAAGAAGAGGTGAAATACAACAAAGCCTCATTAACAAGTGAATGGTCTTTTAAAGAATCGCCCGGCCCCCATAGAGCATAGGACCCGGACCCCCCAGGTTGGCTCCCGGCCCGACATGATTGGGTCCCTGCACGCGGTATGCCGCTCATCATATGAGAGCACCCTATTTGGGGCCGCTTTCTCCCTGGCTTACGGGGCCTTTCGGCTAGGGGAACTGGTAGGGACCTCCAAGTCCGATCATTTAGGGGGGCTGCAGCTGCGCGACTCCAAGTTAGTCCAGGGTAGTCTGGTAGTGACCCTTCGGAAGTCAAAGACCGACCCCTTAGGGAAGGGGTCCACGATTCGCCTTAGTCCGGCTCCTGGGATAATTATCTGCCCGGTCGCTTTGATGGAAGCTTACTTAGCGATCCGCCCCGTAGGGAAGGGGCAGGCTCTGTTCATACATGAGCAAGGGGATTGCCTGTCCCAATATCAATTCAAGGCAGTTTTTAGGCAGACATTGGCTAGTCTGGGGGTGATTCCGGCGGGCTATTCGTCACACTCGTTTAGAATCGGTGCGGCGACTTTAGCGGCGGGCGCCGGCTTGCCAGCAGAAGCAGTAAAAAGGGTTGGGCGCTGGTCATCAGAGTGTTTTAAGCGATACGTGCGGCCTGAACTACTGTAAGTGGATACACAGATTTGTTGACAGGCACATTCTGACTTTTCCATTTCTTTCCCGACAATTAGTATGCCCGCGAAGGTGGTATGGGTGTTGGGGCACTCGTTCGTACGGCGCGCCACGGTCCGGTTACAACAGCAGCGAGTGTCAAAACCACCAGGTCTGAAAGGGATGTCGTTCCTATGGCGAGGTGTCGGGGGCTTGCGGATCCGGCAGCTGCGGCAGCTGGTTGAAGAGACAAGAGCACACGAGGGACAGCAGTCCCGGATTTAATTATTTTACATTTGGGCGGCAACGACATGGTTGACCGAGGACGCTTGGCGGTCAGGGAAGCCATATTGACGGAGTGTGCATGGCTAGGGCGGGCCTTCCCCCGGGCACGGATAGACTGGTCATGTATGATACCACGCCGGACATGGGGCGATGGAGTAAGATCACGAGCCTTAAATGTATTAGTAAGGCGACTCAATAGGGAATTGGCCAAGCTGTGCTCAGGGCCGGGCCGCTTGTGTCATATTCCACACCGGATGATTACAGGGGACATAATGTTTCACCAGGTATCGATACGATATGGTTTCACCAGGTATCGATACGATATGGATTTATCAAATTCAACCGTTAAGCAATATGTACATTTAAGTTGATCATAAAATCATAATCCATCAGCAAGTCTGACAGAACCAAATTTATATACCAGAAGAATGTTGTCTATTGCTCCAGCACTAAGGGGCCTTCTGGCTCGCGTCCCCCAACCAACTGAGAGCCACGCGAGGCGCAACCCACCTGCGTCCTTGAGAGGTGAGCCCCTGCCATCTGGTCCTTGTCCGCCACCTGAGGGGCCCACCCCTCCCACCACCAGGCTGCCCAACGGGGCTCGTAGGGAATAA
This sequence comes from Calotriton arnoldi, assembly GCA_963921515.1. Taxonomy (NCBI): domain Eukaryota; kingdom Metazoa; phylum Chordata; class Amphibia; order Caudata; family Salamandridae; genus Calotriton; species Calotriton arnoldi. The sequence continues at coordinate 2,767,691 of CAWUFW010001499.1, forward strand.
CCAGGGGCGGATGCCCCATGCCCTAGTTTGTAAACTGGCGCCCTTGCCCCCAGCCGGTGTCTCCATTCTCTCTGGGGTGAGCTTACCGTATCACCCCCTCAGTGCTGGCCTAGGGAGTATGCAGGAGGACTCCCTTAACAATGTAAGGCAATTTATGTGGCCTCCTTACCGCCACTCTCTATTCAACTTCCAACACCTTTCCAAGCTCTACCTCTAGGGATGGGTGGGTGGGAGATTCACGGAGTCCCTGCATACCGGGGCCGGCGCCGCAAGGAAGAGAAGGCGAGGACCAGGGCCAGTTGCCCTAAATATGCCCACGCCCAGTCCTCCCCTCGCTGTTGCCTGCTCCGGCCGGAAGTGACGTCACGACGTTGCCCCGGAAGTGATTCATGCTGTAGTTACGCCCAATTCTTTGAAGAGGAACCACAAGGGCGTGGCCGGGTTCCCGGGGGCCGCGTCCTAATGGCGCGCTTTCTTACAGTTCGCGCTTTTCCATAGGACCCGGACCCCCAGGTTGGCTCCCGGCCCCGCCCCCATCCAAACCCACAAATCAATACTTGACGACCAAAGCTGTGGGTAAAAGAGGCCATGTTTATTACAAACCAACACACAAACATGACAATATATAATTAATACAATTCGATACGATATGGATTTATCAAATTCAACCGTTAAGCAATATGTACATTTAAGTTGATCATAAAATCATAATCCATCAGCAAGTCTGACAGAACCAAATTTATATACCAGAAGAATGTTGTCTATTGCTCCAGCACTAAGGGGCCTTCTGGCTCGCGTCCCCCAACCAACTGAGAGCCACGCGAGGCGCAACCCACCTGCGTCCTTGAGAGGTGAGCCCCTGCCATCTGGTCCTTGTCCGCCACCTGAGGGGCCCACCCCTCCCACCACCAGGCTGCCCAACGGGGCTCGTAGGGAATAACCAGGGGCGGATGCCCCATGCCCTAGTTTGTAAACTGGCGCCCTTGCCCCCAGCCGGTGTCTCCATTCTCTCTGGGGTGAGCTTACCGTATCACCCCCTCAGTGCTGGCCTAGGGAGTATGCAGGAGGACTCCCTTAACAATGTAAGGCAATTTATGTGGCCTCCTTACCGCCACTCTCTATTCAACTTCCAACACCTTTCCAAGCTCTACTTCTAGGGATGGGTGGGTGGGAGATTCACGGAGTCCCTGCATACCGGGGCCGGCGCCGCAAGGAAGAGAAGGCGAGGACCAGGGCCAGTTGCCCTAAATATGCCCACGCCCAGTCCTCCCCCTCGCTGTTGCCTGCTCCGGCCGGAAGTGACGTCACGACGTTGCCCCGGAAGTGATTCATGCTGTAGTTACGCCCAATTCTTTGAAGAGGAACCACGAGGGCGTGGCCGGGTTCCCGGGGGGCCGCGTCCTAATGGCGCGCTTTCTTACAGTTCGCGCTTTTCCATAGGACCCGGACCCCCCAGGTTGGCTCCCGGCCCCGCCCCCATCCAAACCCACAAATCAATACTTGACGACCAAAGCTGTGGGTAAAAGAGGCCATGTTTATTACAAACCAACACACAAACATGACAATATATAATTAATACAATTCGATACGATATGGATTTATCAAATTCAACCGTTAAGCAATATGTACATTTAAGTTGATCATAAAATCATAATCCATCAGCAAGTCTGACAGAACCAAATTTATATACCAGAAGAATGTTGTCTATTGCTCCAGCACTAAGGGGCCTTCTGGCTCGCGTCCCCCAACCAACTGAGAGCCACGCGAGGCGCAACCCACCTGCGTCCTTGAGAGGTGAGCCCCTGCCATCTGGTCCTTGTCCGCCACCTGAGGGGCCCACCCCTCCCACCACCAGGCTGCCCAACGGGGCTCGTAGGGAATAACCAGGGGCGGATGCCCCATGCCCTAGTTTGTAAACTGGCGCCCTTGCCCCCAGCCGGTGTCTCCATTCTCTCTGGGGTGAGCTTACCGTATCACCCCCTCAGTGCTGGCCTAGGGAGTATGCAGGAGGACTCCCTTAACAATGTAAGGCAATTTATGTGGCCTCCTTACCGCCACTCTCTATTCAACTTCCAACACCTTTCCAAGCTCTACCTCTAGGGATGGGTGGGTGGGAGATTCACGGAGTCCCTGCATACCGGGGCCGGCGCCGCAGGAAGAGAAGGCGAGGACCAGGGCCAGTTGCCCTAAATATGCCCACGCCCAGTCCTCCCCTCGCTGTTGCCTGCTCCGGCCGGAAGTGACGTCACGACGTTGCCCCGGAAGTGATTCATGCTGTAGTTACGCCCAATTCTTTGAAGAGGAACCACGAGGGCGTGGTCGGGTTCCCGGGGGCCGCGTCCTAATGGCGCGCTTTCTTACAGTTCGCGTTTTCCATAGGACCCGGACCCCCAGGTTGGCTCCCGGCCCCGCCCCCATCCAAACCCACAAATCAATACTTGACGACCAAAGCTGTGGGTAAAAGAGGCCATGTTTATTACAAACCAACACACAAACATGACAATATATAATTAATACAATTCGATACGATATGGATTTATCAAATTCAACCGTTAAGCATGTCGCTGCCCCGATTCTGATTAGAGTGACCCACTACCTCGATCCCCCAGCTGCAGGAAATAGTCCAGCACGCGATATGCCCTAACTATACACAAGGCTGCACATGATAATCAGTGGGCATGTACGCCCCCTTGAGCATCAACCAGCTACAGATCCCTTCCAAGTAGGCTCAGGTTATAACCTCCCCTAGGAAGTGAGTCTATCTACTTCCAAACCCAGTGAGCAGGAACTGCAGACCCCCCCATTGTCCCGGGACGCGATGTCCCTACCAGTTTGCTCCCCCTAGAGGGGTCCCCAAAATAACCCTGCCCTGTTGCTGGAAATAAGGTCAATCCGTCGGATGACTACCCCCAAAGAGCATGTCAGCTGCTCCCCATGTGGAAAAGCAATGCCGGCTCCCAAGGGTCGTGGGGAGCCGGCGGGACTGTGGGGGATTGGGGACCCCCACAGTCCCCAACGGAGAGGGCCAGCCCCGGGGGATGGGGTCCCCGGGGCAAGTAGTGGCCCAGGAGGGGGCCACGCGGCCACCCTCCCAAAAAATAAAAATAATTTTTTTTTAAAAATGGAAAGCGCGGCCCCGGGGGATGGGGTCCCCGGGGCCTTAAATGGCCAGAGGAGGGGGCCACGCAGCCCCCTCCAAAGAATAAAAATAAAAGGCCATGCCCCGGGGGATGGGGTCCCCGGGGCCAATACAGGCCCAGGGAAGGGGGCCACGCGGCCCCCTTCCCGTTTTTTTAATTCAAAATTAAAAAAAAGGGGTAAGGCCCTGGGGGATGGGGTCCCCAGGGCATAAAAACAGGAAAAAGGAAGGGGCCACACAGCCCCCTTCAGGGGACAACATTTTTTTTTTTTTTTTTAACGATCGGGCCCGCAGGCCCCGCCCCTTCCTTCACCACTCTGCAAACGCGCCCCTGGCGCGTTTGCAGAGGGGAACGAATTCCCCTTGAATACTGGGGGTCCCTGGGGGCCAACTAGCCCACCAGGAACCTCCAATATGCGCCAGGGGGCTGCGTTGCAGAGACGTGTAGAGAGGCCACACCCTTTTACACCTCTCTGCAACGCAGCTCTGTGGCGCTTTTGGAGGTATATGGTGGGCTAGTTGGACTCCGGGACCCTCAGGATTCAAGGGACTTAATCCCCAACTTAAAACGCGCCACGGGGCGCGTTTGCACAGTGGTGAAGGGAGGGGCGGGGCTTCAGGTGACATGTGTGCAAACAGGCCCCGTGGCGCGTTTTAAGATGGGGAATTAAATCCCCTTCAATCCTGAGGGTCCCTGGGGGCCAACTAGCCCAACAGGTACATCCAGAAAGCGCCACAGAGCTGCGTTGCAGAGAGGTGTAAAAAGGGGTGTGGCCTCTCTACACGTCTCTGCATTGGCTACCAGTGGAGAAAAGAGTGTCCTTCAAGACTATGTGCTACTGCCACCGTATCTTACTAAACAAAGGCCCGAAGTATCTCCGTTCATTAATAACCAAGTACATCCCTGGCCGCAGTCTAAGATCTTCAGAGTTGGCATTGGTTACGGTGCCTAGAATATTTAGAGCGAGAATGGGCGAACGCTCTTTTAGATATAAGGCAGCAAAAATGTGGAACAGGTTGCCTATTGAACTTCGAGTAGAGCCATGCGAAAAGAGATTTCGTAGGCAACTGAAAACATGGCTATATGTGAAGTCCGATGGGTTTTAGGGGTCCTAGTACCTCTACCTCTGTAGTCCGCTTGTCTCACACGCCCTCTCTCTCCTATTGAGCGTCTTAGCGCGGGGACACACCGGTGGTGTAACCATGCGCTCTATAAATGCTTAAACTTAAACTTAAACTTAAACTCTGCAACGCAGCCCCCTGGCGCATATTGGAGGTTCCTGGTGGGCTAGTTGGCCCCTAGGGACCCTCAGGATTCAAGGGGACTTAATCCCCCAACTTAAAACGCGCCACGGGGCGCGTTTGCACAGATGTCACCTCAGGCCCCGCCCCTCCCTTCACCATTGTGCAAATATTCCTCTAAAATCAGCCGAAATACGAATTCCGATTTACTCACCTGTTATCAGGAGAGACCTCAGTGCTGTATCTTTCAGCCCAGTACTGGTCCTGAAAAGTAATTCTAACCATACTTACCAGTAACTTGAATTTCCTTCCATAGGCTAACATTGACTGGTTTCACTTGGAAATTCTTTTAAGTGTGGAGTTTTGGAACTTTAAAATATTCCTCTAAAATCAGCCGAAATACGCATTCCGATTTACTCACCTGTTATCAGGAGAGACCTCAGTGCTGCATCTTTCAGGCCAGTACTGGTCCTGAAAAGTAATTTTAACCGTACTTACCGGTAACTTGAATTTCCTTCATAGGCTAACATTGACTGGTTTCACTTGGAAATTCTTCTAAGTGTGGAGTTTTGGAACTTTAAAATATTCCTCTAAAATCAGCCGAAATACGAATTCCGATTTACTCACCTGTTATCAGGAGAGACCTCAGTGCTGCATCTTTCAGCCCAGTACTGATCCTCAAAAGTAATTTTAACCGTACTTACCAGTAACTTGAATTTCCTTCCATAGGATATCATTGCCTGCTTTTTGCTGAAAAAGTTTCTAAGTGTTGATTTTTGAAACATACAAATATTCCTGTAAAATCAGCCGAAATACGAATTCAGATTTACTCACCTGTTATAAGGAGAGACCTCAGTGCTGTATCTTTCAGCCCAGTACTGGTCCTGAAAAGTAATTTTAACCGTACTTACCAGTAACTTGAATTTCCTTCCATAGGCTAACATTGACTGGTTTCACTTGGAAATTCTTCTAAGTGTGGAGTTTTGGAACTTTAAAATATTCCTCTAAAATCAGCCGAAATACGAATTCCGATTTACTCACCTGTTATCAGGAGAGACCTCAGTGCTGCATCTTTCAGCCCAGTACTGGTCCTGAAAAGTAATTTTAACCGTACTTACCGGTAACTTGAATTTCCTTCATAGGCTAAGATTGACTGGTTTTCAGCAAAAAGTTTCAAAGTGTTGATTTTCACAAACTACAAATATTCCTTAAAAATCGCCTGTATGACTTAAACGCATTCTTTCAACTGTTTACAGGAGATGCACAAGTGCTGGATCCAGGATCCAACACTGAGTAAGAAAAAGTAACGATAACAGTTTTTACCTGCTAAGTGAATTTCCTTCCATAGGATAACATTGGTGATTCTATGAGAAAAAGTTTCTAAGTGTCAACTTTTAAAATACAATAATATTCCTTAAAAATCACGACTGTAACCAAAACGCTTTTACTCAACTGTTTACAGGAGATGTACCAGGACTGAATCTAGGATCCAGTCCTGTGGTTACAAAAGTAATCCATAAAGTAACTAATTGCATTTAACTAGAAATTCACATTGAGCTGAATGTTGCATTGTGTTTGAAAATGTGTTGCCCATTGCAACAACTGTAACTACTGTACTTAAAAGTCTATTGCCTATCTGCAAAGTATTTAAACTAAAGTAATTCATTCTGAGAAAGTATTTTTGTAATGTAATGTATAATGTAATTACAATGTAATTTAAAAAAGAAAATATGTAAAAAAAATTGTTTCTAAAAATGTAGTAAATCAGTATGAAAAAAATTAATATAACAATTAATACATTTAAAAATTGTCATTTACAAAACCTTTGAAATTCACTGAAAAACCGTAGGTTTCAGGCACGTTATAGTTAGAAATTAGCATTTAAAAAACCTTTGAAATTCACTGAAAAAACCATAGGTTTCAGACACGTTATAGTTACAAATTAGCATTTAAAAAACCTTTGAAATTCACTGAAAAAACCATAGGTTTCAGACAGGTTATAGTTACAAATTAGCATTTAAAAACCTTTGAAATTCACTGAAAAAACCATAGGTTTTAGGGACAGTTATAGTTACTTGGACATTGCACTCGTACAAAACCCGTGAAATTCCCCCGTTATAGTTAGTTCAGCTAACTATAACTCGCGCCCCGCAATGCACTGCTGATGACGTCACATATTACATCACTCATGACATGGTCAGTGACATCACTGATGACATCACTGATGACATCTCAAATGACATCACTGATGACATCATCCACGTGATAATCTGATGCACCTCCTCACACCCTAATATAACCTTTGATACACCCACTCTAAATTACAGACTGCCATTCGCAAAACCATAGACACTCCAACACCAATAACTACATACCCACTCACTGATTCTTAGGTCTACACACACACATCCACTCACTCACCCGTACAGTCACTCATACTTACGGTCACTCAGTACAGGACTATCATATGCACTCTTACTCCTATATAGACACTCAAACAACCCCACTCATCCATAGAGATACTCACACACCTAGTCAGTCATGCAAATAATTAAACACACTGCCATTTACTCACCTATACAGTTATACACACACCAGCTCACTTACTCATACAAATAGTAGCACATTGTTACGCTCTTATACAATCACTGATACAAGCACACACTCATCCATACAGCCACTATCACAATCACTCACTCTTGCTTATAGCTATTTATATACTCCAACACACATATATACTGCCTTTCACATATGTAGTTACTCACACATGTACCACTGGGACATACATTCACTCACTAACACACTCTTACACACACTTACCCACCCATACAGTCTATCACAGATGCACTCTTGAAACCATCCACCCAGTGAATCACCCACTCACACATCTATGCACAGAGTTGCACACACCCCTCCCACACAAACACTCAGGCACCCATACAGATACTCAGACAAGCATTCAATAACTCATATAGACACTCATGTAGCTAATCACAAACACATGCAGCCACTTACACAGCAACAGACAGACGGATACAGACATTCATCCAGTTTAGTCACTAACCCATGCATTCAGTAAGATACGTTAAATCACTCACTTATAGAGTCAGTCACGCACCTACTAAATCATCCATACAGACACTTACACACCCACTCATTCTTCAATACGTCTTTTCCTATATATATTAAAAATATTTAAACTTTACAGAAACACACAGTCACTGGATGATGTCATCAGTGATGTCATCAGTGATGTCATCAGTGATGTCATTTGAGATGTCATCAGTGATGTCATCAGTGATGTCACTGACCATGTCATGAGTGATGTAATATGTGACGTCATCAGCAGTGCATTGCTGGTGGCGCGAGTTATAGTTAGCTGAACTAACTATAACAGGGGAATTTCACGGGTTTTGTACGAGTGCAATGTCCAAGTAACTATAACTGTCCCTAAAACCTATGGTTTTTTCAGTGAATTTCAAAGGTTTTTTAAATGCTAATTTGTAACTATAACGTGTCTGAAACCTATGGTTTTTTCAGTGAATTTCAAAGGTTTTTTAAATGCTAATTTGTAACTATAACGTGTCTGAAACCTATGGTTTTTCAGTGAATTTCAAAGGTTTTTAAATGCTAATTTCTAACTATAACGTGCCTGAAACCTACGGTTTTCAGTGAATATATATATATATATATATATATATATATATATATATTCACTGAAAAAACCATAGGTTTCAGGCACGTTATAGTTAGAAATTAGCATTTAAAACCTTAGAAATTCACTGAAAAACCATAGATTTCAGGGCGTTATATTTAGTTGGACATTTCACTCGTACAAAGCCATAGAAATTCCCCTGTTATAGTTAGTTCAGCTAACTATAACTCGCGCGCCCGCAATGCACTGCTGATGACGTCACATATTACATCACTCATGACATGGTCAGTGACATCACTCATGACATCACTGATGACATCTCAAATGACATCACTGATGACATCATCCTTGTGATAGAGTGGCAGACGTCCTCTCACCCTAATATAACCTTTGATACACACACTCAAAAATACAAACTAACATTTTCAAAACAATGGACATACCAATCCCAGTTACAACACACCTATTCAGTAATTCCAAGATCTACACACACATCCACTCATTCACCAACAGTCCCTATACAGTCACTCATACATGTACTCACTCATCATATGTACTCATACACCTATACATCCTGTTACACACCGCCACTCATCCATAGAGTTACTCACACACATAGTCACACATGCAAACAAAGTATCAAACATCCATTTACTTGCATATACAGTTATACACACACTACCACACTTACTTCTACAGAAACTTACACATACTTACTCTCTTAAACAATCACTTATAGAAACACCTACTTATTTGTACAGGAACTCTTCCAATCTCTCACTCTCACATATACTCACTTATATACACCAATACTCACATATACTAGTGTTGAAGATAAAAAGTCCACAAGAGACCAGGTTGTAGTTCCAAGAGGTAACTTTATTCAGGTTCAAGTTACAGAAGCTTTAGGTAGATAGCCAAGATGGTAAGTAGGTCAATATGTACGCCCCACCAGGAGCAGCCTCCTAGCTGCTCAGCCTGCAATCTCCAACTGACTCAGATCAGGCACCCAACATTCCAAGGCATCATCAAGATTCCACACATGCTCAGGCTGAACAGCAAGGGGAAAGAGAGCGAGTACAGAAAGAGGAAAAGTCACAACACTACATATCCTCTTTCTTTACCCTGAAAAACAAAACAAAGCAAGAAGATATACCAAGAAGTAAATACATCACTAGAGCAAATACGTGCAATAGGAGATAGATTGAGAAATAGTCCAAAATGCAATAAAACGATAGCAAGAATAAAATGGCATATGAACGATGTAACACAGTAAGATAATATCATTAAGAAATAGAACAGGAGTAAAAGATGATACAAACTAATGCAATAAAAGAAGGCATAAATACAATGCAATATAGCAATAAATTGTGGCATAGGAAGGCACACGCACACCATCCCCTTTTCTGATAAAGGAGTGGAAAAGCAAAACAAAGTAAAAACAGTATACCAGGCACCTGAAAGGACAACAGTCTCAGGAAGCATACAACACGTACAAGACTTGTACACCAGACGTCTCCGGCACCCCTACGATCTGTGAATCAAATCCGCCGTATGGCGCACAGTGAACCAGCACTGTAAGCGTGGCAGGACACAAAAGACAGATCATAGAAAAATTGTACGTACGTGGTAAACAATGAATGATAAGTAAAAACAGAATGGCGCAAAGAATGCATAACCACAAACGTCAGACAAAATACGGGATACACTCACCCACAAGCGAAGTACCGGGATACACTCACCCGTCAAGCGAAAACATGAACTGGGATACACTCACCCACAAGCGAAGTACCGGGATACACTCACCCGTCAAGCAAAAACATGAACTGGGATACACTCACCCACAAGCGAAGTACCGGGATACACTCACCCGTCAGAAGGAAAAAAAATACTGGGGTACACTCACCCATCAATCAGAAAAAAAAACATACTGGGATACACTCACCCAAACAGCAGAAAAAGTACAGGGCAGAACGACCAGTAATGGTCACACGCTCACCCAGCAAAACAGCATAAGTACACGCACCACAGACACACGGACCGCAAAAATACTGGGATGAACTCACCTAACAACTCACCCATGTAATCAGCAACAGAAACTGCACTGCCAGCACAGAAAAAAAACAACTCTGAAATACAAGACTTATACTGTGCGCTTGGCAAAACAAGTAGAGTATCAGGCATACACAGTAAGTATAATGCACAACGAACAGCGCACAACCACCGTAAAGTAACAGGGATAGAAAAATATAACCAACATTGTAGCATATGTAGTAACGTATTGAATAAAGACGAAGTAAGCAAGGCAACAGTTAAACAAGGCAAAGAAACATGTAAGTTGCGCATAAGAACTCAAGAAGCACTGTCCACCATAAAACAATAAACTAAAACAAGTGAAGTAGTCACCGTGGTCATTAGGATGATGGAAGAACCATAGATTTAGTCCGGAGCTCAGAAGCACGTCCAAATGATGCATTCAATGTAACTTAGAAGCATGAGGCAGGGAAAATCTGTGAAGGACAGAAGACTCCCAAACGACGTGTCTCAGGACCTCCTAATGAGAGATAGCACCACCACCAGCAACAGAAAGTACTGGGTCTCTTGAAAAGTCGACTCCCACGATGTGAAGAAGGAGGCAGACAAACCGAAGAAGACCACGCAGAGCAAGGAAGGACACCACAGAGCTTGATGGAGGAAAACTGGAGATTGCTGCTGCACGAGGACGTCGTAAAGATAAACTTTAATACAGCACCATAGACGAGAAACGTGGTTGGCAGAGCACCTAATGATAAGAGGTGCAGAAATCCTCAAACGCAAGATGGCGGCACGCAATACGGCGGTGAGCCGGGTGGCTGCCGGCACGTTTGTACACGAAACGTTTGTAAGCAGCAATGAAGTGACAAAGCCTCCGACAACGTCAGAAAGACCATGAAGCTGCTGCGCGAGACCTTCAAAGCAGGTAAGCCACTCGCGCACAGTTTTGAACAGTTAACGTTAAACTGCCAAGAAAACTTCGAGAGTAACAAGGGCAAGAAAAAAGAAAACAAAATTAAGAAATAAAATCGTCTCACCTCGCATGAGGAAGGCTCTGGTTATAGTAGTTCCTCCAAAGCACTTGACCAGACGGAGATTTTCACGTAGCATAAGTAACACAGCCAGGCTCAGTTGCAGGAGCTTGTGAAAATAGACGAGTAGACTTTGGAAGTGAAACAAGATAGCAAATGTGTATTGGCAGTTAAACATCGAGTATAATAAAAGTAGAGTAGGGCAAACAGGAATCCAGCAAGGTGTAGTAATTAGAAGTCCACTTATTTTCCTAGTGGATGTGGCGATGAATCGCTAACAAGTATGTGTAGTGGAATCAGGCACGCCCAGGTGAACAAAAAAAATGGCAAAGAGTACGCAACTCAACAAACTTCAGTGAGGTGGAAAACTGGCACGCCAGAGTTGAGGCTGACGGGTGTCAAATGGTCACTGGTGGGGCTGGGGCTGCCAAGTTTTTGAAGTGGTAAGACGTAAGTACACAAGCTTGAGTTTCTTGTAAGTTGCAGTATATTTTAGTTCCAGTTAGTTGCAGTTTAAGCATTGCTTGAAGATCACGCAGGTTCGTAGTAAAATCGTCGCCAAAATGTTGAAGATAGAAAGTCCACAAGAGACCAGGTTGTAGTTCCAAGAGGTAACTTTATTCAGGTTCAAGTTACAGAAGCTTTAGGTAGAAAGCCAAGATGGTAAGTAGGTCAATATGTACGCCCCACCAGGAGCAGCCTCCTAGCTGCTCAGCCTGCAATCACCAACTGACTCAGATCAGACACCCAACATTCCAAGGCATCATCAAGATTCCACACATGCTCAGGCTGAACAGCAAGGGGAAAGAGAGAGAGTACAGAAAGAGGAAAAGTCACAACACTACAACTAGTTTAAAACATATGTAGTTACTCATAAAGACACTATTGAGACAGTCATTCACTCACTAACACACCCATACACATACTCATCCACCTATACAGTCCTGCACATATGCTGTCTTCAACACATACAAACAGTGAGTCACTCATTCATGCATCTATGCACTAAGTAATACCCCCACCGAACCATACAGACACTCAGACACTCATACTGATACTCAAAAAACCAACTAATAACCCATATAGACACTCATGTAGCTACTCACCAACCCATGCAGCCATTTATACACAAAGTGAGAGACTGATACAGATATTTTCATATTTAAACATTACTCACTAACCCATGTATTCACTAAGATACACTTAGTCAGTTATACAATCAATTTTCCCAAAAAAAATCATCCATTTAGACACTTATATACCCATTTATTCTTCCATCGACCTTGAGATATACATATATAAAACATATTTAATTTTCAGAAAAACACACATTCACTGGATGATGTCATCAGTGATGTCATTTGAGATGTCATCAGTGATGTCATGAGTGATGTCACTGACCATGTCATGAGTGATGTAATATGTGACGTCATCAGCAGTGCATTGCGGAGCGCGAGAGTTATAGTTAGCTGAACTAACTATAACGGGGAATTTCTATGGCTTTGTACGAGTGAAATGTCCAACTAACTATAACGCCCCTGAAACCTATGGTTTTTTCAGTGAATTTCTAAGCTTTTTTAAATGCTAATTTCTAACTATAACGTGCCTGAAACCTATGGTTTTTTCAGTGAATTTCTAAGGTTTTTAAATGCTAATTTCTAACTATAACGTGCCTGACACCTATGGTTTTTTCAGTGAATATATATATATTTATTATACTATGTATACATGTGAAAATGTCTCGGTCCCCTGTTTGCCTCGGTGCCACGGAAAAAATGGGTGGAACTGACGTCAGCACGCCGACGAGGTCCTCTTATGGCTCCGATGACATCATACGGTGTCGCGAGCGGAGCCGTGCTATTATGATGTCCTCGTTGACGTGGGAGAGCTAGGAAAGAATTTCCGTGGAATGCTGGTGCAGGGGATATTCACCTAAGTGTTCAGGCTAGTCCTTTGGGAGCAACTGTTTATGTTGCCACTCCAGAAACCGAAGCCAGTGATCCGAGGGCAGAGGCCCTGCAGATGGCACACGAGGTGGGGTGCCCAGTCATGTGCACCGGCGGGGCAGCGAAGTGACAAGCACCACAACCCACAAAAAGGTAACGAGGGCACTGAATAACACAGGATCTTCTCTTTGTATCTGGCAGGAACAACGAAGTTAAAATGCCCTGGTACCAAAATGTAGAATTAGTGCTACAACGGTCTTCAAGAGGACCTGCGATGCCGCTTCTGCCTCCCGTACCCTGGAGGCGGCACATGGGTCACGCGGTACGATCATACTGCGGTGGGACGCACACTCGTTGACCTCTCATGGCACTGCTCCACACTTCAGGGAGGACGCTTTCCATTAGCTATGTTTTCTGATGACATGTCGCGCCGGCCCCGTCCAACAACAGAACTCCTTTAGATCCAAACAGACTCTTCCACTCTCTCACCGGAAGTGAAACCAGGCCACGCGGACACTTTCACAATACAACAGCCGGGAATGCACTTTTCGGTAAAAAACACATTCCTTCCTCCTAATTAATCAAATAAACGTCTCACTGAAGAACAGGGGCCAGCTTCGATCGGTAAACAGCCGTTACAACGACTTTTTACTTTGCGATACCATTACAACGCATGCATTACCACGCATGCGTTGTCCAGCACTAAGTCATTACTACGCATTTTTAGAACGCATGGTCATTTACCACGCATGCCTTTACAACGAATTTTGTTGTAAAGGTATGTATGGTAAATGACCATGCGTTCTAAAAAACATGTAGACGATCCATGTCGTTGTAAGGAAACAGAGGCTGTTCTGTTTCCTCACAATGACGTGCACCGCCCCTCAGAGACGACGTGAAGCAGGAACCACGAGGAGAGAGGAACCACGAGGAGTGAGAGGTAAGGGGGATTGGGCATGGGGTGGGGGTTTCTTTTCTAGGGTTTAGGGTAGTGCAGTGGTGCTTGGGTGGTGTAGGGGGTCGTGCTGGGGGTAGTGTTTTAGGGTTTAGGGTAGTGCAGTGGTGTTTGGGTAGTGTAGGGGGTCGTGCTGGGGGTAGTGTTTTAGGGTTTTGGGTAGTGCAGTAGTGTAGGGGGTCATGCTGGGGGTAGTGTTTTAGGGTTTAGGGTAGTGCAGTGGTGTATGGGTAGTGTAGGGGGTCATGCTGGGGTAGTGTTTTAGGGTTTAGGGTAGTGCAGTGGTGTTTGAGTAGTGTAGGGGTCATGCTGGTGGTAGTGTTTTAGGGTTTAGGGTAGTGTAGTGGTGTTTGTGTAGTGTAGGGGTCATGCTGAGGGTAGTGTTTTATGGTTTAGGGTAGTGCAGTGGTGTTTGGGTAGTGTAGGGGGTTGTGCTGGGGGTAGATTTAGGGTTTAGGGAAGTGCAGTGGTGTTTGGGTAGTGTAGGGAGTCGTGCTGGGGTAGTGTTTTAGGGTTTAGGGTAGTGCAGTGGTGTTTGTGTAGTGTAGGGGTTGTGCTGGGGGTAGTGTTTTAGGGTTTATGTTAGTGCAGTGGTGTTTGGGTAGTGTAGGGGTAGTGCTGGGGTAGTGTTTTAGGGTTTAGGGTAGTGCAGTGGTGTTTGTGTAGTATAGGGGGTAGTGTTTTAGGGTTTAGGGTAGTGCAGTGGTGTTTAGGTAGTGTAGGGGTTCATGCTGGGGGTAGTGTTTTAGGGTTTAGGGTATGGCAGTGGTGTTTGGGTAGTGTAGGGGGTCGTGCTGGGGGTAGATTTAGGGTTTAGGGTAGTGCAGTGGTGTTTGTGTTGTGATGGGGTCGTGCTGGGGGTAGTGTTTTAGGGTTTAGAGTAATGCAGTGGTGTTTGTATAGTGTAGGGGGTTTAGGGTAGTGCAGTGGTGTTTGTGTAGTGTAGGGGTCATGCTGGGGGTAGTGTTTTAGGGTTTAGGGTAGTGCAGTGGTGTTTGTGTAGTGTAGGGGTAGTGTTTTAGGGTTTAGGGTAGTGCAGTGGTGTTTGTGTAGTGTAGGGGTCATGCTGTGGGTAGTGTTTTAGGGTTTAGGGTAGTGCAGTCGTGTTTGTGTAGTGTAGGGGTCGTGTTTTAAGGTATAGGGTAGTGCAGTGGTGTTTGGGTAGTGTAGGGGTCATGCTGGGGTTAGTGTTTTAGGGTTTAGGGTAGTGCAGTGGTGTTTGGGTAGTGTAGGGGTCGTGCTGGGGGTAGTGTTTTAGGGTTTAGGGTAGTCCAGTGGTGTTTGTGTAGTGTAGGAGTCGTGCTGGGGGTAGTGTTTTAGGGTTTAGGGTAGTGCAGTGGTGTTTGGGTAGTGTAGGGGTCGTGCTGGGGGTAGTGTTTTAGGGTTTAGGGTAGTGCAGTGGTGTTTGTGTAGTGTAGGGGTCATGCTGGGGGTAGTGTTTTAGGGTTTAGGGTAGTGCAGTGGTGTTTGGGTAGTGTAGGGGGTAGTGCTGGGGTAGTGTTTTGGGTTTACTGTAGTGCAGTGGTGTTTGTGTAGTGTAGGAGGTCGTGCTGGGGGTAGTGTATTAGGGTTTAGGGTAGTGCAGTGGTGTTTGTGTACTGTAGGGGGTCGTACTGGGTTCTAGTGTTTTAGGGATTAGGGTAGTGCAGTGGTGTTTGTGTAGTGTAGGGGTCGTGTTTTAGGGTTTAGGGTCATGCAGTGGTGTTTGGGTAGTGTAGGGGTCGTGCTGGGGGTAGTGTTTTTGGGTTTAGGGTAGTGCAGTTGGGTTTGGGTAGTGAAGGGGTCGTGCTGGGGGTAGTGTTTTAGGGTTTAGGGTAGTGCAGTTGTGTTTAGGTAGTGAAGGGGTCGTGCTGGGGGTAGTGTTTTAGGGTTTAGGGAAGTGCAGTGGTGTTTGTGTAGTGTAGGGGGTCATGCTGGGGGTAGATTTAGGGTTTAGGGTAGTGCAGTGGTGTTTGTGTAGTGTAGGGGGTCGTGCTGGGGGTAGTGTTTTAGGGTTTAAGGCAGTGCAGTGGTGTTTGTGTAGTGAAGGGGTCGTGCTGGGGGTAGTGTTTTAGGGTTTAGGGTAGTGCAGTGGTGTTTGTGTAGTGTAGGGGTTGTGCTGTGGGTAGATTTAGGGTTTAGGGTAGTGCAGTGGTGTTTGGGTAGTGTAGGGAGTCGTGCTGGTGGTAGTGTTTTAGGGTTTAGGGTAGTGCAGTTATGTTTGGGTAGTGTAGGGTGTCGTGCTGGGGGTAGTGTTTTAGAGTTTAGGGTAGTGCAGTGGTGTTTGGGTAGTGGAGGGGTAGTGTTTTAGGGTTTAGGGTAGTGCGCCCAACCAGCCACAATATCCGTGGACAAAGGGGATCCTGACTCTTTGGAATGCTCCGTCAATTGAATAATTTGGGTCAAGGGCCCTACCACGTCCAAGACCTATCAATTCCTTTCTTGGGATCCTCGTATACTTGGAGAAAAAGGTACATAGTTTCTCATCAATTTCAGGCGTGTGTGCCACCTTCCCCTTCAGTGAGGGCCTGGGGCATTCTCCCCTCATCCTATTCCTGACCTCCCTTTCAAGGGGTTGACGGATTTTCCCCACCACATACTCTGCCACTTTGGCGTCAGGTGTCCACTCCGCCGACCTAGGATGGTAAATTTGGGTAGGCTCGAACATGTCCGAGTGGACCCCGTCCCCAACCGGGGACTGAGAGGAGTGGGACTCTGGACGCCAGGGACGCCCCGAGTCCTTATCCTCATCGGAGGAGAAATCGTCCTCCGATACACCCTCTCCCTCTAAGGGAAACCCGCCGTCGGTTCTACAATAGTGGTGACAGTGTCGCAATTTTCTCCGGGCCCCTCCTCCTCCCGGCACGCTGCATGTTTTAGCGTTTGCGCACTCTTGAGGAAGGTCTCCGTAAGTTTATCAAATCCTTCCAAGTGCCCCGCGTTATGCTTAACGGCCCTTTTATTCCCCATCTGGGAGCTACTGGGACCCGCCACCACCAGATCTGGGTCACTGAACACCCCAGGGATGCTTTTCGCCAGCTTATCAACCTGATCCCTAAGAGGAGCCAGTGCCCTAGAAATAGCCAGAGAGAGGGCTTGGTCCACTGCTGGAGGGGGAAGTTGGGGGGCCATTCCTCCTCCACTTCCTGGTAGGAGGAGTAAAAATGGTCTTCTGGAGAAGACATGATAGCAGAGGGTGTGAGCACAGAACAAATGCCCTTAAAATCCTTAAGGCAGCCCCCTCGCCGGTGCTCCAACAGCTGGGCTTTCCCCGAAGCTGTTATAAGAATAGACTGAGGTGCAATACCAATTACCACCACCAGGTGGCGCTGGGCACTAACGTGACCTATGGGGAAATCACCGCGTAGCGGTGTCAAAATTAGGCGAGGGTTGGTCGGGAATCAAGCGGACACTAAAGTAGTGACCGGATTCCCAAACGCGCGTTAAGACCAGCGGGAGCGCTCGACGGAGCTGCCTCGCTCGGACCAGACGCACCTGACAGGATCTCACCGCGCGCAGAGCACACAGCAGGAGAAACTGCGAGGGGGAGAACGCGCTCGGGCAAGAGCCTGCTGCGCAGGGAATATGAATCAATACCAAGGCAATAATGCTAATAACGTGCACAAGAAACCGCTATACAAACAGCAACAACGTCAGATTAAGCCAAGAATGTAAGGAATGCACTTAACTGACGAGCAGTGAAGAAAGAGGAAGCGGAAGGGACGTCACAATATTATATACGATGGACTGTGATATGATTGGACTATAGTTGCCTTGGAGACTACCCCCCTAATGGTTCATGGGTTGTGTAGTCTTTTGTTTAATGATTGTTGTGTTACGTTTTCTTTGAACTGCTATGCAAATAAAGTGAGGAAAGATATGCATAATTCTCGCCTCCGTCCTGCCATAGAATTCATTAAACTTTATTTGATCTGATTTAGAAACATAAATCATAAAAGTGTACATAAAAACAGTAAATCCTCTTTCCTAATACAATACAGTGAGAATTAATTAAAACCAGTAGGTAAAAACGGGTGTTACAAAGCCCGGTTCAGAGCAACTTCAGGTTAACAGAATGGTAGAGTTCAATGTTTCGCAAGATCAATCTCATGTACTTCGTGCAAAATACGCAATAAGGGGTCCAAGTAAGATGTAACGCTCCAATACCTGACCAGTTTGCACTATATAAAACTGCAGAAAAATAAAAATAAAAAGTGTTTTGCACACTTCTGTCATTGGGCTATATGTGGGCTACATCTGGGTGATATTTGTGCTACATTTGGGCTCTTTTTTCTCTGGTGGCCATCTTGGGAGACTTATTTGTTATGAAGTTTCCTAATTTCGTCATTTACTGCAGTCTCCTCAGTAGGAAATGCTTTCAGTTTTTACTTTGATTCCATCAAGAAGGCATTCAGATGTGTCACACATTTGCCATAAATTCAGAATGTTAGCACTCTAGTTGTTCATTAGATCACTGTAGTAAAGCTACTGCTCACCAGGGAGTTACTGGAAGTCTACTGCTGGTATTGAAAGTGATTGTTTCAGTCTGCATGTCAGAATTTTCTAATGAAATAGAAGAGGATTGGAGATCTCACTTAAAACATGCCCTAAATTTTCTTTCTGCAGCACTAACCATAATTTCTATGGCAAAATGAACCCTCTCATTT